>CM076575.1:1712971187-1714388387 GCA_034641835.2 Pinus albicaulis | reverse complement strand
TTGAGTATATGGCCTACTATGATCTCGCCTCAAGGAATAGACTCCCCATTTCCTAGAGTCTCCGCTCTTGCTAAATCATAAGATCTGGTATATCTAGCTTATATCTGGCTTACAGGTTGTTGGATATACTCTTAGTGTTATAAGGCTCCTGCTAAATCATAATATCTGGTATATCTGGCTTATATCTGGCTTACAAGTTGTTGGATATACTCTTGGTGTTATAAGGCAGCCACAAAGGTTGATCCTGGACCTCCCCCAGATTAGTCCAAGGAAGAAAGATTTTGCTGAGCAATATTGAGGCCCCACCCAGGTTTGAAACTCAGTTAACACACCCGGTGTGTCTGTGGGCAGTTGCATAATGCATTAGGTTCAGGAGTATAGGGTCAATCCCTCAGACATGACCCTGGGCCTCCTCAGAGACAGGAAGTAAGTTTAGGAATTCTCCTAATACCCAAAAAATAAAAAATAAAGGAAAAAGAAAGAAATTCTCCTAATACTGAAAACAAACAAACAAAAAAATGACAGTAGTTAATTATCGATTCTCGTGATTAAAAAAAGAAACGAAAAGAAAACAGACAATAGTTAATTAGTAGTTTCCAACTTTTCACTAGCATGTCGTAACATTTTTTGATGTATATGCATAAATACTTTGACTTCAAGATGACTCAGGGGTTGCTTTGTCAAAGTTTACTTGCATGCTAAAAATTGTTCTGATGTCAACCGACATGGATAAAACATGATCATAAAGAGATAAAATTTGATAAAACTTCAACAAAAAGCATGGATGAAGTTCATACTCGACAACAAGACTGACGTGGGAAGAAACATCTAAAGAAAACTTTTTAAGGTTCCATCTTTCCACTCCTTAATGATAGGTTTAATAAAATAATCAGTTCTTAATGAAGGTGCTACCTCCCCGTTAAGTTATAATCTTTTGTTCCCACATTTTAAGAGTAAAAGATAGCCGTCACCATAAATGCATTGGTGACATCAAAGTCCGTCACGAATAATGACTATAATGACAAACAGTGACCCTCACCATTTCATATAAACAATAACGATTTATGGTGACGGACCTTTAATGGTCGTCACTATTGATGCATATATATGGTGGCGTTCGTTGACCGTCACCATTTCATATTTTGGTGAGGGTCGAAAAGTCTCACCATAAACTCATTGGTGATGGTCAAAAGAGCATCCATCACCAAAAACTGATCTTCGTCATTCCCTATATATGAATATCAGGGCACGATGGAATCGAAACACCAACCTCCTGCTTGTAAAGCAGGTGCTCTTCCATTGAGCTAGCACCCTTTAAAGAATTAGAATCCAGTGCACAGATATACAGATCGGGATTGAAAAAGTGTGCGGATACTATGATATGAATTGCCAAGTTAATCATATAAAGTCTGAAGTGGTGTATATCTACATAGAGAGAAAGTAAAAGAAAGGAAGCTAAATCGGAGATTTACCTTCCTATTCTTAGTATTCAAAAGAAAGTAATATATATATATATATTTCAAGTGAATATGAAGTAAGAAGCAATGTCTTGACTAAACCAAGGAAAATAGAAGCAGAAACCAAGTTCTCTAAATGTTGAAGCAGATCAGTGTAAGACGATGAAAATATAAAGGATTAGCATTGGAAGCAGCGAAAGAAGCAGTAGTGAGGTCTTGGAAGTATTCATAGGTCAAGGGTCTAAGTCTTAGTCATGGTACTTGTCATTTGAAGATCTATAAGAAAAATTTCTCGTGGGTTTTCCTCTCCAAGAGGGAGAGGTTTTTCCCTCACTCTAGGAGCCTAACTTTGTGTCTTTTGTATTTTGGTAATTGACTTGATGAAAGACTAAATAAGCTAAGAAAGAGAAGACATAAGTAACTCAAGTAAACTCACAAGTAATTATCAAGAAGATCCGGCCCTACAAATTCTCAACACATAGATCACCTTGTTGAAAGTTGAAACACCAAACCATCCATTACCAAAATACAAAAGACACAAAGTTAGGCTCCTAGAGTGAGGGAAAAACCTCTCCCATGAAAGACTAAATAAGCTAAGAAAGAGGAGACATAAGTAACTCAAGTAAAATCACAAGTAATTATCAAGAAGAGAATTTGAATTAGTCTCCAGCCCTACAAATTCTCAAAACATAGATCACCTTGTTGAAAGTTGAAACACCAAACCATCCATTTTTGTTGTTTAAGGTTTTTCATGTGTAGCTATATTTTCCTTTTGAATGGGAGGGCATCACAAAAACATACTTTCCCTAGTATTATCTTGAGTATAGATAAGACCTTCTCCAACAATAAAGGATAATAGACGTATACTAGTTTCCCTGAGTTCTAAATCTACACCTTGCATAACATTTAGTCATGTCACTTGGTTCTTTGCAAGATGGCACATAAGAGTAATGGGTAAGGAACCTTGCATAACATTTAGTCATGTCACTTGGTTCTTTGCAAGATGGCACATAAGAGTAATGGGTAAGGAATATTTCATCGACTCACATAATAAGCTTGAAAATTGCCACAAATATCTTGGATTTCTTCCATAAAGAATTCAATCTCTAGAGCAGTTGATTGTCAATATTGGCGCAGCTACATAAGTAGAACTAAAAAAGTTCATATTTCACTATTATTAATTCAATTGCAACTGTTCTTTCTCTTGATAACTCAATTGCAACTGTTCTTTCATAGAAGATGTAGATACAAGCCCTTCCAAGGCACTGAACCCCTAAACACCACACTACTCGGCCACAAGGAAGGCACATCCCATGGAACCTATGGAATGCCTCCCTCTCCACCATCCTTTCTGATGACCAGTGTCCTACCTATCTTTTGTGAGTGTTAGTTTTTCAAACACTGCTGGAGACATATAGATGATCAATGTTCAGTTCTGCTTCCAGGAAAGATTCATTGGTGTTCTACATCTTTTGGAGATTGTCAATCTCTAGTTCGTATTGCCCTCTTTGGGATATGGCAGTCCTTACATAGTTTGGCATTATTCAATCTATGGAAGATTTATGTTTTTCACCATGAGGATAGCTCATTCTATGCTTATGTTCTGTGGAGGGATAAGGTATACCATCAGCGTTTGGCCAAAGACACTAATGATCAAAGATGCCCAATGTTTAGATCCCATTGTTTATTTTTATATGCTCTTATATTTTGATAAGAGTTTATGATCTCCACTTTTTTCTCTACTGTTTTTGAATAATTTCTAAAAATATAAGACATGTTTTCCCAAAAAAGAAAAAGCATTACAAAGTCCATCCTTACCTGGTATTACCATCAATTGCATATAGCATAATTAAAGAAAACTAAGATGGGGAAAAGGAGAAGACGTGAACACCAATGGCATATGATTCTAATTTTAGCATGGATAGGTCAGATTCATATCTAGATATGGATATTCAGCAGCTAAACTGCAGTTTTCTTCTGTATTTTTCAACAAATTAAACGTGATACAAAACTTTGTACGAGTTTTTATCCCAGCACAATGTTAGGGAAGTGTAATGGAATAAGAAAGGTAAAGTTTCGAACCTGCATGCGTTCATACTAATAGGTGGAGATTGAAACATGTAGACATTCTTACTGCATATTTTCCATTTTGGCATTGTCCATTATTCCAAACCCAACCTAGAATTCTGATAATAGTGACTAGTACAACTTGCTAGTATATACTACAGACCCATGTCAAATAATGGTGACAATAAAAAACTTAAAAATATGCAAGTACATGTTTTAAGGTCATTGTGGTCTGCATCCTATCTCTACATAATGGACAAATTTTAATTAGTGTGCTCCAAGGAAGAGATAAAATCTCCTTGAGATCTACACCCTATCGCTAGATTGCATGCACCCTTCTTAACTAGACTTCAGACTAGGTCAAAATTAGCAAACTACTTAAATGAATTTAAAACTAACACTTGCAAAGTGCATGCACCCTATTATACATGGAAAACACATGCAAATTGCTGAGAATAGATTGTTAAGAACAAAGCAACAATCCAATCTATAAGATTGATCACTCCCTCACAATTAAAGTGCCATACTGTTGAATTTGGAAAGAGGAAGTGTGCCCCTCACTATCCTGTCGAAATTCTGCAACTAAAGCACTCATACCTCATTCATACATGTGCCAAGGAGTACCACATGTGCAACCAGATTGTAAAAGAATATCCAAGGTACAATATTTTAATACTACCTCTTATTGAGAAAATTGTTCTCCACCCATCCAAGTCTCCCCATGAATATCTTGAAATTCCCTTGGCCAAGGACTTAGTCAAGATATTTGCAACCTATCCGAATGTACTCTAGATCAATTGCTCCCTTCTAAAACATGTTCCCAACAAATGGTACCTAATTTTAATGTGCTTGGAGCAATCATGGAATATTGGACTATCATAGAGTTCGACAGAATTTTAATTGTCACAATTGACCCAAGTGGGCTCCAACATCTCACATGTTAGTGCTGCAATCAACTTGTGAAGCCATATATGGCTTTACAACTAGTAGTGTTGATTGCAATGTACTTTGTCTCTTCTAAACTCAATCGCACTAAACGCTGCTTCCTAGTCAACCAGAAAATTGTTTCTAAACCCAAATTGAAGCAGCACCAGAAAGTACTCCTCCTATCACTTGCATCTCCTACACAATAAAAATCAGTAAATCCATGCTGCATCAACTCACCATCTCTTGCATATTTCAAACCATACTGTTTTGTACCCTAAAAATATCAAAGAACATGTTTTGCAACTACCCTATGAATATACCTCAGATCAACTGTGAACTCGCTAAGTTGATCAGTCATCATGAGATGTATCATGATGACTCTCATGATGACTGCTTTTTTTTGGCACATCCAGATTTCTGACCTAGAGGCTAGCCATACTCTATGTTTTTGTCCATGCAATGTGATATAATACCAACTGATATATCTGTATCAACCTTCATATGTTTATGCGGATAAAGTATACTATGTATTCAGTTTTGTCTTTCCACTAGATTATAAATCCAGGCCATGGGGAGATACCATTTATGCCCACTTTTTGGGTCTGGATATGGGGGAACAGTCTAGATTTATGGTGGGACTAAGTTGTTGTTAGTGGCTTTCATGCTGGCTTTTTCCTCATCTACTTTTGTACAGTCAAATTTTCCAACATGCAAGTGTTCTGACTTGTTATATTATGTTTATTTTGGAAACTGCCAATCAAATTGTACATTCAAGGATGCAGAGGAACAATTTGACTATCTTAATTTTTTGGTTGTAATGTTCTTTTGTTATGTTGTTATTTTCTAAAGTACACTGGTCAGAACTTCAACATTCACTTCAGTAACTCTAAAATTTAAGTCTCTATCTATTTCTCCAGGTCTCCAGCTTTGTCCAAATCTGCAATTTGGTCATACATTCTATTAATTACTGTTTTTGGTATATGTATGAAATGAATAATAATTTGGCATGGATTTTCCGACATAAGTTTTACAGTCACCCATAAAATGATGGAACACATGATTTGTGTTTTCCTATTGCAGTCAGTTGTATCAATCACAGTGAATATACCTTGTAGATGGATTAAAACTGAACGTATATTCTACAAGATCAAACAACTTGCCAAAACAGCATGCTAAACTGAACACAAACTGAATGAATAGTAAAAGACTAAAAATATACAAAGATGCATACCATGAACCAGGTATGGCTTCGAAATTGATTCAAAAGTATGATAACAGAGGGTTGGAACAATAAGAGATGGATGTTGTTATTAACTGATATATATAGTTATTACACGATATGTTTAACCTGCAATTTCGGCTGTGGGTGGGGAATGCAATCGAGATGGAAGCTTTTATAGGGTGTTGAAATTAGTATGATCTTGTTTAGAATGTTGGGGGTGGATAGGGAATGCAATCAACTCTGAAGTTTCTGCAGGGTGTTTAAAGTATGATCTCGTTTAGAATTTCTACAAATAAAGGCTATAGAGTGATTGTCGAGCAGATTGATGTGAAAACATGATATATATATATATACACACACACACGATATGTCTACCCTGCAATTTTAGATATGGGTGGGGAATGCAATCGAGATGGAAGCTTTTATAGGGTGTTGAAAGTATGATCTTGTTTAGAATGTTGCTATTTGGGATGTGGGTGGGGAATGCAATCGAGATGGAAGCTTTCATAGGGTGTTGAAAGTATGATCTTGTTTAGAATGTTGGAGGTGGATAGGGAATGGAATAAACTCTGAAGTTTCTGCAGGGTGTGGATTGTTTAGATAGTTGGATATGGGGTGGGAATCCAATCACCAGGGGAGTTTCTGCAGGGTGTTGAAAGTATGATCTCGTTTAGAATTTCCGCAAATAAAGGCTATAGAGTGATTGTCAAGCAGATTGATGTGAAACTATGATACATCTCATGATGACTGATCAACTTAGCGAGATCATGCAACTACCCTATGAATATACCTCAGATCAACTGTGAACTAGATCAAGGTGTTCACTATGAAACATACATCAAGTTTGATGTTACATCAAGTATCTAATAAATTGTCTATACATCAAAGGATCTACCATATCTGATTTCAAGTCAGCATGCAACCTAGAATTGGCATCATTGGGGTGACCATGGATTTACAAACAATCATTTGGAATCTTTTCAAGGTCTCAAGCATGTACTTTCCATGCCAAAGGAAAACCTCACTTGTACTTGGCCACACCTCTGGACCCAAGAAACAACACATCAAACCAATGACTTTCATATTTAAATACTCATTCCTACTGGGTATGTGTTATATTCAGACACTGGAAGCTCTACGAAATGAACAAGATCGATATTTCCAGCTTCCTCTACTCTTTCAATTGTTGCTTTTGCTTGCCTTCACAAAAAATTCAAAATTAGAAAATTTATTATGAACACTTGTAAGGAAACTAAATCTGAGTATTTCGTAAAGGAAGCAGTGATATTTTCTGATTTAGCTTCACCCTTTACCAAGAATAATGACAAAATGTTTGTTCCAAGATCAAGTGCAAATTATTACAATGCTATCCACCATTTTCTTTTAGCCATAGATCCCCTTGTTGAAACACCAAACCATCCATTTTTGTTGTTTAAGGTTTTTCATGTGCACCTAGATTTTCCTTTTGAATGGTAGGGCATTGCAAAAACATACTTTCCCTAGTATTATCTTGAGTATAGATAAGACCTTCTCCAACAATAAAGGCTAATAGATGTATACTAGTTTCCCTGAGTTTTAAATCTACACATTGCATAACATGTAGTCATGTCACTCGGTTCTTTGCAAGATGGCACATAAGAGTAATGGCATGCTCTGTTTCTCGTAATGCAACAAGAGAAGTCTAGGGTCTTTATGTTATGTTATTTTCCTACCAAGTGCATCGGTTGGAAGGTCAGCAACATACAATGCACACAAGATATAATCTTTTTCGGAAAAAATAAAAATAAAAAAATAAAATGGCAATGCATTGTCTAGAACTGAAACAACAGTAGCATTTTCCCCAATATAATTCACCCTCGTTGTTACAACTGCTAGCCCTAAACCCCATAACCCATCACACTGTCTATCTTTATGCCATACAGAGAATGGACCCTCTCTATCTCTAAAGCCCGATGAAAGTTCATCCCGTAGGAAGTGACTAAATGTTGACAAGCTTGAAAAATCCCAGCAAACTGCAATATCTCAGCACCTCCTCTAACACATGCTAAAGATAAACGTAAATTCAGGATTGCAAGAGCTTAATCTCTCCAACTATCATGTCGAAGCTGACTAATTACACACTTTGTGGGAAAATTCTTTTGAAAAACAGGAACCCATGTATTAGATGCAAGGAAACCTTTTAAGAGCATATCAATTACAGCTAAAGGTATGTTTGCAACATTATTTTTTTCAACACAACTGCAAAGAACAGGAAAAAATCCCAAACTCATAAGAGAAACATCAGAAAGGACATCTCCCACATTCTTCCTATCTTTGATTCTCCATTTTCCTAGTACTTTTTATGTTGAGAATGAATAATATCTAATGGCTTGATATACGTCAATGATCTTAGGCTTGTGATCACTATTTTGATCTCCTTTGCATAAAGTGTCGAAGTTTGCATCTTATTTGTTATTGATACTATACAAACATCCATCTCACAAAAATTATCAAAATTTGGGCCTATTTAAAGAGAAAATTTAGCATGTAATTTGTTGGGTCACCAAGGGGGGCTAACACCTGCATTGATAACAGATAATTGAAAATATTTTCAACACACAAACCTATTGATTCTTCTGACAAGGCTGCATTTAGGTTTATTGATCCCAACTGCATCCCCTATCCAACAAGACACAATATGAGGTCCTATAAACAGAAGGATAAGCACCAAAACGGACTGAACCGAAAATGTTATACCATAAACAAGGAAAGTAGGTAGAGTCTAGATACATAACAAGCACATAAATTGTTTTGGATAAGTATGATAGTTCTCAAGCACGAATGAACTTACAAACCTTTTGGTCGAATATTGACAAGGCTCACACAGTCATCAACGCTTTTAAGGCATTCACCTAAAAATCTGCAAGACAAGAGGCCTTGTTTAAACTTTACACAACTAAATATTTCTAGTGTCTTTTTTGCTGCAGCTGTGAACCCTTTGTCTTCAGAGTGATACCACCACCCTATACTCAAGGGAATATCAACTCCAACACTTTCTATGACTGATAGTTACTAGACTCTGATAACCATTACTTTAGAGAGAGATAAACAGTCCAGGATTCATGTTGGGACCTCTCAAAGGAATATCAACTCCAACACTTAGTATTCCTGATAAGTCATTGAAGTGGAAGTTGGATTCACAATCACCGCATGGTGCCTTCATAACCAATGCCAAAGTTAATTTGGGCTGCCAGGATATGTAATACATTTTTATTTGGGAACTGAAATAGGTCAACATGGAGTCAAGATCTGAAACACTGATTCACATTTGCTGGAGAAGGAAAATATGAAAGTCAAACTGCCAACCAAAAATGGAAGCTCATAAATAGCCTCAAAGTTGTTTTGTCTAGGATTATATAGAAGTCAAACTGCCAACCAAAACTAAAATTGGTAGGTCATGTATAGCATCAAAGGTGGCTTATTTAACTGTTTAATGCCTTCTTAACGTTCCAAAGTTTTCTACAGTTTCAATAGTTCCAAAAGTATAGTTGGGCATAAATTTGAAAGGAAACATGTCTTACTGGCTCTTGGCCCTCAAGTCTGTGCATGGAGATTTAATTTCAAAGATTGTAGATGAATGAAAATAAAGCTTATGTTGTGTAGTGGCATTATGGCTTCTGTGTTATTTAAATTTCTGCTGTGCGTAAATAATTGATTTGCTTCCAGAATTTGTGCACTGACTATTTGCGATGGTTATCATAGGTGTGGGTCAAGTGAATATAACTTGAACTGACCAGTAAACTCATATAACCATATAATCTATGATGGAGGTTTAACAAGACCATTTTCAAATTTCAACAATGCTATCATGCCAATTAGGTGATTTTATAGCATTTTCTTATTTAGCTATACTGCACCAACATAACTATTCAAAAAAGGGTTACCACAGCTCTGAATCAAGAGAAGCTACTTAAACTGGACCAGTAAAGTCCATGTAAACATAATCTCTGAATGAGGTTCAACAGGACCATTTTCCAATTTCAACCATGCTATCATGTCAATCAGGTGCTTTTATAGCATTTCTTGTACTGCAGAAACATAATGATTCAAAATAGAAATCATCAAAAGGCTTTTTATAACACAATAAAGCTCAAGGAAAAAAATGCTACCATATATTTCTAGATTTTCAATCAAACATGGTAATATAAAATTCAGGCTTCAACAAATACTTTGGGTCTTAAAGCTTCATACAATGCACCATAAGCTTATTTATCCAACTTCGTTTTTTTCTTGAATCAGGTAGCAGTAACACTAAGTTACATTGAGTTGACAAGACAACAGCAAAATTTTAAATTGAGAAACTTCAAAATTTTGCTCACAAACAAGTAACACACATTCCAAGTTATCCTAAGGCCTTGTGCATCAATTATCCCCAAATTACCCCTTTCTAACAAGAGGCAAACATAAGAAATACATCAACTAAAACATGCAAGGTAAATATACTGAATGTTAGATTTTTTGTTAATCTTCACATATCCTGTAGACTTGCATCTCCTAGAAAGCAAGGTTGTCTTACTGTCTATGTAATATTACTTTAGGAAGGTTAACTGACCTTTGCTTTATGAATAGCCCTTTAGCCTTTATCTATAGAGAAGTCTTTAATACATTTTATTAAATAATAAAAATATATATAATGAGACAACAAAAATTGTCACAAAAAGACAGACAGAGTAAAATGCAACAGAGAAGATAGCATGATAATCAGGAAACTTGCATAAGTAAATTGTAGTCACAGTCCGGAAGTGTTGGGTAATTCCAGATTATGTAAGGTTGACTCGTGCATTTTATTTCCAAAGCACTGCAATTCTCTATCATATATTTTACTCGCCAATATTTGCCCGCTGTGAATACATCATTCTTTCTGCTAAAATTAAAATATTTCAGTGGATGGTATGTCTTTTATTTGTGGTACATTCATGCCTTAATCTATAAATCTGATTCCAATTGCTGAGCACTCTAGTGTTGCAAACACAAGCTCAATATCTCTCTTAGAGCACCGAAATTTTTTCCAATATTATTTTAATTTGCAGGTTGGTTACCTAATTGGAAAAGACAAAGGAATACACAACAAACACCCATGCAAATTAGAAGGCTCCAAGTACACCAGAGACATGGCTGTAGCTAGTGTGACTTTCTTCTTTGTCTAAAATGGATTTGGTTGAAAATTTTCACAGCATGGGTTTTCATCTGGAAGCTGCAAATGGGAATTCCGTTATTGAACAAGATCATTTAACATTCTGGAAGAAGATGAAGTCAAACATACCATAGGAACTGCAAGAATCAACAAATGGGAAACTAATAATCACAGGGATATTACTTGTAGCATTTTGAGCATTAATGATCAAACGACTCACACCAGCAGTGCCAAAACACCAACAAAAGAATGGGGCACATGTGTGTGAAAATAAAGTTGTAACTGTGAGATTTGTCTGAGGGAATTTCACCAAATAAAGAGGAGGTTCCTAATATGTAACAAGCACAATAATCACTTGGAATTCAAGATATTTAACATTTATGAATATCCAACTGCCATCCTAAGATATATCCGAGGAAATTTTCCCAAATAAAGATGACAACATAAGATGTGATCAATGAGGCAGGCACCAGTTGAGGCACCAATGTACATGCAGTCATCACCTTGATTACTTTACTAGTCTAATCTTATGGCAGTCTGGTCACTTCACTTGACAGAGGGCCCAGATTAACCTTGCATAATCTCCATACTACTGCAAGAGAAGACATGAAAGAAATATTCAAAGTTGATAACAAAAAAACAGAGTTTTCTTTCAGCAGGTGGGAACAAAAAGTTCAAGAAAAAGTTTGCTGATCTTATACAAAAATGAGATTCACTTGCAATTAGACTTTTTGTTGCTAAAATAACAAGGTATAGATGCATTTAATGCAGAAAGCAAGGGCACCACCACAGGAACATTGGAAAAGGATTTCAGTTGAAAAAGAGGATAAAGAAAATCTGGCAATTTAATTTGTTTCCACTATTTCAGATTCTTCTAGAGGTTCCTAGGCTCCAGGGCTGCTACTTAACAAACGTCCCTGTGAACAAAGCAATTCATTTCATTCACCAAAGTTCCAAAGAGTTTTTATCTTGAGTAACAATAGGAATCATAAGTAGTCAGTTAAGTATGGAATGACAAAACTAGATTGCCCACCAATTCCCTACATCAAAAGACACTACATTTAGTATGGAATGACAACAAATGATCTCTTAATCATCTTAGAATGTTCACACAGGTGTGGCTACATACCAGTAAAAGAGGGCATGCACTTGATGACAAAGTTGTCCAACGTATCATGATTCATGACTGGTTACAACTTAGAATTTGAAGGGATATAATATCTTATAATCAGATCAAACTTGAATTGATTGTCAAGGGGGGTGTGACTTTCGATGGATATTCACAGGTGAATAGATCAATGGAAGTTGAAGACATCATATGGAATGGCAACAAATGATCTCTTGAGGATCTTCAAATGTTCGCATAGATGTGGCTATATACCAGTAAATGAGGCACACACTTGATGACAAAGTTTTCAAACGTATCATGATTGGTTACAAACTTACAACTTAGAATTTGAATGGAAATAATGCCTTATAAGCAGATCAAACTTGAATTGATTGTCAATGGGGATGTCACTTTGATAGGTAAATGAGTCAATGGAAGTTGGAAGACATGAGACACATGAAATGAAAATCCAAGTCTACTAAATGTGGCTTAAAGCGCTCAGAGACAATAACAATAACACTATGGGATGAACAAGTTGTAGATAACCCAAAAGTGGTTGACCATTCTCCACTTTGAAGGTCAAGTAAAGCACGTAAAGCTATCCAAAAGTACAGAATTCTTATGTTATGAGACGATTCCAAGAAATGGAGGCTCTAAAATACCATCAAGCATGAACAACGCCAAGTTGATTCCAAGAAATGGAGGCTCTAAAATGACATCAAGGATGAAAAGTTAATCAGGTAAATAAGTCCATAGGAGTTGAAAACATGAAATCAAGGAAAATCAAAATGAATGATGGTCCAGGTTTAGTAAATGAGCCCTGAAAGATCAAATACCAAGCAACAAGAAGCCATGTATTACAATGTAAAAATCAACAGGATCAACAAAATAGTATATCAACCAATAGTGACTGATCACAATCAATTTGAAGTTCTACTTGAATGTGTAAACCTCTAGCCAGAAAGCCTTGAAATATTATGGGCATGCATTCTACATATCACAACCCTTAGTCATGGATACAAGCCCTTAAAAACCATCATGCAGTTGAATGAAGTATAACTAACTGATGCCAAAAGGTATGTGGCCCTTAACCACACTTCCATATGGAAGGAAAGCTAGATGGAAACATTGTTTAAATTGAAATTCAAAACAGATGGTACCAAGCCTGTTCAGTAACAAAAGAGTTACACCCAAGATAAACAGATTAACTACAATGATAATGTTCTCTCTTTGTAAGGAAGAAATCATTCACTGTTGATGGCAACAGTAGCATTTAACTAATAGGTTTCACTTGGATCTAGACTCCTCTAGCCAAAAATATTGAGAGAAGTGTTATCCTCTCCAACCAAGTCCAATTCCTGTAAGAGACTACCCTTGGAATGTGATAAAGGCAGGTTTCTCCAGGATGTACATTTCACCTAAAAAAGCTGGCATAAGAACATATGTGGGCTCGAAGGAATCATCAAAAACATGTTTGGATTCATCCCTGACGGCAGTATTTGTCCAAGAAAAGGCTTATTCTAGCATATGCATATCGGCTAAAAAATTCACTCAATTAAAAATATTGCCCTCTATGTTAAAACCAACAATACGACAGCAGACACTCTCACTAAGAAACTACGAAGAAATAAGTTTAAAATTCATGCAAAAGTTGTATCTGTTGCAGGAAGTTAATGCTGTGACTTCACAACAAATGTTTCACATTGTGGGACACTATTTAGTTTTTGTGAGTCTTGACATATTCTGCGTATCCGAGCAAGTGAAATTTCCCCCACTGGCGTATGTAGCCATTGAATAATCCTCTAGAAATTTGAATGATAAGAAGTTTTTGGCTAGAGACTCCATTATAAACTTATTTACTTGTACAGCAAGTTTGGAGAAAATGTGACATAATAGAAGCAAACAGACAGCAAGGGTTTAAGAGTGAAAAGGAATTTCTGTCAGCAGACTGAACCTTGAAAAGAATTATACCTCGGCCTCTTCGTTACCGGCGCCTTCCTTGAACTTCTTGGGAGACCCTCGATCAAATCTTTGGCCTCTAGTGAGCGAGTGGATAACCTTGATTACGGCAATTCAAGCGCTTGTCCAGAAGTATTATCAAGTTGCGAAGAGAGATGGAGGATTTACGGATGGGCCAGTGCCCCCAGGCTGGGGAATATTGTTCAGATTCGTTCTGATGAAAGAAATCACCGCAATTGAGGCAGCCCTCCTCCTCTTTCCCTGGACAAAGCAGCGGGAAATGAAAAAAAAAATGATATTTGAATTTTTTTTTATATTTTGACTCTCCAATAAAAGGGAAATGAAAAAATTGGATATTTGAAATTTTTTGATATTTTGATATGGAATGCTTGTTTTTTTTTTGGGGGGTCACAAAGAAGACATATGTGAAGGATAGAATCCAACTTAGGGGTGAGTAGGAAGGCAGGATCATTTTTTACAAAGTTTTAGTATGGAGAAAAATTCAATTTAAAAAAAAATATGAAATTATAGAAGTAAATATGTAAAAGGTTGATTATATAAGGTTAAAGAGTCAGTGCATATGTTTTTTGCACCTAGTTTTCTAGATAATTTGTATATCTCTCTAAAGAAATAGACTTTTTGTAGTCTATTTGTGTGGTGAGTGGCTTATAGTTGATAAATTCTCTATTATAATTTCGAGTTTTTTGAGGTCACTCTAGTTTCCTATATATGCAAGGTCTATAACATACATAAATATATTCAATATTAGGGAGAAGTTGTAATGGGGTTGCATTTGTTATTAGTTTTTGGTGTTCGCTCTACATTAGAGTTAGGTAATACTATGCATGCTATTAGTATAATGGATTACTATTCTACCTATGTGTTTGTATTTGTACTATATTTGGGTGATCTATGTTAGTTTTTATTCATAATGATGTTTGTTATAGTGGTTTAAATGGATGCTAATAATATCATAATGAATGTGATCCCCACTCAAATATTTAACATTTTTCACGTTACTTATTGGGAATTATTATATGTGTCTCAAGTGAGACCTTGTGGCCCCTATTAGGTGGAATATAATAGGACATTAGACAACAATAGGCCATATTTAGAAGCATTCGATTAACCTTGAGTCTATGATAAATCCAACACTCAATAATGGGAAATAATCGTCTAAAATCTTTCAAATATGGTAGATGAGTTAAATTAGGGTTCAATTACCGAGGGTGTTCGGTTTAACCTACAAAATTTCTTCAAGCGACTTGATTGTTTTTAACCATGACCCTAAATTTCTCCTAAGCTTATTTAGGATGCAAGTTATCCTTGTAAATGCATTGGGAAAGGTAGAAGGTGGCATTAGGAAGAGGTGCTTGAGGAAAAAAAGTCATTTTATTGGCTCTTGGGAAAAATGGAAAAGAAATATTGCTTTTAGGACTTTGTTTTTTTATGTTAATGTATAATTTCTATCTCGGGATAGATGAATTTGTGACTAAGGCATTATGGCAATTGGAGTAGTTAAATACTACTCAAGTATTATCTAAGTGGATAGAGGAGGATATGGTATATTTAGCCATATTCGGGTATTAAGCTCCCATTACTAAGCTTGACGTTTTATTTGGGATGAAGGTGGTGTTGTAAGCCAAAGAACTTACAATTACAAAAGTACTAGACTAAGTTTGATATTAGAACAATTGATGACATTGTTGGGTAGAGTATAGTTCTTGAGTGAATCTTCAATGAGTTTAAATCGTGTGTTCTAATTGAGATAAATAATTTCTTGGAGGGCAAAGAATATTTGAAGGTGTACCTCGTAGGGATGAAACGCAGGTCTTTTGTGTGATTTTCCCCCGCAATATTCCATTCGTACAACAAAAACATTAATATGCCCTAGTCTTACATTGATCATTTCTTTAGGAGATGGAGATATGAACTAGATCCATCCTAATAGTGGATGGAAAAGGAATACACTAACAATTTTCCTTGTTGGCGCAAGGGATGTTGTTAAATGTATGTTTCTATGATTTCGTGTGGATTTGATTAGACAAATTGTGTGACAAGAAACAATCTAGAAAAAAGTGCTATGGAAACTATCTTTTTCTAGAGAATAACCATAACCATTTGACATTCATTATTTTAAGCATAGAAAATATTGTTTCTACTTCTTAGATGATTACAAAAACAATTAATTTCCTCATACATAAGTCCTCACCATAACCATTGAAATATTCAAAGCAATGTCTTACAACTTTTGTTGTAGCTAGAGCAACTTCTTCAATAAGGGACCCACTAGGACCTCAATGTTCAGTTCCTATTGCATCCCAAACTTGGAAAACGAAAGAAAGAAATGACCACTTGTTATTTAAAGATGAACTTTACTTTCAAAAAAAATATTTAAAAAGAATGAACTTAAGAAAAAATAAATGCATTTCCTCCACAATAAAAAAAAATGTCATTTCGAGCACAATAATTTTAATTTAGTCTAGGTTTTAATGATGTCAAGCTAGTGTATGGTTGCAATTCAATATGTAGACAAGTGCAGAGACCATTTCATGAATATATTTTATATTTTTGGTGGTGATTTTTTAAAGCTATATTAACATTCAACGTTTCTTGAACAATGAGATGAAAATTTGTATTTCCTTTATTTTCCAACTCTAATTGGATTAGGAAATTAACTATGGGCTACGTTACTATTTTGGTCACTGCCGAATCATCTAGGAAAGCATAGTTTGTTCTCAGAAGAACTACCTTGAAAGGTATGGCATCTGATCCTCGTAGAGGTATATATATGCTCAATGTTAGAGTCATGTCTACATTATTTCGAAGGAATTTATCTTCTCTGGATTGAAGATGAGAAAAATAGATGAATTTAAAAAATGGTTTGTAGTCCTTTATTTTATTTTGTAATGCTTCTTTTTATATATGACCATTTTGCGCAATATAGGGTGCCTTGTGAATATTTCCTTCCACGTTAATGCGGGCTCGAGTACTTACTAGAGGAAGCTCCTTATTGAATACGAAAATGGAGATGCAACCTAAACTAGGTGGGTGCTTTACAAAGTTAATTAATTTCCCATTGTATAGACTACATTGATTACTGCAATTATATTATGCAAGGGTTACAAGTTTATATAACAGGTTTGTGTTTCACATCTCATTAGGGAAACCTCAATACATGGAAACCAATGCAACAAACATGGGGTGCAAATTGGGCTTTGAATAGTGGCCCTTTATGTGTTGTGTTTTAAATTTGCCTCAGAACCCTCTTAGCAAGGAAAATTCTCATTATAGATAACGTTATTCTAGAGAATTGGCACTGAAACTCTACATACAACACCAATGCCAACAATCAAGCACTATAACTCTCTTTTCAAAGTCCTTTTCATCTTTTCCTCACAATACTTGTTCGTTATCAGTATCTTGTCCATATTTAGCCTTGGACTGAATTTACCACCCAATTAGGGTTACATTCCCAAACAACTTGACTCATCAACGGTGTCGCATGGTCTTGCTGTGATAGGTTAGTCACCCTATCAAGTTCCCCATTAATCAAAGAGACTTGGGCCTAGTATATTCAAAATAGGAGTTGATCACCCTACAAATGGCCCTTAGTCAATCTTCAAATGGGTCTGAAAAACTAATCTTATACTGCATTACCCTTCACAAAAACTAACAATTCCACCCATCCACCATGGATCCAACATCCTCGAAACCATACAAAGGCAAAGCCCCTACGAGGGAGCCGCATCGATCCCCAAAACAAGTTTTCGTTCAAATTTCCTCCCACCAAGGTGTTCTTGATCCAACATAATACTCATGTGTTACCAGGTGTGAAAACCAAGAAAACTAACAATCGACCACCCTATAATTGACCCATGACCAATTTTGAGGTGAACCCAACTTCTAGCTCATTATAGAGTCACACTCTTTGCACACACAACCAATTTCCATCACCATTGAAAAAATGTGGTTGTGACTCTTCACAACATTCCAACTAATTTCCAACTAACAAAACCGAACTAGCAAGAAAATCAGGTGAAAAATCATCAAAATTGCATAGAGAGGAAGCACCCGCAAGGGAGACACAACAATCCCCCAAAAGGGGGTTCCTATTCAAAGTGTCTCCCACTAAAGTGGTGACCCAACATACCACGTCTCATGTGTTACCTTTTCCAAAATTTCATATTAGTGCTTATTTTAACTCCATCAAGTAAGATTTTTTTGGATTTATGAGGCTTGGTCTATGTTATTCTTCCTTCAGTAGACAAAAAAAACTCTAAAATTTATGCTTCTTCCTTGATTTTTCATCAAAGGTAACTTAGATCGTCATCATGGAGAGTCAGGTTGTTATTAGCTTGTATCGTAATTCAGCTTACAATAACCTCGATCATATTGGCTTACATTCATATTTGTGCTCAGAATTGAGATTTTCCTAATCTCGACATGTTCTACGCTTGTAGTAATAAAACAAGACCCTTGGTCCTTCTATTATAAAAGATATATTCTGACCCTAGTAGAATAGAGATAATTTTAGACGTGTTAGCAACAATGCTAACGAATGCTAGAGTGTTAGGGAGGCATGCGGTCAGGATGTGCCAACGCGTGCAAGGAATGTTAACTAGGAGTGGTAACATGTTGTTCACAATTCCATTTGTGAACAACTCTTTGGTATGCCCACTTTTGCCATACTACAGCTCCAAGATGAGATGTCCAGGGCTATGGAGGCTGCCCTTCTTCTCACTGAATCAATCCTCTACAATATAGTGAACTAGGGCTAGTTGGTTGGCCCACTTGACTATTACTTTAGTCCTTCAAAGTTTGCAAATCCTTAGGCCCTATACACCTTCCCTTCTACCAATTTTGTTGTCCTTCACTAGAACAAGAGTCAGGGCTCTTCTTTGATAGTAACCTAACAACCCTCCAACCGTACTTGGCCTACCATCAATCTGCCCAACCACAGTCAATTCCTTTTACTGATCTAGGGCCCACAATATTGTCTTCATCTAGGGCTCTTCAAATCTGCCACCTAACAATGGTTTGAGTCCTCTCAAGATCATTGTTCTTGTGTACTGACAATTTGATCTTTGTTGTCCAATCTATGAACAAATATGAAATACTCCTCGTATCATACTTCTAACAATCTATAGATGACTGAACTAGGGTCACAAATCAACCACTAACAGTCCATTCACTAATTTTTTATAGGTTTCTTCAAATCTTTGTCTAAAACTCTATGGAAAGTCCACCAAAATCAACTCCTCTGCATGTCAATCCATTCTTCATATGGCACATTTCTTCTGCATGCTCAATCTTCTGCTCAAGTTCCACCCTCCTTTGGATCTGTTGTCTCCACAGATACTGAATCTGCAAACCATCTTCCAGATCTGTGGTCTTTATTGCATAAATAAACCTCTCTCTAAGGGTCACAACCCATCTTCTTCTACGCTAACTCAATCATCATGACTTAGTTAACTGACACAAGTTGTTATGAGACGAAATTACAATTTATTGTCCAATTTATTTAAGGGAAAAATAAATTAGACGCCTCACATTCCTCACTCCTGGTACATCAAAATTCCTCACTAGTGTGGGTGCATTTTTTTGTCCTTTCTAGTTTCCAATTTCACTATTTCTTGTTGCAAATTTCAATACTCCCTCTCAACAAGAAAGGAATTCAATCTATCTCCATTCGGTACTTTTGGAATGTTCTGCATGCTACACTTCTCTAGTGTTGTTTTCACCTGCAAGTCCTAAAATTGAATAACCTCCGAACAAATTACTCAGTATAATGCATCTGTCATCAGAATCTTCTGACTGCTGCTAGCTACTGCATCTGTCTAGTACTGGATTCTCTGCGCTGCTGCTGACATCTGCATCCGTGCCCTTTGAAATATTGCTAACTCTAATTTGTGATCCAGTATTTGACATATGACTCTGATTTCTGTCTTGCTGACATCTGACTACATCAATTTAACTGATCCTTCCTACTACTATTGTACTGTGGCTCCTCGTAGCCAGGTTCGATCCATGAGATCACACACCATCTCAATGGACCTTGCCCAAATTTCTTATCTTGGGATTATGTCTACACATCACCCCACCAGCTTAAATCTCCAGGTATGGCTGCTCCCTCTTCCCATTTGGCTCGATTAAATTTCCCCCTCATGGAGGTCTCTTCTTGAGTGGATGCTTCCACTCAGTCTCCTCTCTGCTTCTCCAATTGTGGCAACTACTCCACAACCTTCTGAGACCGCTTCTCATGAAGATTCATGTTAAGAGGTATTTATGCTCCCTTTAAACCACCAAGTCTCTAACTTCTACCTTTCTCCTCAAATCTTTGCATGCATCTGGTACCTCAATTACATATAGGTTCTTGACTCGCGCACAGTGTAATTGTCCCAACGTTACAAAAGGTTTCTAAAAAAGAGTTGATTTTAAATCGATGATATCTCCCTCATCTGAGCTTCGATTCGACCGATTTTTTTTTTTCTATTTCGGTATATTTTCGCAAGGAATCCAAATAGCCTATTTGTTTTTGAAAATTTTACACCAAAATATTCAAATATTCTATGCAAACTTGCCGCCCAAAAAATTTCTGCTCTAATACCATGTAGAAAATCTAACCAACGAGATTCAATCTAATCTTGTAATCTACTAAAACAAGATATTGAATCCTTCCTACAATTTGTGGAAACAAAACATGATCGCACAATCACATATAAGTAAGAGAAATCAATTATCAATCGCACAACAACATGATGTATTTGGGGAAAGAAATTGCTCAAAGGCCCTCTATCTCTATTGTGTATTAAGTCAAGGAATCATGAAACAATACATTAATGCCTAATCTCTCATGAGATTCTCCAGCACTCTGTCAATTGTCTCCCGTTGATCTAGGAAAACTCGATCTAGTACTTGGCCAATTCTGATCCTTACTTCAGCCTGCCTTGCTCATACAATCCTAGCTAGGGAATTAACTGCTTATTAATTAGGAAAATCAATCTTCCTTGATTGCACAAGCCATTATGGAATCCCAATGACTTTATAATTTCACATGGGAAATTTTCTCTGAATACAACTGATAGTTATGTTCCCTTTAACCTCTGTCTCAACTGCGTATTCCTCGAAACTGACATGCATACAACTATTAATAGCGAATTATTAGTTATATGATTGATCACTCATTGTGAATTAAATCTAATTTAACTCACTGAGCCTCTTTCTAGCTCATAACTTAGTTAGAACCAGTTAAACTGATTTTAACGCATTTAATTGAGTTAATTACACTTGCACCCCACTAATGCATCAATTTCAACTGGACCCAAAAAATATTAGAATCCCTCTAGATGCCTCATCTTAGACCCTCAAGTACTTGAATTTCTTGAGCTAACCCGGTCATCATGACTTAATTAACTAACACAAGTTGTTATGAGATGAAATTACAATTTATTGTCCAATTTATTTAAGGGAAAAATAAATTAGACGCCCCACATTCCTCACTCCTGGTGCATCAAAATTCCTCACCAATGTGGGTGCATTTTTTTTTTGTCCTTTTTGGTTTCTAATCTCACTGTTTCTTGTTGCAAATTCAACATTTCAGAATTTGATGCAGCCTTCACACAAAGACACCATTGAAATCACATGCCCATATTCTCATGAGAAACCTCTCTTAAGCTCGATCTGCCAGAAGAGAACCAACAATATGCCATCCTACTTCCTAGCGCAAACCGACCCTTAAGGTATGCAACATTCTTCTGAACCCTCACATGATGATCTTGCTCTTGGAGGATGATCATGACCTCCCTTTAGCAACCCTTACTCAGCCCTCGTACTCGACCTACTTTAGGACTACATCTCTCTTCACCCCTTTGATGTGCCAGATAGTGGGAATACATGTCAAACATGCTAATATGTGCCAAGTGATAAGGCATGCCAAGATGTGCAAGGGTGTGTCAATGCATGTCAGGGAATTTCAAGACAACAAAAGGGAGAAAAAAGTTAAACTACAAGGAAATGAACACATAAGAGGGTTAATAATTCATCAATTTACCTTTTCCAAGAGGGGCATGCTAGGCACACCAACACTAGGCAACAATAGGTGCCAAGTGCAAAGTCTTAGTGCATTCTAAGTGCGAAGTATTCCTTTGTTGCTTCTCATCTACTTTCCAACAACTGATAATCACAAATAAATTTAATATTAAACCATGCCAAATCATACCAAGGCATCTCAACGTATTCCACACATGCTAAGACTTTCCAAGCACCAACACGTGCCAAGCGTCAATATGTGTCAAGAACTAGTGTTATGCATGTTATGAAGTGGAAGGGAATGTTGAAGAGTGCTAAAGTGTGCTAGAGAGTGATAATGCATGTTCATGAGTGTTAAGGATTACTAGGAAAAAACATTAAGGGAGCACTAAGTAAAAATTCATGAAAGTTAATGAATATGAGGAACGTGCGCCAGAGACTAGTGTTAATGAGTGTTAGTTGTCATGCCAAGGAGGGACTGACAAGGTATGCTAAGCATTGGTAAGGCATGCTAGCGAATATCGAGGCATATCAAGAATTCCCAAAGTGTGCTTGGGAGTTCCAGGGTGTGCTAATTATATCATGTGCCAATTAATAGTGCCAAGATATGCCAATACATGCTGGGTGCTAAGGATGTGGTGCAGGGTGCCAGGGTATGTCAATATGTGTCAAGGCAACAAAAGGAAGAACCAATAAGAGGGTTAATAAGTCAGGACTTTATCTTTTTGAAAAGGGGTATGCTAGGCACACTAATAATAGGTCCCAATACATGCCAAGTGGCATTGTGTGCCAAGTGCTAATGTATGTCAATGCATTCAACCAAGGTGTTCCAGGGCATGCTAGGGACTATATGCAACATGCCAACACATGTTAGCAGAGTACGATGTTGTGCTAGCACATGTCACCATGTGCTTGGGCGTAAGTGTCATCACAAGATGTTCTAGGTACAAAGATGTTCCAATACATGTGGGGTGCTAAGAAATGTTAGTGTGTGCCAAAGCATTAATTTAAGGCATGCCCAAATTGGTGAGGATCGTTAGGTCTTTCTCATTAATAGAATTGTCAAAGCTTGATTATGTATTAAATAATATATTTCCTACACACAATAGTGGAACTTTATCTAAAGGGAATTTTCTAGATAATAAACTTAATATATATGAATCATTTGTTGACTCATAGAAAATCTCTATTCGACTAGTTATTACTTGAGGGAAATGATACACACTAATTACTTCTAAAAATTCACTGACCCTAACCACTATGGCTTTGGACATATTATAAAAAATACTCCACAATAATGGTATTAAATCATTAACTTTTGACAAAAAAATATATTAACAGGCACATAGCATCATCAAAAACTCATTCGAATGATCAATGATGACGGCCATTTTTTGACCATCACCAAAAGTAACAAAACGAGCATTGGTGAGGGTCATTAAAACTTCGTCACTAGAAGTGTCACCAAAGAGAGAATTAGTGATGGGCCTTTAACGACCCTCACCAAAAGTGTCATTCAAAATGTCTTTGGTGACGGACCATAAAGGACCATCACTATATACACTTACAGTGACAGCTTTTTAATGATCAATGATGACGGACATTTTTTGACCGTCACCAAAAGTAACAAAAAGAGAATTGGTGAGGGTCATTAAAAGTTCGTCACTAGAAGTGTCACCAAAGAGAGAATTAGTGACGGGCCTTTAACAACCCTCACCAAAAGTGTCATTGAAAATGTATTTGGTGACGGACCATAAAGGACCATCACTATATACACTTACAGTGACGGTTTTTTAAAGGCCGTCACCATATGTGACATAGACCTTAAAGGTCCGTCACAAGCATGACCCTCACCAATGCGTTTGTAGTGTTTCAGGAGGCTGTGGAGGCCTTTGCTCAGCTGCGGGAAGCCGGGGGCCTTGAGATACCCCCGACAACTGGTTCTGGCAAACAGAGCACCACGGGGACCTTGATTGAGGAATGGTTTCACCTATTCCTCAAAATTGTTGACAATGCTTCGCTGCGGGACCATCTCAAGCATACTCTGCAGGACGCACTACAGGGGAATATCGGGCCGAGGGAACCTGGGGACACCGCACCTCAGTGTGTGCGGCGAGTTAAACGAAATAAGCGACGAACGGGAAAGGAGTTCCGGCTTAACACGCAGGTTGCGGGCTTCTAAATCAGCGACACCATGCTTGACTTGGGATCTGACGTCAACATCCTGCCACGGAAGACGTGGGAGGCTCTTGGATGGCCACGACTGACCTACTCGCCAATCCAACTCAGAATGGCGAATCAGTACTACATTTTGTCGATCGGCCGACTTGAAGGTGTCGAGGTCGACATTGCGAGGGTGAAGACTTACACAGATTTTGAGGTTATTGATATAATGGGGGACAAGGATCCTTACCCTGCCCTTCTAGGCATCGATTGGGCTTTTGAGAATTACGCCATCATCGACCTCAAAAAGGAGCTAACGATCCTCTAGGATGGGGAGGTCCGGGTCACGCAGCCCCTCGACCTGTACCAAGGTCCGCGATACACCGAAAATGTGGACAGCCAGGAGGATGCTCAGATGATGGATCACCTTTATCAGATGACTGCAGGGAAGCGGGACGATTATATCAACCCGACGACGACCGGCTCCGTCAGCTGGCGCAGTGTCCAGAGCTCGTAGTTGGGTTCAGAACTCGCGTGGGAAGACTGGCAACAGGGGGGTACGAGACCAGCATGCGGAGATGTGCAGCCATTGCCCGAGTTAGTTGGATTGGTTCTAAGTTCAGAGCATACCCCACCCTGTCGAACATGCAAGCTGTCAATACCTTTATTGTAAAGGTGGAAGACACGGTTCCAGAAAGTCACAGAATACCACTTTTGGACGTCGCACTACAGTCCACGTCAGCAAGGTGGTGGAGGAACCACTGCACCACCTTGGCGCGGTGGAGTTGTGTGACTCAAGCTTTGAAGGCACGGTTTAAAGAGGACGAAGGCCCTCGAAGCGGGCACAGGTACAAGGGGACTTCCGATCCGCGGGACCACTTGAAGAGCTGTGAGGAACAGTGGCAAGGTCTGGGATACCCGCAAGAGCTGTGGGTACATCGGTTTATCCACTCCTTGGATACAATCCCCCAGGCCTGGTACTTGGAAGAAGAGCGGAAATGAGGAACCCGCTCTTGGCAGGAATTCATGGACAAGTTTGTTCGGTGCTTCTCGTTCGAAGGGGAGATAGAGCAGGAATCTCGGGCACTACAAGCGATCAAGGAGGTCCTATTTTTTCGCGACCCCGAGACCGATGGGGCCACGGTTGCATCATACCCTGAGGCCCGACGTGAGTTGGTTTGCCAACGGATAGACGGAGATCCAGACAATGACAACCTGGAGGACCTCAGGCACCTATATTTTGAAGAAAAGGAAGGCGAGCGGAACCTCAACGAAGAACCGACCACCGAAGGCGTCCATTTATAGTCGCTAAAGACAAAGAAGTTGAACATCGGTACGGAGGAAAAGCCCAAGTTGGCTACTGTTGGAGATTACTGGGACGAGGAGACGACAAAGGAAATTTTCAGCCTCCTCCAGGAATACGAGGACTTGTTCCCTTCGTCGGTGGCAGACCTGAAGGGCATCAAGGGTGACCTCGGCGAAATACGTATTGTGCTGAAATCGGATGCCCGACCCGTAAAGCATCGACCCTATCGGCTGAACCCACGAATCAAGGAAAAGGTCAAGCTAGAGATTGACAAGATTGAAAAAGGCTTGACTAAGATCTGCAATGCCCAGCGTGACGATTGGGATGAGCGCCTACCAGCTGCATTATGGGCCTACCGGACCACGGTGAAGTGCTTGACCAATCAGACACCGTTCCAGCTGGTGTATGGCCAGGAAGCTGTGATTCCTGCTGAGTTCACTGTACCCAGTCTTTTAATCGCCTCGTCTCTCCAGTTCTTGGAAGAGGAGTCGCTTCGGGAACGCCTCCACGAACTACAGGAACTGGACGAGGCCTGATTTCTGGCCAAATTTCACCAGAAGGTTCAGAAGGCTCGGCAAAAAGCGTGGCACGATCGCCACATCAAGCAAAAAACATTCCAGGTTGGCAGTAAGGTCCTATTATATGACAGCAGGTTTCAAAAGTTTCCAGGAAAGCTGCAGATGCACTGGTTGGGACCTTACTTCGTCATTGAGATTAGAGATTATGAAGCCGTTCGGTTAGCTCAGTTGGACGGTACTATTTTACCTGGGTAGGTGAATGGCGCACGCCTGAAACCCTACCAGGATTAAGTGCCCCTCCTTTTTCATCAATAACTCTCGCACCCGAGAGCACCTGTAGAGTAGTGTAGCTGAATAACTCTCCCGCAACCGGGATGAGCATAGGTAGTCTTTTCCTTTTCCGCATCACTTGTCAATAACCTTTCTGTTGTGGGGACCGAACCGCAACCGACTGTGGTCGGGGAGGGGCGTGTCCAGCGTGCCATCCCTGTAGGATCCATAAATGTGCCAGTGTTAGTCCAGGTCATTTCAGTCAGTACTTGTGTCAGTCCGTAGGATCGTCCCGATTTGCATCATAAATTGCCATAATTGGAAGTAACCTTGCCATAATCATTTTTCCATCATCCGCCGTGACCTCAGCCGTCGCGTCCACCCATTTCCCCATGCCACCGTCAGCAACTGTCAGAATACCCATTGGCACGTGATTGATCACATGATTATCGCAGAAAAGAATGCCAGCAGGAATTAACTCGTTATGGGGTCTCATCAACTTCACTCGTGCCAGGAAATTACATCACTTGCATGAAGAAAAGCATGACAATGCCGGAACACTTAGCATTAGCAATTGCAGCAGCACATGAGCAGCAGGAGCATTCAGGCGAACAGCACTGAGAGAGGATACCAAGTTGAATTCTCCATGTCTATCAGCGCCAAGAAAAAATGCCAAAGGCCCTCCTATCCTTCGTCGAACTAGAGCTTGACAGTAGGATTCACAGGACAGAGTCTCTGGTTGGGAAATATGACAGTGCAGCTTTGATAGACGCCAACCTTTTCGATTCGTCCGAGTTCCCGGTGCTCAATTGGCAAGTGTATATGGAACACTATTACAGGAAAGCCGGGCACTCCGCCAACCGAGTTTTACCAGCATTCTGGGGCCTTCAGCAATCTTCTCTCATGAATCTCAGAAATCTTCTAGTCTTCGAGACCACCAGACCAGTTTTGCAGTGCACTCGCTTCTTGCTCAGCCGCATTCAAAATGGGTCCTTGTGGCTGAACAAGGAAATTCCCATTCACGCTAAAGACATCCATCGTCTGACCGGGCTCTCACAGATTGGTGCGGATGTCTCGACCACATGTCAGACCACCTCTAAGTGCACACCATCATTTTTTATTGAATCGGGGACGTGTCAAGAACTGTGGGTCGGGCCCGTTGGGTCTTGTTTGTTCCTTGTTTGGAATATTTTGCATTTTGAATAAAGAATGGCCTTTTTGAGTTGCGGCATGAGGACACATGGCAATCGCGACCAAGTCGCAACTACCGTAAGCCGCGGAGCTATCAAGGTGGCGCAGAAGCAAGAGATAGCTGAAGAAAGCAGATGCACGAGTACAGATAAAGAGAATATACAGCAGAAGATAGGAAGCGGAACACACAGACAACAAGAGAGAAGCCGGAAGCAGCTGAAGAAGGACACAGAGAGGAACTAACAGTTGCGATAGCAGGTGAATAAATAGCAGTCACCAGGACGAAAGAAAAAGGGGGATTGCGACAGGAGAAGGAATACAGAGCGACTGAAGGAGATCATGCATGATATCCCTGTAGTTCCTAGGTTTCTCTATTCTACCTTTCTGTTCTGTGAGGCATGTGTATCAGACTTGTAAGCTCTCCTTGCGGGAGCGGTGTAACTCTGGATTTGGCTAAAGATATCAATACAATTGCAGGCTACGGTCCTACTGTGTGATTTGTATGCATGATGGTTGTGATGCTTTAAAATTTTATTTGCTTAATACATGTTCACGCTCTGAATGTTCTTGCGTACATGTCTATGTTTATGCAATCTATTTAATGTTAATCATATTAAAAATCCGTCTTTGCTATCACTGACTTCTCCAGATGTATGCGGCACACCTCTGATGAGACTTTCTCCGAGTAGGGTGATAGCCTATGTGGTTCTAGACTACAAGTGACTTTGCCACAAACCCTTGAACCCGGGTCTTGCTCATGTAGACTCCGATTCTCACCAACATTATTTATTAAATATGTAAACTTATTATGTACTATTCATTCGAATATGTATAGATGAAATCAATGTCGATGATGAGATGTTAGAAAATGTTGACACTCACACATATGGAGATAAAAGAGCTGACCATTATATACGATATCATGTTAACCACATTTTTGATACGTACTTCATAAAGGAAAATGTGACAGTTCAAGCCCAAATGTTGAAAGGTCTCCTATCATTAAGGAAATTAATAGAAGCTATGACTTTGTTGGGTATTCAAAAATCAATCAAAGCTAAAAGAAATGAAGGAAAATGTGATACAAAATATAAATAGTGCTATAAATTCAATTAGAAGATCTAGACAGAAAAATGTTTCAGTTGTACATAGAGAAATACATGTGGCAGTGGTTTCATCAAGTACTAAAGATAATTTCTTGGTAAAATCTATGGCACGAGCATTAGGAACCTCACGAAAAAATTTACACAAACATCAGAAATTTCAGTTGAAAATAGATGTAAATGATGAACTTGCTTGTTGGAGAGCTATTTGTAGGCAACCATACAAAGATAGACTTGGAGAAAATGTTAAAAAAATAATATATGAATACTGGAAGAACAATTCGTGTGTTTCGCCAACTACAAAGCATGTAATGCGAAGAAGAATAGCACAAAATCAGTACGAACAACATGAAAATCATTTCTTGGAAACCACTCAGATAGATTTGTTCAACAAGTTGAAAGAAGAGAATCGTGAAATTCATGTGTCAATCAGTGCTTTTGTTCAACAAAACCATGGTATGTAAAACCTATCATCGTATGGGACACTTGTTGTTATCGTTATTATGTGGAATTTGAGTTATATTATAAGACATTCCTTAATTTTGGTAGAACATTTTGGAAGGATTCACCTCATCCTTCCACTATTTGTAATTTTATATCTCAAATTCTATGTGAAAGACAAAGCGATGAACTATTTTACGAAAAGAAATGTGTTGGTGGTAAAAACTGCGATGATTGTGAAATTTGACTAAATTGCAAAACAAATATTGTATTGATATAAATGATCAATAATTGTCCAACATGAAAGTGAAATGGAAGAGATATGAATATATCCATACATTTATTGAAGGTGCAAATAGTACTAAAAGAATTGAATTACGAGAAGAAGAAATTTTTGTGATAGACTTTTTGAGAAAGTTTGAGGTAGAAATTTATAAATACACTAAGCATTCCCATAGAGCTCGATGGCAAGATTTGCAATTCAAAAAATCCCATGAATTTTTTCCACCAGGGACCATTTTGTTGGTAATTGATTTTGCAGAAAACTACACATTTTTTCCATAAAAACAAATTCAGAGTGAATACTATCATTCTGACCAAGTCTCCATGCTCGTCCATAGTCTATATAGACATGCTAAACAAAATGTCGATCATATAGAAAGCACCAGTGAAAATCGACATGTTATTAAAGAATATCACTTTTATATCAGTGATGATCGTACGCATGATACATATTTTGTACAACACTATTTTGGAAAGATTTATGACTCCTTGAAAAATCATGGAATAACATTCAATGAACATTGGATATGGTCAGATGGATGTGTAGGTCAATTCAAATCTGCATGATCATTCTTTTGGTTGTGTTGTTTTCATAAGAAAACCTGCATTAAACATTGTTGGAATTTCTTTGAGACTGGTCATGGAAAAGGAAAACATGATGGTGCATGGGCATGCATAAAACAAGCACTTCGAAGATATCAAATGAACTCCTCTGCAAGATGACTTATGGATGCTAAAGAAGTTGTTCAATGGTGCATTGTTGCTCTAAGCCATGAGACTAACCGATCAAGGGAAGTGCAAAGGTACATTCAATTTATTTTTTATTGGATATCTAATTTTAAACATTGTACATTGATCACAATTTGATTATCTTTGATTGTATTTTGATATCATATTTACATTCTTCTTTGAATTTTCCATATTAAGTTTTTTTTGGCATATTGGGATCAAAGAAGTAGATAGATCAATTGGAAATGACGTTGAAAAATAAAAGGGACTCGAAAATTGCATTCAATTAAAAAAATTTTGTCCAGAAATGTGTTTGCATTGGATAAAATAAAATATTCTTGTTTTTGTCATGTTTGCATAGACAACACAGAATCCAATGATGTTTGTGAAAACAAAAAGTATGTAAAAGATTGGAAACATACTGAGCTAAATACAAAGGGAAATTTTCCCATTGCAATGTTTGAAGAAACGTAATCAGAGGAGACTACAATATCATCTGATGGTGATCGAGTTTCTGATATTGTTAGAGAAGGTAACATTTGAATTGCTTTCAAATGATAAGGATCTAGAAATAATTTTAAATACATAAGTTTGTTAAGTTTGTTTTATTGTGCAGGAGATGTTTTTGCTGTAATTGCATCTACTGACAACGATGAAAATGTGAAGTATTATTTGATGCGTTGCACTGAACGAAAAATGAAATTATTAGAAAACTATAATGATCACTGGTTTCCATATGAAAGAGGATCTATTATACTGAAAGGTTATTTTTTCAGACAAACTAATCAAAGTGGGGATTTTGTTTACTTTGGAGACTATGAACCTGATGTCATAAGTTGTCAATATAGTCACTTGGTGTGTGCAGCACGCATAAAGTTGATAGAGGTTCAATCAAAGAAAAAAATGAAAATTAAGAAATGGAAAATGTCAAAATACGATCATGAACGGATCATTGAAGATGACATTCCATTGGATTTTTTTTGATTGAACTGCCCAACAATTTCTTCTCTTTGGATTATGTTTTAGAACTTCTAGAACTTAACTAAAAATTGAGCTGCCTTGTTATGTTATCTGTGCAAGTGTTTTTACATGTACAAATTGTTTTGGTACATGCACACTAGGATCAACTGAAAGTAGCTTTTCTATACATGCATTGATGAAAAATGTTGCAAGTATTGGATATATATGTGTGTGTGTGTGTTTTAGAATGCAATTAACTGTTCAAGTAGTTTTACTATATGTGCATTGATGAAAAATGTTTCACATAATGAATATATATGTTATAGAATGCAATTAATTGAAAGTAGTTTTTCTATGTGCATTGATGAAAAATGTTGCACGTACTGGATATATACACAGACTAAATGTGACCAGTTTTTCCCGTGGGCTTTTCTGGTAAAAAGTATGGAATGTAAATAAATCATCCACAAAATAGATTTTTACGAAGATTCCTTTCAGACAAGAGACTCGGAGCACTTCTCTGACTTTTGGTGGGATTTGACCCACATCTCTATTCCTGATAGAAAATCTAGTACAAAATTTGTCTGTCCAATGGTCGGATATGTTCTAGGCAATTAACTGAAAGTAGTTTTTCTATGTGCATTGATGAAAAATGTTGCATGTATTGGATATATATATGTGTGTGTGTGTGTGTGTGTGTTCTAGAATGCAATTAACTGAAAGTAGCTAAATTCTATAGCCATTGATGAAAAGTAGCTTAATTCTATTGACATTGATGAAAAATGTTGAAGTACTAGATATATCTATTCTATAAAGCAATTAACTATTCAAATAGTTTTTCTATGTGCATTGATGAAAACTATTGGATATATATACATTATAGATTGCATTTTTAAAATTTTATGATTGTTTTCAATACATCTAACAAGACCTAGAATCTTATGATTGTTCATATATATATATATATATATCTTGTACTTCACAACATTATTTCACATGCCAAACGTACTTCAACCATCCAAAAATTGAGTTTTAAAAACTTTTTGATTATATCACAACATTATATCACATGCCAAATGTAGATCAACCATCCAAAACTTAAATTTTTTAATTTAACAAAAAATTATAGATCACAACATTACTTCACATGCCATGCCAAATGTACTTCAACCATCCAAAAATTAAGTTTTAAAAACAAAACAAATTATAACACAACATTACTTCACATGAAAAATGTAGTTCAAAAGAAAAACATTAATTTATAAATCACAACATGACTTCACGTGCCAAATGTAGTTCAACCATCCAAAACTTAAGTTTTAAAAAACAAACAAATTATAACACTACATTACTTCACATGCCTAATGTAGTTCAACCATCCAAAACTTAAGTTTTAAAAACCAAACAAATTATAACAAAACATTACTTCACATGCCAAATGTACTTCAACCATCCAAAACTTAAGTTTTAAAAACATTATATATCACATTCACATGTACCAAATGTAGTTCACATAAAATATGTCCAAAATTTGTAGATCTCACAAGTATCAAGTTATATATATGAATGCATCTATATAATATATAAAAAGTAAATTTAAGACTAGAAATCTCAATCAAATCTAGAAATCATCCATCAAATACAGATGGATGTAGTGTCCCTCCCAGCAAAGTCTCAATATGTGAGCTATCCTGCTAAGCATGGGGAACCTGTACACAATGCACGTACAAACATTAAAATTTGATGTTTTAAAATTGAGTGAGAATATATAGAAATTCATGTAAAAAACAAAATATAAAAAAAAAATCATGCAATACCTCATGAGGTTCCCTCTCCATTTGTTGCTCATCAGCTACAACTTCCCCCATGGGAACATCTCCAACAGTAAACTGTACAATATATATATATATGAAAAATTTTCAAATGAAAATGCATATATATATAAACTTATTTTCAATAATATTAAAAAAAAATTAGACAACTTGTTCAAATGGATGAAATGTTGTGGATGTTCCTATCTCCATCGCTAGAGTCTATGGAGAAAAGAAATCCTCTATAGAAACCTAAAATTAAAATATTTAATTTAAGTATAAAATAACTCAAGATCAAGATCTCAATTTATAATAAAACTTTTAAACTTCAATTTATAACTTATAAATTAAAAACATATATATTTAAAAGTGAAAATTTGAATACTTCTGCAAGTGGATTTGGCACATCTCCTAAGAGAAGCTCCAAAGAAAATCTCCAAAAACCTAAAATTCAAAAATTTTAAAATTACTCAAGATATAGATATATCTCATTTTTTTATGGAACTTTTTGAGTTGGAATATATAACTTGAAAACATAAATTTTAAAAGTGAAAAATTGTCCATACTTCTTGTGAACCTGGAAAATCTTCTAAGGAAGTAGAAGGTACATCTCCCAAGGAAGAAGAAGGTACCACCATCCAAAAAACATTGGACGGAATCGGAATCTGTTAAAACATTTTATTATATATACATAAAAATGTACATTTGTGCACAATTATTTATTTTAAAAATATCAAGTTTAAAAAACACTAATATTTGCCAACATATCTTGATCGTGAGACCCATCTTGATTGTTGAACCTGAGGCTCTGATTGTGATATTAACATTTTTGTCATTCATCAAGTGTGAAAAATGGAAATGGTGTTAACATATAATAATACATTTTTGTTAAATTAATGTACATACAAATAAATGTATGTATATATGTATTTATTACAAATTGTATGTATGTGTTAAAATAATTGAATCCTAACCATTAATGCATACCGTTCTCATGCCCTCTTCTTCATGAAGAATTAGGTCATGCCAACCATTGCGACAATTCTTTGCATATGTTTTAAGATCTTCAACACTCATGTTATCAATCTCTTCATTTGTATAATACACAAAATTAGCGCGTGCATTCTCACGTGCTCTTTGTCGATTCAAACAATCATCGACTCCAAAAATAATTCTGCATAAAATAAATTTTCAAAATAAAGTGGAACCTCGTCATTTCATGGGAGTCTTCCATAAGCCGCAAGGTGTCTATCATACAAATAGTGAGCTATATCAGGGTGCTTGAAATATTGCACCTTCAGCATCTTTCTTTTCAGCCCTTCTTTGAAATTAAACATAGACTTTGCTATTGGTGTTGTAAATCTTTCTTTAACAACCTCCCATTTATCGGGTCCCATCACTGTTTCCTTTATTTTTCTCATGACATCCAAAAAATTATCCGTGGTTGGCCCAAGATTTTGGTACACATCTACTAGTTGGCCTAAAGAATGTGTAACTATTTCCAAGCTTTGTTGACTCTCAGTAAGTAGAGTCAAAGACACGAGATCTCTCTGCAATTTTGCGTGATGATTTTGACACCTTTCTAAGGTGCATTGCTGCATATTTCTTTCCCATGGTATATTGGAAAAGTCGGCCAGATAAGTTGTGGTGGGTGGACAACCTTCTTCTTGAATGAAGCGTTTTGGTCTACGTCTTTTTCGACCAACATTTGGAGTATTTTCAGCCTCTGCATCAATATATAAAAAAATTTATATTAGAAAAAACACATGTAAACAAATTTGTACAAATTGAATGAAAAAAATATTCAAATTGATGGCAATCTCGATGTGGTTGGCTAGCATCTTCCCACCCTGAAACTGTTGAGCACCAGAACGACCCTGCTAAGAACCAACACCACCAGCCGTTGATTGGCCTCTGGGGGAATAAATATCACCACCTTCATGAAACCTGATAGCACTTATTGATGCCCTCTAATGGGATTTGAACCACCACCAACCTCTCGAGACGAGAGAGAAGCTTCATAAACAAATACGAATTTATAATCAATTGAAAAATACATTCATACATATAAATATGCATACATATTCATTGATTAAATTGTGTGAATCATACCATGACTAGGTGAACCATGGGCATGCTCCATGGATGGAGTAGAGACCCTTCTCCTCTTAGCTCATAAAAAATAAAACTTATTAACAAATAATTTAACTCACACAGTTGATAAAAAATCAATTCCATATGTACACACATGTATGGAGATTTAAGATTATATTTAAATACTATGAACATCCCTTGATCCCTGATCCCCCCCTCTCGTAGAGATATGGGATTCTGTTGATCTTCGTCGTTCATCCTCCATGATATATATATCTATGGTGGACATTTACATTAATTTTTTTAAATGACTAATTTAAAATAAACTCAAAATAAATTTCAGAAAATTAATGTAATTTAGTGTACACAAATTATGTAAAACACAACTTTCAAAACACTAATTGATGTGTGAAACTAAATTTAAGCAAAAAAAATTATAAAAATGTTAAGTTCACCAAATTGTACTTTACATGGTGGGAGCACCTTGGTATAAAATTGAAAAAAACACATTTTCATTAAAAAAGAAGTGGAACTCCATTGAAACAAACTCTATTTAAACAAAAAAAATTTGAAGTCCCCGCATTTTAATTTTATAAAAATGTGAAGTTCACCAAGTTGCGCTTTACATGATGTGGTGGGAGCACACTCAGTATATAATTGAAAAAAGCACATGGTCATTAAAAAAGCTACATTTATAAGTACAAAACACACACATATCCAAGATATGTTACAATATCCATCAATAAATTTTGAAGGAGAGCTTCTCAACACTAATTCATCTTTGAGAGATGAATCTTGAATTTTTGAAGAAAAGCATCTCAAAACTAATTCATCTTTGAGAGATGAATCTTGACTTTTTGAAGAAGAGCGTTTCAAAACTAATTCATCTTTGAGAGATGAATCTTGCATTGGAATTGCCCCGTATAATTATAATTCATATATTAATTCATCTTTGATAGATGAATCCTGAATTGGCATTGCCCCACGCAATAGATCAACAGACATCTTATTCACATTTGTACAATGTCTTATACTAAAAAATTGAAATTGGCTAACAATATTGTTTGCTATTCCATGCAATTCTTTTAGCCTCTCCTTAACTTGGTACACGTTATTCATCTAGTTGCACACAAGTTCAGAATTGGTGAAAACTAAAATTCCATTTTATCCATACTCCATATTTGTTCCCAAGCCTTCTATCAATCCAATATAATATGCCTCGTTATTTTTTGTTCTACCCGGTATATTCATTTTTCCTTTAGATGACTTTGCTAGTCGCAATATTGGAAAGCACATATGTAATCACTGCTTTCCTTGGATTGTGATAGCAAGAAAATTCTATGCATAATTTCCATTTTTCAACCATATTTAAGGGTTTTCTTATCCCTAAAAAAAAAAAAAAACAATAAAAATATATATTAAATTGATATTTATTGCAAATGCATGGGAGAAATGACGCATGATCATTAAATGCATGGGAGAAATGCCTTAGAGTGGTAGTATTTTATGGATATGAAAATGAAAAACTTCTATTTAGATCTGTTACAGAGATATTTAGATCTGTTACAGAGATTGACTGTAGGGGCATTTACTGGATATGTCACCTTTGAGAAAAGATGAGATCCAGAGGTTACCTGGCCCTTTACAAACTCTATCTTTAGAACTTGTAGAAGTTAACACTCAACAGACAGACTAAAATCCTATGGAAGTTCAAAATTCTATGAGAATTCAGCCACTTTAGGTTCAATTTTTAGGCCTTAAAGCTTGAGAGAAATGACATTTACATGCTTTGCAAAATTATTTTATGCACTTACAAAAAACATACTTTAAAGTTAATGGGAGAAAGCCAACATGACATGTACATGCTTAAAAACTTTGCCTAAGAATTTATGGGAGAAATGACACATGTACATAGTTTGCCTTAAAGTGGCTAAGGTTTATGGATATTAAAATGAAGAACTCCTATTTAGATTTGTTACAGAGATTGACTGTAAGGGCATTTACTAGATATGTCACCTTTGAGAAAAGATGAGATCCAGAGGCTACCTAGCCCTTTACATACTCTGTCTTTAGAACTTGTAGAAGTTAAAAATCAACAGACAAACTAAAATCCTATGGAAGTTCAAAATTCTAGGAGAGTTCAGTCACTTTATGTTCAATTTTTAGGCCTTAAAGTTTGAGATAAATGAGATTTACATGCTTTGCAAAATTATTTTATGCAGTTACAAAAAACAAGCTTTAAAGTTAATGGGAGAAAGCCAACATGACATGCACATGCTTTAAAAACTTTGCCTAAGAATTTATGGGAGAAATGACACATGTACACAGTTTGCCTTAAAGTGGTTGAAACTTATGGATATTAAAATGAAGAACTCCTATTTAGATCTGTTACAGAGATTGACTGCAGGGGCATTTACTGGATATGTCACCTTTGAGAAAAGATGAGATCCAGAGGCTACCTGGCCTTTTACAGACTCTACCTTTAGAACTTGTAGAAGTTAACACTCAACAGATAGACTAAAATCCTATGGAAGTTCAAAATTCTATGAGAGTTCAGCCACTTTAGGTTCAATTTTTAGGCCTTAAAGCTTGAGAGAAATGAAATTTACATGCTTTGCAAAATTATTTTATGCAGTTACAAAAAACATGCTTTAAAGTTAATGGGAGAAAGCCAACATGACAGGTATGCTTTAAAAACTTTGCTTAAGAATTTATGGGAGAAATGACACATGTACACAGTTTTCCTTAAAGTGGTTGTGTTTTATGGATATTATATGTTAATGTTTTATGGCTAATTTGTGTTTTTTCTCAAAATGCGATACACCCCATTAAAATGGGAGATATATCGAAATGATTCCTATGGTGTAATAAAATAGTTTCAAGTAGTTTAAAAATATAGATGCATAAATTCAATGAGCATAGTTTTGAGATATAAAAGTCCAAATTGGAATAGTTGTTTGTGAACAAATATCAGTGGATCACTATAGATATCTCTACTTAATTAAAAGGGATTTTTCTAATAGGATGTCCACTAAGTTGGAAAGAAGGGAAAATATCACTTGATTATATGTTAATGTGCATGTATTTTACATTGAATATTTTTCATTTTATTAAAAATCTATTTTAAACAATTAACTATATATAAAGTTAAAACCTATGTTTTGTATCAAATCACTTTTGGTTTCAATGGGAAACTTTTATGGCTAATGTGTTTTTCTCGAAATGTGATACATCCCATTAAAATGGGAGATATATCGAAATGATTCCTATGGTGTAATAAATTAGTTTCAAGTAGTTTAAAAATATAGATGCATAAATTCAATGAGCATAGTTTTGAGATATAAAAGTCCAAAATGGAAGAGTTGTTTGTGAACAAATATCAGTGGATCACTATGGATATATATGCTTCATTAAAAGGGAATTTTCTAGAAGGATGTCCACTAAGTTGGAAAGAATGGAAAGTATCACAATTATATGTTAATGTGCATGTGTTTTACATTGAATATTTTTATTTCATTAAAAATTTATTTGAAACAATTAACTATATAAGGTTAAAACCTATGTTTCGTATCAAATCACTTTTGGTTTCAATGGGAAACTTTTATGGCTAATGTGTTTTTTTCGAAATGTGATACGCCCCATTAAAATGGGAGATATATCGAAATGATTCCTATGGTGTAATAAAATAGTTTCAAGTAGTTTAAAAAAATAGATGCATAAATTCAATGAGCATAGTTTTGAGATATATAAGTCCAAAATGGAAGAATTGTTTGGGAACAAGTATCAGTGGATCACTATGGATATATCTGCTTCATTAAAAGGGATTTTCTAGAAGGATGTCAACTAAGTTGGAAAGAAGCGAAAATATCACAATTATATGTTAATGTGCATGTGTTTATGGTGTAATAAAATAGTTTCAAGTAGTTTAAAAATATAGATGCATAAATTCAATGAGCATAGTTTTGAGATATATAAGTCCAAAATGGAAGACTTTTTTGTGAACAAATATCAGTGGATCACTATGGATATATCTGCTTCATTAAAAGGAATTTTTCTAGAAGGATGTCAACTAAGTTGGAAAGAAGGGAAAATATCACAATTATATGTTAATGTGCATGTGTTTATTGTGTAATAAAATAGTTTCAAGTAGTTTAAAAATATAGATGCATAAATTCAATGAGCATAGTTTTGAGATATATAAGTCCAAAATGGAAGAGTTGTTTGTGAACAAATATCAGTGGATCACTATGGATATATCTACTTCATTAAAAGGGATTTTTCTAGAAAGATGTCAACTAAGTTGGAAAGAAGGGAAAATATCACAATTATATGTTAATGTGCATGTGTTTATGGTGTAATAAAATAGTTTCAAGTAGTTTAAAAATATAGATGCATAAATTCAATGAGCATAGTTTTGAGACATATAAGTCCAGAATGGAAGAGTTTTTTGTGAACAAATATCAGTGGATCATTATGGATATATCTACTTCATTAAAATGGATTTTTCTAGAAGGATGTCAACTAAGTTGGAAAGAAGGGAAAATATCACAATTATATGTTAATCTGCATGTGTTTTACATTGAATATTTTTCATTTTATTAAAAATCTATTTGAAATGATTAACTATATAAGGTTAAAACCTATGTTTTGTATCAAATTACTTTTGGTTTCAATGGGAAACATTTATGGCTAATGTGTTTTTCTCGAAATGTGATACACCCCATTAAAATGGGAGATATATCGAAATGATTCCTATAGTGTAATAAAATAGTTTCAAGTAGTTTAAAAATATAGGTGCATAACTTCAATGAGCATAGTTTTGAGATATAAAAGTCCAAAATGGAATAGTTGTTTGTGAAAAAATATCAGTGGATCACTATGGATATATCTGCTTCATTAAAAGGGATTTTTCTAAAAGGATGTCCACTAAGTATGGAAGAAGGAAAGTATCACAATTATATGTTAACGCATGTGTTTTACATTGAATATTTTTCATTTTAAATTAAGAATCTATTTGAAACAATTACCTATATAAGGTTAAAACCGATGTTTTGTATCAAATCACTTTTGGTTTTAATGGGAAACATTTATGGCTAATATGTTTTTTTCTCGAAATGTGATACACCCCATTAAAATGGGAGACATATCGAAATGATTCCGATGGTGAAATAAAATAGTTTCAAGTAGTTTAAAGATATAGATGCATAAATTCAATAAGCATAGTTTTGAGATATATAAGTCCAAAATGGAATAGTTCTTGGTGAACAAATATTTGTGGATCACTATGGATATATTTGCTTCATTAAAAGGGATATTTCTAGAAGGATGGACTAAGTTGGAAAGAAGGGAAAATAAAATATCACAATTATATGTTAGTGTGCATGTGTTTTACATTGAATATTTTTCATTTTATTAAGAATCTATCTTCAAAACAATTAACTATATAAGGTCAAAACCTATGTTTTGTAACAAATTAATTTTTGTTTCTAAATACTATGTGCATATATATAAATATAGAAAGTAGCTATAAATTGAAGAATAGTAGAGGCAAGAAGCAGGTCGATGAAGCAGATAAATGTGATTAAAGAATAGTAGAGGCAGGCAGTAGATAAATGCGTCAATAACAAATTGGGAAAATCACAATAGATCACGCAACCCCAAACACAAGGAGTCACTTATACATTGGTCAAACTGGTTGATCTGACTGGTCTAGCTGACTAGTCTGACTGGTTGGATCCCCAGTGAAAGATCAGCGCGACTAACAACAGTTTATTGGCTGGCTTTTTTTGGCTAGATATGGAGGAGGCAGGCTAGGGTGCCTACTGGTTATGAGTGGGTATAGTTTAAAAAAGGAGTGGCTGCATCTAGGCAATGTAAGTAAGTCATAGCCTCGAGCTATCCATGCACCCACTTCCTCTTGTCTAAATCAGACTTACTCACTCACCCCTCACTCACTTGCTAATACAAAAACTTACCCACTTACTGATTAATGAAATGAAAATTGAGACATACATGCCACTTCCCATCGGCCTAGTGATGTATAATCCTAGTTTTTCCATGACTACTAAAGACATTAAGAAAAGGGAGGCCCCAGGGTGGTGGCTTCGTGCTTAGTTCTCTAACCAGAGCAAGCGACTATGAATAGAAATCATAAAGCCTGGTGTCATTCCTTATTCGTAGTAGGAGGAATTTGAGTGGCTATGAATTCTAGTCTTGAGTGGATTCTGGGTGCCATTTCTTGTTAGTAGTAGGGGGAATCCCGTGACTGTGACTTCGTGTAATTGATTGAAGGCGAGGGTTGGTAGGGTTCCCAATGGATTGTAAGTAGGTTGTGTTAGACAGTACTTGTAAATTGAATTTATAGATTACAGGAAATTTTATAGATTACATGATATTCTAGATTACAGAATAAATTATTGAATTTATAGATTACAGAATAGTAACTAGTGCAATTACAGAATAAAAGAAATTATATAAATTACAGAATTGTAATTACAGGAAATTCTATAAATTACAAAATAGTAAGTACAGAAAATTCTATAAATTACAGAATAGAATTATAAATTCTGTAAATTCTATAAATTACATAATACAGTGAATTCATGATACATACCTGGAAAGTCGCAGAAATTCGTAGACGAACCCGGGCGATCCCTGAAGACGCTGAAGACGTCGTGGAAGACAACCAAATTCCTGTGAACAAAAAAAATCAAATTAAAAAAAAAATAACAAAAAATAATTACAAAAAATAAAAGCAAATTAACAAAATTTACCTTAGTGTCGAGGTGCAAATCAACAGGACTCCCCTCCTCATCGCGGCGCAACACCAAATCAACTAAAATCAACGAACAAGACCTCGTTGCGTGAGACACCAAATCAACTAAACTCAACGAACAAGACCTCGTCACGCAAGATAGATGTAAACAAGAAACCAGCAACAGTTTGCGGGCGATATATTTATAAAATAATAGTTCGGCCAAACTTTTGTTGTCAGTTTTCCAATCTCCAGCCAAAAATCTGTTTGTCATTGTCGTCAATACATCGTCAATATAAACGGCAGAACGAGTTCGGCCGAACTAATTTCGAAAGTTCGGCCGAACTAATTTCGAAAGTTCGATTGAACTCTTGAATAGTTTGACCGAACTTTGACAAATGTTTGGCCAAACTATTGACGAAAAAAAAGTTCCGCCTCCGCTTCTCACAAAAGTGTTACCCATCTTCGCATTTTTACCAGTTTATGATATTGTTCTAGCAAAATATAACAATAACTGAACCTCATTTCAAATTATAAGGGAAAGTTTAACTCACTGCCAGTAAATGTGTAGAACGGTTCTTGATTTCTCCAATCATCTCACTGTGAGCAATCACTAGATCTTGATTATCAAAAATTCCAATTCCACACGTTTTTTTTTACATCTCGCTTCATCAATGACTGGTCAAACTTGACTACTTTTGGAGCTTTCTGCACAACATCTTTTATAAATGTGAACTTGGGATAAAGGGAATGATGGTGGTGGCGGCACACTGCTAGCACTTTTAGAGGTGGTGGTGGTCGCACACTGTTGGTACTTTTTGGAGGTGCAATAGTTCTTTGCTAGAGGGTAGGACAACATGCTCACAAGAGTTGCTATGTCGAGATGTAATTCAATTTGCGAAAATATTTCCCACTTCTCAAAACAAAGGTGAGTGGTTGTCTCTCTCTAGTGTGCCTTAGTGGATTATTTCTTCATTTGGTTGGAAATATTTCTTTTCTTTATTTATCTTGTTCTCATTCACAGGATTTTTATTTCCTCTCTATGACAGAATATTGTTCAGTAGGTTGAAGATATTAATGTGAATAGCTACATGCCTTTTTCTGTTTGGAATTATTTGTTTGGAAGGTTTTATCGTTGATTCACCTGCTGCATGTAATTTAATTTTTATTGCAGAGAGTTTTCTTGCGTGGTGTGGTTGAAGAGCTCTTATGGTTCATAAGTGCTTCAACAAATGCAAAGGTAATTTGCTTGCAATTAATGAAATCAAGTTTTCTAAAAGCAAATTTTATACAGATGAGATGAAATTCTTTGTATCTACAACCATTATTGTCCTCGGTCAATCCTAACACCAAGAAGAAAATTAGAAAACTATTGTCCTCAATCTATCTTAACACCAAGACCAAGAAAATTTCATGATTCCATGTGTGGGCACGAAGAATTGGTTCTTAAACATTCCAAACCATGGCTAATGAGTATACTTACAAAATTAGCAGCAGATGAGAAAAACACTGAAGAAGAATTTGAAGAGATATCATTCATGAAATATCTAGTGAAGTAAGCCCCGGGAGTACGTGTTCTCAACAATGTTATTCTTGCAGGTAGTGTGTGCAATAGGTTATTTCCTTCTGGCTCTTTCTTATTAGACAGAAAGGAGGGAGTACAGACTAAACATAGAAGATTCCAAAACATCCACTTCCTAGAGGAGAGATAAATTAAACCCGTGTGAACCCTACCACAGCGGTGAATCCATGTCGAATGCATTCCTTCTGCTCTACCGGCTAAGCAGTATAGAGCAAGAGCAGTCAAGTGTATACTGGCTTCTGGGAAGCATCACCCAGAGCAAGAGCATCAAACTCGGTGAAAGTGTTTCATCTCTCTCTCTTTCCTTTCCAATTCCAGATGGAGGCTGTGTTGTTGAGAACTACAATTTGATTGTGAGAAATGAGTTTTTAATCCATAATGGCATGCGTTTGTGCTTCTTAATTTTCTCAGAAAATGTTAGCCTTGATACATTTGACTTATCCTTGGTTCTAATGTGCAACTTATTTTGGAACTGAGTTTTTAATTCATGGTGGGCATGCGTTTGTGCTTCTTAATTTTCTCAGAAAATGTTAGCTGTGATACATTTGACTTATCCTTGGTTCTAATGTGCAACTTATTTGGATTATGAATGTAAACTATTATGGTCTCTTCTCTTTCACATTTTCTTTTCTTTTTATTGTAACAGCTAGTTTCTATCTTTAGTCCAAACCTTTAGCATTACTCGAAATCTGTAGCTGTACCCTCTCTTGAGAAAATAGTGGAACAAAGAATATTGTGTTGCATGTTCTTTAACTCTTATGGTTGTGTTTTTATATTTAGTTTGAATTCAACCATTAATACCCAACTTGCCAGGGCTTTTGATTGAATTCTGGGAAGCCCAATTCAAATTTGTTTTCCCAATTCAAATTGGTCATCTATGGTTTGAAATATGTGACACCCAATTAGCATTTGTTAATCTTTTTTTATTGAAATTCAAACACAGTCCATAAGGATCTTGTCGTTGAGGAGTCATGATGCCGGCCAGTATTGAATTTGTTTTCTATGGTTTGAAATCTGTGACACCCAATTAACATTTGTTAGTCTTTTTTATTGAAATTCAAGCAGACCCGGTTAGGATCTTGGCTTTGAGGAATCATGATGCCTGCCATTCTTGAAGAGAACAACACTAATCCAGAGGAAATGGATAACTATATCTGTTTTAACAAGGTCAAAACACACAAGTTCTTGCTGAATTACTGCCCTGTCCCACTCAAGGCAGGGATTTGCTGCCTCGCACCACCTTTGTTTGATAAAAAAAAATACAAAATTCTATAGTGAAGCATTAAACAATTTCCTCTCATATAGTGTTCTTGTCAACTTTTAAATAGAACTTAAAATTCTCAAATTCATATAATTCTTAATTCTTTCAGACTTAAAAAATTCAAATTTATATAATAACAATAAAATCACTTAAAACTAATCTTAATTATATGATTAATTTGAATGATATTTATTAAAGAAAAACATTTAACAAATCAAGCTAGGAATAATTAGTTACAGAGCGCCGGAAAACCTCTAGGTCAGGTTATATAAATATGTATTCTTATGACAACAGTGAACAGCGCAAAGAACGCGAAGAATATAAGGGTGTGCATCACAATGGCTCTCCCGCTAGTCTGGAAGTTGTTGAAGTCCACGAACCGTTTGTTGCCGGGAAACTGAAACAAGAAACCTGGCGACAGCAAGACGAAGAAAATCACCCCGACCACGGCCGGCCCCCAGTCCGCCATTTTTATCAAATTGTCAGCTTTCTTCCACATCAATAAACACAGAGAGATGAAATCCTTGCAAGCACAGATGCGAAAAACTTACGATCAGTATGGAATTCAGGCGGGTGGATCAAAAGGAGGAGAAGAAATGGGAATCCGAACGGGGTACCTCCAAGTCGCGTGTTCGAATTCCTGGGAGAATGTCTTGTATTTAAGAACTAGAACGCACCAGGGTTTGATTTCTTTTTATATGTAGTTGTAGCCTGCAAGTTTATATGACGATGTTTCTTGCGTCGATTTCGGCACCCGTGATTTGACGGGTATAATGCTATTTTTAATGAGGCAATAATTTTGTTTGTAAAAAGAATTGAAAAATCCGGTAAGATTTTATCAATTTTTTTGGAAATCTGTTATAACTGTGAACCTTCAGGATTTCGGATACTTGAGATATTCTAATTTTAAATACTTCAAAATTTTGGATACTTAAGATACTCTGATTTTGGATACTGAATTCATTTCAGTTATTGAAAAGCTATTCAAACACTCACAGCAATCAAATTTGTTGGTCACTGAATTTCCTTTTATTTTAATTCTAAATTTTAAGATTTTTTATTTTATTTTAAATTTATTAACATTTATGTAAATTCATTTCAAAAATTATAAATTAAATATAATTTAATAAATTGATATTGATTTAGTAATTATTAATTTTTTAAAATAATAATAAAATTCACTTATAAATTATGATATTTCAAAAATATCAAATTTTATTTAAAAAATTAACATTACGTTTTTATTTTATATTATTACAAATATAAATATATGTATATATACATATATGTAATTTTATTTTACAAAACAAAAAATTATGATAATTCACAACTTATAAGAGTTTAGAGTATGTTTTAAAATTGTTATCTTTTTTAAAATAAGAAAATATGTATGCCTAAAAGCTGTTGTTTTTCTAGATATAAAGAATTACATACTACTAGCAAGTTATTCTAGGTGACGTGGTTTGCTTGTGCCACCGTTACAAACCACGACGGAAAACAACTTATCTAATTCAATACCGAGAAAGTGCATATGTAAAACCATTGGAGCCTTGAACCCCATCTCTATATAATAATGGTTTTGCATATGATATATGTAAGACTTACAATACAATGGGATGGGTGGCCGTTACTCATTCACAAAAATGTTTGGTATGTATGTCTATATAGGGAAAGTTTGTTTTTAATATTAGTGTAATGATATTTGTATAATTGTTATATTGTTTAAATATATATAATAATATTTAATTAATTAAATTTTTATTTGAGGTGGTTTGGTTTTTTTAAAATAATGGTAATGAGTATATTTCAACAAAAATGATTGTCTCTATTACTAATTTAATAACTTAAATTATGATAGATTTCATCACTATAAAAAAAAATACAAAAACATAATTCAATTATATCTTTATCTTTGGTAATACTTAAATTATATAGGTAAAATCATTAGACCCTTGAACCCCATTTCTATATAATAATTGTTATGCATATGATATATGCAAGGTTAACCATACTGTAATATTCCAAAATTTTCAAGCATTAAATTGGAATATTAAATTTTGCTTATTTCTTCTAGGAGGTGAATAAAATGGGTAAAAGGCCCATGAGTAGGAATAATGATCCTTCATAGTGTGAAAGGGAACAATGGAGCTTAATTTTGCACCTTTCAGTGTGAAAAGGGGCAATTGCATGAGGACAGGGTCAAGTTTGACCAAGTCAACAGCGCTGCCTAAGAGGTGTAGCTTGCTTGGGAAGACAGCGCAGTGTGAGAGGGAGAAAGATTCTTTATGGAAGAAACTCTAATGTGTGGGGTCCAAGGCAAAGAGACATTCACTTGCATAAAAGGAGGAAGAGGCAGCCATAGTGAGACATCTTTGAGCATTTGATTATTTGTCTGTTTAGACTACTTGCAGTCTCCAGCTGTTCAGCTGAGTTGCAGTGTTGTTTAGCACGAGGGATTCCTGCTTAGGATTTCCTCTCCTTCTTGAGAGGCCTCTTGAAGGATTGCACTTCATTTTCTCCACATCTTGGCTCAAGGCCAAAGCCATTCCTTCAGTCACTGCGTTATTTCTGCTGAAGTATAACTCAGCGTTGCAGGGTGTTGCAGTGGAGGCTTCCACAACACCATTCCTTGTCTCATCTTTCAGAGGAGGGAGTTTCTATTCCTCGGGAAGATTAGTGAGGAAGGTTTCCAGAGCTGTATTGCATATTTTGGCATCAGGCCAAGCATCTCCCAACATGAGCAGCGCAGTCCCTTCACTAGACTGTGTTATTTCAGTGAATACCTGCAGTAAGAGTTTGCACCATCTTCTTAAAGGGAGAGATTTTCAGTGCTAGGATCAGCCTTGCACTTAGGAGGTCCATTGGAGGAGGTTTGCTTCAGTTGTACATCTTGTTCAGCCATCTCCATATTGTTCCAGTTTTGTGTTGCAACTGCTACCTTGCAACTCGGCATTTCTGCAGATTTTCCATTTGTATCTATATTGTAGTCAATCCTTCCAATGACTGTTGTATTGCTATTTTCAGGGGTTGAGAGCTTGCTCCCCCTCATTTCTTGAACTCATATTTTCATATCATTGTATTTCTATTTTATTATGTTGCAGTGTCTCATATAAACTGCGCAGTATAGCTTGAGTACAATTGTGTAACAGTGTTTTGTCACATTTGATGTACATGTTCCATTGAGGCTCCATTGTCTGGCTTGAGAGATTCTTTCCTCAAGGATTTGTATCTCATTTTTTCTATATTATACAATTATTAGCTATACATATCTTCATGTGTTCTGGGTTATGAGAATAATGTTGTCATTCCATTGTATGTGCATATATTGTTGTAGTCCCCTCATCGGGCACTTTTCTGAGGACAACTAGGTGTGGGAGATCTATTTAACCCACCTAGAAGGATTTATTTGAAGCCTTCTCTTGGATTCAGGACTTAAACACATTGTTCTAAGGGATCCAGGTCCTGGTTTCAATTCTTATAGCAGCCATTACTGGAAAATGTGTTTTCCAGTCATGCCTTGCTAGCTGTTCCAGATTTGGAATGTTACAATGGTATCAAAGCATAGTCTTGGCTCAGCCTGTGAGTCTAAGCCCAAGAGATCAGAAGATTGAATAGGATGGGTTTTATCTCATCATATTTCAGATCCATGAAGAACCTCCCCAAGGAGGATAAGCAGAAAGAAGAGGAAGAACCCTGCACTTCCTATTCTCATCGAGAAGGAGACAGAGAAATAAGCAGGGAAAAGCCTCCATCTTCTGGAGGAGAAAAGAAAGGGGATAAGCTTACAAAGCTTCTTCCTAAATCTGTACATATTATTCATGAAGACTTCAAGAAGATCAGGAGGGAGATGTATGAAGAATCTCCAAAAGAGTTTGAATCTAAAGCAAACTCTAGTTTGACATATAAGGAGTGTGAGAAAGCAGCTACACACCCTAACACACAGCACAGTCACATGCCCGGGATTTTCGGAAGAGAGATGAAAAGAGAAGAAGAGGTTGCTAGGAGGGAAACCCTTAGTGATTTCTTGAAAGATTATGAGTTTCAAACTCAGAAATTCCGAGATCATCTCAGTTTTTCAGAGTTTTGCAAGATGAAGGTGATTGGAAGAGAGCAGCAGGATAGATTTCATCTATCTACCTTTGAGGGTTCAGTTGTATGTTCAGCCAAAGCTTGGGTGGAGGAGTTAGAGACCTTCTTGCAGCAGCACCACATTCTTGGAGATGAAGCCATCAAATTTGCAGCGCTGCATTTGAGAGGTAAGGCCTATTCCTGCGAGATCTTTGAATCCTTTTCTTTGAGAAATGTAAACATCACATCCTATGCTAGTTTCACCAAGGCAATAGTGAAAAGATTTGATAGAAGGATTCATGAAACACACATGGTGGAGCCAAACAAGAAAACTCAAACAAAACCCTTGCATGAGAACGCAGTACCATTTCAGAAAACCATGGAGAAGGCCAAAAAATTGCACCATACCTTGCCAGGAGAAAGACTTTCTTCTCACACCTTTGAGCAAGGGAGCATGGAGATCTAGTTTTTATAAAGGGATCCAATCATTGGAGGGTTGCCCATTCATGTTGCAGATATTGAGGGAAAAAACGTTGTTTCATCTAGAGATTGTCTAGTGCCTCATGCAGAGGAAGGAGGAGCTCTTGCTCCAAATAAATGGATGCTTGCATCTTTGCAGGAAAGTCCCCAGGATCTCATGTGTGGAGATCAAGACACAACTCATGTTCTACATGTGCCATTGTTGAGGTGTGGAACCAGGGAGACACAAGGGGGAGGTAGGGAGGAGACCCAACATCATAAGATGAGGAGTACACATCCCTATCCATTTTTGGAGGTTGATGCACCTAAGAAGGTGATTGGATTGCGCAGTGGAAACATGGAGATTTCTTTCCATTCATATATTCAGTCATCTCTTGTTGAGGATGTCCCATTGCATGGAGACATTTTGTCGGGGAGACCACTGGATCAGCAGAGGAGGATGGATGCTTCACCAGTTGAGGCACCACTCAATGATTTCAGAGGAGTGGGAACCTTGGGAGAGCTTGATACAGTGCTAGGAGTCTTGGGTAGACTCAAGGAGAGAGGGAGCCTTCCCTCAACATCATCAGTACCCACTTCCATTTCAGATTCTGCGCTGTGGCAGGAGCAGCAGGGGAAGGATAGCAGCCTTCCAACTTTCATCTTTGGCATGGGAGATGTCAAAGAAGATGGTGACCATATGACAGGTGCTCTTCATGAGAGATCATCAGCGCTGTCACTATGAAGGATAGATCCATATTGGAACTCCCAGCTGTTGGTGGAGTATTCCAAGGATCTTTTTACTTGTATGATATTGGATGACCTGTTGCATGAGGAGGGGTATTCAGTCAGAGATGGGGTCATCTTCTATCATGGTAGGATATTCTTACCTGGAGCTTCCAAGCTCAAGGTAAAGTTGCTACAAGCAGCTCAGGAGGATTTCCTTTTCAGCCCCACTTGTTCTATGAAAGCATACCACACCATCATGGAGGGGTATTTTTGGAAGGGCTTTGAGGAGGAGATATATCAGCATATGAAGAGATGCATAGATCATATGGAGATGGGGGAGTTAGCACAACCACCTCTTTTCACTTTGAGGATGAGAGGAGACTCATCTATGAGCCACTCCATTTGTATGAGCATAACATATGGTAAGGGTATTCATTGTTTACATCATTGTTTATATGATGTATGTATATATCCCTTGACCATATATGTGCAGGATGCTGCTCCAAGGAGGAGCATTCTTTCTTTTAGGCTTCATGGTCTATTTGAGGCCATAAGCATGGTTGATGGCCATTCCCTAGGAGGACTTGGGGAAGAGGTGCATTATGGAGGACATGCTCATTGCACACCATACATCATTCACTTCCTCCATACTTATGAGGAGATTGGAGCAGCAGGCAAGTGGTTGAGAGGCCACACATTTTATCAGTCTCTATTGCAGTTGAGGGTCAAGCTGCGTTGGCTACATTTGAGGGACCATTGTCCTTCTCACTTGTTGCACATGGCAGCAAGCATGATTCTCATTTTTGCTCCCTATGGCTCTATTGTTTCTGTCTTTAGGAGGAGCATGCTTGGGAGAAAGACACATTGGATCAATGTGTCCTTTGAGGGAGAATCCTCCCACGCTTTTTGCACTACATGTTCTAAGGGGAGCATGGGAGATGGTATGGCCACTAGAGAAACTCATTTGTTTCCATATGAGGTGAGCCATATGATAGATGACATGCCATATGATGATGATTTCCAACTCATCATATATGGGGATATTTGGGCCAGCATGATTTGCAGCATTGGAGGAGAGATCCTTGGAGATCTAGTCTTCATCTTGCCACTTGAGGGCAAGTATTTTGCAGCCCAGGATCAACAATTTCTATACACTTATCATAAGTGGAGAGATGGACAACGTGGGGTAGGCTACATTGTCTACCATGAACTGATTTTCATCCCACCTACTTTGTCGGAGCCAAAGGTGGAAGATAGTTTTTAGGAGTTGCCTAGTTGGGAGGTGACTCATTTTGCATTGCTAATAGCTTGGGGATGGATGATCCATATGGGAGAGATAATTCCCATGAGATTTCAAATCCCATTCCTCAAGGGAACCTCTAGACATCACTTTGTTATCCTCTTGAGTATTTCACCTTTACATGATGATGGCTTGATAGTTGACTTACATGTTGAGGAGGAGAAATGTGGAGGCTTGATTGATGAGATAACATCACTTCACTTGGAGGAGATCATCATACATTGATGCTACAAGGAGAGGAGGAGAAGAGAATTCAGTCTATCCTTGCACTTTCTTGAGGACAAGAAATCTTTGAGAGGGGAGGACTGTAATATTCCAAAATTTGCAAGCAGCAAATTGGAATATTAAATTTTTCTTATTTCATCTAGGAGGTGAATAAAATGGGCAAAAATCCCATGAGTAGGAATAAATATCCTTCATAGTGTGAAAGGGATCAATGGAGCAGCTTAATTTTGCACCTTCCAGTGTGAAAAGGGGCAATTGCATGAGGACAAGGTCAAATTTGACCAAGTCAACAACACTGCCTAAGAGGTGTAGCTTGCTTGGGAAGACAGCGCAGTTTGAGAGGGAGAAAGATTCTTTGTGGAAGAAACCCTAATTTGTGGGGTCCAGGGCAAAGAGACATTCACTTGCATAAAATGAGGAAGAGGCAGCCATAGTGAGACATCTTTGAGCATTTGATTATTTGTCTGTTTAGACTATTTGCAGTCTCCGGCTGTTCAGCATAGTTGCAGTGTTGTTTAGCACAAGGGATTCCTGCTTAGGATTTCCTCTCCTTCTTGAGAGGCCTCTTGAAGGATTGCACTTCATTTTCTCCACATCTTGGCTCAAGGCCAAAGCCATTCTTTCAGTCACTGCATTATTTCTACTAAAGTATAACTCAGTGTTGCAGTGTGTTGCAGTGGAGGCTTCCACAACAACATTCCTTGTCTCATCTTTCAGAGGAGGGAGTTTCTATTCCTCGGGAAGATTATTGAGGAAGGTTTCTAGAGTTGTATTGCATATTTTTGCATCAGGCCAAGCATCTCCCAACATCAGTAGCGTAATCCCTTCACTAGACTGCATTATTTCAATGAATACCTGCAGTAAGGGTTTGCACCATCATCTTAGAGGGACAGATTTTCAGTGCTAGGATCAGCCTTGCACTTATGAGGTCTATTGGAGGAGTCTTGCTTCAGTTGTACATCTTGTTCAACCATCTCCATAATGTTCCAGTTTTTTGTTGCAGCTACTACCCTGCAGCTTTGGCGTTTCTACAGATTTGCCATTTGTATCTATATTGTAGCCAATCCTTCCAAGGATTGTTGTATTGCTATTTTCAGGGGTTGAGAGCTTGCTCCCCCTCATTTCTTGAGCTCATATTTTCATATCATTGTATTTCTATTTTATTATGTTGCAGTGTCTCATATAAACTTCGCAGTATAGCTTGAGTACAATTGTGTAGCAGTGTTTTGTCACATTTGATGTACATGTTCCATTGAGGCTGCATTGCCTGGCTTGAGAGATTCTTTCCTCAAGGATTTGTATCTCATTTCTGCTATATTATACAACTATTAGCTATACATATCTTCATGTGTTCCGGGTTATGATAATAACACTTTCATTCCATTGTATGTGCATACATTGTTGTAGTCCCCTCATCAGGCACTTTTCTGAGGACAACTAGGTGTGGGAGATCTGTTTAACCCACCTAGAAGGATTTCTTTGAAGCCTTCTCTTGGATTCAGGACTTAGACACATTGTTCTAAGGGATCCAGGTCCTGATTTCAATTCCTGTAGCAGCCATTACTGGAAAATTCGTTTTCTAGTCATGCCTTGCTAGCTGTTCCAGATTTGGAATATTACACATACAATGCGTGGAGGTTGCTGATTCACAAAAATGTTTGATATGTATGTCTATATAATTAAATTTTTTTTTTAATATTAGTGTAATGATATTTATACAATTAGTATATTGTTTAAATATGTATAATAATATTTAATTAATTATTTTTTATTTATTTTTGATATTATTAGTAATTATAAAATTTAATAGGTGAAAAAATAGATATTACTTATTATATTATTTAATATAAATTTAAAAAGTTTTTTAGGTAGCTTTTTTGGTAATTCATTAAAATTTTAAAGTAAATATAAGTATGTTTAATCCTTCATATGTCTAGTTCCTGTGTTGCTAATGAAAAACATGATAGTGTAGGTAAGAGTTGTAATGAGTTGGAATCAATTTTTTGTGTTTGTATATATAAAGTTAATATTATTAGATACCAATTTTGAAGTATTAAATTTCAGGTGGAAATGACTATATGTTAAGTTTATATATGAAATAGTTCACCTATCCCAAGGGTTAGCTCAAGTGGTCTAGAGCTCGATGTAAAATTTTTGTGTCTTCTAGTTGTCGATATATATATATATATATATATATATATATATATATATATATATATATCAATTTTGAAGTATCAATGTTGAGGTATCAATGTTGAGGTGGAAACTTCTATGTTAGGTTAATATATGGGATACCTCTCTAGTCCCAAGGGTTAGCTCAAGTTGTCTAGAGAAAAATGTGAAGTTTTTCGATATTGTTGCTAGTTGTTGATGACAATGGGTTCAAATCTCTTAGATTCCCTTGGGTCAAGGACTCATAATCAAGGTTTACATTTGTGGAGAAGTACTCTAGGGCTTCTCATGCTTTTATTGCAAGTAAAAAAAAGATGAGATACCTCTCCAATGTTAAGGCATATATAATGATAATTATTATTGCAATTGTTTTATTGTTGAAAGTTATTAACCCAATTATCTAGCTAGGAAAATCTCTTTGCACAATAGAGCTTGATTGCTTCATTCCACTACTGAACAAAGTATTCCCTTCTCACATCTTCTCCTAGATGTGATTGTTCCTTTCTCACATATTTTCTACTACTAAATGAAGTAAACACATAAGAAGTAAGCACTTTGAAACTCCATTCATTCCCTGACATTGACTTGCTAGTCAATGGAACAAAATAGAAAGAAGCAAGTAATTTGATCTTTCACATATTTATTTCTATTAACTTACGACTGAGATAACAAATGATTACATCCTCAACTCTACAAACAATTACACATAAACATGGGTAAATATAATCTAGATTAAGATTTAGAATAATTTTATTAACTAGTTTCCCATAGTTCAATTTCAATTTTCTTTTACCTTTCTTATAGAATTATCATATCTTTGAAATTTTCAAATACAATATTTTCCTATGCACAAAATTGCTAATATAATATCAAAAGGATAACCTGTTTTCCAATGCAACAAAGAAGTTAAACATGTTAAGGTTGATTGTAGAAGTCAAACCTACCCTACTTCTCAATATTTTGGATTGCTTCCCCAACAAAATTATTTAAATATGTACTCTATGAGGCTCTCAAATAATTTATAAACTCCATGGTATCATCCCTAGAAACGCCAAAAAAATGAATCTTTTATGATTTTATACAATGCGAAACCCTAACTCCAAACTTGAGAGGATTTATATTCAAAGAGATTCAAATCAATCACTAGAACCAAAACAAGAAAATTTATGTTGAACCTAACCTTGAATCCCTTCAAATGGATTAAGAGCACCGTGAATATATGGTTCCTTATCCATATCACATACAATTTTCATCGACACTTCCGAGAACCAAGCTTGCTTTCCTAAGAGGCATTTTATCTTCCAAATTTTCAATACTTTGGTTGGATTTCAAGCATCAATATTCCATATCTTTCATTTTAGGGCATGGATTTCATTCATAATCAAAACTTTCGTGTGTTTTCCCAAAATTTGATTGGCAAAGGCATGTGCTAGGTTGCTTAAAACATACGTACTTGAAGTAGGGTAACTCGAAAAAAGTATATATTCATTCGCTTTCCCAAATTATGTTTATAGTTACTATCAATAGGCCTATGGTCTTTATTATGATTCTTGTTCTATACATTTTCATTAGTTTATGAGGCACCTTAAACTCTTTCAAGGCCTTAAAAAATCCAAACGATAAGGCTAATTTGTAAAGTATTAAGACAAATTAAAAAATGAATTTCTTCCCATATTTGTAAAATTACATTCCCTTATACTTACTTACATCTCCAACTACTTGACATTGTAACATAATATAGCATTTATTTTAGATACTACTCCCTTGGTATAAACTCTAGAATGCATGAAAGATGGTATGGGAAAAGTGGACATGAGACTACACCAATTCATAACGTTTTCAAGTACCCAGTGGCTTACCATTGTTGATTTTTGTGGACAAGTTAAGATCTATGTGCTCTTATTTCTATTAGCCATCTAGGGCTTACAATAATTGTGGACTTCAAAATAGCAATAAGTTGTTTTCCATAGTCCAATGACTAACAATATGCACTTTGCAATTGTTAGTATGAATTCTTTGTCGAAGTGTACGAAAAAGGACCACTTTAGCTACGCATAACTAATAGCCCTAAAAACAGAAGTGGCTGCCAATATCTTCAGATCTGCGGTTAGTTGAACAAGAAAAGAGCTGCAAAAAACCATATCTATGCATGGAAAGACATTAAGCAGTAAAAACAAGGGTTTGCTCCATATACCAATAGACAAGACAAGAACAATTTTTGAAATAATTTTTGTATTAATTGGGCACCTGGGAGGAAAACAAGAAGGCGTATCCAATTCTCCTCGGTGGGATGGGTTCTTGGAAGTCCTCAGCACTTCAGATCTAAGATTTCTCTCTCTTGTTGGTGTAGAAAACCCACACAAAGAATGGAACTCAAAGGGAGCTCACACAGCAAATGGTAGAAAAATGGGACCAAGTGTATAGATCCGGAGTGATCTAATAGGCAACAAAAGGTGAAGAATGGTAGGAAAAACCCTCCTATTTATAACAAAATATTGGGTCATTCTAGATCTTGGTGCATGATTAAAATAATGTTAACCAAATCTAGATCCACCTTTTATGGAATATTTTATTATATTTGTTGGAGGGAAAAAGTATTTGACTTGGGTCAAATCCCTTTATTTGTCGAAAATAAATAAATAAATGATTTATTTATCTTTTTAAGGAAGCGGTTAGAAGATAATCAAATAAATAATGATTTATTTAATTATTTGTGGGTGATTTGGTCATATTTAACAAGGAATATTATCTAAATAATATTTAAATAATTATTCCTAGAAAATAATAAGATAAATAAAGGTTTATCTAATTAATTTCTTTGTTTTTGGGTTAAACATGACTGGGAATAATAATTAAATTATGGTTTAATTAATTATTCCATGAGAAAAATCAAACAAATATAGGTTTGTTTAATATTTCCTTTTGGGGTTTCCTGTTTAAACCATAAACAACCTAATAAATGTGGTTTATTAAGTTATTTAACATAGTGAAGGCAATTTTACTTAGGGTAAAATTGGTCTTACATGGTGTACTTAGGTCCATCTAATGATAATAGGTTAGATGACCAAAAAATGGTGTAACAGATTGCCCCCCAGCGTGCGAGTGTCAGGAGAAAATCGTATGACCGAAGTACGTTGTAAGAACACAATCACTAGACAACAAAAGGGATGTCAGAGAGAGAAATGTGAGGTAGATAGTGTGCTGAAGGACTAGACCCTGAGAAGACGAGACTCGCAGGTGCAACAAGTCTCTTTTTATGAGAGGGTACCTGTGCTGAAGGCGGCGGGGGAGGCATACCTATGCCCGCCGAGACAAAGTAAAAAAGAATAGTGTGTCCAGTAAACAAGGGACCGAACCATAGAGTACAGCTGGCATAATCATGAGCCAGATAAAAATACAATGAGGAATCCCACATACATGTTGTGCCTGGGATAACAGCCAGGACTGATACAATAATATCTGAGTATATGAGATACAAATACAACCCAAATGCCCCCTGTAAATGGGGAAGGGCTCGCAAAATCTGACTAATACATGCAAATCAAAGAGGCGCTGCAAGTGGCTAAGGCCAACATCATCAAATATCTGGAGCTGCATCGAAGGCTGCAAGGAGGAGGTCATCCGGGCATGTGGGGGGCTACCTGTAGGGCCACCCCCTCATGAGGGTTGAGACATCTCACACACACCCGAGAATCATCAAGAGCTGCTGCTGTATCACTGAACCATCAAGTATACGGATCTCGGTCATGCTGAAAGGAGCTGGAGTGGAGAAACAATCAAGTCAAAGGGAAATTAGAGATCCCTTTTCCTGATCCGAGGCACTGAACAGGAGTGGAAGCAGGAAACAAGGTACACCGCCCTCTAAACCTGGCTTCTGGAATGAATGAGCTGATGTCGACAGAAGGAGGTCCGCCATAGGTGAGGCAATGAGAGATCCTCAACTAAGGCACGAGAGAAAATAGTAGAGCGACGGACAGACTGACACTAATGATGATGGTGAAATGGAAGGGACTGAGTAGCGAATGGACGACTTCACTTGTTAGAGCATAAAGGGCATGAATGACATGGCAGCGACTGATGCAATATCATAAGGGATAGGGGACAGTGGGACTGAAGGCCATAATGTGCGACACAAGAGAGTGACCAAGCAATGAAGGATGGAGGGCTATAGCGGGGTACAACAGGACTCGGGATAGACTCCATGAATGAGATGATGACTCAACTTGGATGCTCTAAACAAGGGCAACTCAATGGTGCTGCCACACAGTAAAGGCCCAATGGGGGACCATGAAAACATGAGGACAAGATGGTAGCTCATGACGAAAATCGACACGAACAAAGACAAGTAAGGAGGCAAAATGGTGCCCCAAGTACAAGTGTTGTAAGTGAGGAAGTTCGATTTTAAGGAGAGGTGAAGTGATCCTTCTTGGACAAAATAGGTCCTGGCGAAGGATGAAAGTACAAAAAAGATGTTGGCTATCTAACAGAAAATAAAACACGCATCTCAAAAGGGAAATGCTAAGGGTAATATTTCTTAAGATAGAGTGCATTGCGAGGATTAGGAAGAGGATTGCCTTCGAAGTCCTCTAAAAGGTATGCCCCCTTACCAAGATCCTTACTGATGACGTAAGGGCCTAGCCATAACGAGTCGAACTTCCCGTGACCAAGGACATCATGGGCCTGGTCATATACTAAAACAAGGTCGCCTTCGTGAAAAGGACGAGGCTGGACTTTTCGGTCATATTGAGCTTTGGTGCGTTTCTTGGCCGCTTCCATGGTTTGTAATGCAACACGGCGGTCTTCAGAGGCACGCTCAAGCATGATAAGTCGTTGTTCTAGAGGTTGGGTGTCAGGGAGAAGTTCAACAGCCAGATGAAGGGAAGGGATTTCACACTCGATCGGTAAGACAGCCTCCTCTCCAAAAACGAGGTGAGGAGGGTTATGGTTGAAGGGCATAGGTGCCCCTAAGCATGGTGTGGTCATGCCAAAATGTATTTAGAAAAAGGGGAATCTAAACACATTTTAATGATGTGGTGTGCCTTTTGTTCTCGTTATGGTTATGCAGTTGGAGAAAGGAAATGGAGGATTACCAATCTCTTTTGGTACTGCATATAGGGATCAAATGGACTTTAAGTTTCCGAGTTGGCATACCTGGTGTCACTATCCCAAAAAGAGGATTTGGAGATAATGAACTGATGCTCTCGTAGAAAAGTTATAGGTTGGTCAACAATAATGTCTAAGAGACTGGGTTGCTGATGTAAGATGAGGGAACGATAAGGGGTATCATCCCTAGAGTGATCTGAAGTGATATGGGACTCTAGAGGTTCTTCTAAATGTGGAAGAATATTGGGACTAAAGTCAACACGATCAGATACACTAGGAGAGTGGTGGAGAATTTCTTCTCTTGGTCTCTCAAATGTGGGTGACCCCTTACCCAAACATTGGGTTTCAATGTAATGGCCACAAGGTGGATGTGGTGTGAACGCCTGGGTTCGATGTAAGGGGGAATAGATAACGTCAGGGGTGGGGATTTTTTCCATAATGTCGTCATCGCGATAGAAGATGGGGTGACTGGTGGAAGAAAGACCACCTGACGTGGTGAAGTGACCTGAATCATCATCATGAGAAGAGAGGTTCACATGCGCATCGTCACACGGGGTGACCGAAGAGTAAGTAGATAAAGGATCTACCGATGTTGAGCCCAAGATGATCGCTGAAGGAAGGTCAAGCGAAACAACAGGGGAGGATTCAGATGGAATGTTCCTCGAGGGTCTCATGGATGATGATAGGTAGAAAATGTTGGACGAAGGCTCCGTCATCTCGACATCAGGAGGGGGAATGTCAATGGGAGCAGTCATATCTGGTAGTTCTGCTGAAGCAGAATGCGCAAATAGGGGAGAGGTGGACTCATTGCGCTTGGCCTCGAATTGGTGGACCGCGGCGATAGAGGTGCGGAAGTCCTCGAGGTGGGGACAAAGATGGGTGTAATGGCCATGGAGATCACACAAAGCACAGGGGTGGTTGGTGTGAATAGTCTTGGGGTTCTTGATCGCGGTCGCGGAAGGAATAGAGGCTTCCGGGACCGTGGACTCAGGGAACGCGACATTAACCATGGGCTTGAGATGAAGCAATTCAGGACAGGTATGGGTGGCGTGACCGACAACATCACACAAAGCACACTGGATGGTATGCTTTGGAGGCCGAGGAGGGGCAGGGTTTGTCGGGGAAGCCTTGTCCTTTGATGCCCCCTTGCGAGCTTTGCCCTTCTTACCCGAAGCGGTCGCAACAGGAGGTGGTTCCTGTTGAGGTGACTGAGGCACTGTTGCAGCGGGAGAAGTCATGGGGACCGGTTGAACCGGGGTCAAAGAAATATAAGGTTTGGGTTGACCAGGCGGGGTTGCGGCTGGAGGATCATGGTACCAGACGGGAATCCCAAGGGTCAAGTTAGGAAGAGAGAGGGTGGCCATGACCGGTACCGTGTACACTCCTGGTGGGGGAGCTAGGAACGGTATCTGACCAGAGGGGTAATGGGCAGGTGGGATGGCTCCTAAATGGTTAAGGCCTGGGGGAACCGATCCAGGAGGATAAAGGTGTTCGGGGATACCAGCTGTAGGGGGAGGGCCAGAAGGAGGAGGTCCAGCTGGCTGAGATGAATGGCTAGGAGCGGGTTGCAGAGGGCGAGGGGGAGGTTGCTGACTAGCCGAAGCAAGCCACTTAAGGGCAACCTGAGACGATTGCATCATGCAAACATTCGATAAGATGGGATCAGTGATAGGAGGAGGGGGGAGATTAGGAAAAGTTCCAAGCAGGGAGGAATCTTTGTAAACGCCAGGGGAGACACTGGTCAAGGAATCGACGGTTTGCTTGTTGGCTACAGAAGAGATGGTCGTCTCAGGGGAGGTCTGAGATTTTGGCTCATGATATGTCAACTGGTCAATGGTGACTATCTTTCCATGATGGGGGAAAGACATCTTGCGGAAAACCGCGGATGGGACAGCAGACATAGCATAGGTGTAGCTTCGCCCCAATAGAATGTTGTAGTCTAGCAAGGCGTCTATGACTTCAACGTCAACGCAAACAGTCTTACCGGCGAGGGTGATAGGACAATTACGAAACAGGCCAATGGGCTGGGAGGCATGGTCGTCCCACGCTCGGAGGGTGATCGTGGAAGGGGCCAGCTCAGGAGATCCGAGTTGCTTCCAAACCGAAGCGGACATCACGCAGGTGGATGCCCCCTCATCAATTATACACCGGGAAACGTTGGCGTTCCGGATTTTGACTGGGATTTGGAAGGCGGCGGAAGGAGGAAGAGGAGGGTGGTCCGATTGAGTGGCGTCGAAAACAATCATTTGGTTATCAGCAGGATCTACAGCGCCCACGGCAGATAGTAGAGCCTTCTTTTGGGAAGGGCACGACTGGAGGAGTTCCAGTGTGGAAATGGCAGCAGGGGATTGCGCCAAATCATCTACTATACTATACGAATGAGCAGCGCGACCAGAAGCAGCGTTTCGACGTAGGGGTCCCTTAGGAATCTTGGTATGAACCTCAACTTTGGGTTGAGGGATATGTAAGGGGCCACTGGATGTCGAAAGAGGCTCTGTAGAACCTGAAGAAGGAGGCTCGGGGGCAGACTGAGTAGGAGGCTTGGGGTACTGGCGAGACCGAGTTTGAAGGTGAAGGTCGAAGGTTGGGGATGGATTAGAGGTCATCATGAGGATCTGGTAATCGGAGGAACCAAAAATGGAGGGTGGAGTGGAGACCCGCCCGTCAGGTGGTTAGGTAGCCACGAATCCTTGCTGAGGGAAAGGATCAGTAAACACAGCTGGTTGAGTAGTGGCCACATTAGGGGGAGCGTGAGGGGAGGCATGTTGTCCGCGCAATGTGGCTTGAGACTCCGACATCTGCCGCATTTGTGGTAAAAGTGGACAATCATGGGTGTAATGACCGTAAACACCGCAACACGAACAAGGCTTGTTGGTACGAAGAGGCCTGTCCGGCTTGGGCTGAGTGCCCTATTGTTGGTTAGCAGTGTTAGGGTCAAAACCTTGAGGATTAGGTCCACGAGTACCAGGGGAAGATCGATTTGGATTGCCTCTCCACCTTCTTTGGGAAGAAGGGGGATTATTCGCACCCTGCTGTGCAAATACTTGCCCTGAAGGGGGCTGTAGGTGTTGCTGCTGGGGTTGAGGAGGCAAGGGAGGTGGAAGCGCGTATGCTGGAGGAGCTGGCACACCAGGCTGCAGATAAGGGTAATGGTTAGGTTGGGCAACATTGAGGTAAGCAAGAGGCTGGGCAAAAGGAGGAGGCATGCCGTATCTTGGGTACATGCTACCGGGAGGGGGAAGAGTGCTAGAGGTGTTGGCCCCTCCGTGAGGGAGACCGTAGCCCATAGGAGGTTGAGCATACGGATGGGAAAGGGCTCCAATGATACCATCGGTGGAATGAGATGCCCCCGGGGCGTTAGCGCCACCGGGCCTGGGGAGGTCAGGAAGGACGGTATAAACATAACCAGACTGGGCGTAGATCAGGTCATATTTCAAGGCTATTTAGAGGGCGGCTTCTTCGGTTTGAGGGAAATGGGAGGCGACATCTTTGCCGATGGGAGCTAGGAGAGAGCGAAGGAACCAGTCCATATAGATCCGATCTTCGAAGGGGGGAGCTCGACATAAGCTGTGTCTACGTCGCCATTCCTGAACATGGGTGGAAAGGCGGGTCGAAGATGTTTTCTTAAAGGAAGTCAAGAGCTCCGTACCGGTATCGTATCGGAGAGGGAGCTGGAAGTAAGATAAAAAGTCTTGGGCAATGGTCGCAAAGGTGGTATGGAAAGAGGTGGCTTGGTCAACATACCATTTAGAAGCTTCGTCGGTAAGCGTGCGTTGGAACAAACGAAGACAGATGGAGTCATCGGTAATGGAATTGGAGGAACACCACATGTGGAAAGATCGGACATGATTGGTTGGATCTTCTCCAGTAAGGCCTTCGAACTTAGGGATGTCGGAGGGGAGCTTGGTTGGCATAGCAGGCCAACCAAAATCGTGGCGGATAGGGTCATTGATCAACTGATTGAAATCGGGGAGGCTGAGGCCTGCAATGTACGGCAGCAAGGGTATGGCCGAGGTAGTTCCTGTGGCGGTTCTGCTAGTAGTGATTCCGGCATTAGGGCCTGGAGCACCGCTAACATTAGGCCCTGGACCAGACATAGTGAAGGTGACAGGGGGAGAACCAGGAGGAGAAGGAGAACCCAATGAATCAGAAGAGGAGTCGGAGTGCGGACTCGGAGGAGGACTGGCTCGACGACGGCGGGACGGAGCAGGTCGATCGACCGGAAACTGAGGGTGAAGGCCAAGAAGTCTCTGGGAAAGGCGCCTTGGGGGCGCAATGATGACGGGAAGAAGGAAACCGATAAGGGAAAAAAGGGACAGAATCAAGTGAGGTCAAGGGCAGAAAATGTGCAGTGACAATTGATTTTAGAGTCTTTTCTAGGCGGTGTTAACCAGGCGCTTCTTCACTTAGGGTCAGTGTGTGGTGTGCGTTAATTTTAATTTTTAAAACCCTTTTCGTTTTGAGAGCAAGAAAAAAGTGTGTTGCGTAACTGAAAATAGATCTGCAGAGAACAGTATATAATGCTGAAATAACAGAAAATTAACAGCTACTATTGCATCTATCTAACCCAAGAAGGCGGGTCCCTCAAAACTAGTCTAAAAAAGGGAAAAAATCTAGTCAAAACACACTGAAAAGAGGCCAATAGATCTAAGGTCAAAAGGGACAGGGATCTAAAGGATAAAGCTGCTGAAAAGAGGTGCAGATCACAGCCAAGAGACAGAGGCAAGGTGGCTGGAAAAAATGAGGAAATCAGCAAAAAGCGGAAAGGACAGGGAGGAGGTCCTAAAGGGAGGTCCAAAAAAAACGACAAGAGGTGATTTGAAAGGAAGAAAAGATGATTTAAAGGGATCTAAGGAGGAGGTATCAGATCTGAAAAAGGGAAGGCTGAAACTCCGAAAAACAGACGGCTGAAACAGCTAAAAAATCTTCCACAAAAAGTGGAGGGTACTGAAGCCCCAGGGGGCTATGTTCCCACTTAGATGAGTAAAAACATATCAGAACTAGGTCAAAGCGGGCTGAGACAGAGGCTGGAAAACCCTGACAGAAGCTTCAGCAAAACCCAGAAAAATTGCATAAAAACCACTGAAAAATTGGCAGGTCACAGGTTCTAACCTGTTTTCAGTGCAGGTGACAGAAAAGAGGCTGAAAAGTGCGACCTGGAGGTCCAGGTCGCAGTTTTTGGGCTGAAAAGTGCGACCTCCCATTCTGGTTGTCTCGGCGGTAGATTTTCGGAAAAGTTGCCGTCTCAGTTGCGGCTGATGTCGCTTACCTGCGCAATAGGGCCAAAAACACACGGAAGTTAGAAATTTTAATGTTTTAGGGTTTTATGTGAGAAAAACAACATAAAAATAGGAAAAATAAACAGCTGAAAAGAAACCCTAGGGTCTGAAGTAGCTGGATATGCAAGAATATGAAAAACGACAGCGGTCGTAATTTAAAACCCGTGTGGAGTCGCCATTTGTTAGTATGAATCCTTTGTCGAAGTGTACGAAAAAGGACCACTTTAGCCACGCATAACTAATAGCCCTAACAACAAAAGTGGCTGCCAATATCTTCAGATCTGCGGTTAGTTAGACAAGAAAAGAGCTGCAAAATACCAGATCTATGCATGGAAAGACATTAAGTAGTAAAAACAAGGGTTTGCTCCATATACCAATAGACAAGACAAGAACAATTTTTGAAAGAATTTTTGTATTAATTGGGCACCTGGGAGGAAAACAAGAAGGCGTATCCAATTCTCCTCAGTGGGGTGGGTTCTTGGAAGTCCTCAGCACTTCAGATCTAAGATTTCTCTCTCTTGTTGGTGTAGAAAACCCAATGCAAAGAATAGAACTCAAAGGGAGCTCATACAGCAAATAATGGAAAAATGTGACCAAGTGTATAGATCCAGAGTGATCTAATAGGCAATAAAAGGTGAAGAATGGTAGGAAAAACCCTCCTATTTATAACAAAATATTGGGTCATTCTAGATCTTGGTGCATGGGTTAACCAGATCTAGATCCACTTTTTATGGAATATTTTATTATATTTGTTGGAGGGAAAAGGTATTTGACTTGGGTCAAATCCCTTGATTTGTCAAAAATAAACAAATAAATGATTTATTTATCTTTTTAAGAAAGCGGTTAGAAGATAATCAAATAAATAATGATTTATTTAATTATTTGTGGGTGATTTGGTCATATTTAACAAGGAATATTATCTAAATAAGATTTAAATAATTATTTCTAGAAAATAATAAGATAAATAAAGGTTTATCTAATTAATTTCTTTGTTTTGGGTTAAACATGATTAGGAATAATAATTAAATTATGGTTTAATTAATTATTCCATGGGGAAAATCAAACAAATATAGGTTTGTTTAATATTTCCTTTTGGGGTTTCCTGTTTAGACCATAAACAACCTAATAAATGTGGTTTATTAAGTTATTTAACATAGTGAAGGAAATTTTACTTAGGGTAAAATTGGTCTTACATGGTGTACTTGGGTCCATCTAATGATAATAGGTTAGATGACCAAAAAATGGTGTAACAGCCAATAGTGCATTAAATGTTGTATAGGTTGGAATATGTTTCCATTAGATTTAAATGTTGTATATCCAACGATATATATTGTAATTATTGCGTCGAGAGGTGAATTCTACATCCATATGGGGGCGATGTGTAAGTACGTTTGTTCGTGCTCAAAATATACCTTATCATATACCTTGAATTTGAATGGATCATAAATTTACCTTCCACAAAAGTTTTTACCACATTAAAATTCCAAATTATGTAGAATTTTAAACATCTTTACTCTTTACTAAATTCCATACCATTACTGTAATCAAAAGAAAAAGATTAATTTAACACAAAGAATAAACAATATTTTATGTTTTATATAAATTGACTCCAAAATATTTTAATATTCCGTTTAATTAAATCTTTATAAGATGAATCTTTAAAAGGAAAAAAATATATAGTATTAATATATTAAAATTTTTAAATACATAAAATATTTCCAAGTCAAAATTGTAATAAAAGTTGTAATATTTGAAAGTATTAATTTGATGTAATTTTATTATAATTATTATTATCATGTCATGCAAAAACATCATTAAATCTAATATTAATATTAGTATTATGAAATCCAATATTAATATTAAAATTTAATATTAATAGTATTAAAATCGATAATTTTGGATTAATATAATATTAACTTTAATATAATATAATAAATAAATAAAATAAATAAATAATATATTCTAATATATATTAGCTCCAAATATATATGCGAGGGAATAAAAAATACCTGGTGGAGACATAGAGGGAGTGACAAGGGAGAGGTGGAGATAAAGTGTGGGACATAGAAGAGGATGAGTGAAGAAAGAGAGGGGAGAGAGAGGGATATCAGGGTAAAAGAGAGAGAGGGAGACACAAAGGTGGAAAGGGGAGAGAGAGAAGGAGGCAAGGATGGAGATAGTGACAGAGTTGGAGAGAAAATAGATAGAGAGGTGGGTGGCGGGGGGGCGGGGGGAGAGAACGAGAGAGTAGACTTGAGAGAAAGGAGGAGAGAGAGAGAGTGGAGGAGAAAAATAGGGAGAGAGAGATGGATTTGGAGGAAAACATAGGGAGGGAAGAAGAAAGGTATAGAGAGAGAAAGGTGGAGAGAGAGAGAGGGAGTGACAAGGGAGAGATGGAGAGAAAAATAAGGAGAGATGGAGGGAGATATAGATAGATATGGAGGGGCGGGGGGGGAGGGGGGGGGGTGGTGGAGAAAGGGAAGAATATTTCTTTCACTAGATGCACTAAGTTCAGTGTAGATGTTGATTTATAATCCTATTTGATTTCTTGCACTAGATGCATTGATATTTGTTTAAATGTTGATTTCCAATTATATTTTATTGCTTGCACTAGATGCATTTAAGTCAATGTATATGTTGATTTCTAATTATATTTGATTGCTTGCATTAGATACATTTATTTCAGAGAGAATGAGAGGTCATGAGAGAGGGAGGGAGATAGTGATAGAGGTGGAAGATGAAGAGAGAGAGATAGAGAGGGAGAAGGGGAAGAGAGAGAAAAAGGGAGAGAGAGAGAGGGAGGGAGAGGGAGAGGGAGGGAGATATAGGTAGATATGGAGAAACATTGTATATTTTTGTGAGGTGATATAGAAAGAAAAAGAAGTAGACACAGAGTGAGATAAAGATATAGATGGAAGGGGGAGAGGGGGAAGAAGAGAGAGATAGAGGGAGGGAGGGAGAGATAGAAAGATATGAAGAGAGAGAGTGTGTATGTGTTTGGGGGGGTGAGATAGAGAGACAAAAAAGGAGAAATGGAGGGAGATATAGATATATATTTGATTTATGTGTCGATGTTGATTTATAATTATATTTGATTACTTGCAGTAGATGCTTTAATTTCAGTATAGATGTTGATTTATAATTCAATTTGATTGTTTTCATTAGATGCATTGATTTCATAGAGAAGGAGAGAGAATGAGAGAGGGAGGGAGATAGTGACAAAGTTGGAGGAGAGAGAGAGAGAGAGAGAGAGATGAAGGAATAGAGAGAGGACTTGAGCGAGATAAGGAGAGTAGGAAGGAAGGGAGATAAAAGGGGAGACAAAGAGAGAGAAATGGAGAGGGAGAGGGAGGGAGATATAGATATATATGGAGAAACAATGTCTATGTTTGCGGGGTGATATATAGATACAAAGAAGGAGAGACAAAGGAATATAGAGATATATATGTAGACAGAAGGGGGAGATAGGGAAGAAGATAGAGATAGATATAAGGAGGGAGAGAGATATATAGATATATATGAAGAGATAGTGTGTATGTTTGCGGGGTGATATAGAGAAACAAAGAAGGAGAGACAAAGGAATATAGAGATATAGATGGAAGGGGAAGATAGGGAAGAAGAGAGAGATAGAGAGAGAGAGAGAGAGATATGAAGAGAGAGTGTGTGTGTATTTGGGGGGGTGAGATAGAGAGAAAAAGAAGGAGATATGGAGGGAAATATAGATATATATGGAGGATGGAGAGAAAGGGAAGAAGATTGCTTGCACTAGATGCATCGATTTTAGTGTAGATGCTAATTTCTAATCCTATTGATTTCTTGCACGAGATGCATTGATTTCTATGTAGACATTGATTTCTAATTCTATTTGATTGCTTGCACTAGATGCATTGAATTCAATGTAGATATTGATTTCTAATTCTATTTGATTTCTTGCATTAGATGCATTTATTTTAGAAAATATGTTAATCTATAAACCTATTTGATTGCTTGCATTAGATGCATTGATTTCAATTCATTGATTTTAGTTTAGATGTTCATTCCTAATCCTATTTGATTGTTAGCACCAGACACGTTGATTTTGGTGCAGATGTTGATTTATAATCCTATTTGATTGCTTGCATTAGACCCATTAATTTCAATGTAGATGTTGATTTCTAATCCTATTTGATTGCTTGCATTATATGCATTGATTTCAGTGTAGATGTTGATTTCTCATCCTATTTGATTGTTTGCATTAGATGCATTGATTTCACTGAATATGTTGATTTTTGATTTGATATAACTAGATGTATGGTGTAGATTAATTTCAATGTAATAAAATTAACATTATTCATTGATTTTTGTTTAAGCACAAAAAAATTATCGAAGACATACATTGATTTCATTGTTATAGTAATTCAACTATAAATAAAATTCTTGAATTTTCATCTCAAATAAAATGTTCACTTAATTGAAATTCTTGCTTCTTGAAGATGTAAACTATTGTAATTGACTACATTATTATTATTCCCATTTTCCATCATTTAAAATTGTTAGTCACTTTGTATTCAAATGAGTTAATAGAAAACAACTACCATTGAAACTTACTCGGGCTTTAGCACTACATAAGTCACAATGATTGACTTTGGAGAAAGATACTATTAATATTGGAGAGCAAGAGAGACAAAGTATGACATTTAATACTATGATTTCAACCTCCCCTTTGATATGATCGAGATGAAATTATAACAAAATTATCAGGTGTGAAAATAAGAATAGTAGAAGAAAATAATTTGAGATTGATCACAATGAATAGTATTTGTAACTGAATACATTCTTATTATTCACCTTTTTTATCATTCAACACTCTTAAATTGTGACTTTGTATTCAAAAATTTTATTTCATAAATATTCATCATTCAAGTTATTAACATACTCTATCATCTCAAAAAATTAAGACGATTAGGAAAATTTAAAATTAAAATGACCTGATTAATCTTAGACATATTTAACATTTTTAAAATGATCATAAGAATAAGAGATTCCACATATTTTCTTTGGTCGTGCATGAATGAAACCATATTATATCCATATTAACCCAAGATCTATCAAGTTCCGAGATGGATCAAACCTCTCGAGGTGCCAACCTTTCCTCAAGTTTTACACTCGAAAAAGATATTTGCACCTCGAGAGATTTGATCCCTCTTAGCACTTGATAGATCAGTGGTTGAGATGGATATAAAATAGTATAACATTGAATACACTACTATGGGGTGCATATTTTTTATCCATTCTCACCACTTCATCTATGGCTCAAGATGGAAAAGCATTATTAAACATGAGAAGCATTGAACTGCATAATATTAATTGTTTGTGGTGATTCATTATTTAAATTTCAATGAGGATTCTCAAATTTTCTCAACAACCCAATTAAGGTTGACATGTAGTGCAATGGCCACGCCACTCTTAAGAAAATGTATGATGTGTAGCAACACATGGTAACCCACAAAGTTGAAAGACTATGGAAAATACTATTCCTTAAAATGGAGAGTTTGTGGTCACATGCATTCAAAGCATCAATTACTGGTGCAATATGAAATGAATGGATATGTAATTGGATATTTATTCGTATGACTACAAAGATCCAATGGTGGATAAATGATGTTTTAACCTAATTCATCTATTTGTTTAGTTTCTTTTCTAGAAAATATAAATCACATATGTGCTCACAATTACCATGATATCAATTATCTTATAGGTATATATATCATCCACCCTTCATCTTATTCACTATCATTTTCATTTGTTTCAACTACTTCCAAAACAACTGGAAGATCATAATGCATTCTACAACCAAGGTTAAATCCTAGAAATGATGGCATCGATAAATATAATTTAAATCTAAATTATTCCATATAGCATCATTCATGTAGTTAATTATTATAGAGAGAACATTATGTTAGTCATTAGTAATTTTTACTATCTGTAGATGACTAAATATTGGTTATAGATTTCTAAAAAAAAAATTCCTTGAATATTGTGAGTTTTAGAAATCTCACTGCCTTCATTATCCTTATAAGAAATTTTTCACTATTCTATCAACCTTGCCTTTTCATGGTCACCCTACTACTCCTAAAAAACTCCTTATGGGCTTGTGCCACTCAACCTCATCCTTTTTTCCTACCTATTTCCTCATCACTCTGTTTTTCCCTTGCCCATAACTCCACTTTACATCTAGGGTCACCTATAAGCCTACTCCTCCCCATGTTCACCAGGTTCCTCAAGCATTGATGGCCTCAAAACTATCTTTGTAGGATCTTTAGATAAATCGAGTACATTGGATTTTGGATCTTCAACACACCACTTATACTCTGTTTTTACACTTGAAGTCTCCAAGCCAATTTTCAGTCAAGGTTGGGTCAAAGTGCCTTCCCACTAGGTCAATTAGGACTTCATATGTCCCAAGGTGAATCATTGGTGTTTCAAACTCTGTTTTTCCTTGTTTGTTTTTAGTTAAGAGGTATTGGAATGTTGAGACATGGTACTCAAGAGAAGATATAAGAAGGACTGCCTTATCAAATTCAATTTCTTCAAGAAGAGTGAACTTTGACACTTTTGTAGGAGTGTTGAAATGGCTATCAGCAAAAATGTGGTAAGGTAAGAGGTCTACTCCTCAATAAATACATCCATAGCAAGGAGAGGGGAAGTAGTTTGGTTTCAAGGATAACTAAGGTTTTGAGCTTGATGGCCCAGAAAAGTGTCAAACAATGAATCAAATGGTAGAAATAACCTAGAGGTACACCAAAAACAAACATGAAGAGAAGTTTTTCAGAAAGTATTGATAAAAAGGGAAAAAGGTGAGGTGAGCTGGACATAAATGAATGAACTTAAAAGGGCTATAGAGAACGTAGAAGACAACACTGATAATTATTTTCAAGCATTCCAGACACCTAGGGTTTTGGGAAAGTGTTCAAAGAAGGTGAAACCATGGTTTGGAATCCATGATGACAACAAAGAAAGATTTTGAAGATGCCACTGTGATCAGATCCTAGAATTTTCAAAAAGGAGTTTGTCATGCCAAAAATGGTCAAAAGATAGTTTGAGCTCCATGGTGCAGGTAAGGGAAGATTTAGAAGCTACCAGTGTGTGTAAACATCCCAAAGATTGCCAAAGTGACTCGAGCAAAACCTACAAAGCAGATGTGAAGAGTATCATTGAGAAAGGCAAAGTCAAAAGTTTTCAATCACTTACAAATAAAAAGATGAGTTGACTTTAGGTTGGAGATACTAGGGTGTGTAAGCATCCTAAAGATTTGCTAAGCTAAACCTGTGTCAAAAGGGGTAAAAACATGATCAAAACTTCATAATGCAAGAAAGAGAGGGATTTGAGGTTACTGCCATATGAAATCCTCCCAAAGGTGCTTTAATGAGCTTATCATGACAAAATCAGCAAAGGGGAAGTCAAAGTCATCCTTTTAGCCAACCTGCATACAAACAGTGCAAAATTATTAGTAAGAAAAGGTGAAAAAGATCAATCCAGTATTGTAAAGGAAACCACAGAGGCTTTTAAGATGTAGCTATTGTCTAAACATCCTGAGACTGTCAAAAGAAAAGTCATCATGCCTCAAAAAGCAAGAGCAGAAGCCAAGTTAATGTTTTTATCACCTATAGGACAAAAGTATAAAGAAATATCAATGAAAAAGTGAAAGGGGCTTAAAAACATTAGGAAACTGGGTTGTGAAGCTAAAATCAAATCCTTGAGTCTATATAAGGTCATTTTACACTTCAAACAAATTAGTGTTTCCTTGCAAAGAATTTTAAATTTCGAAAGTAGAAGGAACTGTGAGTTTTTGAGCCAAAATTTGGCTAAGTGTTGAGGCGCTGCATGTTCAAGTCGACGTTGCATGCCTGGAATCGAGCGTTATGCCCCTACCCATTTCTCCCATGCATTTTATCAAAACGTTGTGCACCTGGCAACAAGCTACGCGTTTGCCCGATTCACCCAACAAGCTCGGTAAAAAACCTCTGGCATTGCGCGTCTGACACAAGGCATTGTGCCTTTGCCCAACCTGACTCACCAGTTGCCTGGGTGCTGTGTGCTTGGCCAGGAGGGCCTCCTACACCTTGCAGACCCTCAATTCAACTCAAAACTATTTTGCAACTTCCTCAAAGGACCTCCAAAGCGATGTTAAAGGGTAAGTACAACTCAACAAGCCTTTCTTAAAGCATTTGTGGTAACTTATAATTAAGAGAAATTGAAGACCTAAGGGGGAAAACCTAATTTTCATGCTTAAACATCATTATTTAAAACATTTCTCCATATGTATGCTAAGAAGACCAGTGATAGCCATAAGGGTACCTTGTTGAAGGATTGTTCACTCACCTAAGGTTGTGCCTACACTCACTCCATTCATTCATAAGCTTTGTCCCCTACAATACAAACAGATTGACCTTACATTGCCCTCTCCATTTAAAATTTGACATAAGTGCAAGTTGTGTCAAAATAGAGTTTTTTATAAATCAGAAATAGTGGTCATTAAGTTTTGCCTCTCACTCACAGTAATATACCTTCACCCTCACTCACCCATCTCATTCACTTGTAAAAATCTTCCTATTTCATCACCATTCCATCACCCTCTTCCATATCAGTTTCATAAGTAGAGTTAGGGTTTCAAAGGCAGAGTTGTTAAAATGTTAAGAGAAGGGGACAGTGGTAGTGAAGGAGAAGGCCAAATGCCAAGGAAACATCAACACAAAGGTGGGAGGATCAACAGGTTTGAACCACTAAACACAATGGAGCTAAATGCATCTCCCTTAATTCTCTCCTTCTTCCAAAATGTAGGCTGCTATGAATTTTGTGAGAAATTACAGCAGGTGCACAATCTCCCCGAGCTGACTAAGCTCTTCATACTTAACCTACATGAGAAATAAGTCAACCTTGCAGGGGTAAACTTTGAGCTGTCTTCAGATGCCATTGCTATTGCCACTGGGATACCTTGTGTGGGTGAAAAATGGTTCAAGCAGGCCAATTTAGACATGAGCTACTATGAGCCATACCTTAAACCCAGATACAAAGACTACAATAAATCCATATTTCCTTTCTCACATTTGCTTGAGAGGTATGCACCCATGATGAGGTCATTATGAAATATTTCACATGTGAAGGAAGATTCTCTCGGCTTTATTCCTATCACATCAGGTTGCTCATGCACCTTACTAGGGTTAAGATGTTGCATCTACCCTACTACCTCTATAGGAGTATTGACAAAATGTCTTATATTGTACAAAAGAGAGACCATCCACAGTAGATGCAGAGCCTCTTTCACCACTCTCTTATCAAAATGGTTGTGATGCATCAGTTGCAACAGAATGGCATCCCATGGGAGGTTTTCACTGCCCATGAGGTTTTCACTAACCCACAAGCCCATCTTCAACAAAATATGCCTTCATCATCTCATCCTCTTGTCCCTACTCCTCCATCATCTCCTGCTGATCGTGATTCACCATCCACACATATTTCTTCACCTCAGGACAACCCTCCTTCATCACCCTCTCACATTGCATCAGAAAATGAGGGAGAGGGAAATAATGAATAAGAAAATGAGGGAAGTGACAATGAACAAGTAGATGTCAGTAAGGAACAAAATGAAGAAGAAAACAATGAAGAAAAGGGTAGTGAGGATGATGAAAATAATGTGTTGGAAATATTGTCATTAATGGCAAAGGAGCACAAAGGATCAGCACCAAGACAAGGGAGCAGATCAGATTCAGATGGAATTGTTGCAGAGAAAGAAAGTAAAGTGGCAGAGGCTATAAGAGGAGGGTTTAGACAGGAAGCAGCTTTTTTTTTTGACCAGTTAGGGTTTTGTTTTGTAAGCCTACGAGAAATTTAGACAGAAAGACCACTGATTAGAATATCAGGCCAGAAGAGAACTCCAATGCAAATATTTACTGTTAATACAGAGAACAGGTTCCAAATTCATATGTTATATACATTGAATGCTTGATTTAGTTTTAACTTGTGTGAAATTCACGGTTTGGCACAATATATTTGTGCAGATGAATCAAACATATTTAAAGGAATTCTGAGACTATGAGTTTAAAGATTTGAACATTTAACTTGAAATTGAATTCTGGATGGATAACATATGATTGAGAATCGATCATAGAATGGATCGATGCCTTTAAAGAGAAATTTAGCCATTCAAATTGATGTCAATTGCGCATAGTGTAGAGACAGAGTTCCTGGTTGAATTAAGCAACATGAAGTTGAATGATTTGTAATTAACCTAATGAATGAATGGTGAACCAGAAGTGATGTAACCGTGAATTGATAAAATAGTGGAGAACACACAAGAGTAAAGTGGAACCCAGAACTAAGATGGCATGGAAACAGGAAGAGAAGGCACAGTAGAACGATAAATTTAAAGAGTGGAACTATGAGCCAATAGCGAAGATGGAATAGTGAAGCGGTTTCACAAAACAACAAATGGATTTTTGCACAGCTTTAGAGTGGTAAGTGGTAAAATTTGAAATGAACACGATAGCATTAAGGAGTTGACACGTAGCAACACAAATCCAGCTATTTCGCGTGAGATTGAAAAATTAAAGGTCATGTATCTTTGTTACACAATAGTCGTCAGATATATGAGAGATTAGACTGACGGTGTAAAAGCAGCAATGAGGACTGTAGATCTGGACAGATCAACGGTGATGATCGCATCGGTGGAAATCAGATCATAAATCGGAAGCAAGAGAAATGCGATGTGATATTGCGATGCAATGTGGCGATGCGAAGGGATACGTGGTGGCACAGTGAAATATCACACATCGACGATGCGATGGATAGATGCAATGCGATGGATGCGATGTGATGTGATCGCACATCGCAATCGAAGCTGGAGAGATATCGCACAAACTTAGAAGTCACAGAAAATACGAAGTGCGATATGATGACGTGGTGATGATGTGGCAAGTGACATGGCAGCTGACGTGGACCTGACCCCACAAATCACAAATAAATCAAGATGACGTGGCAAGATGACATGGCAGTGACGTGGCGATGACATGGCAAGGTGACGTGGCACGATGACATGGAGATGATGTGGAACTGGCCCACATATCGCAAATCATAAGGTTGAAGGGGTGAAGATCGTAAGAGCAAGGTTAAATCGCTGAAGTGCGAAATGCGATAAGAGTATCGGATGCAATGCAACTTCAAAGAAAAAGTCTAAAGGATTTCAAATCCGAAGGTATAAGGTTCCCCTTTGAGAAATCGCATCAGGAGGATGAAAGAGCAATAGAGAAACGAAGAAAAAGAGAAATAGCCGAAACACTGAGATACAGCCTAGTGGGACCCTTCACATATCACATATCGGGAGATCAGATGGATGAAGACACATGGGATAACTGAATTGCCGAAGTGCGATAAAGAGAGAGGATGCAATGAAGATCAAAGCTGAAACCTAAAGGTCTTTTCAAGTCTGGAAATATGTGGTCTTCCTTTGTAAATCACATCGGAGAGCAAAGGAGCCATATAGCAAAGAACAATTGAAACACCGAAGGGAAAAGTGCGACAATGAAGCGGACGCGATGCAGGTCAACGCTGAAGCCTAAAGCATTTCAAGTCCAAAAGTATGGGATTTCCTTTGTTAAATCATTTCGGAGAGAAAAGGAGAATATAGTGGCACTGCTAGAAACACAACAGCTGGGTCGAGTTAGGCCAAAATGAAAGTTATGCAGAATAGTGTTGAATGTAATAGCAGAAACCGAAACGACTCTAACAGCAGCAGAAAAGACAAATGCACAACGAGCAAAGAGATGAAAGGGTTGGGTGAAATATATTTGTTGTAACTGTAAATTTAATTGAATTTATATTTTTTGTGATGCAAAGGCAAGTCTCCATAGGCAAAGACTTACTGGAAAAGAAAATGAGAAGGGGGAAGGCAAAGAGTCATACCTGTTCATTTCGAATTCCCTTGTGGAATGCAAACAATTATGAGGTGATCTCTATAAATAATGTTACCAACATATGCATAAGGAGTGAGAGAATGGAGAAAGAGGTGAGAGCATGTAAGAAGAAGAAGGAGTAGAGAGAGGAGTTGTGAAGATCCATAGATGATATAAAGCAAATTTGAAGGCTGGAAAGACGACAGTAAAGAAGGAGAAAAATAGAGTTGATATCTAGGTAAATCAGCATATGATTTTATTGTACAATGAGGAAGTTGGTGCTTCCATATCAAGTTGTATCTTGATAGATGTCAAGTTGTAGCTGGCTGAGGTAGGAGCCTCCTATAGGTTGTAGCCTGCAGAAGATAGATGGGAGTTGGAGATTCCTTGCATGTTGTAGCTTGAAGAATTGAGGTAGTAACCTCCTGTAGGTTGGAGCCTACATAAAATCAGTGGTGAGAGGGAGTAGGAGCTTGCCTTTGCATCACAACAATAATAAGATGTGGTTTTCTCCCTTATGGGTTTCCACTTATATCTGTTGTCTATGTGCATGATGATTATATGTTGATATTCTATATTTAATATGCTTAATACCTGCTGCTCACTTATTAAGATTGTTGTTTCAATGTAAATTAAGTTGATCATGAAATGAAGATGTAAATAAGTGTAAAAGAAATTTTTACAAGACCATGACTGCATTAAACTGATTCACCCCCCCCCCTCAGTTTAACTAAGGGTTCTACAATTGGTATCAGAGCCGAGTTCCTTCTGTATCAGTTTAACAACTAGAAGGAGATCCTTGGTCCCCAAGATGACTAGTCTAGAAGGATGCTCAATAAATAAAGCCCCTCTGTTTACTAGCACAAACTATGCCTTCTGGAAAATAAGAATGAGGACGTACTTATTGTCTCTAGGAATAGATGTTTGGGCTGCTATGCAATTAGGATATGCCCCAAAGGATTTTGAAACAGAGAAAGAAGCCAAACAAGATTTTATAGCAAATGCAAAAGCCATGAATGCTCTCTTAAGTGGTTTGTGTGAGGAAAAATTTATCAAAGTAATGCACAACAATACTGCCAAAGAAATATGGGATACATTAGAAAGTATCCATGAGGGAGATAAAAAGGTGAAGGCTGCCAAGCTACAAGTCTATAAAGCTCAGTTTGAAAATATAAAAATTAATGAAGAAGAAGATGTTGCTAGCTTCTTCTTAAGGGTTGCAGAAATTGTGAATAACATGAAAGCTCTAGGAGAAACCATTAGAGAATGTGTAATTGTTCAAAAGATATTGAGATCTTTACCATCTAGTTTTAACCCCAAGGTTTCTGCCATAGAAGAAATAGCTGATTGGGAAACATTGACCATGAACCAATTACTTGGAAACTTAATAGCCTATGAGTTGAGACTTCCACAGAGGAAGTCAAATGTGATGGAGGCAACCTTTAAGACAGAGAAAAGCAAAGAAGAAAAAGAAGATATATGCTCCTGATCTGATGAAGAAGAGGCCAAATTTGTCAGAAGATTGGATAGAAGCTCAGGCAAGTATAAAGGTAAAATTCCATTTAAATGCTTTAACTGTGGAAGAGTTGGGCACTATGCATCTAAGTGTTCTCATAAGAAAACAAAGAATCAAACTCAAGAGACAGAGAAAACCAAAACAAATAACTGGCAGAAAGGGAAGAGATTCAATAGAAGATCATTTTATGCTCAGCAAGATAACAGTGCATCTGAAAACTCAGATGAATCCTCAAATGAAGAAGGAACCTTTGAATTTGTGTTAATGGCCAAAGAAGAATCGGAAGGATTCTTTTTAGAAGAGGAGGAAGAATGTGAGGTAGATCTTGAGGGGGAACTAAGAAGTTGCCTGGAGGGAATTGACAGACTTAAACTGAAGTGCAGAAAACAAAAATATATTATCCTCAAATATGTAAAAGAAGAACCAACTTCATAAGACCTCAGTCAGTTGAAAGTAAAACTTGAAGAAGCTAAGAAGGTGGAAGACACTTTACTAAAGAAAATTGAAGATAAAATTCAGAAGCAAGAGAAATTGGAAGAAGAAGTAGTATGCTTGAGAAAGAAATTAGAAAACACCCAAAGGAAATTTTCAATGAACACTCCTCAAATGACAAGCTCTGAATAGTTGAATAAAATAGTAAATGCTCAAAGATCTCCTCTCATAAAAACGGGAATAGGTTACGAAGGAGAAACTAGCAAATCCAAGGTAAAATATAACCAGAATATCATTGTTGTAAAAGCTGTACAGGATAATGAAGCAACTCAAAAGATTCCTACAGAAGTAGAAGCTAGCAAGAACATGACCTACAATGAATTAAACAGAAACAAGAAGGAATCCCAAATAAAAAAGAGCGAAATCAATAAACAGTCAGCAGGAAAAATTTCTTACACTTCTGAATATGGAAAATTTGGAAGCCGTCAAAGGAGATTCTTTCCTCCTATGAGAAATGTCACTTATTCTGCCTGCCACAAACTGGGACATATTGTTGTATACTATCAGACAAAGAGAATCGATTCCGACCAGCAAAGGATGAAGAAAATGAAAAGACTACCTCAAGCAAACAAATGGAGAGAACAACCCTTCACCAGGTACACTAATCGTTTCCATGGGTATTGTTTTTATTGTAAGGGGTACGACCATAAAGCCATGGAGTGCAGAGCGAATGGACAAAAACTGATGTATGAAAACACAAGGAGATTGATGAACAATGGATAATTCACTCGTGTACATAATCCATTCAAAAACATAATCAAATGCTTTGACTGCCATAAAATCAAGCACAAGTGTCACAAATGTCCTCTCAGAGAATGTGGTCCATCTTCTCAGAAAAGGTACCAAACAGAAGGATACATGTAGTGGAAAAAGAAGTTGAATAAGTGTGACCTAGCTCTAATAGCCCAAGATCAGAAAGGCCAATGGTATTTGGACAATGGATGTTCAAAGCATATGACTGGAGATCGAAGCAATTTTGTAACCTTTGATGAAAAGAAATCTGGGAATGTAACCTTTGACAATGATAAAGCAGGGAAAATAAAAGGAAAAGGCTCAGCCAGTCTGAATAATGGAAGAGGAAAAGCTTAGGATGTACTATTTGTGGATGGGCTGAAAGCCAATCTGCTAAGCATCATTCAAATGTGTGATAAAGGCTGTGAGGTCCTTTTTAGAGCCCAAGACTGTGAAATAAAATTGAGCACCACAGGAAAGACCTTGATCAAAGGTGTTGGAACACAAAGTAATGTCTATATAGTGAAAGAAGAGAATGAAGCATGCCACATAAGAAAACTTGATGAATCATGGTTATGGCATAGAAGATTGGGACACCTAAACTTTGACCACATCATCAGTCTGAGCAAGAAGAATGCAGTCAGAGATATGCCAGCAATAAAGAAGCCTTCAAATACCATATGTAAATCCTGCCAACTAGGCAAGCAGACCTGCATATATTTCAAGACCAAAGAGATACTATCTACAAGTCGGCCTCTTTAGCTTGTACACATGGACCTATGTGGACCTTCAATAATTAAAGCACCAAGTAGAGAATCTTATTTCATGTTGATAATAGATGATTTTTCTAGATTGACGTGGGTTTAATTTCTCAAATATAAATTTGAAGCACTTGATAAATTCAAGATATTCAATGCATTGGTAGAAAATAAAACAGGATGAAAGCTAAAGTGCATCAGATCAGACAAAGGAGGTGAATTCACAGACTATGATCTTGCAAACATATGCAATGGGCATGGGATAAAACAATAGTTTACAATTGCAGGTACACCTCAACAGAATGGAGTGGCAGAGAGGAAAAACAGGTCAGTACAACAAATTGCCATAGCTATGATGCAAGAAAGTAACATTCTCCAAACCTACTGGGCAGAAGCAGTACACACATCTATTCACATTCTCAAGAAATCTCATCTAAGACCAAATTGTGACAAGACTCCTTACGAATTATGGCATGGTAAACCAACATCAATCAAGCACTTTAGAGTCTTTGGAAGCAAGTTTTTCATAAAAAATAATGATGAAAAACTGGGGAAGTTTGATGCAAGAGTTGATGAAGGAATATTTTTAGGATATGCATCCAAGAGTAAGAGTTACAGGTGCTACAAAAAAACACTACACAAAATTGTGGAAAGCATTGATGTAAGATTTGATGAAGATCTACCAAACAAAACAAGAAGCACAAGCTGCGCCAATCCTCCAGATGATCATGAAGCTGAGAACCAAGATAATGAGGAACATAGAAAGACAACAGAAGATACTAAATTAAACTCAAAAGGTCCCTCAAGATACACTCAAAAGAACCATCCAGAAGATCAAAGCATTGGGGAAAAGAGTGTGGGAGTCCAAACAAGAAGACAGCTTGCTGAACAGACGGAAGAAGTATACCTAGCCATGCTATCTCAAATAGAGCCTAAGAAGTTTGAAGAAGCCAACAAAGACAAAAACTGGGTAAATGCTATGAATGAAGAACTAGACCAAATTGAGAAGAACAATACCTGGGAATTAATTCCAAGACCCACTGGGAAAAATGTTATTGGCTCAAAATGGATATTCGAGAATAAGATGAATGAACAAGGTCAGGTAATCAGAAATAAAGCCAGAATTGTATGCAAGGGATACTCTCAAATCGAAGGTCTTGATTATGATGAAACCTTTGCCCCTGTAGCCAGAATGGAATTAATCAGAATGTTTTTGGCCTTTGCCTGCTATCATGATTTCAAGGTATATCAAATGGATGTGAAGTCTGCCTTCTTGAATGGAGATCTAGAGGAAGAATTCTACATGGAACAACCTGAAGGATTCTCATTAACAGATAAACATGACTATGTGTGCAGATTAAAGAAAGCCTTATATAGTCTGAAACAAGCTCCTCATACATGGTATTCAAGGCTAGAAAAATACTTTCAAAAACAAGGGTTCAAGAAAGGAGGAGTAGACAACAATTTGTACATAAAGGCTAATGAAAATGAACTGTTAATTGTAGTAGTGTATGTAGATGACATCATGTTTGGAAGCAACAAATATGAGTTAGCAAAAGGATTTGCTGAAGAAATGAAATCAAAGTTTGAGATGTCAATGATTGGAGAGCTCACCTTCCATTTAGGACTTCAAATTCAACAAAAGAACACAGGAATATTCATTTCACAAGAAAAATACTTAAGAGAAATGTTGAAAAGGTTTCAAATGGAAGACTGCAAACCTGTGTCAACTCCCATGATCATTGGATGCAAACTATGTGCTAATCATGGATCAACAGATGTAGATCAAAAACTTTACAAATCCATGATAGGAAGTCTACTATACCTAGCTGCTTCTAGACCAGACATTATGTTGGCAGTAGGACTTGTGGCAAGATATCAAGCAGCACCAAAACAAAATCATTTACTTGCATTCAAGATAATATTTAGATATCTACAAGGAACTTCACATTATGGCCTATGGTATCCAAAAGGAAAAATCTTCACATTGATAGCATACACAGATGCAGATTGGGCTAGATGTGTGGATGACAGGAAAAGCACAAGTGGAGGTGCATTTTATTTGGGAAAAATTCTGGTGGCATGGCTAAGCAAGAAGCAAAATTCTATCTCTCTATCTACGGTAAAAGAAGAATACATAGCAGCAGCAGCATGTTGCACACAAGTAATGTGGATGAAACAAACTCTCCAAGACATGAATGTAAGCATTGGTGAACCCATTTCTATCAAATGTGACAATACAAGTGCAATAAGTATATCAAAAAATCCTATACTTCATTCAAAAACAAAGCACATCCCAGTAAAGTACCACTTCCTCAGAGAACAAGTAGCACAGAAACCACACTGGGAAAAGTGCAACCCTTTGCCATTGATGTCAAAGGAGGAGGAAAAGAAAGCAAAAGAAGAAAGGGTCTTCTGAAAAGCAAGCAGAGGAAGTCCTGGAGGAAGCATTGGAGTATTTCCATCAATGCCAAAGGGGGAGACTATTAAAAATATTGTCATTGATGGAAAAGGAGCACAAAGGAGCAGCACCAAAACAAGGGAGCAGATCAGATTCGGATGGAATTGTTGTAGAGAAAGAAATTAAAGTGGTAGAGGCTACAAGAGGAGGGTTTAGACAGGAAGTGGTTTTTTTTGAACAGTTAGGGTTTTGTTTTGTAAACCTACGAGCAATTTAGATAGAAAGACCACTTATTAGAATCTCAGGCCAAAAAAGAACTCCAATGCAAATATTTACTGTTAATACAGAGAACAGGTTCCAAATTCATATGTTATATACATTGAATGCTTGATTTAGTTTTAACTCGCGTGAAATTCAGGGTTTGGCACAATATATGTGTGCAGATGAATTGGACATATTTAAAGGAATTTCGAGACTGTGAGTTTAAAGATTTGAACATTAAACTTGAAATTGAATTCTGGATGGATAACATATGATTGAGCATCGATCACAGAATCGATCAATGCCTTTAAAGAGAAATTTAGCCATTCAAATTGATGTCAATTGCACACAGTGTAGAGATAGAGTTCCTAGTTGAATTAAGCAACAGGAAGTTGAAGGATTTGAAACTAACCTACTGAATGAATGGTGAACTAGAAGTGATGGAACCGTGAGTTGATAAAATAGTGGAGAACGCGCAAGAGTAAAGTGGAACCAAGAACTAAGATGGCATGGAAACGGGAAGAGAAGGCATAGTAGAACGATAAATTTAAAGAGTGGAACTATGAGCCAATAGTGAATATGGAATAGTGAAGTGGTTTCACAAAACAACAAATGGGTTTTCGTGCAGCTTTAGAGTGTTAAGTGGTAAAAGTTGAAATGAACGCGATAACGTTGAGGAGTTGACACGTAGCAACACAAAACTGGATATTTGGCGTGAGATTGAAAAATTAAAGGTCATGTATCTTTGTTACGCGATAGTCGTCGGATATATGAGCGATTATATCGACGGTGTAAAAGCAGCAACGAGGACCGTAGATCTGGATAGATCAATGGTGATAATCGCATCGGCGGAAATAAGATCATAAATCGGAAGCAAGAACAATGCAATGCGATATTGTGATGCGAAGGGACACGTGGCAGCACAGCGCAATATCGCACATCGATGATGCGAAGTTCACCTCATATCGTGAAGTGGATGAGCAAAGTTGCAATGCGATGGATAGATGCGATGCGATCACACATCGCAATCGGGGCTGGAGATATATCGCACAAACTTAGAAGTAAAAAAAAATGTGAAGTGCGATATGATGATGTGGCAATGATGTGGCAAGTGACGTGGCAGCTGACGTGGACCTGACCCCACAAATCGCAAATAAATCAAGATGACGTGGCAAGATGACGTGGCAGTGATATGGCGATGACGTGGGAAGGTGACATGGCATGATGACGTGGACCTGGCCCGCATATCGCAAATCACAAGATCAGAGGGGTGAAGATCGTAAGAGCAACATTGAATCGCTGAAATGCAAAATGCAATAAGAGTACCGGATGTGATGCAACTTCAAATAAAAAGTCTAAAGGATTTCAAATCCGAAGGTATAAGGTTCCCCTTTGATAAATCGCATCGGGAGGATGAAAGAGCAACAGAGAAATGAAGAAAAGGAGGAATAGCCGAAATGCCGAGATACAGCCTGGTGAGACCCTTCGCATATCGTATATCAAGAGATCAGATAGACGAAGACACATGGGATAACTGAACCACCAAAGTGTGATAAAGAGAGCGGACACGATGAAGATCAATGCCGAAACCTAAAGGTATTTTCAAGTCCGTAAATATGTGGTCTTCCTTTGTAAATCATATCGGAGAGCAAAGGAGCCATATAGCAAAGAACAATTGAAACATCGAAGTGCAAAGTGCGACAATGAAGCGGACGCGATGCAGGTCAATGTTGAAGCCTAAATCATTTCAAGTCCGGAAGTATGGGATTTCCCTTTGTTAAATCGTTTCAGAGAGAAAAGGAGAATATAGTGGCACTTCTGGAAACAGAATACCTGGGTCGAGTTAGGCCAAAATGACAGTTATACAAAAATGTGTTGAATGTAATAGCAGAAACCGAAACAAATCTGAGAGTAGCAGAAAAGACAAATTCACAACGAGCAAAGAGATGAAAGGGTTAGGTAAAATATATTTGTTGTAACTGTAAATGTAATTGAATTTGTATTGTTTGTGATGCAAAGGCAAGTCTCCGTAGGCAAAGCATAACTCCAGTGTACTACACAAATGTATACATTCTGTTATATTATTCTGAATGTACTAGACAAGAAAATGAGAAGGGGGAAGGAAAAGAGTACCTGTTCATTTCGAATTCCCTGTGGAATGCAAACAGTTATGAGGTGATCTCTATAAATAATGTTACCAGCATATGCATAAGGAGTGAGAGAATGGAGAAAGAGGTGAGAGCATGTAAGAAGAAGAAGGAGCAGAGGGAGGAGTTGTGAAGATCCAGAGATGATATAAAGCAAATTTGAAGGCTGGAAGGAAAGATGTAAAGAAGGAGAAAACTAGAGTTGATTTCCAGGTAAATCAACATATGATTTTATTGTACAATGAGAAAGTCAGTGCTTCAATATCAAGTTGTAGCTTGATAGATGTCCAGTTGCAACTGGCTGAGGTAGGAGCCTCTTGTAGGTTGTAGCTTGCAGAAAATAGATGGGAGTTGGAGCTTCCTTGCATGTTGTAACTTGTAGAATTGAGGTAGTAATCTCCTATAGGTTGGAGCCTACAGAAAATTAGTGGTGAGAGGGAGTAGGAGCTTGCCTTTTCATCACAACAATAATAAGATGTGGTTTTCTCCCTTATGGGTTTCCACTTATATCTATTGTCTATGTGCATGATGATTATATGTTGATATTATATATTTAATCTACTTAATACCTACTACTCACTTATTAAGATTGTTGTTCCATTGTATATTAAGTTGATCACGAAATGAAGATGTAAATAAGTGTAAAAGAAAGTTTTATAAGACCATGACTGCATTAAACTGATTCACCCCCCTCTCAGTTTAACCAAGGGTTCTACATAATTTTGATGACAGTAAGGAGGATATTAGCAGTGAGGCAGAGGTCAATAAGGAACAAAATGAAGAGGAAAATAGTGAGGAGTCAAACAATAAAAAATCAGTCAGTGAAGAAGATGAGGGCAGTATAAAAAGAAGTGAGAATGCAGAAGGTAGTGAAGAACATTGAAGTGAAACAAAGAGCCATGATGACAGTGAAGACAGTGGGACAAATAGTGATGAAAAACCTAACAGTAAGGATAAGGAAAGTGAAGAGAAGGCCATTGAGTCAGAAAATAGTGAGGCTCATGACAGTGATGAAGGCAGTGTAGAAAACAGTGAGGGCAAAGATATAAAAAGAAGCAAGGAAATGAGCCATGATGGCAATAGGTCAGAAGAGGAAAATATCAGTGAATAAGATGAAAATGAGGTTGATATCAGTGAAACCAATATCAGTAAGACAGAAGATGTCAGTGCAAGGGAAAGCAACAAAGAAAAAAGAAATGATGTTAGTATGGAGGATATCAGTGATAAGATAGAGAATAAGGAAATAGATGACAGTAATGATGTTAAGAGCCATGAAGAAAGTAGTGGTGAAAAGGACAATGATAATGATCATGATGATGATGTTGTCAGTGATAAAACAGAGAGCAGAAAAGATGACAGTGGGTTAAAAGGCCATGATATCAATGGTGAGACCAATGATGAAGGAAACCATAAGAGCAGTACTGATGAGAGCCATGAAGACAGTGAGGATACCCATGATTATGGAATTCATGGTGGCAGCAAGACTGAAGACACTAAAATGATCAAAATTGAACCTTTTCCTTTAACTTACCAAAGGGGAAGTAGGCATGTGTTTGCTGCCTCTAAGAGGCAAGGATCCATGCGTTCCACATTAACTAAGCAGCTTGAAAAAGGCAAAGAAAAGGTCATGGAGAAAGAAGAAGAAGATCAACATGAGACTGAACAAGAATTTGAACTCATTCATGTTGACAGTGATGATGAGAACGAGGAAAGGATCTCAAGCATGTTTCTCAAGATCAGAGATGCCCAAATCAAATATTTGCAAGCCAATATAGGTAGAGCTAGGAATGTCATTCATTATTATGAGGTTGAAAACAAGCAGCTAAAGGCACAAAAAGCCATTTATGAGGTCAAGGAAATTGGAGCCTGGAAAGAGGCTAAAGGACCAAGGTTAGGCTAGATGAGGTCTTGGGTGTTTTTGATGAGAGTGAAGATGAAGAAGGATAGTTTTCTAGGAGAAGGCCAAGGACAATTGGCTTGAGGAAGGCCTTAGCCAAAGAGAAAGAGCAAGAGTCAGCCTTGGCAAAGCAGATCACTCCAAGTGAGTTGCTTGCCATGGAGATAGAGTATGATCAGGAACCTTGGTTAGAGAGAGATAATATACACTTGGAGGATCAGCTGGAAAAGATACAAAGAGACCTTGGCCTTCAGACGAAGATGGCCAAGCACTATGCCTTAAGAAATCAAATTGCAAGGGCCAAGCTCAAAAGAGCCCCTGCTAAAATTCAAGCCCTCAAGGAGGAAAAAAGCAAATAAAACCTTCATATCCTTGTTTATGCTTCCCTACAGGCATCCCGAACACCATGAGGAAGATAATTTCAAATTTTGGCAAGTTTTTGGAAATTTTGGTTTTTGACTAATTTAAAGTGCCAAGGGCATAGCGCCCCTAGCACTGTGCTCTTTTTTGGGGCACTTTCTTGAGGAGTGGTTTAAATTTTTGGGTTCATCTTGACAAGTACATCACACACACAAAATTTCAGATCATTTGGAGCAAATTTGGTCCTCCAAAAGGGTAAAAAACATGCAAAAAACCACCTTTTCTGCCCTATTTTCAGGGTTGGCGTTGTGCCCTTAGCAGTCTTGGGAGATTTGTTTTTTGGGTAGGAAAATGGACACCAAATGAAAAAATAAAGGAATTTTTGGAAATTACACTTGATAATATTTCCAACGAGCTATCACGGAGCTCATTCCGACACCGGGAAGGCCTTCAAAACTCAGCTGCAAGGTGACCTATTTTTCCAGTGCAGGTGCTACGCCCTTGGACTTCAATGTTGCGCCCTTGCCTGCAAATTCAACAAAACACACTGGAAGATATTTTGGAGTTATTGAGGAGCCTCAAAGTCGATTTTTTCCAAATTTAGTTGTTATAAATTATTTTTCATTTATTATCTTAGATATTTTGTGCCTTGGGCCTTGCATGGTCTTAATGGACAAATTTGGCATTTATGACGTATTTATGACATTTTGGGAACCCTAGTTAGGTTTTTGGTCCTCCTTTCTTGTTAAATATAGCATTGAGGCCTCATTGTACATGTTGGTTGGTTTTTGAGCATAATATGATACAGACTTTGAGTTTATTGGTGAAATTGGCTTTGGTATCTCGTGATGGTTTTAGACTGAGCATCTATGGATTGAGCACATTCCTAGGATTCATGAGCTCTGTTGGATGGCGATTTATTCCACCTTTGTATTTGTTTTCTTCAGTTCTCATTATGTTCATGATTATAGGATAGAAATTAGAGAATAGGATATGATTTCTTGTCACCCTACTTCTACCTGCCTCCTTTGATCTCTATGTTTTCTTCCTTGAAGTTTAACTAAAGAATCCTTAAGTGCTCTTTAGTTTTACTCAAATGTTATGTTAAAAGTTCTATTTGTTTGAAAGTAATGTTTAGAGAATCCTTTACTTCTCTCTAAGTTTACTTATCTGTTGTTTGAGGTCTGCTTAGTACTGTTTAATTGAAGAATCCTTTATTTCTTTTCAATTTTTTCTATGCTATCATACTGAAAGCTTTTTCTTGTTCTTAGTGTTAGTTCCAGTCTTCGCGGCCTAACACCAGAGATCAAAATGGGCTCTTACTATGTCTGGTTTTGTTAGATGTTTTTCACATGATCTTCAGTGAAAAACATGTCGCAAATGTTTCCATCAGAAGGAGCTCGAAAAAATATTTCCAACAGTATATCACGCTCTCGTAACTAGTTTCTGGATAAGAAGATATGATCGAGATGAATGATTGATTCTTTGTTATGCATGTTTTGAGGTCAGTTGCTGCACACAGGGACAATTTTACTACAAAAACAGTTTGGACAGGAACTTTACAAAAGTAAAAGAGATTTTTATCCATCACATACCAAATAACAAAAACCTCCTTCATTTTATGCACAAATTTTACTATGTGGGAGATATGCAGTGATATTTGAAGCCTACATTAAAACAAAACAAATTTTGCGGTTATTTTACTGTTTTAGTCATTTTAGTGCAGTGCCATGTTACAATATATGGAAATTAATTTTGAGAAACCCAAAGAGGTTTTTGTTAAAAACGAGCCATATAAAAAAAACCTCTCTTAGTTTATTCAGAGGTGTCGTGAATTGGAATATTTGACTAGATCTTTACAGCTCATTTTTATAGATTTAAATTTTTAATGATTTTCTGTTTTAGAGATGATTTTATGGCACATATTTCGAGAAACTGGAAACAAATTTCCAAAATTTGAGAGAGGTTTTTCTCCAAAATGACCTTATATACAAAAACCTCTTTCATTTTTTTAACAGGTGCTATGGTTCAGGAGATACGAGTTCATCTTTGACACCTAATTTTAGAAATTCGGTCCAAATTTAATGTAACTGATTCTATTTTGAAGAAGATGGTTGAGCTCAATTCCCTTAATATAGGGATGAGAAAATTGTATATATTTTATGAATTTCAGAGTGTAATGGCTGGATTTTTACAGCTGAGTGAGGCTGCTATTGGATTGTGTAAATTTTTCCTCGAATATTATTTTAATAAAGTTTTTTCTGATATTTAAATTTGGGATTCATCACGGCGTTTAATGTGCAGCATGTTTTTCTTGTAAATTCATTTCCATGCTTTGTTTTTTCTGCTAATTTTGTTACAGAATTCTCTAAGGGAAGTGTTAGGAATCCATCCATGCATGATGCTCCTTTCACAATGATTATGTTGTTTGATGTAGTGGTTATCTTTTCAGAATCCATCCTCTGTTAGATGCTATGTTGAGTAACCCAGTGCTTCTCTTTCTTCTAAAGTTGTCACTGTAGATCCATCCCCTGATTGATGGCTACACGACATCAGTCTTTTCCCTATTTTATTCTCTCATTACATCTTTAATCTGGCTATACCTTGCACTTACTTTTCCCCAAGTTTTCCGACAGAAACTAGCCCCAAATTCATAGCCCAATAGTCCCTTCTCTTGTTGTTTTCAACCCACAATTTTCAACCAAATCCTTATTCTTCATAGCTAGCCTAAGATTCAGTTATTGCAGCCACGTTTTGCTTTCCAAGAGAGAGCCTTCTCTTGTCTGGCAGGGCTAGATTCTAGATCGAAAGCTTGGTCTGTGGTTACCTCTTCACAGCCTTGAGGTTCATTCTGAGTGCTAAAATTTTTGCGCTGTTGCCGGAGACGAGGTGACAGATCTTCTCCGGGAAAGATTGTTCAAGTTGCAGATCTGATTGTTGATGGTGGATAGTAGTCAGACACATATGAAGGCTGAAATCATCTACCTGATAACTCCATTGTTCGAAATCTCGAGTTTCAAAGTATTGATGGTGGCTCCACTTGCTAAATGAAGGACTCAATTGTTGCTTCTATTTATTCAAGGTATTCATGTATTGATTTTTCTAATCTTCCTGGTTTTCCTAATCAATTACCAAAGGATGCATATATTTTGAGTAATGGCCCTAAATTCAATGGGGAGGATCTGGCTTTGACTGTTGAACATGTAGCAATTTTTAAAACATTTGTAGAATCTCTTAGAGTAAAAAAACGAGGATTTTTTTATCAGATTGATTTATGATTCCTTTCAAGGGAAATGTAGACAATGTATTAAAAATTTGTCTGTCAGATATATTAATTCATTTGTAGAGTTGTGGCATATCTTTCTGGAAACATGGAAGGAGAAAGAGGAAGAATTCAAAATAGAGGTGCCCTTTATTCAAGGCTTTAGAGAATGGGAAGATATGTGCACAGATGATGCGGTAGATGAGAACTTTGCTTCATCTCTTTCTTCTTATTTGAAGTCTTGTCGATGTAGCCATGAAGTTAAGCTCAATTTTTTGCAAGAGTTTGCCATCAAAATTCAAGAAGATCTAACTCAATTGGAGACCCAAATACAGTCCCAGGATCTGGATTGTCAAGTCCCATTCTTTGGGGACCTTTTCCAACAGAAGGAAGGGAAGGTAAGGCTACCCTTGGATGTTTACATTAATAATTTGTAGCTGGAAGCATGTATTGAGGATTTGGGGTAGAAAACAGAGTCTTGTTTCTTTGATCCTGTTGCGGCATATATTAAAAAAATAAAAATAAAAATAAAAAAATCAGTTTGAATAACATGCCATATTTCCTTTTATACAGCCAGACTCCTTTTGTGCATGTATGGCTGTCAGCATTTCCAATTGTGTCTTGGTTCAAGCACTTCCAAGCAGCATCCTTGTCACAGTTACTTGATTGGTTGGTATGACATTACAACATTACTTGATCTATCCATTTTGCTGCAAAAGAGGGTAGGTTTGTGCATAAATAAGCTGCCCAAGGAAGCATTTCAGCTTCCGGTATTGGTTTATGTACATATTGCAATATGTATATGTTTTTGGATTGGTATGAGTTTTTTGGGTTTACAGAGGTTTTTTGACCATATTGTCCAATGGATGAGGCATTCAGCCTATGGTGTTCTTGATTCCTCCAAGGAGCTACCATCCCCAATAAGGCTGATGTTAGTTCCAGTCTTCGTAGCCTATCACCAGGGATCAAAATGGGCTCTTACTATGTCTGGTTTTGTTAGATGTTTTTCACATGATCTTTAGTGAAAAACATGTCATAAATGTGTCCATCAGAAGGAGGTCGGAAAAATATTTCCAACGGTATATCACGCTCCTGTAACCAGTTTCTGGATCAGAAGATATGATCAAAATGAATGATTGATTCTTTGTTATGCATGTTTTGAGGTCAATTGGTGCACACAGGGACAAATTTAGTACAAAATCAGTTTGGACAGGAATTTTACAAAATTGAAAGAGTTTTTCGTCCATCACATACCAAATAAAAAAAACCTCCTTCATTTTATGCACAAATGTTACTATGTGGGAGATATGTCGTGATATTTGAAGCCTACATTAAAACAAAACAAATTTTGCAGTTATTTTACTGTTTTAGTCATTTTAGTGCGGTGCCATATTACAATATATGGAAAGTAATTTTGAGAAACCCAAAGAGTTTTTTGTTAATGACGAGCCATATAAAAAAACCCTCTCTAATTTTATTTACAGGTGTCGTGAATTGGAATATTTGACTAGATCTTTACAGCTCATTTTTACATATTTAAATTTTTAATGGTTTTCTGTTTTAGAGATGATTTTGTGGCACATATTTCGAGCAATTTGAAATGAATTTCTAAAATTTGAGAGAGGTTTTTCTCCAACATGACCTTTTATACAAAAACCTCTTTCAGTTTTGTAACAGGTACTATGGTTCAGGAGATACGAGTTCATATTTGACACCTAATTTCAGAAATTCGGTCCAAATTTAATGTAACTGATTCTATTTTGAAGAAGATGGGTTAGCTCAATTCCCTTAATATAGGGATGAGAAAATTGTATATATTTTATGAATTTCAAAGTGTAATGGTTGGATTTTTGTAGCAGAGTGAGGCTGCTATTGGACTGTGTAAATTTTTCCTCAAATATTATTTTAATAAAGCTTTTTTTGCTCTTTAAATTTGAGATTCATCACAGTGTTTAATGTGGAGCATGTTTTTCTTGTAAATTCATTTCCATGCTTTGTTTTTTCGGCTAATTTGGTTACAAAATTCTCTAATGGAAGTGTTAGGAATCCATCCATGCATGATGCTCCTTTCACAATGATTATTTTGTTTGATGTAGTGGTTATCTTTTCAGAATCCATCCTCTGTTAGATGCTCTGTTGAGTAACCCAGTGGTTCTCTTTCTTCTAAAGTTGTCACTGTAGATCCATCCCCTGATTGATGCCTATAGGGAAGAGGTATTTTCTCTCTTTTCTTAACTCATTACATCTTTAATCTGGTTGTACATTGCGCTTACTTTGCCCCAAGTTTTTCGACAGAAACTAGCCCCAAATTCATAGCCCAATAGTCCCTTATCTTGCTGTTTTCAACCCACAATTTTCAACCAAATCCTTATTCTTCATAGCTAGCCTAAGATTCAGCTATTGCAGCCATGTTTTGTTGGCCAAGAGAGAGCCCTCTCTAGTCTGGCAGGGCTATATGCCAGATTGAAAGCTTGGTCTGTGGTTACCTCATAGTTGCCTCTTCTCAGCCTTGAGGTTCATTCTAAGTGCTAAATTCTGTATTTTAAACAGTGCTCTTTATTGGAAAGATCTGGGAGGTATTATACTTAATGGTTTGGTTGAATATGAGGCTCAGAAGGTGATGCATGACTTTCATAAAGGTGATTGTGGTGGTCATTTGTTTTGGAAAACAACAGCTAACAAAGTTTTGAGAGCGGGATATTATTGGCCGACTCTATTTTCATATTTGTATAAAACAGTCATGAGCTGCCATGAGTGTCAAGTTTTTCAAGGAAAAAGGAAATTTCTTCCTCTTCCTTTAAAACTAGTTTAAGTAAATGCACCTTTCCAATAGTGGGGACTTGATTTCATAAGGGAAATCCATCCCACATCATCAGCACAACATCGATGGATCTTGACAGCTACCGATTATTTCACCAAATGGATTGAGGCCATTCCAGCAAGGAAGACCATGGATACGGTAATTATTCAATTTTTAGAATCAAATATCTTGTCTCATTTTGGTTGCCCTCACAAGATCATAACAGATAATGCAATGACATTTAAATCCAAGAAGATGGTGGAGTTCTGCAATAAGTAAAATATTATACTGGGCCATTCGACAGCATACTACCCATAGGGCAACAGATTAGCAGAATCATCAAATAAGAGTTTGGTGAATATAATCAAGAAAATTTTGGAAGCGAACAAGAGGAATTGGCATCGAAAACTTGTCAACGCATTATGGGCCGATAGAGTTAGTAGCAAGAAATCCATAGGTATGTCACCATTTGAATTAGTTTATGGCACTGATTCTGTATTTCCTACATCACTTACTGTTCCGGTCATGAGATTACTACAAGAAGCTGGTAGCAAAGAGGATGATAATCAGCGAAGGATCAATCAAATGATCCACCTTCAGCAAACAAGGGAAGAAGTTTCTCAAAAGGCTTTCCAATTGCAGGAAAAAATAAAGAAAATCTATGACGCGAAACCAAAGAAGAAAAATTTCAGTTAGAATATGTGGTGTTGAGGTGGGATGCATGAAATGAGGACAAAGGGAAGCATGGTAAGTTCGATAACCTATGGAAAGGACCGTATAAGATTTTAGCAAACAGAGGACAGAATGATTTTCTACTTAGAGAGATGGATGGTCAAGATTTCCTAGGAGGGCCAGTGAATGGTAGGCTTTTGAAGCACTACTACTTTTAAGATGAATCTCTGAAATTATGTTACAGTCATTGTACATACCATACTCATTGTTAGTAATATTTCAAGTACACAGTCATTGAAGCTTGGGGCCCGAAGTGAAGGCTATAAAACTTGAATGATATGTGTAAGGTTTTCCGATTTTGATTTAAGTTTACAGTCATGGTTTGAGTCATGAGTTAGTCTGCATTGTTTCAGTTTTCAGTCTTTGAAGTATTTTGATCATATTGCCCAATGGATAAGGCTACTATGTCTACGGTGTTCTTGGCACCTCCAAGGAGCTACCATCCCCATTGGAGCCAATGTTAGTGTCAGTCTTGTCATACTGACATCAGTGATCAAATCTGCTCTTTTCAATTTGCATAGTAGGAGTCCCATACTATAAAAATTTTGTCACTCCATTAGGTCATGGATTCACTGATGGTTGGGGTCACTTCATCAATTTTCCCTCATGAAAATACTTGCTAGTTTTCCTCTCTATGGTCTTCAGTCATGATTCATTTTCAATCTACAGTTCATTTTATTAGGTCATAGGGTTGGTCTCATTAGGTTTTAGGGTTCCACCATGGTCAAATTAATGATGAAAGTGTCAAATAAATATCAGCAAGGACATGAGGATGCCCAATAAACTCAAAGCACAGTATCTGGAAAAATCAAAGAAGTTGTTCTTTCAGCTGAATGCAATTTTCAGGGTACTTTGTTTTTATTATCATTTCTTATGTAATTTTATGTTCCCATATGTAATGAGTTGAACTTTAGAAGCTGCTATCTCCATAAAGCCACTGTTAGTCTTTTGCAGCCCATCACCAAGGGTCAAAGGGGATTTTTCTCTACCTGGGTTTCAAAGGTGTTCTCCACATGATTTTTTGTGTAAATAATATTCTAAGTATGTTCATCAAAAGGATCTCGAAAATATCTTTCCAATGGTATATCACACTCCCAAAACCACTTTCTGGATTGGAAAATATGCCCAAATGAATAAACGGCCCCAAAAGTATAATCCTGCCCTTTTTTTCTATTATTCTGCTGACCCTTTAAACTTTATAATTTTTTCCTTTACTGCCAAAGTCCCTTTTATTTTTAAATTTCCATATCCTACATACCCCGATGCGATGGCTCATCGTCGATTTGATGCCATTGCACCATCGCATCGCAACATCTCATTTTCAAAGTGCCTAACTCCACACATCAGTTTTTGTTGATGCGATAAGTCCTTCATCGCATCGCATTATCGCATCATTGCCACAACACTTAACTCCTAACCCACTATCTCGCTTTCCCTGATGCAATCATTCCTCCATCTCCGATCGCGCCATCGCTCCATCGCATATTGCGATTTCCTCCACCCAATAATCCCGCTCCTTTTTCGATTTGCGATTGCAATGTCCCAGTCCCACAAAATTCCTTCCTCTCTTTTCAAAATAAAAAGGGCTTTTCCCCGTGTAAAAGGTTCTTGATTAATTTTTATTGGTTTTAAAGGGGATTTCTTCGGTGATCCTCCATTCCCATCGCATCGGCTTATCCTCTATCCCTCATCACATTGGCCTTCCCTCCATTGCTCCCTTATCCATCGGCCTATTCTCCATCGGCCCATTCTCCATCACTCCTCACACCATCGTTCCATCGCATATCGCAATTTCTTTCGCCAAGGTATTCCCGCTCCTTCCGCTTTCGATTTGCAATTGTGATTTTCGGGCCCACACTTTCCTTTCGCTCTTTTCAATGAAAAAGGGGTTTTTCTCTATTTAAAAGAGGAAAATTCGATTTTATTGGCTTAAAAGGGTTTTCTTTGGCAAAAGGGTTAAAGGGGCAGACATTCTGTTAAGACTGTAATTAATTGTGAATATAGAAATTATTACGGCATCAACCATGAAACAACAGCAAATGATAAACGAGGGGGCGGACTTCTAGATTTGTTTTCTTTCATTTGCAGGAATAAATTGTAATAGAAAATTCTTCCAGATGGTCAGATATACAGTTTCCTCTCTTTTAGAGGCATATTGTTGGGTTTTTATATCTTCAGGTTTTGGTTTCGGGGCAGGTGAAACAACTCCTCTTTCTATGGCTTCACCTCCTAAGCCTATGTCTATTTAATGTAATTTTTCAGTCATTTGTAAAGGAAAAAATATTGGAATCACTGGGATGCTCTGAGCTTGATTGTACATATTTGTAACCAGTTTGGCAGGGAATTAATAAAGATTTGCAACTATTTTTTATGGGATCCCTGTGGTATGGAATTTTAGCACAGTCTTTTTTTTTGTAATCATTTGTTAAATGTTATGTATGCCATCATTCATTCCATTCATTTCTATTGAATGTTTTCAAGTTAGATAGGTAGAATCCATTGTTTAGAGTGCTCTGCCTTGGGAAATCATTCAATATTTTATGTTTTTCTATTGTTTGATAAGGATCCATCTCATATGCCCTCCTCAGCTCCTCACTAGTCTTAAACACTTCACAATCATTAAGCCAAAGTTGTTAAAGTTAATTCCTACCTTGCCCCATAGAATACTCTACATTTCTGATTTAATTTCTAAGACTTGAACTGCCCAGCTCCACCTGATCCAACAAAAAATCAACAAAATCTATAAAAAACATTTTGAGCTACTATACCTAGCCTAAAATTATTTTTGCAGTCATACTTCATTGAGATTTCTTATGGAGAGAGCCCTCTCCCCGCCTTGTAGGGCTAGCTACAAGGTTAAGCATGGTTTTTGGTTACCCTGGTTTGCCTTCCTTTAGCCCGAGGTCAATCTAGGTGATAACACTTAGTATGTTAAAGGATCCTTGATTGCCCCTTAGCTTACTATATTCACAACTACATGTTCATTTCATCCACTCAAAACCTACTTAGATCCATTTGGCCTTGTTAACTTGCCCTATGAAACACCCTTGACCTATTCTACACTTTTCAAGACCTTTGTAGATTCCATAGCCCAATGGATTGATTCTCTCTTACTCTACCTATTCTCTTTGACAACCTATCCAACCAAAGAAACAAAAAGCAAACCCTAATCCCTATAACTAGCCTAAAATAAAAACCCTAAAATCGAACAAGCTAAATCTTCTACACAAGCATAGAGAGAGCCCTCTCTGAGTACAGGAAGGCTAGGTCCTAGGACTCCAAAGACTAGTCTGATGTTACCTCTGTACATTTGGTCTTGCCAATCTAACAAATAACGGGGACCTAACACATTATATGCAGGTGTCAATTGAATGTACATCCAATGAATAAAGTAAAGTAAGAGTGTGCATATTTATTTAGAGTGTGAGATGAATGAATGTGAAAGACACTAATTCCTATTGTTTTCATTTTGAACATATAGAGTTTTTAGAGTCCTTTTCACTTATTGATTCTTATCTAGTATTGGTGTTGTTTGTACAATAGTATCTCATATTATCAATGTTATCTGTAAGTGAGTACCTCACATGGGTATAGAAATCATTAGAAGCATTGATAAATGATGACATGCACTATGGAGATTTTATTAATATATGAATTCATTGAAATAAGATATGATCCTTTATCCTAAATGCTTTATGAATTTCTTGTTGAAATGGAAACAAGAAATGGCTTCTAATTTAATTTCCCCTTAATTAAATTAGAAGGAAATTGTAATTCCACATCTTATGACAACCTGTACAAGTTAAATGTGTTAGGAAGACTAAGTCAGCTCAGTCAATTCGAGTTGAGGGTCAAAATGGAGGCATGTAGAGTGCTCCCTAATTTTTAGGGGTTCTAGTTGCAGTTTTTTTTGAGTTGTAATTAGTTAACTCAATTATTTGAGTTAAAATCAGTTTAACTAGTTCTAATAGAGATGACCTAGTGATAGGCCTAATGAATTAAATCTGATTTAATTCAAATCCAATGATCAATCAGATAACTGATAATTCACTATAAATAGAAGTTGCATGTTAGTTCTAAGGAATTACAAGTTGATATTAGAGTTAAAGGGAAGATAACTATCAGTTGTAGAATTAGAAAATTGTACAGGTCATGCATGAGGTCATCAGGATGCCTTGGATGTATTTCACAATCTATTGATGGAAATTTCCTAATTAATAGGATCTCAATTCCCTGAGGGATGCGTGAGAAAGGCTATTCATTTAGGGGCAGGGAATTGGTTAAGTATTGGACCCAACTTTCCAAGATCATAGTGAGATAGTCAGATAGTGCAGAGCTTTTTCATGAAGGGAAATAACATTGTATTGTTTCATGTTCTTGACTTAATGAAATATACATATAGAGGGGTTTTTAGCTAAGGCTTTCCCTAGATACATATTTGTGGTGTGCAATTGAAATTATTTTTGTTTCTTGTTTATGTGATTGTGCGATGGTAATTGGTTTCTGCAATTTGTAGAATTGATTCAGTATTTTGTTTTAGTATATTTCAAGATCAATTGAATCTATTTAGATATTTATACATGGTATCAAAGTAGGAATCACTATAGAAGAGAAGAATCAGAGTTTTTTTTGAATAGGTGAATTGGATTTACAGATTTATTCTTCAATATTAACAACAGTTCAAAATGTATTTCTCTAGATTGAGACTCGAAATATTCCCTTGAAGGTAATTTTAATTACATATCATGAAAGGGTAGGATGGAGGGATTTTTGGAGGAAAATTGAATGAAGGAATTCATAGATAGTGATATTCCCTAGCCCGAAATAACATATTCTCAACTTCTTGATGCATGAAATAAGAATGTAGCAAAGGAGAGATGGATTCAATTACAAGGAGTTTGAGATCATATTATCTTGAACCTCCATGGAAAGGAAACTCCATATGCTATGTGGAAGGCCTTAACAGATCTGTTTCAGAATAGCAACAACCATACGAAGCTGGTGCTAAACGACAAGCTCAAAAAAAAAAATATGGAGAAGGGCGACATGATTCCAAAATACTTAACAAATTTCACTCAATGTCGAGATGAGATTGGAAGTGTTGGGGTGACAATTTCCTAGGATGATTTGGTGAGCCTGACACTTCTAGGTCTTCCCAAGAGTTAGAATAGCTACCAGGACTCAGTGAATGGGAGGGAGAAGCTACCAAAGTGGGAGCAATTGTGGTCTGAATTGGTACAAGAGGAGATTCATCGAAACACCATAGATGGATCCTCATCAAATACTGATGATGAGGAGAAATGTCCCTTGGCTGGAAAGGTAAATAAAGGGGAAGGGAAGGCGTTCCATTCCAAATCAGATTCCAGTCACGTGGGCAAGAAACAAGAGTTGTCAAAGGTAAAATATTTTCACTATCATGAGCTTGGACACTATGCTATAAAGTGTACACAAAAGAAGACAAGCAAGAAGTCCTCAGGAGGAGTGACAGGTGAAGCACTTCCTTCACAGTTCGAGTTGGATTTAAACCTCATCACATGCATGATTTCATCTATGATGTGTTTTGTGTGGTACTTATATAGTGGAGCTTCATTCCATATTACCAACAACAAATAATTCTTCAGTAACTCGGAGGAGAAGGATCTCCAGATGCACATCGATATGGGAGATGACGGGAGGTATAGCACTACCAACATAGGTACAATTCACCTTCATAGGGAGTCATGTACTCCTCTCACATTAAAATATGCCATGTATGTTCCTTGTTTAAAGAGTAATTTGGTTTATGTTGCTATGTTGGAAGACTGTGGCTATGATGTCATATTCAATGAAGGAAGGACAATCCTTCATCACAAATCCACGGGATAGGTGAAAAATATTGGGGTTCGAGTAAAGAAACTCTACAAATTGGATGTAGAAGATTAAGCTGCCTTGAGAATGAAAGCAGAGAAGGTGGAGAGCTGAGACATCAATGAGCTATGCCATAGGATATTGGGCCATCTACACCATGGCACTTTGAAGATCATGCAACATATTTCTTCGGGACTTCCAAAGGGTTCAATTGCACAACGAGATACATGAAAAGGGTATACAATGGGGAAGTATATGAAAGCCACCTTTCACGATAAGGAAAACCGAGCAAAGGTGATCCTTGAGAGAGTTCACTCAGACGTGTGTGGAACTGATTCTGAATATGTTGAGGTCCAAGCGCAAAAGGTGTTACTGTAGCTTACATTTTCATTGCAATATCCACAATCTTACCCTATGTGGCAATCTTCTGCTGACCCAAGGGTTGGCGCAGATGTGGGAGCAGCATAGCAATAAACCATTCCTTATGTTGAGTATCATCGATGGTAAATCCACCATCTCTGATAGTGCGCTTCAATCTCTGATCTGCCTCCCACACAGATTCATTAACCTCCTTATGAATCTATTTCATTTCTGTAACCAACTACACGTATGCCTTAAAGGCTTCTTGAACTACTCTTTCATGGAATCTTTTATTTGGTCCAAGGTGGAATTAGGGTTTGCTTAAACATATCTGATATACCAATCTAATGCGCGATATTGGAAAGCAGTGGCTAGTTGCACTTTCTTAATATCATCATTATCAACCTGTTCAGCCTGCCATACAACATGAGTCACAAAAAAAAAATGCTTAGTATCTTCATTCCCAATACCCCTGAAATTAGGTAATTTCATCGATGCAGCCATATCTATGCATGGGGAACATGGGGGTGGGGGTGGAGATGAACTACACAGTGGAGTGGGTGCTCTATGAGATGATTTTGGAAGTGGAGTGGATGGGGTTGGAAAACTTATCAAGGCTCTATGATTGGTCTGGTTATATGAAACTTCTTCTCCTTCAGAGCGTGCAGATTTGCTAGAGCTACTAGTTTCTGGTTCACCCTCACTATCATATCTATGCTTCAGAGGACTATAAATAAATCATTTCTCTGGATCTTCGTGGTAAAATTTTCCACTATGCGTAGTTAGGCATCTTCGCTACATTCAAGCAATATGTTGACACAGAGAGCCCTGTTCCCATAATATAATATTCAGCAACAACTTCAAAGAGCATAGGAACTTACCTTTAAGTCCCTTAAAAACCCTTCTCTCTCCTTCAAAATATGACACAAATTGATCAATGGAAAATTTTGTCACAAATCCTCCCAAGAGGTGATCGATCCAATGATCTACTGTGCGGGTGATCTTATTGTCTAAATTTTCTAATTATTGAATCAATTCAGGAGTCCAATCAGTGACTGCCTCATCCTTCACGTAGGTATTGAATTCAATCAATTGCGAAAACCACTCCAGTTCAGTTGCAAATGAGCAAAAGAAAATCTCATGAAATTTTGTATAGATGTATTTATGTACCCACTTTTCATCAGAGAGCTTAGTACTTCGATTCTCTTGGAGTGTGAATTCAAGGATATTTCTATCCAACCAATCTTGCAATTCATTCTGTGAAGGGTGCCACAACATCAAATCTCCCTCAAAATGATCTCGGTCCCGGCAACGGAACCATTTTTTGGCTTGAGGGGTCCTGACCCAAGTTCAAAGTTTATCAAGCAACTAACAAACCCTCCAACTATTGGCCCTTTCAGAAATGACCTGCTTGTGTAGATCAAAGTCTCACCTGAAGCAATATGGGGGGTGCTGGAACAAGGTTTCCGCACCTTGAGGAAGAAAATATTGTAGTGGCCCTAAACAGATTGATTGCAGACTTATACAGATCTTAACACATATGCGCAAATACAGAATACTTATCAGAATCGCAGATCACTTCGTCCAAGATATATCATAGCAGAACCAGATCCAGATCTATCTAATGCGCAATTTCTTAAGCATATTCATCCATGTAGTCAACCATCAATATAACTTCATGCATAAATAATAGATGTATTCATGCAGATACAAATAATCACAACAGAAGTAAACTTGATGTTAAGATAGAATAGTAAATAGATAAATCATATAGTTAACACAATGTTTCCACCAAAATCAGTCCATGTATTAATTTAGAGAAATTCAGTACATCAGACTTTCCCTTACACTTTACCCTTCCGCGCACACATCCAGCGGAGTCCGCACACATCTAGGACTAGGTCTCCGCACACACAACTAGCAGGAGCCTTTCTACCCAACCCAGACTGAAACCCTTACAAAAGTATCACAAACGCATATACTTAGATGCAAAAAATGAATAATAGTTGACTACTTCCTTGGACTCTATATATATATATATTTATATCCAATTTAACGCGCAGATACTATGGTCTCAAACCATGGTTTGAGGCCCATAGTTTACCCTTAAAACCCTTCTACATCAAAAGAGGGACTTTGACCCACCCCAAATCCCCTTGACCTATTCACAGAGTGCGCATATACAAAAATATACCAAAATTGTACCCTAGGGGACCCCGCTCCAACAGTGATTGAAGTTACACTGCACAACTTGACCCTCCACTAGCTTCTCCAATAGTTGGAACTAGTTTAACTAACAATAACTCAACTTAACTGAAATATATTGCTACAAATTAGAAAATAATCATAATGAATTGAACTCAATGTGTATCCAACTAAAATTAACTAAGTTAATTGATTGCCAAGAGCCATTCACCTCAGTTAAGAACCTCTAAGTATTTTGTTGAAATTGAAATTTGAATTTTAATATAGTTTGACAAAGGAAAAGTCAAAACTATATTTTTTTTGTTGCTTTTTCAAAAAAAACATGGTAGAATAGGATATTTTTAGGTTTATGGTTGCTTTTCATGAGTGATTTAAGATACAGGGATTCTAAGAACAACATAGAAAGCACGCATGAGGAATATCGGGAAAAGGGGGGAAACAAAGGAAGCATTAAAGAACAAAAAACACATTGAAATATTGATGATCAAAGAACCTTGGAGACTCCATTAGATAAAGGACCCTTTGGAGTTTGAATACATCAATGATTGAAGCTGCATGAGGAACAAACACACATGTACAACCATGTCACCACTAAATAAATTCCATGTCATCATTCATTATTAGTCCTAGTCGTCAAAGATAGTGACATGTCACATTTTCATCACATGATGATGTGGAAGTATGATGTAATGTTGTAATCATTGTAAATACAAATAAGTAGAAGTCCAAGAATCATGTATGGACACAATATTCATGGAAGTCCAAAAGACATGTAATACCAAGAGTCATGTGTAATTCCAAAAGTCATTTCGAATTCCAAAGGTTCTAGAAGTCCAAAGGTCATTAGGATTTGGAAAGTCAAGAGTCATGGGTATGTGAAAGGTCATGCATCAAGTTATAAAAGGATCCTTGTTCCTCATGTAAAGGAATTTTAACCTTTTCTTCTCATAAAAGCAGTTAAAGGGACAAAGTTAGTACTTTTGGGGAGTAAGTAATGGCTCTAACCCTCCATTATTGGAGCTAGTCAAGTTCATTGTATTAATGTATCTTCGAACTTTTGCTTAATACTCGAAGCCTTCCATGCCATCACATTTTAACACATTGATTATGAATGTTTATAATACTATTATTTCGATGTTTATGATTCATTTTTTCTTTCACATGAACTCGAGTAATTGAACTATTTCAGTGACTTCGGTGCTTAACTTATTGGAATTATGTTGCAATGTTTATAATGATCGTCACATCTATGTGAAATATTTCACTTGATTTTATATGAGTCTTTCGCATCCATGTGTACCTCCATTAAGGTAGTATTATTACTTCTTTGTTAGAGGCTCACTTTATTTTCCCCTTCGCATTAAGAGAACCTTGATACATCTACAATCGAACATTCATAAGGCACACCTGCTTGCTTATTCAAAAGCATGTTTTCACTTATCTCTCTTGCTAATAGCTAAATCCAAGGCATATCTCTATGTAAATGGAAGTTAGGTCATATTCTGGATGGGAATCCTACAACAAATAGTGTGAAGTCTAATTGGTACCTTATAACATCGAGGAGATCCCCTTTATGTTGGTAGTATCAAGCACCGACAACACATTCTTAAACCTTTTCATCATTTCCCATATGGTTTATCCCTCTCGCTTCTTGATTTCCCATAGTTTTGATAACCCTGGTTGGTTATTTTGTGGAAGTTTGAATTCTTGAATGAATTCCCACCAAACTTCATCTATTTCCAAATTCTGCTGCTAGGCGAACCCCTTAATGAACTATCTCAATGACCTTTCTTTGGAGAGTGGTCTGAAACTCAATTATTTTAGTTGCATCCAGAGTTTGAAAATCCCTCCAGATAGCCTCACACAAGTACCAATGTTCTTCAACATCCTCATTTCCTTTCCTAGGGAAGTCGGGATACCGAGTAAAATATCTCGCCATGTTTCCATCCATACACAGTTGAACCAACAAGATAAGTATGAACCCTTGTGAACTAATTTGTGATGATCCTTGGAGACATGAATTACAACTACTATTTCTACATCCAGAGATACCATTATTATAGGTATTATGTACTTTGTGAACCTTTATGATTTTAACTAGTTTAGAGATAAATTGAACATGGTTTTGATAAAGTACCAGGGGAAGGTCGGGGGGAGTGCTACCTGAGCTACTAGGCAACGAGTTACTATTCTCGGGAGACACGTCATCTTCAAAAAAAACCTCTTGATAGCGAAGTGAATGTCATCATCCAGGACCTTTCTTTGGCTTGTAGGGCCTCATCCAAGTTTGGTGTCTCCATATTTCCTGGTGGGAGGAAATATCTACTACCTCTTTTGACTTGCATCTTCGTAGCAGTTATGACCTCTCCTAGTTCGCCAAGCACCACTTTATCTATATCCCTTTCATTATGCAACTACAACCGGCTTACTCATCCTTCTCACACTTACATTATTCTCAACACCACTCCTACTCAGTGCAACTCTCTTTTCCATCAATAGATCTCATGTAAAACCTTCTCCCACAATTATTTAGCTATCACTACCCTCCTTTGTGCCCTCATATCTTTAGCCTTATCAAATTCATTTGCGTCCATCTAATCTACAAAATTTTCATAGCTTGCAGCCAGGTAACATTCCTACCCCTATATCCCTCCCCCAATACTAGGGCTTTAAGAGACCATGGGTGGCCCTGAGCCAAAAATAGATTCTATTCCACCATTAAAACTTTAACACACAACGAAATTTCCTGCAATAATATCCATTGCAACCCTGAATTGAACACGACTTCATCCTTGGAAAAGGAAATATGGCCTTCTGCAAAAAACTAAATAATGTAGCATTCTAAAGTATCTTGTACCCAGAAATTGACGACCCGAGTTAGGTCTATATCAATTCGGTGTAACTCGACTAGGTTATCCTAAGACTAGGTATGGGGAGATCTACTCTGGTTTCTAGTGTTTTATTTTGTCTACAACCTTCACAACCAATTTTAAAGATATTCTAGGAACTTACACTAGAATATCTCGTACTGATCACTCGCATGCTCGATATAAAAATCTTATTCCTTCATTCGCTTCACACTTTGTGATGGATATGCGCTTGTTGAGAAATAATTTTCTCTACTTTCTCATGCCATCAATCCTAAAGATCCTTCTCAAAAATATTTTACACCATGTTCCAAATCCCTTAGATAAATTTCAAGTCCCAACATCGGAACCATTTTTTGGTAGAAAATTGTAAAATATAGAGACCATGGGTTCATACACAAGGGCCAACAAAGGATCTGCTATAGTCTAGTGCAACGTCAACATTTTCACCTTACTCAAGAGATGTAAGGCATCTCACCTGAGGTGTGTCGTGACCTTACTAGGATAGGGATTAGGATCAAGCATAAAGGAGAGTTGCACAAAGATGTCATTCACATCTATTATATAAATCATAGTGTCTGACATATAACCACCATAAAGTGTAACTGGAAAATCATTCAAAGAGACAAAATAAATCTACGTTCATTCCTAAGAAAAAAAATTAAAGAGGCCCATACAAACGCTAACACATTTAGAATCATAGAGAAATCTCGCAAATCTTCCCATTATTTGTAAACATCATTACATTCATGTTCTATGGCCCTTCAGATAGGAACAAAAGAATCAACGTACACATTAGCTCAAAATTAGGTAAAAATGGAACAAGGACAAGTCCAATAGACTCCGCCACAAAATCTCGACATATGAGCTTATCCTCCTTGTTTTCTTTCCCTTTGGATTTTATAAACTCTTCTTGCTTGAACTGCCAATCTCTTCCTTGGATGCCATGCATTTTCCTCCTTGGCTGCATTTGTGTCTCAGCTGCGACTGTTCCATCTCTCATTGATGGCCTTATGGCTTGGTTGTGGTTGCATGTCCCCATATTTTCCTCTTTCCAACTTCAGTGTTTGACTGATCTTGGTGGATTTTCTCTCTTTCCCTCATATTTTTCCTTTGCAACTTCCCTTTAGTCATACTTGGTCAAAATGTGTCAAAAAATCTGTCCCCCAAAACAAACTACCCAACACTATTATTCAAATACCAAAAAATATGGATGGATAGATAGGATTAAGAAGATCCTCAAGAATAAGGAAACCTAAAATTACTTATGATTATGTTGCGTACCTAGAAGATTTTTACCAAGAAATTGGAATCGAGGAAGATCCAATCTTGTGTTTCACAAGCCATGAGTGAAGGAAAATCCAATCTCTGATATGATCTTCTATTAGAAGAGTTAGATTCAATGCCTAAGTTCCATGTATGAGATTTAGTTGAATTTACTAAGGAACCTAAAGCCATTGGATATAAATGGGTCTAGAAAACCAAAAAAGACTCACCTGGTAGTATATAATGGTATAAATATAGACTCGTTGCCAAAAAGGATTCACTCAAAAATAAGGTATTTATTACCATGAGTTATTTTCTCTAGTTTCTACAAAGGACTCGTACTTTCAAATATTCATGACATTAATAGATCTTTTTTATCTAGAGCTGCATCAAGTAGATGTGAAAAAAAACTTTTCCTTAATGGGGATCTAGAGAAATAGGTCTACATGAGTCATCTTAAAGGTTTTCCTTCAAACAAAGAAAAACATTTGGTTTCGTACTTTAAAATCCATATATGGTATAAAACAAGCTTCATGCCAATGGTATTTTAAATTTCATGGTGTCATTTCTTCATTCAAAGCTTTTTATAAGGAACATCATGGACCAATGTATATACCTTAAGGTCAAGTGGGGAGAAAATTCATATTCTTAGTCATATAAGTGGATGATATTATTCTTTACAAAAAATTATTTGGGCTTTCTACATGATTCTAACTAGTTTTTTAAATAGAATCTTTGACATGAAGGATATGGGTGATGCATCTCTCGTCATTGGCATAGTAGATTCATAGAGATGTATCCTGAAGGGTTATTAGGATTGTCTAAAAAGGCCTACATTAATAACGTTCTAGAAATATTTTGCAATGAATTTTCACATAGTGTGGCACCCATTGTTAAAGGTGATAAGTTTTTTTTCTTAATCATTGTCCGAAATTTTATTTGGAACGGGAAAATATGAATACCATTCCTTAGGAATATGTAGTCAAAATTATAATATATGCTCAGTGTCTATACAATACCATACATTCTATTTCCCAGCTGAAATGTTAGTAGTATACCTAAGCAATCTAGGAATTAATCATAAGAGAGTTGAAAAGAAAGTTATTGGCAAGATCCACAAGGTGAAAAGTGACTACATGCTCACATATAGACAATCGTACAATTTGGAAGTCATCAAGTATTCAAAATCAAAACTATTCAGATGTCTTAATTGTAGAAAATATACATTGAAATATTATGCCTTCCTACTTGTAGAAGGTTCCATCTCTGCGGGGAAGGGATAGAAGCATATGTTGATCACTTCTTTCACTATAGGAACAAAGCATATAACATGTTATGAGGCTAGGTCATAGGATTTATAGGTTACCGTGATTTCATCATAGATCTTAGAGTTGCGTACTCAATATCTCGGGCCATTAAGGATTTATTGTGATAATTATGTTGCACCTCACTTCACTAAAAAACAATAAGAATATTATCTCAAACAAACAAATTGACATAAAGTACCTTTTTGCTAAAAAAAATGTGTTTAGAATCATCGAGGATCATGCTAGATAAAATCAACACTAAGTTAATGATTGTGGATTTCATTATGAAAGGGTTGCCACCTAAGTTGTATTGAGAACATGTGGAGCATATGGGACTCATTAATTTGTTTCATGCTTGATTTATTATGTACATATTTGAGACACCATTCAATTCCATAATTTCAATTATGTTTTTGATGATTCATGGTATATCTCGTCTACTCAAATTTATATACATAAAAGAGTAATGAATGATAGATTTTCCACTGGGAGAATAAAGTTGACCTTGAATACCGAGTATTTTTCTACAAACTCGTAAATAATTATGCTCATCATAAGTGTTTATTTAGAGGGAATCAATGACATTGTAATACATGGAAGGTAGTATTCGTCTAATAGATTGTTTCATCGTCATGATTCATTCATTATTTTGAAACTAGAAAATGGAAGATAATCATTATAAAAACATTATGTTTGTGTCAATTTGGAACAAGTAGGAAAATATTAGAAAAGTTTTTTTATTGTGGCCCAAACTACTACACACCCATACATGTGGTTAACTTTCCATGAAGTGTTGGTTATGGATGAAAATAACAAAATATTGAACCCATTAAATTCAAGTTAGTTAATGATATTTGATGGAAAAAAAATTATAAATATGGGCGGATTATAAGGGTCACTAATGTTTATCAAGAAAGAAATTCCTTGTGATTCCATCCTTCGCAGCATTAAATCTTGGAGTAGACTCGTAAAATCTCTCTATTGGATTAGAAAGGATACCAACATCAAATATAATCACCATGGTTGGAGGTAAGTTTGGTTTATTTTGCATTAAATTTTTAGATGACATGGTTAAGATAGATCTTTGGTTCTCTCTCTCTATATATACCATGTGCAATTTTTTTATCTTTTGTTGCGACTTCTTAGAAGATGAAAAATGGTCAAAATGTAGAATACTAAGACTATCCGAAATGTTTTAACCATAAGAAATTATTTTTTTTCAATCACTAAATGAGTATAAAATATACATAGTTGTTTTTTTTAAAACCATATATAAGATATACATATTTTATTTTAACATGCACATTAAAATAGTTTATTTATGGTTGAGAGTGGGAGTGGAATATTTTTACCACATTCCTTTCATATTAAGCTAGAAATATCAAAAACTAAGCAAAACATAGCTAAAAGTGAGATTATCATTGGTTTATAATACTTTAATTAAATCTAACCAAATATGTATAGTAATTTTTTCTTTTTATTATATTAAGTTTTTATTTAGAGAATATTTTATTTATATTTTAAAAGGAATATATGTCATCATATTGGAATGCAAAATGCACCTCTAGAGTATCAAATCAAAAAATTTGTAATTAGTGGTTAGGAGAAAAATAAGACAAGAAGTAGAAAAAGAAATATTTTTTTATTGGTATAGTTTGGAAAAGTGAAAGTTAACAAATTTGAGGTTTAGTATGGAAGTAATTACACATGTTTTTTATATATATAGGATTGTATGAATGAAAAAGAGGGATTGAAAAGAAATAAGAAAAAAATAAAATGGGAAGGAATCCCAAGATTTGGGGGTAGTTATGAAATAAATAAAAATTGAATAAGAAGAGAGAGGAATTAATTAAAAGATAATTTTAGTGAGGCGTTTAAGAGAATAGTGGGTATTCCAAAAGAAAATATATAAAAAAATAAATTTTTAAAAAAATAAGATTAAATAAAAAAAAGAAAAAGAAAAAAAGAAATATACAAAATTGAAATGAAAAAGGTGAATGAAATAGAAATAATGAAAATAAAATAAAGAGAAAACAAAAAATCTCTAAAAGAAATGGGATTTATAAAGGAGAGGGTAATTAAAGAAGAATGATAAAGGGGAAGAGGGAAGCAAAGTGAATTTCTAAAACTATGGAGAAATGTAACATACTACCATATACTCATATTAACTTCATAGTTTTTACACCCAAATCATATTCAAAATACGCACAAATAATATTCAATATACATACATGCATGCAAATGGATCTCACTTATCACTTGTACAAAATAAACATAGCACTTCTTATATATAGTTGTACTACACTTTGATTAAAACTATATATATTAAGGTATTAGCTCATAAGGTTTTGGCACCATTTCGCCAAGCTACGAGGAGGTTACTTGTCCACGAATCTTACTTGGTTAAAATGAGATTAGTCTTTTCCCTATCGGATAGTGATTAACACGTATTATGCATTCGTAGCACCCATTATCAATTCGATTAAATTTAGCCTATCATTAGTTGTGCCATTATTATGAAATCTTTGCAATGATATTTTGTTTATTTGTAAAGTCACTCCATCCGGCAAGCTCACCCTCCGCAGACGCCTATACCGGCTCCTCCCACCGTCGATCTACACAAGTCCAGTAATCCAATGGTCATACTCATTTAGGGTTTATTCTCGCTTGGGGTTATGACTACCCCTAATCCCCTAACCGTTTTCCATTCATTCGAGCTCCTCCGCCACGTAGCTCTACGAGAGGGTCTTGCTTCCGTTGTGTCAAACCCTCCATCGTAGTCCTCCTCGCCGTCGGTTTGCTCGCTTCTCTTTCAATAAGCGTACGATGAGTAAACCTTCGGGGCTAATATGAACCTTGGTATCTATTTGTTGTGGGTTGATTCTTCTCTTTCATTAACTAGGGAGCTCAATTTATATTCTTCTCATGTTATTAACGTTTACCATTTTACTCTATTTCTCATTCTCTACTTGTCTCTAAGTTTTGTTTTCGTTTTGCTCCCTGCCGTAGTAGTGGTTTGAGCTCTTCCCTCCAGGTGGAGCACCTTCGTTTCTTAGCCTCCTACGCGAAACTCATAGGTATGTATAACTTATTTTCTATAGTACTCATTAATTCAAATTTGTATAACATGTTTCCCATTTGTCTCGCAATGCATTAACCCATTGTTTTCTCGTGGGTTTTCTGCAGTTTAGCCTTCCTGTTTTCCAAGCAAAGGGTTTACTACAAAGCAAAGGCTATCTTATTAGTGCTTAACTCCCCGCATTTTTCATTTCGGGTGAATTCATTTCCATTTTAAACTCGACATTCTTCTCTTTTCGCATTTTCATGTAGGTAATCTCTTGGCCCGACATGTAGATAGACAACCCTTGGAATGCCTTGGCCTTCGGTTTTTCCTACTAACCCTCAAAATACCTATTCCACTAGGTACTATTCTCTCGCTATCGATTTTGTCACGAGTGACCGAGTTTGCAAGAAGCTCTGCTTACTACTGAGTAGCTTGTCGCCTCGCTTTCCGGTTTCTTTAGATCATTAGTTGAATTCCATAGGATTTTCCCATTTTTGGGCTCGTTGTAGGCAAATGTATGACAAACTTGTAATTTTGTAGAATCTAATTCCTGCGTGATTTTATATCTCGGCTCTTGGCTTTTGACTTCAGCCGTCTCGTAGTTTTGTGTATGGCTTATTTTGTCAAGTCTCCGACTCTATTCCTCACCGTGTGAGGTGCACTTGATATGCATCATGGTTGTGTGGCGAGATATAGTTCGAACCGAATATATATATATATATATATATATATATATATATATATATAAGTGTTAATTTCCCGCATCTATGGTGAACATAATTTTCCATGATTCATGTGTATGTGAAACTCGACAGAAAGGGCTTAGTTATTTTCCCGAAGCATTTAGTTACATTTGCTATTATGCATCCGTTTATTCGGGGCTTTTGCTTTCAATTCATTTACACCAATTCCTAGTTAGAAGTAACAATACTATAATATGATATTTCCAAATTACAGAGCGAATTTAAAGATGCAGAAGAACTCTATTACTCGTAGAATTTTTTCTCTATACGGTGTGGCCTCTCTCTAAGGCATCCTCGTTATATAAAGTTCATTATACAAGTTTTTTAGCTTGCTCTAATTTCCGTTGTCTATAGATTCTTCTTTTCTATGATTTAAGGTTCTCGACATTCACTTTTATTTATGTTTTAAAATTAAAATGGCCGTACCATTTTGTCCATGTTTATCATAGTTTCATAGAACAACCAACTTGGAGCCTTCATTTCGAATGCTCTAGGTTAACAATTCTCTCTCGTTTTAGAGTGAGCTAGAAGTGAACTAGTTCATAACTTCATTCATTATATGGGTTTTCCTTAACTCTATAAATGCCTTTGTTTACCACCGCCCCGAGTATACTAAGAGTTACCGTACGTACGCATCTTATCTATTTTAAGAGAATAAATAGAGGTTTCTCATCTCATAATAATAAAATATAGTAATCGTGCTACAGTACTATTAAAAATATAACTAATTTCTCATTCATAAATCAAACTAAGATTTCCAATGGCAAGGTATATACTTATCCTCGTCTTCCAAATACCAATTGATGTTTGTCCTCCCTACCTTGAGAGAGGCAATTACGTCCTCATCTCTCCCTCGTGCTCCACACCTGAGTTAATTAAGTTGATAGAGGTTCAGGAAGAGACCTCAGGAACCAAAGTCCACTCCTCTATTCGAAGAATTTTAGGAATTTGAGTGTTTCCACTAGTCACCACCAGCTCAAGAATTCTCCACTCTATTTCCTCTCCTCTCTTTAGCTACCAAAAAGAACCCCTCTTCCTCACTGGGATGTACCTTTATCCTCAGAGGAAAGGGTAACTGTCTGAATTATTTTTTGTTTAACCACTTCTCAATTCTTGGAATACTTTTACGATCAGTATTTCTACTTTTTATTGAACCACTTTCCATAACTAGATTTTATTTAATCAAACAAAATTAATTTCTATTCATCAAGTAATATTTCTCAAGAAAGAAATAAAAGTTTTAGTTTCTTAAAATAAAAAACAACATAACCATTAGTTGGCACTTAAGCTAGTTGTCACAACTTCCCCTGTTAGAAGTAAACATCGCCCTCGTTCTTTCACTCTAGTTCAACAAACAGTTCTGGGTAAGCCTCCCGAACAAATCCTTCATCTTCCCAGGTAGCCTCATCCAAGATGAAGTGCTTCCACTGCACTTTAACCTGCGTGATGGCTCACCTCCGAAGCATGATTTCTCTCCAATCGATTATATGCTGAGGCTCGACTTGTAGTCAGCAAACTCTGAGTTAATTTCTCATAAAATTTAGTATTTCAAGGTAGGATTTTCATTCTTAACCTACCTGAATGCTTTGCCAGTGGATTACATGTGTTGGGTCATTTACGTATCGATTTACTAAGGATACATGAAATACATTGTGCATCCGAATATGACGGGTAAGGATAATCGGTACACCACAGGTCCCACCCTTTCCAATACCTGGAAAGGTCAACAAAACCTGGGATCCAACTTGTCATAGGAGGCCCACCTTAGTGTTCTCTTCTTTGGTTTAATCCTTACATACCCATGACCACCCACTTCAAATTCATGATAAGTCCTCTTCTTATTTGCATATATTTTCAGTCGATCTTGAGCTGCCTTCATATTTTGCCTGATCTTTCTTACTTCTGATTCCATTTGAGCTAACATTTCTAGTCCAAGCATCGACTTGGTTTTAGGGATGCTCCAATTAACGGGAGTACAACATTATCGTCCATATAATGCTTCGAAGGGACTCATATTAAGATATTATTGATAACCATTATTGTACGCAAATTCCACTAAGTGCAGATATGCTTCCCATATCGCTAGCTGTTACATTACGTACATGCGTAACATATCCTCCAATATTTGATTCACCCGCTCAGTTTTTCCATTTGTCTGTGGATGGTAAGCAGTGCTGAAATTTATTTGGGTCCCCAAACCTGTAAATAACCTTTTCCGAAATGTTGAAGTAAACTTCACATCCCTTTCTGATATGGCAATCTTTGGAATACCATGTAATATAAAGATCTCTCTTATAAAGATGTATGCTATTTGCGTTGTTTTATAAGTATACTTTACTGGTATGAAATGCGCTACCTTTCTTAATCGATTGAACATCACCATAATGGAGTCGTCGTGCTTCTTTTATTTTGGTAAACCAATAATAAAGTCTAAATATGTAACCTCCCACTTCCACTTAGGTACCGGTATAGGCTGCATCAATCCGACTGGATGTTGATGTTATACCTTCAATTGTTGGCACTCTAGACATTTGTTCAAATATTATGCAATGTTTCTTCGCATTCCTAGCCATAAATAGTTCTTGCTAATTGTTGTTAGCATTTTCTAGTACCACGGGTGTCTTGAATAATTACTTCGGTGGTATTCATTCAAGATCAGCTCCTTCAATTCCATTCGATTTGGAATATATATCTTTTTCTTAAATCTTGCTAACTAATCTTTGTTAAATCCATAATCAAAATGTTTTTCTTGCCTTCTGGACTCCTCTACCTGTTTCCATCTAAATTGGTATTCAAGATCCTTCTCGGCTTTTATTTTTATTTGATCTAAAAACTTGCATTCAATCTTGTCGTAGTACAATTCATAAACACCATGCAAATTTCTACTCAAAGCATCTTCCACCCTGTTTTCATTACCCTTCACATGCTGCATATCAATGTAAAACTCGCTTAGGAAGGAATTCCATCTTTCCTGGTGAGAATTGAGATCAAATTGCTTAAAGTAACTGGTTAGGCTGCTATGGTCAGGTTTTAGTACAAATCTCTTTCCAAGAAAGTAGTGTCCCCATACTCAGAGCACATGCACTACTGCTGTTAGATCGAGATCATAAGTTGAGAATTGGTGTTCATGCTCTTTTAAATTCCGTGATTCATAGGCAACCACTCTTCCTTATTGTGACAAGATTGCCCCAAATCCTCCTTTACATGCATCCATACAAACTTCTAATTATTTATTGGGATCACCTACCCTCAACACCAGGGCAGTGGTCAACATAATTTTTAACCTTTCAAAACTGTTTTGACACTCATTAGTCCATTTAAATACTTTTCCCTTGCGGAGGTAATTGGAAAAGAAATATTTGAGAGCCCTTCAATGAAACATCGATAATATCCAGCCAATCCCATAAAGGTTTGGATGTCTGCCACATTTTGGGGTACTCGCGATTCCATAATTGTCTTAATTTTCTCTGCATCAACTGTTATTCCCTAAGTAGAAATAACATGGCCTAGGTACTAAATTTCTTCCTTGAAGAAATCACATTTATTGAACTTAGCATATAGCTGATGTTTTCGTACCATCTCCAGCACTATCCTTATGTTTGCCTTGTGCTCTTCCACATTCTTTGAATAAATTAAGATATCGTCAATAAATATCAAAACAAAATTGTTTAGAAAAGAGTGAAATATACCATGCATCAGCCTCATAAATGTTGTTGGTGCATTAGTCAATCCAAATGGTAACACCACAAATTCGTAATGCCTATATCTGGTATGAAAAACAGTTTTGTAGATGTCCTCATATTTTATATGGATCTAGTGGTATCCTAATCTTAATTCTATCTTTGAAAATATAGTGCTCCCCTTCACTTGATCAAACAGATCATCAATACCCGGTAGTGGGTATTTATTTTTTACGGTTAACTTATTAAGTTGTCGATCGTCCATGCACATTTGCATGGTTCCATCCTTCTTCTTTAAAAATAGCACTAGTGCTCCCCAAGGGGACACACTTGGTCAGGTATACCCCTTATCCAAAAATTATTGTAACTGCATCTTCAGTTCGGTCAACTCTGGTACACTAATTTGATAAGGTTCACCTGAAATCGGCGATGCTCTTGGCATCAAATCGGTAGTAAAATCAATTTCCTTTCTTGGTGGTAAACGTGGTACATCTTCTGGGAACAAATCCATGAAATATTGCACTACAGATATGTTTTCCATCATCAGAGTATTTTATTTGGAATTAGTTAAATCCACTTGAATAGCATATATCTGACATCCCTTCATCATACACTTACTCATTTAAGGGGTTGCAATAGGACACAGCTGTAGGGGTTTCTTTACTCGTATCTCCTTACGAGTTCCATCTTGCATTAAATAATATATATTATTTTCTTTCCAATCAACCAATGTCTAGTATTTCTCCAACCAAGCCATTCCCAGTAGCACATCGTAGGATACCAAAGGTAATATATTCATATCATCAGTTAGCTGTTGTTCGCCAAATTCCAGTGTACAGTTTGGAATTTTGGCACAAAATTTTATCTTTGCTCCAGTGGATTACTGTACTAGCCATATATTTTTAAGTTTCTGACTTTGTAATTTACATATTTCTACTAATTTTGGATTTACATAGCTTAAAATTGCACCTGGGTGAACCAAAATAGAAACAGGCTGCGAGAGTAGCTTACCTTCCAACTATATGATCATTGGTTGGTAATATGCCTGGTGATCTTCCAATGTTCTGTTAATTCTCGGTATATTTTGGGCTACATCTCCCATTTTAGAGGCTTCTTTTATATTAGCAACTATTTTTCTCCTTCTGCGTTGTGGAAAATTCCTATAATAGTGAGCCCAACCACACCCCCAGCACTATAGGGGTGGTTTCTGATTTTTCCCTTGCTCAGGCTTGCTGGAAGCCTATGTGGGATTATCTTTTGTAGGCCATCGAGTTCTTTGATGGTTCGTGCCAAATTTTTTACTTACTGAGATCCTCACAACATTCTTAAAATTATTGGTTCTACCTTTTTTTGAAATTTGAGCTACTTTTCTGTTATTTTCTTGGTTGCCAATTTTTACCCAGTTCTCTTTTTGCCTTATATTAATGATAACAAATTCTTTCCTTTTGAATTTCCTCATCCATGGTCCTTGAATTCATGAACTCAATTCGTTCCTTCATGTGAGTCGGAAAACTACTTAGGAACCATTGAACCTTAGCCTTTTCATCACTTAGATAAGGAACGTAGCAAACTAAGGAAGTGAACTTAGTTATGCATTCATCCATCGTCATTTGAACAAGTTTTAAATCGTGAAATTATCTGGACTTTTCGTCATAGAAGCATTCATTTAGGTACTTATATTTAAAATATTGCTGGAATGTATCCCATGTCACGTCCTGATCTTCTATGCTGCAGACATTCTTAACTTCCTCCCACCACAATGTGGCATTCTCCCTCAACTAATAGATCATTAATCTGGCTTTAAGATTGTTGCTATACTCGTAGACTTGAAAGTACTCGTTCATAATTCTCAACCATGCTTCAGCCACATCCTCCCCCTCTCCATCAAATGTAGGTAGTTTTATCTTCTGGAACTCACCTTACAGTTCCACTTTCTATTTCTTAATTTCTTATGGTTCTGAAACATTAGCAGAATCAGCCTCATTATAATTTCTATTTTTATTACTTCAGTGTTAATGACTTCTTTTCATTCTTTCAGTGGTTTGGTCCCTTGCTTATCATTTGTTTCCTTCCTGCATGTCTCTATCAGGACTAGGTTGTACCACTCCCTGATTCTATTTGTCCAAAACGATCTTGAGTATCCTTTCTTGCTCTTGCATTAAGCACTTATTATTACTCCTAACCCGTACAGTTTCTTCATGTAGCTTATGCACCGTGTTTAGCATAATACTAGTTTATTGATGTTGTTCCTATAGCAGTCTACTAGTATGCTGGTGGTGATCTACACAACTGAATCCACATCTCAGGATTCATTTCTGATCATGGTTGGGGTGTAGGTTCCCCTGTTTGTTGGGGTATTCGCTGTGTTGACCCCCTCCTCATATCGTCTCTTGCTATGCTTTTTCTTTTTTGTGCATCATTTACACACAATTGTCATATTAGGTTACCCCTAGGGTCCCAACATGTAAACGCTCCTCTTATACCACTTGTAACATACATCCATATCCATATAAAAAAAAATTTGTATTAATCACTATTTAATTTAACCACTTTCTATTTCCCATCTACTTATTACCCATGCTATTAGACATTCCATAATCATATATACTGTTTTACAGTGCTGAGGATTAAATCAAAATGTATTTTCACACATCCGCTCGTAACTTTTACAGTTCTCAATCATCACTGCCATATCACGATTCTAAGGCACGTTTCACAAGTTTTCAAGGTGATAACCTATCAACATGTGTGGCACCAGATTTAGTTGTGATTATCTGTCCTAACTCTTTATTACAAAAGGAGCTTGTGTTTAATCGACAAGGACTATGTATTAATTGGCCCCCTTTATGTCTTTGGTTATAATTCATTTCTTGGTTTAACTATTAACTATGGGAAATCTTTGCAATGGTGATTGAATTAATGTCTCCATACAGCCTGGAAAGCTCTCAAACCGGAGGACAACTGTGAGCTCCTTTCGCCATTGATTTGCATGTGTTCGGGATCCACGTTCATAGCTTGTTTTAGATTTTCGATTAGGGTAATGACTTACCCTAACCCTAACCGTCTCATTTCAATCGTGGGTCTCTGCCGCAGAGCTCTGCAACTATGCCTCGGCTTGCCTTTGCTGACAGGCTTTGATCTTAGCTCTTCTCGGTTCCATTCTGGGATTTCAGTGCAGTCGGGTGAGTAAGTTAACTCAGTTTGATGTTTCCTTGCTGTATTGTTGTTTGATTTTTTTTTTTTGTTTCCGAGTTACTCGATTATAGTTCTTCCACCGGATGGTATATGGATTCTATGCTAGTATCTATTCAGAGTTTCTCTATTTTTATTCATTTTTTTCCTCTAAGGTTGTTAACTTGTTGTGTCAGTAATGGCAGTTCTAGTTTATCACTCAAGATTAAGCACAACGGCTTCTCTGTTGATTCCTCATACGAAGTTCATAGGTAATATGTGAGTATTTGAATCTTGTGTTGAAGTTTTAATTTTCATTTCATGCCACCATCCGATTGCAGAGTATTGACCCTTCTTTGTGGGCTTACTTGTAGGTTAAATATTTGAATATGAGGAGTAATTTGCACAGGTAAAGACTAATCTTTTTTCGTTCTTTCCTATGCTCTATATATTTATTTTTTGGCATGGTCACACATCCAGCTACTGATAGGTTTCTTATCTCACGTTTCTGCACATGTAGCTTTCTTAGCCCCTCATTGTGGTTGATTTCCTCTGAAATTATCGTTACTAGTTCTTCTCTAACTCGATCCACCTGCCGCACTAGGTATCCCTCTCTGCAAGTTTCCTAGTTGCAGAGACCCCTACTTCAACCTCGAAGATCGGGTTTTTTGCTAATAAGGCTACACACCACTATATTGTTTTTTACTCCTTGTTTTGAAAAACTCAGGCTTTGCCCAACTTGTAAATACAATGGAAATTTGTAACAGTTACAGCTTATAATTTAATCCTATATAATTTTTTTCTATCTCCTCGGAAATTAATTATGAATTACCGTGAATTTTCTGTTTATATTTAATTCACTTGCTTCAATTCTACCTCTTACTAGGTGAGGTGAAACTGTCGTACGTTATAGTTGCTGCTCCCGAAATTCTCAAGAATGGAAACATAGTTTCTTTTCCAATATTATTTTTACATAGATATATATTCCTGCAATTCAGGATTGGTAACACAATTTTCCTTTTCAGTATTCTATTTACATATATATTTATGCAAATTCAAGAATGGTAATATAGTTTCTTTTCCAGTGTTCTATTTAAATATATGCTTAAGAAATTCAAGAATGGTAACAACGGTTGTTTCATTTTTGTAGTTTCATGTGTCTTTTCGCACATCTCTATTCCTTTAATAATAGCTCAGGCAATCTTTTACTTGGTCTTTGGTTTATGAGTTTAGCATGTTTATCCATTGTCTACCATCGGATTCTTCATTTCCTTTTTTTTATGGCATTAAGTTTACTTTTCCATTAGTTTAGATGAATGTCTAGACCATTATGTCCGTGTTTGTCATGGGTGAAGAGAACGACCAACTGGGAGCTGAGAGTTTTGACTCTGAAACTCTATGTTAACAATTCTTTGCTTTCAATTTGTTGAAAGTGATCGTTTATAACTATTTTTCTTTTTATTTGTAAATTCTTAAACCAAACCTATATAAATTTCCCACATGCTCTGAATATTTAAAGATTTGTCTACGTTTCTGGTATACTTAAAGAAAAAATAGTTAAAATAACTATCCAACTCAATGTTATGTTTTTCTCATTTCATAAATAAAATATAGTAACATTTGCAGACAAGCAAAATATAACTAATCTCTTAATCACATTCCAAACTTAGTTTTTCCAATAACTTGTTGTACTTATCTATTTTCCAGATACTACTGATGTCATCCTCCCTACCTTGAGAGAGGAAATTACGTCTTCATCTCTCCCCCATGCTCAACACCTGAGGTAAGTAAGTTGAAAAGTCCATCTCTCCCCAGTGCTCAACACCTGAGGTAAGTAAGTTGACAGAGGTTTGGGAAGAGACCTCGGAGGTAAGTAAGTTGACAGAGGTTTGGGAAGACACCTCGGGACCCCAGGTCTAGTCCTCTATTCCAAGAATCTCAAGAATCTAAGTGTTTCCACTGGTTACCACTAGCTCAAGAATTTACCACTATATTTCCTCTCCTCTCCTCAGCTACCAAACAGAACCCCTCTTCCTCACTGGAATGTACCTTTATCCTCAGAGGAAAGAGTAAATGTCTGAACTATTTTCTGTTCAACCACTTCTCATTTCCTAGAATACTTTTAAAATCAGTCTTTTTACTTTTCTAGTCATCAAATAATATTTCTCAAGAAACGTATAAATATTTTCGTTTCTTAAAATAAAAAATAACATAACCATTAGTTGACACTTAAGTTAGCTATCACAATTTTTTAAAAATTTCATGAAATTTTAAACTTTTATCATTAAATATTGGAAATAAATTTATTTATAAAAACTAATATTTCAATATATAAATTTACTTATTAAAAATTTAAATTTAGGTATTAAATATTTTACTATACCATTTTTAAAATTTTTCATTAAATTATAAACTTTGATCAGGAAATAAATTTATTTATAAAAGCTAATATTTCAGTGTATAAGTTTATTTATAATATTAATTTACTTATAAATGTTTCAATTTCGGTATTAAATATTTTATTATACCATTTTTAAAAAATTTCATGAAATTATAAACTTTGATCATTAAATACTCGAAATAAATTTATAATATTTCACAATATAAATTTACTTATAAAAGTTTAAATTTCCGTATGCATACAATATTAAAAGATTAGGATGTGAGTTGTGACTAAATGAATCAAGCAACAAAATTATATCTACCATTGCAATTTTGTTTTGATATCAAGGTAGTTAAATCGTATAAACTTGAATTCATATGAATTGTTATGAAGTATAGCCTCATCGTTCAACTTGAATACATTGATTTCACACAAAATGGTAACAAAATGGTAGGAATCAACCAATTTTGGGACAAAAGGGTTATTTTATCATATTTTAATAAAAATTCTAATGGAATAAGTAAAGTTTTATAATGATTTGATTTTTATGAAATTGTATTTATTTTTATAATAATTTTTCAAATGATTAAAAATTTAATATATTTTAAAATTATAACTTAAATAAAATTCAGTAAAAGATTAGATCAACAACCACCCTATTAGATGCCTTTATTTGTCCTAATTTTCTAAGACGACACGGTGTTAAGAAACTGTGAGATAAAGAGAAAGGTGTGCAAAGTTGAGGGTGGAGGCTCCTCATTGATTTGGGAGAAACCTCAATCAAAGTTTTCCAAAGGATTGGGTATAATAACTAACAATATAGTAGAGAGATATGGGAATTAAATACCATATATGCATTCAAAATTAATTATTATTGATAAATATAGTGGAAATTAAGGCAATAACGAGGGTCACATTAATTGAATTTGGACGCGTGAGAGGCCCTGAATCGTCAACGTTTTTGTGCCTATTTATCCCTACACCTTCTTGAAGCCTCATTCGGCCCATCTGGGTCATGCTCCAGGAAGTAGTTACGAAAATCCACGATGTATGCTTCCTCCCTTAATCTTCCGTGCAAAATGGTGGTGCTGCCGATTAAGTCTGGCGAGGACGTCTCGAACAGTGGTGGCAACTACAGCTCTGATGAGGATGACAAAGATTCTGAGATGGCTCAACTTCCCCTCCTATTCTGGAACCCAACTATCCAAGCACGAGGAGGACATATTCGAGTACAAGTGCTTCATCGAGGAAGAGATGCCTCAACAACCTTTGCAGGATGATAAGAAGCAACAAGCATAATGTCATGGTTTTGCAGGATGATAAGAAGCAACAAGCATAATGTCATGGTTTTCACTTGTTACGATTTTATATGTTGTAATCTAGTTTTCTTGTCTTTTCATTTCCCCACTTTTGATATTTTGAACTTACCATTTCGGGCTGAAGCTAACTAAACAATTCCAGTTGGATGAAAAATGTATCTCTGTTTTTTGTATTATATAATATAAGTAGCCATATTTAAGAAAAAAAAACAAAGGTCACATTAAATACTCTATCGAACATGTGGAGTCTCACACAAAGCTAAGAATGTAGAATTAAGAATTAAATGTTTCCATTACAATGGTAGGAAACATATTCCAATTATTTACAATTCCACAATGGTGTGGTGGATATGGGATTGAAAACAAAGTTATAACCCCACCTTCTTCAAATTGAGAGAGTTCCTAAATTTCCTCTATACTTCCTTCCTTCACTCCAAACCAGTACCGTACAAACAATCCCAACCATGATGATGAATATGCATGATGTTGCAACAACTATATCATATTTAAAATAAAATCCCAGCAATTTCCCATCGAGCTTACATCTTATTATATGTAAACACATCTGGCCACTGTGTCTACCCACTGCTGGGACTTGTTACAACATATGCTCAACTTTTTTCCTTCAGCGTGTCACCCTTTATACGACCCTTTTGCGATCATCATTGACTTACGTGGAAATACCTATTGTTATTAATTAAGTGTGGAATAAAATCCTGTAGTGTTTTTTCACAGAGCCGAGCTAACAAAACCGGATGCAGTGCAATTGTATGTTGAGACACAAGAAGGCGTGTGTATTGTGTTACGAGCCATAATCATAAGCAGGTATTGAAAAGTCCTATAAATAACTTGGGCTTCCTAAGGAATGAGTAGAAAATAGAAAATGCAATAGCATTGGTAAAAAATCCAGTTGTATTTAATTCTACAATGACCCTCCCTTTGTAGAACTAGAAAAGTGGTAAAACATGGATGCCCAAACTATAGCACATATACGTGTTTTCTTCATAGTTAACTTTCACAAATTTGACATCGGGGTTATTTTCTACAAATTGGTAAATATGCCAAAGTTAAACTTAAAAGCACGCGAGGATTTACATTGGAGTGCAGATATTCCAATTCCCTAGCAGACCCTAATGCTATACGAACTTTTCTTCTCTAGCACAGTTGAATTTTCGATTTACCTGTTAAAATTATATGGGATTAAAATTAAACACCAGAACTATATGGATGGGAGTGGATCGAAATCAACGTGACAGGAATATGGAATCTTACGAAGGAGAATATCTTTTATTAATCCATTTGCGATGTAGTAAAAAACTAGATAGATTCCGTTCGCCATTGTCGATGGAAAAACTGATAATATCCAACACATTGTTATGGTGAAATCGAGAGAAAAACTCGATCTCGCTTGTGAATCCGTTCTTTAGAACATCGACCCTTGTTCTTCCCTTTTGATAGGCACCACGTGTTTGTCATCTAGCATTTCTTTGTACACCTTCAAATTCATTCCATTGAGTCGATAATATCTTTCTCCACATGAATATTGTTTGATTTTCACCTCAGAATATTCAATGCATGATGGAATTAATGGAAGTCAAGAAAAATTGAATTTACAACTCTACTAATTGTTGTGATAGAATGGAATTATGGAATCAAGCAGTTCTCCAAATCTAGAAAGACCAAGTTTGCGTGGAAAATCTCATTTTCCCTTGAACACTTATATCATGTGAAACAAGTCCTAGCCAATACCAATATGATTTTGGGAAAATGTTATGAATTTTTAGGGAAAAAACACCCAAATTTGTGGTATTATCTACTTTGAGGCCAACACAGTTCTACGACACCCTAAATCAAAGAGTTGTATGTCAGGTCTACCCAACCGTTAGTTCTACGACACCCAAAATAAAAGAGTTTTATGTAAGGTCTACCCGAAGACAATAAGACTTTCGTGTATCTCCAGAAGGAAACCTGCTTAAAACAAAAAGGAATATCAGTATCAATTAAGGACGGGCTAGGGTTTAGCGTAAAAAATGGTTCTTGAGACATGAAACCCTAGTGTGACATGTTACCTGTGAACTATCGTCGTGGAAGCCTCTATCTGCAGTTATGGATAGGGGTTTCATAAAATCCCCAAATTCCGCAGAGGGGAATGCAAGACGATAGGAAACACAAATTCAATCCAAACAAATTACCAAAAAAAGGGATCATCTTTAAAATGCATGACATTTTTATTGATTCGGCAAACCAACCTGTTTTGAAAAATGGTATTTTTATTTTAGTCAAATTCCCCTAAGCACAAGGATTGAAAATCTTTGGTATCAATAAGAAACTTTCCTCCAAAATAGGCACCTATGTTGCGAGCCACAAACCCCGTCATAGATTATAAGATAGTATGTTTCTTCGATCCTATTCGATTCCCCACCCTTGCAACGTGTTCCCTCGCTAAATACAACAACTACACTCCTATTTTCTAGCCAAATATCACAACTGTTACATTCTCCCAACCCCAGCCTCAAATGGGAAGGTGAATTTTGTTTCCCAACATCGTGTCTCAAAATTTGTGGGAGCATTCATTGCATCACCTCTTCACCATGAACATTCCTTTCTATTTCTGATAAATCTCCTGGTCAAACCATGAACATTCCTTTCTATTTCCGATAATTCTCCTGGTCAAACGAAAGGCTCCAACAAAATGCAATTAAATTCGGTGAACTTACATCACTTAACTAATTTTAGCTGTAGAAAAATGTCACAGACACAACAATAAGGTAGACAAAAACGTGAGGTGAACTCATTCAAAAAAAAGCCTATCAACCTAAACATATAGGAATTCCAAGCCATCCAATCACAATCATTGAATTAGTTTAAAAAATATTAAAACTATCATGTACAATAGTATAACTTTATTAACATAAAATTATTGAACTCATATAGAAAGACTTGTTTGAAGAAATTTAGCCATAAAATCTTTTAAAAATCTTAATTAATATTTAAGTTATTTCGAAAATATACATTCAAATTTTTATTATGTAAAATTTTAATGATAAGTACTAAAAACTACACTAGTAACATAAACATCTAAATACGCGGCATCAAGGATTTAATTTTACATCTAGACGACTTTAGATAAAGTATGCAGTATTTTGCCACGTTCATGTTGGTCGTTTTAATTTCTCATCTTTAACCTAACTAAATTTTATCTTTGTTTCTTTAATCCAATATAATTAATTTAGAGGTGGAATAGTGGGATAGTCCGACACGCGACGTGGGCCGAAGGGTGGCTCTTCTTTGTGATTAATTAAAAGCCCAAAGGCTTAGACTCAATATGTTTAGTTCCACTTAATTATTTTAATTTTTGTATTAATATTAATTTAATTTTAATTAATAGTAACTAATTTATGTAAATTATATAATTTATATAATTAATTAATTTAATTTATTATTCATTTAATATTAATTGATAATGTTGATGATTAATATTCATTAAAATTGATATGGTTTTTGAACATTAAGAAAAAGTAGTTAATTGATATTATTTAAAATCTTATTTTTGTGATTAAAAGAGAGGGAAAAAATTGTTTTGAGGTTCTAGTGGGGAAAATGTTTTGGAAATGAGAGAGGATGTGAGTAAGAGCTGTATAATATAAGAGAAAGTGATTTTCATCTTCTACTCTCTTAGTATCGCAAAGGAGGCATTTCTCTCGTCTGAATGTATCTTGGGAATAGACCAATGTCCTATTTCACTCTAAAGATCATGAGAATTAGTTCTAATCTTTGTAATATTGATTCTCTTCTTAGAACTAGTTAAGGCATAAAGGTAATGATGGTTAGGAAGTGTTGGGTCGATAACCTCCTTATAATATCTTAATTTTATTTTCTTTCTAACTCATTACTCCATAACTTATCATTAAATTTGGAAGTAATGTCATTTTTAATATTATCCTTATTCCCCAAGATGATCTCCTCTTTTATCTCCCAATGATCGAGCCAGGAATTGGCTTCCTTATGCCACACTGTCTTGGGATGGAGGTGATTTTGACTATAGTTAGAAATTTTTTTTGAGAGTCTCTTGGCTTCCATATTGTACAACTTCTTCTTATACATCAAATACATTAACGTAGTCATGCGTTCAATGGGGGAAATGCTAGGCTCGAATAAGAGAATATGGTAACATGGTAACGAGAGTCTCGAAGATGAATTTTTTTTACTTCAAACCCAATGAGGAGTCATCTTAGAATTGTTTTCAAGCTGATGGTAAGCTTTCCAACCTTCTATAATCATTTTCTCAATGTTTCTAGTTTAGCTGATGGTGGATGTCAATACCTAAATATTGGTAAGACTAATGACCATAAAAGAGAAGAATAATGACTATACCAACAAGCTTGGGTCCTTCACAACCACGAGCTTCTAAGTACTCCTCAAGATTTCCAAAATAAATGTTATTAATTTAATAATATTATCAAAATTATTTCAATGTTATTTAAGATTAATATTTTTTATTTAATATTAATTAATAAAATTAGATCAATTTTATATTAATTAATTAATTTTAATTTAATTTAAATAAATAAATAATTTAATTTAATTATAACTTAAATTAATTTAATATTATTTTAATATTAATAATAATAACTAAATATTATTTAAGATTGATATTGGGTTTATTAAATATTAATGAATTAAATATTTATTAATAAATTTAAATTGAGTTAATATTTATTAATCATTTTAATTTATTAATTAAATTAAATTACACAATTAGGTTTTACAAGTCCGTTGAGGTTATAATATTAATTTTTTGGGTTTATTAATGTCTTGAGTTTATGATATTAATCTTTTTGGTTTATAATCCCTAGGATTTATAATATTAATTACTTGGGTTTATAATATTAATTCCTTAATTTTGATAAAGGTTTAGGTTTAAAATATTAGTCCCTTGGGTTTTTAATCTCTAGAGTTTATAATAATATTGTTATTATTATTATTAAATAATATATAGGTTTTAATCGATAGAGTTTATAATACACATGCCTTATTTATTTAATTAGTTAGATTTATTATTATTATTATTTTATAATATTATTTTTATTATTATATATTTATCAACATTGATATCAATATAAATATTAAATCTATACCATTAACATTTATCTCTTTATTTCAAACACATTTACTAATATAATTATTGATGAACTTGATATACCTATATCTATATATAGCAACCATGATTAACATAATGATGTTTTCCTACCTTTACACGCCTATAACATTGTTTTAAAACCAAAATTTTAACTATCAAAACATTAATTATACAATAGCTTTTAGTCATGTGCATTGTTTAAGAACCACAATTTTAATCATCATTTGATTAATTCTTCCATGTGACACCATAAAGTTGATGGTAAGCTTTTTAGCCCAAAGAAAATAGACCCTGCTGAATATTTCTACCGACACTTGTTTATGTACACCTACCTTTTCGCCTTGATAATAACAAAAAAAAACACTATACGCGATAAAGAGAAACAATTTCTCCAGCACAAAGGTTGAGTTTAATGTCAATCCCCACTTAAATTTGCCCTTACTGTTCAAGTAGGGCGGCGTGCAGCTGAACATTCTGACTTTCTATTGATACTGGTTTGTTTTGGAATAAGATATGATCTCAGCTACGTAATATCTACCATTTCGTTTTAATAATAAATAATTAAAAAATAATAATAATAAATAAATAAATAAATTTCATTATTAAAAAATTGAAGAGATTTTTTTATAAGAATATTTTACTGTTTTTAATTTTAAAATAATATAGATATTGTAATGTAATGCTTAACATTTTTATTAAATTAAATTATATATTAAAAAAAAAATGTAATGTAAATTTTTTAATGATTTAAAAAAAATAATAATAAAATAAAAATAACTTTGTGATCAAAATCTTTCAGTGAAAATCACATCAAAGTAGATAGTGTGGTTCATCATCACGACAAGATGGAAAATTTGATCAGGTAACCCATTTAAATAGATAGTAAACTCCAACTAGCAGTTTGTAAAATAACGGCTAGTTTAACTAAAATAGAAATTAAACCAAAATTATAATAGTTTATTTGTTTTTAAAGAATAAATCAAATGTTTAATGTTTATAATTCGAATTTTATATATTTATATTAATTCTTAATAAGAATAAATTAAATGTTTACCATTTATATATATTTATTTTCTATTTTTATTTTTAGAATAATAATTATTTTATTTGTTTTTATTATTTTTTATCAAATAAATTAAATTAAATTAAAAGATAAATAAATAAGTAAATAAATACATAAAGTTTGAATTTCATATATTTATTTTATTAATAATTGTATGTTATGTGATTCATCTTATCAAAATAGTTAACTTAATTCTATTTAACTTATTGTAAATTTTTACAAACAGATAAAAATAATAAAATAAATAAAAATTAAAAATAAATAAATGAAGAATTAAAAATTAAAAATAAAAATAAATAAATAAATAAAATTTCAATAAATAAATTAATAAATAAAAATAATTATAAATAAATAAATAAATAATAAGAAATAAATCACTAATGAAGAGTAGAAATCCAACATCTACTAACAATTTACTCATTATCCTTATTGAGGTTAACGGGCCTCTTTTTGGTTTCAAGAGCTTCTCTCAACTTGGGGTGGTAGAAATGGTCAATCTTCGCAATAACCTGAACATCTTCAATATTGAGCCATGGTATAGAGAACCCATGGTATTGAACCACAATATTTATGTGAAATATAACCTATTTAAAAAAAAAAAAATTAAACCAGCATAAATCCATTTTAGCTCCTAATTTACCAAGCCCTAAAAAACTCAAATTTCTTAATATGCAAACTTCTTTTCATTTAATTCCCCCATACTCTTCTTAAATCTATAACTAAGATTCCCCATACTCTTTTTAAATCTATAACTAAAATAAATTTATACTAATTTAATAAAACTATTTTGACAGCCAAATATGTCATATGCCATAAATATTACATTAGAGTTATTTTTAAATTTTAAAGATCTAAGATAATTTAATAGAGTGGATAACGTTGCTCCATATTCAATGGAGTGTGCTTCAATTCACAACAAACAATAACGACCACTTCTTAACGTTAGTGGCCAGAGATTCATGGCCGCCCTGTATTTTTAAAGACAAAATGGACACACCGCCTTACATTTTCAACATCTCTTCACTTTAACTATTTGATTGCAATCAATAAATCGATGTGTAGTCGGCTTCCCACTTGCAGTAATCGTGGCCACCTTATTTATTAAAAAAAAAAAAATCAATCCTGGATGGCCGTAGTTCTCGTTATAAACCATGTTCTAATGGAAAAAAGAAAATTACAGTTATTGACGCATTTTAATTTTTAACTGTTAAGAAACATCTAAAAAATCACGTAAAATACGGTACACAATATCTCATAAATAAAATATTAATAAAATATTACGTTTAGGTCCTCCACGCAATATCGGTTCACTAAAGTAGCCATACTTTTCGTGCCCATTTATCCGGTACATTGAGTGAGCAAATTTCTGTGTAACACTCAAAGTTGAATCAAACTTTGACTAATAACGGATTGGTCCATTCTCTTAATAATACGCTCTGAAAGTAGGCCATGGAATTATATGACGCTTTGAAACTAGGCCAAGGAATTATGTCATTGATTGGAACTATGACATGAAATAATATGACAATTTCCCACTCAAACATTATTTTGATGCAAATTTGGCAGAGGTGAATAATATATTGTATTTAAATTGTTTTATATATTTATTATATAATGCTGTAATATTTTTCAAAATAAACTTATTTTATTTTATTTAAAAACAATTTATCAATATTTTTAGATGTAAAAATCACTACTAATATCATCCATTGTAGTTTTTCATTGTAATTATTATTTATAAATAATAATAAATTATTAGTAAATATCATTTTTTATGTAAAATAATTTGGTTGGAGATAAGAAAATATTACATTGTGACAGTCTCATTAAGGGTTAATTAGGATTAACAAGTTTAAAGACAATTTGTTTATTTACAATGATTTTTAAAATTCAGGCAGGAAAAACTGAATTGTATTGTTATGAAACAAAAGTATTTTTTTACTTTGGATACTGAGTTAATGAGAGGAACAAATGAATGGAAAGAAAATCTCTTAAGTTGATTGGTAAAAGTTTCTAAGAATAGGAGGTGGTTGGGGACAGTTGGAAAAACAGTTACCTACCCTCTAGGGATAAAAGGAAATCCCAGGAGAGGGGCAGGGGTTCTGTGAAATTTTGGGAAGAAGAGTGAAGTATTTTCTTGAGCTAGCTGAGGACCAGTGGAAAATAGCTTCTGCAACCCTTGTGAACCAGTTTTTCTAATTGTGGCTAGATTGGCTCTCTAGAGATCACAACAGGAAGAATCTGATGTCACCCCGTGGCACCATCCAGAGATTCTAGAGCTAGGGGGCAAGAGGAGGACGTCATAGCCTCCCTTGATGGTTGGGAGGACCACAGATTTGAGAGATTTATTTCCAGATAAGTATGCTAAATCTATATGTAATGAATTTCCGAATTTGAAAGAAAAGTTATAGACAGTGTAAAGTATTCTTTGTTGTGCAAAGTATTTTTCTTTAGAAAATTTTCATTTTGTTAAGATTTAATATTGTAGATGCCTTAAGAAGCTGGATATGTTTTTCCTGAGACAGAATAGGGTCTGACTAAGCATAATAGCAGAGAGATACCCGGTGCAGTAAACAGGTGATCTCCGTGACATAATGTATTTAATTGGTTATGTATTTATTCGGTGATACGTATTAGTTTTTATTTAAAAAAAATAAAACTCTGTTAAGAATTTGCATGTACAGGAAAGATTGAGTTAGGGAACCCATGGTCTTAGTAGCACTTGTACCATTAGATCCGGTACTGAAAAACGAGTATATTAGATATATATACTACAGAAAAAAACAAAAAGGCAAACTGTACAGAGGAAAACGCTGGCAACCGACAAACACTAGTCGGAAGAGTGTGTGTACAGAGGTTTCATGAATCTTTTAAAATTCAAGAAACTCTAACGGTCAGGAATGTAGTGGCAGAAGGCTTGGGTCATGGGGTGTAGGGTTTGAGGCAAAACCCTTCCACCCCTTACCGTTCCATTTAAACAAACAAATTCTATACTTAGTCAGCAATGATGGACCAGGCACCAGGCACCTAGGGAAAGAAACAACGATATCTTGTGAAAAAGAGCAAGACTCATATGACATAGTAACTCCGTTCAAGAAATGAGTAGAGAATAATATTTTTTAACTAATTACATAAAAACCCTCAACACTGGGTCGATTCGTGAGGAAGACCGACAATGTAGTGTAAATTATATAAACAAATTCTCGAGAAGAACCATCGAAAAGGTAAAACACGATGGAAATTTATACCGAGCGTTAGTACTCGAAAAGAAACTAAAATGAATTTAGGCGTTTAAACTGTGTAGTGAGCATTTATTCGAGAAGTACCATTCCACAGAACGCTCATTCAGTTGCCCAAAACTAGATGTCAAACAATAGAGAAAATACGTATTCTGCAAAGGCAACATGATGAATGTAGAAACAAAGATAAACACTGAATTTGCAGCACTTAGACCTCGCACCAGTGAGAATTGCGAGCATAAGCCTTGACAAGGTTCTTGCAATTTATTTAACAAATAAAGGAACAGAACCAGTAGGCACCATAACCATAAAGTTTTGTTTCATTTAACACAAGCACCAGGGCTTCGGCCCCAAAAAGATTAAGTAGCCAGACGAGGTTCTATAGCCCAGATCAAGTATTCGACCATAAAATAAGTGTATTACATTGTTTTAATCAAAAGAACCTAGAGACTAAATTCCCGAGGTAAATGTCTGCTGCGAATACATTAAACCCTGAGCTACGAAGGGAGTCTATCTATATTTTGCCATTTTTGCACGGCTATCGTGGGTTCAAATCAACATAGAGTACCTATGAACATAAGATTCATTGTAAGCCGCAGCAGATGAACGAGTATGGAGATTTGGAGTAGGGGTTTGGCGTAAAGCTACCAACCTACCATCAACACAGTCTCAAGTTAGAGATTGAACATTATCTGACCGATTTAATAGATAGCAGAAACTAATATCTTAAAAGGGTAAGAGGGTCGAAACATTATTTGGAATACCTATTAGCGAGATGAAATTTGAAACCCTGCAAAAACCCAAAAATGAACATTGGGGTTTAGTCATAGCGGGGAAAACTGTAACACCCCCAATTTGTGTGTTGAATTTTTAAAGTTAGACATTTGAACTTTAATCCTAAGGGGGTGGACCCCAAGGGATGAGTATGGTGTGAATGTATTTGCATATTTTATTTGAGGAAATAAATAAAATGATTGTGCATTTTGACCAAAAAGAGAATTAGAGATCACTTGCCAAATCCATGAGGATGGATAAGGCAACAAATCCCCAAAAATATTTCAAAAAATCCTTGAAAGAGATTTATTTAGATTTGAGGAGGAATCTAAATTTCCCCAATGAAGAGGAGTAGTTGGGAAGAGGTGAGTAAAATCTGGAAAAGCTGAGGAAAAGCTTAAAGCAGCTTTAAAGAATCCCAAGATGGGAAGCCTAGGCTAAACAGGAAAGAAAGCATCCTGCTATTCTGGACGCAGAATTAGAAACATGCTTTGGGGAATTATGAGCTTAAATAAGCTGCTCCTAGACAGATCAGAGGTTGATCTATTCTAGGAGGTGATCTCTGCTCGGGGGTGAGTCCTGGGAGACAAAGAGGACTCTAAGGTTGGGAGGTTGGTCATTTTGCAGACTTTGTGGTATGTTCTGAAATTCTTGTTACTATGTCTTATTACCCTATGAATTGGCTACATATAAAATTATATTTTATGACAATGAAAATTTTGGTACTACATTTAACAACATCTATCCTTAGGCATTCACCTTCCAGATTTTGTTTATTTGTAGACCAGAAAATCCCTAGGATAGAAACTCCAGAATCTCTAAACCAAGGTTGGTTTAAATCTGAAGTTACTTAAACCTTACAGACGATTAATTATTGTTTGTTCATGGTAGGCACAATTGTGATATTTATGCTTATGAATTCTGCTAGAGGAACAATATAGCAGTACTAGAGTTACCTGGTATAAATACCAACTGCTGAAAGTAAATACAATGAACTTGGACATTGGAAATCATGCCAGAAAAGTGAATATTACCTACCTCATATATGTATATAACTGTGAAATTTTATACTCATAGGTATATTAGTCAATCTAGAGATATCATAGAAGGAAAGCAAAGATGTCGGATTTGACATGTTGACATTTTATAGCTTGAAAAGAAATTCTATTCCACAGAAGTAATATACCATGTATAGCAAGTATAGAGTACATTATGTTTTGAAATCTATCTCAAATTCCTGAGTTAAGCATCATAGTCACAGACTAAAGCTATAGTTGAGTTATATGACATAATGACTATTGAATCCATATCTATAATTAACCATGTGACTATATGTGCTCAGAAGTATGTTAGGAAAATAATATAACCGAACTAAAGTTACAAGGAATCCAATCTAAAAAGAAGCAAGTGAGATGTTGGTATAGGCTATTCGAAATGTTGCTAGAAAATTTATAATTTTTACTCTATGATTTTGATAGAAATTATAAGGGTATATATTGTCCTTCCAAACCCATTTTTCACTCATTAGAACTAAGTAGTACAGCAAAGGACTTAATTGAAAATCCAGGTCCTATAGCCAAGCATTATTGAATACATAGAGATGTACCTTAAATGAAAAGTAGAAATTATAAGTAATAACTCTAAAAGGTATTTGGAATTATTATGACCTGACAAAATAAATCTATACCGTAGAAGAGCATAGTATTCATAATTACCTATAGAGTATTTTGATCTTTTAACTTCATCTCTACACATTGAAATAAACCTTAGGGCAATAAACCTTCTTTATGCTTAACTTATATTAAAACTCCGAATATATATATATATATATATATATATATATATATATGCAATGAACAAGAGAAGGATTTAATATATATCAACAAACTTCTAGCATTACTCCACTAAAACCTTGCTATTGTTACCATAGACCACGAATGAGTTAAATATCTATATACATGAATGGCATAGGTTAATAAGCTCGATATAAATACAATTCCTATATCTAAACCCTATACGTTAAGAATGGAAAATGAATCAACGAACTACATACGATCCCTATAGCAAAAATGAAATGAACCTACGGCAAAATTAAAATTATGCGCGGAGAAATAAGAAAACTGTGTCAGCGACGTATGTGAGACAAGTCGGAAGAAGTCAGGCAAGCATACATCACGATTGTAGACATTTCAGCGTTCAATAATAAGCGAACGAAGCGAAAAGGTCAAACGAAAATGCGGAAAAATAATAGTTCTGAGCATGATGATTACAAACAGTGTGGAGACTTGCCCTATTATCCCAATAATTAATCTGAGAGAGAGTGGGTAGTCATGAGGAGACGACCATCTGATTTCGCCGGTGTATCAGTGCCGCATAGAGTCTGTGGGTTTCTTGACATGCCGTAATAGCACAAGTTAAAATCATTCCGAAACGCCATATTTTCTCCACACGTTATAGAACCCCGTCCTGGGTATCACACATATGGAAGGCACCGCGTTAAATCCTCTTAGGGCACAGAGGATATCTATAAAGAAAAAAATGAAACCAAACAAACCGAAAAAATTTGTGGGTGGACTGTGCATTGAGTTCAGCGGCTCAGTCGCGAGGGAGTCAGTTCTTACAACATAAAACATATGACAGTAGACTGGTAAAACAAGAAAAAAAAACCGAGCTCTACTAGTTGCCAAAAGCCGAACCCCAGCACGCGTAGAGAAGTAGGGACAAATATCTAGACTCAGAACAAGAACAATAAAATCCCTACAACCGCACCATGAACAGATAGAGGAGATGGACAACCACGACCGCACGGCTGGATGGTCCACATTCGACACAGAACCAATTAAGTAGCCTTCTGAAACCTGCAACACATCCGCGTAACAAATCAGTAGGTGCGTTTTAAGACGAGCTGTGATGCAGACATAAAACGAAACTTGCTAGACAGAAAAGACAAAACGAGCATATGCTACAAAAACAAAAAATAAGAAACTCCATTAACAACTGAAGGCGTAGGAGGCACAGCCAAGTAAGAGACTAGTTGAAGAGAGCGATCAGTGGATGCAAGTTCAGGAACTTGTAACTCCGCAAGACTTGCAATCAGTAAACGAATAAGACAACCAGTGCGGAGGTTCGGGGCGGAGGAATGTTAATAAGGAAAACAAAAACCCTAAGAATAGATATTTCAACGTACCTGAGACATCAAGTCAAAGATTGGTTCAGGCGAGCGCGAGTTTTCGAAATCCCGAAGGCGATTTCAAGGACTAACATGGAACAGCAACTGTGGTACCTTCTGTCAATGAATATTATTTTAATCCTGTTCAGTACCTGGGATGCGAGCTGTCTGCGAGTTCAGGAGAGGTTACGCAATGAAAGGACCTTCCTCTTGTCCTTCTCCAGCTGTTGGAGGAACGCTACCTCAGTACTGTAACTGGGGTGACAAGGTTGAAAAGGGATGTCACCATCATGAACTAGAAATACACCACGGAAAACTGATACCCGTGAACACGCCACACAGTTGTGGCCAGGAACCGTCGTCTGCACAATAAAATCTGAAACCGAGATCGTTAGTACCTGCAAGGAAAAAAAAATAGGTTAGGGTTTTGATTAGAACTAGAGTCATATGAAAGTGGTAGTAACACCCACACGAGAGACAAAATTGGTGGACTCACACGGGCGAAAGGACCCAATACCGGAGTTAATGCAGGTTGGAAAACCACAAATTGCGCAATGGTAGCGTGCATGTAGGGTTTACTATCTATAACTAGTAAATAATATAATTGCGCCATCACAATAAATACCATGCGGAACAATTATATACGTAAGGACCAATCAAACAAAAGTTTAATGGGGTTAATATTAAGTTACACTAAATATGCATATGGTCTTACACTTATATCGATTATATATGAAAGGGATTTAGAATGTTATCGATTTTATATAGACATAGGTGTGTTATACCTATATCAATAGATAGGCTCATCGAATATTTGCCATGGCTATATATATATATATATATATATATATATATGCCAAGTTAATTATGAAAAAAAAAGGGATTGAATATATATATTTATATAAGAGCTATATAGGATATATATTTATATAGGAGCTATCTATATATGTATACATGCCATTAAATTCATATTTCCAAAGGCTTGAAATGCGAGTAGTATAAACGGGGTATATGAACATAATTGTAATATGTATTTTAGAAGGAAGGCTTGTGTAATACTAGAAATAGAAGGGAATATTTAGTCTTCTCCTGAACAAAAAGAAAGAAAGAAAAAAAAAATTGTTCCAGACTGGAGGTGTTACAAATGGTATCGGAGCCCTAGTTACAACAAATTGGGCTGTCGTTTTGTGCTCACTGCTTATTACATATTTTGTTTTTCTGAAGTTTATAAACTTTTCTAATCTGTGTTGTAAGTGTGTACAGTTGAAATGGCTGAAGGTGAAGGGATTTATGTGGATCTGCGGGATGAGTTTGCTACTCCAGATCCCAATGCCCCGGTACTGGCTATGTTGCACCAGATGCAACGAGAGTTGGCTGAATTAAGAAGCCAAAATGACATGTTGTCATCAGCCAGTAAGGAGCAGGAAAAGCTCATCAGGGAGCTAACTTCCCGGAATATCCAGGAAGGCGAAGGTTCTGGAAAAAGAAAGATGGATGAATCTGAGGATGAGGATGCAGCTAGAAATCAAAATAAGCAGAAAAGAGAGTTGCAGGGAGAATTTAGAAAGATCAAACCTCCCTCCTATGATGGGGAGAAGGAGGAGGATGCTGAAGCTTGGTTGCTGAACATTCATTATTTCCAAGTCTATGAATATGAGAGCAATCTGAAGGCTAGATTAGCTGTGTACCAGCTACAAGGAAAAGCTACACTCTAGTGGGAAGAGACAAAAATGGCGCATGCCATTGATGAAAAGACAATTACTTGGGAAGATTTTCAGACTAAGTTCAAAAGTCGTTATTTGAATGAACGTTATTATGACGATAAAGCAAAAGAATTCCATGAACTTAGGCTAGGGCAGCTCACTATTGATGAGTTTGTCACTAAGTTTACTAATTTACTGAGGTATGTCCCTTACATTAGGGAAGAAAAGGCAAAGGTGCAAAGGTTTTTAAATTGTTTTCCTACTGTGTACAAGGAGAAAATTGAGTTTGACAACCCAAAGACAATGGATGAAGCTGTTAGAAAAGCAAGATTATGCTATCAGCAGTTTAAAGGTAAGGCTGAACAAGGGAAGAGCTGGCTGAACAAGGGTGAGCTCAAAGGAAAGAGACCAAAACCAGCATATTTAAGGAATTTTGGTAGATATCATCAAAGGAAAAAGTTCAGCAAACCAAAAGAAAGTCAAACTGCTCAGTCCCAAGTGGCTTCAAAACCAGTAGAAGGGAACAATAGAAAGGAAGGGACAGTCAGAATGAAGGAACCTCTAAAATTTTGGGGCTGTGGAGAACCCCATATGATGAGGGACTGCCCCCATCGAAATATACACATGATCAACAGGGAGCGAGAGGCAACCACAGTCAATGACATAGCCAGAAACATACCAACTATCAGTGCAGCATTGGAAAATCGGCAAGCAGAACATCAAGCAACCATGGTGGAAATGGAGGGTAAGATTTCTGACCTCCCTGTTACTGTTTTGATTGATCCAGGTGCTTCTTTGAGTTATATTAGTCCTGGAATTGTAGAAAAATGTAAAATTAAACCTGAAAAATTTCAGCAGTCATGGTTGGTACAGCTGGCCACGGGAACTAAGAGAAAAGTCACACATAAGTTGCCCAAAACAGCAATACAATTAAATGGGTTCCCAACAGAAGTAAATCTGAACATATTGCCATTAGGATCCTATGATCTGCTGATAGGAATGGATTGGCTGGAAAAGAAGAAATCCCTGATGAACTGCTGGGATAAAACCCTGCATTGTGTAGATGAGGAAGGGAAACCTTTTACACTAAAAGGGAAACCAAAACCCATTGTAGTAAGACAAATATCAGCTTTACAATTGAAAAGAACATCTAGAAAAGGATACCAAGTATATGCAGTGCATGTCGAAGAAATAGAACAGAAAACTGAGGAAGAGTTACTGGATGCTATACCAGTCATCAGAGAGTTTAAGGAAGTCTTTCCCAAGGAAATCCCTCATCTTCCCCCCAAAAGAGAGATTGACTTTTCTATAGATTTAGTGCCGGGAGCCACACCTGTTTCCCGAGCCCCCTATCGAATGAGTCCACCTGAACTCATGGAGCTGAAGATGCAATTGCAAGAATTATTAGATAAAGGATACATTAGACTGAGTGTGTCTCCATGGGGAGCACCGGTCTTATTTGTGAAAAAGAAGGATGGAACTTTTAGGATGTGCATTGATTATCGTCAACCGAACAAGTTGACCATTAAGAATAGATATCCACTTCCTAGAATTGATGATATTTTTGATCAAGTGAGAGGAGCTTCAGTCTTTTCCAAGATAGACCTAAGGACTGGTTATCACCAGCTTAGAATTAAAGAAGAAGACATCAGCAAAACAGCATTTCGAACCAGGTATGGGCATTACGAATTTGTAGTCCTACCTTTTGGGTTGACTAATGCCCCTGCCACATTTATGTGCCTGATGAATAGTGTGTTGAATAAGTATTTGGACAAATTTGTTCTTGTGTTCATAGATGATATCTTAGTTTATTCCAAAAATGAGGAAGAACATAAGGAACACCTGAGAATAGTGTTGCAAACTTTGAAAGAAAATCAGCTATATGCCAAGTTCAGTAAATGTGAATTTTATAAAGATAAAATTCAATATTTGGGTCATATAATTTCTGGAAAAGGGTTGGCAGTTGACCCTGAAAAGATAAAAGCCATTAAAGAATGGCCAGTTCCCACTGATGTCTCAGCAGTAAGATCATTTATGGGAATTGCAGGCTATTATCGCAGATTTGTGGAGAGATTTTCTGCTATAGAAAATCCCATAACCTCATTACAAAGGAAGGGTGTTAAGTTCGTGTGGACTGAGAAATGTCAAAATAGTTTCGAACAATTGAAACAGAAACTTATTTCAGCTCCTATATTAAAAATTGCTGATCCTGATAAAGAGTTTGTGGTATGTACAGATGCTTGCAGAGAGGGGCTAGGAGGAGTCCTATTGCAAGAAAATTCAGTTATTGCCTATGAGTCTAGGAAATTGAAAACTCATGAAAAGAATTATAGTGCATATGATTTGGAATTTGCAGCTGTTATTCATGCCTTAAAAATGTGGAGACACTATCTGCTGGGGAAGAAGTTCACATTGATGACTGATCATATTAGCCTTAAATATTTCTTTTCCCAAACTGACCTAAATGCAAGACAAGCCAGATGGCTGTCTTTTCTAAGTGAATTTGATATGGACATAAAACATATCAAGGGAAAAGAAAATAAAGTTGCTGATGCCTTAAGTAGGAATGCTTGTCAACATGTAAACAGCATTGGGAGTAGTGCCCAGATGGAGATAGAGGAATTGGTGGGAAAAGCAGCAACTCAAGATCCCCACTATGAAGCACTCTTGGTGAAATTACAGACAAGGGATAAAACAAATTACACTAAAAATCCACAAGGGATACTCTATTACAAAAACAGGTTGTATATTCCAAATATAGAGTCATTGAAAAGAGAAATTCTAGATGAATATCATAAACAGCCCTATGCAGGACATCCCGGATATCAAAAGATGTTAACAGCCTTGAAGAAGAAGTTGTTCTGGCCAGGAATGAAGAGAGATGTAGCAGAGTATTTAAGTAGATGTATGGAATGTCAGTTAGTTAAAGTTGAGCATCAACACCGAGCAGGGCTCCTGAACCCTCTGCCAATTGAAGAATGGAAATGGGACACAGTTTCCATGGATTTTATAACAGGATTACTCAAGACTAAATATGAACATGATTCTGTGATGGTAGTAGTAGACACTCACAAAGTCGCACTATACCAAGATCTAACTTGAACGGCCTGGCAGCCAATGTTTTCCAAGGAGATAGTGTAAGGCTTCATGGAGTTCCCAAAGACAATTGTCTCGCATCGATGCTAAGTTTACAAGACAGATTTTGAAGATTGTCGGGAGGGATAAATGGTTTAGTCTCTTAGGCACGCCATCACTCCCCACCCCTTGTTTACGTAAAGGACCTAATCAATTCTTTGGAGATAGGCTGCGAATGTATGTGATGGATAGGCCATCAAAATGGGAAGAGTATCTTCATTTAGCTGAGTTTGCCTATAATAATAGTTACCAATCCTCTATTAAGATGAGTCTGTTTGAGGCACTCTATGGGAGAAAGTGCCGTACTCCCTTGAGCTGGAGTCAACCAGAGGATAAACTGGTGTTGGGACCAGATGCACTACAAGAGATGGAAAAAATTGTCAAACAAATACAGAGAAATATGATAAAGACAAGATCGCATGTGGAAGAGCTGGACACAGATACAAAGGAAAATTTCAAGAATCAGGTGGGAGACTATGTGTATTTATGATTAAACTTCAAAAGAGCACACTTTAGTGTAGTGAATGAAATAAAATCAATGCAGATATTGAGGGCCTTTTGAGGTTAGAAAGGGTGGACCAAAGGCTTACAAGTCAAGCCTTTACCACCCCATGTTAGAGGCATAATGTATTTCATGTTTCATTATTAAAAGATATAAACATGATGCTTCTCACATAGTTGATTGAATGTTGTAATGTGGGAACCAGAGCAGAAAGCTCGCGTAACCTTCTAAATATTGGAGCGGAAAGAAATTGAATTGAGAAGCAGAACAGTAGCAAGAGTAAAGGTGCAGTGGAAGCACTTTACTGCTGAAGAAGCTACCTGGGAAAGAGAAGCTGAAATGATGGAAAAATATCCATTTTTATTTGCAAAATGAACTCTAGTAGTTGAATAACAACACCGAGGACGGTGTTTATTTCTAGAGGGGGAATATGTAACACCCCAATTCATGTGTTTGAATTTCAAAGCTAGACATTTGACCTTTAAATCCTAAGGGGTGGGAATCTACATGAGGTTGGTGAATGTGTATTTGCATATTTTATTTGAGGAAATAAATAAAATGATTGTGCATTTTGACCAAAAAGAGAATTAGAGATCACTTGCCAAATCCATGAGGATGGATAAGGCAACAAATCCCCAAAAATCTTTCAAAAAAATCCTTGAAAGAGATTTATTTAGATTTGAGGAGGAATCTAAATTTCCCCAATGAAGAGGAGTAGTTGGGAAGAGGTGAGTAAAAGCTGGAAAAGCTGAGGAAAAGCTTAAAGCAGCTTTAAAGAATCCCAAGATGGGAAGCCTAGGCTAAACAGGAAAGAAAGCATCCTGCTATTCTGAACGCAGAATTAGAAACATGCTTTGGGGAATTATGAGCTTAAATAAGCTGCTCCTAAGCAGATCAGGGGTTGATCTATTCTAGGAGGTGATCTCTGCTCGGGGGTGAGTCCTGGGAGATAAAGAGGACTCTAAGGTTGGGAGGTTGGTCATTTGCAGATTGTGGTATGTTCTGAAATTCTGGTTATCTTGTCTTATGATAGTATGAATTGGCTACATATAAAATCAAATTTAATGGTATGATTGATTTTAGTACTACATTTACCCGAATCCATCCTAAGGCTTTCACCTTCCAGATTCTGGTTAGTTGTAGACCATAAATCTGTAGAATAGAAACCCCAGAATCTCTAAACCAAGGTTGGTTTAAATCTGAAGTTACTTAAACTTTACACAGATTTACTAATTATTATTTATTCATGGAATAATGATATTTATGCTATGAATTTTAGGGAACAACATAGTAAGATAGAGCACACTTGGGGTAGAAATAACAACTAAAGTAAATACAATGAACTTGGACATTGGAAATCATGCCAGAAAAGTGAATATTACCTACCTCATATATGTATATAACTGTGAAATTTTATACTCATAGGTATATTAGTCAATCTAGAGATATCATAGAAGGAAAGCAAAGATGTCGGATTTGACATGTTGACATTTTATAGCTTGAAAAGAAATTCTATTCCACAGAAGTAATATACCATGTATAGCAAGTATAGAGTACATTATGTTTTGAAATCTATCTCAAATTCCTGATTTAAGCATCATAGTCCCAGACTAAAGCTATAATTGAGTTATATGACATAATGACTATTGAATCCATATCTATAATTAACCATGTGACTATATGTGCTCAGAAGTATGTTAGGAAAATAATATAACAGAACTAAAGTTACAAGGAATCCAATCTGAAAAGAAGCAAGTGAGATGTTGGTATAGGCTATTCGAAATGTTGCTAGAAAATTTATAATTTTTACTCTATGATTTTGATAGAAATTATAAGGGTATATATTGTCCTTCCAATCCCATTTTTCACTCATTAGAACTAAGTAGTACAGCAAAGGACTTAATTGAAAATCCAGGTCCTATAGCCAAGCATTATTGAATACATAGAGATGTACCTTAAATGAAAAGTAGAAATTATAAGTAATAACTCTAAAAGGTATTTGGAATTATTATGACCTCACAAAATAAATCTATACTGTAGAAGAGCACAGTATTCATAATTACCTATAGAGTATTTTGATCTTTTAACTTCATCTCTACACATTGAAATAAACCTTAGGGCAATAAACCTTCTTTATGCTTAACTTATATTAAAACTCCGAATATATATATATATATATATATATATATATATATATGCAATGAACAAGAGAAGGATTTAATATATATCAACAAACTTCTAGCATTACTCCACTAAAACCTTGCTATTGTTACCATAGACCACGAATGAGTTAAATATCTATATACATGAATGGCATAGGTTAATAAGCTCGATATAAATACAATTCCTATATCTAAACCATATACGTTAAGAATGGAAAATGAATCAACGAACTACATACGATCCCTATAGCAAAAATGAAATGAACCTACGGCAAAATTAAAATTATGCGCGGAGAAATAAGAAAACTGTGTCAGCGACGTATGTGAGACAAGTCAATCGGAAAATTCCGACAACTATACATCATGATTGCTTGTGAACATTTCAACGTTCAATAATAAACGAACAGAAGCGAAAGGTCAAACGAGAATAGAATGCGGAAAAATAATAGTTCTGAGCATGATGATTACAAACAATGTGGAGACTTGCCCTATTATCCCAATAATTAATCTGAGAGAGAGTGGGTAGTCATGAGGAGACAACCATCTGATTTCGCTGGTGTATCAGTGCCGCATAGAGTCTGTGGGTTTCTTGACATGCCGTAATAGCACAAGTTAAAATCATTCCGAAACGCCATATTTTCTCCACACGTTACAGAACCCCGTCCTGGGTATCACACATATGGAAGGCACCACGTTAAATCCTCTTAGGGCATAGAGGATATCTATAAAGAAAAAAATGAAACCAAACAAACCGAAAAAATTTGTGGGTGGACTGTGCATTGAGTTCAGCGGCTCAGTCGCGAGGGAGTCAGTTCTTACAACATAAAACATATGACAGTAGACTGGTAAAACAAGAAAAAAAAACCGAGCTCTACTAGTTGCCAGAAGCCGAATCCCAGCACGCGTAGAGAAGTAGGGAAAAATATCTAGACTCAGAACAAGAACAATAAACTCCCTACAACCGCACCATGAACAGATAGGGGAGATGGACGACCACGACCGCACGGCTGGCTGATCCACATTCGACACAGAACCCATTAAGTAGCCTTCTGAAACCTGCAACACATCTGCGTAACAAATCAGTAGGTGCGTTTTAAGACGAGATGTGATGCATACATAAAACAAAACTTGCTAGACAGAAAAGACAAAACGAGCATATGCTACAAAAACAATAAAGAAGAAACTCCATTAACAACTGAAGGCGTAGGAGGCACAGCCAAGTAAGAGACTAGCTGAAGAGAGCGATCAGTGGATGCAAGTTCAGGAACTTGTAACTCCGCAAGACCTGCAATCAGTAAACGAATAAGAAAACCAGTGAGGAGGTTCGGGGCGGAGGAATGTTAATAAGGAAAACAAAAACCCTAAGAATAGATATTTCAACGTACCTGAGACATCAAGTCAAAGATTGGTTCAGGCGAGCACGAGTTTTCGAAATCCCGAAGGGGATTTCAAGGACTAACATGGAACAGCAACTGTGGTACCTTCTGTCAATGAATATTATTTTAATCCTGTTCAGTACCTGGGATGCGAGCTGTCTGCGAGTTCAGGAGAGGTTACGTAGCGAAAGGACCTTCCTCTTGTCCTTCTCTAGCTGTTGGAGGAATGCTACCTCAGTACTGTAACCGGGGTGACAAGGTTGAAAAGGGATGTCACCATCATGAACTGGAAATACACCACGGAAAACTGATACCCGTGAACACGCTAATACGCTGTGGCTATGAACCAGCATGTTCGCACAATAAAATCCACAAATCAAAACCGAGATCGTGGGCAGAGTAATGGAAAAATAGGTTAAGAGCTTTGATTAGAACCAGGAGTCATATGAAAGTTGTAGTAACAATCTACACGAAGAGACAAAATTGGCGGACTCACACGGGCGAAAGACCCAATACCGGAGTACGTGTGTTGGAAAACCACAAATCGCGCAATGGTAAAGGTACAAGGTAGGTTTAATATCTATAAATTGCACAATAGCACTGCGCCTATCACACAAATGCTATAATAATTTATAGTACGTAAGGACCAATCAAAACAAAAGTTTAATGGGGTTAATATTAAGTTACACTAAATATGCATATGGTCTTACACTTATATCGATTATATATGAAAGGGATTTAGAATGTTAGTCACATTTTATATAGACATAGGTGTGTTATACCTATAACATTACAAAATTATCGAATATATTACTTCTTATTATATATATATATATATATATATATATATATATATATATATATATATATATATATATATATATATATATATGCCAAGTTAATTATGAAAAAAAAAAGGGTTTGAATATATATATTTATATAAGAGCTATATATGATATATATTTATATAGGAGCTATCTATATATGTATACATGCCATTAAAGTCATATTGCCAAAGGCTTGAAATGCGAGTAGTATAAACGGGGTATATGAACATAATTGTAATATGTATTTTAGAAGGAAGGCTTGTGTAATACTAGAAATAGAAGGGAATATTTAGTCTTCTCCTGAACAAAAAGAAAGAAAGAAAGAAAAAAAAAAATTTGTTCCAGACTGGAGGTGTTACAAAAACTAAGTTATATTAAAAAAAATTAAAATGCGAGGAATCCCTTAACAAGGTTAGCTGTGAAACAGATACCATACCTTCGATACATCTTCAGACTAGCTGAATGGGAAGAACCTCATGCAAGAGATGATTCCCTGTCCCTCTGCAAGCCCTAGACTCGGTATGAAACCCCAGCAAGAAGCAAAGGAAAGTAACGGTTGTCACAACAGGACTGGAATGAATCTTTAGCACTTGCAAAATGAATCAGGATTCAAGGGTTTAATCAGACGAATAGACTCACTATATATTCGCTTTGCGACGGAGAAAACCACAAGAAGCCGAGAGCAGCTAGCGCACCATGATGAGAGTTGAGACTGTAATAACCCTCTCACAAATAGTAAAACTCCAGATTTTCCCCCTGCCAAATCTGTGGATATCGAGGCGAGTAGCATATCTGTCTTGAGAGTAAATAGGAGTAAACACTTTTTCCATGGTGGAGCGGAGTCGCTTGCCACTTGGCGGAATTTCCCATTAACCAATGCAACCCTCATAAATACCTCATAAATGGAAAAGATCACATAACTACATAGCATATAGGAATTTACACACTCGACTTGTTTGCTATGCTGAATACCATGTATAGAGGACAAGGGTTATATCTCAAATTAATATACCTACAAAAGATATACCAAAGACATTTAAAAACATGTTGGAAACGATGCAACGATGCCAGCATAGAGTTTGAGTCTAGTGCTGAAATATATTTCATACAATTGTATAGTAACATTATCTGCTTGGTAACAAGTAAGTGTAGATGTTAATACAAGTTTGGATACATATATGGATAGTAATTTTTTTTTATATAGTTATGTTGATGAACGTGACAAGTGGTATTAGAGCCAAGGTACCACACTGGAATCCTAAGGGTCTGCTAACAATGAAGATGTGTATGTGTTAGTGCACTGAGAGGAAGTGAGAGAAATGAGGGAAGGAATAACATCTCAATCACAACCGGAGGAGACTCAAGGCCCAACAGTTATGAACCCAAAAATGTGGGTTCAACTAATTGTGGAACAACACCAAAAGACGAGTAGACTGCTGGAGGAACCGCAGCAAAAAACTGCTTTTCTGCTAAATACAGTACAACAGTTACAAGAGGAGATGATTAGAGTCCAGAGGGACAACGAGAGGTTGTTGCAAGATTAGGAAAATATTCTGAAGAGTTTATCTGATAAACAAAATCAGGAAATGCGACACCCCAGTGCAGAAAGAGAGTTATAGATGGAACTAGAGGACCAACAAACTAGAAACAACACTACAGGAAAGACAGAAAAGAGTCTCTCCCAGAAGAGAAAAAACAAGAATTATGATGAGGCGGAGTCTAGTAATCTGTCCGATCAGCAGGATCTTAAAAGACAGAAAGTGGAACTGTAAGGGGAATTTCACAAAATTAAGCCACCAACATTCGATGGTGAAGCAGAGGAGGCGGCTGAAGCCTGGTTAATCAATATAAACAAGTATTTCCAGGTATATGAATATAGCAGCAATCTGAAGGCCAAATTGGCTATATATCAGTTACGAGAAAAGGCCACCCTGTGGTGGGAGGAGATGAAAAATGTATGCAGCATTGATGAGCGGGATATCACATGGGAACTGTTTCAGCAGTACTTTAGGGACAAGTACCTGACAGAAAGATTTTACGATGACAAGGCTAAGGAATTCCATGATCTTCGGTTAGGAAAAATGACCATGGATGACTATGTTACAAAATTCACCTCTCTGTTACATTACGTACCTTATCTCCGGGAGGAGAAAGCCAAGGTGCAGAGGTTGTTAAAAAGTTTACCTACTCATATGCGAGAAAGAATAGAGTTTGTTAACCCTCAGACTATGGATGAGGCTATCCGTAAAGCACAAATGTGATACCAACAAAATAATGTCAAGGGTGAGGGAGGAAAGAGCTGGCCACCAAAGAAAAATCAGAAAAATAACCCTACTTTTAAAGGCAGCAAAGGCAACAACCTTAAAGGCTCAGCACAAAACTCTATCAGCAAGAAGTTTGGAAAAAACCATCAAACAACTAGGTGGCCAGCTGAGGAGAAACCTACTGAAGCATCAAGCAAGACAGACCAAGGGCAAATTTCCAAGCCTCCCCTACAGTGTTGGGGTTGTGGGGAAGCGCATTACTATAAAAACTGTCCCCAATGAAATAAAACTGAAACTGTAGCAATCTGCAGGAGTCATCCATAGTAGGGGACATGGCGCGTAACATTCCTCGCATCAATGTAGCCTTGGAAGATCGGAAAGCTGATTATCAGCCCACAATGATTGAACTTGAAGGTACTTTACTAACTAAACCTGTTTCAATTTTGGTATATCTTGGAGCAAGTTTGAGTTATGTAAGTCCCATGTTATTGGAAATATGTAGACTAAAGGTTCAGAAATTTAAGAATTCTTGGCTAGTACAGTTAGCTACCAGGGCGAAACGAAAGGTAACGACTAAAGTCCCTAACTGTGTGTTTGAAGTGGCAGAACAATAGCTACAGGTGGACCCACATGTCTTACTGCTGGGGTCTTATGATGTCCTATTGGGTATGGACTGGTTGGAACAATAATGGAAATTAGTGGATTGCAAAGAAAAGATTATCTCCTTCAGAATGCAAGATGGTACGCGGAAAGAAATCCATGGAATTAAAAAGCCTAATCATGGATGACATTCCTGTGGTACAGGATTTTCTGGATGTATTTCCAGAAAACATTCTTGGTTTACCACCCAAGAGAGATATTTACTTTACCATGGAATTGCTGCCAGGAGCCTCTCCGGTATCAAGAACCCCTTACAGAATGAGTGTACCAGAATTAACAGAGCTGAAGATACAGTTACAAGAACTGTTAGTGAAGGGCTACATCCGCCCGAGTGTGTCCCCATGGGGAGCACCAGTTATTTTTGTTAAGAAAAAAGATGGGATGTTACGCATGTGCATGGACTATAGGCAGCTTAATAAGTTGCCTGTTAAGAATAAATACCCCTTACCGAGAATCGATGATTCATTCGATCAAGTGAGAGGGACTAAGGTGTTTTGTAAGATAGACTTAAGATCCGGATATCATTAGATTCAGATTAAGGAAGAGGATATTTGCAAAACAAAATTCCGCACTCGATATGGACATTATGAATTTGTGGTGCTGCCCTTTGGATTGAAAAACGCACCAGAAACATTCATGAGATTGATGAATGACATCTTTCATCACTACTTGGATAATTTTGTGCTGATTTTCATAGATGATATACTAATATACTCAAAAATTGAGGCAGAACATAAAGAACATTTGAGGATAGTTCTGGAGGTACTGAGGAAGCATCAGCTTTACGCTAAGTTTAGCAAATGTGATTTCTTTAAAACAAAAATCCAATACTTGGGACATGTTATATCAGCTGAAGGGATAGTTGTTGATCCTGAAAAGATTAAAACTATTATGGAATGGCAAGTACCTCAGAATGTGGCGGACATTAGATCATTTACGGTTCTGGCTAGTTATTATAGGAGATTCATAGAAGGGTTTTCTAGAATTTCTTTCCCTATTACATCCTTGCAGAAGAAGGGCAAGCCCTTTAAATGGATGAAAGAATGTCCAGACATATTTGAAAGGCTGAAACAACTCTTAACTTCAACCCCAATACTGAAGGTAGCTGACCCAGAAAAAGACTATGAGGTCTGTACAGACGCCAGCAAAGAAGGAGTTGGAGCAATATTAACTCAAGAAGGTAAAGTAATAGCTTATGAGTCTAGGAAGTTGAAAGAGCATGAGAAGCAATATTATGCTTATGACTTAGAGCTCACAATAGTAGTCAACACCCTCTGAGTGTGGAGACATTATTTTTTGGGTAAAATATTTGTACTTAGAACAAACCATAGCAGGTTGACCAATTATTTTAAGCAAGCATATTTGAATTTTAGGCAAGCAAGGTGGAACGCATTTTTGAGTGAATTAGATATAGACTTACAGCATGCTAAGGGGAAGGAAAATAGAGTTGTAGACATGTTGAGCAGAAAACTGCACGCTATTTCTGCCCCATAATTTAATCAGTTAGAAAGCCAGCTGATGGAGCAGTTAAAAAGAGAAGCGCTGAAAGACCCGGAATACAAATTCTTGTGGCAACAAATGGAGAATTATGAGAATAAAGGCAAGCCAACAGAGTATGGAAAGGACAAAGAGAAAAATTTGACCTTTCACAGAAGAGTCTATGTTCCTAATCGCGCAAGTATTAAGGAGTTGATCCTGAATGAGTTCCACTGCAGCAATTACGCTGGCCACCCAGGATATCAAAAGATGCTCAATGCAATAAGAAAGATATATTACTGGCCAAGAATGGGTAAAGATATTGCAGAATATCTAAGAAAGTGTTTGGAATGTCAGCAAGTTAAAGTGGAGTATCAGCATCCTGTAGGGCTATTGCAGCCCATACCCATTCATGAATGGAAGTGGGAGGTTATCTCCTTAGATTTCATCATGGGCTTACCTCGAAAAAAGAAACAAAATGATTCTATTATGGTAGTAGTGGACAGATTAAGCATGCTAGCCCATTTCATACCTGTACAATCTACCTACAAGATGGTACAGATTGCAGATATATTCATGAAGGAAATATTTAGGCTACATGGCATACCTAAGACCGTGATTTGAGATCGAGATGTTAAGTTCACATCAGCATTTTGGAAAACTTTGTTTTCTGGTCTAGGAATGCAGATACACTTTAGTACTGCCTATCATCCTCAGACTGATGGGCAGACAGAATGGGTCAATCAAATACTGGAAGATATGCTGCACATGTACGTGATGCAGTAGCCAACCAAGTGGGAAAATTATCTTCACCTTGTGGAGTTTGTGTATAACAATGGGTATCAGGAATCCCTGAAGATGATTCCTTTTGAAGCCTTATATGGCAGGCAATTCTGCACACCCATCAACTGGAGCAGCCCTGAAACAAATTGTTGTTAAGACCCAAAATGTTGGCTAAAATGGAAGCTGAAGTAAAAAGAATAAGGCAGAATTCGAAGGCTTCGCAAGACAGACAAAATGTCTTTACAGACAAGAAAATATCCTACCATGAATTCAGGGTAGGAGACCATGTGTACGTAAGAATTAAGCCTAAAAGAAGTACCTTGAGGTGGACCTCTTGCACCAAATTGGCTCCCCGTTACTGTGGACCTTTCCAAATTTTGGAAAGGGTGGGACCATTAGCTTATAGATTTGCTTTGCCTAGCCATATCAAAGTACACAATGTGTTCCATGTATCCTTGTTAAAGCGATATGTACATGATGAAAAACATGTAATTCATTGGCAGAACATTCAGGTAGGAAGAAGGGGTAGAAAACAAATCCTAACTTGAAGTTTGAATAAAATTAAATGTACTGATTGTTAACACTATTGTTCTTTCAGGTAGAACTGGACGGAGAATTTTTGGTAGAGCAGCTACGCATACTTGATCGAAGGGAAATTGAACTCCGTAAAAGAGTAGTTATCTATGTGAAAGTGCAATGGAAGCACTTTGGACCGAACGAAGCTACTTGGGAGGATGGAAAATTTATGCAGGAAGCCTACCCGGAACTCTTTTGAGAGATGGGCTGAAAACACCGAGGACGATGTTATTTCCAGGGGGAGGAGATGTAATTGCCTCATTAAGGGTTAAGTAGAATTAACAAGTTTAAAGACAATTTTTTTATTTACTATGATTTTTAAAATTCTGGCAGGAAAAAATGAATTGTATTGTTATGAAACAAAAGTATTTTTTTACTTTGGATACTGAGTTAATGAGAGGAAAAAAATGAATGGAAAGAAAATCTCTTAAGCTGATTGGTAAAAGTTTCTAAGAATAGGAGGTGGTTGGGGACAGTTGGAAAAATAGTTACCTACCCTCCAGGGATAAAAGGAAATCCCAGGAGAGGGGCAGGGGTTCTGTGAAATTTTGGGAAGAAGGGTGAAGTATTTTCTTGAGCTGGCTGAGGACCAGTGAAAAATATCTTTTGCAACCATTGTGAACCAGTTTTTCTGATTGTGGCTGGATTGGCCCTCCAGAGGTCACAACAAGAAGAATCCGTTGTCATCCCGTGGTGCCATCCAGAGATTCTAGAGCTAGGGGGCAAGAGGAGGACGTCATAGCCTCCCTTGATGGTTGGGAGGACCACATATTTGAGAGATTTATTTCCAGATAAGTATGCTAAATCTATATGTAATGAATTTCTGAATTTGAAAGAAAAGTTATATATTGTGTAAAGTATTCTTTATTGTGCAGAGTATTTTTCTTTAGAAAATTTTCATTCTGTTAAGATTTAATATTGTAGATGCCTTAAGAAGCTGGATATGTTTTTCCTTAGACGGAATAGGGTCTGACTAAGCATAATAACAGATAGATACCCGGTGTAGTAAATGGGTGATCTCCGTGACATAATGTATTTAATTGGTTATGTATTTATTTGGTGATACGTATTAGTTTTTATTAAAAAAAAAAAAAACTTTGTTAAGAATTTGCATGTACAGGAAAGATTGAGTTAGGGAACCCATGGTCTTAGTAGCACTTGTATCATTAGATCCGGTACTGAAAAACGAGTATATTAAATAGATATACTATAGAAGAAAACAAAAAGGCAAACAATATAAAGGAAAATGTTGGGAACCGACAAACACTAGTCAGAAGAGCGTGTGTACAGAGGTTTCATAAATATTTTAAAAGTCGAGAAACTGTAAGGGTCAGGAATGTAGTGGCAGAAGGCTTGGGTCATGGGGTGTAGGGTTTGAGGAAAAACCCTTCCCCCCCTTACCGTGCCTTTTAAACAAACAAATTCTATTCTTAGTTGGCAACGGTGGACCGGGCACCAGGTACCTAGGGAAAGAAACAATGATATCCTATGAAAAAGAGCACGACTCGTATGACATAGTAACTCTGTTCAAGAAATGAGTATAGAATAATATTTTTTAACTAATTACAGGAAAACCCTCAACACTGGGTTGAGTCATGAGGAAGACCGACAATGTAGTGTAAACTGTATAAACAAATCCTCAGAAGAACCATCGAAAAGGTAAAACACGATGGAAATTTATACCGAGCGTTAGTACTCGAAAAGAAACTAAAATGAATTTAGGCGTTTAACCTATGCAGTGAGAATTTATTCTTGCAGTACCATTCTTACATTAAAGAGAAATAGAACGCTCATTGAGTTGCCCAAAACTAGATGTCAAGCACTGGAGAAAATACGTATTCTGCAAAGGCAACATGATGAATGTAGAAACAAAGATAGACACTGAATTCGCGACACTCAAACCTCGCACCAGTGAGAATGGCGAGCATAAGCCTCGACGAGGTTCTTGTAATTTATTTAACAAGGAAAAGAACAAAACTAGTAGGCACCATAACCATAAAGTTTTGTTTCAGTTAACACAAGCACCAAGGCCTCGGCCCCAAAAAGATTAAGTAGCCAGAAGCGGTTCTACAGCCCAGATCAAGTATTCGACCATAAAATAAGTGTATTACATTGTTTTAATCAAAAGAACCTAGAGACTAAATTCCCGAGGTAAATGTCTACTGCGAATACATTAAACCCTAAGCTGCGAAGGAAGTCTATCTATCTTTTGCCATGTTTGCATGGTTATCATGGGTTCGAATCAACATAGATTACCTATGAATAGAAGATTCATTGTAAGCCGTGGTAGATGAACGAGTATGGAGATCTGGAGTAGGGGTTTGGCGTAAAGCTACCAACCTACCATCATCACAGTCTCGAGTTATAGATTGAACATTATCTGACCGATTTAATAGATAGCAAAAATTAATATCTTAAAAGGCTAAGAGGGTAGAAACATTATTTGGAATACCTGTTAGCGAGATGAAACTTGAAACCCTGCAAAAACCTAGAAATGAACATTGGGGTTTAGTCATAGCGGGGAAAATTGAGTTATATAAAAAAAAATGAAAATGCGAGGAATCCCTGAACAGGGTTAGCTATGAAACAGATAACATACCTTCAATACATCTTCAGACTAGCCGAATGGGAAGAACCTCGTGCAAGATATGATGCCCTGTCCCTCTGCTAGCCCTAGACTCGGTATGAAACCCCAACAAGAAGAAAAGAAATGTAACGGTTGTCACAACAAGACTGGAATGAATATTTAGCACTTGCAAAATGAATCAGGATTCAAGGGTTTAATCAGATGGATAGACTCACCATATATTCTCTTTTTGATGGAGAAAACCACGAGAAGACGAGAGTAGCTAGCGCGCCATGATGAGAGCTGAGACTGCAATAACCCTCTCACAAACAATAAAACTCCAGATTTCCCTCCCGCCAAATCTGTGGATATTGAGGCAAGTAGCACAGCTGTCTCGGGAGTAAATAGGAGTAAACACTTTTTCCATGGTGGAGCGGAGTTGCTTGCGAGTTGGCGGAATTTCCCATTAGCCAATGCAACCCTCATAAATACCTCATCAATGGAAAAGATCGCATAACTACATAGCATATAGGAATTTACACACTTGACTTGTTTGCTGTGTTAAATACCATGTATAAAGGACGAGGGTTATATCTCAAATTAATATACATACAAACGATGTACCAAAGAAATTTAAACACATGTTGGAAACGATGCAACAATGCCAACACAGATTTTGAGTCTGGTGTCGAAGTATATTTCATACAATTTTATAATAACATTATCTGCTTGGTAACAAGTAAGTGTAGATGTTAATACAAGTTTGGATACATATATGCATATTAATTTTTTTTTTATATAGTTATGTTGAAGAACGTGAAATACATTTTGTTTTATCTTGTCACTATGTCCTTTTGAGAATTAATTTGGTAAACCTTTTCAATTCGGGATGTATTGTTTGGTATTTAATTCTCATTGCAATTATAAAATTGCATTGACTTGTACTTAATTTACATGATAATTATATAATTTTTATTATATTTATATATCTTAAATTCATATTATTATTTTTTTAATTTACATAGTAATTATGTATTTTTTCATTTTATTAATTACATTCATATATTTTATATTTATATAATTAGTCTCTTTCAAAATAAGAATATAGAAATTATATATTTTTTTTTGTTAACTTCAATAGTTTAGAGTTGATTGACTTAGAATTTTGAGTGTTTTATTTCATTTTTTTAACATGTTGTTAATTTTTATTGGGATCATAGTTAACTTTTTGTGATCAAAATAAAATAAATCAATAATTCAAATCAATTTTTATTAATTAACTTTTTGTATTTTCTAGTTGTAAATAATAAATTTTAAGAATCATAACAAATTATATTTAATGGAAATAACTAATTGTAAATACCAACATAAAATAATGTTAATAAAGTAAAAAATCCTAATTCAAATTAATTTATTTACTAATTGTAAATATGAATATAACATAACTTTAATATGGTTGTATTAAGTGAATATATTTTATTATTTAGAAATATACATGTTAAAGAATCAAACAATAAAATTATCTTAATTAAAAAGTATGTTTTACTTATTTAAATCAAATTAGTTGATATCACTTTTCATTAATTTAAATTAGAGAAAGATGCATTTAAGAAAAAAATTGTAATTATAAAATGACATATTTTAATTAAAGTAAAACAAATCAATAATTCAAACTAATTTTTATTAATTAAATTTTTGTATTGACTAATTTTAAATTCGAAGATAGTATAATGTTTTTTTTGTTATCTTAGTAGATCCTTGCTATTCTCTATTAATATAAAAAACATGCATAATAGATACAGAAATTAGACCTAAATTTGTCCAAAGGAAACTAGGTCTATTGGCCATTATATTGTAAGCCATCCAAAACATGTACTTCCTTAGATTCCTATAAATAGTATTTAAGTAACTAATATTAGAGTTTACTAATACTAACATTTAAATAATTTATAAATAAAGCTAGCCGCTAAAAGAAACTAAAACTGTCTACTGTAGTCATCATCTAACTAAAACTGTCCACTGTAGTCATCATCTGACTACACAGGGGCCGGATCTTTAACACTGCAACCTAGCATATCAACTTGTTTCATAGCCTTTAAATGTCTTTCTCCATTCTTCCAAGACGAGCATACTAATGCAGTTGATGCAGGTTAATTTCCTGGATGTTTCTATTTATCTGATGTTTCTATTTATCTCTACCATTGTGGAGACTGCCCCCTCCTGCTTCCTGAATTGATATTATGCCCTTAACCAGTAGGCATTTTACTAACCAATATGTTCTGATTGAGTGTTGAAACAGTGAGATTCTCCCTTGGGTATGCCTTGGGTCAATAATCACATGCTCTAATTCTTCCACTGCCAGATCATCCTCCTCTTTCATTTTAGTTATAAAATAATGTTAACATATCTTTATTATATCCTAAAAATTAGTAACTATATATAAATATATTTTTTCAAATATAATTAGGAAAGAAATGTTGGCAAGATGCTAAAAAATAACAAGTAACTATGATAATAGTTATTAATTATAAAATTCTTATGAAATAAAATAAGTTTAATAGTGTTAGGAAAGAAAAGTTTAAGAGATTCTAAAAATGAGTAATTATATACAAATAATTTTTTTTAAACAAAATTAGAAAAAAAAATTCTAACACAATTTTAAAAAGTAGTAACTAAATAGTGCGAGTGTCAGATAAGCTCAAATAAATGATACATAAATTAAATAAATACATGAAATTATAGATGATTATATAGAATTGTATAGTAATAAATTTTAAGAATCATGAAAAATTATATTTAATGTAAATATCTAATTGTGTATAACTTAGTGTTAATAAAGTAAAAAAAATTGAATAATTCAAACTATTTTTTTATTAATTAACCCCTTTTATTGACTAATTTTAAATACCAACATAAATGTTGAGTGTTGAATTAACATATAGAAATATACTTTATATAATTAAATAAAGAAAACAGATTAATTAAAAAACACATATTATCTATTTAAATGAAATTAATTGATAATAATTTTGATTAAAATTAAACCAAGGAAAGATATTTTTAAAAATAAATGTAAAATATTTTTTTTATTAAAGATAATGAAATAAAAAATAAAAACTGAATTATCAAATTTGAAAAAAAAATGTTAACATAAAACTTTGTCTAGTTTTGTTAATTTCCTCGATATCTTTTCAAAACTCATACCTCTCTTCCCTTTGATATACGAGATGCCAGAATATATATATATATAATAACTCATTACTTATTAGGCTCACAAACAAGAATACCAAACCAAGTTTATAAGAAATAATTGTGAATAGGATGTCTCATCTTTGTGTGAAATTTTGGAAATTATTTTTTAGGAATGTTTATAGTCATTGTAAAATTTAATATTATGTTTAATATTTTAATATAATAAGAATTTTATTTTATTCATTAATGATTCTTTTCCTATACTTGTGCTTTTCTTTTTCTTTTTTTACTATATTTTGTTACATAAATTCCATATTATCACTAATTTATTTCATTACTTTTTCTTGGTGTAACATTCATCCATATTATAATAATGATAAAAAAATAAAAATAATAGAAAAAAATTATTATTACTTTACTTTCTACGTATACATCTAATGATATACCTAGCAAGGTCATACCATAGTCTACTAATCATTAATATTTCGAAATTCAGATCATATACATAATTCCGTTTTATCATTGTTCATAACATTACTTCTATGCTATGGAACTATGACATCGTTGTGCACACATTGTCTTTTGGGTTTTAACTTATATATATATATATATACATATATGTTTGATGTGGTCATTATAGCCGAAGCCATACACCAGAGTTATCAAACATGTAATACATATTTATTGCAACACATAATCATATCAGATATATTAACTCGACAACATAATTTCATCCAATACACATATAAAATCTGAGGTGTACTATGGTGCTTGTTATGCATCTATCCCGATCCTTTTGTAGCTGGCACACACTTGACTTGTACTGGTTGACATCCAGCGATCTTTAGGTTTGGCTAATGACTTTAGTTTTGTAACGGTTTCATTTGCATTTTTTCGACCCGAAGGCTCTGGAGGACTGCTCTGCTGGTCCTAGGGTTTCTCCATCCGGTCCTTAGGTTCTATGGCTACCCGCTACTGTGGCAGCACGATGCCTTGGAAGATGCTTCACAATTCCTGTTGTCTAGTAAACCCTCCAAAACTTCGCTTGGCTCGAATGGTTAAATGCATTTGACTGTTAAGTATCTAGGGTTTGATATGTGTAAATATTCATATCTCTCATTTTGCCGCATGGCTCTGTTTCTGATTATTGGTTGAATCACTTTGCTTATTCTTGTTTGCAAATATGTGTATGCTTAAATGAATCAAACGTGTCTCCTGCTCGGATTGAGCTCACCTCAACCTACATGAAATCTTCAGGTAATTCTTATTACGTTTTCCTCTTCTGTTAATTGAAGTATATTACTATTGCAAGGAGTAAGGGTTTCCTTTCCTTCCCTCCTTACTAATCTCTCTTTTTTTCTTGTTTGGTAGGCATAGGTTTAATTACTTCCGCTTGCTACAAAGTTCTAACTTGAAATAACAAGCAATATCTCTAGGTTCAGGGTTTTCTAATCAGTTACATGCTTGCACTAACAGGTACCCTTAATCAATTCTAGGTTCAAACCCTTGGTTTGAAATGCAACTAAGTTATTGTTTCTTCTTTTAATACGGCCACGGGCCTCTTATTGTGTAAGACTGTTAGTTTATTAAATTTTTGGAGGAACAATACCTATGTAATTTTCTTTCAACGATATATAATTACAGTTAATAGGATGGTCGAGGTTTTGTACCCACGCCATTGACTTATATATATCTCTTTTTTTGAACAAGTATGATGGCATTTTCTTGGGTTTCTTATCTGTCTTAACATATATACAAGTTAGAAAGTGATTCTCTTTAGTGCATGATTTTTTTCTGCGAATTTTCGTGAAGCTACCTATTCGATTCTTTCATCCCAGAGAAATGTAAATGTTTGAGTTTCCTATTGAATTTTCTTTATCAATAGAATATTTGCATTTGAGGCTTATGTTATTTCACCTTCTTGTATGAACTATGATTGTCACTGATAGTGCACATGGATTATGGTTTCCTTTGCATGTTTCTCATAGAGTGTTTACCTTCTAGCCTTTGATTTTTAATAAAAAAAGGGTTATCTTATTTTTAGTTGTGGAAGGGTTTAAAATATCCTGAAGGTTTCTTTCTAAACTGTTTCCACATTGAATTCTCTGTTAATTCTCAAGATGTACTAGGAATAACAATTTTTGAATGTGACCGGACCACTAATTGTCCATGTATTATCATAGGTTCAAAGGAAAACCAACCTAGAATCTGGTCACATCATCTTGGTTAACAGTCCTTTGCTAGAGCGTAGTTTATTCAATTTAGTAATCTATTTTTTTTAACGAATAATTTGCACAGATAGAATTTCAAAATTTAATATCATACCTACTCAATAAAATTCCTTTCTCAGACTTTCTTTCCTATCTGTATAGTTTCCTAGCAAATTTTAAGCACATAGAAATCATTCAACCATATTGTATTTCTCAGTTTTCTTAATTATAAAATTAAAAAGAAACCAGTATATACTACTAACAGAAAAGAAACAAAACAGAATTCCACTCATCTATACACAATTCTGACTGATAAATGATTTCCTCCCTTCTGCGAGTGAGGTGATTAAGTCCTCTAACTCTCCCTCGTACTCCAAGACTGAGTCTTTGTTGAATACATAAATCTGGAAGAGAATCTCAGGACAGTCCAGTCCAATTCTCTAATTCCACTGGAAACAGTCTCCTCTGTAAGTTTTTCCCTTCAGGAATTACTTCTCAGGATAACTATCATTTCCTCAGTTTTCCAACAGAACCCCCAAAACTCCCTGAAATCTCTTATTTATTCAAGAGTTTCTTTTGGATAACTGTTGAACTATTTTTCTGTTCAACTAACTCCAGATCTTGAATTTACTTTTACTATCAGTCTTTACTTATGAAACTAATTTCACAAGTAATATTTTATTCAAACAATAAAATTAATTCATGTTCAAAATATTCTATTTTTAACAAATAAAAATAATGTTAAACAAATCTTAACAATATCCTAACAATTAGTCAGTAATTAAGGTAGTGGTTACAGTTTTCCCCCTCTGAAAGAGAACACCGTCCCTAGTGTTCTTATTCCATATCAGAAAAATTTTTAGGATAGGCTTCACGCACAAAACTTTCGTCCTCCCAGGTGGCCTCTTCTGGGCCAAAGTGCTTCCATTGCACTTTAACCTGGGCGATGGCTCATTTCCAGAGCATGATTTCCCTTCGGTCGATTATACTGTGAGGCTCAAACATAAATTATCCGTCTGGTTCTACCTGCACACAATGGACTTGTATTAGTTTACATAAGTCTTAAGTAACATATTATTTTTTTAACTATTATTCTCACCCTCTACCTGAATGTTCTGCTAATGGATTATATGTTTTGAATCATGAACATATCGTTTTAGTAACGACACATGAAAAACATTATGCACCCAGATATGGCTGGGAAGGGCCAATCGATATGCCACAGGCCATACTCTTTCCAATATTTGGAAAGGGCCACAAAACCTGGGAGCAAGCTTAGCACAAGATGCCCATCTTAACGTACTCTTCTTTGGCTTAATTCTCACATACACGTGATATCCCACTTCATATTCATGATATGATCTTTATCCTGCATCAATTACATTTCACAATATGTCCTGGGTCCTTAATGAGCTTGGTTTTGGGACTACTCCAATTGATAGGAGTTATGCACTGTCGCCCATATAGGGCTTCAAACTGACTCATTTTTAGCAACTCTTGATAGCCGTTATTATATGCAAAGTCCACTAAGTGTAAATATTATTCCCACTTAGTCAGTTGTTGCATAACATACATTCTCAACATTTCCTCCAACACTTGATTTACTCATTCTGTTTGCCCATCCATCTGTGGATGGTAAGCAGTAATGAAGTTAATTTGAGTCCCTAAACCTATGAACATTTTTTTCCAAAAGGCTGATGTAAATTTTACATCCTTATCTTAAATAACAGTCTTGGGAATGCTGTGCAGTCTGAAAATTTCCCGCATAAATAAATCTGCTATATGTATTGTCTTGTATGTGGAATTAACTGGTATAAAGTGTGTTGATTTACTCAATCGATCTACTACTACCATTATAGAGTCATTACTTCTTTTTTATCTTGGTAGTCCAGTGATGAGATCCAATGAAATCACTTCCCATTTCCACTCTGGAATTGGTATATGTGGCATTAAACCCACCGGATGTTAGTGTTCTACATTCACTTGCTAACATTCTAAACACTTGTTTAGATAGGTTGTTATATCTTTCCTCATACCATGCCAGCAGTAGTCTTTTCTTATTGCTGTCAACATCTTTTGGTACCCAGGATGCCCTGCATAATTGCTTCTATATATTCATCCAATACTAGATTCTTTGAATCAAATCTATTTGGAATGACTATCCTTTTCTTTAAAACCAACAATCCATATTTGTTGATTTCATAATCTCCCAGCCTTCCTTGTTCTTTAAATTCCTGTGCTTGTTGCCACAAAAATTCATATTCAGGGTCTTTTTCTGCTTCTTTTCTTATTTTCTCTAGGAATCTGCACTCAACTTGTTTAACGTAAAATTCATAAAAATTATGCATTTTTCTACTCAATGCATCCACTACTCTATTCTCCTTTCCTTTTACATGTTGCATGTCAATGTCAAATTTTCTCAAAAATGTGTTCCACCTTGCTTGGCAGGAATTTAAATCAGCTTGTTTAAAATAGCTGGTTAAAATGCTATGATCTGTTTTCAGCACAAATATTTTTCCAAGTAAGTAGTGCCTCCACACACGGAGTGCGTGCACTACTGTGGTCAACTCTAAATTATAGGCTGAGTATCATTGTTCATGATATTTTAACTTACGAGACTCATATGCGACCACCTTTCCTTCTTGCGATAAAATTGCCCCAACACCTTCCTTACATGCATCTGTGCGAACTTCAAATTCTTTATTTGGATCAGCTACACTTAACACCGGTGCTGATGTTAATAGTTGCTTAAGCTTTTCAAAGCTGTCTTGACATTCCCTTGTCCACTTAGATATTTTTCCCTTCCTTTGTAGAGAGGTAATAGGAAAGGAAATCTTTGAAAATCCTTTAATAAATCATCGGTAATAACCAGCGAGTCCATAAATGATCGTACATCTGCCACATTTTACGGTACCTTCCATTCCATGATCGTTCTGATTTTCTCTGGATCCACTGCTATACCTTTCGCAGATATCACGTGTCCAAGGTATTGTATTTCTTCTTTGAAGAAATCACATTTACTGAATTTCGCATATAATTGATGTTTTCTTAACATTTCCAGCACCATTTGCAAATTCTCCTTGTGTTCTTCTGCATTCTTAGAACATACTAGGATGTCATCAATGAAAATTAACACAAAGTTATCTAGATAAGGGTGAAAGATACTATGCATCAGTCTCATAAAATTTGCTAGTGCATTGGTCAACCCGAAAGGTAGCACCACGAACTTGTAATGACCATACCTTGTGCAAAAAGCAGTTTTGTGTATATCTTCATCTTTTATCCGGATTTGATGATAACCTGATCTCAAATTAATATTTGAGAATATAGTATCTCCTTTTACTTGATCAAACATATCATCAATTTGTGGTAGGGGATATTTGTTCTTAACAGTCAATTTATTTAACTGGCAGTTATCCATGCACATACGCATGGTTCCGTCCTTCTTTTTAACGAATAATATAGGTGCTCCCCAGGGAGATACACTTGGTCGTATATATCCCTTATCTAATAATTCTTGAAGCTGCATTTTTAAATCAGTTAATTTTGGCACACTCATTGGATAGGGTTATCTTGAAATCGGTGATCCTCCTGGCAGCAATTCAATTGTAAATTCTATATCCCTTCTAGGTGGCAATCCTGGTATCTCCTCTAGAAATACATCCTTGAATTCCTGCACTATAGGTATATTTTCCATCATAGGAGCTTTTTCTTTAGAATAAGAAAAACCCACTGGTATAGCATACAGTTGACATCCCTTCCTCATGCATTTACCCATTTGGGAAGCTGTAATTGGACGCAACTGTACGATTTTCTTTATTCCTTGAATTTCCTGGCAGGTACCATCTTGATTTCCATAGTAGATAATATTCTCTTTGCAATCTACTAGAATCCAATGCTTTTCCAACCAATCCATACCAAGCAACACATCATAAGATCCCAAGGTCAAAATATTCAAATCCATAGTTAGTTGATGTCCATCGATTTGTAGTCCACAATTTGGTATTTTGGTGCTAACTTTACTCTTCGCTCCAGTAGCCAACTGGATTAACCATGATTTCCTAAATTTTTGACTTTGTAATTTACAGATCTCTACTAATTTAGGACTTATATAGCTTAAACCGGCTCCCAGATCTACCAAAACAAAAATATATTGAGATAACAATTTACCTTCTAGTTCAATCATGGTGGGTTGGTAATCAGCTTGTCGATCCCCCAAGGCTGAATTAATTTAGGGTATGTTTCAGGAAACATACCCCATTGTTGAGGCTTCCTATAGATTGGTTACTGCTTCATTTCTACCCCGCTGTGGGCATTTTCGATAATAGTGTGCCTCTCCACAACCCCAAAATTGTAAGGGTGGATTCTGATTCTGAGTTTGCTCCAGTTTACTATAAGCTTCAACAATTTTATCTTCTACAGGCCACCTTACTCTTTGATGATTTTTACGAAACTGTTTACTGACTGAACTCCTTGTTGTGCCTTTGAAATTACTGGTTTTACCTCTTTTAAAACCAGAATTTCTCTTGTTTTCTTTCTTGGACATCCAACCCTTGCCTTGATCTATCTTGACTTTAGCTTGTTGATAGCACATTCTGGCCTTTCTGATGGCCTCATCCATTGTTTTGGGATTTACGAATTCTACGCGTTCCTTCATGTGAGTGCGTAAACTTCTCTGAAATCTTTGTACTTTAGCTTTCTCTTCTCTTAAGTAAGGTACGTAACGTAGTAATGAAGTAAACTTAGTAATAAACGCGTCCATGGTCAATTTCCCGAGCTTCAAATCATGGAATTCTAGAGTATTTTCATCATAAAAGTGCTCTTTTAGGTACTTATCTTTAAAATACTGTTGAAACACGTCCCACGTTACGTCTTGGTCTTCTATACTGTGAACGTTCCTCACTTCCTCCCACCACAAGGGGGCTTTCTCTCTTAACTGGTAAATAGCTAACCGGACCTTAAGATTAATGTTATAATCATATACTTGAAAATACTTGTTCATATTAATTAGCCACGCCTCAGCTACCTCTTCTTCCACTCCAAAAAATGTGGGAGGCTTTATCTTTCTAAATTCACCTTACAACTCTATCTTCTGCTTTTTACTTTCCTTTTGTTCTGCTACATTATCAGATTTGGCTTCATTAAAAATTTTATTTCAATTACTTCACTGAGACAAACTTCTTTCATTTCGGCCTGTATCATGATCTCCCGTTTACTGTTCATTTCCTTCCTGAAATTCTATATCAGTACTAGGCTTCTCGAATCCTTGATTTTGTTTATCTGAGAAACTTTTCAAAATTCTTTCCTCCTCCTGCATCAACCTTGCATTATCATTTCGTACTGTTTCCATTTCTTCTTGCAATTTTTGCACAGTTGTTAACAAGATGCTGGTTTGGTGTTGTTGTTCCTCTAACAGCCTGCTAGTCTGTTGATGCTGTTCCACCCCCAACTGAACCCACATTTCAGAATTCCTCTCATGTTGGGGTTGTGTCTCTCCAACATTTTGAGGTGGTTTTTGTAAGGGTGTCCTTCTCATTTTCTCTTGTTAACCTTTCTCTTTGAGTGCATCAGGAAAACAAAATTTGACGTTAGTTGACCCATAGGGTCCCAGCATTGTAACGCTGCTCTGATACCACTTGTAACATTCATCCATATTATAATAATGACCAAAAAGTTAAAAAATAAAAAATAAAAAAAATTACTACTTTAATTTCTACCTATACATCTAATGATATACCTGGCAAGGTCATACCATAGTCTACTAATCATTAATATTTCGAAATTTATATCATATACATAATTCCCTTTTATCATTGTTCATAACATTACTTCTATGCTATGGAACTATGACATCACTGTGCACGCATTGGTATTTTGGGTTTTAACATATATATATATATATATATATATATAAATATAAATTTTTGATGTGGTCATTATAGCCAAAGCCATATACTACATTTATCAAACGTGTAATAAATATTTATTGCAGCACAAAATCATATCAGATATATTAACTCGACAACATAATTTCATCCAATACATATATAAAATCTGAGGTGTATTATGGTACTTGTTATGCATCTATCTCGATCCTTCTGTAGTTGGCACGCACTTGACTTGTACTGGTTGACATCCAGCGATCTATCCACCATTGATCTCGAGCCAAATCCAATGGTGTAAACTCATTAGGGTTGGTTAATGACTTTAGTTCTGTAACAGTTTTCATTTGCATTCTTTCGACCTGAAGGCTCTGGAAGACTGCTCTACTAGTCTCAGGGTTTCTCCATCCGGTCCTTAGGTGCTATGGCTACCCACTACTATGGCAACACGGCGCCTCGGAAGATGCTTCACAATTCCTGTTGTCTAGTAAGCCCTCCAAAACTTCACTTGGCTCGAATGGTTAAATGCATTTGACTATTAAGTATCTAGGGTTTGATATGTGTAAATATTCATATCTCTCATTTTTCGACATGGCTCTGTTTCTGATTATTGGTTGAATCACTTTGCTTATTCCTATCTACAAATATGTGTATGGTTAAATGAATCAAAGGTGTATCCTGCTTGGATTGAGCTCACCTCAACCTAGATGAAATCTTCAGGTAATTCTTATTACATTTTCCTTTTTTTTTTAATTGAAGTATCTTACTATTGCAAGGAGTCAGGGTTTCATTTCATTCCCTCCTTACTAATCTCGCCTCTATTCTTGTTTGGCAGGTATAGGTTTAATTACTTCCGCTTGCTATAGATTTCTAACTTGAAATAACAAGAAATAGCTCCAGGTTCAGCGTTGTCGAATTAGTTCCATGCTCGCGCTAATAGGTACGCTTAATCGATTATGGGTTCAAACCCTTGGCCTGAAATGCGACTGGGTTATTGTTTAGCACTCATGTTATTATTGTTCCTTAAAGTTTCTAGCTGCGGCCCTTGATTCTTTAGTTCTGGGTTGCCAATTACTACCCTCTGTAATTAGTTTTTCGTTCTTGAAATTTAGAGACTATGACTCTCAGAGTATGAGGGTTTCTTATTTTAATATGACCACAGGCATCGTATTGTATAAGACTGTTAGTTTATTACATTTTTGGAGGAACAATACGTATGTAATTTTATTTCAACGATATATAATTACAGTTAATAGGATGGTCGGGGTTTTGCACCCGTGCCATTGAATTTTGTTGAACAAGTATGATGGTATTTTCCTGGGTTTCTTATCTGTCGTAACATATATACAAGTTCGAAAGTGATTCTCTTTAGTGCATGATTTTCTTCTGGGAATTTTCGTGAAGCTACCTCTTCGATTCTTTCATCACAGAGAAATGTAAACGTTTGAGTGTCGTGTTGAATTTTCTTTATGACTAGAATATTTGCATTTGAGGCTTACCTTATTTCACCTTCTTGTATGCACTATGCTTGTCACTGATAGTGCACATGGATTATGGTTTCCTTCGTATGTTTCTCATAGGGTATTTACCTTCTATCCTTTAATTTTTAACAAAAAAAGGGTTATCTTATTTTTATCTGTGGAAGGGTTTGCAATATCCTAAAGGTTGCTTTCTAAACTGTTTCCACAGTGAATTCTCTATTACATATTATAAATTTAACTAGCATGTTAACTTATTTTCTTATATCTCAAGATGTACTAGGAATAGCAATTTTTGAATGTGACTGGACCACTAATTGTTCGTGTATTATCATAGGTTCTAACGAAAACCGGCCCAAAATCTGGTCATAGAATCTTGGTTAACAGTCCTTTGCTAGAGTGTAGTTTATTCCATTTAGTAATCTATTTTTTCTAACTAATAATTTGCATAGATAGAATTTCAAAATGTAATATCATGCCTACTCAGTAAAATTCCTTTCTCAGACTTTCCTTCCTATCTGTATAGTTTTCTAGTGAATTTTAAGCACATAGCAATCATTCAACCATACTGTATTTCTCAGTTTGCTCAATTATAAAATTGAAAAGAAACCAGTATATACTACTAACAGGAAAGAAACAAAACAGAATTCCACTCATCTGTACACAATTCTGACTGATAAATGATTGCCTCCCTTCCACGAGTGAGGCAATTACATTCTCTAACTCTCCCTCGTGCTCCAAGACTGAGTCTTCGTTGAATACAGAAATCTAGAAGAGAATCTCGGGACAGTCCGGTCCAATTCTCCAATTCCAATGGAAACAGTCTCCTTTGTAAGTTTTTCCCTTCAGGAATTACTTCTCAGGATAACTACCATTTCCTCAGTTTTCCAACAGAACCGCCAAAACTCCCTGAAATCTCTTATTTATTCCAGAGTTTCTTTTGAATAACTGTTGAACTGTTTTTCTGTTCAACTAACTCCAGATCTTGAATTTACTTTTACTACCAGTCTTTACTTATGAAACTAATTTCACAAGTATTATTTCATTCAGACACCAAAATTAATTCTTGTTCAAAATATTTTGTTTTTAACAAATAACAATAATGTTTAACAACTCTTAACAATAGCGTAACAATTAGCTAATAATTAAGGCAGTGGTTACACCTGGCAAGGATTCCAGTGCTGGTGAGAAGACTTACCTTTATTTTTTTCTTAACAATTTTAATTTTCAAAAACCATACATATATTCTTAATTTTTATAAGCTATATATATTTTCAAACATTTTTAAAGAGAATATGGAAATATGTCATTGTAAATATTTTTCAAAAGAATTATTCTGGCAATTGTATCTTCAAAATTTTCTTAATATGTTCATCTTATATTTTTAGTTGGGAGTATTATTTTCTAATATGCATACATTTTCTAATCATATTGTACTTAATAAATAGTTTTAATTCATGACTTTTTTTAATCTAATTTTCATTTAATTGTTACAAATATTTTCTTAAGTCTACAGAATTTTTTATATTATGAGATTTTCTAGCAAATTGAAGATTCATGATTCAAATGAAGATTTTGTTTGTATTAGAATTTATGAATTTTTTTATTTACATGCAAATTTTCTATGTATTTTGTTTTTTGGGGTTTTTTTGGATAACTAAAATCAATTTATTTTCTAAGAAAATTTTAATTTTCTTAATTTATAGAAGAATTACTTGTTGACGTAAAAAAAAAATTCCTCAAAGGGAAATGAAAATGGTAGAGTATTTCTCAATTTTCAGTAGATTATTTTTCATGGTAAAGGAAGGCTATGTGTTGGGGTGAACAAGTAGTAGTCAAAGTAACAATGAGATAAAACTACAATTTGATATATAAAACTACATATCTTGTTCAACTAATCCACCTCTTCATATTTTTTTAATAATATTTGATGCCTTTTGGCCACTTGTATCTAATCTTGTAATCATTTATTTATTGCTTCAAAATCTATAATTATATCTACAATTCCTATAAAGCAACAAATAGAAATAAAAATTCATAAGAATAACATTATAACACGAGTTAAGTAAAGAAATAATTATGAAATCATAATTTGTTATAAAAAAATCAACAACAAGTGTCTAAGCTTGTAATTATTTATTTATTGCTTCAAAATATATAATTATATCTAAAAATCCTATAAAGTAGTTAATAGAAATAAAAGTTCATAAGGATAACATTATAACAAGAGTTAAATAAAGAATTAAATATGAAATCATAATTTGTTAAAAAAAAACAACAAGTTACATGTCTTTCAGTCTATGCTTTAATTCTTTTAAAATTTGTGTTATAATTGTAAATTAAGCAACACCAATTATAACTTAACCAACACTATAAAATATTCATTGAAATTAATAAATAATTTAATTTTGTGTAAATATTCTTAATATTCCTCAAAATTGTATTAATTATCCATGGAAATATAAGGTAAAATGTCAAAATTTTGATCCTTCTACATAGTGACACAAGAAAGAAAAAAAATTAAAATCCAATTTTATTTTACCTATACCAAAATTTCTATAATTTTCCATATATTAGTTCATCTATTGCTATAGTTTCCATGACAATGTTTCATCTATTTTCATTGGTTTGGTCATATTAGTTCATCTTTGTACATGTGCATTTTGGTTTATCACATGTGAGATCATGGATGTCTTTCGAGAAATATAAAATCTAATAAAATCTGGTTTCATGGATGTCTTTCCAGAAAATATTCCTGGATTACCACCAAGATGAGATATCGATTTTACTATAGAAATAATGCTAGGAGCATCACCTGTGTCAAGGGATCCTTAGAGAATGAGTGTTGCAGAATTAACAGAATTAAAAATGTAGTTACAGGAACTGTTGGACAAAGGTTACATTCGTCCAAGTGTGTCCCCTTGGGGAGCACCAGTGTGGTTCATGAAGAATAAGGACGGAACCATGCGAATGTGCATGGATTATAGACAACTTAACAATTTAACAGTAAAAAATAAATACCCTTTACACAGGATTGATGATATGTTTGATAAATTAAAGGGGGCCACAGTATTTTCAAAGATAGATTTGAGATCTTGATATCACCATATCAGAATCAAGGATGAAGACATTTGCAATACTTCATTCCGTACCAGGTACGCGCATTATGAATTTGTGGTGTTATCATTTGGGTTAACAAATGCACCAGCAACCTTTATGAGGTTAATGCATGGAATCTTTCATCATTTCCTGTATAATTTTGTACTTATATTCATAGATGATATTTTAATTTATTCTAAAAACCAAGAAGAACATAAAGAGAATCTAAGGATTGTGCTGCAAATGCTAAGGAAACACGAGATGTATGCTAAGTCGAAAAAATGTGATTTATGTAAAACAAAAATTCAATATTTAGGCCATGTCATTTCAGCAAAATGGATTGCTGTTGATCTAGAGAAAATCAAGAAAATTATGGAATGGTGAGTACCCCAGAATTTGGCAGATATTCGATCCTTTATGGGATTGGCTGGGTACTATCGAAGATTTATTGAGGGATTTTCCAGGATTTCTTTTCCTATTAATTCGTTGCAGAGAAAAGCAAAAGTCTTCAAGTGGACTGTTGAATGTCATAATAGTTTTTAAAATTTGAAACAACTTTTGACCACTGCACTAGTATTGAGTGTAGCTGACCCCAACAAAGAATTTGAAGTTTGTATAGACATAAGCAAAGAAGGTGTTGGAGCAGTTTTATCGCAAGAAGGCAAATTAGTGGCATATGAGTGAAGAAAGTTAAAAGAAAATGAATAGAGGCACTCAACCTATGATCTGGAACTAACAATAGTAGTTCATGCACTCTGGGTATGGGGACACTATTTTCTGGGTAAAAAGTTTGTGCTAAAAACATATCATAGCAGTTTGACTACTTATTACAAGAAAACTGATTTAAACTCCAAACAGGCAAGATGGAATGCTTTCCTGAGTGAATTTGATATGGAAATCCATTACGTAAACTCTACAAGGAGAATAAAACTATAGAGTGTATATGAGAAATGACTTCATGCGTAAACACTGCAAATGGATTTTTCTTTAAACATTTAACCAAGGCATAGTAGACTATCAGCCAAGGGTACGAGTGAAAACTCAACCCAAGGTTTTTGTCTCTCAGAAAACAAATATATGCAGACAGAGTTGGAGGGTGGTCTGGTCACCCAGTAAACATAATTGATATAAAGAAAATAGGTAGACAAATAGAAATTCAAGCACCAAAACGTACAGTAGAGATTTTAAGTTTTATTTACAAAAAATGAATGAAATTACAATTTGACCATCGAAATAATATCGGTCAACTTTATGAGCAAACCAAGATACAAAATTACATACATGTAGGACAACAAAATATGTTTTTAAGTTCAGATAACTATGTAAACATAAAACAGGCTTCCTAATTCATTTAGAAAGGAAAAATTGAAACAAAGTGTTTAATAATAAAAATATATACATATATTACAGCCTAGATGGCTCATAAGAGTAGCTCAAAACGAAAATTAAAAATAAAACCAGGGCTGAATTCTAGGAGAGGAAACCCTCAGAATTTCTGTCATAATAAATACACAGAAACTTTTACTACATGGAAATGAGAAGGATTAATCGAATCCTCAAATAGTTATTTCTGGACAATGTCCATCTTAACCTTACAATATGAATACTTAAAACAAGAGGTAAGACCTAAATAAGGACGATAGACAAGCTAAGCTCCAAAACTATTAATCCCCATTAAGTCTAGAGGCTAGTTGAGACAAATCAAGACCCAATTGGTCTAAATGAGAGTATTGGAAATACTTGGAAAATAGCAACAGAATTAGATGTGTCTGATGGTAGCCAGAATATGAATTTGATTCTAAGTATAAATATCTTCTAATAGGAAAAATATGCTGACCTGCAAAAGGGACGACCTGCATCCACAGTCGTATAAGGCTAGATCATAAGAAAAACTATTTGTGAACACTAACACACAATTTCTATGCAAAAGTGTAAATGGTGTTCACGTAAACAAATGAGTAAATGATAAGAAATTTACCTGAGGTTGAATAAGAATTCTACCCTTCGAATTCCGCTACATAAATCTTCAAAATGATACAGAGAAATGATGAAAATATTATTATGATATGGAAAATGAAATTATTAACAAACTTAGAAACAATTCGGTGCTTATAATCGTGAAATCTTGAGTAGATGCGAAAAGAAATACTACGTGCAATTTGAGCAGGAAGGAACTAGAGTTGAATGAGTTGTGTCGACAACAGTGGACAAGTTAGTCTAGAGAACTACTCTCAGATAACTAAGGTATCTTCTCCACCAAGCGGCAGAACCACAAACGCTAAACTCTGGAAACCCCACGGTGAGTAGCAGGGGTTCGACAAAAGTGGCGGAGCCATAGCTGTAAGGTATGGCAGAGATAATGCACAAGAACATAGGAGCTTCTCAGCAAAGGCAAAGAAAATAAGTCGAGATGGGTTAGTGTTGGCAGGATTCACTATGCAACTCTCGCCGAAAATGCCATCCGTCGATCATCCCAAAATTCTACGATGGAGATCACAATTGAAACATAAAAAAACCGCAAAAAATATCGTCACAAATCCTATAACTATCAAATGGAGTAAATTCCCAGTACTTACAACATTTAATTGCTCAGATATGCCAGCTTTTCCTCGGTGATAACAAGGACACCGAGCTTACCACTACGGGAGTCATTTAAATGTAATTCTTGATAACATTAAAGTGGATCTAGACAGAAACATGGGTTGAAAATCATATAAAACCTTTAAACGTGGTAAGAAATTTCAAGGTGAAAGGTAAGTGATAGTTTATAAGCGGATTAAGCTACAACATTTATGCAGTGTCATATTGGGTAAAAGGTTGAGTTATGGTAAGTGAATACATTAAATGCATAATCACTATTAAGAATTCTGTATGGGTTTTAACTTTAGAGTTGAAAGTAAAAAAATTTAATTTAATTTTATATGTATGTTTGTGACAAAAATACACATCTCTTATTTTTTTTAATCCTTTAAATTTATTATTATTATTATTTTAAATATTATTTTTATTATTATATATTTGTCAATATTTATATCAATATAAATATTAAATCTATATCATTAACATCTATCTGTATTTCAACTACATTTACTAATATGATTAATAATAAATATAATTAATATACTACCCTCCACATATATCAGCTAAATTTATTTAAATAAATATAATTCTGCTACTCTATTTTATTTAGTGATTAGTATAGTGGTATTTTAGTGCATTTACACACCTTTAACATAGTATAAAAATCACAAATTTAATTATCATATAAAACATAAATTATAAAGTGCAATCGTTTAAAAAATCACAAATTTAATTATCATATAAAACATAAATTATAAAGTGGTTATTAGTCATTTAATTATTTCTTCCATGAAGTATGGTTGAAATTTGAATTTCTCTTTACTCGTCAAATCTCTCTTAGTCATATGACTCAAAGAGAATTAACCCAAATGAATATCTTTCCAGCTGCAACATCCACCACTGAACCACTCCAACTTCTAGTCTAAATATTGACGAAAGAATCAACAAGAAATAAAATAAATTCATTTTATATTGTGGAAAATGAACAATGTGAACTTCCAATATGTTGTCAATATAAGCAGTTCACCGTAAGGCATTTCTGCCTATCACCTCCGCTCACATTAACGACATGGAGAATTTTTTACTGGTAAGATTCATTTGCACAATAAAGCAATGGATGCTTTACAATACGCTAAACAAGCAAATCTAATAAGACATATTACAATTTCGATTATGCTGGAAAGTATCAAGGACCAATAAAAAGAAGAAAATTTTAATGTGGGTGAATATAATGACAAGCTTAATTGATAAGATGAATAATTTCAAGCAGGTCAATAAAATATTAAAATTTTTATTCTTAAATGTTTAATGAAATATTAAACGTTTGGATTCTTGAATATGATAGTGAAGTTAATTACGAAGTACAATACACCTAACTTTAACGCTAAAGATGACTAGCAAACATTCCACTTATTCCAAATTTCTGCATTGCCATCATTATCAGTTTCTCACTCTCCTTCCCATTTTACCAATCCAGTAGTAGCCAGGAGTGATGACAATGCCAGAGTTGAATACCATGTGAATGAAAGAAAATAAATATCAAGACATAATACAAATACTCTTAAAAAAAAAAATTAGTATATAAATTGTCATCATTCACACTAAAAGAAAATTGAATTTTCTTAATGAATATGCTTACAAATAATATATTATATTACCCATAAATAAATTATCCTTACCCTAACAGCTGAAGCTTCGAACCTACCTTATGAAATTAAAAACTGGCAACAACTCAAACTCACAATAAAAAAAATCAATGCCTAACCTGGTTTCCTCTGAGCCCATCTTGAGATGGTTTCCTCGGAGCCAATCTTGAATTGGACGTGTCACCTAAGTCTGAATATGCCTTGAGAGTGCACTGTGCCAGTGTGGTACTTCTGCACTGCTTCACGAATGAAGACCTTGGAAGTTAGTGGGGGTAGTGGGACTTATTTTTTTTTAGAGTCTTCAGTAAAAGGAAGGTTTCGTGAACTTTCTCTAATAGACAGCTGAAAAAGAAAATTAATTTTAATTGAAAAATATTAATAATTATTAAATTAATTCTAATTTAAAAATATTAATAATTATTTGTGGTGATTTCTTTATTAAAATACTAATTTTCAGTGATTTAACAGTAATTTTTCTTTACAGTTTGAGTCCAACCTTGGGAAAGATTGAATTTGCAAAAATACTGGTAAGTGGAAAATAAAAGGGGTAAGCAGGTTTTTGAGAAATATTTAGTCTTCCATCCTTCCTAGCACGTCAGGAAAACGGGCATCCATAAATTCCAACTGTCAAATACAGCAGCACATGGAGAAAAACGGGCATCACAAGTTCCCGCTGTCAAATACGAGCAAAATGGTCTATGACGCGCAAAATGACCATCAAATTCCATCCCTGCAAGTTCCACGTGACAGCAAAAAAGTTTATGGTAAGCTTTTTAGACCAGCGAAAATAGAGCTGAATATAGATATAATCTCAGCTATGTATAGCTATCTTTTCGCCTTGATAATAATAATAAAAAACACTTCACGGGATAAAGAGATATGAATTGTCAAGGATAAAGGTTGAGTTTAATGTCAATCCCCATTTAAATTTGACCTTAATGTTGACGTATGCGGCGTGCAGCTGAACATTCTGATATTGTTTCTTTTGGAATAAGACATGATTTCAGCTATGTAATATTTTTTATTTTATTTTAATAATAAATAAATAAATAATTTAAGTTTTAACAAAATTTGGTATTAAATTATAATATTTATGTCAAATATAGTTTATTTAAAATTAAAAATTAAATTAACATAAATTTAATTTAAGCCTTAATTTATTAAATTTAAATAATAATCAAATTTATTGATTTACAAATTTCTTTTATTTCATCTCCCCATACTCTTTACTCTTTATAGATCTTTAGCTAAGATAAATCTGATTTAATAAAACTATTTTGACAGCCACAAATTCATAGCCGCCCTGTATTTTTAAAGACAAGATGGACACGCCAGCTTACTCTTTATAGATCTTTAGCTAACACAAATCTGATTTAATAAAACTATTTTGACAGCCACAAATTCATAGCCGCCCTGTATTTTTAAAGACAAGATGGACACACCAGCTTACTCTTTATAGATCTTTAGCTAACACAACTCTGATTTAATAGAACTATTTTGACAGCCAAAAATTCATAGCCGCCCTGTACTTTTAAAGACAAGATGGACACACCAGCTTACATTTTCAACAGCTATTCACTTTAATTATTTGATTGCAATCAATAAATCGATGTGCGGTAGGCTTTCCACTTGCAGTATTTGTGGCAGTCTCACCATTATAAGTAGCCATCGTATTTATTAAAAAAAAAATCAATGCTGGATGGCCGCAGTCTTCGTTATAAATCACGTTCTAACGGAAAAAAGAAAATTACAGTGATGGACCCATTATCACTGTTAAGAAACATCTAAAAAACACGTTAAGGTCAGGCGCATAATATCCTATAGATGAGATATTAATAAAATATTACGTTAAGTTCCTGCACACAATATCGCTTAACTAAAGTAGTCATACTTTTGGTGGTGCCCATTCATCCGGTACCTTAAGTGAGCATATTGATTTGTAACACTAAAAGTTGAATCAAACTTTGACTAATAACGATTTTGGTCCATTCCCTCAATAATACATTCTGAAAGTAGGACAAGGAATTACATGACGCTTTGAAAGTAGTCCATGGAATTATATGATTGATTGAAACTATGACATGGAATAATATGACAATTTCCCATTCAAACATTATTTTGATGCAAATTTGTGAAAAAGTAAGTAATTTGTTTTATTTAAATTATTTTATATATTTATTATAAAATTCTGTAATATTCTACAAAATAAAATAATTTTATTTTATTTAAAAATCATCTATGCATATTTGTGGATATAAAAAATAATTACTTATAACATTAATGGTAAATAAAAAAATTAATAAATCTAATTTTTTTAGGTAGAATAAATTTACACTTTGTTTTATCTGGTCAATATGTCAATTTGAGAATTAATTTGGTAAACTTTTTTAATTTGGAGTATATTGTTTTGTATTTAATTCTCATTGAAATTATAAAATTGCATTGACTTGTGTTTAATTTACATTGTAATTATATATTTTTTTTACATTTATATATCTTAAATTTATATTATTAGTATATTAATTTACATTGTAATTATATTTCTTTGATTAAATTTATATTATTAGTCTTTCTGAAGGTAAGATTATAGCAATAATTTTTTTTTTTACTTTAATAGTTTAGCATTGATTTCTTTAAAAATTTGAGTGTCTTATTTCATTTTTTAACATGTCTCTAATTTTCATTCGGATCATGGTTGGCATTTTGTGATGAAAATTAAAAAAATCTATAATCTAAACCAATTTTTATTAATTAACTTTTTCTATTTTCTATTGTTTAATTGTAAATGCAAAGTTAAATTTAATAATATTGATTTAATGTTAATAACATTAAAAACTACTTTTGATTAAAGTTAAATTAGAGGATATATACTAAAAAAATTTAATTATAAACCAATAACATAATGACTATATAAGCTTAATACATTTTTAATGTAAATTATGATTATATGAAATTGTATACTAATAAATTTTAAGAATCATAAAAAAATATATATTTAATGTAAATAATTAATTGTAAATACCAAGATAATATAACGTTAATAAAGTAAAAAATCTTAGCAATTTTTCAATTTTAATGGAGATCATAGCTGACATCTTGTAATCAACATAAAACAAGTCAATAATTCAAACTAATTGTAAATATGAATATAACATAAATTTAATATGGTTGTATTATGCAAATATATTTTATTATTTAGAAATCTACATATTAAAGAATTAAATAGGAAAAATATCTTAATTAAAAAATATTACTACCCAACAAAATAGTATTAGAAATAAAAATATTATCTAACAAAATAGTATTAGAAATAAAAATTCTTAATAAACTCAAGTGATTAATAAAGTCGAAGGATCAATAAAATTAATAAAAAAATACAAAAACCAAAGAAATTAATAAACACTAATAATTAACCCAGCCCAACGTATTATTCACATTATAAAACAAAATAACTAATAACCCAAGGGTTCAATATAACCCAAGGATCAATAAAATTAATAAAAAAATACTCAAGTTAAAGAAATTTTAATAAACAATAATAATTAACCCAAGGGATTATTCATATTATAAACCAAAAGAACTAATAAACCCAAGGGTTTAATATTATAAACCACAGGAATTGGTGAAACCAAGGGAAAAATATTACCCAACCATATCCTATTAGAAATAAAAATCGTTAATAAACTCAAGTCGAAGGATCAATAAAATTAATAAAAAATATATAAAACCAAAGAAATTAATAAACACTAATAATTAACCCAATGTGTTATTCATATTATGAACCAAAAGAACTAATAATCCAAGGGTTTAATATTAGAAACCAAAGGAATTGGTGAACCCAAGAGAAAAATATTAATAACCTAAGGGACCAAAAAGGGGAAGCATCAATAAAATTAATAAAAAAATACTCAAGTTGAAGAAATTAATAAACAATAATAATTAACCCAAGGGATTATTTATATTATAAACCAAAAGAACTAATAAACCCAAGGGCTTAATATTATAAACCAAAGGAATTGGTGAACCCAAGGGAAAAATATTACCCAACAAAATAGTATTAGAAATAAAGATTATAATAAACTCAAGTGATTAATAAAGTGGAAGGATCAATAAAATTAATAAAAAAAATATAAAAACCAAAGAAATTAATAAACACCAATAATTAACCCAACGTATTATTCATATTATAAACCAAAATAACTAAGAACCCAAGGGTTTAATATTAGAAACGAAAGGAATTGGTGAACCCAAGGGAAAAATATTAATAACGTAAGCAACCAATAAGGCTAAGGGAAAAATATTAAAAACACAATAGATTAATAAAGAATACGACTCAATATTTTAAATAAAGAAGAATTTTAAAGTCACATGATTATTATTATGATAAACCGCAAGTGATCAATCAACCTTACTGATTTTTAATATTATAAACCGATTGAATTAATAAACTAAAGTGATATTAAATTCCACCATCAGTGAAATCAAAAAAATAACGTTGAAATTAACATAGTTTAAACCCAAAACCTAAGAATTTAATAAACGATAGTATTTAATATTTTAAATTGAAGAGATTAATAAACCTGAGGGAATATTAATAATATAAACCAAAAGAAATAATAAACTCAAGGGTTTAATATTATAAACCAAAGGAATTGGTGAACCCAAGGGAAAATTATTAAAAACATAAGTTATCAATAAAGCCAAGGTATCAATATTAAAAACACGAGAGTAACAAACCCTCAGAATAAATATTTTGAATTCAAAAACCCAAGAAATTAATAAACCATAAGAATCAATATTTTAAAATCAACTGATTAATAAACACAAGGGATTATTAATATTATAAACCAAAAGAACTAATAAACCCAAGGGTTTAATATTATAAACCAAAGGAATTGAGGAACCCAAGGGAAAAATATTAAAAACATAAGAGATCAACAAGACCAAGGGATATGTATAAAAAACAAAAAAAAATAGTAAAGGCTAGGAATAAATATTTTAAATACCAATGAATGAGAAACTCACATGATTAATAAAGAGATTAATAAATCTTAGGAATCAATATTTAAATAAAAATCATTGATAAAATCACATGATTATTAATATTATAAACTAAGGGGAATAAACATGGTTTATCATGATTGATTTAAACATTTTGACAATTGTTGTCATAATGCGACGTTGGACCAACTATGACCATGGTTGGCCATGGGTGATTTTCATATCGAGAATTTTTTTTTTTCAGAATGTGACATTTGATTATGGATTACATTGATCGACTATGGCTAATGCTAATTAACAATGGTTTCCCATGGTTGATTTTCATATCAAGTGAGGGGTTTTCATAATGTGAAATTGGACAATGCATTAGTATTAAACTCTACGACTAATATTTAAACCCCAATATTTGGATTTAATAAACTGAAGGAAATAATATTACGAACCGAAAGAATTCGAAAAATTAAGGAATAAATAAGGCCAAGGGATAAATATTTAAAACAGAAGAGAGTAACAAACCCTAAGAATAAATACTTTAAATTCAAAAACCTAAGAAATTAATAAACCATAAGAATCAATATTAATTTTAAAATCAAATAATTATTAAAGAGAAGGGATTATTAATATTATAAACCAAAAGAACTAATAAACCCAAGGGTTTAATATTATAAACCAAAGGAATTAGGGAACCCAAGGGAAAAATATTAAAAACATAAGAGATCAACAGGGCGAAGGAATACATATAAAAAACAAAAAATATTAGTAAAGGCTAGGAATAAATATTTTAAATGCAAATTAATGAGAAAATCACATGATTAATAAAGAGATTAATAAATATTAGGAATCAATTTTTTAAATAAAAATCATTGATAAAGTGAAATGATTATTAATATTATGAACCGAAGGGAATAAAACATGGTTTACCATGCTTGATTTAAACATTGAGACAATTGTTGTCACAATGTGACGTTGGACCAACTATGATCATGGTTGGCCATGGGTGATTTTCATATTGAGGCAATATTTGTCAGAATGTGACATTTGATCACAGATGAGATTGATCGACTATGGCTAATGCTAATTAACAATGGTTTCCCATGGTTGATTTTCATATTGAGTCAATGTTTTTCATAATGTGAAATTGGACAATGCATTAGTATTAAACTCTAGGAATAATATTTAAACCCCAATATTTGGATTTGATAAACTGAAGGGAATAATATTACGAACCGAAAAAATTCGAAAAATGAACGAATGAATGTGATAAACCCAATAGATCAACAAATACATTGAAATATTAATATTATAAACACAAAAAATTAATAAATCAAAGGGACTATTAATATTATTAAAAAAGAACATCAATAAACCGAATGGATTATTAATATTATAAACCCAACAAATTAGTATTAGAAACAAAAATTATTAATAAACTCAAGTGATTAATAAAGTCGAAGAATCAAAAAAATTAATAAAAAATTACTCAAGTTGAAGAAATTAGTAAACACTAATAATTAACCCAAGGGATTATTCATATTATAAACCAAAACAACTAATAAATCCAAGGGTTTAATATTATAAACCAAAGAAATTGGGGAACCCAAGGGAAAAATATTAAAAACATAAGAGATCAACAAGGCCAAGGGATACATATAAAAAACAAAAAGGATTAGTAAAGGCTAGGAATAAATATTTTAAATGAAAATGAATGAGAAACTGACATGATTAATAAAGAGATTAATAAATCTTAGGAATCAATTTTTTAAATAAAAATCATTGATAATGTGAAATAATTATTAATATTTTAAACCGAAGGGAATATACATGGTTTACCATGTTTGATTTAAACATTGAGACAATTGTTTTCACAATGTGATGTTGGACCAAGTATGATCATGGTTGGCCATGGGTGATTTTCATATTGAGACAATATTTTTCAGAATGTGACATTTGAGCATGGATGACATTGATCAAAATATTAAAAACATAAAAGATCAACAAGGCCAAGAGATACATATAAAAAACAAAAAAGATTAGTAAAGGATAGGAATAAATATTTTAAATGAAAATGAATGAGAAACTCACATCATTAATAAAGAGATTAATAAATCTTAGGTATCAAATTTTTAAATAAAAATCATTGATAGAATGAAATGATTATTAATATTATAAACCGAGGGGAATAAACATGCTTTACCATGATTGATTTAAACATTGAGACAATTGTTATCACAATGCGACATTGGACCAAGTTTGACCATGGTTGGCCATGGGTGATATTCATATTGAGATAATATTTGTCGGAATGTGACATTTGATCATGGATGAAATTGATCGTCTATGGCTAATGCTAATTAACAATGGTTTCCCAAGGTTGATTTTCATATTGAGTGTTTTTCATAATGTGAAATTGGACAATGCATTGGTATTAAACTCTAGGACAAATATTTAAACCCCAATATTTGGATTTAATAAACTGAAGGGAATAATATTACAAACCGAAAGAATCCGAGAAATTAAGGGATAAATGTTATAAACCCAATGGATCAACAAATACAGTGAAATATTAATATTATAAACATAAAACATCAATAAACCAAAGGGACTATTAATGTTATAAAAAAATAACATCAATAAAACGAAGGGATTATTAATATTATAAACCCAACAAATTAGTATTAGAAATAAAAATTATTAATAAACTCAAACAAATATTAAAGTAGAAGGATCAATAAAATTAACAAAAAAATACTCAAGTTGAAGAAATTAATAAACACTAATAATTAACCCAAGTGATTATTGATATTATAAACCAAAAGAACTAACAAACCCAAGGGTTTAATATTATAAACCCAAGGAATTGGTGAACCCAAGGGAAAAATATTAATAACCTAAGGGACCAATAAGGCGAAGGGAACAATATTAAAAACACAATAGCTTAATAAAGAATACGACCCAATATTTTAAATAGAGAGGAATTTTAAAGTCACAGGATTATTATCATGATAAACCGCAAGTGATCAATCAACCTTACTGATTATTAATATTATAAATCGAATGAATTAATAAACTAAAGTGATATTCAATTCCGCCATTAGTTAAACCAAAAAAATAACATTGAAATTAACATATGTTTTTTGTTGTCTTTATATAAAGAAATCCCACTACAAAAATGAACTCAAAACTCTCCATCAAAGGTCATTTATCAAATAGCCTCTTCTAGAACACAACCAGACCGAACACAAAAGGAACACCAATTCAAATCAACAGGATAATGATCACGATACTTAACATTTTCCAAACAATCCCTTCTTGTTTTTCTCCCGCCTCCCTCATGTGCACATGCAACAATTATTTTACATTAATTTTCATTTCATCTAGCACATGAAGATGCTCATCAATAAAAGCAGGATGGATGCCATGTTTTCTATCAAGCTTGTTCCGAAGATAAGAAACAAACTTGATCAGTCTAGAAATATTTTCCACTACTTAATTATAATAGTGTAACGCCTCCCATTTATCAACAAATTTTTTATTTTTATTATCCTTTTATACCTGTACATTATTGCGACGAAACGTTGTTATAATTTTAATTTATAATTCCTCATTCCATAGTATTAATATTTCTTTTCACTCACCTAATTACTAGTTCTACAATAAGACCTTTTCCCATTTCCCATTTAATATACATAAGTTCATTTTTTATGGTTCCACTTACTATGCATAAGGTATTCTTCATATTTCCACTTAATAATTATTAATTCTAACTTCCATAAGGCCCTTTTTAGGATTATCATTTAATATACCTATACTTATATATATATGTTGAATGAAGTTCCTTTACATGTGCGTTTAATATTTTCTAACTATTTCATAGGTCTTATCGTACAATCATTTTCGTTCCCCAAGACATTTTAATCTTAATAGTTTATATATGTTGGATCTAATTTATTTGGTTCACCATTTCATACTAATAATTATAATCCCTTTACTTAATCCATGTCTACCCCGTCATATAACTCTAAAGTGACACATAGTTATGACTTTCTAAAAGGGTTACAAATTATACGAATGATTCAAATTTCTGTTACCTTAAAAATATACGTTTAACTTTGCATAATCTATTTCTATGACTCAATGGTATAATTAATTCGAGTCCTTTGGTTTCTGTGAAATGGTGATGTCAACTGACAATAATAAATGAGGTTTTTCCTCAATTTTTCCACGATAGTTCGGTTGGTAAGAATACGATTCCCAATCATTCTTCGAGTCACATAAACAACCATATTTTATTACTCCATGTTACGGATCTGACCCTTGTTTTTACTCCCTCACAAGAAATTTGTACATTTGCATTTAATGGCCATTGATATTTGTAAAATATCCAGAATGTATCCTCGATCTGAGGGAGAGCCGGTGGATGGCCGCCAAGTGTAAGATTTTATTGAGTTAGGGTTATTCATTTATGGTTCTATTAAAATCATGTGTTGCCATATTTACCATTTCTCGGTTCGTTTTTACGGAATGAATTTTTATCTCTGTATCTCGCTCCTGTATATGAAAAAGGGATTTCTTTAGTTGTGCCAATTCTCGCTTCCTGCACCAGTCTACTAAGTCAGAGGTAAGCGTTCATCAATGTTCTATCGTTCCATAAGAATCGTTTTACCATTTACCTTTGAAATCAATTTCCTGTTAATAGTATGGTACAGTGAAATCCTTGGCTTTCTCTTATTAAACTGAAATCTTGTTTATTAATTAATAATAGCGCTAGCAAATGAATTCTTGGTTCGATTATTTCCACTTCCCTCATCTGAATAAGTCTACTTGTATTCTATCTTTCAATTTATTTCAACACTTATATGATTTGTTCGATATTGTCGAACCTGAATAACAATGGTAATCGATTTATATAGTCTATGAGGCTCAGGGTTACTATACGAATGAAGTCTCGGAAATTACAATTTATGTTTGTATTGGAGAACTTTCTCCATTTTAACTTTGATATTCTACTTGACTTGCTGTTTAATTTTTATTTTTATTTTTTGTTACAATATTGGTGAAAGTTGGGGAGAGCCCACAGCTCTTCGTATCGTGATTTCTCCTCTGGCCCCATAAGAGCTCTTATGCATTTAATGTATAACCCATCAAGTTATACTTACTCGTTTCTCTTGAGATATGCATTTTGTTAATAATTTGCACCGAATCGACCCAATGAAAGGATTGGTCAAGGGTCTTTAGGTAAAGACAAGGATTGACATTCTCTTTGTTTTTCACTTTATTCATTTATTCCTACTGTTGTTTATCTCCTATCTTAATGTTTCTCATAATGGTTTTTTTTTTCATTCTGGCTTATCATCTAAGTACATTCTTTGTTGAGATTTTGTGAGGTAATTAAATTTTACATTTTGATTTCGAGATTCGTTTAAATTATTCAAAGTTCATATTCTGGTTTTCTAATCCATAGTTTTTCTGATTTCAGGTAATCTCCCTCTCAGCATTGTTAATCTCAGTTGCGATTTAAAGTTCGACATCGAAATTTTACTTCTGGTTTTCGCATATGTATGTATGTACAAGTCGGTAAACATATTGCCTCGGCTACCTTCAGCCTTCGCTGAAATTTTTCTAAATAATTTTCAAGATTACTAGATACCTTAGGGATTTTTTAGTAATTATTTCTTCTGCCCAGTTTATATTGTAATAATTGAATCTTAACTTCTTTCTTGAAGTTTCTTCGAAACACGACTGTGGAATATAATCGATTTACTTTAGTTTGCATAATTGTGAAATTTTGTTCACATACTATTTAATACTCAGGCTAGTTTCCTATGCGGTAACAACAGTATGTTATATTGTATTCTTTTTTATATTCATTTGAAATCACATAATTATATACATATTTTTTTATTTTATTCTGGCAGTTTATTTAGAACTTTTACCTAATTTTCCTATTTCTGTGTATGAAATTTATATAATTTCATCTACTATACAATTATAAGAATTCTCACTTTCTTGTATATAATACCCGGTTGGGGTTTATATTAAGTTTTCTATATTAATATACAGTATTATAACAAAACCCATTTGTGTATTATCAGAAAACGTAACCTGAGCTTAAAATAAAATTACATGCCAATTATTTAAATTTTCTTCGTTTTCATTTCATTCAGAAGCAAGATATAGAGATTTTTCCATAGAAATAAAACTGTAATTTTTCTCCATAAGTCTCACTGAATGTGTTGTATAATAATTCTTCCCTTATTTTCCCAATAATTAATATAATTTTCCTAATTCTATCTCAAACTATTGTTGTATAGCAAGCTAGTACTTAGGAACAGATTTTATAACAATACTATAATTCAGAACAGAATATAATTACAGGAAACATGCTATAACCATATGGAACATTTATCTATTGTAATACTTATGCTTTCTGCTCAACATATGTGTATAATTTCTATATGTTAATGTTTATGTTATGTTTCCTATCTTACCTCACAGATTCTTTTCTATTGTATTAAGGTTGCTTATTTTATAGTCAAATTTCTTGATACTGGATTTCTTACTAATAATTATCATAACAGAATAATAAGTAGGATAGATCACCATTCTTTTGCTGTAAAATTTTTCTATTCTACAAGTTAATTTAGTTTTCTCATATATAAAGATATATATATCTAACACAGGAAGAATATTAACTATATCATAACATCACAGTAATATATTTTCTGAGAGATACGAATCTCCAGATTTAAACCATTGATTTGTTTAGAAATTCTGGTAGATGGATCTCATTAGAACTCCGCCCATACTACCGTACAGATCTAAAGTATCTCTACTTCATTTAAGTCTATTAAATGTATGGGTATCACAAATTTTTTTCAGCATACTATAAATTAAATTACCCATTAAAATAACACTGTAAGTTAACCATGAGCACTGTTAATGAAATAATAATAATTTAGTTTAGTTATAAGTGCATACCAATTCAGACGACTAGTACTCCCAACCGTAGAGTTCTATCTCTTTAACTCACCCCCGAGCTAAGATCCCTTGCTTCCAGTCCCAGACAACCCTCCATCTGTCCTAGAACAGTTTACTTAAGCAGTGCTTTCCCCAAGCTTGTTTCTAATTTCTGCGTCCAGAAATTCCAGGATGCTTTATTCCTATTTTTTGCATAGGCTTCCCTCAATGAGGTACTTTAAAGTTTCTTTTCCACTTTTACAGCTTCTCTTCCTCTTCTCAATTACTTTCCTCTCATTGGGGAAATTATATTTTTTCTCTCCCAATATAATTTAGTAATATTCCTTTCAAGGATTTTCTGAAAGGTTTTGGGAAAGTCTAACCATATCCATATCCTCATGGATAAAGGTTTAGGATATCCATCTTAATCTAGTCATGTTGCACACATAATTATTTCATTTTTATTTATTTATAAATATTTAAATAAATCCACACATTGTTTCTCCATTGGGGTCCACTTCCCCTTTGGATTTATTTAATTGTCAAACTAAAAATCATATAAAGTTGGGGTGTTACAAATAGATGCTAGCATTATTATCCATATCTACATTTGAAAGGAAAAAAGACAAAATAAAAATTAATACACAAAGAGATAGAAAAATTTAGGCACACACACACACACACACACACACACACACATATATATGCCTCGTTAGAAATAATATAGCACAATCATTAGAAATACATATTGTACACATGAAATGAGTGATATAAACCTCATTACAAATACATATTGTACAGATGAAATGAGTGAGAAAATTAAATGAGTGATATGAACCCTATTACAATAATCAACAAGAAATCACAAATTTTTAAACTTAATTTTTAAAATGAAATATTAAAAATGTTAGTAATTCTATATTTGTATTTAAATTAATGTAAATGTATATATTAATTTTAGTTTAATATAATTATCAAATATAAATATGTTGTCATTGAACCAAACCACAACATATTTAGCAAACCACATTGATAAATATTTTTAGTTTCATGTCATAGGGATATGGACTTCAATCTTGATTTTTAATGATTGGCTCATATAATTGGTTGTATATGTCTGAATGGTTTATTGTAAACAAAAGAACAATAGTGACTTAAGAAAAGGAGGTAAATTGAACAACATGAAAAACGATGTAAGAAATTTCTCATATATTACTACATTGGATCTCGTGAATGTATTCATTTCATTAATACATGAAAATAATTATTATACTAAATGAAAATAGAGAGGAAAATAAAAAAAATAAAAAAACATTCTATAAATATGTCACAACATTATTAGTTACATGTCATAGAGATATGGAATTCCATCTTGATTTTTAATGATTGGCTCATATAACTAGTTTTTTATCTCTGAATGGTTGATTGTAAGAAAAATAACAATAACCACATAAAAAAATAAGAAAATTAAACAACACGAAAAACAATGTAAAAAAAATTCCAAAATACTACTATGAATTTGATGAATGTATTCATCTCATTGATATATCAAAATCATTATTATATTAAAAGTAAATAAAGAGGACAATAAAAAAAATTCAAAAAAAACCTATAAAGAGCTAAACGTATCAATAGTTGCATGTCATAACGATATGGACTTTAATCCTTCCTCTTCTTTCTTCCTAATTTTAACATATGCACTATTTTTCATCTTGGCATAATGCTGATAAGAGAAAGGTGGTGCAATGCGTAAACCATCTATTGATTTCACTCTTGATATGGCTGTGAAGGTCAGGCTTTGCTGCTCTTTATTTCCGATATCAATTGATGCTCGTTCTAAAGTCAAACCTTCTGACTTGTGAATTGTAAGAGCCCATGCCATATTTAAAAGAATTTGTTTTCGATTTCCTCTTATCACTGGTGTGATAGGTACAATTTTTGGATTGCTTGCATAAAATGGAATATGAACATACTTATCAAAAATAATAGTTGTGAACATTGGAAGCTCAGGTGGCTTAGAGGCAAGAATATAAAATATTTTCTTCACATACCCAAGTGCACCATTCACCAAACCAGCTTCAACCCACAAATTACATGTCAACATAACACGTTGGCCACGACACAACAAAACTTCACGGTCCAGTTGATCATCATCGGCACCATTGATTTCTGAATGCCTTGAATTCACAGCAATACATCGTGCTGTTGGAGAATTTAATGATTTCAACATATGCCTGTTATGGAAGGAGACCAAATTATTTGTTGGAAACATGGGAATTGTTGCATTAAATAAATCCCTTTCTCTAGGATGCAACCTAATATCAGCCTATGACATAAGAAACTCCCAATCATCAAGAATAGGTTCTGTGTTTCTTATGTTATTGAGGACTCTACGAAAACAAGATTGTTTCTCATTACTCCCTTGTTGGCGAAATATTGTGTCAAGAGTGACAGCAATGTTGAATTTTTTCCACAAAACTTTCCCTGCTGTATTACTTGCATACAAAGGCTTATCTCTCATAGGAGGTAGCTGGCCAAGGTCACCCACAAGGATGATGGATCTACCACCAAAAGGACAATTCTTTTTCTCTGGAAATGCTTCTCGTAATCGAGCATCTATTTGTATGAATAACCTTGACCCTAAAAAGCTCATTTCATCAATCAATATATATCAAATATGCCTCATTTATTCTTGGAATACTGCCAGTGATTGACCCTGCAGTGGTTTCATATCATCAATCGATATTTTTAGAGAAGAGTGTATTTTTTTCTCATGTATATTAAAATTAGTTATTCATGTTGGGGCAAGAAGAAGCAAAGGAATTTTTTCATTACCTGGCATATTATAAAGAGCTTCAGAAATACAATGGATAAGGAAAGACTTGCCAGTGCCTATAGTGCCCTGAACAATCATAAGAAGAGCTTCACGAATCTCATATTCAGAAAAATTCCTTAAAACAATTTCAAAAGCAAGTCATTGTTTTTCTGCCAATGAATCTAGAGAGGAAAATGTTCTATTTGAAAGGTCAAAAATATCACCCCTTGATATTCCATTCATCATCAGAAATAGTTGTACGTTTCCAGTCAAAGGATATATCAAAATCCCTTCGACCAAGGGTGTGAAGATCAGAAACATTGACATTACATGGTGGAACCAAGCGAGTGAAAAGTTGCCACTCTTGAAAACCATCTTCAAGATTTATTTCCTTGTTAGCAAAATCACCATCTTCTCCATCTTCAATATTTTCAACAATTGATGGATTTCGATCAACATGCCATGCTCGATATCAAAAATTCCTCCAATTTTCAACAATAATTTCAGCTGAAAGCCCAATATCCACATAAATCTCACGAAATGGCTTGTACAAGAGCAATTTTGTCCAGCAAAAGGTTTCAAATTCCTTTGAACCTTAACTAGGAATAGAATAAAACCGTGGCCAAACCTGAACAATTGTGTGAACATCTCTAGGCTTTTAGGGATCTTTTTTATGATTGCTATCAAATGTCCAAGATCTTTTTGTTTCTATCAAAGATAGATGTTCAAGGAAAAAAGGCCTCTTCTGATAATGTTGAACAAAGGTATTTTCATATGAACATTGCATGCCATCCCCTTATGTTTTCCTAAAATCCTTTCTTCCAACATTTAATGAAACAAATTTTCGACTACAAACAACAAGAGGTAGCTTAAGCAACATATGGCATGTTTCCTGTGGTCCAATGTCATGTTCAACAATTGTTTATGTAAGAAACCTTTTGCAAGAATAGAAAGCATGATCCTCAGAGGCAATATAATTTGAAATTCTAGTTAACATATCATGATAACTTTCAGTCCTTTTCTCTGCCTTTGATGCATACTTAGCAATATATTTCAGGACAGCATGCTGAGAAAGCATTGGTTGGCAATCAACATTTGCACGCCACATTGTTAGAAGGTCAATTTTATGTACATTGAGCCTATCATAATTTCTTGTCGGGTCATATTTTTTTCTTCCTTGATCATCGATGAACAATCTTGATTCCTCAGAAAGATCCCTGGAGCATTGTACTGACAAGCGATAATAGTGCCCTTTTTGCACAAACAAGAATCTACACTACACTTTGTGTGCCTTTGTACACGGTTCAACAATTATTCATAATCATTATGAGGATTGCAAGAGAAAATCTGATCAGTATTCAATAGGCAGGGGTCTTCATTGAGATTTATTGGAACCATTATATTGTGTGATGTATTTCATGTGGATTCCATGCAGTTACATAATTGTCAAAGAATCTATTTGCACGTTGCAAATCACAATCATTTGACCAATCAAGTCTTTCCATGTCAGGAGCTCCTTGCAACCATAGGAAACCATGGATATGTGCTAAACCTCTATGTTGCCACTCATATCTAAAAAAAATGAATACAGGGTTACTACAACAAATATGAATAGAAAATTAATAAGAAATTGAGAATGAATAGAAAATAAATTCAAGAAAAAATTCCTGTACCAGAATGTGACGGTATAGGCATGAGGCTATGCAGCTCTGGCCACTTTGTGTCAGCTGCACTCAAAGTAAAAAACAAATATGGACCCAACTGAGTAATCATGTTAGTCAATTCAGACCGACATTTAGTCCAGTATGCCGCTGTACCTCTTATAGAAAACCCAAACTGCATAAGATGCTCAGCCAACCTATTATCTGGTAAATCAGAAAGTTGCTGACACAAGTTATCAATTGTTGTCGGTGTGTTATCATGTAATTTTTTCTTCACAAAAATTGACGTAGTTGCTTGGCTACGATGCCTCATTATCATGTTCAATAGGTAATATTGGAAGCGAGGATAGCTTCCAAACCTCCGATCATAGTATGAAAGAAGATGCAATGCATACTCATGAAGTTCAAAAGTACAAATGCATGGTTGCAACCAATCAGCATCACCAGTGGGGAAAAATGTGGGGAATGCCATATCTAATAACCCCTCAGTATTATATTCATTCACCGGAGATGTTGCAATTCTAGGTCAATCCATTTCATGAACATGTGAAGAATCAACATTATCAAGAAATGATCTAATTTCTTCCACTTATCTCCGTTCATTGGGTAGGTGAGCAAAAAAAGAAGAAGGATGAGAGGGAAAATTCTCAAGAGGAAACCCTTCATTATTAGCTGCATTGATCTCAGATTCCACAATGTCACAATCGACAAATTTAACCCTGGAGGAGACATATGTTGATATTTCGGGTAGAGCATTCACTGAATCATAGTCAATTACAACATCTTGATAATAATGATCACGTTCAATTTTGAAATGCAATGCAGCCATAACTCAAGATCTTTTTACATAAAATTCATAATATTTAGATTGAGTAGCATGTCTCCTCACAATTAGAAAGTCAAGATCTTCAATATTTCGGGGAAGACTTTGTGCAATTGTAGAAATATCTTGGGGAAAGCTAATTGTGTGTCCACTATACTTATATTTCCCACCTCGAGCATGTGTCACTTGCAAAATAGGATTTACACATGCTATTAACATTTCTTCAACTTGAGTAAGAACTCTTAAAATATGAGGTTGTTCATTGGGATCCATGTTAGTATAGCCAAAAAAATGATGTGAACCTCTTTCATTCTTACATCGTCTGCAAACAGGTCCTCCAGAATCTCTCAAAACGTGGATTCCACGATATGATTCTTGGCAGATGTGGCACATTTGTACAACTAACAAGCTATCTATATTTTCTCGAAATATTTTATGCGCTGCAATCATTTTTTCATCAAAATAAATATGATTTGTATTGGTTGGACCATGTGGAGGATGATGTCGAAGAGTATAATTTTTTCTAAAATTTACTTGATTTTCAGCACCATGATATTCCCTTCCAAAATTTGAAACATGTGGAACAAATCTATGACATGGTCTTTCCAAATTTATGGTCTGCATTTCTGGAACCTGAGAGGATGACAAGGTTTGTTTTGCATAACATTTTTTGAAATTGAATATCCAAATAATTAGAATTGAAAAAATGAAAAAAAAAAAATTCATTCAATATTTACATTTGTTTGGCGATGTGGATGAAGTGTACAAGATGGTTGCTCTTCACTTCTAACATCAGTAGATAGAACATCTGGGGAGTCAGTTTCAATGCCTCTATTCAAATTAGTTTTTTCCTGTTAAAAAAAAATAAAATTCGCTATAAAACTAAATGTTCAAAAAATAAAGATTTAAAATTGTACAACTAAAAATAAATGAAAAAAGGAGGAAAATATCAAATGCATTAAACATTTACATTTTGTTGGCGATGTGGATGAACACTATGAGATGGTCCCTCTTCACTTATAACATCAGTAGAAAGAACATCTACGAAGTTAATTTGTATGCCTCTATTGAAATGAGTTGTGTCCTATTTGATGAAAATAAATTATGCAATAAAATTCATGTCCAATGTATCAAAAATTAAAAAAATTAAAAATTAAATAAAATACTAATAACATTAACATTAGTTTGTCGATTTGATTTTCGAGGAGAATGCAGTGGAAGGTTATGAGATGCTTCATATTCAATTATCAAGTTAGTAGATGGGAGACTTGGGGAGATAATTTCTAGACCTCTATTAAAATGAGGTGTATCCTATTCAAAGAGAATAAAATACCTTATCAATACAAAAATGTAAATAGAGGAATGTAATAAAATAACCACTATTGCAGCAAATGTAAAGATAACATTGGGCTACCTCCATTGTTCCACGCGAAATGCTATCAGGGATGACTGATTCTGTTTTTGGGACAACATTATTTTGAGAAGGGAGATTCGAAGATACAATGTTTCGACCAGCTGGATTCAAATTATCAAACAAATGGCCAATCAAACTATCATCCAAGTCATCACATACAATTTCATCATTGCCTCCACCATGGATATTTTGCAACCTCTGGCCTTTATCACAAGATGAAATTGCAGAGATAGAAGGGTTAGGGTGAACATTTTCATCCATGTTATCAATATTATGTTCTTCCCTATTGCGAGATTTTTCCCCAATATTATGAAAAATTTTACAAGATCATTGAAAAACAAAATTATGCTGACGAGGAGCATATTCTGGCAATGAACTATCAAGGGGAAATGTTCTTTCCATGATATCATCCATAGTACGATACCTACGACGAATCATACAATCATTTTGAAGAGTTTTTTCACTCATTCTTATATGATATTTATCTCTCCTATGCTCATTTATTATGTCCTTATTTTGTTGATACCATAACAACCACTTTCATTAGACTTGTCACGTGATGCCGGTGACTGATTCCTTTTTCTTGTACACTTGATTGTACCTTCAGATGACATGTCTACAACAAATAATAACATATTTATTATATAACAATAAACATGGAGCATTTAATATATCCAATATACATAAACACAAAAGAATTAAAAACGAACACATTTTTTTTCCAACCACATAAAAAAATTAAAATTGTATATGATATTTTTCCAACCATACAAAGTTATGAAAACATAAAATGAATTGGAACAAAATACTAAAAGAATTATATGAATTTGAAATATATCTAAATATTTGGAAGTATATACCATAAAAATATAAATTTAAATAATAAAAATAACCTAAAGATATAATATTGTTTGAAAATCAATGAGAAAAACCTAATGGAAACACCATGTATAAAATAAGTCACAATAATTATAATTATAAAAACAAAGAAAAATGGATAACATCCAAACACATTCAAATGCAATAAAGAGATCTAAACGGGACAAAAAAATAAATATTTACGAGCAAATTGCAATGGAATTCAATATCCAACATCCGATACATACACATATAGAAGACACCCCCTCAAAATGGAGCCATATAAATATCCATAGATTGGTAATTTTAAAGTCTTAGCATACATACCCAGAAGTATGTAAAGTTAAAAAAAAAGGAAATATTTTCCACGACGACAGAGAGAATACAAAATGACTAATAGCCTAAGACGCCATGTCCATATCTAATGGTGTAATCTCATCAATAGAATCCATATAGGGAGCAATTGAAAAAACATTTCCAGACTCGATCAAATCATTGCAGTACTGCAACATTGGAGACCAAAATCCATGCATCTATTGATTAGTTGAATTATCAATATATGTTGGGAAGCAGAGGCCATTCATCATGTCATATAGTAGGAAAGGAACTTCACCACATTTGCACATAAGAACCACACCTTGGACTGTTCGAAATGGAAGATAACCAGGACATTTGATATTTATATCTGTAGACATTTCTTCCAACAACTTTCATCTGAAGCCCCAATCATCCTCAAAGTAGTCAATTCTTTGTTCAATACACGGGTGACCAAATTGGAAATTATCTATTTTTTCAATTGACCATACAGAAGTGGAGCCATCATCGATAAGACATATCAACTGATTCTTGCATATTGCTACTGACATACACCATATGTCAGTGATTAGAACAAATGAAAATCCCCATTCATGTTTTATTACATCAAACCTGTAGATTGTATTCCGATATCGAGGATAATCTTCATACTCTATGTCGAGATAGAGCCAAAACAATTTACTTTTATAAAACACTCCATTCTGAGTGGGTGAAGTGCCACCAAATGGAAGATCAGCCCTTCACCAAACCCTATCAATACTACTGTAAACATAAAATTTAAACTGCATTCTATCATAGATATGTTTTAGAAAAACCCGGTCATATTTGTTGTTGCTCACATTTTCCAATAATGAAAAGAATCCCCAGTCTCCTATTCGTATTCGCCCAATGTTTTTTAAGACCTTTGTAAAATGGATTCATTACAAAATAGTTTCGTGAATGAGAGAATTTTGTTGGTAAGGATAAAACTACCATTGGTCCAATAGTAGACTCTACTTTGTATCTTGAATCTATGAATCGCAAATGAAAATGAGATATGTGCCCATTTTGATTAAGGTATTCAACAACAAAATAATTGTCTTCATTATTGAGGAAAGGAACCATAAATCCAAATTCATTTGTACAGATATGCTTGCAACCCAATAAGAAAGAAGGATTTTGCAAAACATTCTCCCATTGTCGACAAACAGTGTTAAAATTTATCACAATCGATAAACGGAGCCAAAGGAAGACAATTTAAAGAATTTCAAATGGAATACAACTCCAAATAGTTGGAACCATGACAAAACAAGGAAATCACCTAACATAAAAGAAAATAGACATGATATCAACAAAACAATTTTCAATTGATGGTGAATAGAATAAGTAATATAGATATTCAATTTTCCATCTACAAATATAGTTAAATGCACATATACATAATGTATAAAATCATATGAGCTAGAAGAACATTATTACAATAGTTAAAAAGAAAAAAAAAACAACTGTTTTGAAGATAAATCTCAACCATCTATTTTTATGTATTGTTAAAAAAAATTACAATATTCAATAGAGATTAAATCTATACCTTTCAACTCTGCACTAATATGGTATTTCAGTGTAGATTTTCCTTTTTAATCTTCAAAATCATTATTCTTGATTTTGTACTCATACATTTAAGGTTTTTTTTTTTTAATCCAAAATGTTAATAAAAATAATTTTTTTTTAAAACTATTTTTGTTTTTCAATTTTGTAAATCCACCCTCATTGAAAATGTAACTTTATTTTTTAACCTATAAAATGAATTATCAGTTTTATTACCTAAAATATATTTATAAAACAAACAATTTTGAAAACAAGTTAACAAATAAGTATCTAAAAAATATCAACCATTTTACCAAATATTAAAATATTTAATTAACAAAAATCATATAAACCCAACATAAATACAACTAATATTCCTTTAACCACACACTCATTTTTTTAAATAAGTGATTTTACTTTTCAATACAATTTACTCTATTTATTTTAACAAAAATCATTTATATAACCATTTTTATTTCCATATTTCTATTTAATAACACCCGCAAACATCGAAAAAATGGAAATATAATATCTATAGATATTACAGTTTCAGCGTCCGGAGACTTGCTAAAGGAGCCATAGTTACATTTATGGCTTATTTTAGAATTGAATGGATTGGAATGTGTTTTTTTTGGTCCATAAAATTCCAAAATATTAATAAAATCCACAATAAATTAATGAATCTGTCTATTCCATGTTCAGATTAAACTGTAATGAAAAAAGCCACCTAATAGTTATAATTTCCCTACACTAAACTATAGGATAATATTCTCTAATACAAATACAAATCTAGTATTGAGTGACTTGTTTTATATAGATTAACATACTGATAGGATGGTTTCTTAAACTTGACTTAGTTAAGTTATTAATCATTTTCATGGATTGTAAGAACCAGTGCTTGCTTTTTTTTATAGGTTTTATGTGGTATATAGTTTATTAAAGACCTAAAAACATGAGGTAAACCTAACTTTGATTTTTAAATATGCGATATTCAAGATAAATTCTTCAATAGAATAGAGAAAACCACTTATAACTTGACCAAATCAATTTAGGTAAACAACCGTAAAACATTTATGACTTTTAAATAACCTTGCATTGCGTTGCAGAGATTGATGACGCTTACTCTGCAAGTACATTTTCTTGATTTGAAGCCCCCACCTTGCAGCAGCAAGCAAATAAGTAGCCACTGCGAGAATGCTACGGTTGGATCGACAACCATGCTTTACGTGGGGTTGTACATCGTCGCTCTGGGAACAGGCGGGGTGAGAGCTACTTTATCAGCGCACAGGGCCGATCAGTTTTATGAAAATGATCCGGAAGAGAGGAGGCTTATATCAAATTTTTTCAACTGGTATTTCTTTATTCTATGCGTGGGAGGCCTGGTAGCAGTCACTTTTGTGATGTGGATTCAAGAAAACATAGGATGGCAGTGGGGATTTGGAATTTCCACAATTTTGATATTTCTGGCTCTCCTGGTATTTAGCTCTGGTTTCTTCACATATCACAACAACATTCCTTCAGGGAGTCCCCTCACCCACATGGCACAGGTTACTATTTGAACCTGGTGAATTTCTTTCTGTTATCTTAATTTTCTTTAAAAAATCGTTATTTCAACTTCTGTTTATACTTTGCAATAAGTTATAGAACTTCATGAAATTTTTTTCAAATGTTTAAGGTTCTCTTTAAACATAATCTTTTTGTGTAATGTATGAACTCATGTCACCACTTTGTGTATACTTTGGAATAAGTTATAGAACTTCATGAAATTTCTGTGAAATGTTTACCGTTCTCTTTAAACATAATCTTTGTGTGTAATGTATGAAATCATGTCACCACTTAGTCGAAAATAATTTGAAGGGCTTTAATTTTTTTTTAGGTATTCATAGTTGCAATTAGGAATTGAAATTTGACCCTACCAACATATTCCAAGATGCTATATGATGTCAATGACCTAGAAACAAGTACAGTTCAACATACTGCACAATTCTGGTATTGCAATTCCTGAAAGAAACAATTACTCGATAGTATTTATTTTCATTATTAAGCTTCTCTTGATGGCATGAAAATAGCTTCTATTTTTTATTATAATGACAAAGTTTTATATACTTTTCAACATCAACCCCATAATTATATCTTGTGAAACATTCAGAATCTCCTTTAAGGAACTTATTATACGTTTTTTATTGTTGAAAATATTTTTTAGAATGATATCCAGCTTTTCCGTGATATGTCAAATAATTCCAGAAGACATGAAGTTTGGCAAACACACAAGAGCTCACAGGTGCAGATCACCAGGAGCTCCCACAAGCATATGCACCCGCCTTGGAGTTTCTCATTAAGCATCAATAATTAAATAGATACATTAGGTAAAACATATTCCTAAATAATAGGAACTAAATGTCTAATAAAAAGCACAATCATAACTACGTAACAAAAATATCACCTAATCTCCATTAATTTCTAACACTCCCCCTTAATGGAGAAAGGGATTTTTAAACACACCTAATGTATCCCTAAACAAATCAAACTTCAGTCTTCCTAGTGGCTTAGTGAATATATCAGCCATGTTATCACAAGAATTACAATACTCTATAGAAATCTCTTTGGACTGCACTTTCTCCCTAACAAAATGAAATTGAGTGTCTATGTGCTTAGTGTTTTTATGAAACACAGGATTGTAAGCCAGTTTCATGGAACTCTGATTGTCGCAATTGATGATCGTAGCTTATGTCTGTTCTTCCCCTGCATCTTGGAGAAGTCTACGCAACCAAACTGCCTCACATGTCACTGCACACATAGCTTGATATTCTGCTTCTGCCGAGGATAAAGCAACAATATGCTGCTTCTTGGTGCACCAAGAGATGACCCCGGAACCAATGTTGAAGGCGTAACCTGTAATTGATCTTCTGTCATCTAGATTTCCCGCCCAATCAGAGTCTGTATAACCTGTCAACTTAACATCAAATGAGTCAGAATACAAAATACCAAAATATGATGTTCCTTGCAGATACCTTAATACTCCTTTCGCTGCACTCCAATGACTGTCATGGGGTTGAGTCATAAACTGACTCAAAACACTCACTGCATAGGCTAAGTCAGGTCTTGTTGTAGTCAAATAAATAAGACTACCAACCAATTGTCTGTACAATGTTGCATCTGCATATTTCGAACCATCATCCATCTGAAGTTTGCTATTCTGCTGTAAAGGTATGCATGAAGGCTTACACTCATCCATCTTAAATCTGGATAACAGACTCTTTGCATACTTACCCTGGGACAAGAAAGTTTGACTTGAATCTCTCCAAACTTCTAGACCCAAACAATATTGCATTTCTCCAAGGTCCTTCATCTCAAATTTCTGTGATAATTGCTGCTTGATTTCTTCAATGAGATTGTCTGCACTTCCTGTTATTATCAAATCATCTACATACAAGGAAATCACCACTATCTGTCCTTCATTATTAAACATGGTATATAAGTTGGGATCATTTTTTCTCCTTTCATAACCATTCATGAGGAAAAAAGAATCAATTTTTTCATACCAGGATCTAGGTGCCTGCTTTAAACCATATAAAGCTTTCTTTAATCTACATACTAGATGTTCTTCTCCCTTCTTAACAAATCCTTCAGGCTGTACTAAGTATACTTCTTCTTTTAAATCACCATTTAAGAAAGAAGACTTAACATCTAATTGATGTATTTTCCAATGATGTTTAGTGGCTAAAGCAATAATCATTCTGATGGTGTTTAATTTTGCAACAGGGGCAAATGTCTCCTCAAAATCAATACCTTCTATCTGGGAATATCCCTTTGCCACCAACCTTGCTTTATGTTTATCAATAGACCCATTTGCTCTAAATTTCAACTTAAATAACCATTTGCAACCTATGGGTTGTTTATCATCAGGAAGTTTTACTAGATCCCAAGTATTGTTCTTAATGATAGATTCATATTCCTCATTCATTGCTTTCTTCCATTCAAGACTTTTACTAGCTTCATAAAAATTAGAAGGTTCTGCAATGTTTAACATACCGGTCATAAGCACACAATCCCTATATTGAGCTGGTAACTATCTTGGCCTGCTTGATCTTCTGAGTGGTGGGGGTTCAATTATTCTGCTTGTTTCTTCCCTTTGTGGACTGAAATCCACATTATCCTGCTGCTTCTGTACCTGCTATTGTTCATGCTTCTGTTCCTGCTGCTGACTGACTCCTATTTCACTATCCTCTTCTAAGAGTAAAGGCACATGCCATTCTTCATTTTTTTGAATAGGATTTAGATCATCAATCTGTTCATGGAATAATACATCTCTACTGACAAACACCTTGTGAGTAGCAGGATCAAACAGTTTATAAGCCTTATATTCACTGCAGTATCCAATGAACTTACATTTAATGGCCTTTGAATCTAACTTCTTCCTGTTCTCTTTAGGAACATGTGCAAAAGCTTTACAACCAAATACTCTAAGATGACTTACTGCAGGCTTGAAGCCAAACAGTGCTTCAAAAGGAGTTTTATACTCAAGACTTTTAGTAGGACTCCTATTCTTTAAATACACTGCAGTATTAACAGCTTCTGCCCAAAAACCATTAGTTAGATTCTTACCTTTCAACATACTGCGAGCACACTCCACCAGTGTTCTGTTTTTCCTCTCAGCAACTCCATTCTGTTGAGGAGTGTAAGGCATTGTGAATTGCTGTTGTATCCCATGCTCGTTGCAATATTTGATGAAGACTCATTTCTTGAATTCCCCCCCTTGATCTGATCGAAGAATCCTGATGAACTTTCCTGTTTGCTTCTCAATCATGTTTTTGAATTACTTCAAATATTCAAAAGCATGACTTTTCTGTTTAAGAAAATACACCCATGTGAATCTTGTACATTCATCAACAAAGATTAAAAAATAATAGGCCCCTCCTAACGACCTTGTCTGCATTGGGCCACATAAGTCAGTATGTACATGTTCGAGTATATCCCTCTGTTTTCTATCTTTAACAGCAGGAAATTCATCTCTATGCTGTTTACCGAATGCACATGCCTCACAATCAATATGCAACTTTTTCAAAACAGGAAGACCCTCTACCATACCTTTGTTTTGCAGCAGAAGGAAATCACCAAAATTAATATGCCCAAGTCGCTGATGCCACAAATTTTCAGCAGACTTATTCGACGACAGCAAGGCTTGCTGAGGCGTACTTTTCACATCCAATTTGTAGAGTCCTCCTACGTGAATACCTGTAGCAATGGGCTTCATCTGATCCAACAAATATTTAATAATGCAATGAGATTTAAAAAATTCTACCTTGAGGTCCTGATCTGTAATCTTTGACACAAAAATCAGGTTCTTCTTAATGCCAGGAACATACCACACATCAGATATATTCCTAATCTTACCATCAGGCAGAGTAACAAGGAAATCTCCATGTCCCTTGATCTCGTACGTGCTATTATCTCCAAGATAGACTTTTACTCTAGAGTTGGATTCTTTAAAATTTCTGAACCATTGCTTTTTACCTGACATATGCGAGGAGGCTCCAGAATACATGAACCAAATATCTGATTCATCCTCCTCGGTAGCAGTGTCAACCTCAGCCATAAACAGTCTAACATCCAGATTTTGATTTGGGTCCGTATCTGCATCTGCATCTCCCAAATGACCTGCATGTCTTCTCTGCTTGTACCTCTCTTGATTTGCCTTCTTCTTGCGACAAAATTTAGCAATATGGCCTATCTTACCACAATAAAAGCATTTAAGAGCAGAGTCATTTTTATACGAGGTCATACCTTGTGGTGTCATTTTTGATGTGTTGCCCCTCCTCTGATCAGCCATCGCTCTGCCTTTTGTCTTGAACTTGTTTATCAATGCAAGATCTGGATCTTGAGGTTTGAGAGACGACCTCCTTTCCTCTTCTTGTAGAAAAATTCCAGTAACCTCTTCAAAACACGGAGGCTTTTCCCTTGCATTCAATCCAATTATAAACATCTAATAGTCATCCATCATACCGTTCATGGTGATTGTCACCATATCATCATTTGCTACGGTTTGACCGATATTAGATAGTTTATCTTTAACTTCCTTTATCCAGGATAAGAATGATGAAACAGACTCATTCTCCTCCATCTTGATTGAGAGGATCTTCTTCCCGAGGAACAAGGTTCGGCTGGTGTTCTTGATTTCATACATGTCTTTGAGAGTTGTCCAGATTTCATTCGTTGTCTTGCAATCCCGAATATGAGGGATGATGCAATCTTTAACTGACAATTTTAGTAGAACTTTTGCCTTCAACTCCCTTTTCTCCCATTCTTGAATTGTTGCAGTCGTTCCACCATTTGCAACAGTCGGCTTACCTTCATCGCTGATGACAATGCTATAGGTATTCTGACCCTCAAGCAAAGTTTGAAGTTTAAATTTCCAATTTGTGTAATTGGAACCGTCCAATTTGCTGCTTTCATTTAGGTAATCTGCCATTTGAGCATTCATCTTGAAAAAAAAAAATACTCCAGCAACTTAAAATGAACCACCCTAGATTATCACAACAAATCAAATATAGTTGTGATCTGCGTAGTTGTGAAATACAAATTACAAATAAAACAACAGTAATTTAACTTTTCCTCTTAATAGAAATCGTTGTTAGAGTCCACAATGGAAAAAATGGGCTGGTGAAAAAAGAGAGTAAACATATATGGAACTCGGATTATATGGAACTGGACATTTGAACAACAACGATATATGTTTATAGCAACAAGAGCAACATGCAACCAATTATTTGGACTGAAAGATCAGAAAGCATGGCATCATTATTGCGTTTAATGATCCACATGATAATAGAAGACACGTTGGAACATACTTGCCGGAATTAGCTTCACAACAAGGTTGGACGAAGAAGGAGACAATTGAGTCAATGATCTGCCAATCAGGTTATATGGGAAACATAACTGAGTCTCTCAGAAATACAGTCCGCGTTATTCGTTTCCAAACTAGTGTTTGAGCAAATCGACTCATCCACAGATCGAGCGCTTGTGGCTCTCAACGCCGCCTTCACCAGTCTGGCATTCAATATTACGGCTCCTCTTACAGCTCCTCCGCACAGATCGACCCTGCTGCTGCTCTTGTTGTCGACGCCAAACATAGATCAATGCCCTCCGGCAATGAAACGCCATGACTTATGCTTCCATGGTGACCATGCTGGCCGCACTCCTTTTCTCTGCCACTCACGAAGAACAAACAAGAGATCTGTTCAGATGATCACACCACAAAAAACGGCTTCACAGCCTTTGTAGCAATGCCCTCACAGCCTTCACACTGCCTCACGTAGTAAACAGAGAATGCAGCTCAGAGAACGAGCCACCAAACTCGCCTTCACGGCTTGCCTCACGCACAGCCTCTCTCAGCTCTTCCTGAGCTCCGATACCATGTCAAATAATTCCAGAAGACATGAAGTTTGGCAAACACACAGGAGCTCACAGGTGCAGATCACCAGGAGCTCCCACAAGCAAATGCACCCGCCTTGGAGTTTCTCATTAAGCATAAATAATTAAATAGATACATTAGGTAAAACAAATTCCTAAATAATAGGAACTGAATGTCTAATAAAAAGCACAATCACAACTACGTAACAAAAATATCACCTAATCTCCATTAATTTATAACATGATAAGCCTATAATCGTCGACATAATCATGGAACACCTATATGAAAACTTTTAAGATAGTTATTGAAAAATGGTAGTGAAATTAATTATATATAAATTGGACGTAAATTCTTCGACATGTATAAGAAAGTTGGACCATATATTCGGTCGGAAAATCTATAGTTCTCATCAGGGCTGGGATTTGACATTCCGCCACATTCATTTTTCTTTTTTAAACGTATTTAGCAGGTAAGGAAAATTCAAATATGTGAAACCCTAAATTTAATGCAGTTGCTATTTATATAGTTTTTTTTTAAATTTAGTTAAAATATTTGTGGCTAAATTTTAATTTGTATTGTTTAAACTGTTTTTTTTACTATATAGATTCAACACTTTAAAAATGTTTTTTTTATTATATATGGATTCAACATCATAAAAACTAAGTATATGATTGTCAATTTTTTTATTTGAATGAATCTTTCCTTAATTTTAAACAAATTAGATAGGAAAATAAACCCTTTTTTGTTTTAAATAACACTTGAAAGCTACTAACATCTATTTTGTCTCTATAAACATCGAAAAAACAGAAATATAATATCTATAGATAACATTACATGGAAATAAACTAATAATGTGCAAAATGACGAATTTTGATAACCATTTAAAAATAAAAGGAAAATATTGAAACTTAAGGTGGCCTGAGAGAAAAACATCTGAAGGAAATATGCGAAATTTATCATTTAAATTGAATAAGATATTACCAGAGTCCATTCATGCAGAATGATATATTCTGATATTAAAAAAATGGACAATAACTATGTTCTTTGTATAAGGAAACCTATTCCCGTAGGGCCACTACATTTTCAAGGTTTAGTGGGATAGGTCATTCAAACAGCCATAGAATGACCACTGGGATATTTAAAGTAATTTTGTTAAGAAAACAAAAACAATCAGCGACAAGGATGACAACCCTTTCCATTATCCAACAAAAATTACAACTGTAACCCTATTGACAGTCAGCCAAGGAAATCCTAAAAGCATGATAATCTAAAATTTAGCTTGTCGCACCATTGTGAAACATTTGGCTTCATTGCAAGTCCACGCGGGCGGTGGATTGACTGACTATATACAATAACCATGAACAAGACGGTGACTCCCATTAAACCCCAAGGCCCGTCGTAATGTTACTTTTCTATTCCTGGGATTAGTTTAACAGATTCCATATTAAAATCTACGAGTAAATAGCATAGGTTTCACCCTCCGCATTCGGCTATTTTAAGAGAGGAACAGCTGATCGACTATATGCAATAAACATTTCCAATTGACATTATGTTTGAAGGGAAAGGACAACCCTGAAACAAGCGTGACCTATTCAATATATTAACTATTATCTTGTAAACTCAAATAACTACTACCATCTGAAGAAGAACATCTATGAAGCTCCTTCTAAGGATTTCTTATCTCGATCCACCACAGTCCCGGTTCTGTGTCCAAATGTCTCGGCTGCTCTGAACGGGGTGGCGTTATGGTCTGAAAGAAATTGGGAGCGTTACAGAATTTCAAGCATTAGGTTGGACACCTTGGAGAATGTCGACGGCAAATTCATCTTCATAATCAACGTGTCATTGTTCCTTCAACATTCATACTTTTCAACGTGTCGTTATCCCTTCAACATTCATACGTTTCAGAATGTAAATGGACATGCGTTTCAAAGTTTCAGTCTAATATTTTTATTTCATTTTCTCTAATCCCTCATACTTGGTCTAATATTTTTATTTCATTTTCTCTAATCCCTCATACTTAGAGATAAATAAGACTCACAGTAAATTTTTAATGATAGTTTCGTAAAAAATTAATTTAAGTAGAGTTTAAACACTTGATTTACACATGCAAGAAGGGTATGGTTTTTAATTTCATTCATTGATTGAGTGGTAACAACGAAAATATACTGGCATCTCTAAATCTACACCATGGGATCAAAATGGTTAATTAAAAAATGATTAAATCATCCAATTCCAATCAGGGGTTACGCCTATCAGTATAATTAAGTGGGGAATAAAATCCAGTAGTATTTTTTTCACAGAGCCGAGCTAACAAAACCGGATGCAGTGCAATTGTATGTTGAGAGACAAGAAGGCGTGTGTATTGTGTTACGAGCCATAATCATAAGCAGGTATTGAAAAGTCCTATAAATAACTTGGGCTTCCTAAGGAATGAGTAGAAAATAGAAAATGCAATATCATGGGTCAAAAATCCAATTGTATTTAATTCTACAATGACCCTCGCTTTGTAGAACTCGAAAAATGGTAAAACATGGATGCCCAAACTATAGCACATAGACGTGTTTTCTTCATAGTTAACTTTGACAAATTTGACATCGGGGTTACTTTCTACAAATTGGTAAATATGCCAACGTTAAACTTAAAAGCACGCGAGGATTTACATCGGAGTGCAGATATTCCAATTCCCTAGCAGACCCTAATGCTATACGAACTTTGCTTCTCTAGCACAGTTGAATTTTCGATTTACCTGTTAAAATTATATGGGATTAAAATTAAACACCAGAACTATATGGATGGGAGTAGATCGAAATCAACGTGACAGGAATATGGAATCTTACCAAGGAGAATATCTTTTATTAATCCATTTGCGATGTAGCAAAAAACTAGATAGATTCCGTTCGCCATTGTCGATGGAAAAACTGATAATATCCAACACATTGTTATGGTGAAATCGAGAGAAAAACTCGATCTCGCTTGTGAATCCCTTGTTCTTCCCTTTTCATAGGCACCATGTGTTTGTCATCTAGCATTTCTTTGTACACCTTCAAATTCATTCCAGTGAGTCGATAATATCTTTCTCCACATGAATATTGTTTGATTTTCACCTCAGAATATTCATTGCAGGATGGAATTAATGGAAGTCAAGACAAATTGAATTTACAACTCTACTAATTGTTGTGATAGAATGAAATTATGGAATCAAGCAGTTCCCCAAATCTAGAAAGATCAAGTTTGTGTGGCAAATCTCATTTTCCCTTGAACACTTATATCATGTGAAACAAGTCCTAGCCAATACCAATATGATTTTGGGAAGATGTTATGAATTTTTAGGGAAAAAACACCCAAATTTGTGGTATTATCTACTTTGAGGCCAACACAGTTCTACGACACCCTAAATCAAAGAGTTGTATGTCATTCATCAACCGTTAGTTCTACGACACCCAAAATAAAAGAGTTTTATGTAAGGTCTACCCGAAGACAATAAGACTTTCGTGTATCTCCAGAAGGAAACCTGCTTAAAACAAAAAGAATATCAGTATCAATTAAGGACGGGCTAGGGTTTAGCGTAAAAAATGGTTTTTGAGACATAAAACCCTAGTGTGACATGTTACCTGTGAAATATCGTCGTGGAAGCCTCTATTTGCAGTTATGGATAGGGGTTTCATAAAATACCCAAATTCCGCAGAGGGGAATGCAAGACGATAGGAAACACAAATTCAATCCAAACAAATTACCAAAAAAAGGGATCATCTTTAAAATGCATGACATTTTTATTGATTCGGCAAACCAACCTGTTTTGAAAAATGGTATTTTTATTTTAGTCAAATTCCCCTAAGCACAAGGATTGAAAATCTTTGGTATCAATAAGAAACTTTCCTCCAAAATAGGCACCTATGTTGCGAGCCACAAACCCCGTCATAGATTATAAGATAGTATGTTTCTTCGATCCTATTCGATTCCCCACCCTTGCAACGTGTTCCCTCGCTAAATACAACAACTACACTCCTATTTTCTAGCCAAATATCACAACTGTTACATTCTCCCAACCCCAGCCTCAAATGGGAAGGTGAATTTTGTTTCCCAACATCGTGTCTCAAAATTTGTGGGAGCATTCATTGCATCACCTCTTCACCATGAACATTCCTTTCTATTTCTGATAAATATCCTGGTCAAACCATGAACATTCCTTTCTATTTCTGATAAATCTCCTGGTCAAACGAAAGGCTCCAACAAAATGCAATTAAATTTGGTGAACTTACATCACTTAACTAATTTTAGCTGCAGAAAAATGTCACAGACACAACAATAAGGTAGACAAAAATGTGAGGTGAACTCATTCAAAAAAAAGCCTATCAACTTAAACATATAGGAATTCCAAGCCATCCAATCAAAATCAATGAATTAGTTTAAAAAATATTAAAACTATCATGTACAATAGTATAACTTTATTAACATAAAATTATTGAACTCATATAGAAAGACTTGTTTGAAGAAATTTAGCCATAAAGTCTTTTAAAAAGCTTAATTAATATTTAAGTTATTTCGAAAATATACATTCAAATTTTTATTATGTAAAATTTTAATGATAAGTACTAAAAACTACATTATTAAAGTAAACATCTAAATATGCGGCATCAAGGATTTAATTTTACATCTAGACGACTTTAGATAAAGTATGCAGTATTTTGCCACGTTCATGTTGGTCGTTTTAATTTCTCATCTTTAACCTAACTAAATTTTATCTTTGTTTCTTTAATCCAATATAATTAATTTAGAGGTGGAATAGTGGGATAGTCCGACACGCGACGTGGGCCGATGCTAGGGAAGGGTGGCTCTTCTTTGTGATTAATCAAAAGCCCAAAGGCTTAGACTCAATATGCTTGGTTCCACTTAATTATTTTAATTTTTGTATTAATATTAATTTAATTTTAATTAATAGTAACTAATTTATGTAAATTATATAATTTTTTTTTTTCTAAATAAGTTTAATCTATTGAAAATCAGTAACAGATATGTACATCAGGAGTAAACCAGGACAAGGCCTGAGTAGGCCTGTAGAGCAAAAAGTCAAAAAAATTGGCACTGCCCATTGAGGGAAACCAGTGCAGATAAAGTTCCATCAAAAAGGCCCACACAGGAGCAATGTTTAAGTCTAGAACCATACAATGACAAATTTGCAAACTTAAGACAGTGCCATAGCAAAAAAACAAAAAACCTGGGGCTGAGTAAGATCACTCATCCGGTTCCTCTTCCTCGACTCTGCACCAAAACTCATCTGGTTCTCCATCAGAATTGTAGAGGTCCGCAGTTGAGTGAATGATCTTGTCAGCAGCAGGGGTGCGCAGTCCATCGCCCGGATGTTGCTGGTGCGGAGCGTTTGCCTTTCCCCGGTCTTGAATTGCATTCGGCTGCCCTTCCTGTATCATCTCGATATCCACATTCATGCCAATGCCCTGTCCATCAACATCCTCTGTGCTGGCTCTGTTCCGTTCGGGCATATCTTCATCCTTCTGCCCATCAAGACCAGCCTGCTCTTCATCAATCTGCTCACCAAGACCAGCCCGCCCATCATCATATGGGGACTCTCGGAATACCATAGTGACAGTGGCTGTTATACATGGGGGATTCAAAGCACTTTGAAAAACAAAATGCCTGGTTTGAGAGTGAGCCGGAGCATTCTGGCCGAAGGTGTTCCAGCTTTCAGACCTAAGAATACAACCACGGGCAACATGAGATGTGCTGGCCGAGCCAGTAAAGTCCGCAGCCGAGGTACTAGAAGATGGGGAGGAGCGCCTGTATACCCTCCTGGAAGGACCCCGGCGGCATCTCATTCTATGCCTTAAACGAGGCATACTGTCAATCGTAGCAGGAAAGCTTGGGGAATGCTGAGAACCAAGCTGAGCGTTGGTGGAGTGAGAGAGCGTGGGAGCTATGGGGATGCTGAGCAGATTCTCAAGCCAAATCCCGGACTGATGCATACAGTTACCAGCAATGGAGAAATGAATATTGTCGCCCAGGACAATGCAGCCATGAAGTTTGGTGCGCTTGCCTGTGACGGTGCGCTCGGAGGAGAGCCTCACGGTGGGCGAACAATACACAGCATAAGGCCGAGGGAAGCTGCTATTAGCATGCTCATTCTCCATTCTGCTATCAAATACCTCGAAGCTGTTGCCGTCCCAGCATATTAACTGCGCCATTGAAGGAGTGATTTCCAGATCTTTGTTGCCTTGCATGGAATGATCTCGAATAGCGTTTGGAGAATTGTGAATCGCGCCCCTTAAATTTAGACATAAATGTCTCACGCCGGAGTACAGTCGCCAGACAGTTGCCATGCGGTGAGGCCATCTGCAAACCTTAATGCCGCCTGGCTCCCACTTGGTTCCTATATTAGTCACCCGCATCCGGGTATTTATGTAAATTATATAATTTATATAATTAATTAATTTAATTTATTATTCATTTAAATTAATTTAATATTAATTGATAATGATGATGATTAATATCCATTAAAATTGATATGGTTTTTGAACATTAAGAAAAAATGGTTAATTGATATTATTTAAAATCTTATTTTTGTGATTAAAAGGGAAGGAAATAATTGTTTTGAGGTTTTAGTGGGGAAAATGTTTTGGAAATGAGAGAGGATGTAAGTAAGAGCCGTATAATATAAGAGAAAATGCTTTTCATCTTCTACTCTCTTAGTATCACAAAGGAGGCATTTCCCTCGTCTGAATGTATCTTGGGAATAGACCAACGTCCTATTTCACTCTAAAGATCATGAGAATTAGTTCTAATATTTGTAATATTGATTCTCTTCTTAGAACTAGTTAAGACATAAAGGTAATGATGGTTAGCAAGTGTTGGGTTGATAACCTCCTTATAATATCTTAATTTTATTTTCTTTCTAACTCATTACTCCATAACTTATCATTAAATTTGGAAGTAATGCCATTTTTAATATTATCCTTATTCCCCAAGATGATCTCCTCTTTTATCTCTCAATGATCGAGTGAGGAATTGGCTTCCTTATGCCACACTGTCTTGGGATGGAGGTGATTTTGACTATAGTTAGAATTATTTTTTTTGAGAGTCTCTTGGCTTCCATATTGTACAACTTCTTCTTATACATCAAATACATTAATGTAGTCGTGCGTTCAATGGGGGAAATGCTAGGCTCGAATAAGAGAATATGGTAGGGGTATTGCCTTTAATCTTGTGGTTGTAGGTAATGAATTTTTTTTGGATCATTTCAATCTTTCTCCATAAATCTCTAGATAAATTGTAGCCCCATGCCTCACACCCATAAAAAATAACAGTAGTAACAAGAGTCTCCAAGATGATTTTTTTTTAACTTCAAACCCAAAGAGGAGTCGTCTTAGAATTGTTTTCAAGCTGATGGTAAGCTTTCCAACCTTCTATAATCATTTTCTCAATGTTTCTAGTTTAACTGATGGTGGATGTCAATACCTAAATATTGGTAAGACTAATGACCATAAAAGAGAAGAATAATGACTATACCAACAAGCTTGGGTCCTTCACAACCACGAGCTTCTAAGTACTTCTCAAGATTTCCAAAGTAAATGTTATTAATTTAATAATATTATCAAAATTATTTAAATGTTATTTAAGATTAATATTTTTTTATTTAATATTAATTAATAAAATTAAATAAATTTTATATTAATTAATTAATTTTCATTTAATTTAAATAAATAAATAATTTAACTTAATTATAACTTAAATTAATTTAATATTATTTTAATATTAATAATAATAACTAAATATTATTTAAGATTGATATTGGGTTTATTAAATATTAATGAATTAAATATTTATTAATAGATTTAAATTGAGTTAATATTTATTAATCATTTTAATTTATTAATTAAATTAAATTACATAATTAGGGTTTATAAGTCTGTTGAGGTTATAATATTAATCTTTTGGGTTTATTAATGTCTTGAGTTTATGATATTAATTTTTTTGGTTTATAATCCCTAGGATTTATAATATTAATTACTTGGGTTTATAATATTAATCCCTTAATTTTGATAAATGTTTAGGTTTAAAATATTAGTCCCTTGGGTTTTTAATGTCTAGAGTTTATAATAATATTGTTATTCTTATTATTAAATAATATATAGGTTTTAATCCATAGAGTTTATAATACACATGCCTTATTTATTTAATCCTTTAGATTTATTATTATTATTATTTTATAATATTATTTTTATTATTATATATTTATCAATATTGATATTAATATTAATATTAAATCTATACCATTAACATTTATCTCTTTATTTCAAACACATTTACTAATATAATTGTAGATGAAATTGATATACCTATGTCTATATATAGCAACCATGATTAACATGTTTTCCTACCTTTACACGTCTATAACATTGTTTTAAAACCAAAATTTTAATTATCAAAACATTAATTATAGAATAGCTTTTAGCCATGTGCATTGTTTAAGAACCACAATTTTAATCATCATTTGATTAATTCTTCCATGTGACACCATAAAGTTGATGGTAAGCTTTTTAGCCCAAAGAAAATAGACCCTGCAGAATATTTCTACCGACACTTGTTTATGTACACCTACCTTTTCGCCTTGATGATAACAAAAAAAAAACACTATACGCGATAAAAAGAAACAATTTCTCCACGACAAAGGTTGGGCTTAATCTCAATCCCCACTTAAATTTGCCCTTAGTGTTCAAGTAGGGCGGTGTGCAGCTGAACATTCTGACTTTCTATTGATACTAGTTTGTTTTGGAATAAGATATGATCTCAGCTACGTAATATCTACAATTTCGTTCTAATAATAAATAATTAAAAAAAAATTAATAATAAATAAATAAATAAATTTAATTATAAGAAAATTGAAGAGATTTTTTAATAAGAATATTTTACTGTTTTTAATTTTAAAATAATATAGATATTGTAATGTAATTCTTAACATTTTTATTAAATCAAATTATATATATAAAAAAATGTAATGTAAATTTTTTAATGATATGAAAAAAATAATAATAAAATAAAAATAAGTTTGTGATTGAAATTTTTCGGTGAAAATCACATCAAAGTAGATAATGTGGTTCATCATCACTACAAGATGGAAAATTTGATCAGGTAACTCATTTAAATAGATAGTAAAACTCCAACTAGCCGTTTGTAAAATAATGACTAGTTTGACTAAAATAGAAATTAAATCAAAATAATAGTAGTTTATTTGTTTTTAAAGAACAAATCAAATGTTTAATGTTTATAATTCGAATTTTATATATTTATATTAATTCTTAATAAGAATAAATTAAATGTTTACCATTTATATATATTTATTTTCTATTTTTATTTTTAGAATAATAATTATTTTATTTGTTTTTATTATTTTTTATCAAATAAATTAAATTAAATTAAAAGATAAATAAATAAGTAAATAAATACATAAAGTTTGAATTTCATATAGTTATTTTATTAATGATTGTATGTTATGTGATTCATCTTATCAAAATAGTTAACTTAATTCTATTTAATTTATTGTAAATTTTTACAAACAGATAAAAATAATAAAATAAATATAAAAATAAAAATAAATAAATAAATAAATGAAGAATTAAAAAATAAAAATAAAAATAAATAAATAAATAAAATTTCAATAAATAAATTAATAAATAAAAATAATTATAAATAATAAGAAATAAATCACTAATGAAGAGTAGGAATCCAACATCTGCTAACAATTCACCCATTATCCCTATTGAGGTTAACGGGCCTCTTTTGGGTTTCAAGGGCTTCTCTCAACTTGCGGTGGTAGAAATGGTCAATCTTCGCAATAACCTGAACATCTTCAATATTGAGCCATGGTATAGAGAACCCATGGTATTGAACCACAGTATTTATGTAAAATATAACCTATTTAAAAAAAAAAAAATTAAACCAGCGTAAATACATTTTAGCTCCTAATTTACCAAGCCCTAAAAAACTCAAATTTCTTAATATACAAACTTCTTTTCATTTAATCCCTTCATCCTCTTCTTAAATCTATAACTAAGATGCCCCATACTCTTTCTAAATCTATAACTAAAATAAATTTATACTAATTTAATAAAACTATTTTGACAGCCAAATATGTCATATGCCATAAATATTACATTAGAGTTATTTTTAAATTTTAAAGATCTAAGATAATTTAATAGAGTGGATAACGTTGCTGCATATTCAATGGAGTGTGCTTCAATTCACAACAAACAATAACGACCACTTCTTAACGTTAGTGGCCAGAGATTCATGGCCGCCCTGTATTTTTAAAGACAAAATGGACACACCACCTTACATTTTCAACATCTCTTCACTTTAACTATTTGATTGCAATCAATAAATCGATGTGTAGTCGCCTTCCCACTTGCAGTAATTGTGGCCATCTTATTTATTAAAAAAAAAAAATCAATCCTGGATGGCCGTAGTTTTCCTTATAAACCATGTTCTAATCGAAAAAAGAAAATTACAGTTATTGACGCATTTTAATTTTTAACTGTTAAGAAACATATAAAAAATCACGTAAGATCCGGCACACAATATCTCATAAATAAAATATTAATAAAATATTACGTTACGGTCCTGCACGCAATATCGGTTCACTAAAGTAGCCATACTTTTCGTGCCCATTTATCCGGTACATTGACTGAGCAAATTTCTGTGTAACACTCAAAGTTGAATCAAACTTTGACTAATAACGGATTGGTCCATTCTCTTAATAATACGCTCTGAATGTAGGCCATGGAATTATATGACGCTTTGAAACTAGGCCAAGGAATTATGTGATTGATTGGAACTATGACATGAAATAATATGGCAGTTTCCCACTCAAACATTATTTTGATGCAAATTTGGCAGAGGTGAATAATATATTGTATTTAAATTGTTTTATATATTTATTATATAATGCTGTAATATTTTTCAAAATAAACTTATTTTATTTTATTTAAAAACATTTTATCAATATTTTTATATGCAAAAATCACTAGTGATATCATCCATTGTAGTTTTTCATTGTAATTATTATTTATAAATAATAATAAATTATTAGTAAATATCATTTTTTAGGTAAAATAATTTGGTTGGAGATAAGAAAATATTACATTGTGACAGCCTCATTAAGGGTTAATTAGCATTAACAAGTTTAAAGACAATTTGTTTATTTACTATGATTTTTAAAATTCTGGCAGGAAAAACTGTATTGTATTGTTATGAAAGAAAAGTATTTTTTTACTTTGGATACTGAGTTAATGAGAGGAACAAATGAATGGAAAGAAAATCTCTTAAGCTGATTGGTAAAAGTTTATAAGAATAGGAGGTGGTTGGGGACAGTTGGAAAAACAATTACCTACCCTCATAGGGGCTTCACTCAATGAACCTTTTTCATATCGCCTGCGTTCATAGCATACTAAACAATACCCCTAATTTAACTACATATTGGAAAATACCTCTAAAAATCGCATTATTTAACCCCCTACCAATATGAACCCAATACACCTCCCAAATTTAAAATACTCCTACTATCACTAGATATTGTAGTTATCCACTATTTCATTAACATTCTTTATACCCCTTTATAATTTTTCATTAACTTTGAGCTCCATTTTTTATACCCACCAATATAAAAACCCTTTACCCCCTATATATCCCCCAATATATTAAGTCAATTTTTTGTCAATATATATCCCCCAATATGAACCCACGTGGTATAGTATTGCTCCCCCAGTGAAGCCCCTGTGCCTACCCTCCAGGGATAAAAGGAAATCGCAGGAGAGGGGCAGGGGTTCTGTGAAATTTTGGGAAGAAGGGTGAAGTATTTTCTTGAGCTAGCTCAGGACCAGTGGAAAATAGCTTCTGCAACCCTTGTAAACCAGTGTTTCTGATTGTGGCTGGATTGGCTCTCCAGAGGTCACAACAGGAAGAATCCGCTGTCATCCTGTGGCACCATCCAGAGATTCTAGAGCTAGGGGGCAAGAGGAGGATCTCATAGCCTCCCTTGATGTTTGGGAGGACCACAGATTTGAGAGATTTATTTCCAGATAAGTATGCTAAATCTCTATGTAATGAATTTCCAAATTTGAAAGAAAATTTATAGACTGTGTAAAGTATTCTTTGTTGTGCAAAGTATTTTTCTTTAGAAAATTTTCATTTTGTTAAGATTTAATATTGTAGATGCCTTAAGAAGCTGGATATGTTTTTCCTCGGATGGAATAAGGTCTGACTAAGCATAATAGCAGAGAGATACCCGGTGTAGTAAACGGGTGATCTCCATGACATAATGTATTTAATTGGTTATGTATTTATTCGGTGATACGTATTAGTTTTTATTTAAAATAAAATAAAATGTAAAGGAAAGATTGAGTTAGGGAACCCATGGTCTTAGTAGCACTTGTACCATTAGATCCGGTACTGAAAAACGAGTATATTAAATATATATACTACAGAAGAAAACAAAAAGGCAAACTGTACAGAGGAAAACGCTGGCAACCGACAAACACTAGTTGGAAGAGTGTGTACACAAAGGTTTCATGAATCTTTTAAAAGTCGAGAAACTGTAACGGTCAGGAATGTAGTGGCAAAAGGCTTGGGTCATGGGGTGTAGGGTTTGAGGCAAAACCCTTCCCCCCCTTACCGTGCCTTTTAAACAAACAAATTCTATACTCATTCGGCAACGATGGACCAGGCACCAGGCACCTAGGGAAAGAAACAACGATATCTTGTGAAAAAGAGCACGACTCGTATGACATAGTAACTCTGTTCAAGAAATTAGTAGAGAATAATCTTTTTTAAATAATTACAGAAAAACCCTCAATGCTGGGTCGATTCGTGAGGAAGACCGACAATGTAGTGTAAACTATATAAACAAATTCTCAGAAGAACCATCGAAAAGGTAAAACACGATGGAAATTTATACCGAGCGTTAGTACTCGAAAAGAAACTAAAATGAATTTAGGCGTTTAACCTATGTAGTGAGCATTTATTTGAGAAGTACCATTCCACAGAATGCTCATTCAGTTGCCCAGAACTAGATGTCAAGCACCAGAGAAAATACGTATTCTACAAAGGCAACATGATGAATGTAGAAAAAAAGATAAACACTGAATTTGCAACACTCAAACCTCGCACCAATGAGAATGGCGAGCATAAGCACCATAAACATAAAGTTGTGTTTCAGTTAACACAAGAACCAGGGCCTCGGCCCCAAAAATATTAAGTAGCCAGAAGAGGTTCTACAGCCCAGATCAAGTATTCGACCACAAAATAAGTGTATTACATTGTTTTAATTAAAAGAACCTAGAGACTAAATTCCCGAGGTAAATGTCTGCTGCGAATACATTAAACCCTGAGCTGCGAAGGGAGTCTATCTATCTTTTTCCATGTTTGCACGCCTATCGTGGGTTGGAATCAACATAGAGTACCTATGAACAGAAGATTCATTGTAAGCCATGGCAGATGAATGAGTATGGAGATCTGGAGTAGGGGTTTGGCGTAAAGCTACCAAACTGCCATCAACACAGTCTCAAGTTAGAGATTGAACATTATATGACCGATTTAGTAGATAGTAGAAATTAATATCTTAAAAGGGTAAGAGGGTAAAAAAATTATTTGGAATACCTGTTAGCGAGATGAAACTTGAAACCCTGCAAAAATCGAGAAATGAACATTGGGGTTTAGTCATAGCCGGGAAAACTGAGTTATATAAAAAAAATGAAAATGCGAGGAATCCCTGAACAGGATTAGCTGTGAGACAGATACCATACCTTCGATACATCTTCAGACTAGCTGAATGGGAAGAACCTTGTGCAAGAGATGATGCCCTATCCCTCTGCAAGCCCTAGACTCGGTATGAAACCCCAGCAAGAAGCAAAGAAAAGTAACGGTTGTCACAACAGGACTGGAATTAATCTTTAGCACTTGCAAAATGAATCAGGATTCAAGGGTTTAATCAGATGGATAGACTCACCATATATTCGCTTTGCGAAGGAGAAAACCACAAAAAGCCGAGAGCAGTGAGCGCACCATGATGAGAGCTGAGACTGCAATAATCCTCTCACAAATAGTAAAACTCCAGATTTTTCCCCCGCCAAATATGTGGATATCGAGGCGAGCAGCATAGCTATCTCGGGAGTAAATAGGAGTAAACACTTTTTCCATGGTGGAACGGAGTTGCTTGCCACTTGGCGAAATTTCCCATTAACCAATGCAACCCTCATAAATACCTCATCAATGGAAAAGATCACATAACTACATAGCATATAGGAATTTACACACTAGACTTGTTTGCTGTGTTAAGTACCATGTATAGAGGACGAGGGTTATATCTCAAATTAATATACATACAAACGATGTACCAAAGACATTTAAACACATGTTTGAAACGATGCAACGATGCCAGCACAGAGTTTGAGTCTAGTGCTGAAATATATTTCATACAATTGTATAGTAACATTATCTACTTGGTAACAAGTAAGTGTAGATGTTAATACAAGTTTGGATACATATATGAATAGTAATTTTTTTTTGATATAGTTATGTTGATGAACGTGACAAGTGGTATCAGAGCCAAGTTACTACACTGGCATCCTAAGGGTCTGCTAACAATGAAGCTGTGTATGTGTTAGTGCACTGAGAGGAAGTGAGAGAAATGAGGAAGGAACAACATCTCAATCACAAGCGGAGGAGACTCAAGGCCCAACAGTTATGAACCCAGAAATGTGGGTTCAACTAACTATGGAACAACACTAAAAGATGAGTAGACTACTGGAGGAACCGTAACAACAAACTGCTTTTCTGCTAAATACAGTACAACAGTTACAAGAGGAGATGATTAGAGTCCGGAGGGACAAAGAGAGGCTATTGCAAGATTAGGAAAATATTCTGAAGAGTTTATTTGATAAACAAAATCAGGAAACACGACACCCCAGTGAAGAAAGAGAGTTATTGATGGAACCAGAGGACCAGCAAACCAGAAACAACACTACAGGAAAGACAGAAAAGAGTCTCTCCCAAAAGAGAAAAAACAGGAATTATAATGAGGCGCATTCTGGTAATCTATTCGATCAGCAGGATCTTAAAAGATAGAAAGTGGAACTGCAGGGGGAATTTCGCAAAATTAAGCCACCAACGTTCGATGGTGAAGTAGAGGAGGCGGTTGAAGCCTGGTTAATCAATATAAACAAGTATTTCCAGGTATATGAATATAGCAGCAATCTGAAGGCCAGATTGGCTATATATCAGTTACGAGAAAGGCCCACCCTGTGGTGGGAGGAGATGAAAAATGTACGCAGCATTGATGAGCGGGATATCACATGGGAACTGTTTCAACATTACTTTAGGGAAAAGTACCTGACAGAAAGATTTTACGATGACAAGGCTAAGGAATTCCATGATCTTCGGTTAGGACAAATGACCATGGATGACTATGTTACAAAATTCACCTCTCTGTTACGTTACGTACCTTATCTCCAGGAGGAGAAATCCAAGGTGCAGAGGTTGTTAAAAAGTTTACCTGCTCATATGCGAGAAAGAATAGAGTTTTTTAACCCTTAGGCTATGGATGAGGCTATCCGTAAACTAAAAATGTGCTACCAACAAAATAATGTCAAGGGTGAGGGAGGAAAGAGTTGGCCACCAAAGAAAAATCTGAAAAATCACCCTACTTTTAAAGGCAACAAAGGCAACAACCTTAAAGGCTCAACACGAAACTCTATCAGCAAGCAGTTTGGAAAAAACCATCAAAGAACTAGGTGGCCAGCTGAGGAGAAACCTACTGAAGCATCAAGCAAGATAGACCAAGGGCAGATTTCCAAGCCTCCCCTATAGTGTTGGGGTTGTGGGGAAGTGCATTACTATAAAAATTGTCCCCAACGAAATAAAAGTGAAACTGTAGCAATCTGCAGGAGGCATCCACAGTAGGGGATGTGGCACGTAACATTCCTCACATCAATGCAGCCTTGGAAGATCGACAAGCCAATTATCAGCCCACAATGATCAAACTTGAAGGTACTTTACTAACTAAACCTGTTTCAATTTTGGTATATCCTGGAGCAAGTTTGAGTTATGTAAGTCCCAAGTTAGTGGAAATATGTAAAGTAAAGGTTCAGAAATTTAAGAATTCTTGGCTAGTACAGTTAGCTACCAGGGTGAAACGAAAGGTAATGGTTAAAGTCCCTAACTGTGTGCTAGAAGTGGCAAAACAACAGCTACATGTGGACCTACATGTCTTACCGCTGGGGTCTTATGATGTCCTATTGGGTATGGACTGGTTGGAACAACACTGGACATTAGTGGATTGCAAAGAAAAGATTATCTCCTTCAAAATGCAAGATTGTACGCGGAAAGAAATGCAGGGAATTAAAAAGCCTAATCATGCATGATATTCCGGTGGTACAGGATTTTCTGGATGTATTTCCAGAAAACATTATCGGTTTACCACCCAAGAGAGATATTGACTTTACCATCGAATTGCTGCCAGGAGCCTCTTCGGTATCAAGAGCCCCTTACAGAATGAGTGTACCAGAATTAACAGAGCTGAAGATATAGTTACAGGAACTGTTAGTCAAGGGCTACATCCGCTCGCGTGTGTCCCCATGGGAAGCACTAGTTATTTTTGTTAAGAAAAAGGACGGGACGTTACGCATGTGCATGGACTACAGGCAGCTTAATAAGCTGACTGTTAAGAATAAATACCCCTTATCGAGAATCGATGATTTATTTGATCAAGTGAGAGGGACTAAGGTGTTCTGTAAGATAGACTTAAGATCCTTATATCATCAGATTCGGATTAAGGAAGAGGATATTTGCAAAAAAAAAATCCGCACTTGATATGGACATTATGAATTTGTGGTGCTGCCCTTTGGATTGACAAACGCACCAGCAACATTCATGAGATTGATGAATGGCATCTTTCATCACTACTTGGATAATTTTGTGCTTATTTTCATAGATGATATACTGATATACTCAAAAACTGAGGCGGAATATAAAGAACATTTGAGGATAGTTCTGGAGGTACTGAGGAAGCATCAGCTTTACGCTAAGTTTAGCAAATGTGATTTCTTTAAAACAAAAATCCAATACTTGGGACATGTTATATCAGCTGAAGGGATAGTTGTTGATCCTGAAAATATTAAAACTATTATGGAATGGCAAGTACCTCAGAATGTGGCAGACATTAGATTGTTTACGATTCTGGCTATTTATTATAGAAGATTCATAGAGGGGTTTTCTAGAATTGCTTTCCCTATTACATCCTTGCAGAAGAAGGGCAAGCCCTTCAAATGGATGAAAGAATGTCCAGACATATTTGAAAGGCTGAAACAGCTCTTAAATTCAGCCCCAATACTGAAGGTAGCTGACCCAGAAAAAGACTATCAGGTCTGTACGGACGCCAACAAAGAAGGAGTTGGAGCAATATTAACTCAAGAAGGTAAAGTAATAGCTTATGAGTCTAGGAAGCTGAAAGAGCATGAGAAGAAATATTCTGCTTATGACTTAGAGCTCACAACAGTAGTCCACGCCCTCCGAGTGTGGAGACATTATTTGTTGGGTAAAATATTTGTACTTAAAACAGATCATAGCAGGTTGACCAATTATTTTAAGCAAGCAGATTTGAATTCTAGGCAGGCAAGGTGGAACGCCTTTTTGAGTGAATTTGATATAGACTTACAACATGTTAAGGGGAAGGAAAATAGAGTTGCAGACATGTTGAGCAGAAAACTGCACGGTATTTCCGCCCTATACTTTAATTAGTTAGAAAGCTAGCTGATGGAGCAGTTAAAAAGAGAAGCGTTGAAAGACCCGGAATACAAATTCTTGTGGCAACAAATGGAGAATGATGAGAAGCAAGGCAAGCCAACAGAGTATGGAAAGGACAAAGAGCAGAATTTTACCTTTCACAAAAGAGTCTATGTTCCTAATCGCGCAAAAATTAAGGAGTTGATCCTGAATGAGTTCCACTGCAGCAATTACGCTGGCCACCCAAGATATCAAAAGATTCTCAATTCAATAAGAAAGATATATTACTGGCCAGGAATGCATAAAGATATTGCAGAATATCTAAGCAAGTGTTTGGAATGTCAGCAGGTTAAAGTGGAGCATCAACATCCTGCAGGGCTATTGCAACCCATACCCATTCCTGAGTGGAAGTGGGAGGTTATCTCCTTAGATTTCACCACGGGCTTACCTCAAAAAAAGAAAAAAAATTATTCTATTATGGTAGTAATGGACAGATCAAGCATGTCAGCCCATTTCATACATGTACAATCTACCTACAAGATGGTACAGATTGCAGATATATTCATGAAGGAAATATTTAGGCTACATGGCATACCTAAGACCGTGATTTCAGATCGAGATGTTATCTTCACATCAGCATTTTGGAAAACTTTATTTTCTTGTCTAGGAACCCAAATACACTTTAGTACTGCCTATCATCATCAGACTGATGGGCAGAAAGAATGGGTCAATCAAATACTAGAAGATATGATGCGCATGTACGTGATGTAGCAGCCAACCAAGTGGGAAAATTATTTGCACCTTGTGGAGTTTTCGTATAACAATGGGTATCAGGAATCCCTGAAGATGAGTCCTTTTGAAGCCTTATATGGCAGGCAATGTTGCACACCCATCAACTGGAGCAGCCCTGAAACGAAATTGCTGTTAAGACTCGAAATCTTGGCTGAAATGGAAGCTGAAGTAAAAAGAATAAGGCAGAATTCGAAGGCTGCGCAAGACAGACAAAAGGTCTTTGCAGACAAGAAAATATCCTACCATGAATTCAAGGTAGGAGACCATGTGTATGTAAGAATTAAGCCTAAAATATGTACCTTGAGGTGGACCTCTTGCGCCAAATTGGCTCCCCGTTACTGTGGACCTTTCAAATTTTGGAAAGGGTGGGACCAGTAGCTTATAGATTGGCTTTGCCAAGCCATATCAAAGTACACAATATGTTCCATGTATCCTTGTTAAAGCGATATGTACATGATGAAAAACATGTAATTCATTGGGCAAACATTCAGGTAGGAAGAAGGGGTAGAAAACAAATCCTAACTTGAAGTTTGAATAAAATTAAATGTACTGATTGGTAACACTGTTGTTCTTTCAAGTAGAACCAGACGGAGAATTTCTGGTAGAGCAGCTACGCATACTTGATCGAAGGGAAATTGAACTCCATAAAAGAGTAGTTATCCAGGTGAAAGTGCAATGGAAGCACTTTGGACCGGACGAAGCTACTTGGGAGGATGAAAAATTTATGCAGGAAGCCTACCCGGAACTCTTTTTAATGATGGGATGAAAACACTGAGGACGATGTTACTTCTAGGGGGGGGATATGTGATAGCCTCATTAAGGGTTAATTAGAATTAACAAGTTTAAAGACAATTTGTTTATTTACTATGATTTTTAAAATTCTGGCAGGAAAAACTGAATTGTATTGTTATGAAAGAAAAGTATTTTTTTACTTTGGATACTGAGTTAATGAGATGAAAAAATGAATGGAAAGAAAATCTATTAAGTTGATTGGTAAAAGTTTCTAAGAATAGGAGGTGGTTGGGGACAGTTGGAAAAACAGTTACCTACCCTCCAGGGATAAAAGGAAATCCCAGGAGAGGGGCAGGGGTTCTGTGAAATTTTGGGAAGAAGGGTGAAGTATTTTCTTGAGCTGGCTGAGGACTAGTGGAAAATAGCTTCTGCAACCCTTGTGAACCAGTTTTTCTGTTTGTGGCTAGATTGGCCCTCCAGAGGTCAGAACAGGAAGAATCCATTGTCATCCCGTGGCGCCATCCAGAGATTGTAGAGCTAGGGGGCTAGAGGAGTACGTCATAGCCTCCCTCAATGGTTGGGAGGACCACAGATTTGAGAGATTTATTTCTAGATAAGTATGCTAAATCTGTATGTAATGAATTTTCGAATTTGAAAGAAAAGTTATAGACTGTGTAAAGTATTCTTTACTGTGCAGAGTATTTTTCTTTAGAAAATTTTCATTCTGTTAAGATTTAATATTGTAGATGCCTTAAGAAGCTGGATATGTTTTTCCTCAGAGGGAATAGGGTCTGACTAAGCATAATAACAAAGAGATACCCGATGTAGTAAACGAGTGATATCCGTGACATAATGTATTTAATTGGTTATGTATTTATTCGGTGATACGTATCAGTTTTTATTTAAAATAAAATAAAACTCTATTAAGAATTTTCATGTACAGGAAAGATTGAGTTAGGGAACCCATGGTCTTAGTAGCACTTGTACCATTAGATCTGGTACTGAAAAATGAGTATATTAAATATATATACTACAGAAGAAAACAAAAAGGCAAACAATATAGAGGAAAACGTTGGGAACTGACGAACACTAGTCGGAAGAGCATGTGTACAGAGGTTTCATAAATATTTTAAAAGTCGAGAAACTGTAAGGGTCAGGAATGTAGTGGAAGAAGGCCTGGGTCATGGGGTGTAGGGTTTGAGGCAAAACCCTTCCCCCCCTTACCATGCCTTTTAAACAAACAAATTATATTCTTAGTCGGCAACGGTGGACCAGGCACCAGGCACCTACGGAAAGAAACAATGATATCCTCTGAAAAGGAGCACGACTCGTATGACATAGTAAATCTATTCAAGAAATGAGTAGAGAATAATATTTTTTAACTAATTATAGAAAAACCCTCAACGCTGGGTCGAGTCGTGAGGAAGACCGACAATGTAGTGTAAACTGTATAAACAAATCCTCAGAAGAACCATCGAAAAGGTAAAACACGATGGAAATTTATACAGAGTGTTAGTACTCGAAAAGAAACTAAAATGAATTTAGGTGTTTAACCTATGTAGTGAGAATTTATTCGAGTAGTACCATTCCGACATTAAAAAGAAATAGAACGCTCATTCAGTTGCCCAAAACCAGATGTCAAGCACCAGAGAAAATACGTATTCTCCAATGGCAACATGATGAATGTAGAAACAGAGATAGACACTGAATTTGCAACACTCAAACCTCGCACCAATGAGAATGGTGAGCATAAGCCTTGACGAGGTTCTTGCAATTTATTTAACAAAGAAAGGAACAAAACTAGTAGGCACCATAACCATAAAGTTGTGTTTCAGTTAACACAAGCACCAAGGCCTTGGCCCCAAAAATATTAAGTAACCAGAAGCGGTTCTATAGCCCAGATCAAGTATTCGACCATAAAATAAGTGTATTACATTGTTTTAATCGAAATAACCTAGAGACTAAATTCCCGAGGTAAATCTCTACTGCGAATACATTAAAACCTAAGCTGTGAAGGAAGTCTATCTATCTTTTGCCATGTTTGCATGGTTATCATGGGTTGGAATCAACATAGAGTACCTGTGAATAGAAGATTCATTGTAAGCCGTGGCAGATGAACGAGTATGGAGATCTGGAGTAGGGGTTTGGCGTAAGGCTACCAACCTGCCATCAGCACAGTCTCGAGTTAGACATTGAACATTATTTGACCAATTTAATAGATAGCAGAAATTAATATCTTAAAAGGGTAAGAGGGTCGAAGCATTATTTGGAATACCTGTTAGCGAGATGGAACTTGAAACCCTGCAAAAACCCAAAAATGAATATTGGGGTTTAGTCATAGCGGGGAAAATTGAGTTATATAAAAAAAAATGAAAATGCGAGGAATACCTGAACAGGGTTAGCTATGAAACAGATACCATACCTTCAATACATCTTTAGTCTAGCCGAATGGGAAGAACCTCATGCAAGAGATGATGCCCTGTCCCTCTGCTAGCCCTAGACTCAGTATGAAACCCCAGCAAGAAGCAAAGAAAAGTAACGGTTGTCACAACAGGACTGGAATTAATATTTAGCACCTGCAAAATGAATCAGGATTCAAGGGTTTAATCAGACGGATAGACTCACCATATATTCGCTTTGTGATGGAGAAAACCATGAGAAGCTGATAGTAGCTAGTGCGCCATGATGAGAGCTGAGACTGCAATAACCCTCTCACAAACAGTAAAACTCCAGAGTTTTCCCCCGCCAAATCTATGGATATTGAGGCGAGCAGCACAACTGTTTCGGGAATAAATAGGAGTAAACACTTTTTCCATGGTGGAGAAGAGTCGCTTGCGAGTTGGAAGAATTTCCCATTAGCCAATGCAACCCTCATAAATACCTCATCAATGGAAAAGATTGCATAACTACATAGCATATAGGAATTTACACACTCGACTTGTTTGTTGTGTTAAATACCATGTATAGAGGACGAGGGTTATATCTCAAATTAATATACATACAAATGACGTACCAAAGACATTTAAACACATGTTGGAAACGATGCAATGATGCCAGCACAGATTTTGAGTCTGGTGCTGAAATATATTTCATACAATTTTATAGTAACATTATCTGCTTGGTAACAAGTAAGTGTAGATGTTAATACAAGTTTGGATACATATATGCATAGTAAATTTTTTTATATATAGTTATGTTGATGAACGTGAAATACATTTTGTTTTATCTTGTCACTATGTCCATTTGAGAATTAATTTGGTAAACCTTTTCAATTTGGGATGTATTGTTTGGTATTTAATTCTCATTGAAATTATAAAATTGCATTGACTTGTACTTAATTTACATGGTAGTTATATAATTTTTATTATATTTATATATCTTAAATTCATATTATTAGTTTTTTAATTTAAATTGTAATTATGTATTTTTTCATTTTATTAATTACATTTATATATTTTATATTTATATCATTAGAAGTTTGAGTGTTTTATTTCATTTTTTTAACATGTTAATTTTTATTGGGATCATAGTTGACTTTTTGTGATCAAAATAAAATAAATCAATAATTCAAATCAATTTTTATTAATTAACTCTTTGTATTGTCTAGTTGTAAATAATAAATTTTAAGAATCATAACAAATTATATTTAATGTAAATAACTAATTGTAAATACCAACATAAAATAATGTTAATAAAATAAAAAATCCTAATTCAAATTAATTTATTTAATAATTGTAAATATGAATATAACATAACTTTAATATGGTTGTATTAAGTGAATATATTTTATTACTTAGAAATATACATGTTAAAGAATCAAACAAAAAAAATATCTTAATTAAAAAGTATGTTTTACTTATTTAAATCAAATTAGTTGATATCACTTTTCATTAATTTAAATTAGAGAAAGATGCATTTAAGAAAAAAAAATGTAATAATAAAATGACATATTTTAGTTAAAGTAAACCAAATCAATAAATTGGAAGATAACATAATGTTTTTTTTGTTATCTTAGTAGATCCTTGCTATTCTCTATTAATATAAAAAACGGGCATGAAGGAAACTAGGTTTGTTGGCCATCTGATTACATTGTAAGCCATCCAAAACATGTACTTCCTTAGATTCCTATAAATAGTCTTTAAGTAACTAATATCAGAGTTTACTAATACTAACATTTACATAATTTATAAATAAATCTAGTCGCTAAAAAAAACTAAAACTGTCTACTCTAGTCATCATCTGACTACACAGGGGCTGGATCTTTAACACTGGAACCTGGCATATCAACTTGTTTCATAGCCTTTAAATGTCCTTCTCCATTCTACAAAGACGAGCATACTAATGCAGTTGATGCCTCATCGTGAACATATTATGCCCCCCACAGCAGGCATTTTACTAACCAATATGTCCTAATTATGTTGGAAATGCTGAGATTTCCCTTGAACAATAATCACATGCTGTAATTCTTCCACTGCCAGATCATCCTCCTCTTTCATTTTAGTTATAACATAATGTTAGCATATCTCTATTATATCCTAAAAATTAGTAACTATATATAAATATATTTTTTCAAATATAATTAGGAAAGAATGTTGGCAAGATGCTAAAAAATAACAACTAACTATTATAATAGTTATTAATTATAAAATTCTTATGAAATAAAATAAATTTAACAGTGTTAGGAAAGAAAAGTTTAAGAGATTCTAAAAATAAGTAACTATATACAAATAATTTTTTTTAAACAAAATTAGAAAAAAAAATTCTAACACAATTTTAAAAAGTAGTAACTAAATAATGCGAGTGTCATATAAGCTCAAATAAATGATACATAAATTAAATAAATACATGAAATTATAGATGACTATATAGAATTGTATAATAATAAATTTTAAGAATTATGAAAAATTATATTTAATGTAAATATCTAATTGTGTATAGCTTAATGTTAATAAAGTAAAAAAAATTGAATAATTCAAACTATTTTTTTATTAATTAACATATAGAAATATACTTTATATAATTAAATTAAAAAAACATATTAATTAAAAAATACATATTATTTATTTAAATCAAATTAATTGATAATAATTTTGATTAAAATTAAACCAGGGAAAGATATTTTCAAAAATAAATGTAAAATATATATTTTTTTAAAGATAATGAAATAAAAAATAAAAACTGAATTATGAAATTTGAAAAAAAAATGTTAACATAAAACTTTGTCTAGTTTTGTTAATTTCCTCGATATCTTTTCAAAACTCATACCTCTCTTCCCTTTGATATACGAGATGCCAGAATATATATATATATATATATATATATATATATATAACTCATTACTTATCAGGCTCACAAACAAGAATACCAAACCAAGTTTATAAGAAATAATTGTGAATGGGATGTCTCATCTTTGTGTGAAATTTTGGAAATTAATTTTTGTGAATGTTTATAGTCATTGTAAAATTTAACATTATGTTTAATATTTTAATATAATAAGAATTTTATTCTATTTATTAATGATTCTTTTCCTATACTTGTGTTTTTCTTTTATTTTTTTACTATATTTTGTTACATAAATTCCATATTATCACTAATTTATTTCATTACTCTTTTTTGGTGTAACATTCATTCATATTATAATAATGATAAAAAATTAAAAATAATAGAAAAAACTTATTATTACTTTACTTTCTACCTATATATCTAATGATATATCTGGCAAGGTCATACCATAGTCTACTAATCATTAATATTTCAAAATTCAGATCATATACATAATTCCTTTTTATCATTGTTCATAACATTACTTCTATACTATGGAACTATGACATCGCTGTGCACGCATTGGTCTTTTGGGTTTTAACTTATATCTATCTATATATATATATATATATATATATATATATATATATATATATGTATATATATATATATATATATATAAATAACATGTATATATATATATATATATATATATATATATATATGTATGTATGTATGTATGTATGTATGTATGTATGTATGTATGATGTGGTCATTATAGTCGAAGCCATACACCAGAGTTATCAAACATGTAATACATATTTATTGCAACACATAATCATATCAGATATATTAACTCGACAAAATAATTTCATCTAATACATATATAAAATATGAGGTGTACTATGGTGCTTGTTATGCATTTATTCCGATCCTTCTGCAGCTGGCACGCACTTTACTTGTACTGGTTGACATCCGGCGATCTTTAGGTTTGGCTAATGACTTTAGTTTTATAACGGTTTCATTTGCATTTTTTCGACCCGAAGGCTCTGGAAGACTGCTCTGCTAGTCTTAGGGTTTCTCCATCCGGTCCTTAGGTTCTATGGCTACCCGCTACTGTGGCAGCACGGCGCCTTAGAAGATGCTTCACGATTCCTGTTATCTAGTAAACCCTCCAAAACACCGCTTGGCTCGAATGGTTAAATGTATTTGACTGTTAAGTATCTAGGGTTTGATATGTGTAAATATTCATATCTCTCATTTTTCCGCATGGCTCTGTTTCTGATTATTGGTTGAATCACTTTTCTTATTCTTGTTTGCAAATCTGTGTATGCTTAAATGAATTGAACGTGTCTCCTGCTCGGATTGAGCTCACCTCAACCTACATGAAATCTTCAGGTACTTCTTATTACGTTTGCCTCTATTGTTAATTGAAGTATATTACTATTGCAAGGAGTAAGGGTTTCCTTTCCTTCCCTCCTTACTAATCTTGCTTTTTTTCTTGTTTGGCAGGCATAGGTTTAATTACTTCCGCTTGCTACAAAGTTCTAACTTGAAATAACAAGCAATATCTCTAGGTTCAGGGTTGTCTAATCAGTTACATGCTTGCACTAACAGGTACCCTTAATCAATTCTGGGTTCAAACCCTTGGCCTGAAATGTGACTAAGTTATTGTTTCTTCTTTTAATATGGCCATAGGCCTCCTATTGTATAAGACTATTAGTTTATTACATTTTTGGAGGAACAATACCTATGTGATTTTCTTTCAATGATATATAATTACAGTTAATAGGATGGCCAAGGTTTTGTACCCACGCCATTGACTTATATATATATCTCTTTTTCTGAACAAGTATGATGGTATTTTCCTGGGTTTCTTATCTGTCTTAACATATATACATGTTCGAAAGTGATTCTCTTTAGCGCATGACTTTTTTCTGGGAATTTTCGTGAAGCTACCTATTCGATTCTTTCATCACAGAGAAATGTAAATGTTTGAGTTTCCTGTTGAATTTTATTTATGACTAGAATATTTGCATTTGAGGCTTACGTTATTTCACCTTCTTGTATGCACTATGATTGTCACTAATAGTTCACATGGATTATGGTTTCCTTCGCATGTTTCTCACAGGGTGTTTACCTTCTAGCATTTGATTTTTAATAAAAAAAGGGTTATCTTATGTTTAGTTGTGGAAGGGTTTAAAATATCCTGAAGGTTGCTTTCTAAACTGTTTCCACAATGAATTCTTTGTTAATTCTCAAGATGTACTAGGAATAGAAATTTTTGAATGTGATTGGACCACTAATTTTCCGTGTATTATCATAGGTTCAAAGGACAACCAGCCCAGAATCTGGTCACATCATCTTGGTTAACAGTCCTTTGCTAGAGCGTAGCTTATTCCATTTAGTAATCTATTTTTTTAACTAATAATTTGCACAGACAGAATTTCAAGATTTAATATCATACCTACTCAATAAAATTCCTTTCTTAGACTTTCTTTCCTATCTGTATAGTTTCCTAGTGAATTTTAAGCACATAGAAATCATTCAACCATACTTTATTTCTCAGTTTGCTTAATTATAAAATTAAAAAGAAACTAGTATATACTACTAACAGAAAAGAAACAAAACAAAATTCCACTCATCTGTACTCAATTATGACTGATAAATGATTGCCTCCCTTCTGCGGGTGAGGCGATTACGTCCTCTAACTCTCCCTCGTACTCCAAGACTGAGTCTTCGTTGAATACATAAATCTGGAAGAGAATCTCAGGATAGTCTGGTCCAATTCTCCAATTCCACTGGAAACAGTCTCCTCTGTAATTTTTTCCCTTCAGGAATTACTTCTCAGGATAACTATCATTTCCTCAGTTTTCCAATAGAACCCCCAAAACTCCATGAAATCTCTTATTTATTCAAGAGTTTCTTTTGGATAACTGTTGAACTGTTTTTCTGTTCAACTAACTCCATATCTTGAATTTACTTTTACTATCAGTCTTTACTTATGAAACTAATTTCACAAGTAATATTTTATTCAAACACTAAAATTAATTCATGTTCAAAATATTCTATTTTTAACAAATAAAAATAATGTTTAACAACTCTTAACAATATCCTAACAATTAGTGAGTAATTAAGGCAGTGGTTACAGTTTTCCCCCTCTGAAAGAGAACACCGTCCCTAGTGTTCTTATTCCATATCAGCAAAAAGTTCAGGATAGGCTTCACGCACAAAACTTTCATCCTCCCAGGTGGCCTCTTCTGGGCCAAAGTGCTTCCATTGCACTTTAACCTGGGCGATGGCTCATTTCCAGAGCATGATTTCCCTTCAGTCGATTATACTGTGAGGCTCAACCAGAAATTCTCCGTCTGGTTCTACCTACACACAATGGACTTGTATTAGTTTACATAAGTCTTAACATATTATTTTTTTAGCTATTATTCTCACCCTCTACCTAAATGTTCTGCTAATGGATTATATGTTTTGAATCATGAAAATATCGTTTTAGTAACGACACATGAAAAACATTATGCACCCGGATATGGCTGGGAAGGGACAATCGATACGCAACAGGCCCTACTCTTTCCAATATTTGGAAAGGGCCACAAAACCTGGGAGCAAGCTTAGCACAAGATGCCCATCTTAACGTACTCTTCTTTGGCTTAATTCTCACATACATGTGATCTCCCACTTCATATTCATGATATGATCTCCTTTTATCTGTGTATACTTTTTGTATGTCTTGAGCTACTTTTAAATTTTGTCTGATTTTCTTCACCTCTATTTCCATTTCAGCTAACATGTCTGGTCCAAGAATGAGCTTGGTTTCGGGACTACTCCAATTGATAGGAGTTCTGCACTGTCGCCCATATAGGGCTTCAAACGGACTCATTTTTAGTGACTCTTGATAACCGTTATTATACGCAAAGTCCACTAAGTGTAAATATTATTCCCACTTAGTCAGTTGTTGCGTAACGTACATTCTCAACATGTCCTCGAACACTTGATTTACTCATTCTGTTTGCCCATCCGTCTGTGGATGGTAAGCAGTAATGAAGTTAATTTGAGTCCCTAAACCTATGAATAGTGTTTTCCAAAAGGCTGATGTAAATTTACATCCTTATCTGAAATAACAGTCTTGGGAATTCCGTGCAGTCTGAAAATTTCCTGCATAAATAAATCTGCTATTTGTATTGTCGTGTATGTGGAATGAACTGGTATAAAGTGTGCTGATTTACTCAATCGATACACTACTACCATTATAGAGTCATTACTTCTTTTTTATCTTGGTAGTCCAGTGATGAAATCCAATGAAATCACTTCCCATTTCCACTCTGGAATTTGTATAGGCGACATTAATCCAACCGGATGTCGGTAAACTACTTGCACTTGCTGACATTCTAAACACTTGTTTAGATAGGTTGCTATATCTTTCCTCATACCAGGCTAGCAGTAGTCTTTTCTTATTGCTGCCAACATCTTTTGGTACCCAGGATGCCCTGCATACTTGCTTCTATGATATTCATCCAATACTAGAGTCTTTAACTCCACTCTATTTGGAATGACTATCCTTTTCTTTAAAACCAACAATCCATCTTTGTTGATTTCATAATCTCCCAGCCTTGCTTGTTCTTTAAATTCATGTGCTTGTTGCCACACAAATTCATATTCAGGGTCTTTTTCTGCTTCTTTTCTGATTTGCTCTAGGAATCTGCACTCAACCTGGTTAACATACAATTCATAAACATTATGAAGTTTTCTACTCAATGCATCCACTACTCTGTTCTCCTTTCCTTTTACATGTTGCATGTCAATGTCAAATTCGCTCAAAAATGTGTTCCACCTTGCTTGGCAGGAGTTTAAATAAGCTTTTTTAAAATAGTTGGTTAAACTTCTATGATCTATTGTTAGCACAAATATTTTTCCAAGTAAGTAGTGCGTGCACTACTGTGGTCAACTCTAAATTATAGGTTGAGTATCATTGTTCATGATATTTTAACTTACGAGACTCATATGCGACCACCTTTCCTTCGTGCGATAAAATCGCCCCAACACCTTCCTTACAAGCATCTGTGCAAAATTCGAATTCTTTATTTGGATCAGCTACACTTAACACCGGTGCTGATGTTAATAGTTGCTTAAGCTTTTCAAAGCTGTTTTGACATTCCCTTGTCCACTTAAATATTTTTCCCTTCCTTTGTAGAGAGGTAATAGGAAAGGCAATCTTTGAAAATCCTTTAATAAATCATCGGTAATAACCAGCGAGTCCCATAAATGATCATACATCTGCCACATTTTACGGTACCTTCCATTCCATAATCGTTATGATTTTCTCCGGATCCACTGCTATACCTTTCGCAGATATCACATGTCCAAGGTATTGTATTTCTTCTTTGAAGAAATCACATTTACTGAATTTCACATATAATTGATGTTTTCTTAACATTTCCAGCACCATTTGCAAATTCTCCTTGTGTTCTTCTGTATTCTTAGAATATACTAGGATGTCATCAATGAAAATTAACACAAAGTTATCTAGATAAGGGTGAAATATACTATGCATCAGTCTCATAAAATTTGCTGGTGCATTGGTCAACCGGAAAGGTAGCACCATGAACTTGTAATGATCATACCTTGTGCAAAAAGTAGTTTTGTGTATATCTTCATCTTTTATCCAGATTTGATGATAACCTGATCTCAAATTAATCTTTGAGAATATGGTAGCTCCTTTTACTTGATCAAACAGATCATCAATTTGTGGTAGGGGATATCTGTTCTTAACAGTCAATTTATTAACTGGCGGTTATCCATGCACATACGCATGGTTCTGTCCTTCTTTTTAACGAATAATACAGGTGCTCCCCGGGGAGATACACTTGGTCGTATATATCCGTTGTCTAATAATTATTGAAGCTGCATTTTTAACTCAGTTAATTTTGGCACACTCATTCGATAGGGTTCTCTTGAAATCAGTGATGCTCCTGGCAGCAATTCAATTGTAAATTCTATATCCCTTCTAGGTGCCAATCCTGGTATCTCCTCTAGAAATACATCCTTGAATTCCTGCACTATAGGTATATTTGCAATCATAGGATCTTTTTCTTTAGAATGAAAAAAACCCACTTGTATAGCATACAGTTGACATCCCTTCCTCATGAATTTACCCATTTGGGAAGCTGTAATTGGATGCAACTGTACGGGTTTCTTTATTCCTTGAATTTCCTAGTGGGTACCATCCAGATTTCCGTAGTAGATAATCTTCTCTTTTCAATCTACTAGAGTCCAATGCTTTTCCAACCAATCCATACCAAGCAACACATCATAAGATCCCAAGGGAAAAATATTCAAATCCATAGTTAGTTGATGTCCATCAATTTGTAGTGCACAATTTGGTGTTTTGGCGCTAAATTTCCTCTTGGCTCCAGTAGCCAACTGGAGTAGCCATGATTTCCTAAACTTTTGACTTTGTAATTTACAGATCTCTACTAATTTAGGATTTATATAGCTTAAACTGGCTCCCAGATCTACCAAAACAGAAATATATTGAGATAACAGTTTACCTTCTAGCTCAATCATGGTGGGTTGGTAATTAGCTTGTCGATCCTCCAAGGCTGCATTAATTTACGGTATGTTTCAGGAAACATCTCCCACTATTGAGGCTTCCTATAGATTTGTTACTCCTTCATTTCTACCCCGCTGTGGGCACTTTCGGTAATAGTGTGCCTCTCCACAACCCCAACATTGTAAGGGTGGATTCTGATTCTGAGTTTGCTCTAGTTTACTATAAGCTTCAATGGTTTTATCTTCTACAGGCCACCTTACTCTTTGATGACTTTTACGAAACTATTTACTGACTGAAATCCTTGTTGTGCCTTTGAAATTACTGGTTTTACCTCTTTTAAAACTAGAATTGCTCTTGTTTTCCTTCTTGGACAACCAACCCTTGCCTTGATCTATCTTGACTTTAGCTTGTTGATAGCACATTGTGGCCTTTCTGATGGCCTCATCCATTGTTTTGGGATTTACGAATTCTATGCGTTCCTTCATGTGAGTGAGTAAACTTCTCAGAAATCTTTGTACTTTAGCTTTCTCGTCTCTTAAGTAAGGTACGTAATGCAGTAATGAAGTAAAATTGGTGATAAACGCGTCCCTGGTCAATTGCCCGAGCTTCAAATCATGGAATTCTTGAGTATTTTCATCATAAAAGCGCTTTGTTAGGTGCTTATCTTTAAAATACTGTTGAAACACGTCCCAAGTTATGTCTTGGTCTTCTATAACATGAACGTTCCTCACTTCCTCCAACCACAAGGGGGATTTCTCTCTTAACTGGTAAATAGCTAACCAGACCTTAAGATTAATGTTATAATCATATACTTGAAAATACTTGTTCATATTAATCAGCCACGCCTCAGCTACGTCTTCTTCCACTCCATCAAATGTGGGAGGCTTTATCTTTCTAAATTCACATTGCATCTTTATCTTCTGCTTTTTACTTTCCTTTTGTTCTGTTACATTATCAAATTCGGCTTCATTAAAAATTTTATTTCGATTACTTCACTGAGACAAACTTCTTTCATTTCAGCCTGTATCATGATCTCTCATTTACTGTTCATTTCCTTCCTGAAATTTTGTATTAGTACTAGGCTTCTCGAATCCTTGATTTTGTTTATCTGAGAGACTTTTCAAAATTCTTTCTTGCTCCTGCATCAACCTTGCATTATCATTTCATACTCTTTCCATTTCTTCTTGCAATTTTTGCATAGTGGTTAACAAGATGCTGGTTTGGTGTTGTTGTTCCTCTAACAGTCTGCTAGTCTGTTGATGTTGTTCCACCCCCAACTGAACCCACATTTCAGAATTCCTCTCATGTTGGGGTTGTGTCTCTCTAGCATTTCGAGTTGGTTTTTGTAAGGGTGTCCTTCTCATTTTCTCTTATTAACCTTTCTCTCTGAGTGCATTAGGAAAACAAAATTTGACGTTAGTTGACCCATAGGGTCCCATCGTTGTAACGCTACTCTGATACCACTTGTAACATTCATCCATATTATAATAATGACCAAAAAGAAATATATATATATATATATATATATATATATATATATTTACTTTACTTTCTACCTATACATCTAATCATATACTTGGCAAGGTCATACCATAGTCTACTAATCATTAATATTTCGAAATTCAGATCATATACATAATTCCCTTTTATCATTGTTCATAACATTACTTCTATGCTATGGAACTATGACATCACTGTGCACGCATTGGTATTTTGGGTTTTAACATATATATATATATATATATATATATAAATATATATATTTGATGTGGTCATTATAGCCGAAGCCATATACCACATTTATCAAATGTGTAATACATATTTATTGCAGCACATAATCATATCAGATATATTAACTTGACAACATAATTTCATCCAATACATATATAAAATATGAGGTGTACTATGGTACTTGTTATGCATCTATCTCGATCCTTCTACAGTTGGCACGCACTTGACTTATATTGGTTGACATCCGGTGATCTATCCACCATTGATCTCGAGCCAAATCCGACGATGTAAACTCATTAGGGTTGGCTAATGACTTTAGTTCTGTAACAGTTTTCATTTGCATTCTTTCGACCCGAAGGCTCTGGAAGACTGCTCTACTAGTCTCAGGGTTTCTCCATCTGGTCCTTAGGTTCTATGGCTACCTGCTACTGTGGCAACATGGCACCTTGGAAGATGCTTCACGATTCCTGTTGTCTGGTAAAGCCTCCAAAACTTCGCTTGGCTCGAATGGTTAAATGAATTTGATTGTTAAGTATCTAGGGTTTGATATGTGTAAATATTCATATCTCTCATTTTTCTGCATGGCTCTGTTTCTGATTATTGGTCGAATCACTTTGCTTAGTCCTATCTGAAAATCTGTGTATGGTTAAATGAATCAAAGGTGTCTCCTGCTTGGATTGAGCTCACCTCAACCTGCATGAAATCTTCAGGTAATTCTTATTATGTTTGCCTTTTTTTTTAATTGAAGTATCTTACTATTGCAAGGAGTTAGGGTTTCATTTCGTTCCCTCCTTACTAATCTCGCCTTTGTTCTTGTTTGGCAGGTATAGGTTTAATTATTTCTGCTTGCTACAGAGTTATAACTTGAAATAACAAGAAATAGCTCCAGGTTCAGGGTTTTTGAATCAGTTATATGCTCGCGCTAATAGGAACGCTTAATCGATTATGGGTTCAAACCCTTGGCCTGAAATGCGACTGGGTTATTGTTTAGCAGTCATGTTATTATTGTTCCTTAAAGTTTCTAGTTGCAGCCCTTGATTCTTTAGTTCTGGGTTGCCAGTTACTACCCTCTGTAATTAGCTTTTCGTTCTTGAAATTTAGAGACTCTGACTCTCAGAGTATGAGGGTTTCTTATTTTAATAAGACCACAGGCATCTTATTGTATAAGGCTATTAGTTTATTACATTTTTGGAGGAACAATACGTATGTAATTTTCTTTCAACGATATATAATTACAGTTAATAGGATGGCCAGGGTTTTGCACCCGTGCCATTGACTTTTGTTGAACAAATATGATGGTATTTTCCTGGGTTTCTGATCTGTCGTAACATATATACAAGTTCGAAAGTAATTCTCTTTAGTGCATGATTTTCTTCTGGGAATTTTCGTGAAGCTACCTGTTCGATTCTTTCATCACAGAGAAATGTAAACGTTTGAGTGTCCTGTTGAATTTTCTTTATGACTAGAATATTTTCATTTGAGGCTTACCTTATTTCACCTTCTTGTATGCACTATGCTTGTCACTGATAGTGCACATGGATTATGGTTTCCTTCGTATGTTTCTCACAGGGTGTTTACCTTCTATCCTTTGATTTTTAACAAAAAAAGGGTTATATTATTTTTATCTGTGGAAGGGTTTGCAATATCCTAAAGGTTGCTTTCTAAACTGTTTCCACAGTGAATTATCTATTACATATTATAAATTTAAATAGCATGTTAAATTATTTTCTTATATCTCAAGATGTACTAGGAATAGAAATTTTTGAATGTGACCAGACCACAAATTATCCATGTATTATCATAGGTTATAAGGAAATCCAGCCCAGAATCTGGTCACAGAATCTTGGTTAGCAGTCCTTTGCTAGAGTGTAGTTTATTCCATTTATTAATCTATTTTTTTAACCAATAATTTGTATAGATAGAATTTCAAAATGTAATATCATGCCTACTTAGTAAAATTCCTTTCTCAGACTTTCCTTCCCATCTGTATAGTTTTCTAGTGAATTTTAAGCACATAGAAATCATTCAACCATACTGTATTTCTCAGTTTTCTCTATTATAAAATTGAAAAGAAACCAGTATATATTACTAACAGAAAAGAAACAAAACAGAATTCCACTCATATGTACACAATTCTGACTGATAAATGATTTCCTCCCTTTTGCGAGTGACGCGATTACATCCTCTAACTCTCCCTCGTGCTCCAAGACTGAGTCTTCATTGAATACAAAAATCTAGAAGAGAATCTCGGGACAGTCCGGTCCAATTCTCCAATTCCAATGGAAACAGTCTCCTCTGTAAGTTTTTCCCTTTAGGAATTACTTCTCAAGATAACTATCATTTCCTCGGTTTTCCAACAGAACCCCCAAAACTCCCTGAAATCTCTTATTTATTCTAGAGTTTCTTTCGGATAATTGTTGAACTGTTTTTCTGTTCAACTAACTCCAGATCTTGAATTTACTTTTACTACCAGTCTTTACTTATGAAACTAATTTCACAAGTAATATTTTATTCAAACACCAAAATTAATTCCTGTTCAAAATATTTTGTTTTTAACAAATAACAATAATGTTTAACAACTCTTAACAAGATCCTAACAATTAGCCAATAATTAAGGCAGTGGTTACACCTGGCAAGGATTCCAGTGCTGGTGAGAAGACTTGCATTTTTTTTTTTCTTAACAATTTTAATTTTCAAAAACCATACATATATTCTTAATTTTTATAAGCGTTATGTATTTTCAAACATTTTTAAAGAGAATATGGAAACATGTCATTGTAAATATTTTTGAAAAGAATTATTTTGGCAATTGTATCTTCAAAATTTTATTAATATGTTCATCTTATATTTTTAGTTGGGAGTATTATTTTCTAATATACATACATTTTCTAGTCATATTGTATTTAATAAATAGTTTTAATTCATGACCTTTTTATCTAATTTTCATTTAATTGTTACAAATATTTTCTTAAGTCTAAAGAATTTGTTATATTTTGAGATTTTCTAGCAAATTGAAGATTCATGATTCAAATGAAGATTTTGTTTTTATTAGGATTTATGAATTTTTTTATTTACATGCAAATTTTCTATGTATTTTCTTTTTTGGGGTTTTTTTGGATAACTAAAATTAATTAATTTTCTAAGAAAATTTTAATTTTCTTAATTTACAGAAGAATTACTTGTTGACGTTAACAAAATTTTTCCTCAAAGGTAAATGAAAATTGTAGAGTGTTTCTCAATTTTCAGTAGATTATTTTTCATGGTAAAGCAAGGCTATGTGTTGGGGTGAACAAGTAGTAGTCAAAGTAACAATGAGATAAAACTACAATTTGATATACAAAACTACATATCTTGTTCAACTAATCCACCTCTTCATATTTTTTTAATAATATTTGATGCCTTTTGACCACTTGTGTCTAATCTTGTAATTATTTATTTATTTCTTCAAAATCTATAATTATATCTACAATTCCTATAAAGCAACAAATAGAAATAAAAATTCATAAGAATAACATTATAACAAGAGTTAAGTAAAGAAATAATTATGAAATCATAATTTGTTAAAAAAAAAACAACAAGTGTCTAAACTTGTAATTATTTATTTATTGCTTCAAAATATATGATTATATCTAAAAATCCTATAAAGCACTAAATAGAAATAAAAGTTCATAAGGATAACATTATAACAAGAGTTAAATAAAGAATTAAATATGAAATCATAATTTGTTAAAAAAAAACAAGAAGTTACATGTCTTTCAATCTATGCTTTAATTCTTTTAGAATTTGTGTTATAATTGTAAATTAAGCAACACCAATTATAAGTTAACCAACACTATAAAATATTCATTGAAATTAATAAATAATTTAATTTTGTGTAAATATTCTTACTATTCCTCAAAATTGTATTAATTATCCACGGAAATCTAAGGTAAAATGTCAAAAATTTGATCCTTCTTTATTTTACCTATACCAAAATTTCTATAATTTTCCAGATATTAGTTCATCTATTGCTATAGTTTCCATGACAATGTTTCATCTATTTTCATTGGTTTCGTCATATTAGTTCATCTTTGTACATGTGCATTTTGGTTTATCACATGTGAAATCATGGATGTCTTTCGAGAAATATAAAATCTAATAAAATCTGATTTCATGGATGTCTTTCCAGAAAATATTTCTGGATTACCACCAAGACGAGATATCAATTTTACTATAGAAATAATGCTAGGAGCATCACCTGTGTCAAGGGATCCTTAGAGAATGAGTGTTCTAGAATTAACTGAATTAAAAATGTAGTTACAGGAACTGTTGGGCAAAGGTTACATTCGTCCAAGTCTGTCCCCTTGGGGAGCACTAGTGTGGTTCATGAAGAAGAAGGACGGAACCATGCGAATGTGCATGGATTATAGACAACTTAACAATTTAACAGTAAAAAATAAATACCCTTTACCCAGGATTGATGATATGTTTGATAAATTAAAGGGGGCCACAATATTTTCAAAGATAGATTTAAGATCTGGATATCACCATATCAGAATCAAGGATGAAGACATTTGCAATACTTCATTCTGTACCAGGTACGGGCATTATGAATTTGTGGTGTTATCGTTTGGGTTAACAAATGCACCAGCAACCTTTATGAGGTTAATGCATGGAATCTTTTATCATTTCCTGTATAATTTTGTACTTATATTCATAGATGATATTTTAATTTATTCTAAATACCAAGAAGAACATAAAGAGAATCTAAGGATTGTGCTGCAAATGCTAAGGAAACACCAGATGTATGCTAAGTGTCAAACCAGGAGGTAACTCCTCAAATCAGAATGTGTATTAGCTGAAGAATGTATATGTATTTATAGATGGAGGTGAGGCTATTGGGATTCATCACTCAATGACTCTTGGCCTTCCTTATTTCTTAATATTACTTATTATACAATATTACATATCCACACCCAACCCATAGGATTAGGTGTCAACATTCCCCCCTTTAATCCAAAGGGATGTTGGTGAGCCCAAGCATCGATCTGAACTTTTCCAACTTTTCTCTTCCAAGTGCTTTGGTGAAGATATCAACAGTTTTCTCATTTGTGGAACAATGATGTAGATGGATGATTTTGGCTTGAACGTGATGTCGAATTAGATGGTATTTTGTATTGATGTGCTTTGTTCGATCATGGAACTTTGGGTTCTTGGCCAAATTTATTGCAGAAGTGTTGTTGATCATGAGTGGTGTGGAGTACATTTGTTTCATCTGCAAATCTTCCAGGATTTTTCGGAGCCACACAATTTCCTTTGTTGCTTCAGCTGCTGCCACATATTCTGCCTCGGTCGTGGAATCTGCTGGAACTGACTGTTTTCATGATCTCCATGAGACAGCTCTTGATCCAATATTCATGGTGTAACCTGTAGTCGACACCCCTGTTTCTTTTTCGCCATCAAAGTCTGAATCAGAGTATCCAATCAAGCTGAAGTCGCCTACCTGTATATATTTGAGTCCAAAGTCTTGAGTCCCCTTCAAGTACCTTAACACTCTTTTTGTAGCAGACCAATGTCCTTCACAAGGTTTTTGCATGAACCTTGAGAGGATTCCAACAGAAAATGAAATGTCAGGTCTGGTGGTGGTCAGGTAGATAAGACTTCCTACAAGCTATCTATACTTAGTTGTATCCTCAAATTCCTTCCCTTCAATAGATGTGAGCTTCAATTTTTGTTCCATTGGAGTGGTTAAGGGATTACATTCATCCATACCAAACTTGTTCAAGAGATCTCCAATGTACTTCTATTGAGAAAGAAATATAAAGTTAGGATGTTGAATTACTTCAATACCTAGATAGTAATGAACATGACCCAAGTCAGTCATTTCAAAGCCTTTCTTTAATTATTTCTTCATGGATGCAATATAGCTCTCATTATTCCCTATTATCAAAAGATAATATACATATCCCACAAGATATACAACTGTTTTTCCAACTTTCTTAACAAACAAACTTGTATCATCAAGATCAAAATGTTTGAAGTCAAGTTTCAGAAGATGCTCAATTAGTTTCGCATACCAGGCTCGTGGTGCTTGCTTGAGGCCATACAAGGATTTTATAAGCTTGCAAACTTTGTGTTCTTGACCCTTTACAACAAATCCTTTTGGCTGGGACATATAAAATTTCTCCTTTAGATCTCCATTCAAAAAGGCTATTTTTACATCCATCTGATGGACTTTCCATCCATTTTGAGCTGCTAAGGCAAAGAGAGTCCGGATGGTGGTCCATTTTGCTGTGGGAGAAAAACTTTCTTCATAATCGACTCCTTCTTTTTGTGCGAATAATTTTGCCACAAGCCTGGCCTTGTGCTTGTCAAGTGAGCCATCTGCCTTGTACTTGTTCTTGTAGACCCACTTACAGCCAATTGGTTTTGTTCCAAAAGGTGGATCAACCAGCTTCCGAGTTCCATTCTTTATCAAGGCATCATACTCCTTCTGCATCTCTTCTTTCCATTCATCATGAGAAGTAGCTTCTTTGAAGGAAGTTGGTTCATGATCTGTAGACAAAATCAATTCACAGTTATAAGCAATATCCATATCAACAGGAGAATCAGAATTATCTACATCACCTTCGATTTGTTGAGTGTAACTTCTTGTTCTTGTTTTTCCAACCTCATCAGGATGAACATTCTGAAGTGTCTTTGTCAGCCATTTGGGAGGACCTTTCTGAGATGGCCCAGGCTGGTCATTTGACTGAGTTGGGATTGATTCAAGATTCAATCTCCCAATTCTGTCAATCACATCATCCAATGTGTCATCCGTGGTTGTTTCTTCATGTGGGGGAGAGAGTGCTTCAGGATATGATTCCACAGTTTGATTCAATATCGAAATCCCCCCTTCAAGGTGTGGAATCACATTATCAAATTCTTGGAAAGAATTTGCATGTGTGAATCTATCCAGGCGATCAAGTTGCCGCTCAACAACCTTGTCACTCTTGGAAGATTCAAGAAATATGACATCTCTTGCTATCACAAACTTCTTATTTGCTTCATCATAGAGACGATATCCTTTCGAGGTATTGGAGTACCCCAAGAAGATACATTTTCTGCTTCTAGCACCAAGTTTGTTCCTTTGACCCTTGGGTATCAAGGCATAACAGGTGGACCCAAAGACCCTGAAATGCTTTATTGAAGGAATGTGGCCATGCCACATTTCAAAAGGAGTTTTGTTTCTAATTGAACTTGAAGGACACCTATTCTTTATGTAAACAGCACATAGAACTGCATCAGCCCAAAACATCAATTTTACATTCTTGAAAAATAACATGGAGCGAACCATATTTAAAATAGTCCTGTTCATTCTTTTAGCTACACCGTTCTGTTGGGGATTATATGGCACTGTTGTTTGATGTTTGATTCCATGTTGACAAAGATAATTTTCAAATTCGTTTGAAGTGTATTCTTTTCCATTATTAGTACGTAGAGAGCCAATATGTGTTTGTGCATCATTTTCAATCCATGCATGAAAATTCTTGAATGTTTGAAAAGCATCAGACTTGTTCTTCAATAAGTAAATCCAACAAATTCTGATTTGAGGAGTTACCTCCTGGTTTGACATTTGGCGAAGATAATTTTCAAATTCGTTTGAAGTGTATTCTTTTACATTATCAGTACGTAGAGAGCCAATATGTGTTTGTGCATCATTTTCAATCCATGCATGAAAATTCTTGAATGTTTGAAAAGCATCAGACTTGTTCTTCAATAAGTAAATCCAACACATTCTGGTGTAGTAATCAATAAATTTCATCATGTATTTATTTCCATTTGCAGAAGCAACAAGCACAGGGCCACATAAATCTGAATCAACAAGCTCAAGTTTTCTATGTGCTCTGGAGTGTGAATCATGAAATGGTTGTTTGCTATGCTTTCCTAGAACACAAGCATCACATTCCTTAGGTTTTCTAGGAATTGTAGGCAGTCCATTAACACCATTTTTCTTCAACAAATGAAGGCTTTCATAGTTTAAGTATCCAAATCTAGCATGCCATAAAAGACTTGATGGGAATGTACCTTCATCATGATGTGAATTGAATGCAAAGTTTTGAGCATGAGCAGATGAACCTTTCAGCTTCAAGAGTCTCCCTTCTTCTATTCCCTCCATGACAAGTGAGTGATCTGACACTTTTCTGACCTCTACCTTGCCATCAAACAAGTGAATGGAGTGTCCTTGCTAGCGTATTTGGACCAAGGACAACAAGTTTCTCCTCGACTCAGGGAGGTATAGAACCTCATGTAGAATATGATCTGGAAGACCAGGCAACTTAAGCCTGACTGTGCCAAGCCCTGATGGCTTGAGTTTGGATTTATCTGTGAAATATACTGCTCCAGCAACTTTGTCAGTGAATTCTTCAAAAAAATATTTTCTAAATTTCATGTGACATGTTACTCCTGAATCTAGCAACCAATCATCTCTCCATAAAGTGAATGAAACATCAAACAGGTTTTGAGTTACTCCATTTTTACAATGTGCTAGGACATAATGAGCGGATTTAGGTGCTTTACCTTCGTCTTTGTCATTAGTTTTACCTTTTTCTTGATTTCTTTGCTGCTGAGTTTTAGATTGTCTGCCCCCCTTTTCTCTGAAGTTTCTTCTTCCTCTTCCTCTTCTGCCATCTCTTCCTCTGGATGAATCTGAAGCATGACTCCTTTCTCTATGTGCCAAGTATGCAGCCTCTTCAGAAAATGAAGGGAATGTCATCTTATTTTGAAGGAGGGGAAAAAAAACTTTGCTGGAAAATATACTCAAAAGACAAAATAATTTGCTAAAACCACACTGAACTCTGCACCAAAAAATATATATATATTTGTGTTTGGAGAGAAAAAAAATTGTATGGGAGGTGGTATTATGAAATGGTTGGGGGGGGGCGGAAATATAAGACAAAGAGCTGTATTATAAACAATGTATTATAAACAAACAACGTACTACATATGTATCAATGAAAGGGCGGTATTATGTATCAATGGGAGGGTGGTATCAATGGAAGGGCGAGCGCTGTATTACAATGTATTATATGACATAATGCTATATTATATATGGCAAACTGTATTGTTTATGTGATAGATAGTGCATTACAATGGAATGTAGGAGGGCGTTTTTATATATGAAGCTTGAAAGCGTTATTAAATATGGCAGCATATGGACTGAGGATGGTATTAGGTGTGGAAGCCATATTAAACATTGGACAGCGTATTAAAATGGACAACGTAAAAACTTGGACAGCGTATTAAAAATGGACAGCATAAAAACTTGGATGTATTGAACGATAATAGTGGGTGGTATTATGTATGAGAGCGTATTATATGCAGCGTGGAGGACGGTGTAACATATATATAGCGTGCTTGTGTTGTATATGCAGTGTGAAGTTTGGAGCGGTGTTTTAATATGGAAGGAGACAACGTGTAAGTGGAGCAACATTTTAATCTGGGCAGACAGTGCTATTATATGGACAGAGGGCTGAGGTTGGTATTTGCAGCATGGAGGGCGGTATTAATGGACAAGTTATGACATTAATAGTGGGAGGTTATTTCAGTATTTATGCCATGTCATTTCAGTAAAATGGATTGCTGTTAGTTATAGCAACAGAATTAGATGTGTCTGATGCTAGCCAGAATATGAATTTTCTTCTAAGTATAAATATCTTATAATAGGAAAAATATGTTGACCTGCAAAAGGGACGACTTTCATCCACAGTCATCTAAGGCTAGATCATAAGAAAAACTATTCGTGAACACTAACACGCAATTTCTATGCAAAAGTGTAAATGGTGTTCACGTAAACAAATGAGTAAATGATAAGAAACTTACCTGAGGTTGAATAAGAATTCGACCCTTTGAATTCCACTACATGAATCTTCAAAATGATACAGAGAAATGATGAAAATATTATTATGATATGGAAAATGAAATTATTAACAAACTCGGAAACAATTCGGTGCTTATAATCGTGAAATCTTGAGTAGATGCGAAAGGAAATACTACGTGCAATTTGAGCAAGAAGGAACTAGATTTGAACGATTTGTGTCAGCAACAGTGGACAAGTTATTCTACAGAACTACACTCGGATAACTAAGGTATCTTCTCCACCAAGCAGCAGAACCACAAAGGCTAAACTCTGGAAACCCCGCGGTGAGTAGCAGGGGTTTGACGAAAATGGCAGAGCCATAACTGTAAGGTATGGAAGAGATAATACACCAAAACAGAGGAGCTTCTTAGCAAAGGCAAAGAAAATAAGTCGAGATGGATTAGGGTTGGCGGGATTCACTATGCAACTCCCGCCGAAAATGCCATCCGTTGATCATCCCAAAATTCTAGGATGGAGATCAAAATTGAAACATAAAAAAACCGCAAAAAATATCGTCACAAATCCTACGACTGTCAAATGGAGTAAATTCCCAGTACCTACAACATTTAATTGCTCAGATATGCCAGCTTTTCCTCGGTGATAACGAGGACACCGAGCTTACCACTTCAGGAGTCATTTAAATGTAATTCTTGATAACATTAAAGTGGATCTAGATAGAAATATGGGTTGAAAATCATATAAAACCTTTAAACGTGGTGAGAAATTTCAAGGTGAAAGGTAAGTGATAGTTTATAAGCGGATTAAGCTAGAACATTTATGCAGTGTCATATTGGGTAAAAGGTTGAGTTATGGTAAGTGAATACATTAAATGCATAATCACTATTAAGAATTATGTATGGGTTTTAACTTTAGAGTTGAAAGTAAAAAATTTTAATTTTATTTTGTACGTATGTTTGTGACAAGAATACACATCTCTTATTTCTTTTAATCCTTTAAATTTATTATTATTATTATTATTTTAAATATTATATATTTGTCAATATTTATATCAATATAAATATTAAATCTATATCATTAACATATTAAATCTATACCATTAACATATATTTGTATTTCAACTACATTTACTAATATGATTAATAATAAATATAATTAATATACTACCCTCCACATATATCAGCTAAATTGATTTAAACAAATATAATTCTGCTACTCTATTTTATTTAGTGATTAGTATAGTGGTATTTTAGTGCATTTACACACCTTTAACATAGTTTAAGAATCACAAATTTAATTATCATATAAAACATTAATTATACAAGTGCACTGTTTAAGAACGACAATTATAATTATCATATAAAACATAAATTATAGAGTGGTTATTAGTCATTTAATTATTTCTTCCATGAAGTATGGTTGAAATTTCAAATCTCTCTTAGCCATGTGACTCAAAGAGAATTAACCCGAATGAGTATCCTTTCCAGCTGCAACATCCACCACTGAACCACTCCAACTTCTAGTCTAAATATTGATGAAAGAATCGACAAGAAATAAAATAAATTCATTTTATATTGTGGAATGTGAACAATGTGAACTTCCAATATGTTGTCAATATAAGCAGTTCACTGTAAGGCATTTCTGCCTATCACCTCCGCTCACATTAACGACATGGAGAATTTTTTACTGGTGCGATTCATTTGCACAATAAAGCAATGGATGCTTTACAATACGCTAAACAAGCAGATATAATAAGACATATTACAATTTCGATTATGCTGGACAGTATCAAGGACCAATAAAAAGAAGAAAATTCTAATGTGGATGAATATAATGACAAGCTTAATTGATAAGATGAATAATTTCAAGCACGTCAATAAAATATTAAAATTTTTATTCTTAAATGCAACAGCTAAGTTAATGAAATATTAAACGTTTGGATTCTTGAATATAATAGTGAAGTTAATTACGAAGTACAACACACCTAACTTTAACGCTAAAGATGACTAACAAACATTCCACTCATTCCAAATTTCTGCATTGCCATCATTATCAGTTTCTCACTCTCCTTCCCATTTCACCAATCCAGTATCCAGGAGTGATGACAATGCCAGAGTTGAATACCATGTGAATGCAAGAAAATAAATATCAAGACATAATACAAATACTCTTGAAAAAAAAAATAATATATAAATTGTCATTTTCAATATATAAATTGTCATCATTCACACTAAAAAGAAAATTGAATTTTCTGAATGCATATGCTTACAAATAATATATTATATTTTTCTGGGAATAAGCGTTAATTTGGAACTCTGATTTCATATAAATAAATTACCCATAAATAAATTATCCTTACCCTAACAGCTGAAACTTCGAACCTACCTTATGAAATTAAAAACTGGTAACAACTCAAACTCACAATAAAAAAAATCAATGTCGAACATGGTTTCCTCCGAACCAATCTTGAGATGGTTGCCTCGGAGCCAATCTTGAATTGGACGTGTCACCTAAGTCTGAATATGCCTTGAGAGTGCAGTGTGCCAGTGTGGTACTTCTGCACTGCTTCATGAATGAAGACCTTGGAAGTTAGTGGGGGTAGTGGGACTTATTTTTTCTTTAGTGTCTTTAGTAAAAGGAAGGTTTCGTGAAATTTCTATAACAGACAGCTGAAAAATAAAATTAATTTTAATTTAAAAATATTAATAATTATTAAATTAATTCTAATTTAAAAATATTAATAATTATTTGTGGTGATTTCTTTATTAAAATACTAATTTTCAGTGATTTAACAAAGTAATTTTTCTTTACAGTTTGAGTCCAACCTTGGGAAATATTGAATTTGCAAAAATACTGGTAAATGGAAAATAAACGGGGTAAGCAGGTTTTTGAGAAACATTTAGTCTTCCATCCTTCCCAGCAAGTCGGGAAAATGGGCATCCATAAATTCCAACTGTCAAATACAGCAGCACATCGAGAAAAACGGGCATCACAAGTTCCGGCTGTCAAATACGAGAAAAATTCTCTATGACACGCAAAATGACCATCAAATTCCATCCCTGGAAGTTCCATGTGACATCATAAAGTTGATGGTAAGCTTTTTAACCCAACTTAAGCCTGACTGTGCCAAGCCCTGATGGCTTGAGTTTGGATTTATCTGTGAAATATACTGCTGCATCAACTTTGTCAGTGAATTCTTCAAAAAAATATTTTCTAAATTTCATGTGACATGTTGCTCCTAAATCTAGCAACCAGTCATCTCTCCATAAAGTAAATGAAACATCAAACAGGTTTTCACTTACTCCATTGTTACAATGTGCTAGGACATAATGAGCGGATTCAGGTGCTTTACCTTTGTCTTTGTCATTAGTTTTACCTTTGTCTTGATTTCTTTGTTGCTGAGTTTTAGATTGTCTGCCCCTCTTTTCTCTGAAGTTTCTTCTTCCTCTTCCTCTTCTGCCATCTCTTCCTTTGGATGAATCTGAAGCATGACTCCTTTCTCTATGTGCCAAGTATGCAGCCTCTTCAGAAGATGAAGGGACTGTCATCTTCTTTTGAAGGAGGGGAAAAAAAACTTTGCTGGAAAATATACTCAGAAGACAAAATACTTTGCTAAAAACATATTTGAATTACGCTTTCAATATATATATATATATATATATATATATATATATATATATATATATATATATATATATATATTTTGTGTTTGGAGAGAAAAAAAATTGTATGGGAGGTGGTATTATGAAATGGTTGGGGGGGCGGAAATATAAGACAAAGAGCTGTATTATAAACAATGTATTATAAACAAACATCGTACTACATATGTATCAATGAAAGGGGCGGTATTATGTATCAATGGGAGGGTGGTATCAATGGAAGGGCGAGCGCTATATTACAATGTCTTATATGACATAATGCTATATTATATATGGCAAACTGTATTGTTTATGTGATAGATAGTGCATTACAATGGAATGTAGGAGGGCATTTTTATATATGAAGCTTGAAAGCGGTATTAAATATGGCAGCATATGGACTGAGGATGGTATTAGGTGTGGAAGCCATATTAAACATTGGACAGCGTATTAAAATGGACAACATAAAAACTTGGACAGCGTATTAAAAATGGACAGCATAAAAACTTGGATGTATTGAACGATAATAAGTGGGTGGTATTATGTATGAGAGCGTATTATATGCAGCGTGGAGGACGGTGTAACATATATACAGCGTGCTTGTGTTATATATGCAGCGTGAAGTTTGGAGCGGTGTTTTAATATGGAAGGAGACAGCGTGTAAGTGGAGCAGCGTTTTAATCTGGGCAGACAGTGCTATTATATGGACAGAGGGTTGAGGTTGGTATTTGCAGCGTGGAGGGCGGTATTAATGGACAAGTTATGACATTAATAGTGGGCGGTTATTTCAGTATTTATGCCATGCCATTTCAGCAAAATGGATTGCTGTTAGTTATAGCAATAGAATTAGATGTGTCTGATGCTAGCCAGAATATGAATTTTCTTCTAAGTATAAATATCTTATAATAGGAAAAATATGCTGACCTGCAAAAGGAACGACTTTCATCCACAGTCATCTAAGGCTAGATCATAAGGAAAACTATTCGTGAACACTAACACGCAATTTCTATGAAAAAGTGTAAATGGTGTTCACGTAAACAAATGAGTAAATGATAAGAAATTTACCTGAGGTTGAATAAGAATTCGACCCTTCGAATTCCACTACATGAATCTTCAAAATGATACAGAGAAATGATGAAAATATTATTATGATATGGAAAATGAAATTATTAACAAACTCGGAAACAATTCGGTGCTTATAATCGTGAAATCTTGAGTAGATGCAAAAAGAAATACTACGTGCAATTTGAGCAAGAAGGAACTAGATTTGAACGAGTTGTGTCTTCAACAGTGGACAAGTTAGTCTACAGAACTACACTCGGATAACTAAGGTATCTTCTCCACCAAGTGGCAGAACCACAAAGACTAAACTCTGGAAACCCCGCGGTGAGTAGCAGGGGTTCGACGAAAGTGGCAGAGCCATAGCTGTAAGGTATGGCAGAGATAATAAGTTGAGATGGGTTAAGGTTGGCGGGATTCACTATGCAACTCCCGCCGAAAATGCCATCCGTCAATCATCCCAAAATTCTAGGATGGAGATCACAATTGAAACATAAAAAAAACCGCAAAAAATATTGTCACAAATCCTACAACTGTCAAATGGAGTAAATTCCCAGTACCTACAACATTTAATTGCTTAGATATGCCAGCTTTTCCTCGGTGATAACGAGGACACCGAGCTTACCACTGCGGGAGTCATTTAAATGTAATTCTTCATAACATTAAAGTGGATCTAGACAGAAATATGGGTTGAAAATCATATAAAACCTTTAAACGTGGTAAGAAATTTCAAGGTGAAAGGTAAGTGATAGTTTATAAGCGGATTAAGCTAGAACATTTATGCAGTGTCATATTGGGTAAAAGGTTGAGTTATGGTAAGTGAATACATTAAATGCATAATCACTATTAAGAATTATGTATGGGTTTTAACTTTAGAGTTGAAAGTAAAAAATTTTAATTTTATTTTCTACGTATGTTTGTGACAAGAATACCCATCTCTTATTTTTTTTAATCCTTTAAATTTATTATTATTATTATTATTTTAAATATTATTTTTATTATTATATATTTGTCAATATTTATATCAATATAAATATTAAATCTATATCATTAACATATTAAATCTATACCATTAACATCTATTTGTATTTCAACTAAATTTACTAATATGATTAATAATAAATATAATTAATATACTACCCTCCACATATATCAGCTAAATTGATTTAAACAAATATAATTCTGCTACTCTATTTTATTTAGTGATTAGTATAGTGGTATTTTAGTGCATTTACACACCTTTAACATAAATTATAGAGTGGTTATTAGTCATTTAATTATTTCTTTCATGAAGTATGGTTGAAATTTAAATTTCTCTTTACTCGTCAAACAAAGTTTTTTGACATTTTGGATCATTATGCTTCCTGTCAAAAATATATTATGTTAAAAAACTTTTGTTCATGATATTCTCTCTTAGTCATATGACTCAAAGAGAATTAACCCGAATGAGTATCCTTTCCAGCTGCAACATCCACCACTGAACCACTCCAACTTCTAGTCTAAATATTGATGAAAGAATCGACCCGAAATAAAATAAATTTATTTTATATTGTGGAAAGTGAACAATGTGAACTTCCAATATGTTGTCAATATAAGCAGTTCACCGTAAGGCATTTCTGCCTATCACCTCCGCTCACATTAACGACATGGAGAATTTTTTACTGGTGCGATTCATTTGCACAATAAAGCAATGGATGCTTTACAATACGCTAAACAAGCAAATCTAATAAGATATGTTACAATTTCAATTATGCTGGACAGTATCAAGGACCAATAAAAAAAGAAAATTCTAATGTGGGTGAATATAATGACAAGCTTAATTGATAAGATGAATAATTTCAAGCACGTCAATAAAATATTAAATTTTTTTATTCTTAAACGTAACAACTAAGTTAATGAAATATTAAACATTTGGATTCTTGAATATGATAGTAAAGTTAATTACGAAGTACAATACACCTAACTTTAACGCTAAAAATGACTAACAAACATTCCACTTATTCCAAATTTCTGCATTGCCATCATTATCAGTTTCTCACTTTCCTTCCCATTTTACCAATCCAATAGTAGCCAGGAGTGATGACAATGCCAGAGTTGAATACCATGTGAATGAAGGAAAATAAATATCAAGACATAATACAAATACTCTTGAAAAAAACAATTAGTATATAAATTGTCATCATTCACACTAAAAGAAAATTGAATTTTCTTAATGAATATGCTTACAAATAATATATTATATTTCTATGGGAATAAGCGTTAATTTGGAACTCTGATTTCATATAAATAAATTATCCATAAATAAATTATCCTTACCCTAACAGCTGAAGCTTCGGACCTACCTTATGAAATTAAAAACTGGCAACAACTCAAACTCACAATAAAAAAAATCAATGCCTAACCTGGTTTCCTCCGAGCCAATCTTGAGATGGTTGCCTCGGAGCCAATCTTGAATTGGACGTGTCACCTAAGTCTGAATATGCCTTCTGCACTGCTTCACGAATCAAGACCTTGGAAGTTAGTGGGCGTAGTGGGACTTATTTTTTCTTTAGAGTCTTCAGTAAAGGGAAGGTTTCGTGAACTTTCTCTAATAGACAGCTGAAAAATAAAATTAATTTTAATTGAAAAATATTAATAATTATTAAATTAATTCTAATTTAAAAATATTAATAATTATTTGTGGTGATTTCTTTATTAAAATACTAATTTTCTGTGATTTAACACAGTAATTTTTCTTTACAGTTTGAGTCCAACCTTGGGAAAGATTGAATTTGCAAAAATACTGGTAAGTGGAAAATAAAAGGGGTAAGCAGGTTTTTGAGAAATATTTAGTCTTCCATCCTTCCTAGCACGTCAGGAAAACGGGCATCCATAAATTCCAACTGTCAAATACAGCAAAATGGTCTATGACGCGCAAAATGACCATCAAATTCCATCCCTGCAAGTTCCATGTGACACCAAAAAAAGTTTATGGTAAGCTTTTTAGCCCACCGAAAATAGAGCTGAATATAGATATAATCTCAGCTATGTATACCTATCTTTTCGCCTTGATAATAATAATAATAAACACTTCACGGCATAAAGAGAAATAAATTGTAAGGATAAAGGTTTAGTTTAATGTCAATCCACACTTAAATTTGACCTTAATGTTGACGTATGCGGCGTGCGGCTGAACATTCTGGTATTGTTTCTTTTGGAATAAGATATGATTTCAGCTATGTAATATTTTTTATTTTATTTTAAAAATAAATAAGCTAAATTATAAAAAAAAATAGTATTAAGTTATAATATTTATGTGAAATATAATTAATTTAAAAGAGAAAATTAAATTAATATAAATTTATTTTAAATCTTAATTTATTAAATTTGAAAAATAATGAAATTTATTAATATACAAACTTCTTTTCATTTAATCTATCCATACTCTTCATAGATAAATCTGATTTGATAAAACTATTTTGACAGCCACAAATTCATAGCCGCCCTGTGTTTTTAAAGACAAGATGGACACACCAGCTTACTTTTTCAACAGCTACTCACTTTAGTTATTTGATTGCAATCAATAAATCGACGTGCGGTCGGCTTTCCACTTGTAGTATTTGTGGCAGTCTCACCATTTATAAGTAGCCATGTTATTTATTAAAAAAAATTCAATGCTGGATGGCTGCAGTCTTCGTTATAAACCACGTTTTAATGGAAAAAAGAAAATTAGAGATGGACCCATAATAACTGTTAAGAAACATATACAAAATCACGTTAAGGTCAGGCGCACAATATCCTATAGATGAGACGTTATTAAAATATTACGTTAAGGTCCTGCACACAGTATCGCTTAACCAAAGTAGTCATACATTTGGTGCCCATTTATCCGGTACCTTAAGTGAGCAAATTGCTTTGTAACACTAAAAGTTGAATCAAACTTTGACTAATAACGATTTGCTCCATTCCCTCAATAATACGTTTTGAAAGTAGGCCAAGGAATTACAGGATGCTTTGAAAGTAGTCCAAGGAATTATATGATTGATTGAAACTACGACATGGAATAATATGACAATTTCCCATTCAAACATTATTTTGATGTAAATTTGTGAAAAGTAAGTAATTTATTTTATTTAAATTATTTTATATATTTATTATAAAATGCTGTAATATTTTACAAAATAAAATAATTTTATTTTGTTTAAAATCCATTTATCAAAAATCTGGATATAAAAATCATTACAGATAACATTAATGGTAAATAAAAAAATATCAATAAATATAATTTTTTTTATGTAGAATAAATTTACACTTTGTTTTATCTGGTCAGTATGTTAATTTGAGAATTAATTTGGTAAACTTTCTTAATTTGGAGTATATTGTTTCAAATTTAATTCCCATTTCAATTATAAAATTGCATTGTTGTGTATTTAATTTACATTGTAATTATATATTTTTTATTATATTTAGATATCTTAAATTTATATTATTAGAATATTAATTTACATTGTAATTATATTTTTTTGATTAAATTTATATTATTAGTCTTTCTCAAAGTAAGATTATAGCAATAATTTTTTTTTTTTTTACTTTAATAGCTTAGCGTTGATTTGAATATCTTATTTGATTTTTTAACGTGTCTCTAATTTTCATTCGGATCATGATTGGCATTTTGTGATCAAAATTAAAAAAATCAATAATCCAAACCAATTTTTATTAATTAACTTTTTATATTGTTTAATTTTAAATACAAAGTTAAATTTAATAATGTTGATTTAATGTTAACATTAAATACTACTTTTGATTAAAGTTAAATTAGAGAATATATGCTAAAAATATTAATTATAAACCAATAACATAATGACTATATAAGTTTAATACATTTTTAATGTAAATTATGATTATATGAAATTGTATAGTAGTATATTTTAAGAATCATAAAAAATATATATTTAATGAAAATAATTAATTGTAAATACCAAGATAATATATCTTTAATAAAGTAAAAAATCGTAACAATTTTTCATTTTTAATGGGGATCATAGCTGACATCTTGTAATCAACATAAAACAAGTCAATAATTCAAACTAATTGTAAATATGAATATAACATAACTTTAATATGGTTGTATTAAGCTAATATATTTTATTATTTAGAAATCTACATATTAAAGAATCAAATAGGAATAATATCTTAATTAAAAAATATTTTTTATTGATTTAAAAAAAACTAATTGATATCACTTTTGATTAAATTTAAATTGGAGCAATATGCATTCAAGAAAGAAAGAAAAATGTAATTATAAAATTACATCTTTTAGTTAAAGTAATAAAAAATCAATAATTCAAGCTAATTTTTATTAATTAACCTTTTGTATTGACTAATTTTAAATTCAAATATAATATAATGTTAACATATCTTTATTATATCATAAGAATTACTAATTATATAAATACATTTTTTAAATATAATTGATTAAAAAAATGCCCACAAGATGCTAAAAGTAATAATTAATTATCATAATAATTATTAATTATAAAAGTCATATCAAAATAAAATAAAATTTACAGAGTTAAGAAAGAAAAGTTTAAGAGATTCTAAAAATGAATAACAATATAAAAATAAAACTATTTTAATAAAATTAGGAAATAAATACTAACACAATTTTAAAAAGAAATAACTAAATAATATATAAACTCAAATAAATAATATATATAAATTAAATAAATACATGAAATTATAAATGATTATAAAAGTTTTGTCTGATTTTGCTACTTTCCTTAATATCCTTCCACAACCCATGGATCTCTTCCCTCTAATATGAAAAATGCCAGAAAACACAACGAAAAAATAATGCAGTCAAAATAACTCGTTACAGTCTTATCAGGCCACACACCCGAATACCAAATAAAGTTTATAATAAATAATTGTGAACGGCCGCTTGATCTTAGTGAGAAATTTTGGAAATGATTTTTTATGGACATTTATACTGGGTGTAGAAATTAATATTATTTTGAATATTTTGAATACTGGGTGTAGACATTTATACGTGTGACTTCTCTTTATTGTTTTTACCATATTTTGTTATATAAAGTCCATATTATCATTTAGTTATTTCATTAGTCTTTCACGGCAAGCATTCAGTGCTGTAAGAAGACTTGCAGAATGTTTGCAGACGAAAGTATTCAACCAATTTTTGCGAGAGTATCGAAGTCTTGCTCTTGTGTGGAGCGTCCGTCATGTTGTATTGTTGTAGGTATTCAATTTTGCTCTAAAACAATTTTAATTTTTAAAAACCATATATTAATTCTTATAAGTATTATGTATTTTCAAATATTTTTTAAAGAGAATATGGAAACGTTTCATTGTAAATATTTTTCGAAAGAATTATGCTTGCAATTGTATCTTCAATGTATTCCTTTGTATTGGTGTAGGCATTCAATTTTTTTTCGTAACTATTTTAATTTTCAAAAACCATACTTATATTCTTAATCTTTATAAGAATTATGTAATTTCAAACATTTTTAAGAGAATATAGAATATTTCGTTGTAAATATTTTTCAAAAGAATTATGATTGCAATTGAATCTTCAAAAATTTCAGCAGATGTTCACCATATATCTTTATATATTTATTTCTGTCTATTATTTTCTAATATGCATATATTTTCTACTCATATCTTATTTAATAAATAGTTTTAATTCATGACTTCTTCATTTAATTAATTCAGTTTTTTTAAATAAATAATTTTGATCGTGAATTTTTTTTTATTTAATTTTTTTTATTTTATTTATATATTTTATAGTTTTTAATTGTTACAAATAAGAAATTTTTTATTTTATGAAGTTGTAAAAGAATTACTTGTTGATGTAAAAAAAAAATCTTTATAGATAAATGAAAATTGGAAAGTATTTCTCATTTTTTAGTGGATTATTTTTCATGGTAACACAAGGCTATATTTTCATGTGAACAAGTAATAGCGAAAGTAACAATTTCATAAAACTACAATTTGATATACCAAACTACATTTCTTGTTCAAATAATCTAACCCTTCATATTTTTTTAATAATGTTTAGTGCCTTTTGGCTTCAAACTTGTGTCTAAGCTTGTAATAATTTATTTACTTATTTTTTCAAAATCTATAATTATACCTACAAATCTTATAAATAAATAAATAAAATTAAAAAATCATAAGAATACCATTATAGCAATATTTAACTAAAGAATTAATTATGAAATCATAATTTGTTAAGAAAAAACAAGCTATATGTCTTTCTTTCTATGCTTTAATCCTTTTAATTTTTCTGGTATAATTGTAAATTAAGCAAAACCAATTGTTAGCTAACCAACACTATAAAATATTCATTAAAATTAATAAAGAACTTAATCATATGTAAATATTCTTGCTTTTCCTCAAAATTGTATTGATTATCCACCAAATAAAGTAAAATGTAAAAAGTTTGATCCTTCTACATAGTGGCACAAGAAGGAAAAAAAGTTAAAATCCAATTTTATTTTATTTTAAAATCCATATATTAGTTCATCTATTGCTATGCTCTCCATGACAATGTTTCATATATTTGTATTGGTTTCATGATATTATTTCATCTTTGTTCTTCTGGTTTATCAGATGCAGGAGTGTAAACTATATGTCATTATTGAACTTTGCTCAAAAGTTTAATGGTGTATTTTGATCATTTTCCAAATACTATTTCATCTATTGATATACTTTCCATGACAATGTTTTATCTATTTCCATTGATTTCATAATATTAGTTAATCTTTGTACATGTACATTTTGGTTCTGTTTTGATCATTTTCTAGATATTAACTCATCTATTGCTATAGTTTCCATGACAATGTTTCATCTATTTGTATTGGTTTCACGATATTAGTTCATCTTTGTACATGTATATTTTGGTTTATCACATGAAGTACTCCAATCTATATGTAATTATTGAACTTTCATCAAAAGTTTAATGGTTTGTTTAGATCATAACATATTTAATAGAAACAAAATCTATATTTTCATATTTTACCAACAATATTATTTAAAGAGGTAAATCTTGATTAGTATCTAATTGAAATTGATGTAATAATAGTAATTTTTTATTATTGTAAAAAAATTTCTTAATAAATTTGTAAATTATAGAGATATATATTAAATTTTATTTTAGATCTATATTGCATGTTATGTATATAGTAATATGGATAAGTTTAATTAACATATATGAAATTAAATTTAAGTAAACATTAGTAATATGGTTGAAATAATATATTTAATATTTGCTTTTAATACAAATATATAATCTTTAAAAAAAAATTATTTAATATAATAAAAAAAAACTCAAACTTAGGAGTTTATGTTTCTCTTTTCCTATATGCATGTCAAAATTATCTTAAATGATCTAAATTCCATTCACAAATCTCTATATAAAAAATCACCACAACTTTTAAAACAGAAAGTTGAAGTTGTCCAAGATGTTTCATTGTTATATTTCTCTTTTCTTATATACATGTGAAAATGATCTTAAATGATCCAATGTCTATTCACAAATATCTATATAGAAAATCACCACAACTACGTTTCTCTTTTCCTATATACATGTCAAAATTATCTTAAATGATCTAAAGTCCATTCACAAATCTCTATATAAAAAATCACCACAACTTTTAAAACAGGTTGTCCAAGATGTTTCATTGTTGTATTTATCTTTTCTTATATACATGTGAAAATTATCTTAAATGATCCAAAGTCTATTCAAAAATCTCTATATAGAAAATCACCACAACTTTGAAAATAGAAAGTTATCGAAGATGTTTAGTTGTTAAGGTACCTTTGCAACATCCAACCCATATTATAATATAATATTTTCCTAAATTGTCCAATATTTAATATAAACTTCTTAATCAAATTTAATAATATTTATTAAAAAAATAAAATTTTAAAAATCAAATATATTTGTTTTGTAAGACACTTTTTCTTCTTAATTTATATATAATTAAAATTTATTTTTTGTTTTCATTTCAAAAAATTTATATCATTATTTTTTTTTCCAAAATTTATATTATTTTACACACAATTTGATTTAATGAAAATTTATATTATTTTAAAAAAAATATATATTTTTGTAAATAAAATAAAAATAAATTTATTATATTATAAAATATAAAAATGTTTTATTTTTATTTTTTAAAATTATATGTATTGATTATTAGTAGATTTTAAAGAAATAATTAAAAAAATACTCAAATACATAATTATAAAATAAAAGAAAACTTAATTACAATTTATTATTTTAAATAACATAACTTTCTATTAGAAAAAAAAGAAAAAGTTCAATTGCAATTTATTATTTTAAATAAAATAATTTAAATATTATTTATATTACTGTAAAGAAAATCTATTGAAAAAAATAATTTACAAACTATGAACTAATTTTATATAAATATTATAATGTACATTTTTTATATCTTATATTAATTTAAATTTATATATATTCATATTAAGTGAAAACAAAATCAAGAGAATTTAGAATGACATAAATAAAGTTTCCTATTTTTTACATTTTACATTAATTTAAATATTGATATCATGTGAAAACAAAATCAAGAGACTTTAGGATGACATACATAAAGTTACTTTACTAAGAAACGATAAAATTTAAATTTAAATTACATGGCATATATGTATATTATATTTTACACCAATTCCATTAATACTATTAATGGTTTAACCTATTATATAAAATAATTAAAAATCATTAAATTTATATTTAACAAAATATTATTTAATTTTCATGGTCTAAAACTATATTATATATTTATATAAAATTTTAGGTGAATTTATTTTATAATTTATTCTAATATTACTATATATAGATAAATAATTGCAATTTTTGTTTGATTTATTACGTATAGAATAGAGGGCATTCATGCTCATGTTTACTTAATTCTGCACATAAGAGTTTTAATAATAACAATGTTGTCATAATGTAACATTAGAATAAGAGACAATCTTCGTCATAATGTGTTCATGATTACTGACCGTGGTTTACCATTATTAAACATAGTTGATCATATTGAGACAATCTTTGTCACAATACCATGCACGACCATCATTCAACATGGTTTACCACTATAGACGATCGTTTGCTATGGTTAATTTTAATATTGATACAACCTTTGTCACATTGTGACGTTGGACCATGGTAAACCATTTATTAACCATGGTTAAACATTATCGAGCATGTTTGATCGGTTGGGAGATATACTGAGAGTGGGTGGTAAATTAGTATTTAAAACTCACAATGACTTTTAATTTTCTTTACTTAATTCTATACGTGACTTTACTTAAGCCAACTAGCGTATGTACATGACTTTCGTTCACAAAACTAGTGTATGCCTAGAGAAATTATAATTTAGATAAAACTTTAGTAACTTTACTTAGACCAGTAAATTAACAATTCATTAGAAATTTAGTATGAAGTTACATGTGCAGTAAGAACATAGTGAACCATCACACATAAGGAACACACATAAACACTAGGATTTAAGGTGGAAACCCAATGTGAGAGAAAACCACTATTACTATCATCTCTTTCTTAAATATTTACTATATAGTAACTACTTACAATATTTTATTGCTGCATAATGATACCAACACGCAGAAACCCACCTCGAGAAGGCTACAACCTTCGCTTGTTCTCTAGCTACTACTGGAAGGGTGCTCCAGCACCCTAATGCCGATTACTATCCACTACTAGAAGGGAACTACAACCCCCTGATCTAAAAGCCGGCTCCTACTGGCAGGAAGCTTCAAATTCCTCACTGAAGACTCCAACCCTCAACACCACTACGTACCACGTTTCATAAATTTTCGCATTAGATCAAACAGTTTAAAACATCACAATTTGTATATCAACTAAAGTAAACATCAACCCAATTGAAAAAGAACAATGAGATCACTATAACCAGACCACATAACTGAACACATAATATTCTACCATCGCGCAGAATAATCTGCAACACTGACCATTTTATGAAAAAATATGTATGCCACTATTTCTAAGGAAACTTACGTGCATCCACGCTTTTATGTGGAATAACCTGTGTATATATCTGAATATACGAAAATTTATTCTTCTGAATCTGTAAGAGAATTGACGAGATATATTCTGAAATATGTTGTCAGCATAGCAGCATCAATCATTTTTCAATCAACCAATGATTGATATTTATTCACAATAAAAAAACAACATAATCAATACTCAAACAACCCAGATCTATATAAGACATCACTGACAGACAACAAAAACATAGCAAAACTGATCAGACATTTTTTTGCAGCATTCTTCAACAAATATCCTGGCTTGCATATGTGCCTTGTAGAAGACTTATTCGCTTATGAACGTGCTTATCCCGAAACAAAATCGTGTATATATCTCAATATTTTTACTGAATATATATACATGCATCTGTAGAACAAAACCTGTGTGTATACACATCTTCATCGTGTCAAACACACGTATAGATCTATAAATAATTTAGGACTACACAATACTTCAGAACTTCAAACTTACTCAAAGCATACCCTTCAATGCAACAAACATGCGCTGGACCACAGATCTAAACAACTCATAAATAGATCATGCAAATACATAGTCATTTCAGGTCTAGAGATCCTTATCTATCATTATATTCATGAGTGCATGATTATATCATATCTATCAATCTGTTATAGCCCATACAATGCAAATATACTTAAAATTGAAGTACATTCATTAACATTACTTATGCACACATAGCACTTTGATTTTCAGTTGCTTATATAGTTTTAGCCTTAGATAATACCATGTTTGACCATGGTTGACCATGAATATAGACATAATTGATTGATATTATAAACCTAACAGACTAATAAACACAAGATATTAATACTAAAAGTGGAAGCACTCATAAAAGCAAAGATTTAATACTATAAACCTAAAGTACAAAAACCCTAAGATAAATATTATAAATCGTAAAATAAACATGGGTCACTATACCTTACCATGTTTTATTTTCATATTGACACAATCTTTGTCATAATGCGAAATTGGACTATGGTTGTCCATGGTTGATTTTCATAGTGAGACAATATTTTTCACAATGCGACATTATACCATGGTTGACCATGGTTGTCATAAGGTGACATTAGACCAAGAGACAATATTCATCACAATGCGAAAATTATTATTGACCATGGTTTATTTTCATATTGATACCATCTTTTTCACAATACTAAAATCCCAAGATTTTATAAAACCAATGGAATAACATTAAAGGCGAGGGTTTAATATTATAAGCCAAAGTTATATAAACCTAAGATAAATATTATAAAGCCTGAAATAAACATTGATGATCATCGTTGAATATGGTTGATTTTTGTATTGACACAATCCTTGTCATAATGCAACATTGGACCATTGATAATGATGATTTATTATAAACCAAATGGATTTATATTAAACTCTAGGATTAATATTATAAACCCTATCAATAGTATTATATAGTAGGAATATGAACCCTTAGATTAATAAACCCAAGGGATTGATATTATAAACCCAAGGAACTTATAAACACAAGAGATTAATACTAAAAAACCAAAATCCCAAAAACCCAAAGGATTAATACTATTAATCCAAGGTATATAAGCCCTAAGATAAATATTATAAACCCTAAAAAAAATATGATTGACCATGGTTGATTTCCATACTCAAAAAATATTTTTCACAATATGAACATGGTTATTGATGATCATTGACCATCATTGACCATGGTTAACCATGGTTGATTTTCATATTGAGAGATTCTTTATCACAATGTGATATTGCACCATGATTGACCATGGTTGATGATGGCTAATAATAATTGACCATTGTTAATGATGGTTAACCATATTTGATTTTCATATTGAGACAATATCTATCACAATATCACATTGGACAATGGTTGAACATGATTGACCATGGTTGATTCTCATATTTACCATGATTCACCATGGTTCACCATGATTTACCATCATGTTTTGTTTTCATATTGAGACAATATTTCAAACAATGAGATGTTGGACTAAGGTTAACCATGAATAACGATGGTTGACGATGGTTGAACATGATTTATTTTCTTATTGACATAATCTTTGTCAAAATGTGATATTTGACCATGGCTAACCATGATTATAAACCAAAGGGATTTATATTAAACCCTAGGATTAATATTATAAACCTTATGAACAATATTATACTCTAGAAATATGAACCCTTATATTAATAAAGCGAAGGGATTGATATTATAAATCCAAGAGACTAATAAACACAAGGGATTAATTTCTAAAATCCCAAGGGATTATAAACCCAAGGGAATAATATTAAACCCAATGGTTTAATAATATAAACCCAATGTACATAAACCCTAAGATAAATATTATAAACCCTAGAGTAAACATGGTTTACCATCGTTGACCATGGTTAATTTTCATATTGACATAATCTTTATCACAATGAGGTGTTGGACCATAATATACCATGATTTGTTTTCATATTGAGACAATATTCATTATAAAGCAATTTTTGGCCATGGTTCATGATGGTTGATTTTCATAACGACACAATCTATGTTGCAACGTGATGTTGGACCATGGTTGACCATGGTTGTCATAATGTGACGTTGGACCAAGAGACAATATTTGTCATAGTGTGTCCATGGTTATTGACCATGATTTAGCATGATTAAAAATAGTTGACCATATTGATTTTCATATTGAGACAATTTTTGTCACAATGCGATGTATGACCATCATTCACCATGGTTGACCATTATCGATAGTCGTTGACTATGGTTAATGTTCATATTGAGACAACCTTTGTCACAATGTGACAATGGACCATGTTAAACCATGTATTAATCATGTTTGAACATTATTGAGCATGTTTTACCACTTGGAAAAAATATTGAGAGGGGGCAGTGAATCAATATTTAAAACTCACAATGAATTTTACTTTTCTTTACTGAATTCCATATGTGAATTTACTTAAGCCAACTAGCGTATGTAAATGACTTTCATTTAGGAAACTAGTGTATGCCTACATAACTTATAATTTAGATAAATCTTCAGTAACTTTACTTAGACGAGTGCATTAATGATTCATCAAACATTTAGTAAGTAGAAGTCCAGAATAAACAATCACACATAACAAATACACACGAAAACTAGGATTTAAGGTGGAAACCTAATGTGGGAGAAAACCACTGTTGTTTTTGTATTTTTCTTCAATATTTATTATATAGAAAAATTCTTACAACCTTGTACTATTGTAGACTCATACCAGCACGTAGGCACCCACCTCCAAAAGGATGCAACCTTCACTCATTCTCCAGTTGCTACTAAAAGGGATCTCCAACCCCCTGATCTCGTCTACTAGACACTACTAGAAGGGGGCTAGAACCCTCTGATATGATCACTAACTCCTACTGGTGGGAAGCTTCAACTTCCTCACTGAAGGCTCCAACCCTCATCACCATCGCGTACGACGTTTTATAAATTTTCACATTGGATCTAACAATTTTAACACATCACAATTTGTAGATCAACTAAATTAAACATCAACCCCATTCAAATAGAACAATAAGATAACTATAACCAGGCCCCAAAATTGTATAGATAATAATACATAATCACACAGAATAAACTGCAACCATGAACATTTTTATGCAAAAATATATACCCAGTATTGCTAAGGAAACCTGCGTGCATATGCGCTTTTTATGTGGCACAACCTTCATATATATATATATGAATATACCAAAATTTAGAATTATGAGTTAGTCATATAATTGACCAGAGATATTTTGAAATATTTTGTCAGCTTATGGAACCCTCATACAGTTAGTAGCATCAATCATTTTTCAATCAAACAATCATTGTTCTTTAATCACAATAAACTAGCAACGTAATCAATAATCAAACAACATCGATCTATATGAAGACATCATTGACAGACAAAATAAACATAGCAAAACTAATTAGACATTTTCTTCATCATTCTTCACCAAAGACCCTGGCTTCCATACAACCTTTCTATAATACTTATTCACGTATGAACACGCTTATCCCGAAACAAACTCGCGTATATATCTCAATATTTTTACTCTCTCTCTCTCTCTATATATATATATATATATATATATATATATATATATATATATACATGCCTCTACAGAACCAAACTTGTGTGGATACACGTCTTCCTCATGTCAATCCAGCGTATAGATTTGTAAATAATTCAGGAGTGCGCAAAACCTCATAACTTCAAAATTACTCAGATCATATCCTTCACTACAACAAACTTTCGCTAGACCACAGATCTAAAGAACTCATAAATAGATCATGCAAATACATAGTCATTTCAGGTCTAGATATACTGATCCATCGTTGTATTCATGATCGCATCATTATATGATATCTATCAATTGAATATATCCCATACCATGCAAATATACTTAAGATTGAAGTAATCATTAATTAAAATTACTTATTCACACATAGCACTTTGATTTTCACCTCCTTATATAGTTTTAGCCTTAGCAAATACCATGTGTCAAAACCATACAAGTTTCGATGGTATTCTTGGACGGGATTAAATAACCATTATTGTGCTCAATATTGTGGGCTAACACCATGGTAAATAGCCCTTCTAATATAAAATTATTTTGCTAGCACATACACGCCTTTTTTTATTCATACCCACATGTATACGTGCCTTTTCCTTCACTAAATCGCATATAGATATTCAATTATTTATTTTTAACCATATTTTTATTCTTATCTAAAAACCTCTGTCAGAACTTTCTATCATTATTTTCTATCACTTTTTCACCTCTGAACTCATCTATTTTCCATACATTTGGTGTTTTACAAGTGGGTTGCCATCAAGGACAACACATGTATCATAATGCCACAATCTCCCCCATTGCACTTGATGGAAGTGATGTTGGTTTTTCATCACCACATCTTGTAGATACCTTTTAGACACATCAACATAAGAATTATTCTAAACACCAAGTTACTCTCCCCCTTTGACATCAAGGGAAAATGGAAGACCAATTTTGAAACAAGGTTTCTCTTTCCTTGTAGATATAAGAGCTTTGTAGATCTTATCTGCATTATAATAACCATGCTCCCCCTAGAAACATATTGAATCTTCAGATAGATTTTCAATGAAGTTCATGAATCTATAACTCAACTTAGTATGACCTTTCCTATCACCATATAAATCACATATATATGCGACTATGCTTTGAGAAACTTGCATCCCGAAATCAACCTTATGAAATTTCATCTGAAGAGAAGATAATTTTAACAACGCAATGAGGTAGAGACAACTCCCAAATTCTATTTGAGATATTCAAATGCTTCTCTGGGAAAAGGTTCAGTAAATATATGAGTAACTTATACTTTGGAAGGAACATACTCCAACTTAACCTTTTTCTGCAGCACTTGTTCTCGCAGAAAGTGATACTTAATAGGAATACGTTTGGTTTTGGAGTGCATAACAATATTTTTTTTTAAATTAATAACACTTGTATTATCACATAGGATGGAGATAGGTGGATAAAATTTAATTTTAATCTTGTAATGTCTGCATAATCTAGAGAAGTTATGTGCAACAATATGCAGTAGCCACATATTCTTCTTTCGTTGTATATAAGGAAATGAAAATTTGTTTCTTTCTGAATCAAGATACTAATAAAGGCCCCATATAAAATTCACCTCCTCTAGTGCTTTTCTGGTCATGAACATTTCAAGCCCAGTCTGCATCTATATAAGCATGAAGAGTAAGATAAAAAAACTTAGGATACCATAGACCAAAATTTTTAGCTCCTTGGAGATATTTGAATATTGTCTTTACTTCCTTAAGACATGATTCGTTTGTATTGGCTTGGAAACGTCCAACAATCCCAATTCCATGCATGATATCTGGTCTAGTATCTGTTAGATAAAGCTGATGCCCAATCATAGACTTGTATTATGGTTGGTTTACATTGCGAGAACCATCATGAGAACTAAGGTTACGTCCTATCATCATTGGAGTACACACATGTATTCAGTCTTCCATCCCGTACTTCTTCAGAATTTGTTTGATATGTTTTCTTTGTGAGAGAAAGATGCCATCTTTTGCTTGTTGCATTTGTAAACCGAGAAAATATGTTAGTTCCCAAAGTAAATACAAACCAAATTCTTGCTACATAACAGAAGAAATTTTTTGACTCGTACATTCTTCATTACTTCGAAAAATGATGTCATCAACATAAACAACAGTGATTAACAGTTTATCATCATCAATTTTTTTGTACAGGTTATTGTATGCAGATATTGTTTTGAAGCCTTGTTGTTGAATATATTTGTCAAGGTGATAATACCATGCCTGTAGAGCTTGTTTTTGCCCATATCAAGCATTTTTTAGTTTTCATACAAGTTTCTAATCATTCCACAAAATGAACCCTTCTTGTTTTTCTATATATACTTCTTCTTCTAGATCTCCATTAAGGAAAGAGGATTTTACCTTAATTTGATAAACATTGAAATGTTGAAAACTTGAAAATGAAAGAAACATTCTTATGGCTTCAAGTCTGGCCACTGGTGAAAATGTTTCTTCAAAGGCTATACCTTCTTGTTGAGCATAAAATTTACAAACAATTCTAGCTTTGTTTCTAATTACACGTCCATTTCCATTCAACTTATTTTTGAATATCCATTTTGTCCCAATAATTTTTTTTCATGATACCTTGGAATCAATTCCCAATCATTATTATTTTCAATTTCATCAAGTTCTTCACCCATGGCCTTAACCCAACATTCATATGTAGTACCCTGATTTACATTTTGTGGTTCAATGGTGGATAATAACACTAGATAACTAGGAGATCTTACAAGGATTCTTAATTTTTGTACCCTATATTCCTTTTCTCCTAGAATTTGAGTTTCTAGGTGATTATTTTGAACATACCTAGACGGATCCTTTTCTTTATCTGATGCATCTTCTTTTGATGTTTCATTAGTTTATTCTTCTATACCATCGTGCTTTTAAGTGGGAAAGAATTAATCATCATCATCATCCTATTTTGTTGTTGTTATCCTTTTGGGAGTTGTGCATGCTTCCTCAATCACAACATCAATACATTAAAAAAAAGAAAGCGAAGTCTATTACTATAGAATTTGTATCCTTTACTTATAGAAGAGTAAGAAAGATGTATTCCTTCATCTGATCTAGCTTCAAACATAATAAGTTTTTCATCATTATTTTTGATGAAACATTTTCTACCGAAAACTCTAAAATTCTTCATAGTGGTAGGCTTAACATATCAAAGTTCATAAGGATTTTTATCACTATTCACATGAACATGGGCCTTGTTGAGAATACTTACTGCAGTATATGAAACTTCACTCCAGAAGGTGTTAGGAGTTCTAGACTCATCAAGCATAGCACGAGCGATTTGTTGAAATATTATATTCATTATTTCTAGCATGCTATTTTTTTGAGTAGTTATGGCTACAGAAAATTGTCTTTCTATGCCATGTTGTTCACAAAAATCAAAGAATTCATACGATATGTATTCTCCTCCTCGGTCAGATCTGAGATATTTGATTTTTACATCTAATTCATTTTTAACTAATGATTTGAATACCTTAGATTTATCAAATTCTTCATCTTTATGTTTCAGTAAACCAATACAACACATTCTAGAGAAATCATCAATGAATAAGATATAGTATTGCTCTCCATGAGGTGAATTTTTCTTTACAACTCCACAAAAATAATTATATATAAGTTCAAGATGCTTGCTTATTGATCCTTCTTTTGCATTGAATTGAAATCTAGTTTTCTTACCGAATTAACATCACTTACATATGGTACTTTCTGGTAGGGTGATGTTGGGTAGACCACGAACATCTTTGAACTTGATGAATTTTCTTATTTGATAAAGAATTAGATATACCAACCCTCTATGCCCTATCCAGTTTTCCTCAACTTTGCCCAGATAACATTGTTCTTGGCCACCTTTCAATATATACACATTGCTTGGTGTTCTTGTTACTTTTATTATTGTCTTTCCTGTGTCAATTTCATGAACCACACATTCTATTGATTAGAAGAACACCTCATTTCCTTGTTCACACATTTGGCTAAAAATAAAAAAGTTATGCTTTAATCCATAATTATACATAAAATTAACATCTTTTACATCTTTTTTTAGAAAAATAGATCCTTTACCCTTAATAAAAACAGGGGAGTCATTTCCAAAAGTGACATTCTTTTATTTTTCTAATACATTGTATGAAATGAGTTTATCTTTATCACCTATCATGTGATTATAAAATCCACTATAAATTTACCATTTATTTTGTTCTCCTTCTGTAAATAAACCTATGCCAGAAATTTCAGATTGTAAGTCCTTCTTTTTCCATACCTTAGAATTTGTTGATAATTTCTCCTTCGGCTGTAATTTTCTCCTGCATTGAGATTCCTCGTGTCCAAAGTTATTGAATAACATGGATTTAATTTCATATTTAAGAGGATAGAAATGGTTATAAGTGTTTTTCTTTATTCTTGTCTCATTTCTTTCTTTCATATCTTCTCTAGTCATGATGGTTTTGTATGCAACGCGTTGAGAAACTTTGTGACCAAAATTATGACATTAGAAAAATTGTCCATTAAAGAAGAAATGTATGTGATCATAGAACCTTCTAGTTTTGTTTCCCTTGTAACTGATTCCTCTATTTTTGTTCATCCTTGAATTATAGAGAACATGATTTACCTATGAAGTGTCTTTGTTCTCCTGTTCAAGGTTGAACTAGCTTTTTCTTCATTTAGATAACTTATGTTTGTGGTTGGGGTTATTTTTTTCTATCATGATTCACCAATGTATCCAAGACCTATCTTCATAAGAGGAGAGTATTAAACCTTGATAATTTCATCTACGGTTTTAGATCCTTTACCAAATCTAATATTTAGAGTTTTTATTTTCTCAAGTTCATTTATTAGACTTACTATTTCACATTCCTACTTATTAGTATGCTTCTCCTTTTCTATGGGTTGATTCTTTATATTATCTATGGCTACTTTTTTTTCTTCCAAACATATTTTTATTTGAGTAATTTCTTCAAATAAATCATTTTCTTCTAAATAATCCATAAAATTATCTTTAGACTCATTAGTGTCTCTCTAAAATGCCATCAGTAATTTAAGATCTTGATCGGATTCTCCTTCTTCACTATTTGAAAAGCCATCACTATCTTCATTAATATAATAACTTTTTCTATTATCAAATCGTCTCCTATTAGCCTTTTCAATATCCTTCTTCTTATCATGGTAATATTTATCAGGACATTTAGAAGCATTGACCCACTTTACCACAAGCAGAACATTTGAAGGGAAGCTTACCTCTGATCCTTCTAGTGCTAAGTTGAAGTTTATTTACAAAATTTACCTCATCTTCTTCTGATAAATACCCTGATTCTTCTTTTCTTCCTTTTCCTTTCCTTTGGAATTGGTTTAAATGTGGCTTTTCTAACTACTGATGGGCCTCCGTTTCTCATTTCAGAAGCAGTCAAGATTCTGTGAAGTTGAAGAACAATGAGAGTCTACAAATCATGGTTTTCTTCAATCAATGACAATTTTGAATTGAATTTAGGAGTTAGAGATCTTAATATTTTGTCTACTAAAGTTGTGTCTTTTATGTATTCACCCAGATTTTTGATATGAGTTACATTCTCATCTAGATGCAAAAAGTAACTAGAAATACTTTCATCGTTATGAATTATGAGATTTTCATATTTAATTCTGAGAGTTTGAAGTTTAGAAATTTTTACCTAGCCATTGCCTTCATAGCTTAGGATGTTTTTGTCCCATATTTCCTTTGATGTATTTAACAGCATAAATTTGAAATATTTTTATTTGGTTAGGCTTCCCAATAATCCATTGATAGCTTTCACTTTGGTTTCATATGTCTTCTTTGCTACCGGATCTGTGGGAAGTGCAGCTGGATATTAGTAACCTCCTTCGACAATTTCTGAGACATCTGCTCCAAGAGACCAAAGATACGATCTTGTTCTTGTCTTGCAGAAGATTAAATTATTTTCATTGAAGAGTGGTTGTATGATAGAGGTTGTTTCGTCTTCATTTCTCGTCTTGGTAGATCTTATTTCAAGCAATCAAGCTTCTTCTGAAGGACCTTCTCTGATTCCAATTGTTAGGAAAAATACTAAGGGGGTTGGGGGGGTGGGGGGGTGAATCAGTATTTAAAAATCAAAATGACGTTTACTTTTATTTATTGAATTCTATACATGAATTTAATTAAGCCAACTAGTGTATGTACGCAATTTTCATTCAAGAAACTAGCGTATGCCCAGAGAACATATAATTCAAATAAACATTCATTAAATTTACTTATACCAGTCCATTAATGATTCATCAGACATTTAGTAAGTAGTAAACATGTGTGGTAAGAAAAAAATAAACCATCACACATCAGAAAAAAACATGAACACTAGTATTTAAGGTGGAAACCCAATGTTAGAGAAAACCACCATTGTTGTGATCTATGTCTTCATTATTTATTATATAGAAAATTTATTATAATCTTTTATTGGTGCAAAATCATACCAGTATGTAGGCAACCACCTGTAGAAGGTTACAACCTTCCTCGTTCTCCTTCTGCTACCAGAAGGGAGCTCCAACCCCCCGAACTCGTTTACTAGCCACTAATGGAAGGGAGCTACAACCCCTTGGTCTAATCACCAACTCCTACTAGCGGGAAGCTTCAACTTCATCATCGAAGACTCCAACCCTCAACACCACCGAGGAACAAGTTTCATACATTTTCACACTAGATCCAATAGTTCTAACACATCACAATTTGTAGATCAAATGAAGTAAACATCAACCTAATTCAAACAAAACAGTGAGAGCATTGTAACTAGACCACAAAATTGAGCACATAATACTACATCCTCACACAGAATAAAATGCAACCCTGACAATTTTTATGCCAAAGTATATAAACCACTATTTCTAAGTAAATCCTCATGCATACACGTTTTTATGTTGTGCAACTGACATATATATCTGAATATAACAAAATTTAGGATTTTGAATCAGTCACATAATTGACCAGAGATATTCTGAAACATTTTTTAACTTACAAAACCCTCATATAGTTATCAACATCAATCATTTTTCAATTAACCAACCATTTTTCTTTAATCACAATCAACTAGCAACATAATCAATACTCAAACAACGCAGATATATATGAACACATCATTGACACACAACAGAAACATAGAATGACATTCTTCACTAAAGACTTTGGCTTGCATATGTGCCTTATAGAATACTTATTCTCGTATGAACATGATTATCCTAAAACCAACTAACATATAGATCTCAATAATTTTTCTGAATATATATAATTCCCTCTATAGAATCAAACCCACATGTATACGTGACATCCTCGTGTCAAACCCGCGTATATATCTATAAATAATTCAGGACTTTCCAATACTTCATAACTTAAAAATTACTCAAATCATACCGTTCACTGCAGAAAAAATGCGCTAGAACATAAATCTAAACAAATCATAAACATATCATGAAAATACATAGTCATTTCAGGTCTAGAGATTGTGATCCATCATTGTAATCATGAGCGCATCATTATAACATATCTATCAATCCACAATCCACAATCATAACTTGTTTGAGATTTTCAATTAGGGTAATGACTTAACCTAAACCTAACCATTTCATTTCATTCATGGGTCTCCGCTGCAGAGCTCTGGAACTATGCCTCGGCTTGCCTCGATTGAAAATATTTTATATTGGCTCTTCTTGGTTCTGTTCCAAGATTTTAAAGTAATATAACCCAGTTTTATTTTTCCTTGCTGTATTTCTATTTGATGGTTTTTTTTTTTTTCCCGAGTTACTCGGCTATAGTTCTTCCACCAAACGGTATACAGATTCTATGCTAGTATCTATTCAGATTTTCTCTGTTTTTATTCATTATTTTTGATAGCATCCTAAGCTGCTAATACCCACATTCTCCATCTTCAAATGCATATAAAAATGAATTGTCGATTCTAGACCAAAATCAATCCCAAACTTGGGCAAATTTCTAATGCGGAAGCTTTCTTTCAATCAATGGTTATAAAACCCACAATAAGCATCATATACGGAAGCTAATTTTTCATGCTCTATGGTTATAAACCATAGGTATTTACCCATTTCATGCATTTGGATCAACATTTCAAACTTTGGATAACAAACTGAACATAAACCCATATATGCTAAACCCAACTTTATGGAATTGTTTTAATATCACGAACTTTGAAATCAAACCCCAAGAAAATCTTCGGCTCTCACATAGATTAATGTATTTTCTGTTTCACATTTCATTAATCCATATTCATCCATATTAATTACCCCATCCATTGGCTTAAAAACCCGAAATATCAACATAACATTTCATATTATATGTTGAGCCACACAACATACATTAAACCAAAGATAAAGATTTGCTCCACACATTTCATACCATTCAACTTTGGTTAAACAATAGCCAATGCACATAAATGTTTACCAATCCGAATGTCAATAAATATTATATAAAACCTTCGGCTTTGGATTAAAACCCAAGCGCCAACGTCTATGAATGTTCAGGCCCATAGTAGCTATAACTTACCTCTTCGCTCGTTTAACTCCTACACAACTTCACGATGCGAATGCCATCTCATCATTTGATAGGATCAATCCAATGGATATCGCACTCATTTAGCCCCCAAACCTTATCATTCCATATCCATGCGAAATGATTTGTATTACAAAATTGCCCATACTACGTGTCAACCATTTAACACTATCGCATTCAAAACTGATAAAACAACTTACCATTCTGCAGCCGTGCCAAAACCATTGGTTGGGTTTTAAATTCACCTTTATTGTTCATCACTTGGTTCCGCCATATTTTAACTCACGATTCCACTTCTGCCTTTGTTGTTCCATCACATCTTTTATTTGACTCAGGTTTTTGTATGGAATTATGGTTCCATTCTTGTCTTCACTTCTATTGTTCCCTCAAGGTTCTGCTTCAACAGATCATTGATTCTTCATTTGAAGATCTGCTCTCTGTCGCATAACTGCTTCAAATTAGATCCTTTATTGTTGGTCTACTATGATATCACTTCAAATATTAGCACAAGCCACGTTTCTTATTTGGAAGAATAATTTCGAATAGGGCATACCATATATCTTCTGCTTATGATATCGATCAGTCCTTCAAACCCTCTCAGTTATTCACTAACGCATGGGTTGCTCATCCTTTGAGGTTATCACCCACACAGTAAAACCTTTAAATGTAACTCTAAAACCTGATCTTCACTGCAGTATGTATTCGCACAACAAAATGTGCAAACTCTCTCACTTGAATACTCTTATATGACGAAACCCCCAATTGTGAGATACATTCAAACTAGTTTATTTCTAAAATTAGACATCTAAGTAAATATTTTAATGGAATCGATCCATTTAGTGATCGATTCAAACAAGTCCGTAATCCCAATTAAACACACACAGTCTCTCAAACATGCAGTTTGAACATGAAATGCTAGAATCCTCTGTTCTACTCAATTCATATCCACACACAATATATACTCAATAAAAACCAAGAAATTGAGTTTTCATTTTATTAAAACCAATATTCACATAGGATTTCTCTCGCCCGATCTTCTATATTAGTGGCCTTCTTCCACTACTTTGCTTGAAGGCTTACAATCGAAGCCCTATTCCTTTATCTATTTCCTATCTTCCAAATCTGTTTTTTTATGCCTTTGAGGCTTACATTTTATACAAAAGGTCTGAAACTATTTTTTGGTTTCAGTTCCTACATTTTCTCAACAATATCCTAAAATCACTATTTAATCCCTAAGGATCCTCTTTCATCCCAAAAATAATGAAACAAAGTCTAATTTAGGATTTATAGTTAATTCCTAAATCTTTCAATCTCTATGCACTCCTAATTCTTTCATGTTCTCCAGCATTCGAGAACATTTACAAATTCCTCACACTATTTAATTAAAATCTCATTAAAATCACTCAAATCATTACATAAGAAACCCACTCCCTTGAAAACACAAACTCCTATGTCTAATAAAATGTATGGAACTTTCTTGAGCCTAATTCCTCTGCATCAGACTCCCAAGGTAAAAAATATTCATGATGTCCTGATCATGTGCTTTTAATTCTTTTCCTCCTAGATCCCATACTTTGTTTTGCTGTTGTCCGTAGGCTGCATTATTCTTCAACTGCACTTCTCCAAGCTTCCATATCTTGTTCTGCATCTTGCCACTAGCTATGCTTTCACATTCTGTTCTTATCTTTCCTTTGCTAAAATTTCCTTCTTTTCTTGTTGCTGTATTCTTCTGAGACACCTTCATCATCAACCTTCTTATGCTTTCAATTTGTATGTCTAGGTTATCTCCTGTCTGGAAATTACTTTTCCTTCTACTGCTTTCAATTTCTTTTGCTGCATATGTTTTTGTTGCTGTAGATGTTACCAACATTATTGTTGTTACTACCTTTATTGTTGTTGTAGTTGAGTTTGTTGTTGCCTCCCAATCTTCCTAAATATCTCTTAAGATATCTCCCTCTGCAACATTCTTTTTATGCTTACTACCTACAAATTCACTTTTAAAAAACAAATTATCATTTGATTATTTACCTTTAGTAACATACTCCTTCATTCTTCCTTGTATACAAGCAATCATAATCAAATTAAACAAACTAGTATCTGCTCCTGCCTCTTTCATAACTCCAAGAATTTTTACTTTAGTGTCTGCAATTCCTTTCTCTTGTTCAAATGTTCCCAACAAAAATTTCAGCCATTCCCTTTGTATTTTTTTCCTCTCAAACACATCATCAATATGTTGCAATTTAGTTTCAGCATAACCTTCTTCTTCCTTGACAATCTTCAGTGATTGTCCATCACCTCCTTGATTGATTTTGGAAATCAAATAAAACTCTTCAAACACTATATTTTCATCCTTTATCAGAGTATAATTATGATTCTCCACCACTGTGGCAGTTCTAAAAGTCTTTCCCACAGCCTTCTCTTGGCCAATCAGACAAGCCAGCTCCTCCTTGTCATCAACAGTAACAAGTTCCTTCATGACTATTTCACCTTCCTTGGAGTTCATAAGTTCCTTCTTCTGCAACAGTTCATCTTCATTCAAGACAACTCCAAGAGATGGACTATCTTCTGCAACACCTATAAACACAGTCAAATGTAAATTTCAAAATTACAGGACCCAATGGTCTCATTTGATGTTCCAGACACCAAATCTTCTTTCTGCAGTTCCAAGTCTCTTTCAGGACTCAGAAAATCTTCATTGTTTTTCTTCTCAGCTTCCAGGGTTATCTCCATTTTTTTAATCACCATGATAGAATGATGATCCTTCACTATGTTTTCAGATAACATAATTTCCTCTTCATTAAATTCTTGGAAATTTTCCAATTTTTTTCCTTCTTTACCTGCACATTAATTTTCAGTATTAAAAATACAAGGTTTCAATACTTCTTCCTCCTCTCAAAACATATGAGCATGTTGCTCTGAGATTTCTTCCAAATCCTTTGTCAGCACATTAGTATGCTAATTTACATTCCCCATGAGACTGTCAACTAGTCTCTTCTTCTTTCCATCATCTGTTTCATGAATGTTTCCCTGCTTTGGCTCACAGTAATGAGCTTATTTCTCTATAATTTCACTCTGACTATCATTCATGAAAATTTTCCTACCTTGATTCTTCAACAATTTATCCTGTGTATAGATGCTCTGCTTTTTCAATTTTCTTCTCTGAAGATCTAATTTCCTATACAATTCAACAATTTCAATTGGAGTAGAGTTTGGAAACTTCACACAACTTTCCATACCATCATTTGTTGTCGACCAATCATTAGATGGCCCTTATTTCTCTACTTCAATATTCTGCTGAATATTCTCATGAGACCCCTCTGTCTCCTTCTCTTCTTGAGATCTTGCTATCTCAGCATTAATCTGAACATAATTTATATCCAACTTCTTCTCCTTAACAAAATCTAAAGTTTGTTAATCATCCTGTGATGTACCTGCCATCATACAAAAATCATTATTTTTTAAAACACACGAATTTTCAGTCTCTTTTGCTTCTTCAAGCACTTCTCCTTGAACAGATTTGCATGTGGAACCCTCAAATTCCATCTTTGACTCAAAAAATCAGGGTTCTTCCTTCCATAAGGAAATCTCCTTTTGCCTCCACTTCATTTACAATGGTTGCCAGATTACTCTCTTTCCCTTCAGTGGAAAGATCCATCCTCCTTTCTGGTTTTCTTCTTCTTGCAGCCATTCCTTTAGTACCTACAGTTGTACTTTCATCACTGCAATTTCTCTTTTTCTATCCTTCATCTTATCTCTATGGCATTCTTTAGAACCTCTTCTCTGATCCTCCATGATCATATTCATGAGATTTTCACTCACCATTAGTTGCATTAAGCCTCTGTAATAGCAAGCTCTCCTACTGCCACTTACCTCACCAATCCTCTCACTGGACTTGGTCTTTTGGCAAGTACTGGTTCTCTATCTCTAGAACCTCTTTGAGCCCTCTCTTCTGCTCCCTCTAGACTTATATTTTGAACTCACCTTCTCTTGAGAACATTTCAGTTATTATATTTATCCAACCTTTGGGTGGAATATCAGGTTCACTGCCATCATCATCAACATCTTTTACTTTATCTTTTTGCAACCATAATTCTGCAATCACAAATTCAAATCAGATTAAAATTGTCTCACCTTCAAGATCTCTGCATGATCTTGTTTTGTACTCTGAATGTATTATCTTCATTCATTTCGGTAAATTTATATTCACTTAATTTGTGTATCTTCTCCTTATCATATTTAGAATCTGATCTCCTTTCATTTTCTCATCACCCATGCATTTAGATTTTAAAAAAACAAAAAATTCTTTAATTCCCAACAGAGCCTTTCCTACTTTGATACTACTTGATAGCATCCTAAGCTTCTAATACCCACATTCTGCATCTTCAAATGCATATAAAAATGCATTGTCCATTCTAGACCAAAATCAATCCCAAACTTAGGCAAATTTCTAATGCGGAAGCTTTCTTTCAACCTATGGTTATAAAACCCACAATAAGCTTCATATGTGGAAGCTACTTTTTCATGCTCTATGGTTATAAACCATAGGTCTTTACCCATTCTTTGCAATCGGATCAATATTTCAAACTTTAGATAACAACCCAAAAATAAACCCATATATGCTAAACCCCACTTTATGGAATTGTTTTACTATCACGAAATTTGGAATAAAACCCCAAGAAAATCTTCGACTCTCACATACATTAATGTATGTTCAATTTCACATTTCATTAATCCATATTCAGCCATATTAATTACCCCATCCCTTGGTTTAAAAACCTGACATATCAACATAACATTTCATATTATATGTTGAGCCATGCAACATATATTAAACCAAAGATAAATCTTTGTTCCACACATTTCATACCATTCAACTTTGGTTAAAAAACAGCCAATGGATATAAATGTTGACCAATCCGAACATTAATAAATCTTATATAAAACCTTTGACTTTGGATTAAAACCCAAGCACCAACATATATGAATTTTCAAGCCCACAACAACTATAACTTACCTCTTTGATCATTTAACTCCTACACAACTTCACGATGTGAATTCCATCGGATCCTTTGATTGGATCAATCCAACAGATATCGTGCTCATTTAGCCCCCGAACCTTATCACCCCATATCCATGCAAAATGAGTTGTATTACAAAATCGCCCATACTACGTGTCAACCATTTAACACTATCACATTTAAAACTGATAAAATTACTTACCATTTCGGAGCCACGCAAAAACCATTGGTTGAGTTTTAAATCCACCTTCACTATTCATCACATGGTTCCCCCATATTTTAACTCACGGTTCCACTTTCGCCTTTGCTGTTCCATCGCATCGTTTATTTGAATTGGGTTTTTGTATGAAATTATGGTTTCATTCCTGCCTTAACTTCTGTTGTTCCCTCAAGGTTTTGATTCAACAAATCATGTATTCTTCTTTTGAAGATCTGCTCTCCATCGCATAACTACTTGCAAGTAGATCCTCTACTGCTGGTCTACTATGATATCACTTCAAAGTTTCACACAGGCCAGCTTTATAACTTGGAAGAATAATTTCAAACAGTCCATACCATACATCTTTTTTTTATGATATCGACCAGTCCTTCAAACCCTCTCGGTTATTCACTAACGCATGGGTTACTCATCCTTTGAGGTTCTCACCCACAAAAGAAAACCTTTAAATGTAACTCCAAAACCTAATCTTCACTGAAATATGTATTCGCACAACAGAATGTGAAAAATCTCTCACTTTAATACTCTTATACGATGTAACCCCCAATTGTGAGTAAAGGGAGCAGCGGGTTAAGCCTGTTGTTGATGACCTTGGAGATTATTTTGTAGATTACATTGCAGATGGCAATAAGTCTAAGTTTTTTGGGGGTGGTGGCTTGATCATCTTTAGGGACAAGGGTTATGAATATAGCATTAAGGGATGGAAGGAGCCAGTGGATGGTTCTGGATTCCTCAACTAATTTCCATACATCATTCTTTATTAGGTCCCAGAAGTGATGAAAGAAGTTAGAAGTGAAACCATCCGGTCTTGGTGCCTTTCCTTCTTTGCTTTGAGCAACTACCTGCTCCACTTATAAGAATGTGACTGGACGGAGTAACAGTTGATTATGCTCGTCCTTGATGAATTTAGGAATGTGTGGCAGAATTTTGTTAATAGCCAGTTTTCTGTCAATTTGATCTTCCTACAGCACCGATTTGAAGTGAGCAACAAGTTCCGCTTCGATGGCCTGACGTTATTGCAGTCTATCTCCTCTCTGGTTTTGGAGAAATTTAATGTTATTATACATCCTGCGTTGAATGGTAAATCGGTGAAAGAACTTGGTGTTCCGTTCTCCTTCCTTTACCCATCGTATTTTGGATTTTTCCTTCTAGAGTATTTCTTCTTGCTGCCTTCTTTCCTCCAATTGCTTAAGTAGACTTTGTTATTTTGAAGCCAGTACCTCATTGCATCCCTCTTGTATGATGTGAAGCTAAAGCTTTGCAATTTCCTTTTCAAGAATCTTTTGTTGGTGAAAGATGTTACCGAAAGTGGAGTGGTTCCAACATTTGATGTGGGCCTTAAGATCCTTAAGATGCTGCTGAAATTGGAACATCTTAGAGCCTGGTGGCAGAGTGAAGGCCTTCCAAGCAGATTGGACCATTTCCTTGAAGCCTGGATGAGTGAGCTAGAAGGCTTCGAAGAGAAATGGTCTTTTGGCAGTGTCTCCTGGTCTGGACCATTGGAGAGAAATAGGCCAATGATCAAAACCCGAGAAACGCAGGACTGAGGTCTAAAAGTCTCCCCCAACGTGAATGGCATTGTCTGATAGAAGGAAACGATCCAATTTGGAGGAAATCTATTTTGAGCCAGATTGTTTGTTGTTCCAGGTAAGAGCGCCATTAGCGATGGGGAGATCTATCAGCCAGTTTCAATGTATGAAGCCTTTTAAGTGAGCGTTGTCCTCCTCTAGCCTTGCACGGCCTCCCCTTTTCTCATCCAAACTGGTGATCATGTTAAATTCTCCGCCCGATATCCAAAGAGGATGAGTCCTATTGGAATTGAGTAGTTCTATCGTGTTTAGCAGATCTATTTTCCTTGTGACGTCCTGAGGGAAATAAACATTAGAAATATGTCCGTGCAGGTTGGTGCCCAGGATATGAAAATTTTCTTGGATCAAGTTGTGAGCTGCATGGGCATCACTTATTGAGATGGCCTGCGGATTCCAGGCAATGGCTAGTCCTCTTGAGGCTCCTGATGCATCAACTGCAATGGAATGGCAACCCAGCTAGGCTCTCGAGAGAATAGGGCCGAGGTTAGAACTTGTGCACTTATTTTCCTGCAGAAAGAATACTTGTGGTTTTTCCAACTGTATCATGTTCTTGATCATTCAGAACTTTGTGGGGCTATTTAGCCCCCTTATATTCCAAGAGATGAGCTTCATGGAGAACTGTCATCAAGGGTTTCAAAGAACTTGGTAAGTTTGGGGTACCTACCATATTCCATAAGCATCTCCCCAATGATGATAGTCCTTTGTAGATTAGTTTTCCTTCCTCTTTTTTTGCAATCTTTGAAGAGTTTCTTTCCATCCCATGGGCTCCCTAGTTGAATTCCTAGGGATTTTTTATTTTTTTGAGCGCGGGTAAGGGCTACTGCCAGATTTTCAATCTGTGTTTTAGAGATTGTGTCAAATTCCTTTTCCCTACATGCGTGCTCCAGAGTGAAAATATCTAGATCTTCAATATCGACCCCTTCAGATCATTCCTCCATAAGACTAACCTAGCTAGAGCTCATTCCTGAGTTGTCAATCTCCATGCTAATGGAAGGTCCGACAATAGTCTCAGAGACAGAGGAAGGCTTGGGAGGCAAGAGGAAAGCCTCAGGAGGGGGCACAGAGCGGTCAGAGGTAGCAGGGGGGTCAGAGACTGACTTCGATATTGACAGGGGTTGGGGATTGATGGCTATTCCAGGGCTTTCAGGGTCAAGTTGAGAATGATTAGCAAGGATTTCGAAGCTGTTGCTGGTGGAAGGGATATTCAGAACCTGAGAGGTGGCTTTGGGATGCACAACAGGGGGCTGGAAGAAGCTTCAGAGGGCTTACTGGGGGGAGGGTTAAGAGGGAAGTCGCGGAAGAGATGGCCATGTGCATGGAATTTACGACATTTGAAAGGTACATGTTCATAATCAATAGACTGCACCCATTCAAGGTCATCGTGAAAAATACTTACCGAGTCTAGAAGGGCTTGTGCTAGATGCATGAAGACGCAGATTCGAGCATATGAGGTGTAACGCCTGAGCTTGGTTTCTTCTGCGATCTTTATGAATTCACCTAGGCCATTGCCAATGTCACGTAAGGATTCCTCGTCCCAGTACTCCATATTTGAGGAGTAGAGCCTGATCTAGACTAGTGCCCAATTAAAATATTCTTTTTCCGAATTGAACCGCTCAACACAGTCCCACAAGTAGAGGCCTGAAGAGTTGAGGAAGGAGGGACCCTCATCCATAACATGATTCCTTTCTTCCATGAAGTTGAAAATGGCTGTGAAGAAGCGTTTGGGTCTGAGTTGTAGCATAACCTAACCTTTCAGCTTCCATTTGGACCTAATCCATCCATGCAAGGCCTTTTCAGTTGGCCAAAAACCCATAAATTTTCCAATCAATGCGTGATCCCTCATGTACTAGATCTGGGAATTGATTTGATGACTTTGGAGCTCGATCTTGGGACGTTCTGCGGCTATCGGCTTGCAGGTTGCAGAGGTTGTTTTGGGCAGAGTCATGGCATCCTACAAGTCTAAGTTTTTGTCTTCTTGCTCTTCCAGCATTTTCCTAGGGGTTTTGTGGGACGTGGCATTGTCCATAGATCCTTTGACCGTGGCAGAAAACTGAGCATTGCCAGAGGATGGATGTGTTGTGTCAGAAGAGGGCTTATGATGTGCAACAGTGTTGACATTGGGGGAGGCTTTGTGTGCCTCCCCCTCTGATGGATCCATTCGGGAAGGATCAGCAGACGCGATAGCAAGCAGTAGAGCCTGAGCAAGAAGCGGTTGCAGAGATTTCCGAAGAAGAACGGTGTTGTGGCAGGGAAGCTAGAAACCCTAGCTCAATCGTTGCAGAGCCTTCAAAGTTTTTGTGTATAACATAATGTTAATAAAGTAAAAAAAATGAATAATTCAAACTATTTTTTTTATTAATTAACCTTTTTTATTGACTAAATTTAAATACCAACATAAGTGTTGAGTGTTTAATATGTTAATAAAGAAAAAATATTAATTAAAAAATACATATTATTTATTTAAATCAAATTAATTGATAACAATTTTGATTAAAATTAAACTAGAGAAAGAAGTTTTCAAAAATAAATGTAAAATAATTTTTTTATTAAAAATAATGAAATAAAAAAGAAAAATTAAATTATGAAATTTAGAAAAAAAAAATGTTAAAATAAAACTTTGTCTATTTTTGTTAATTTCCTTGATATCCTTTCACAACTCATACATCTCTTCCCTTTGATATACGAGATGCCAGAGAACATATATATATATTCCCTTTGATATACGAGATGCCATATATATATATATATATATATATATATATATATATATATATATATATATTTTGAAATAAGTCATTACTTACCATGCTCACAAACAAGAATACCAAACCAAGGTTATATGAAATAATTGTGAATAGGATGTCTAATATTTGTGTGAAATTTTTCAAATTTATTTTTATGAAGGTTTATAGTCATTGTAAAATTTAACATTATGTTTAATATTTTAATATAATAAGAATTTTATTTTATTCATTAATGATTCTTTCCCTATACTTGTGCTTTTATTTTATTTTTTTTACTATATTTTGTTACATAAATTCCATATTATCATTAATTTATTTCATTACTCTTTCATGGCAAGGATTCCAGTGCTAGTGAGAAGACTTGTCTTCATTTTTTACTTAACAATTTTAATTTTCGAAAAGCGTACATATATTCTTAATTTTTATAAGCGTTATGTAAATGTATTTTCAAACATTTTTAAAGAGAATATGGAAACATGTTATTGTAAATATTTTTCAAAAGAATTATTCTGGCAATTGTATCTTCAAAAATTTCTTAATATATTCACCTTATATTTTTAGTTGGGACTATTATTTTATAATATGCATACATTTTCTAGTCATATTGTATTTAATAAATAGTTTTAATTCATGACTTTTTTATCTAATTTTCATTTAATTGTTACAAATATTTTTTTAATTTTAAATAATTTTTTATATTTTCAGATTTTCTAGCCAATTGAAGATTCATGATTAAAATGAAGATTTTGTTTTTATTAGCATTTATCAATTTTTTATTTACATGCAAATTTTCTATGTATTTTACTTTTTGGGGTTTTTTTGGATAATTAAAATTAATTAAGTTTCTAAGAAAATTTTAATTTTCTTAAGTTACAGAAGAATTACTTGTTGATGTCAACAAAAATTTTCCTCAAAGGTAAATGAAAATTGTAGAGTATTTCTCAATTTTCAGTGGATTATTTTTCATGGTAAAGCAAGGCTATATGTTGGGGTGAACAAGTAGTAGTCAAAGTAATAATGAGATAAAACTACAATTTGATATACAAAACTATATATCTTGTTCAACTAATCCACCTCTTCATATTTTTTTAATAGTATTTCATGCCTTTTGGCCACTTGTGTCTAATATTGTAATTATTTATTTATTGATTCAAAATCTATAATTATATCTACAATTCCTATAAAGCATTAAATAGAAATAAAAATTCATGTCGACCTTATTGACATTCAGACCACTAAGATACAACCCACTTGGAGGAATAGAAGGACTGGAGATGCGGCTTTGGCCCGCAGGTTGGACAAATTTTTGATCAAGTAGCCTCTTCTCAGCACATTAGCTCATACTCATTAATGGTTGGGGTAGGGGGGAATGTCTGATCATTCTCCTATATTCCTGGAATTTGAATGTGGTCCTTATAGGGCCTGACCACCCTTTAAATTTAATTCTAGATGGCTACAAGACCCAGATTATCACATGATGGTGACCCAGGCCTGGCAGCATTGTAAACTAATGCCAGACATGGACCCTGCCTGGATAATCAATGAAAATATCTTGCGCATCAAGACCATGACTATTAAATGGGTTAAGAACAATAAGAGACTTGAAAGAGAAGAAATCAATCGGATCAAAGATGAAATTTCACACCTCAATAACTCTTATCTTATTGGCTACCAGTCCATCACCTCCAAAGAGCATCTTATTTCCCTTGAGAATGCAAAGGCAAAGCTCCTGAGAAAAAAAGAGGAGGATTGGAGACTCAAGAGTCGAGCTATTTGACTTGAGGCAAGGGATGAAAACACAAAAATTTTCCAACAACATGCTAATGGTCGTAGGTCTGCAAATACTATTTGGGAACTGACTGATCGACATGGTTTTGCGGCGCATACACAATCACAATTACATGATTGGGGCACTTTGCACTTACCAACTTATATAGAGCTCCTCTTAACATTGATCTCCCGAATATTATGCATATTACTCAATCTTTCAATCGATATGTGGAAGAGGAGCAGGTTGATGTCCTTAATGCACCTGTAACCATGGGGGAGCTAGAGGGGGTTTTGAAATGGTTCAAAAAGGAAAAAAGTCCTGGGCCTAATGGCTGGCCCATTGAATTTTCATTCACTTTTTTGAAGTGATGGAAAATGACCTATTGATTATGATCGAGGACACTAGGGTGAGAGGTAGGATTTATTATGTGTTTAAATCTACCTTTATTGCACTCATCCCAAAATCAGATCACCTATCCATCTTTCATTACAGACATATATCACTATGTAACTGCATTTATAAGATCATATCTAAAATAATTTCTAATCTAATCAAGCCTTTCCTATCCACTCACATAGAAAAGGAACAATTCGCCTTTCTCCACCATAGGAAAATTCACAAAGCAATTGGTACTGCCCAAGAAGCCCTCCACTCCATTAAAACAAAATGCCTTAAATCCAATATCCTCAAGATTGACCTGGAAAAGGCCTTCGATCAGGTAAATTGGAGCTACTTACATCTCATTCTTATTCAAACTGGCTTTCCTCATAAATTTATCAACTGGATTATGGGCTGAATTTTTCATGCTTCTTTTAGCATACTACTTAATGGTACTACATCTGATTTCTTTCATGTGGGGCGAGGACTACGTCAAGGATGTCCTCTCTCACCATTATTGTTTGTCCTAGTTATGGAAGGTCTCTCAATCCTCACAAAAAATGCAAAGGCTTAGGGGACCATTCATGGACTCCAGATCAATGACATATTACACCTCACTCATATTTTATTTGTGGATGATGTTCTAATCTTTCTTTATGGATCTAGACAGGACTTGGTTCAATTTTACAAGCTACTCCAATGCTTTTGCAGAGCCACCGGTATGATACCTAATGGTCTTAAATCAACTATTATCATGACTGGTTGCTCGGGCCAGGAACAAGGCACTTGCATGAATCTATTTTCTTATGTTAGTATTGATATCAGCGAAGGTCTTAAATACTTGGGATATCACATCAAACCAAATGATTATCAAATCAAGGATTGGCACTGGCTCATAGCCAAAGTTGAACGTAGAATCAATGTTTTTTACAACCAATGGCTATCCAGGGCTGGACGTTTAGTTCTCGTAAAATCAGTGCTCAAAGCCATTTTGCTCATTGATGATCTTAGCACAGATACCTATTGGTATTACCAACCGAATCGCCGAAGAAAATGTATTTGTGTACACTTCTTATGGCGAAACCAGAAAGTATTCTACTTTTCGGAATGCCATGACTCGCATCAACATACTTGAGGAATGATGTTGTTGGGGATCAAAGATCTCCATCTTTTTTCGAAAGCTCTTGCTACCAAATTGTGTTGGCATTTAATCACTGGTCACAGTATCTGGAAGGAGGTCATTGTTGCAAACTATATTGAGCCTAGGAATACCCTTGATTGGATCAGGGACAGAATCGTGCCGCCCACGACTGCATCCATCATTTGGAAAGCGATCACCAAAGCGACCCATATCATTCAGAGGGGATTATCGTGGCAAATCGGATCCAAGGAATCAGTGAGAATTGGTACTGATTCTTGGTATGGCAGTGGCAAATTCTATAAAATACATGCATTAATTTTAGAGCATCTAGCCCGTAGAGATATCTTCTTCCTTGCTCAGATTGCGGACCCAGCTCACACAACTTAGCAAAGACAAGCCTGGTTGCTGGTGGATTATCTTGGGATCCCTTGTGATGGCCTTCGGGTGTGGAAAAGCTTCATCTGGGCATTAAAAGCATCCAATATTCGAATCATAGATCAGGATGACCAGTTGATCTGGGCTTCCTCGCCAAATGGGAAATATGCACCAAAGCTTGGATACCTGGCACTCATTCAGCACAAAGAGCCCCCACAAAAAGCCTGGTGGTGGCGTAACATTTGGAAACTGAATTACCCCCATAAACACAGAACCTTATTCTGGTGCATATTAAACCAATGTGTTCCCACCATGGAGTTTCTCCACCGCCGTGCCATCCATGAGCCATCACGATGTTGTTATTTCCTATCTAATAGCGAAGATACCCCACACCTATTCCTACACTGCAATATCATTTTGGAAATCTGGGCACGGGTTACTGTATGTTTGGGCTGCCAACATCCCTGGCAGGGACACTCTCTTCAAGAAGCATGGTCAAATTGGTGGCAGCTGAATGAAAATTTCCTGAGGTTGCGTAATCTCCCTCCGATTTTCGCTTGGGAAGTTTGGATTGGTCGTAGCAAATTTATATTCAATGGCCTACCAATCAACTGTGACTGTATCTATGCCGCGACCATTGCTACCTACAATCTTTTGCTTATGGAAAAATAGTAAAAAACCCCCATGACTATTGACCCTAAATTGATTAATCGCAGCAGACCTTGGGCCTATTTTGATGGTGCGGCTAATACACAGGGTTGTGGGGGGGGGCACAATCCTTCATTTAAATTATCACCACCATTACCAAATAAGAATGGGATTGGGTCCTGGCACCAATAACTACGTAGAACTCCAATGCCTTAGACTCCTTCTGATATTTGCACGGGAAAAACATTGCAACTCCATTCAGATTTTTAGAGAATATCTTCTTATGATCAATTGGTTCAATGAACATGCTCTCTGTCACACGCACACACTGTCTGCACTTCTACGGGAGGTTCATCATCTCAGGATCCTATTTGAATCCATCTCTGTGGCACATATTTACAGGTCTCGGAACAAAGTGGCTGATCAACTGTCCAAAGAGGCCACGGAGCTGATTTAGGGCACTTGGCACATTTCAGAGAAGATCGGTGAACTGGTTTACAGGATTTTTCATTGGCCTTTTATAGATGAGGCACCAGATCACGGGGTTGTTTGATAGAACAGCCTGTTTTGGGAGGTTATTTTGATACACTTTATCTCCCATGGACTATTTATGGGCTACTGTATATATTTTATGCTTTGTCTCTAGATCCAGCAAGTTATGCACCGAACTCACTTGTGATGTTATAGGCATCTATATTTTGTATCATCTATACTGATTTGTTTTTGGTTTTCTTGGATGCTAGTTTGGCAATATTTGTTTTTTGAAAACCTAATTAGTAGTGAGCACTACTAGCACATGTAACATGTAACTTATCTATTAATGAAAAGTTACGAACTTTTCCTTTGTGAAAAAGAAATAAAAATTCATAAGAATAACATTATAACAAGAGTTAAGTAAATAAATAATTATGAAATCATAATTTGTTAAAAAAGAAGAAGAAGTGTCTAAGCTTGTAATTATTTATTTACTGCTTCAAAATATATAATTATATCTACAAATCCTATAAAACAATAAATAGAAATAAAAGTTCATAAGAATATCATTATAACAAGAGTTAAATAAAGAATTAAATATGAAATCATAATTTGTTAAAAAAACAACAAGTTACATGTCTTTCAGTCTATGCTTTAATCCTTTTAAAATTTGTGTTATAATTGTAAATTAAGCAACACCAATTATAAGTTAACCAACAACAAAATATTCATTAAAATTAATAAATAATTTAATTTTGTGTAAATATTATTAATATTCCTCAAAGCTATATTAATTATCCACGGAAATATAAGGTAAAATGTCAAAATATTGATCCTTCTACATAGTGACACAAGAAAGAAAAAAAAAATTCCAATTTTATTTTACCTATACCAAAATTTCTATAATTTTCCAAATATTAGTTCATCTATTGCTATAGTTTCCATAAAAGTGTTTCATCTATTTGCATTGGTTTTGTCATATTAGTTCATCCTTTTGCATGTGCATTTTAGTTTATCACATATGAAATCATGGATGTATTTCCAGAAAATATAAAATCTAATAAAATCTGATTTCATGGATGTCTTTCCAGAAAATATTTTTGGCTTACCACCAACACGAGATATCTATTTTACTATAGAATTAATTATAGGAGCATCACCTGTTTCAAGGGACCCTTATAGAATGAGTGTTCCAGAATTAACTGAATTAAAAATGCAGTTACAGGAATTGCCAGACAAATGTTACATTCGTCCAAGTGTGTCCCCTTGGGAAGCACCAGTGTTGTTCATGAAGAAGAAGTATGAAACCATGCGAATGTGCATGGATTTACCCAGGATTGTGATATGCTTGATAAAGTAAATGGGACCACAACATTTTCAAAGATAGATTTAAGATCTGGATATCACCATATCAAAATCAAGGATGAAGACATTTGCAAGACTGCATTCCGTACCAAGTACAGGCATTATGAATTTGTGGTGTTATCGATTGGGTTAAAAAATGCACTAACAACCTTTAAGAGGTTAATTCATGGAATCTTTCATCATTTCCTCGATAATTTTGTACTTATTTTCATAGATGATATTTTAAATTATTCTAAAAACCAGGAAGAACATAAAGAGCATCTAAGGATTGTGCTAGAAATGCTAAGGAAACACCAGCTGTACGCTAAGTTCTGTAAATGTGATTTCTTTAAAAGATAAATTCAGTATTTAGGCTATGTCATTTCAGCAAAATGGATTGCTGTTGATATAGAGAAAATGAAGACAATTATGGAATGGTGAGTACCCCAGAATGTGGAAGATATTTGATCCTTTATGGGATTAGCTGGGTACTATAAAAGATTTATTGAGGGATTTCCCAGAATTGCTTTTCCTATTACTTCTTTGTAGAGAAAAGGAAAAGTCGTCAAGTGGACTGTTGAATGTCAGAATAGTTTTGAAAAGCGGAAACAACTTTTGACCATTGCACTAGTATTGACGGTAGCTGACCCTAACAAATAATGTGAAGTTCGTAAATACGTAAGCAAATAAGGTGTTGGAGCATTTTTATTGCAAGAAGCCAAAGTAGTGGCATATGAGTTGAGAAAGTTAAAATAAAATGAACAGAGGTACTCAACCTATGATCTGGAACTAACAATAGTAGTTCATGTACTCTGGGTATGGGGACACTATTTACTGGGTAAAAATTTTGTGCTAAAAACATATCATAGCAGTTTGATTAGTTATTTCAAGAAAACTGATTTAAACTCCAGACAGGCAAGATGGAATGCTTTCCAGAGTGAATTTGATATGGAAATCCATCACATAAACTCTACAAGGAGAATAAAACTATAGAGTGTATATGAGAAATTATTTCATGCATAAACATTGCAAATGTATTTTTCTTTAAACATTTAACCAAGGCATATTAGACTGTTAGCCAAGGGTATGAGTGAAAACCTAACCCAAGGTTTTTTATCTCTCAAAAAACAACTATATGCGAACAAAGTTGGAGGGTGGTCTGGTCACCCCATAAACATAATTGATATAAAGAAAATAGGTAGACAAATAGAAATTAAAGCACCAAAACGTACAGTAGAGATTTTAATTTTTATTTACAAAAAATGAATGAAATTACAATTTGATCATTGAAATAATATCTGTCAACTTTATGAGCAAACCAGGATACATAATTAAATACATGTAGGACAACAAAATATGTTTTTAAGTTTAGATTACTATGTAAACATAAAATAGGCTTCCCAAATTCATTTAGAAAGGAAAAATTGAAACAAGGTGTTTAACAATAAAAATATATACATATATTACAGCCCAGATGGCTCATAAGAGTAGCTCAAAATGAAAATTAAAAATAAAACCAGGGTTGAATTCTGGGAGAGGAAACCCTCAGAATCTTTGTCATAATAAATACACAGAAAATTTTGCAAGATGGAAATGAGAAGGATTAACCGAATCCTTAAATAGTTATGTCTGGACAATGTCCATCTTAACCTTACAGTATGAATACTTAAAAAAAGAGGTAAGACCTAAGTAAGGCTGATAGACAAGCTAAGCTCTAGAGCTAGTAATCCCCATGAAGTCTAGAAGGCGGTTGAGACAAATCAAGACCCCGTTGGTCTAAACGAGAGTATTGGAAATACCTGGAAAACAACTAGTAGAATTAGATGTGTCCGATGCTAGCCGGAATATGAATTTACTTCTAAGTCTAAAGATCTTCTAACAGGAAAAATATGCCGACCTACAAAAGGGATGGCATGCATCCACAACCATATAAGACTAGATCATAAGAAAAACTATTCGTGAACACTAACACACAATTTCTATGCAAAAGTGTAAACGATGTTCATGTAAACAAATGAGTAAATGATAAGAAATTTACTTGAGGTTGAAGAATAATTCTACCCTCCGAGTGTTGTTACATAAATCTTCAAAATGATACAGAGAAACGATGAAAATATTATTACAATATGGAAAACAAAATTATTAACAAACTCAGAAACAATTCGGTGCTTGTAATCGTGAAATCTTGAGCAGATGTGAAAAGAAAAACTACCTGCAATTTGAGCAAGAAGGAACCATAGCTGAAGGATTTGTGTCAGAAACAGTGGACAAGTTAGTTCAGAGAACTTCTCTCGGGTAACTAAGGTATCTTCTCCACCAAGCGGTAGAACCATAAAGGCTAAACTCTGGAAACCCCGCGGAGAGTAGAAGGGGTTCAACGAAAGTGGCAGAGCCATAGCTCTAAGGTATGGCAGAGATAATACACCAAAAAAGGAGAGCTTCTCAGCAAAGGCAAAGACAATAAGTCGAGATGGGTTAGGGTTGGCGGGATTCACTATGCAACTCCCGCTGAAAATGCCATCCGTCGATCATCCCAAAATTCTACGGTGGAGATCACAGTTGAAACATCAAAAAACCACAAAAAATATTGTCACAAATCCTACAACTGTCAAATGGATTAAATTCCCAGTACTTACAACATTTAGTTACTCAGATATGCCAGTGTTTCCTCGGTGGTAACGAGGACACCGAGCTTACCACTGCGGGAGTCATTTAAAAGTAATTCTTGATAACATTAAAGTGGGTTGAAAATCATATAAAACCTTTAAAAGTGGTTAGAAATTTCAAGGTGAATGGTAAGTGATAGTTTATAAGCGGATTAAGCTAGAACATTTATGCAGTGTCATATTGGGTAAAAGGTTGAGTTATGGTAAGTGAATATAGTAAATGCATAATGACTATTAAGCATTATGTATGGGTTTTAACTTTAGAGTTGAAAGTAAATTTTTTAATTTTATTTTGTATGTATATTTGTGACAATAATACACATCCCTTATTTTTTTTAATCCTTTAAATTTATTATTGTTATTATTTTATAATATTATTTTTATTATTATATATTTGTCAATATTTATATCAATATAAATATTAAATCTATATCATTAACATATTAAACCTATACCATTAACATCTATCTGTATTTCAACTACATTTACTAATATGATTAATAATAAATATAATTAATATACTACCCTCCACATATATCAACTAAATTTATTTAAATAAATATAATTCTGCTACTCTATTTTATTTAGTGATTAGTATAGTGGTATTTTAGTTTATTTACACACCTTTAACATAGTTTAAGAATCACAAATTTAATTATCATATAAAACATTAATTATACAAGTGCACTGTTTAAGAACCACAATTTTAATTATCATATAAAACATAAGTTATAGAATAGTTAATAATCATTTAATTAATTCTTCCATGAAACATGGTTGAAATTTGGATTTCTCTTTACTAGTCAAAACAAATTTTTTTGAGGTTTTGAATCATTATGCTTCCTGTCAAAAAAATATTATGTTTAAAATTTTTCATTCATGATATTCTCTATTAGTCTTCAGAGAGAATTAACCCGGATGAGTGTCCTTTCCAGCTGCAACATCCACCACTGAACCACTCCAACTTCTAGTCTAAATATTGATGAAAGAATCGACAAGAAATAAAATAAATTCATTTTATATTATGGAATGTGAACAATGTGAACTTCCAATATGTTGTCAATATAAGCAGTTCACCGTAAGGCATTTCTGCCTATCACCTCCGCTCACATTAGCGACATCAAGAATTTTTTGTTGGTGCGATGCATTTGCACAATAAAGCAATGGATGCTTTACAATACGTTTAACAAGCAAATCTAATAATACATATTACAACTTCGATTATGCTTGACAGTATCAAGGACAAATACAATAGAAGAAAATTCTAATGTGGGTGAATATAATGACAAGCTTAATTGATAAGATGAATAATTTCAAGCACATCAATAAAATATTAAAATTTTTTATTCTTAAATGCAAGAGTTAAGTTAATGAAATATTAAACGTTTGGATTCTTGAATATAATAGTGAAGTTAATTACGAAGTACAATACACCTAAATTTAACGCTAAAGATGACTAACAAACATTCCACTCATTCAAAATTTCTGCATTGCCATCATTATCAGTTTCTCACTCTCCTTCCCATTTTACCAATCTAGTAGCCAGGAGTGATGACAATGCCAGAGTTGAATACCATGTGAATGCAAAATATCAAGACATAATATAAATACTCTTGAAAAAAAAATTAATATATAAATTGTTATCATTCACACTAAAAAGAAAATTGAATTTTCTGAATGCATATGCTTACAAATAATATATTATATTTTTTTGGGAATAAGCGTTAATTTGTAACTCTGATTTCATATAAATAAATTACCCATAAATAAATTATCCTCACCATAACAGCTGAAACTTCGAACCTACCTTATGAAATTAAAAACTGGTAACAACTGAAACTCACAATAAAAAAAATCAATCTCTAACCTGGCTTCCTCTGAACCAATCTTGAGATGGTTGCCTCGGAGCCAATCTTGAATTGGACGTGTCACCTAAGTGTGAATATGCCTTGAGAGTGCAGTGTGCCAGTGTGCTACTTCTGCACTTCTTCACGAATGAAGACCTTGGAAGTTAGTGGGGTAGTGGGACTTATTTTTTCTTTAGTGTCTTTAGTAAAAGGAAGGTTTCGTGAACTTTCTATAATAAACAGCTGAAAAATAAAATTAATTTTAATTTAAAAATATTAATAATTATTAATTTAATTCTAATTTAAAAATATTAATAATTATTTGTGGTGATTTCTTTATTAAAATACTAATTTTCAGTGATTTAACAAAGTAATTTTTCTTTACAGTTTGAGTCCAACCTTGGGAAAGATTGAATTTGCAAAAATACTGGTAAATGGAAAATAAAAGGGGTGAGTGTTGGAAGTTAATTTCATCTGCCAAACAAAGTTACAGGCGGGAGCACGGCGAACATGGTCGATCGGCGCAGGAGATAAACAGCGTGCATATTGGTGTAGATCGACGGTGTGCGGGAGGTCAAACAGCTCGACGATTAATGGAAGCTGCCCCGCGCAATTGACTTGTCTATTGGGCGTTGACCCAAAATGTGTGGTTGTGGTTTATTACGGGGGGTCACCCATTTGATGCGTACGGGCAGAGCCATACCCCCCGCAACCACCAGCTTGTGGTGGCTCCGCCCACCAGCCTCCCAAACGCCACCGCCGTAGAAAATTTTCCACCAAGAGAATTTGCCATTAATTTTTTTTTGCGGTGCTGACAGAAATTTAAGGCACCATAAATATTTTTTTTAAGCGGTGAATTTTGGCAATTTTGTCAACGAATGGCATTAATTGTTTTTATATATTTTGTTTATAAATATAGAACAGAGATGTAATGTAATTTTTTTAATACACAGAATGTATGCACAGCAGTGCAATTGTTGAAAAAGACAAAGAGTGTGCAGATTTAAAATTATACACAACAGTGTATATTTTTTTTTAATAGACAGAGACAGTGAAGTTTTTACACAACAGAGTGTAAAAGTCTGAATTACACAGCAGTGTGTTTAGTTTAAATTTTCCTTGTGAGACAGAGAAGAGTGTTTTGTTTTGGAACTGTGCTTAGAAGCAGTCCAGCAACAGTTGTAATTCCTCTGCAGTGAGGAAGCATTGTAACAAGTTTTTTTTACTGAATAGAATTTTTTTTTATGAGAAAAATCTGTCACTGTGTCTGCAAATTTTAAAAATATTTTCTCTCTGTTAAAGAGGGAGTTTTATTCTCCATTGATAATTCTAGAATTTGCAATATTCCAACATGGTATCGGAGCCAATTCAGGCTATTTGAAGGTCAAATAAGCTGAAGAAAAGGAATTCGTTTTTGCAGAAGCCTCTCCAGCAGTGTGAAGGTTCAGACAAGAAGAATTCAAAGGTAATTCTCTATATAGTTTTGTGTTATTGTTGCAGTATAGTTAGTTAATTAAACACATAGTCAAGTGTTTTTTGAAGCATAGTTAAAGAGTGCAGAATGGCTGGAGCCAGCACTAGTATGAGTCTGGGAAATATCCATCTCCCACAATTCAATGGAAAAAATTATGACTACTGGTCAATAACTATGAGAGCTTTATTTACCTCACAAGAGTTATGGGAATTAATTGAGGATGGCTTTGAAGAGCCAGCAAATGAAGCAGAGTTTTATGTTTTAACTCATGCAGAAAGGGAGTCACTGAAGAACAATAAGAAGAGAGATGCCAAGGCTCTTTTCTTTTTGTATCAAGCAGTGCATGAGAGTTTGTTTCTGAGGATAGCAGTAGCTAACAGATCCAAAGAAGCATGGGAAACTCTCAAGACAGCTTATCAGGGCATGGAGAAGGTGAAGACAGCAAAACTTCAGTTGCTGAGGAGAGACTTTGAGACTCTCTGTATGAAAGAGTCAGACACTATTGACTCATTCTTCACTCATGTGATTGGAATGGTCACACAAATTAGATCACATGGAGAAACTCTTGAAGACAAGAGGATTGTGGAAAAACTCTTGAGGAGTCTACCCTCAAGATTTGATGTGATTGTCACCACCATAGAGGAGACTAAGGATCTCACAAAGTTTTCAGTGGATGAGCTACATGCATCACTGATGACCCATGAACAGAGATTGAGTAGGAGTGAAAAATCATCTCTTGAGCATGCTTTTAAGACCCAGATGTCTTTCGGAAGAGGAAGAGGAAAAGGCAGAAGCCAAAACAGAGGTGGAAGGAACAGTCTAGCAAATGCTCAAGGAAGGGGCAGCAATCCAAATCATCATCAAGGCCAAGGCAGCAGCCAGCAAAATGGTCAACAGAATGCTCAAGGACAAAGGTATGATAAGTCCAATGTCCAATGTTACCATTGTAAAAAATATGGTCATTATGCTAATGAATGTAGAAAGAAGTAGAATGATATGAGAAGTGAAACTAGTGCAAATTTCACAAAAGAAAATAGCAGCCAAAACAATTTGTTTTTAGCTTGTAATATGGCTGAAGAAAAAAATGAAGATTTATGGTTTCTAGACTCCGGTTGTAGTAACCATATGACAGGAAACTTAGCAATGTTTTCTATGTTAGATGAGAGTGTGCAGTCACAAGTCACACTAGGAACTGATAGCAAAGTTTCTGTTATGGGAAAAGGAGATATAAATGTTTTAACAAGATTAGGTGCAAAGAAATCCATAGCAGATGTTTATTATGTTCCAGGAATGAAATGTAATCTCTTAAGTATTGGACAGCTTGTCCATAAGGGGTATAATGTTTTCTTTGATAATGATGTTTGTACCATCATGGATAAACCACCCAACAAAGCATGTATTGCTGAAGTGAAGATGACAAGGAATAGGATGTTCCCTCTCAGAATGAGAGTAGATTTGAAGAATGGTGAAGAGAAAGCAGCAGTTGCAAAAGAGACTTACCAAAGCGAACCAAAGGATGATAATTGGTTATGGCACTTGAGATTTGGACATCTCAACTTTGGAGGTCTTAACTTGTTGAACAGCAAAGGAATGGTAAGTGGTTTACCATTGATAGAGAAACCGGACAGCCTTTGTGAAGGTTGTATTCTTGGGAAACAACACAGAGAAAGTTTTCCTTCCGGGAAAAGCATAAGGGAAAAAGCACCCTTAGAGATTGTCCACTCAAATGTATGTGGACCGATGCAAACTCCATCACTTGCTAACAGCCACTATATCTTAACATTTATAGATGATTTTACAAGAAAAACTTGGGTTTACTTTTTGAAAAACAAAAGTGAAGTGTTTGAAAAATTTTGCAATTTCAAAGCACTTGTTGAGAAACAAAGTGGGCTGCATATCAAAGTCTTAAGGACTGATAGAGGAGGTGAGTATATATCTAAATATTTTCTACGTTTTTGTAGAGAAAATGGTATTCAAAAGCAGTTTACAACTAGATATACTCCGCAGCAAAATGGGGTAGCCGAAAGGAAGAACCGAACCATAATGGACATGGCGAGGAGTATATTAAAGGCAAAGCATTTGCCTAATGATTATTGGGCTGAAGTTGTACATTGTGCAGCGTATATTTTGAATAGGTGCCCTACAAAAGCAGTTATGAACAAAGTGCCAGAAGAGGCATGGAGTGGCACAAAGCAAAGTGTCACACACATGAAGGTTTTTGGATGTGTAGCTTATGCACACATTCCGGATCAGCTAAGGAAGAAGTTGGACAGCAAGGGGGAGAAATGTATTTTCATTGGAAACAGTGAGGAATCCAAGGCATACAGGTTATATAACCCATCCACCAAGAAGTTTATTGTGAGTAGAGATGTTCAGTTTATTGAAGAGGAAGCTTGGGATGGAAGCATAGAGAAAACAATGAATGTTAAACACTGTTTATCTCATGATGAGAATGATGATGAGTTGGCTGAAATACATCCCCAAACAGCAACACCAACAAGAGAGCAACAAAGCACACCCTTGAGGAGAAATGAAAGTGCTTCTCCAAGCACACCACAAGGAGGAAATTCAAGTGCTTCTTCAAGCATTTGTACATCTACTGAAAGAGGTAAGAAATTCAAAAGTTTGAAAGAAATTTATGAATAAGATATAGCTAATGAAGGTATCAATTCTTTGTTTGCTTTATATTGTCATGTTGATGATCCTGTTCATTTCGAAGAAGCCATCAAGGATGAGAAATGGATAGAAGCTATGGATGAGGAAATAAATGCCATAGAGAGGAACAAAACTTGGGATTTGGTTGAACTCCCAAAAGGTAAAGATGTAATTGGTGTTAAATGGGTCTACAAGACCAAGAGTAATGTTGAAGGCAAAATAGAGAGACACAAGGCAAGGCTTGTCGTCAAAGGCTATAAGCAGAAGCATGGCATAGATTATGAGTAAACTTTCGCACCGGTTTCTAGAATGGAAACTGTGAGAGCAGTGTTGTCCATAGCAGCACAAAACAAATAGAAAGTTTACCAAATGGACGTGAAGTCAAAATTTCTGAATGGAGTGTTAATGGAAGAGGTTTACATTGATCAACCTCTCGGTTATGAAAAGAAAGGCCAAGAGCACAAGGTCTGCAAGTTGAAGAAAGCTCTTTATGGGCTGAAGCAAGCACCAAGAGCGTGGTACAGTAGGATAGATTCATATCTACTGGAAAATGGTTTTGAAAAGTGTGAGGGAGAACCCACCCTCTACATCAAAGAAAAAGACGGTAAAATTTTGATTGTAGTCTTGTATGTTGATGATGTTATTTTTCCAGGTAATGATGATTGCCTTATTAAAAATTTTAAAACAGTCATGAAAGAAGAATTTGAAATGACTGATATGGGTTTGTTGAGATACTTCTTGGGAATAGAAGTAGAGCAAGATGAAAATGGGATTTTTATCTCACAGGAAAAGTATGTTAATGAGGTGCTTGAAAGATTTAACATGCAGGAGAGCAAAGAAGCAATCACTCCCACAGTGATGGGATTAAAACTCAGCAGAGAGGACAGCAGTAAAGATTTTGATCCTAGTCTATACAAAAGCATAGTTGGTAGCCTTATGTATTTGACTGCAACTAGGCTGGACATAATGCATGTTGTTAGTTTGATTTCCAGATTCATGGAAAATCCAAAGGATGCACATTGGCAAGCAGAAAAAAGAATTTTGAGGTATGTTAAAGGTACTAAAAGGTTTGGTATTTTTTATACTACTTCAGAATGTTCAGATTTAGTTGGATACACAAACAATGATTGGGCTGGAAGTGTTGATGATCAGAAGAGCACTTCCGATTATGTTTTTCACATGGGTTTAGGAGCCATTTCATGGGCTTCTAAGAAACAACCCATTGTAGCATTGTCTACAGTAGAAGCAGAATATGTGGCAGCTACAGCGGCAGCGTGTCAAGCAGTTTGGATGCGGAAAATGTTGAGAAGTCTATGTCAAGAACAGGTAAAAGGGACAGTGATATTTTGTGACAATAGCTCAACTATTGCATTGTCTAAAAATTCTGTTTTTCATAAGAGAACTAAACACATTGACACCAAGTTTCACTTCATACGTGAATTGGTTAACAATGGTGAGATAGTTTTGCATCATTGTAGAACAGAGGATCAGTATGCAGATATCCTCACAAAGCCACTTGCACAGAATAGCTTTGAACACTTCAGAAAATGCTTGGGTATGCAAGAAAACCCAGCAGTTGAAATTAAGGTGGAGTGTTGGAAGTTAATTTCATCTGCCGAACAAAGTTACAGGCGGGAGCACGGCGGACATGGTCGATCGGCGCAGGAGATAAACAACGTGCATATTGGTGTAGATCGACGGTGTGCGGGAGGTCAAACAGCTCGACGATTAATGGAAGCCTACCCCCTCCAATTGACTTGTCTATTGGGCGTTGACCCAAAATGTGTGGCTGTGGTTTATTACGGGGGGTCACCCATTTGATGCGTACGGGCAGAACCATACCCCCCGCAACCACCAGCTTGTGGTGGCTCCGCCCACCAGCCACCCAAACGCCACCACCACAGAAAATTTGCCACCAAGAGAATTTGCCATTAATTTTTTTTTGCAGTGCTGACAGAAATTTAAGGCACCATTAATATTTTTTTTAAGCGGTGAATTTTGGCAATTTTGTCAACGAATGACATTAATTGTTTTTAGATATTTTGTTTATAAATATAGAACAGAGATGTAATGTAATTTTTTTTAATACAAAAAATGTATGCACAGCAGTGCAATTGTTGAAAAAGACAGAGAGAGTGCAGAATTAAAATTATACACAACAGTGTATATTTTTTTTTAATAGACAGAGACAGTGAAGTTTTTACACAGCAGAGTGTAAAAGTCTGAATTACACAGCAGTGTGTTTAGTTTAAATTTTCTGTGTGAGACAGAAAAGAGTGTTTTGTTTTGGAACTGTGCTTAGAAGCAGTCCAGCAACAGTTGTAATTCCTCTGCAGTGAGGAAGCATTGTAACAAGTTTTTTTTACTGAATAGAATTTTTTTTATGAGAAAAATCTGTCACTGTGTCTGCAAATTTTAAAAATATTTTCTCTGTGTTAAAAAGGGAGTTTTATTCTCCATTAATAATTCTGGAATTTGTAATATTCCAACAGTAAGTAGGTTTTTGAGAAATATTTAGTCTTCCATTCTTCCTAGCAAGTCGGGAAAACGGGCATCCATAAATTCCAACTGTCAAATATTGCAGCACATCGAGAAAAACGGGCATCACAAGTTCCGGCTGTCAATGACGCGGAAAATGCTCAATGATGCGCAAAATGACCATCAAATTCCATCCCTGGAAGTTGTGACATCATAAAGTTGATGGTAAGCTTTTTAGCCCAACGAAAATAGAGCTGAATATGGATATAATCTCAGCTATGTATACCTATCTTTTCGCCTTGATAATAATAATAAAACACACTTCACGGCATAAAGAGAAATAAATTGTCAAGGATAAAGGTTTAGTTTAATGTCATTCCCCACTTAAATTTGACCTTAATGTTGACGTATGCGGCGTGCGGCTGAACATTCTGATATTGTTTCTTTTGGAATAAGATATGATTTCAGCTATGTAATATATTTTATTTTATTTTAACAATAAATAAATAAATAATTTAAATTATAAAAAAAATTAGTATTAAGTTATAATATTTATGTGAAATATAATTAATTTAAAAGAGAAAATTAAATTAATATAAATTTATTTTAAATCTTAATTTATTAAATTTGGAAAATAATGAAATTTATTAATACACAAACTTCTTTTCATTTAATCTCTCCATACTCTTCATAGATAAATCTGGTTTGATAAAACTATTTTGACAGCCACAAATTCATAGCCGCCCTGTGTTTTTAAAGACAAGATGGACACACCAGCTTACTTTTTCACCACCTACTCACTTTAATTATTTGATTGCAATCAATAAATCGACGTGCGGTCGGCTTTCCACTTGTAGTATTTGTGGCAGTCTCACCATTTATAAGTAACCATCTTATTTATTAAAAAAAATTCAATGCTGGATGGCTGCAGTCTTCGTTATAAACCACGTTTTAATGGAAAAAAGAAAATTACAGAGATGGACCCATAATAACTGTTAAGAAACATATACAAAATCACGTTAAGGTCAGGCGCACAATATCCTATAGATGAGACGTTATTAAAATATTACGTTAAGGTCCTGCACACAGTATCGCTTAACTAAAGTAGTCATACTTTTGGTGCCCATTTATCCGGTACCTTAAGTGAGCAAATTGCTTTGTAACACTAAAAGTTGAATCAAACTTTGACTAATAACGATTTGCTCCATTCCCTCAATAATACGTTTTGAAAGTAGGCCAAGGAATTACAGGATGCTTTGAAAGTAGTCCAAGGAATTATATGATTGATTGAAACTACGACATGGAATAATATGACAATTTCTCATTCAAACATTATTTTGATGCAAATTTGTGAAAAGTAAGTAAATTATTTTATATATTTATTATAAAATGCTGTAATATTTTACAAAATAAAATAATTTTATTTTGTTTAAAATCCATTTACCAAAAATTTGGATATAAAAATCGTTACAGATAACATTAATGGTAAATAAAAAAATATTAATAAATATAATTTTTTTATGTAGAATAAATTTAACCTTTGTTTTATCTGGTCAGTATGTTAATTTGAGAATTAATTTGGTAAACCTTCTTAATTTGGAGTATATTGTTGTGAATTTAATTCCCATTACAATTATAAAATTGCATTGTTGTGTATTCAATTTACATTTTTTTTATTATATTTATATATTTTAATTTTATATTATTAGAATATTAATTTACATTGTAATTATATTTCTTTGATTAAATTTATATTATTAGTCTTTCTAAAAGTAAGATTATAGAAATAATTTTTTTGTTGATTTTAATAGCTTAGCGTTGATTGCTTTAAAAATTTGAATATCTTATTTAGTTTTTTAACATGTCGCTACTTTTCATTCGGATCATGGTTGATCAAAATTAAAAAAATCAATAATCCAAACCAATTTTTATTAATTAACTTTTTATATTGTTTAATTTGAAATACAAAGTTAAATTTAATAATGTTGATTTAATGTTAACATTAAATACTACTTTTGATTAAAGTTAAATTAGAGAATATATGCTAAAAAAATTAATTATAAACCAATAACATAATGACTATATAAACTTAATACATTTATAACGTAAATTATGATTATATGAAATTGTATAGTAATAAATTTTAAGATTCATAAAAAAATATATATTTAATGCAAATAATTAATTGTAAATACCAAGATAATATATCTTTAATAAAGTAAAAAATCGAAACAAATTTTCATTTTTAATGGGGATCATAGCTGACATCTTGTAATCAGCATAAAACAAGTCAATAATTCAAACTAATTGTAAATATGAATATAACATAACTTTAATATGGTTGTATTTAGCTAATGTATTTTATTATTTAGAAATCTACATATTAAAGAATCAAATAGGAATAATATCTTAATTAAAAAATATTTTTATTTATTTAAATAAAATTAATTGATATCACTTTTGATTAAATTTAAATTGGATAAATATGCATTCAAGAAAGAAAGAAAAATGTAATTATAAAATTACATCTTCTAGTTAAAGCAATAAAAAATCAATAATTCAAACTAATTTTTATTCATTAACCTTTTGTATTGACTAATTTTAAATTCAAATATAATATAATGTTAACATATCTTTATTATATCATAAGAATTACTAATTATATAAATGCATTTTTTTAATATAATTAAGAAAAAAAATGCCCATAAGATGCTAAAACTAATAACTAATTATCATAATAATTATTAATTATAAAAGTCATATCAAAATAAAATAAAATTTACAGAGTTAGGAAAGAAAAGTTTAAAAGATTCTAAAAATGAATAATAATATAAAAATAAAACTATTTTAATAAAATTAGGAAATAAATACTAACACAATTTTAAAAAGCAATAACTAAATAATATATACTCTCAAATAAATAATATATATAAATTAAATAAATACATGAAATTATAAATGATTATATGATATTGTAGAGTAATAAATTTTAAGAATCATAAAAAATTATATTTAATCTAAATAGCTAATGGTGCATAACATAATGTTAATTGAAAAAAAAATCAATAATTCAAACTATTATTTTATTAATTAGTTATTTTTATTAACTAATTATAAATATCAACATAAGTATTGAGTGTTGATTTAATTTATTAGAAATATATTTTATAAATTAAATAAATTAAATATTTTAATTAAAAATACATATTATTTATTTAAATCAAATTAGTTAATAATATTTTTAATTTAAGCTATTAGAGAAAAATATTTTTAAAAAAATGTAAAATAAAATTTTGTAAAAAAAATAAATTAAAAAATTAAAAAAAAATATATCATTAACCTAAAAGTTTCGTCTTATTTTTTTACTTTCCTTAATATCCTTCCACAACCCATGGATCTCTTCCCTCTAATATGAAAAATGCCAGAAAACACAACGAAAAAATAATGCAGTCGAAATAACTCGTTACACTCTTATCAGGCCACAAACCTGAATACCAAATAAAGTTTATAATAAATAATTGTGAATGGCCATTTGATCTTAGTGAGAAATTTTGGAAATTAATTTTTATGGACATTTATACTCAGTGTAGAAATTAATATTATTTTGAATATTTCAATAGCGTAAGAATTTGATTTTATTCATTAGTGAATCTTTCCTTATACGTGTGACTTCTCTTTATTGTTTTTACTATATTTTGTTACATAAAGTCCATATTATCATTTAGTTATTTCATTAGTCTTTCACGGCAAGGATTCAGTGCTGTAAGAAGACTTGCAGAATGTTTGCACACGAAAGTAGTCAACCAATTTTTGCGAGAGTATCGGTCTTGCTCTTGTGTGGAGCGTCCGTCATGTTGTATTGTTGTAGGTATTCAATTTTGCTCCAAAACAATTTTAATTTTTAAAAACCATATATTAATTCTTATAAGTATTATGTATCTTCAAATATTTTTTTAAAGAGAATATGGAAACGTTTCATTGTAAATATTTTTCGAAAGAATTAGGCTTGCAATTGTATCTTCAATGTATCCCTTTGTATTGGTGTAGGCATTCAATTTTTTTTCGTAACTATTTTAATTTTCGAAAACCATACTTATATTTTTAAGAATCATGTAATTTCAAACATTTTTAAGAGAATATAGAATATTTCGTTGTAAATATTTTTCAAAAGAATTATGATTGCAATTGAATATTCAAAAATTTCCGCAGATGTTCGCCATATATCTTTACATATTTATTTGTGTCTATTATTTTCTAATATGCATATATTTTCTACTCATATTTTATTTAATAAATAGTTTTAATTCATGACTTCTTCATTTAATTAATTCAGTTTTTTTAAATAAATAATTTTGATCGTGAATTTTTTAATTTTATTTATATATTTTATAGTTTTTAATTGTTATAAATAAGAATTTTTTTATTTTATGAAGTTGTAAATGAATTATTTGTTGATGTAAAAAAAAAATATTTATAGATAAATGAAAATTGGAAAGTATTTCTCATTTTTTAGTGGATTATTTTTCATGGTAAAACAAGGCTATATTTTCGGGTGAACAAGTAATAGCCAAAGTAACAATTTCATAAAACTACAATTTCATATACCAAACTACATTTCTTGTTCAAATAATCTAACTCTTCATATTTTTTTAATAATGTTTCGTGCCTTTTGGCTTCAAACTTGTGTCTAAGCTTGTAATAATTTATTTACTTATTTTTTCAAAATCTATAATTATATCTACAAATCCTATAAAAAATAAATAAAATTAAAAATTCATAAGAATACCATTATAGCAATATTTAACTAAAGAATTAATTATGAAATCATAATTTGTTAAGAAAAAATAAGCTATATGTCTTTCTTTCTATGCTTTAATCATTTTAAATTTTCCGGTATAATTGTAAATTAAGCAAAACCAATTGTTAGCTAACCAACACTATAAAATATTCATTAAAATTAATAAAAAGCTTAATAATATGTAGATATTCTTACTTTTCCTCAAAATTGTATTGATTATCCACCAAATAAAGTAAAATGTAAAAAGTTTGATCCTTCTACATAGTGGCACAAGAAGGAAAAAAAGTTAAAATCCAATTTTATTTTATTTTAAAATCCATATATTAGTTCATATATTGCTATGGTCTCCATGACAATGTTTCATATATTTGTATTGGTTTCATGATATTATTTCATCTTTGTGCTTATGGTTTATCAGATGCAGGAGTGTAAACTATATGTCATTATTGAACTTTGCTCAAAAGTTTAATGGTGTATTTTGATAATTTTCCAAATACTATTTCATCTATTGATATACTTTCCATGAAAATGTTTCATCTATTTCCATTGATTTCATAATATTAGTCAATCTTTGTACATGTACATTTTGGTTGTGTTTTGATAATTTTCTAGATATAAACTCATCTATTGCTATAGTTTCCATGACAATGTTTCATCTATTTGTATTGGTTTCACGATATTAGTTCATCTTTGTACATGTATATTTTGGTTTATCACATGAAGGACTCCAATCTATATGTAATTATTGAACTTTCATCAAAATTTTAATGGTTTGTTTAGATCATAACATATTTAATAGAAAAAAAAAACTATACTTTCATATTTTACCAACAATATTATTTAAAGAGGTAAATCTTGATTAGTATCTAATTGAAATTGATGTAATAATAGTAATTTTTATTATTGTAAAAAAATTCTTAATAAGTTTGTAAATTATAGAGACATATATTAAATTTTATTTTAGATCTATATTGCATGTTATGTATATAGTAATATGGATAAGTTTAATTAACATATATGAAATTAAATTTAAGTAAACATTAGTAATATGGTTGAAATAATATATTTAATATTTACTTTTAATACAAATATATAATCTTTAAAAAAAAAACTATTTAATATAATAATAAAAAACTCAAACTTAGGAGTTTATGTTTCTCTTTTCCTATATGCATGTCAAAATTATCTTAAATGATATAAATTCCATTCACAAATCTCTATATACAAAATCACCACAACTTTTAAAACAAAAAGTTGAAGTTGTCCAAGAAGTTTCATTGTTATATTTCTCTTTTCTTATATACATGTGAAAATGATCTTAAATGATCCAATGTCTATTCACAAATATCTATATAGAAAATCACCAAAACTATGATTCTCTTTTCCTATATCCATGTCAGAATTATCTTAAATGATCTAAAGTCCATTAAAAAATTTCTATATAGAAAATCACCACAACTTTTAAAACAGGTTGTCGAGGATGTTTCATTGTTGTATTTATTTTTTCATATACACATGTGAAAATTATCTTAAATGATCCAAAGTCTATTCACAAATCTCTATATAGAAAATCACAACTTTGAAAATAGAAAGTTATCGACGATGTTTAGTTGTTAAGGTACCTTTGCAACATCCAACCCATATTATAATATAATATTTTCTTAAATTGTCGAATATTTATTATAAACTTCTTAATCAAAGTTAATAATATTTATTAAAAAAATAAAAATTTAAAAAATCAAATATATTTGTTTTGTAAAACATTTTTTCTTTTTAATTTATATATAATTAAAAATTATTTTTTATTTTCATTTCAAAAATTTATATCATTATTTTTTTTCCAAAATTTATATTATTTTACACACAATTTGATTTAATGAAAATTTCTATTATTTAAAAAAAAATTATATATTTTTTAAATAAAATAAAAATAAATATATTATATTATAAAGTTTTATTTTTATTTTTTAAAATTATATGTATTGATTATTAGTAAATTTTAAAGAAATAATTAAAAAAATACTCAAATACATAATTATAAAATTAATGTACATTTTTTACATCTTATATTAATTTAAATTTATATATATTGATATTAAGTGAAAAAAAAATCAAGAGAATTTAGAATGACATAAATAAAGTTTCGTGTTTTTTACATTTTACATTAATTTATATATTGATATTACGTGAAAACAAAATCAAGAGAGTTTAGAATGACATACATAAAGTTACTTTACTAAGAAACGATAAAATTTAAATTTAAATTACATGGCATATGTGTATATTATATTTTACACCAATTCCATTAATACTATTAATGTTTAACCTATTTTATATAAAATAATTACAAATTAGTAAATTTATATTTAACAAAATATTATTTAATTCTCATGGTCTAAAAGTATATTATATATTTATATAAAATTTTAGGTGAATTTATTTTATAATTTATTCTAATATTACTATATATAGATAAATAATTGCAATTTTTGTTTGATTTATTATGTATATAATAGAGGGCATTCATTCTCATGTTTACTTAATTCTGTACATAAGAGTTTACAATGTTGTCATAATGTAACATTAGAATAAGAGGACAATCTTCGTCACAATGTGTTCATGACTACTGACCATAGTTTATCATTATTAAACATAGTTGATCATATTGATTTTCATATTGAGACAATCTTTGTCACAATACCATGCACGACCATCATTCACCATGGTTTACCACTATAAACGATCGTTGGCTATGGTTAATTTTAATATTGAGACAACCTTTGTCACATTGTGACATTGGACCATGGTAAACCATTTATTAACCATGGTTAAACATTATCGAGCATGTTTGATCAGTTGGGAGATATAATGAGAGTGGGCGGTGAATCAGTATTTAAAACTCACAATGAATTTTAGTTTTCTTTACTTAATTCTATACGTGACTTTACTTAAGCCAACTAGCATATGTACATGACTTTCATTCACGAAACTAGTGTATGCCTAGAGAAATTATAATTTAGATAAAACTTCAGTAACTTTACTTAGACCAACGAATTAACAATTCATTAGAAATTTAGTATGAAGTTGACATGTGCAATAAGAACATAGTGAACCATCACACATAAGAAACACACATGAACACCAGGATTTAAGGTGCAAAACCAATGTGAGAGAAAACCACTGTTACTATCGTCTCTTTCTTTAATATTTACTATATAGTGACTACTTACAATATTTTATTGTTGCAGAATGATACCAACACGCAGAAACCCACCTCGAGAAGGCTGCAACCTTTGCTCGTTCTCTAGCTGCTACTAGAAGGGTGCTCCAGCCCCCTAATGCTGATTACTATCCACTACTAGAAGGGAACTACAACCCCCTGATCTGACCGCTGGATCCTACTGGCAGGAAGCTTCAACTTCCTCACTGAAGACTCCAACCCTTAACGCCACTATGTACCATGTTTCATAAATTTCCGCGCTAGATCAAACAGTTTAACACATCACAATTTGTATATCAACTAAAGTAAATATCAACCCAATTGAAAAATAACAATGAGATCACTATAACCAGACCACATAATTGAACACATAATATTGTACCATCACACAGAATAAACTGCAACACTGACCATTTTATGAAAAAATATATACGCCACTATTTCTAAGGAAACTTGTGTGCATACATGCTTTTATGTGGAAAAATCTGTGTAAATATCTAAATATAAGAAAATTTATTCTTCTGAATCTGTAAGAGAATTGACGAGATATATTATGAAATATGTTGTCAGCTTAGCAACATCAATCATTTTTCAATCAACCAATGATTGATATTTAGTCACAATCAAACAACAACATAATCGATACTCAAACAACCTAGATCTATATTAAGACATCACTGATAGACAACAAAAACATAGCAAAAATGATTAGACATTTTTTGCAGCATTCTTCAACAAATATCCTGGCTTGCATATGTGCCTTCTAGAAGACTTATTCATGTATGAAAATGCTTATCCCGAAACAAAATCGTGTATATATCTCAATATTTTTACTGAATATATATACATGCATCTGTAGAACCAAACCTTTGTGTATACACATCTTCATCGTGTCAAACACATGTATAGATCTATAAATAATTCAGGACTACACAATACTTCACAACTTCAAAGTTACTCAGAGCATACCCTTCATTGCAACAAACATGTGCCTTACCACAGATCTAAACAACTCATAAATAGATCATGCAAATACATAGTCATTTCAGGTCTAGAGATCCTTATCTATCATTATATTAATCAGTGCATAATTATATCATATCTATCAATCTATTATAGCCCATACAATTCAAATATACTTCAAATTGAAGTACATTCATTAACATTACTTATGCACACATAGCACTTTGATTTTCAGTTGCTTATATAGTTTTAGCCTTAGATAATACCATGTTTGACCATGACTATAGACATAATTGATTGATATTATAAACCTAATGGACTAATAAACACAAGATATTAATACTAAAAGTGGAAGCACTTATAAAAGCAAAGCTTTAATACTATAAACCTAAAGTACAAAAACCCTAAGATAAATATTATAAATCATAAAATAAACATGGGTCAATATACGTTACCATGTTTTAATTTCATATTGACACAATCTTTGTCATAATGCGAAATTGGACTATGGTTGTCCATGGTTGATTTTCATAGTGAGACAATATTTTTCACAATGCGACATTATACCATGGTTGACCATGGTTGTCATAAGGTGACATTAGACCAAGAGATAATATTCATCACAATGCGACAATTATTATTGACCCTGGTTGATTTTCATATTGATACCATCTTTTTCACAATACTAAAATCCCAAGATTTTATAAAACTGATGGAATAATATTAAAGGCGAGGGTTTAATATTATAAGCCCAAGTTATATAAACCTAAGATAAATATTATAAAGCCTAAAATAAACATTGATGATCGTCGTTGAATATGGTTGATTTTTTTATTGACACAATCTTTGTCACAATGCAACATTAGACCATTGACAACGATGATTTATTATAAACCAAACGGATTTATATTAAACTCTAGGATTAATATTATAAACCCTATCAATAATATTATATAGTAAGAATATGAACCCTTAGATTAATAAACCCAAAGGATTGATATTATAAACCCAAGGACCTTATAAACACAAGAGATTAATACTAAAAAAACAAAAGCCCAAAAACCCAAAGGATTAATATTGTTAATCCAAGGTATATAAGCCCTAAGATAAATATTATAAACCCTACAAAAAATATGGTTGACCATGGTCGATTTCCATACTCAAAAAATATTTGTCAGAATATGAACATGGTTATTGATGATCATTGACCATCATTGACCATGGTTAACCATGGTTGATTTTCATATTGAGAGATTCTTTATCGCAATGCAATATTGCACCATGATTGACCATGGTTGATGATGGCTGATAATAATTTACCATTGTTAATGATGGTTAACCATATTTTATTTTCATATTGAGACAATCTCTATCACAATATGACATTGGACCATGGTTGACCATGATTGACCATGGTTGATTCTCATATTTCCCATGATTTACCATGGTTCACCATGATTGACCATCATGCTTTGTTTTAATATTGAGACAATATTTTAAACAATGAGATGTTGGACTAAGGTTAACCATGAATAACGATGGTTAAAGATGGTTGAACATGATTGATTTTCATATTGAGATAATCTTTGTCACAATGTGATATTTGACCGTGGCTGACCATGATTATAAACCAAAGGGATTTATATTAAACCCTAGGATTAATATTATAAACCTTATGAACAATATTATACTCTAGAAATATGAACCCTTATATTAATAAAGCAAAGGGATTGATATTATAAATCCAAGAGACTAATAAACACAAGGGATTAATTTCTAAAATCCGAAGGGATTATAAACCCAAGGGAATAATATTAAACCCAACGGTTTAATAATATAAACCCAATGTACATAAAACCTAAGATAAAGATTATAAACCCTAAAATAAACATGGTTTACCATCGTTTACCATGGTTAATTTTCATATTGACATAATCTTTGTCACAATGAGGTGTTGGACCATAGTAGACCATGATTTGTTTTCATATTGAGACAATATTAGTCATAAAGCAATTTTCGGCCATGGTTCATGATGGTTTATTTTCATAGTGACACAATCTATGTTGCAACGCGATGTTGGACCATGGTTGACCATGGTTTTCATAATGTGACGTTGGACCAAGAGACAATCTTTGTCATAATGTGTCCATGGTTATTGACCATGATTTAGCATGATTAAACATAGTTGACCATATTGATTTTCATATTGAGACAATTTTTGTCACAATGCGATGTACGACCATCATTCACCATGGTTGACCATTATCGACAATTGTTGACTATGGTTAATGTTCATATTGAGACAACCTTTATCACAATGCGACAATGGACCATGGTAAACCATGTATTAATCATGGTTGAACATTATTGAGCATGTTTTAGCACTTGGAAAAAATATTGAGAGGGTCAGTGAATCAATATTTAAAAATCACAATGACTTTTACTTTTCTTTACTGAATTCTATACGTGAATTTACTTAAGCCAACTAGCGTATGTACATGAATTTCATTTAGGAAACTAGTGTATGCCTAGATAACTTATAATTTAGATAAATCTTCAGTAAATTTACTTAGACTAGTGCATTAATGATTCATCAAACATTTAGTAAGTAGTAAACATATGCAGTAAGTCCAGAATAAACAATCACACATAAGAAACACACACGAAAACTAGGATTTAAGGTGGAAACCTAATGTGGGAGAAAACCACTGCTTTTTTGTATTTTTCTTCAATATTTATTATATAGAAAACTTCTTACAACCTTGTACTAGTTCAGACTCATACCAGCACGTAGGCACCCACCTCCAAAACGATGCAACCTTCACTCATTCTCCATTTGCTACTAAAAGGGAGCTCCAACCCCCTGATCTCATCTACTAGACACTAATGGAAGGGGGATAGAACCCCCTTATATGATCAATAACTCCTATTGGTGGGAAGCTTCAACTTCCTCACTGAAGGCCCCAACCCTCATCACCATTGCGTTTGATGTTTTGTAAATTTTCACGTTGGATCTAACAATTTTAACACATCACAATTTGTAGATCAACTAAAGTAAAAATGAACCCCATTCAAATAGAACAATAAGATAACTATAACCAGGCCCCAAAATTTTATAGAGAATAATACATAATCACACAGAATAAATTGCAACCATGAACATTTTTATGCAAAAATATATATCGAGTATTGCTAAGGAAACTTGCATGCATATGCACTTTTATGTGGCACAACCTGCATATATATATGAATATACCAAAATTTAGAATTATGAGTTATTCATAGAATTGACCAAAGATATTTTGAAATATTTTGTCAGCTTATGGAACCCTCATATAGTTAGCAGCATCAATCATTTTTCAATCAAACAATTATTGTTCTTTAATCACAATAAACTAGAAACATATTCAATAATCAAACAACATCGATCTATATGAAGACATCATTGACAGACAACATAAACATAGCAAAAATAATCAGACATTTTCTTCAGCATTCTTCACAAAAGACCCTGGCTTCCATACAGCCCTTCTAGAATAGTTATTCACGTATGAACACGCTTATCCTGAAACAAAGTCATGTATAGATCTCAATATTTTTACTCTATATATATATATATATATACACGCCTCTACAGAACCAAACCTGTGTGGATACACGTCTTCCTCGTGTCAATCCAGCGTATAGATTTGTAAATAATTCAGGAGTGTGCAATACCTCATAACTTCAAAATTACTCAGATCATATCCTTCACCGCAACAAACTTTCTCCAGACCACAGATCTAAAGAACTCATAAATAGGTCATGCAAATACATAGTCATTTCAGGTCTAGATATACTGATCCATTACTGTATTCATGATCGCATCATTATATCATATCTATCAATTGACTATATCCCATACCATGCAAATATACTTCATATTAAAGTAATAATTAATTAAAATTACTTATTCACACATAGCACTTTGATTTTCACCTCCTTATATAGTTCTAGCCTTAGCAAATACCATGTGTCAAAACCATACAAGTTTCGATGGTATTCTTGGACAGGATTAAATAACCATTATTGTGCTCAATATTATGGGCTAACACCATCGTAAATATCTCTTCTAATATAAAATTATTTCGCTAGCACATACACGCCTTTTTTTCTTCGTACCCACATGTATACATGCCTTTGCCTTCACTAACTCGCATATAAATATTCAATTATTTATTTTTAACCATATTTTTATTCTTATCTAAAAACCTCTGTCAGAACTTTCTATCATTATTTTCTATCACTTTTTCACCTATGTACTCATCCATTTTCCATATATTTGGTGTTTTACAAGTGGGTTGCCATCAAGGACAACACATGTATCATAATGCCAACAATCTCCTCCATTGCACTTGATGGAAGTGATGTTGGTTTTTCATCACCACATCATGTAGATACCTTTTAGACACATCAACATAAAAATTATTCTAAACACCAAGTTACTCTCCCCCTTTCACATCAAGGGAAAAGGGAAGACCAATTTTGAAACAAGGTTTCTCTTTCCTTGTAGATATAAGAGCTTTGTAGATCTTATCTGCATTATAGTAACCATGCTCCCCCTACAAACATATTGAATCTTCAGATAGATTTTAATGAAGTTCATGAATCTATAACTCAACTTAGTATGACCTTTCCTATCACCAAGGACTCATACTTACATCAATCACCCAACCAAGTGGGGTTACATTTGTGATGCTACCACCTAACCATGTGGGATTACATTTTTGACACGGCTACCCAACCAAGCGGGATGACCTCAAAGTCCATACATGACTGAATATGGAAATTACTACATCATAGGTCTTAAAATTACCTTTATATCAAATTATAGATTGACTTTTATAACCAAGACCAAAGATCCTAAATAGAGAGATATCGTTGAACAAAATTAAATAACCATGATACACATAATTCCAATAATGCATTATACACTGTAAGGGTAATACTCCCCCTGAACCGGTGCTACCTGGAAATTTTCAACAAATCATTCATGAAGCATCTCCGTCAAGTAGATGAATATCAAAGAGGAAAATATAACTGGAAAACCATATCAATAGACTGTAGCCATCAACACCTAATAAATGGAACCAAATCATGACTGTTAGTAGCATGACTGAGTCTATTCTCAAGGTTGAGCCACTAATTTCATGTCAGAGAGAGCCATATGCGACTTTCTACAAATAAAATCACATATATATGCCACTATGCTTTGAGAAACTTGCGTCCTGAAATCAACCTTATGAAATTTCATCTGAAGAGAAGATAAGTTTAAAAATGCAATGAGGTAGAGACAACTCCCAAATTCTGTTTCAGATATTCAAATGCTTCTCTGGGAAAAGGTTCAGTAAATATATGAGTAACTTATACTTTAGAGGGAACATACTCCAACTTAACCTTTTTCTGAAGCACTTGTTCTCACAGAAAGTGATACTTAATAGGAATATGCTTGGCTTTGGAGTGCATAACAGTATTTTTTTTTTAAATTAATAACACTTGTATTATCACATAGGATGGAGATAGGTGGATAACATTTAATTTTAATCTTGCAATGTCTGCATAATCTAGAGAAGTTATGTGCAACAATATGAAGTAGCCACATATTCTTCTTTCGTTGTATATAAGGCAATGAAAATTGTTTTCTTGCTGAATCAAGATACTAATAGAGGCCCCATATAAAATTCACCTCCTCTAGTGATTTTCCGCTCATGAACATTTCAAGCCCAATCTGCATCTATATAAGCATGAAGAGTAAGATAAAAAAGTTTAGGATACCATAGACCAAAATATTTAGTTCCTTGGAGATATTTGAATATTGTCTTTACTTCCTTAAGACATGATTCATTTGTATTGGCTTGGAAACGTCCAATAATCCCAATTGCATGCATGATATCTGGTCTAGTATCTGTTAGATAAAGCTAATGCCCAATCATAGACTTGTATTATGGTTGGTTTACATTGGGAGAACCATCATGAGAACTAAGGTTACATCCTATCATCATTGGAGTACACACATGTATTTAGTCTTCCATCCCATACTTCTTCAGAATTTGTTTGAGATGTTTTCTTTGTGAGAGAAAAATGTCATCTTTTGCTTGTTGCATTTGTAAACCAAGAAAATATGTTAGTTCCCAAAGTAAATACAAACCAAATTCTTGCTACATAGCAGAAGAAATTTTTTGACTCATACATTCTTCATTACTTCAAAAAATGACGTCATCAACATAAACAACAATGATTAACAGTTTATCATCCTCAATTTTTTTGTACAGGTTATTGTATGCAGATATTGTTTTGAAGCCTTGTTGTTGAATATATTTGTCAAGGTGATAATACCATGCTTGTAGAGCTTCTTTTTTCCCATATCGAGCCTTTTTTAGTTTCATACAAGTTTTTAATCATTCCACAAAATGAACCCTTCTTGTTTTTCTATATATACTTCTTCTTCTTCTAGATCTCCATTAAGGAAAGAAGATTTTACCTCCATTTGATAAACATTGAAATGTTGAAAACTTGAAAATGAAAGAAACATTCTTATGGCTTCAAGTCTGGCCACTGGTGAAAATGTTTCTTCAAAGGCTATACCTTCTTGTTGGGCATAAAATTTACAAACAATTCTAGATTTGTTTCTAATTACATGTCCATTTCCCTTCAACTTATTTTTCAATATCCATTTTGTCCCAATAATTTTTTTTCATGATACCTTGGAACCCATTCCCAATCATTATTATTTTTAATTTGATCAAGTTCTTCATCCATGGCCTTAACCCAACATTGATATGTACTAGTCTGATTTACATTTTGTGGTTCTATGGTGGATAATAACACTAGATAACTAGGATATCTTAGAAGGATTCTTATTTTTTGTACCCTATATTCCTTTTCTCCTAGAATTTGAGTTTCTAGATGATTAGTTTGAACATACCTAGATGGATCCTTTTCTTTATCTGATGTGTCTTCTTTTGATGTTTCATTAGTTTCTTCTTCTATACCATCATGCTTTTATGTGGGAAAGAATTCATCATCATCATCATCCTATTTCGTTGTTGTTTTCCTTTTGGGAGTTGTGCATGCGTCCTCAATCACAACATCAATACATTAAAAAAAAAAAAGACGTCTATTATTATAGAATTTGTATCCTTTACTTATAGCAGAGTAACCAAGAAGTATTCCTTCATTTGATCTAGCTTCAAACATAATAAGTTTTTCATCATTATTTTTTATGAAACATTTTCTACCGAAAACTCTAAAATTCTTCATAATGGTAGGCTTACCATATCAATGTTCATAAGGAGTTTTATCACTATTCACATGAACATGGGCCTTGTTGAGAATACTTACTACGGTATATGAAACTTCACTCCAGAAGGTGTTAGGAGTTCCAGACTCATCGAGCATAGCACGAGGCATTTGTTGAACTATTATATTCATTCTTTCTAGCATGCTATTTTTTTGAGTAGTTATGACTAAAGAAAATTGTCTTTCTATGCCATGTTGTTCACAAAAATAAAAGAATTCATCCGATATGTATTCTCCTCCTCGGTCAGATCTGAGATATTTGATTTTTACATCTAATTCATTTTTAACTAATGATTTGTATACCGTAGATTTATCAAATGCTTCATCTTTATGTTTCAATAAACCAATCCAACACATTCTAGAGAAATCATCAATGAATAAGATATAGTATTGTTCTCCATGAGGTGAATTTTTCTTTACAAGTCCACAAAAATAAGTATATATAAGTTCAAGATGCTTGCTTATTGATCCTTCTTTTGCATTGAATTGAACTCTAGTTTTCTTACCGAATTAACATCACTTACATATGGTACTTTTTGGTAGGGTGATGTTGGGTAGACCACAAACATCTTTGAGCTTGATGGATTTTATTATTTGAGAAAGAATTAGATATACCAACCCTCTATTCCCTATCCAGTTTTCCTCAAATTTGCCCAAATAACATTGTTCTTGGCCACCTTTCAATATATGCACATTGCTTGGTGTTCTTGTTACTTTTATTATTGTCTTTCCTGTGTCAATTTCATGAACCACACATTCTATTGATTAGAAGAACACCTCATTTCCTTGTTCAGACATTTGGCTAAAAATCAACGAGTTATGCTTTAATCCATAAATATACATAAAATTAACATCTTTTACATCTTTTTTTAGAAAAATAGATCCTTTACCGTTAATAAAAACAGGGGAGTCATTTCCAAAAGTGACATTCTTTTATTTTTCTAATACATTGTATGAAATGAGTTTATATTTATCACCTATCATGTCATTATAAAATCCAATATAAATTTACCATTTATTTTGTTCTCCTTCTGCAAATAAACCTATGCCATAACTTTCGGATTGTAAGTCCTTCTTTTTCCATACCTTAGAATTTGTTGATAATTTCTCCTTCGGCTGTAATTTTCTCCTGCATTGAGATTCCTCATGTCCAAAGTTATTGAATAACATGGATTTAATTTCATATTTAAGAGGATAGAAATGGTTATAAGTATTTTTCTTTATTCTTGTCTCATTTCTTTCTTTCATTTATTCTCTAGTCATGATGGTTTTGTATGCAACATGTTGAGCAACTTTGTGACCAAAATTATGACATTAGAGAAATTGTCCATTAAAGAAGAAATGTATGTGATCATAGAACCTTCTAGTTTTGTTTCCCTTATGAATGATTCTTCTATTTTTGTTCATCCTTGAATTAGAGAGAACATGATTTACCTATGAAGTGTCTTTGTTCTCCTGTTGAAGGTTGAAACTTTGTTGACTAGCTTTTTCTGCATTTAGATAACTTATGTTTGTGGTTGGGGTTATTTTTTTCTGTGATGATTCACCAATGTATCCAAGACCTATCTTCATTAGAGGAGAGTATTAAACCTTGATAATTTCATCTACGGTTTTAGATCCTTTAGCAAATCTGATATTTAAAGCTTTTATTTTCTCAAGTTCGTTTATTAGACTTACTATTTCACATTCTAACTTATTAGCATGCTTCTCCTTTTCTATGAGTTGATTCTTTATATAATCTATGGCTACTTCTTTTTCTTCCAAACATATTTTGATTTGAGTAATTTCTTCAAATAAATCATTTTCTTCTAAATAATCCATAAAATTATCTTTAGACTCATTAGTGTCTCTCTAAAATGCCATCAGTAATTTAAGATCTTGATCAGATTCTACTTCTTCATTATTTGAAAAGCCATCACTATCTTCATTAATATAATAACTTTTTCTATTATCAAATCATCTCCTATTAACCTTTTCAATATCCTTCTTCTTATCATGGTAATCCTTATCAGGACATTTAGAAGCATTGACCCACTTTACCACAAGCAGAACATTTGAAGGGAAGCTTACCTCTGATCCTTCCAGTGCTAAGTTGAAGTTTATTTACAAAATTTACCTTATCTTCTTCTGATAAATACCCTGATTCTTTTTTTCTTCCTTTTCCTTTCCTTTGCAATTGATTTAAATGTGGCTTCTCTGACTACGGATGGGCCTCCATTTCTCATTTCAGAAATTGTAACGCCCCCAATTCATGTGAATTCTTTTGAAAGTTAGATACTTGAACTTTACATCCTAAGGGGAGTGGACCCCAAAGGATAATTATTTGGTGAATGTAATTAAACATTTTATTGAGGAAATGAATAAATTATTGTGGTGCAAATTGACCAAAAATGAGATGATGAGATCACTTGCTAAATCTGTGAGGATGGATGAGGCAAATATTTCCCCACAATCTTTCAAAAATCCTTGAAAGACAATAAGTTTTAAATTTAGATTTTTGAAGGAAAAATCTGAATTTCCCCAATGATGAGGAGAGTAGTTGGGAAGAGGTAAAAAGCTGGGAAAGCTGAGGAAAAGCATAAAACAGCTTTAAAGAATCCCTAAATTGGGAAGCCTAGGAAAACAAGAAGAAAAGCATCCTGAGATTCTGGACGCAGAATTAGAAACATGCTTTGGGGAACAATAGCTTAAATAAGCTACTCCTAAATAGATTGAGGTTAGTCTATGGTGGAGGTGATCTCAGCTCGGGGGTGAGTTCTGGGAGAAAAATGGAACTCTAAGGTTGGGAGGTTGGTCATTTTGCTGAGTGGTATGTAATTCTACTTATCTGTTGTTTTCTTGACTTCAGTATGAATTGGCTACATATAAAGGTTTGTTATACATTATGCTGTAAATGCTACATTTAACAGAATCAGTAGAAGGTATTCACCTTCAAAACTCTGTATAGTTGTAGACGTTATCTGTGTGAAATAGAATCCACTAGAATTTCTAAACCATCTCTGTTCAGATCTAGGGATACTTGTATGTCCACAGAATACAATACTTGAATTGATTTCAATCTGCTTCTCCTATGCTAATACACTCTATGAGCAAGAATAAAATGGAGCAATAGGAGAGTTATTATAACCAGATCAGAATGTGCATATGAGAATACATAGTTAAATTGAAAAAAAAAAACATAGCCTGCACTAGAAATCTGTACATTCCTCATATGATAACAGAGGTATATAGGAAGTAAATTTTACATGCAGAAGTTCCTAGTACTGTTCAAGCATCTGTAAATTTTATCTTAAAAATTTGAAACGGTAAGAAGTCTTTGGCATAAAATAAAAAAATAAAAATTATTTGGGTATTAGTCATCACAAGAAAAATTGAAGGTCAAGAAATTCCTGAAGAAGGCAGGACCAGAAGAAAACCTATATTCGGACTGTCAGAAATTGTATTACAGTAGTTATAGCTGGAGAAATTTATTGTTCATCCATTAACCCTTAGAAACGAGATACCATATTATTAATGTAGTGAACAGTATATCTCTAGACACAATAGAATTAGACTATGTAAATGGTGTATAAACATCTCTGTCTATGCAGAAAAAATTTAATCATATTCATGCCTTACATGTATCATTGCATATAACTGTACTAGCAATGATTTTAGAAACCCATATAAAACTAAATGAATACTTTTATCTACTACACGTCCTCAAGATAAATTTCCAAAGAAGAAACGAGAAGCTAAGTATGATGCGAAAGCACTTTCAAGCATGGAATCATTGATTTACAATAGCGATCTACACTTGAAAATCTAGATCGGTGGGTAGCACAGTCATCACCGACATCTTCTGAGATTTATATTATCTACACGAATTGAACCAGGAAATCAAGGTATTTACAACAAGAACATCAGAACATAATAGAGATAAAAAAAAAAACGAAATTGCAGAAGGTAACTAATATGGTGCGCAAACATGTCATAGACAGAAATGACAGGTTATCCTTCTAGTGCGAGACAGCACAAATTATATAACGAGAGAAAAAACTGTAGGAGAGAATATGTCGTTGAGGGAAGGGGCGGCTATAGATTTCATGAACGAGTATCAAAACCAATAAACTGAAAAATAAAGAACGAGGTCAGCCTAATGACAGTCCTCCATTCAAAGATAAAACCAAAGTGTGCGCATAATTCATTGTCCATTCGTATGGGTTCCATGACATTAAATACATAAATAAAATCGAATAGAAATGTGGTGCATTTTCTGCGCAATTTGGGTTTAAAAACCAGTATCATATAGTCTTGATACAACATTGACTGCTTTGACAGTCATACCCGGCAACGTAAAACAATGGCAAAAACGAAAAAACTTAACAAAGTTGGTGGGACGTCAACTGTGTACATAGTAAAACGAAACGCCTGAAAGGAAGATTAGGGCATCGAAGGAACGACTAGGTCGTTGCCAGAGGAAATGGAAAACGAGCATGGTCGAGAGTTACGTTTGCCAGCGTGCTCACATCACCTGAAAACAAAAATACCATACGCCTTTGAAGAGGCACAAGCCGAAAATCGAGTCGATAAACTAGTAGATGGTATAATATGGAAATGGCGGGAACTAGGGTTACTTGTACAAGTGACGAGGAACGAATAGAAACCCTGAAGAAAAATATAAGAATGGCATCCATCGTAGCGAATGCTATCTGTAGAAAATAAAATACAATTGGTTCTTATATATCTATATACACATCTATCACAACAAATAAACACAGTGGGAGTTTCAACTAACCATAACGAGTTGAAGAGACTTCACCTTAAACCCGCTCAGGCTGTCTGTCGAAGTTCAAACCCTCACACATCTTCAGAACTCAAATGCAAAATGGAGAAGCATAGACATAGAACGCAGTGGGTTGGAGTCTGCGGACTTGGGAAACAATCCAACGCATGTTCGGATGAGGCGTCATCCTGGCAACCAACAGAAAATTTCATAGAATATACATCATCAAATCTAAAAGATATCGAACATAGAAAGGAAAAATTTTAGATGTGAACTTGGTTACCTTCCCGCTGAAAGCCAGAACCACGCACTGGAAAGAAAAATCCTCCTGAGTTGCGGCACTTCGTGGAGTGGAGAGAAAAGCAGAGATGCATATGAGAAAGGATAATGAGATGAAACGAATAACCTGGAAGATAACGAGGCTGGGAAAAATGTGTGTTCGGTTGAAACCCTAGCTCGTGGCTCGATATCAACCCGGTGTCAATTCAACATAGGAATGGCGTTCTAGGGTTTCCGAAATAAAATCAAACGCATAGACAAGGACTCATGAAAATCCTGATGGAGATCGAAACATTAAACTCCAGTGTAGAAAATCGTACGTTTAGTATCATGTGTCAGATGAACAACTCAGAGTCGGATTATCACGCAACTGAAACGAATCGACAATCCCCAAACGCATGAAGGCCATAGCTGGCACGAATCTCTGATATACAAAACTCGATTTCATAAATCTAAGTGTATACTTCACACTGAACTCGTATCAAGTCAAGGTACCCAGGTTGGGTAAAACAAATTAATTCTTCATGCCACAGGGACGTAGGACCGAGGTTGACAAGCCTACACTTGTTGACCATTTATGGGTCTTTTATATCTCATATATATGCAAGTGATAAAATGAATCGTTATCAAATGTAATTCACACCATCGCTGTACATGTAGCGTACCCATGGTAATGGGAATAAGACCCCTTTCCAATAGTACGCCATTCCCCACAAAAAACTTTGAAAAGATCAGGATTATGTAAAGGCCGAAAGTTCCATTAGGATGTAGTGAAATTGAAGACTTAAATTGAGGTATTGATGGGACAGAATGACTTAACGAGGGTATTATAAAAATGTAAGGGTTGTCTTATATTTTATGGAAGTTTAAATAAAAAATTATCATATGAGATAAATCGAAGATAATCATGTAAAATTAAGGGTGCATTAAGATGAATTAGATTCAACCATGAAAGACAAGTCAATCACCTATATATATATAAAAAAAAAAAAAAAATTGGTTGGAAAAAGGGAGACATGACAAATGGTATCAGAGCCCAAGTTATAAAACTAGGCTAGTGACTTAGTGCTCACGATTGCTGTGTACTCACTGTGTAATTTTGGTTGCTGTAGCACAAGTTTTGTTTTTGTTGGTTGTTTTTTTCTGTTCACTGATCTTTGCTGTGTAGTGTACAGTGGAGTGATAGAATGGAAGAAGGTGGAGAAATTTATGTTGATCTGCGTGGTGAACCAGATACCAATGCGGCCATGATGGCTATATTGCGAAAATTGCAACAAGAATTGGCTGAGATAAAAATCCAGAATGACAGATTTTCATTGGCCAGTGAGGAGCAGGAAAGGCTCATCCGGGAATTAACCTCACGGAACAGCCAAGAAGGCGAAGGTTCCGGAAAGAGGAAAACTGATGAATCTGATGAGGAGTATACTATTTGACATCAGGATAAGCAGAAAAAGGAATTGCAAAGGGAATTCTGAAAAATCAAACCTCCCTCCTATGACGGGGAGAAGGAGGAAGATGTTGAAGCCTGGTTGCTAAATATGATTAAGTATTTCCAGGTTTATGAATATGAAAGCAATTTGAAGGCCAGATTAGCTGTCTACCAGCTACAAGGTAAGGCTACCCTGTGGTGGGAGGAGACAAAGATGGTACATGCCATAGATGAAAAGACAGTTACTTGGGAAGACTTTCAAGCTAAATTCAAGAATCCCTACTTGAATGAGCGGTACTATGATGACAAAGAAAAAGAATTTCATGAGCTTAGATTGGGACAGCTCACTATTGATGAGTTTGTTACTAAATTTACCAATATATTAAGGTATGTACCTTATATAAGGGAGGAAAAGGAAAAAGTACAGAGGTTTCTGAATTGTTTGCCTATGGTTTACAAGGAGAAAATTGAGTTTGATAATCCAAAAACAATGGAAGAAGATGTTAGAAAAGCTAGATTGTGTTACCAACAGTTCAAAGGAAAAACTGATCAAGGAAAAAGTTGGGTAAGTAAGAATGAATTCAAAGGGAGAAAATAGAAACCAGCCTATCTAAAGAATTTTGGCAGAGATCATCAACGAAAAAGGTTTAGTAAACCCAAAGAAAGTCAAACTGCACAGTCTCAAGTGGCATCGAAACCAATAGAGGGAGACAATAAAAAGGAGGGAACAGTCAGAATGAAGGAGCCCTTGAAATGTTGGGGCTGTGGAGAACCCCATATTTTGAGGGACTGCCCTCATCGAAACATTCATATGCTCATGAGAGATAGGGAAGCGACAACAGTAAATGATATAGCTAGAAACATACCAACTATTAGTGCAGCCCTGGAAAATCGGCAAGCAGAACATCAAGCAACCATGGTGGAAATGGAGGGTAAGATTTCTGACCTACCTGTTTCTGTTCTGATTGATCCAGGTGCTTCTTTGAGTTACATTAGTCCAAAGATTGTAGAAAAATGTAACTTAAAAACTGAAAAATTTCAACAGTCATGGTTGGTACAACTGGCCACTGGAACAAAAAGAAAGGTAACACATAAACTGCCCAGAAAAAAAATTCAATTAAATGAGTTTCGAACAGAAGTGAATTTGAACATTCTACCCTTAGGGTCATATGATCTATTGATAGGAATGGATTGGCTAGAAAAGAAGAAAGCTTTGATGAATTGCTGGGATAAGACCTTGCACTGTGTAGATGAGGAAGGGAAAATGTTTATCCTCAAAGGGAAACCAAAACCTATTTCTGTAAGACAAATTTTAGCATTGCAATTAAAAAGAATAGCTAGAAAAGGATACCAAGTTTATGCAGTGCATGTGGAAGAAACAGAACAGAAAACTGAAGAAGAATTACTGGATGCTGTACCAGTAATAAGAGAATTCAAGGGAGTTTTTCCAAAGGAAATCCCTCACCTTCCTCACAAAAGAGAGATTGACTTCTCAATCGATCTGGTGCCAAGAGCAACACCTGTTTCATGAGCACCTTATCGAATGAGTCCTCCTGAACTGATGGAATTGAAAATGCAATTGCAAGAACTGCTAGATAAAGGGTATATCAGACCAAGTGTGTCTCCTTGGGGAGCACCAGTGCTGTTCGTGAAGAAGAAAGATGGAACTTTCAAGATGTGCATTGATTACATGCAACTGAATAAGTTGACCATTAAAAATAGATATCCTTTGCCTAGAATCGATGATCTTTTTGATCAAGTGAGAGGAGCTTCAGTATTCTCAAAAATTAACTTAAGAACTGGTTACCACCAGCTTAGAATTAAAGAGGAAGACATCAGCAAAACAGTCTTTAGAACCAGGTATGGCCACTACGAATTTGTAGTGCTACCTTTTGGGTTGACAAATGCCCCTGCCACATTTATTTGTCTAATGAACAGTGTGTTAAACAAGTATTTGGATAAATTTGTCCTTGTGTTCATAGACGATATTCTAGTTTACTCAAACAGTGAAGAGGAACACAAAGAACACCTGAGGATAGTGTTCCAAACTCTAAAGGAAAATCAGCTATATGCTAAATTCAGCAAATGTGAGTTTTATAAAGACAAGATCCAATACTTGGGTCATATTATTTCTGAACAAGGCCTTGTTGTTGACCCGGAGAAGATAAAGGCTATAAAAGAATGGCCAGTGCCCACTGATGTTTCAACAGTTAGATCATTCATGGGGATTGCCGGCTATTATCGCATATTTGTGGAGAGATTTTCTGCCATAGCACATCCCATCACTTCCTTACAAAGGAAAGGTGTCAAGTTTGAATGGACTGAAAAATGCCAAAACAGTTTCGACAAATTAAAACTGAAACTTACTACAGCCCCTATACTGAAGATTGCATATCCTGATAAAGAATTTGTGGTATGTACGGATGCATGTAGAGAATGATTGGGAGGAGTTCTTTTACAGGAAAATTCAGTGATTGCCTATGAATCCAGGAAACTGAAGATACATGAACAGAATTATAGTGCCTATGATTTAGAATTAGAAGCTGTTATTCATGCTTTGAAAATGTGGTGGCACTATCTACTTGGAAAAAGATTTACATTAATGACTGATCATATTAGTCTCAAATATTTCTTTTCTCAAACTGAATTGAATGCCAGACAGGCCAGATGGCTGTCCTTTTTAAGTGAGTTCGACATGGACATAAAACATATAAGAGGGAAAGAAAATAAATTTGCTGATGCATTGAGCAGAAATGCTTGTGAAAATATCAATAATATTGGAAGTAGTGCTCAGATTGATGTAGAAGAATTAGTGATTAAAGCAGCAAACCAAGACCCAAATTATGAAACACTTCTGGTAAAATTATAGAAAAGGGAGAAAAATGGTTTCACTCAAAACCAAAAAGGGTTGATCTGTTATAAGGGCAGATTGTATATTCCCAATGTAGAGTCTTTAAAAAGAGAAATTCTATATGAATACCACAAACCACCGTATGCAGGACATCCAGGATATCAGAAAATGTTAACAGCCCTGAAAAAGAAGTTGTTCTGGCCAGGAATGAAGAGAGAGGTAGCAGAATATTTAAGTAGATGCATGGAATGTCAACTAGTTAAGGTGGAACACCAGCATCCTGCCGGCCTTCTGAACCCTTTTCCCATTACAGAATGGAAATGGGACACTGTTTCCATGGACTTCATTATAGGATTACCCAAAACCAAATACCAGCATGATTCTGTAATGGTAGTAGTAGACACTTTAACCAAAGTTGCTCACTTTATACCAGTGAAATCCACCTTTGGAACAGCTCAAGTAGCGAATGTGTTCCTGAAGGAGATAGTAAGATTCCATGGGGTCCCTAAGGTGATTGTTTCTGATAGGGATGCTAAATTTACAGCAGCCTTTTGGAGGGGATTATTTGGAGGAATGGGCACTAAATTGAATTTTAGCACTGCCTGCCACCCTCATACTGATGGTCAAACAGAAAGAACTAATCAAATTTTGGAGGACATGCTGAGAATGTATGTCATGGAGAGACCCACAAAGTGGGAAGATTTCTTACATTTAGCTGAATTTGCTTATAATAACAGCTATCAATCCTCCATAAAAATGAGTCTGTTTGAAGCACTCTATGGAAGGAAGTGTCGTACTCCTTTGAGCTGGAGTCAACCAGAAGACAAACTAATGTTGGGACCAGATGCTTTACAAGAAATGGAAGGAATTGTCAAACAGATACAAAAGAACATCAAGATAGCAAAATATCACCAGAAGAGTTATGCAGATCAGAAAAGAGTGCATAGAGAATTCAAAGTTGGGGAGCATGTGTATTTGCGTATTAAACCCAAAAAGAGCACCCTTTATGCTGGGAGTTGTGCAAAATTGGCCCCTAGATACTGTGGTCCCTTTGAAATATTAGAAAGGGTGGGACCAGTGGCTTACAAGCTGGCCTTACCACCCCATGTTAGAGTTCATGATGTCTTTCATGTTTCATTATTAAAAAGATATGTGCATGATGCTTCTCACATAGTTGATTGGAATGTGGTACAGGTGGAACCAGAAGGGGAGTTTTTGCTAGAACCGCTTCAAATATTGGAGCGAGAAGAAATTGAATTGAGAAGTATAACGGTAGCAAGAGTAAAGGTGCAGTGGAAGCACTTTACTGCTGAAGAAGCTACCTAGGAACGAGAGACTGAAATGATGGAAAAATATCCATTTTTGTTTGCAAAATAAACTCTAGTAGTCGAATAACAACACCGAGGATGGTGTTTATTTTCAGAGGGGGAATATGTAACGCCCCCAATTCATGTGAATTCTTTTGAAAGTTAGATAATTGAAATTTACATCCTAAGGGGAGTGGACCCCAAAGGATAATTATTTGGTGAATGTAATTAAACATTTTATTGAGGAAATGAATAAATTATTGTGGTGCAAATTGACCAAAAATGAGATGATGAGATCACTTGCTAAATCTGTGCGGATGGATGAGGCAAATATTTCCCCACAATCTTTCAAAAATCCTTGAAAGACAATAAGTTTTAAATTTAGATTTTTGAGGAAAAATCTGAATTTCCCCAATGATGAGGAGAGTAGTTGGGAAGAGGTAAAAAGCTGGGAAAGATGAGGAAAAGCATAAAACAGCTTTAAAGAATCCCTAAATTGGGAAGCCTAGGCAAACAAGAAGAAAAGCATCCTGAGATTATGGACGCAGAATTAGAAACATGCTTTGGCGAACAATAGCTTAAATAAGCTACTCCTAAACAGATTGAGGTTAGTCTGTGGTGGAGGTGATCTCATCTCGGGGGTGAGTTTTGGGAGAAAAATGGAACTCTAAGGTTGGGAGGTTGGTCATTTTGCTGAGTGGTATGTAATTCTACTTATCTGTTGTTTTCTTGACTTCAGTATGAATTGGCTACATATAAAGGTTTGTTATACATTATGCTGTAAATGCTACATTTAACAGAATCAGTAGAAGGTATTCACCTTCAGAACTCTGTATAGTTGTAGACATTATCTGTGTGAAATAGAATCCACTATAATTTCTAAACCATCTCTGTTCAGATCTAGGGATACTTGTATGTCCACAGAATACAATACTTGAATTGATTTCAATCTGCTTCTCCTATGCTAATACACTCTATGAGCAAGAATAAAATGGAGCAATAGGAGAGTTATTATAACCAGATCAGAATGTGCATATGAGAATACATAGTTAAATTCAAAAAAAAAACATAGCCTGCACTAGAAATCTGTACATTCCTCATATGATAATAGAGGTATATAGGAAGTAAATTTTATATGCAGAAGTTCCTAGTACTGTTCAAGCATCTATAAATCTTATCTTAAAAATTTGAAATGGTAAGAAGTCTTTGGCATAAAATAAAAAAATAAAAATTATTTGAGTATTAGTCATCACAAGAAAAATTGAAGGTCAAGAAATTCCTGAAGAAGGCAGGACCAGAAGAAAACCTATATTCGGACTGTTAGAAATTGTATTACAGTAGTTATAGCCGGAGAAATTTATTGTTCGTCCATTAACCCTTAGAAACGAGATACCATATTATTAATGTAGTGAACAGTATATCTCTAGACACAACAGAATTAGACCATGTAAATGGTGTATAAACATCTATGTCTATGCAGAAAAATTTAATCATATTCATGCCTTACATGTATCATTGCATATAACTGTACTGGAAATGATTTTAGAAACCCATATAAAACTGAATGAATACTTTTATCTACTAAACGTCCTCAAGATAAATTTCCAAAGAAGAAACGAGAAGCTAAGTATGATGCGAAAGCACTTTCAAGCATGGAATCATTGATTTACAATAGCGATCTACACTTAAAAATCTAGATCGGTGGGTAGCACAGTCATCACCGACATCTTCTAAGATTTATATTATCTAAACGAATTGAACCGGGAAATCAAGGTATTTACAACAAGAACAGTAGAACATAATAGAGATAAAAAAAAAACGAAATTTCAGAAGGTAACTAATATGGTGCATAAACGTCATACACAGAAATGACAGGTTATCCTTCTAGTGCGAGACAGCACAAATTATATAATGAGACAAAAACCTGTAGGAGAGAATATGTCGTTGAGGGAAGGCGCGACTATAGATTTCATGAACAAGTATCATAACCAATAAACTGAAAAATAAAGAGCGAGGTCAGCCTAATGACAGTCCTCGATTCAAAGATAAAACCAAAGTGTGCGCATAATTCATTGTCCATTCGTATGGGTTCCATGACATTAAATACATAAATAAAATCGAATAGAAATGTGGTGCATTGTCTGCGCAATTTGGGTTTAAAAACCAGTATCATATAGTCTTGATACAACGTTGACTGCTTTGACAGTCATACCCTACAACGTAAAGCAATGGCAAAAACGAAAAAACTTAACACAGTTGGTGGGACATCAACTGTGTACACAGTAAAACGAAACCCCTGAAAGGAAGATTAGGGCATCGAAGGAACGACTAGGTCGTTGCCAGAGGAAATGGCAAACAAGCATGGTCGGGAGTTACGTTTGCCAACGTGCTCACATCACTTGAAAAAAAAAATACCATACGCCTTTGAAGAGGCACAAGCCGAAAATCGAGTCGATAAACTAGTATATGGTATAATATGGAAATGGCTGGAACCAGGGTTACCTGTATAAGTGACGAGGAACGAATAGAAACCCTGAAGAAAAATAGAAGAATGGCATCCATCGTAGCGAATGCTATCTGTAGAAAATAAAATACAATTGGTTCTTATATATCTATATACACATCTATCACAACAAATAAACACAGTGGGAGTTTCAACTAACCATAACGCGTTGAAGAGACTTCGCCTTAAACCCGTTCAGGCTGTCTGTCGAAGTTCAAACCCTCACACATCTTCAGAACTCAGATGCAAAATGGAGAAGCATAGACATAGAATGCAGTGGGTTGGAGTCTGCGGACTTGGGAAACAATCCAACGCGTGTTCGGATGAGGCATCATCCTGGCAACCAACAGAAAATTTCATAGAATATACATCATCAAATCTGAAAGATATCGAACATAGAAAGGAAAAATTTTAGATGTGAACTTGGTTACCTTCCCGCTGAAAGCCAGAACCACGCACTGGAAAGAAAAATCCTCCTGAGTTGCGGCACTTTGTGGAGTGGAGCGAAAAGCAGAGATGCATATGAGAAAGGATAATGAGATGAAAGGGATAACCTAGAAGATAATGAGGCTGGGAAAAATTTGTGTTCGGTTGAAACCCTAGCTCGTGGCTCAATATCAGCCCGGTGTCAATTCAACATAAGAATGGCATTCTAGGGTTTCCGAAATAAAATCAAACGCACAGACAAGGACTCATGAAAATCCCGATGGAGATAGAAACATTAAACTCCAGCGTAGAAAATCGTACGTTTAGTATCATGTGTCATTTGAACAACTCAAATTCAAATTATCATGCAATTAAAACGAATCGACAATCCCCAAACGCATGAAGGCCATAGCTGGCACGAATCTCTGATATACAAAACTCGATTTCATAAATCTACGTGTATACTTCACACTAAACTCGTATCAAGTCAAGGTACCCGGGTTGGGTAAAACAAATTAATTCTTCATGCCACAGGGACGTAGGATCAAGGTTGACAAGCCTACACTTGTCGACCGTTTATGGGTCTTTTATATCTCATATATATGCAAGTGAGAAAATGAATCGTTATCAAATGTAATTCACACCATCGCTATACATGTAGCATACCCATGGTAATGGGAATAAGACCCCTTTCCAATAGTAGGACATTCCCCACAAAGAACTTCGAAAAGATCAGGATTATGTAAAGGCCGAAAGTTCCATTAGGATGTAGTGAAATTGAAGACTTCAATTGAGGTATTGATGGGACAGAATGACTTAACGAGGGTATTATAAAAATGTAAGGGTTGTCTTATATTTTATGGAAGTTTAAATAACAAATTATCATATGAGATAAATCGAAGATAATCATGTACAATTAAGGGTGCATTAAGATGAATTACATTCAACCATGAAAGACAAGTCAATCACCTATATATATAAAAAATAAAATATTTTGGTTGGAAAAAGGGAGACATGACAGAAGCAGTCAGGATCCCATGAAGTTGAAGAACAATGAGAGTCTACAGATCATGCTTTTCTTCAATCACTGACAATTTTGAATTGAATTTAGGAGTTAGAGATCTTAATATTTTGTCTACTAAAGTTGTGTCTTTTATGTATTCACCTAGATTTTTGATATGAGTTACAATCTCATCTAGATGCAGAAAGTAACTAGAAATACTTTCATCATTATGAATTATGAGATTTTCATATTTAATTCTGAGATTTTGAAGTTTAGAAATTTTTACCTTGCCATTTCCTTCATAGCTTAGGATGATTTTGTCCCATATTTCCTTTGATGTATTTAACTGCATAAATTTGAAATATTTTGATTTGGTCAGACTTCCCAATAATCCATTCAAAGCGAATAGAAAAACTGGATGAATGCTCTGCAACCTAGGGTTTCTCTTCGATCTCTGCAGCAACACTGTCAACGATCCCTCTGTCGCTATTACGATACACTGCCCCTCTGCCATCGATAGCCAGTAGGCTCTGCAACCTCGTCCATGGCTGACCCTCAGAGGGGGGCTGCCAAGCCTTCCCTTTCAGTGAATAATGGGCAGAAGGTGTAGAACATGACAAGAACTAAAGTCCCTGAACGAAGTCACGAGGTCACTACAGATTCTCCTATGCAAGAAAAGACAAACGCCTCAACTGCTCAGCCTGACAAGAGCAGTGAAAAATCGTAGGCTGAGAATGGTCAAATGGACATTCCCAAGGCAACTTCTATGACATGCAAACCTATCGCTGCGAAAAGGCCCAAGGTTGATCTTCCTAGCCACAGGATTAATGAACGAATCCAGTACATGAAGGACCATGCTCTCATTGGAAATTTTATTGGATTCTGGCCAAATGAGAAAGCCCTACATGATGGATCACAGCAAAATGGAAACCCAAGGGGCACATCACCCTACAGTTAGGTCCGAAAGGGTTTTTCACTGTGACATTCATTTGCTTAGAAGACAAGACTAGAGTAATGGATGAAGGCCCTTACTTTTCCAACTCAACAGGCTTGTATTTACGGGATTGTGTTGAAAGATTTAACCCCGACAAGGAGGACTTTAGCTGGGCCCCAGTTTGGATCTGGATGTATTCGCTCCCTCTGGAATATTGGGATGAAGATTCGCTAAGAGATATAGGTAAAAGCTGGGGTGAATTCATAAAAATAGCAGAAGAAACAAAGTTGCACAGATACACCTCTTATGCTCGCATCTGCGTCTTCATGCGTTTGGACAAGCCCCTTACGGACTCGGTAAGTCTTTATCATGATGATTTTGAATGGATTCAGCCCTTAGATTTTGAGCATGTCCCTTTTCGTTGTCACAAATGTCACGCTCTAGGCCATCTGTTCCAAGATTGCCCTCTGAATGCTCGACCCCATCCTCCTAGCCCCACTGATTCTTCAGACCAAGATGGCTTCACCAAAGTTTCTAATCGTAGAAGAGCTAATAAAAAAACCTCCACTGGGAAAAAACCCTTGCAAACTGGTGCCTCAGCCCCATCCACAAGCAACAACTTTGAGATTCTAGCTTCTGCCATAGATGATCCTCTTCATAATTTCTCGCCCATCCCTCAGAAGAGCTCTCCTAATCCTCCCCCTCCTCCCTCAGGCTCTACCCCCCTCTCCTCTTCCCTAAATAAAAGCTCATCCACCCCCTCGGAGTCTCCTCAAGACCTAGACTGGAAGCCAAATGGTATGGATGTCGATTGCATCCCAATTCAGTCTCTGCAAACTACACTCATTTCAGCAGACAACAGCCACTCTCAACATATGGAGGAAGAGCCGGAAAGTATCGACTTGAGAGGTCTCAACATTTTTGAATTAGAACAAGCATGCAAAAGAAAGGACTATGATAAGATTCCAGAGCACCAACTCAATGTCCTTGAAGTAATCATTTCTAGGGCCTACCAGCAACAACAACTAGGTATACAACCGGGCAGTCAATGGGATGGAAGTTACTTCGCCAAAGACTCAAAAAAGCGGGGAAGGAAAACAGATCTTCAAAGAACCATTACAATAGGGAAAATCCTGGTGGACTCAGGCAGATACTCTAAGCTGACAAAGTATTACAAGCAAACCACCCCTAGTGGATTATGAAGCTCACTTCATGGAATTTAAGAGGGCTCAACGGCTCCAGTAAAGTCTGTATGATAAAAAATATGATAAAGCAAGACCAACCTCAGATCTTCTTTTTGCAGGAAACTAAATGTAACAGCTATAATCACGGCCAGATCCTCTCCAGAGCTTGGCCAGGCAGTCATACGGTAGCTCTTGATGCGTCTAGTGCCTTGGGTGGTCTCACTATTTCCTGGAACGCACAAGCCATCACACTCTGAGATATTCATGCCTCCCACCACATCATTCAAGCCACCTTCCATATTATCGGCACTAATATACACAGACATTTAACTAGTGTCTATTTCCCTCAGGAGGTAGGTAACAAAATTGCTTTACTAGACACTATAGAAATGCTCAATCTCAATAGACTCCATCCTTTATGGATAGCCAAAGGCGATTTCAACATGATTATCAAACTGGAGGAAAAGCAGGGAGGTCGAGTCAAACTAGATCAGGAGAATTGCCACTTTAAAGACTTCATTCTTAACAACTCGCTTATCGATCTGCCATTTTGCAATGGAATGCACACTTGGCGTAATTGCAGGGCAGGAAGGCAGAAAATCGCCTCCAAATTAGACATGTTCCTTATATCTGATAGCGCGATTCATCTTGGCGGTGATCTATCGGCTTCCATCCTTCCCCTATCTAGATCGGATCACTGGCCAATCTCACTCCAATGGCTCCGGCCAGGGAATTATTCCCGGTGTCCTTTTCGCTTCGAAGGTTTCTGGCTCTCCCACCCCACTTTAAAAGACCTCATTATATCTATCTGGACTAACTCCCCTTCGCTAGAGCGTTCAAAAATGTTTTGGTTTCAACAGAAACTTAAATTTTTGAAAGCTCAAATAAAAAAATGGAACCACGAGACCTTCGAAAACATCTTCCAGGCTTAGCAAGCTCTCGACAAGGAAATGAAAGACCTCCAGCAAAATATCATTGCTGAGGGCCACATAGAAGAAACCTTGGAAAAGGAAAAGCTCATTCACATCCAGCTTGAGGAGCGCAGAGCTCAAGAAGAAATACTATGGAAGCAAAAGTCCCGAATCAGATGGCTGAAGGAAGGTGAAAGGAACACTAAATTCTCCCACAGAACCACAGTTCAAAGAAGAATGCACAACACCATCTCTTTCATTCAGAATTGTGAAGGAGAGCGATTGGAAAGTCATGCAGAGATTGAGCTGGAATTCATCAATCATTTCAAAGAGGTCCATCAAGAACCCCCAATTGATAGAAGGCCAAAAATCGATAAGATCACTCAAAATGTTCTGAAGCTCATCACAGAAGAACACAATCAACTTATTCTCAGACCTATCCTGCCTCAGGAGGTGGATCAAGCAATGCATCAGCTAAAGGAAGGCAAAGACCCCGGCCCAGATGGCTTCACCACTACTTTCGTCCATTCCTTCTGGGATCTCATCAAAGAGGAGGTTTGGTAGGTGGTTGAGGAATCCTGCACTCTTCATTGGCTTCTACCAGCCTTGAACTCTACTTTCATCGCCCTAATCCCTAAGGAAGAGAACATCAGAACTCCGGACAAGTTTCGTCCCATAGCTCTATGCAACGTTATTTATAAAGTGATATCCAAGGTCATCACAAACAGGTTGAAGCTGCTTCTGCCCCTTCTTATTTCTCAGGAAAAATCTGGATATGTAGAGGGAAGGCAGATTCTGGATGGCATCATTCTTACTTATGAAGTTATACACTCTCTGAAGCACTCCAAACAAGCAGGTATGCTCCTTAAGATCGACCTCTCCAAGGCGTTTGATAAACTAAGTTGGATCTATATTGAAAAAATGCTTTCAGCCTTTGCCTTCTCCCCAATGTGGATCCGGTGGATTGCAAGTTTAATTTCCTCTTCTTTCTTCTCGATTCTTATTAATGGAATTCCCTCTTGAACTTTCAGTCCCTCCAGAGGTATTCGTCAAGGAGATACGCTCTCCCCTTTCCTTTTTGTCCTCATGGCGGAGGGGCTGGGTCGTCACATTAAGCATGCTCTCTCTTCCCAGCTTCTTAAGGGCCTCTCAGTCCATAACTCTCCTCCTATCACTCATCAGCAATTTTTTGATGATAACATACTTTTTGGGTATCCCTCTGTTCAGGAAGCCTCTACCTATAAGTCCATTCTTTCTGACTTCTCGGAAGCCACTAGATTGAGTATAAACACTGTAAAGTCGCAGATCTTCTTCTTTCACACCCCGCCTGTCACTCAGCAAGCCATCGCTCACATCCTGGGCTTTTCCATAGCCTCCCTTCCTTATAAATACCTAGGATCTCCTCTCATTGACTCTGAAATCAAGCACACGTCCTGGCGTTTTCTTTTGGAGAAATTGGATTCTCGTATCAACCTCTGGACACAGAGAACTTTGAATATAGCCAGCAGATCAGTGCTTATTAAAGCGGTTCTTCAAGCGATGCCTCTCTATCTTTTCTCCATCTTGGCCGCGCCTAAATGGGTTCTGAAAAGAATAAGGGCTCTTCAATGCAATTTTCTATGGGGAACAACAGGTACTCATCGCAAATGGGCCTAGCTAATTGGTCGACAGTCTGCCAGCCTAAGGATAATGGAGGCATCGGGTTAAGAGACCCTCAGCATAGCAATGAAACCATGGGCACCAAAATATGGTGGCAGTGGTTCTCTTTTCCTAACAAACCTTGGGCAACACTCTGGACAATAAAGTATGCTAACAGAAGGCCTGTGGAAGAGCTCATTAGATTTACTCCCGTGGAAAAAGGATCACTAATTTGGAATGCAGCCAAACAACATTATCACCTCATCCAAAAACATAGCTTCTGGGAAATACGGAATGGCAGCTCAGTAAGGTTCTGGACGGATGCCTGGCAGCAAATACCCAAACTCACTAGTATATATAGTCAACCTCCTAGCCCAAAATGGGAAGAGCAACAACAGGAAACAGTACAACACCAATGGGCACAGGAGCCAGCTCAGGGGTACGGGCTATGGAAACAGATTGACACTTTGATCAGAAATGCAGACAACCAAGCCAAGGAGGCCTTAGAAAGCAAGCTCTAGAAAAGGCGTATAAGAATTTCCGAAGGCAAGGATATCTTAAGATGGGGCTACACCCTAAAAGGATCATTCTCCACCAAAGAGGCTTACAAAATATTATGCAATAACCAGAGGCCTTTGGATCTTATTTGGAGCAAAATTTGGGTGCTGGGCACCTGGCCCAAAGTTTCATTCTTCCTTTGGCTACTGGGGCATCGGAAAATTCTTACATGGGACAACCTTCGAAAACGAAATTTTCATGGACCTTCTATGTGTCCCAACTGTTGCTCTCAAGAGGAAATGCTCCAACACCTCATGAATTCCTGCCCTCTTGCCATCCAACTGTGGGAGAAAGCTAGCTTCCGTTGTCAAAAGAAATTTAGAGGGCCTGATGATATCATTAATTCCATTCGACTCTAGCATCAACACCCTTATCAAAGTGAACTTCTCAACTATTTATGGAGACTGATCCGAGGTCTGCTCCTTTGGACAATCTGGAAAGAAAGGAATAGGCGCATATTCAAATATCAAAGTACCCCATTGGACATCCTTTGGCACAACTTCTGTCTCAATCTCAAGGAGACTCTAGATCTTCATACTTGGACTCGGGAAGACTATCCTTCTCTAGCAATGGAGAAGTCCATTTGGAATAATTGGAACATACAACTTCCTCAACGAATGCCCAATCATAGACCCTCCCAAAGCCAAGCTGACAGCAAGCTTCCTTGGAGTCCTCCCCCTCAGAATACCTTCAAACTCAATTTTGATGGCGCCTCTAAGGGAAACCCTGGCTCTGCAGGTTTCGGAGGTGTATTCAGAAATCATCAGGGAGAGTCACTACTTTTATACTATGGAAACATTGGATGGGATACGAACAATTCTGCTAAACTGGAGGGTTTTTGGCAAGGGATCATCCTTTCCCAGAAATTTGGCTTCCATCCTCTGGAAGTTGAAGGCGACTCCCAAATCCTAATTTGCATGGCCAATCAACTCCTCAATGGGACCCGGGCGCACAAAATTGCCAACAGTTGGAGACTAGAAGCCAGATTGGAAGCAATTGAAAATTGGCTTCATACCAATCATGCCATCATCTTCCAACATGTAAAACGCGAAGGAAACAAGGTTTCCGACCTCCTAGCCAATACAAGAGTGGATAATGAACACGCTCTTCTCTCTGGCAATCTTGATATAATTCAGAATTATGCTCAAAAAATGGAACACATTTCACTTATTCAAAGGGATGCTACTCTCCCGGATGCGGGTGTACAGATGGAATGCTAATGAGATGGGACAGAGGCGTGGCGAGTCATGCCGACACTTGCTCATCCAGTACGCAAAGTTAATTTTCCCTCCACGCGACAGCCTACAGCATTTATACACTGCTCCTACCGAGGTCATGGGATTAGAAAATTTCAGCTCTCACTTGATCTCCTTAGCGACGGCTCTGGCCTTCGAGTGCTCTGGCTCGATTCACATCAAAGGAGTAGTTATGAAGGTTGATCTCCTATGCATGAGAAGGATGGATATGGTGCAAGTGGGCGCTGAGAATTCAAAGGATTGGTACCATACGCGCCGAGTTATATGTCACCTGGCCTCGGTTTTCATTCTCATTTGCATTGGTGTCGTTGGTTGGTATTTTCATCGCTGGGAGAGGGTCTGTCGGTTGGAGTTGTGTTATGTACAGAGTGTAGCTCTGACTCCCCAGTTCCCCGAGGGTCTCCTTCCAATCTCTAGCCTCCCTCTGCAGTCTTTTAGCTCTGTCTTTGCTTCTCTCAAGTATCTTCCGACTCTCACTATGCCTCGGCTGCGACACCGTATGCGGAGTCGACGAGGATGCTCCAGGGGATGCCCCTCCAGGGGTCACTCCAGCCCATCCTCAATCTCGCCTTCCTCGTCCAGTGGCCTAGGCACTGGCCATTACCCCAGGACTCGTAGTGGAAGGGGGTGCATTCATGGCGTCTATCAGAACCAGAGCTCCCAAGCGTCGCATCCTCAGGCCACCTCGGTCACCACCTTAGGCTCTGCACGTTTCATCTTTGACAGTGCCCTCACCCAAACTCGGATCACAGCTATCTTCTCAGTGGTATTTCTTGAGGAACACCAGCCTGGGGAGTCCAGCTCGCAGCCTGCGGTTCTTGCTGCGGAAATCGGCTAGTTCTCGAATATCAACTTGGAAATTGGTCGAGCTTCGGTGCAACCTCCGTCGTTCCCTGCAAGCTCTATTCAGGCTAAAGACAGGGCCCCAGCTGAACCAGGTCCCTCGGCCTCTGAAGAAGCGCTCGCCCGTGATATGCAAGCCTTTGGATGGTGCCGGATAGTGGAGGAGTCTCCTGACGATTAATGGGTTTGTTGCTTGTTTGTTCTTCTATTCCTGCTGCCCAAAATATTGGGTCTATCTCTGTTCTGTTGGTTGTGGAATTTTTTTGGCATCTTTTTGTCCATTTTTGGCTCAAAGTAAACTCTGAAATATCTCACTATGTTCCCCTGCATGGGCTATGGCAATTTTCTCTACTTCTTCTTGAAAAATCTACCTCTAAGGCAGTAGTCTCTGACTTCAGTCTTGTTGTAATATTATCCCTTTGTTAATAGATCATTTTTACTTAGAAAAAAATAATAATAATCCATTGACAGCTTTCTCTTTGGTTTCATATGTCTTCTTTGCTACTGGATCTGTGGGAAGTGTAGCTGGATATTAGTAACCTCCTTCGACAATTTCCGAGACATCTGCTCTAAGAGACCAAAGAGACGATCGTGTTCTTGTCTTGCAGAAGATTAAATTATTTCCGTTGAAGAGTGGTTGTATGATAGAGGTTGTTTCATCTTCATTGCTCGTCTTGGTAGATCTTCTTTCAAGCGATCAAGCTTCTTCTAAAGGACCTTCTCTGATTCCAATTGTTAGGAAAAATACTAAGGGGGTTGGGGGGTGGGGGGGTGAATCAGTATTTAAAAATCAAAATGACGTTTACTTTTATTTATTGAATTCTATACATGAATTTACTTAAGCCAACTAGTGTATGTACGCAACTTTCATTCAAGAAACTAGCATATGCCCAGAGAACTTATAATTCAAATAAAAAATCGTTAAATTTACTTATACCTGTCCATTAATGATTCATCAGACATTTAGTAAGTAGTAAACATGTGCAGTAAGAAAAAAATAAACCATCACACATAAGAAACAAACATGAACACTAGGATTTAAGGTGGAAACCTAATGTCAGAGAAAACCACCATTTTTGTGATCTATGTCTTCATTATTTATTATATAGAAAATTTATTATAATCTTGTATTGGTGAAAAATCATACCAATATGAAGGCAACCACCTGTAGAAGGTTACAACGTTCCTCGTTCTCCTTCTGCTACTAGAAGGGAGCTCCAACCCCCCGAACTTTTTTACCAACCACTAATGGAAGGGAGCCACAACCCCTTGGTCTAATCACCAACTCCTACTAGCAGGAAGCTTCAACTTCATCATCGAAGACTCCAACCCTCAACACCACTGAGGAACAAGTTTCATAAATTTTCACACTAGATCCAATAGTTCTAACATATCAAAATTTGTAGATCAATTGAAGTAAACATCAACCTAATTCAAACAAAACAATGAGATCATTATAAATAGACCAAAAAATTGAGCACATAATACTACATCCTCACACAGAATAAAATGCAAACCTGACAATTTTTATGCCAAAATATATACGCCACTATTGCTAAGGAAATCCGCATGCATACACATTTTTATGTGGTGCAACTGATGTATATATCTGAATATAACAAAATTTAGGATTCTAAATCAGTCACATAATTGACCAGAGATATTCTGAAACTTTTTTTAGCCTACAAAACCCTCATATAGTTATCAACATCAATCATTTTTCAATTAACCAACCATTTTTTTTAATCACAATCAACTAGCAACATAATCAATACTCAAACAACCCAGATATATATGAACACATCATTGACACATAACAGAAACATAGAAAAAATGATCAGAAATTTTCTTTGGCATTCTTCACTAAAGACTTTGGCTAGCATATGTGCCTTATAGAATACTTATTCTCGTATGAACATGCTTATCCTAAAACCAACTCACATATAGATCTCAATATTTTTTCTGAATATATATAAGTCCCTCTACAGAATAAAAACCACAGGTATACATGACATCCTCATGTCAAACCTGCGTATATATCTGTAAATAATTCAAGACTGTGCAATACTTCATAACTTAAAAATTACTCAAATCATACCCTTCATTGCAGAAAAAATGCGCTAGAACATAAATCTAAAAAACTCATAAACATATCATGAAAATACATAGTCATTTTAGGTCTGGAGATTGTGATCCATAATTGTAGTCATGAGTGCATCATTATAACATATCTATCAATCCACAATCCACAATCATAGCTTGTTTGAGATTTTCAATTAGGGTAATGCCTTAACCTAAACCTAACCATTTCATTTCATTCATCGGTCTCCGCTGCAGAGCTCTAGAACTATGCCTCGGCTTGCCTCGACTGACATGATTTTATATTGGCTCTTCTCGGTTCGGTTCCGGGATTTGAAAGTAAGATAACCCAGTTTGATTTTTCTTGGTGTATTTCTATTTGATGGTTTGTTTTTCTTCTTTTTTTCTTTTTTTTTCCGAGTTACTCGGATATATTTCTTCCACCAAACGGTATACAGATTCTATGCTAGTATCTATTCATAGTTTCTCTATTTTTATTCATTGTTTTTGATAGCATCCTAAGCTGATAATGCCCACATTCTCCATCTTCAAATGCATATAAAAATGAATTGTCGATATTAGACCAAAATCAATCCCAAAATTGGGCAAATTTCTAATGCAGAAGCTTTCTTTCAATCAATGGTTATAAAACCCATAATAAGCTTCATATGCGGAAGCTTCTTTTTCATGCTCTATGGTTATAAACTATAGGTATTTACCCATTTCATGCAATTGGATAAATATTTCAAAATTTGGATAACAAACCAAACATAAACCCATATATGCTAAACCCCACTTTATGGAATTGTTTTAATATCACGAACTTTGGAATCAAACCCCAAGAAAATCTTTGGCTCTCACATAGATTAATGTATGTTCTGTTTCACATTTCATTAATCCATATTCGGCCATATAAATTACCCCATCCCTTTGCTTAAAAACCTGAAATATCAACATAACATTTCATATTATATGTTGAGCCACACAACATACATTAAACCAAAGATAAATCTTTGCTCCACACATTTCATACCATTCAACTTTGGTTAAACAATAGCCAATGCATATAAATGTTGACCAATCCGAATGTCAATAAATATTATATAAAACCTGCGGCTTTGGATTAAAACCCAAGCGCCAACATCTATGAATGTTCAGGCCCATAGCAGCTATAACTTACCTCTTCGCTCATTTAACTCCTGCACAACTTCACGATGCGAACACCATCTCATCATTTGATAGGATCAATCCAATGGATATCGCACTCATTTAGCCCCCAAACCTTATCACTCCATATCCATGTCAAATGAGTTGTATTACAAAATTTCCCATACTACGTGTCAACCATTTAACACTATCGCGTTCAAAAATGATAAAACCACTTACCATTCTGGAGCCGTGCCAAAACCATTGGTTTGGTTTTAAATTCACCTTTATTGTTCATCACATGGTTCCGCCATATTTTAACTCATGATTCCACTTCCGCCTTTGTTGTTCCATCACATCTTTTATTTGACTTGGGTTTTTGTATGGAATTATGGTTCCATTCTTGTCTTCACTTCTGCTGTTCCCTCAAGGTTCCGCTTCAACAAATCATTGATTCTTCATTTGAAGATCTGCTCTCCGTCGCATAACTGCTTGAAAGTAGATCCTTTATTGCTAGTCTACTATGATATCACTTCAAAGATTAGCACAAGCCACGTTTCTTACTTGGAAGAATAATTTCTAATAGGGCATACCATAAATCTTCTGCTTATGATATCGATCAGTCCTTCAAACCCTCTTGGTTATTCACTAACGCATGGGTTGCTCATCCTTTGAGGTTCTCACCCACATAGTAAAACCTTTAAATGTAACTCTAAAACCTGATCTTCATTGCAATACGTATTCGCACAACAAAATGTGCAAACTCTCTCACTTGCATACTCTTATACGACGTAACCCCCAATTGTGAGATACATTCAAACCAGTTTATGTCTAAACTTAGACATCTAAGTAAATATTTTAATGGAATCGATCCATTCATTGATCGATTCAAACAAGTCCGTAATCCCAATTAAACACACACAGTCTCTCAAACATGTAGTTTGAACATGAAATGCTAGAATCCTCTGTTCTACTCAATTCATTTCCACACACAATATATACTCAATACAAACCAAGAAATTGAGTTTTCACTGTATTAAAACCAATATTCACATAGGATTTCTCTGGCCTGATATTCTATATTAGTGGCCTTCTCCCACTACTTTGATCGAAGGCTTACAATAGAAGCCCTATTCCTTTATCTATTTCCTATCTTCCAAATCTGTTTTTTTATGCCTTTAAGGGTTACATTTTATACAAAAGGTCTGAAACTATTTTTTGGTTTCAGTTCCTCCATTTTCTCAACAATATCCTAAAATCACTATTTAATCCCTAATGATCCTCTTTCATCCCAAAAATAATGAAACAAAGTTTAATTTAGGATTTATATTTAATTCCTAAATCTTTCAATCTCTATGCACTCCTAATTCTCTCATGTTCTCCAGCATTCGAGAACATTTACAAATTCCTCACAATATTTAATTAAAAGCTCATTAAAATCACTCAAATCATTACATAAGAAGCCCACTCCCTTGAAAACACAAACTCTTAAGTCTAATACAATGTATGGAACTTTCTTGAGCCTAATTCCTCTGCATCCGAATCCCAAGGTCAAAAATATTCATGATCTCCTGATCATGTGCTTTTAATTCTTTTCCTTCTAGACCCCATACTTTGTTTTGCTGCTGTCCATAAGCTACATTATTCTTCAACTGCACTTATCCAAGCTTCCATATCTTGCTCTGCATCTTGCCACTAGCTATGCTTTCAAATTATGTTCTTATCTTTCCTTTGCTGAAATTTCCTTCTTTTCTTGGTGCTGTCTTCTTCTGAGACCCCTTCATCATCAACCTCATTATGCTTTCAATTTCTATGTCTAGGTTATCTCCTCTCTGGAAATCACTTTTCCTTCTACTGCTTTCAATTTCTTTTGCTGCATATGTTTTTGTTGTTGTAGATGTTACCAACATTATTGTTGTTACTGCCTTTATTGTTGTTGTAGTTGTGTTTGTTGCTGCCTCCCAAACTTCCTGAATATCTTTTAAGATATCTCCCTCTGAAACATTATTTTTCTTCTTACTACCTACAAATTCACTTTTAAAAAACAAATTATCATTTTATTTTTTACGTATACTAACATACTCCTTCAGTCTTCCTTGTATACAAGTAAGCATAATCAAATTTAACAAACTAGTATCTGCTCCTACCTCTTTCATAACTCCGAGCATTTTTACTTTAGTGTCTGAAATTCATTTCTCTTGTTCAAATGTTCCCAGCAAACATTTCAGCCATTCCATTTTTATTTGTTTCCTCTTAAACACATCATCAATATGCCGCAATTTAGTTTGAGCATAACCTTCTTCTTCCTTGAAAATCTTCAGTAATTATCCATCACCTCCTTGATTGATTCTGGAAATCAAATAAAACTCTTCAAACACTATATTTTCATCCTTTATCAGAATATAATTATGATTCTCCACCAGTGTGGCAGTTCTAAAATTATTTCTCACAACCTTCTCTTGGCCAATCAGAGAAGCCAACTCCTCCTTGCAATCAACAGTAACAAGTTCCTTCATGACTATTTCACCTTCCTTGGAATTCATAAGTTCCTTCTTCTGCAATATTTCATCTTCATTGAAGACAACTCCAAGAGATGGACTGTCTTCTACAACACCTATAAACACAGTCAAATGTAAATTTCAAAATTACAGGACCCAATGGTCTCATTTGATGTTCCAGACACCAAATCTTCTTTCTACAGTTCCAAGTCTCTTTCAGGACTCAGAAAATCTTCATTGTTTTTCTTCTCAGCTTCCAGGGTTATCTCCATTGTTTCAATCACCATGATAGAATGATGATCCTTCACTATGTTTTCAGATAACATAATTTCCTCTTCATTAAATTCTCAGACATTTTCCAATTGTTGTCCTTCTTTACCTACAAATGAATCAGTATTAAAAATACAAGGTTTCAATACTTCTTCCTCCTCTAAAAACATATGAGCATGTTGCTCTAAAATTTCTTCCAAATCCTTTGTGAGAACATTAGTATGCTGATTTACATTCCCCATGAGACTGTCAGCTAGTCTCTTCTTCTTTCCATCATCTGTTTCATGAATGTTTCCTTGCTTTGGCTCACAGTAACAAGCGTATTTCTCTATAATTTCACTCTGACTGTCATTCATGAAAATTTTCCTTCCTTGCTTCTTCAACAATTTATCCTGTGTATAGATGCTCTGCTTTTCCAATTTTCTTCTCTGAAGATCTAGTTTCCTTTACAATTCAACAACTTCAATTGGAGTAGAGTTTGGAAACTTCACACAACTTTCCATAACATCATTTTTTGTCAACCAATCATTAGATGGCCCTTAATTATATGCTTCAATATTCTACTGAATATTCTCATGAGACCCCTCTGTCTCCTTCTCTTCTTGCGATCTTGCTATCTCGGCATTAATCTGAACAGAATTCAGATTCAACTTCTTCTCCTTAACAAAATCTAAAGTTTTTTAATCATCATGTGATGTACCTGCCATCATACAAAAATCATTAGTTTTAAAAACACACAAATTTTCAGTCTCTTTTGCTTCTTCAAGAACTTCTCCTTGAACATATGTGCATGTGGAACCCTCAAATTCCATCTTTGACTCAAAAAATCAGGGTTCTTCCTTCCATAAGGAAATCTCCTTTTGCCTCCACTTCATTTGCAATGGTTTCCAAATTACTCTCTTTCCCTTCAGTGGAAAGATCCATCCTTTTTTCTGGTTTTCTTCTTCTTGCAGCCATTCCTTTAGTACCTCTAGTTGTACTTTCATCACTGCAATTTCTCTTTTTCTATCCTTCATCTTATCTCTATGGCATTCTTTAGAACCTCTTCTATGATCCCCCATGATCATCTTCATGAGATTTTCACTCACCATTAGTTGCATTGAGCCTCTGTAATAGCAAGCTCTCCTGCTGCCACTTACCTCACCAATCCTCTCACTAGACTTGGTCTTTTGTCAAATACTGGTTCTCTATCTCTAGAACCTCTTTGAGCACTCTCTTCTGCTCTCTCTAGACTTATATTTTCAACTCACCTTCTCTTGAGAACATTTCAGTTATTATACTTATCCAACCTTTGGTTGGAATATCAGGTTCACTGCCATCAGCATCAACATCTTTGACTTTATCTTTTTGCAACCATAATTCTGCAATCACAATTTCAAATCAGATTAAAATTGTCTCACCTTCAAGATCTCTGCATGATCTTGTTTTGTACTTTGAATGTATTGTCTTCATTCATTTCTAAAAATTTCTATTCACTTAATTTGTGTATCACTGCTTATCAGATTTAGAATCTGATCTCCTTTCATTTTCTCATCACCCATGCATTCAGATTTTAAAAAAATAAAAAAATCTTTAATTCCCAACAGAGCCTTTCCTACTTTGATACTACTTGATAGCATCCTAAGTTGCTAATAACCACATTCTCCATCTTCAAATGCATACAAAAATTCATTGTCCATTCTAGACCAAAATCAATCCCAAACTTGGGCAAATTTCTAATGCGGAAGCTTTCTTTCAATCTATGGTTATAAAACCCACAATAAGCTTCATATGTGGAAGCTACTTTTTCATGCTCTATGGTTATAAACCATAGGTCTTTACCCATTTCGTGCAATCGGATCAATATTTCAAAATTTAGATAACAACCCAAATATAAACCCATATATGCTAAACCCCGCTTTATGGAATTGTTTTACTATCAAGAACTTTGGAATAAAACCCCAAGAAAATCTTCAGCTCTGACATACATTAATGTATGTTCAGTTTCACATTTCATTAATCCATATTCGGCCATAATAATTACCCCATTCGTTGGTTTAAAAACCTGACATATCAACATAACATTTCATATTATATGTTGAGCCACGCAACATATATTAAACCAAAGATAAAGCTTTGTTCCACACATTTCATACCATTCAACTTTGGTTAAACAACAACCAATGGATATAAATGCTGACCAATCCAAACATTAATAAATACTATATAAAACCTTTGAATTTGGATTAAAACCCAAGCGCCAACATATATGAATTTTCAGGCCCACAATAGCTATAACTTACCTCTTCGATCGTTTAACTCCTACACAACTTCACGATGCGAATGCCGTCTGATCCTTTGATCGGATCAGTCCAATAGATATCGTGCTCATTTAGCCGTCGAACATTATCACTCCATATCCATGTGAAATGAGTTGTATTACAAAATCGCCCATACTACGTGTCAACCATTTAACATTATCACATTCAAAACTGATAAAATCACTTACCATTTCGGAGCCACGCAAAAACCATTGGTTGGGTTTTAAATTCGCCTTCACTATTCATCGCATGGTTCCCCCATATTTTAACTCACGGTTCCACTTTCGCCTTTGTTGTTCCATCGCATCGTTTATTTGAAGTGGGTTTTTGTATGGAATTATGGTTTCATTCCTGCCTTCACTTCTGCTGTTCCCTTAAGGTTCTGATTCAAAAAATCATGTATTCTTCTTTTGAAGATCTTCTCTCCATCGCATAACTGCTTGCAAGTAGATCCTCTACTGCTGGTCTACTATGATATCACTCCAAAGTTTCGCACAGGCCAGGTTTCTAACTTGGAAGAATAATTTCAAACAGGCCATACCATACATCTTCTATTTATGATATCGACCAGCCCTTCAAACCCTCTCAGTTATTCACTAACGCATTAGTTACTCGTCCTTTGAGGTTCTCACCCACACAATAAAAACTTTAAATGCAACTCCAAAACCTGATCTTCACTACAATATGTATTCGCACAATAGAATGTGCAAACTCTCTCACTTGAATACTCTTATACGATGTAACCCCCAATTGTGAGATACATCCAAACCAATTTATGTCTAAACTTAGACATCTAAGTAAATATTTTAATGGAATTGATCCTTTCAGTGATCGATTCACACAAGTCCATAATCCCAATTAAACACACACAGTCTCTCAAACATGTAGTTTGAACATGAAATGACAAAATCCTCTATTCTACTCAATTAATTTGCACACACAATATATACTCAATACAAACCCAGAAATTGAGTTTTCACTATATTAAAACCAATATTCACATAGGATATCTCTGGCCTGATCTTCTATATTAGTGGCCTTCTTCCACTACTTTTCCCGATGGCTTACAATCCAAGCCCTATTCCTCTATCTATTTCCTATCTTCCAAATCTGTTTTTTTATGCCTTTGAGGATTACATTTTATACAAAAGGTCTGAAACTATTTTTTGGTTTCAGTTCCTGCATTTTCTCAACAATATCCTAAAATCACTATTTAATCCCTAAGGATCCTCTTTCATCCCAAAAATAATGAAACAAAATCTAATTTAGGATTTATAGTTAATTCCTAAATCTTTCAATCTCTATGCAATCCTAATTCTCTCATGTTCTCCAGCATTCGAGAACATTTACAAATTCCTCACTATATTTAATTAAAAAATCATTAAAATCACTCGAATCATTACATAAGAAGCCATCTCCCTTGAAAACACAAACTCGTAAGTCTAATAAAATGTATGGAATTTTCTTGAGCCTAATGCCCCTGCATCAGTTTTCCTCTAAGGTCATTAACTTGTTGTGTTAGTAATGGAGGTTCTGGTTCATCACTCAAGGTTAAGCACACTTGATTCTCTATTGAGTCCTCATATGAAGTTCATAGGTAATTTGTGAGTATTTGGAGCTTGTGTTGATGTTTTAATTTTCATTTCATGCCACCATCTGATTGTAGAGTATTGACCCTTCTTCGTGGGCTTACTTGCAGGTTAAATCTTCAAATCCGCGGAGTAATTTTCATAGGTAAATACTACACTATTTTCGTTCTTTCCTATGCTCTGTATATTTATTTGTTGGCATGGTCACACATCTAGCTACTGATGGGTTTCTTATCTCGCCTTTCTACACAGGTAACTTTCTTGGCCCGACGTTGTGGTCCTTGGATTCATGAACTCAATTCATTCCTTCATGTGAATCGACAAACTACTTAGGAACCGTTGAACCTTAGCCTTTTCGTTTCTTATATAAGGAACGTAGTGGGGTAAGGAAGTGAACTTAGTTATGTATTCATCCATCGTCATTTGACCCAATTTTAAATTATGAAATTATCTGGACTTTTTTCCATAGAAGCATTCAGTTAGGTACTTATCTTTAAAATATTTCTGGAATGTATCGCATGTCATGTCCTGATCTTCTATGCTGCAGACATTCTTGAATTCCTCCCACCATAGTGTGGCCTTCTCACTCAACTAATAGATCACTAATCTGGCTTTAAGATTGTTGCTATACTCATAGACTTGAAAGTAATTGTTCATATTTAACAACCATGCTTCAACCACTTCCTCTGCTTCTGCATCAAATGTAGGTGATTTATCTTTAGGAACACATCTTGTAGTTCCAATTTCTATTTCTTAATTTCTTTCTCTTTCGACACATTACCATACTTAAACTCATTGTAATTTCTATTTTTATTACTCTGTTGTGAATGGCTTCTTTCCATTTTTTCAGTGGCTTGGTCCCTTGCTTTTTATTTTATTCCTTCCTGCATGTCTTTAACAGGACTGGGTTGTACCACCCCCTTATTTTATTTGTCCAAAACCCTCTTGAGTATCCTTTATTTCTTTTTCATTAAGTGCTTAGTGTCACTCCTGGCCTGTACCATTTCTTCTTGTAGCTTCTGTATCGTGTTTAGAAGAATACTGGACTAGTGTTACTGTTCCTCCAGCAGCCTACTATTCTACTGGTGTTGATCTACACTTAGCTGAATCCACATCTCAGGATTCATTTCTGATTGTGGTTGGGATGTAGGTTCCCCTGTGTGCTAGGTTATTTGTTGTGTTGAGCCCCTCCTCATAGCGTGTCCTGCTATGCTTTTTCTTTGTTGTGGATCATTTACACACAATTGTCATATTAGGTGACCCCTAGGGTCCCAGTGTGTGAACGCTGCTCCGATACCACTTGTAACATACATCCATGTCCATATAAAAAAAAATTAACTTTTGTATTAATCACTATTTAATTTAACCACATTCTATTGCCTATATACTTATTACCCATGCTATTAGACATTGCATAATCATATATATAGGTTTACATAATTACTGGGGATTAAATCAAAATGTATTTTCACACATGCGCTCATAACTTTTAGAGATCTCTATCATCACTGCCATATCAAGGTTCTAAGGCACGTTTCACAAGTTTTCAAGGTGATAACCTGTCAGCATGTGTGGCATCAGATTTAGTCGTGATTATCTGTCCTAACTCTTTATTACAAAAATACCTTGTGTTTAATCGACAAGGACTATGAATTCATTGGCGTCCTTTATGTCTTTGGTTAAAATAAATTTCTTGTTTTAACTATTAACTATGGGAAATATTTTCAATGGTGATCGAATTAATATCTCCATACAGCCTGGCAAGCTCTCAAACCGAAGGACAACTGTGAGCTCCTTTCACTGTTGATTTTCATGTGTTCGGGATCCATGATCATATCTTGTTTGAGATTTTTTATTAGGGTAATAACTTACCCTAACACTAACCATCTCATTTCATTCGTGGGTCTCCATCGTAGAGCTCTACATTTCTATGCCTCGGCTTGTCTATGTCGACATGATTTTATCTTTGCTCTTCTCGATTTCATTTTAGGATTTCAATGCAGTTAGGTGAGTAAGTTAACCCAGTTTCATTTTTCCTTGGTGTATTGTTGTTCGATGATGATTTTTTTTTTTCCGAGTTACTCAGCTATAGTTCTTCCACGGGACGGTATACGGATTCTATGCTAGTATCTATTCATAGTTTCTCTTTTTTTATTCATTTTTTCCTCTACAGTCGTTAACTTGTTGTGTCTGTAATAGCGGTTCTGTTTCATCAGTCAATGTTAAGCACAATGGCTTCTCTGTCAAGTCCTTATAATAATTTCGTAGGTAAGTTGTGAGTATTTGAAGATTGTGTTGACGTTTTAATTGGAATTTAATGCACCATCCGATTGTAGAGTATTCACCCTTCATCATGGGCTTACTTGTAGGTTGAATCTTTGAATCTGCGGAGTAATTTGCAAAGGTGAAGACTACTCTCTTTTCGTTCTTTCCTATGCTCTGTATATTTATTTGTTGGCATGGTCACACATCCAGCTATTGACAGGTTTCTTATCTTGCCTTTCTGCACAGGTAACTTTCTTGGCCTGGCAGTATGGTTGATTTCCTTTGAAATGCTCGTTATCAGTTCTTCTCTTACTTAGTCTACCTGCCCCACTAGGTATCCTTCTCTGTCGTAGGGTTTGTTAAATTTTCCCAGTTGTAGATACCCCTACTTCAACCTCAAAGATCAGGTTTTTTACTATTAATGCTATACACAACTATTCTATTTAAATTTTACTCCTTGTTTTGAAAAACTCGGGCTTTGCCCAACTTTTAAATACTGTGGGAATTTGTAACAATTGGAACTTATAATTTAATCCAATATATTTTTTTTGTCTCCTAGGAAATTAATTCTGAATCACCATGAATTGTATGTTTATATTTAATTCGCTTGCTTCGTCTCTACCTCTTACTAGGTGAGGTGAACCTGTCGTAGGTTATGGTTTCTGTTCCTGACTTTCTCAAGAATAGAAACATAGTTTCTTTTCAAATATATATATCTATATATATTTATGCAATTCAGGATTGCTAACACAATTTTCTTTTTCAGTATTCTAGTTACATATCTATTTATGAAAATTCAAGAATGGTAATATAGTTTATTTTTCAGTATTCTATTTAAATACATATTTAAGCAATTCAAGAATGGTAACAATAGTTGTTTCAATTTTGAGGTTGCATGTGTCTTTTCGCACATCTCTATTCCTTTGATAATAACTTCTATATGATGCTCAATTCAGGCAATCTTTTACGTGGTCTTCAGTTTATGAGTTTAGTATGTTTATCCATTGTCTACCATCGGATTCTTCATTTCATTTTTTTTATGGCACTGATTTTACTTTTCCTTCAGTTTTAGACAAATTTATGGACCATTCTATCTCTGTTTATCATAGGTGCAGAGAGCGACCAACTCGGAGCTAGGATTTTCGACTCAGAAGCTCTACGTTAACAGTTCTCTGTTTTTAATTGCTGAAAGTGATAGTTTGTTAATATTTTTCTTTTTATCTGTAAATGCTTAAACCAAACTTACTTTTATTTCCCACGTGCTATGAATATTTGAAGATTTGTCTAGTTTTTTGGTTTACTTAAAGAAAAAATAGTTAAAATAACTAACCAACTCAATGTTGAGTGTTCCTCATTTCATAAATAAAATATAGTAACAGCTGCAGACAAATAAAATACAACTAATTACTCAATCATATTCCAAAGTTAGTTTTTCCAATAACTTTTTGTACTTATCTATTTTCCAAATACTGCTGATGTTTTCCTCCTTACCTTGAGCAAGGAAATTACATCCTCTTCTCTCCCCCATCTCCCACATGTGAGTTAAGTAAGTTGACAGAGGTTCCGGAAGAGACCTTGAGACCAAAAGTCCAGTCATCTATTCCAGGAATTTCAGGAATCTCAGTGTTTCCCCTCGTCACCACTAGCTCAGTAATTCACCACTCTATTTTATCTCCTCTCCTCAACAACCGAGAAAAACCCCTCTTCCTCACTGGGATGTACCTTTATCCTTAGAGGAAAGGGTAATTTTCTGAACCGTTTTCTGTTCAACCACTTCTCATTTCTTGAAATACTTTTACAATCAGTCTTTTTACTTTTTATGGAACCACTTTCCATAACTAAATTGTATTTAATCAAACAAAATTAATTTCTATTCATCAAGTAATATTCTCAAGAAAGATATACATGTTTTAGTTTCTTAAAATAAAAAATAACATAACCACTAGTTAGCACTTAAGCCAGCTATCACAATTTTTAAAAAATTTCATGAAATTTTAAACTTTGATCGAAATAAATTTATTTATAAAAGCTAATATTTCAATATATAAATTTATTTATAAAAGTTTAAATTTCAGTATTAAATATTTTACTATACCATTTTTAAAAAATTTCATGAAATTATCAACTTTGAAAAATAAATACTACAAATAGATTTATTTATAAAAAATAATATTTGAGTATAAATTTACTTATAATATAAATTTATACATTGATTCCACATACAATGTTAAAAAAATGGTAAAGAATAATAGGAATCAACCAATTTTGGGATACAAAGGTAATTGTTAGCATAATCCCAAAAAGGTTACTTTTATCATATTTTGATAAGAATTTAATAAAATTTTGAATAAAGAAAGTTTTATAATGATTTGATTTTTATGAAATTGTATTTATTTTTTTAACTAATTTTCAAATCGTTAGAAATTTAATATATTTTATAATTATAATCTAAATAAAATTCAGAACAAGATTAGATCAACAATCACCCTATAAGATGCCTTTCTCTGTCCTAATTTTCTAAGACGACATGGTGTTAAGAAATTTTGTGATAAAGAGAAAGGTGTCCAAAGTTGAGGGTGGAGACTCCTCGTTGATTTCGGAGAAACCTCAATCTAATTTTTCCAAGGGATTGGATATAAGAATAAAAAATATAGTAGGGATATCTGGGTATTAAATACCATATATGCATTCAAAATCCAGTATCCTTCATAAATTTAGTGGAAAGTAAGGCAATAACGAAGGTCACGTTAATTGAATTTTTACGCGAGAGAGGTGTTGGATCATCAATGTCTCTATGCCCATTTATCTCACCGGGCCCATCTGGCTCATGCTCCAGAAGCAGTTGCACAAATCCATGATGTATCCTTCTTCCCTTACTATTCCATGCAAAATGGTGGTGCTACCGGTTAAATTTACCGAGGACGTCTCGAATAGTCGTGGCAACGAGGATGAAAAATATTCTAAGACCGCTCAACTTCCTCTCCGACACTAGACCCCAGCTATCCAAGCATGAGGATGACATCTCCAAGTACAGGTGCTTCATCGAGGAAGAGATGCCTCAACAACCTTTGTAGGATGATAAGAAGCGACAAGCATAATGTGATGGTTCCCACTTGTCACAAGTTTCTCTATTGTGGTTTAATTTTTTCGTCTATTCATTTTCCGCACTGTATAATTTTGTTTAAAGCTGATTTAAGCACAAGGGCAGCATTTTCCTTGCTTCATGGACTAGTTTTTTGGGCTGGTTTCCGAACAAGTGCAGCATTTTCCTTACTGCATGGACTAGTTTCTTGGGCTGGTTTCCCCTACCAGGGCAGCTTCACTTTTGATTTTTTTGAACTTGCTATTTTACACCAAAATTAGCTAAGGCAGCAATTCCAATTGGATGAAGAATGCATCTTTGTTCTTTGTATTATATAATATAAGTAGCCATATTTAGAAAAAAAAAACAAAGGTCACATTAAATTCTCGATCGAACATGTAGAGTGTCACAAAAAGCAAAAAATGTAGAATGCACATTAAGTAGATGCAATTAAGAATTAAATGTTTATTGTAAGAAACATATTCCAATTATTTACAATTCCACACAGGTGGATATGGGATTGAAAACAAAGTAATACCCCACCTTCTTGAAAATGAGAGAGTTCCTAAATTTCCTCTATACTTCCTTCCTTCACTCCAAACCGGTATAGTCCAAAGAATCCCAACCATGATAATGAATATGCATGATGTTGCAACAACTATATCAAATTTAAAATAAAAGCCCAGCAATTTCCCATCGAGCTTACATCTCATTATATGTAAACACTTCTGACCACTGTGTCTAGCCACTTCTGGGACTTGCTACAAAATATGCTCAACTTTTTTCCTTCAGCGTGTCACCCTTTATACGACCCTTTTGCGATCATCCTTGACTAACGAGGAAATACCTATTGTTATTAATTAAGTCGGGATTAAAATCCTGCAGTATTTTTTCACAGACCCGAGCTAATAAAACCGGATGCAGTGCAATTGTATGTTGGGAGACAAGAAGGCGTGTGTATTGTGTTACGAGCCATAATCATAAGCAACCTGCAGGTATTGAAAAGTCCTATAAATAACTTGGGCTTCCTAAGGAATGAGTACAAAATGCAATATCATGGGTAAAAAGTCCAATTGTATTTAATGCTACAATGACCCTCCCTTTGTAGAACTAGAAAAATGGTAAAACATGGATGTCCAAACTATAGCAGATAGACGTGTTTTCTTCATAGTTAACTTTCACAAATTTGACATCGGGGTTATTTTCTACAAATTGGTAAATATGCCAAAGTTAAACTTAAAAGCACGCGAGGATTTACATCGGAGTGCATATAATCCAATTCCCTAGCAGACCATAATGCTATACGAACTTTGCTTCTCTAGCACAGTTGAATTTTCGATTTACCTGTTAAAATTATATGGGATTAAAATTAAACACCAGAACTATATGGATGGGAGTAGATCGAAATCAACGTGACAGGAACATGGAATCTTACCAAGTAGAATGTCTTTTATTAATCCATTTGCGACGTAGTCAAAAACTAGATTCCGTTCGCCATTGTCGATGGAAAAACCGATAATATCCAACACATTGTTATGGTGAAATCGAGAGAGAAACTCGATCTCGCTTGTGAATCCGGTCTTTACAAAATCGACCCTTGTTCTTCCCTTTTGATAGCCACCATGTGTTTGTCATCTAGCATTTCTTTGTACACCTGCAAATTCATTCCACTGAGTCGATAATATATCTCCCCACATGAATATTGTTTGATTTTCAGCTCAGAATATTCAATGCATGATGGAATTAATGGAAGTCAACAGAAATTGAATTTACAACTCTACTAATTGTTGTGACAGAATGGAATTATGGAATCAAGCAGCTCTTCAAATCTAGAAAAACCAAGTTTCTGTGACAAATCTCATTTTCCCTTGAACACTTATATCATGATATATCATGTCAAACAAGTCCTAGCCAATACCAATATGATTTTGGGAAGATGTTATGAATCTTGAGGGGAAAAACACCCAAATTTGTGGTATTATCTACTTTCTACGAAACCCTAAATCAAAGAGTTATGTCAGGTCTACCCGAGCCTTAGTTCTACGACACCCAAAATCAAAGATGTGTATGTGAGGTCTACCCGAAGACAATAATGCTTTCGAGTATCTCCAGAAGGAAACCTTCTTTAAAAAAAAGGAATATCATTACCAATTAAGGACGGGCAAGGGTTTTTCTTAAAAAAATAGTTATTGAGACATAAAACCCTAGTGGGATATGTTACCTGTGAACTATCGTCGTGGAAGCCTCTATCTGTAGTTATGGATAAGGGTTTCATCAAATCCCCAAATTCCGCATAGGGGAATGCAAGACAATAGGAAACACAAATTCAATCCAAAGAAATTACCAAAAAAGGGATCATATTTAAAATGTATGACATTTTTATTGAATCTGATCATGGCAAACCAACCTGTTTAGAAAAATGATATTTTTATTTTAACCAAATTCCCCTAAGCACAAGGATTGAAAATCTTTGGTATCAATAAGAAACTTTCCTCCAAAATCGGCACCTATGTTGCTAGCCACAAACCCCGTCATAGATTGTAAGATAGTGGAGACCTTCAACAATAGAATCAACGGAGTTGTTTCTTCGATCTTCGATATTCGATTCCCACCCTTGCAACGTGTTCCCTCGCTAAATACCACAACTACAGTCCTATTTTCTAGCCAAATATCATAACTCTTACATTCTCCCAACCCCATCCTCAAATGCGAAGGTGAATTTTGTTTCCCAACATCGTGTCAAAGAATTTGTGGGAGCATTCATTGCATCACCTCTTCACCATGAACATTCCTTTCTATTTCTGATAAATCTCCTGATCAAACGAAAGGCTCTAGCAAAGTGAAATTAAATTCAGTGAACTTACAAAAATGCTCTGTTGCACGGGAACCGCTCTCGAGAAATGGGAAACTTGTTCCAGAGGTTCCTCCGTTCCCGGGAACTTTGGAATTGTGTGGGAACTTACCATTTTCGGTAGGAGCTGCGACTAGAGTCAGGGTACGTTCCGGAATCTTTGACCACTATGATAATTGACGTTCTGGCGTTTCCAACAAAACTTGTTGCCAAAACAAAACTTCCTTAAACGTTTTTAGTAAGTTTTACCAAAAAAGAAACTTCATTTGTGTAAATTTGCACAAAATCTGCCAAAAAAAACTTCTCCTCTCAAAGTACACGCAAAAAAAATCTTTTTCTAGCCAAAATCACTCACAATCTTGCATAAAGTTTGTCCTCCAGTCACTCCATCACTGTAATTGTTAACTTGTTTAAGAGCGCAACCTTGTATTCATTTGCGGACAATGCTTGAAGCAGCGGTTCTCTGCGGCCAGTAACCTCAGTGCGTTTCCAAATACATTTTTTTTTTTAGACATTTAAACTCCAATAGTGAGGGCTTTAACTTTTCGAGGATTTCTTCTTTTCTATCCTTTCTGTTTGCGAGCTCTTCTGTGGGGCTATTTCATTTTTTAGTCTTGTTTTATGTGGATGTCTAAACTCTAGTTTCTTTCTTCCTTTATGTGAAATTCCTCTTGCCATTAATATGTTAGTTTCATTTCCTTTCCTTTCAGTTTCAGAGAGACTCTCTGGACGGGTTCTTGTAAAGATATTATAATTTTTCATAATAAAAAATATATATCTTTTCCGGACACCTGTACCCAAGTTCCCAACGTTTCCACGTTCCAGAAACTCATGCAACATAGCAAAAATGTCACATACACAACAATAAGATAAGATAAACAAAAATGTGAGGTGAACTTATTAAAAAAGAAAGCCTATCAACCTAAACAGACAGCAATTCCAAGCCATCCAGTCAAAATCAATGAATTAGTTTAAAAAATATTAAAATTATCATGTGCACAGTAGTATAACTTTATTAACATAAAATTATATGAACTCATATAGAAAGACTTGTTTGAAGAAATTTAGCCATAAAATCTTTTAAAAAACTTAATTAATATTTAAGCTATTTTGAAAATATAAATATAAATTTTTATTATGTAAAATTTTAATGATAAGTACTAAAAACTACATTATTAACATAAACATCTAAATATGCAGCATCAATGATTTATTTTTACATCTAGATGACTTTTGATAAAGTATGTAGTATTTTTCCAGGTTCATGTTGGTCGTTTTAATTTCTCATCTTTAACCTAACTACATTTTATCTTTGTTTCTTTAATCCGATATAATTAACTTAGAGGTGGAATAGTGGGATAGACCGACACGAGACGTGGGCTGATGCTAGGGAAGGGTGGCTCTTCTTTGTGTTTAATCAAAAGCCCAAAGGCTTAGACTCAATATGCTTGGTTCCACTTAGTTATTTTAATTTTTGTATTAATATTAATTTAACTTTAATTAATAGTAATTAATTTATGTAATTTATATAATTGATATAGTTAATTAATTTAATTAAATAATTTAATTTATTATTAATTTAAATTAATTTAATATTAATTGATAATGATGATTAATATCCATTGAAATCGATGTGGTTTTTGGACATTAAGAAAAAATGGTTCATTCAAATTATTTAAAATCTTACTTTTCTTATTAAAAGGGAGGGAAATAATTGTTTTGAGGTCATTGTAGTTTTCGGGAAAATGTTTTGAAAATGGGAGCGGATGTGAGTAAGGGCTGGAAAATAGAAGAGAAAGTGTTTTTCATCTTCTACTCTCTGAGTATCAGAAAGGAGGCATATTCTCTCATCTGAATGTATCCTGGGCTGGACGATACAAGAGAAAGTGTTTTTCATCTTCTACTCTCTTAGTATCACAAAGGAGGCATATTCTCTCGTTTGAATGTATCCTGGGAATAGACCAACGTCGTATTTCAATCTAGAGAACGTGAGAACTAGTTCTAATATTTGTAATATTCATTCTCTTCTTAGCACTAGTTAAGACAGAAAGTTAATGTTGGTTAGCAAGTGTGTGGTTGATAACCTGCTTATAATATCTTAACTTTCTTTTCTTTCTAACTCATTAATCCATAACTTATCCTTAAGTTTGGAAGTAATGGCATTTTGAATATTATCCTTATTCCCAAAAATGATCTCCACTTTTATCTCCCAATGATCAAGCGAGGAATTGACATCATTATGCCACACTCACTTGAGACGGAGGTGATTTTGACTATAACTAGAAGAATTTTTTGGGAGTCTCTTGGCTTCCATATTGTACAACTTCTTCTTATACATCAAATACATTAACATAGTCATGCATTCAATGGGGGGAATGTTAGGCTCGAATAAGAGAATATGGTAGGGGGTATTGCCTTTAATCTTGTGGTTGTAGGTAATGATTTTTTTTTGGATCATTTCAATCTTTCTCCATAAATCTCTAGATAAATTGTAGCCCCACACCTCATACCCATACAAAATAAAAGTGGTGACGATAGTATCGAAGATTAATTTTTTTTTACTCCAAACCCAAAGAGGAGTCATCTTACAATTGTTTTCAAGCTCATAGTAAGCTTTCCAACCTCCTATAATCATTTTCTCAATGTTTCTAGTTTAAGTTGCTTATTGAGATTGTTGGAACTCCTAGCAAGAAGAACAATATCAACAACATAAAAGAGAAGAATAATGACTATAAAACCAAGCTTGGGTCCTTCCCAATGAGAAGCTTCTAAGCACTCCTCAAGCTTGAGAGTAATGACTATACAAACAAGCTTGGGTCCTTCGCAACCACGAGCTTCTAAGTGTTCCTCAAGATTTTCAATGTTAATGTTATTAATTTAATAAGATTATCAAAATTAATTAAATATTATTTAAGATTAATATTTTTTTATTTAATATTAATTAATAAATTTAAATAGATTTAATATTAATTAATAGATTTTATTTTAATTAATTTAATTTAATTTGATTATAACTTAAATTAATTTAATATTAATTTAATATTAATGATGATGATGATAATGATGGTTAACGTCATCAGACCTAAAGAAAAGATTTATTTAGTTTGATATAATATTTTATTCCTATGCTCGAAAATCTTGGAGAGAAGCCTTTTGACATCTTAAAAGGCTAGGAAGGTTAGTATTGCAACAAATATTATGAAATTGAGCTCTAATGTGGTTGTATGTTGGGCACTCTAAGAGGAAGTGATTTTCATGTTCGATGTTCATATTCTCACAGAGATGGTAGATCATTTCCATCCATGGTGTTTTAGGAACTGTCCAATGATCTGTTTCACTATGGAGTTCATGAGAGTTCGTTCTAATCTTGGCTATATTAATTTTCTTCTTTGAGATAGCTAAAACAGAGAGATACTTTTGATCTTCTAGGGTGGGGTTGATGACCTCGTTATAATATTTTAATTTTCTTTTAGCTGCTAGATCTTTCACACACCACATTTTTTATTTTAACTTAGAAGTAACAATTTTTTTAATGTTATTATTGTTTTGCAATGCAAAATTCTCGTTGATCTCCCAATGGTTTAACTAGGCCCTGGTGTCTTTATACGAACCTATTTTAAGCCTTAGGTGGTTTTCGCTGGAATTTAAAGCTAGATCAGGAAGTCTATGCTCTCCTATGTTATTGAGCTTATGCTTTTACAACAGAAGCCCAGTCATAGCTAGGCTCTCGATAGGGTAAAGACACACCTCTATAAGGAGAATACGATAGGGTGTATTGCTTTCAATTTTAAGGTTATACGTTATAAAACACTTTTGGATTTGCTCAATATTTCTCTAGGATTCTCTAGAGATCCTGCAACCCCAAACCTCACATCCATATAAGATAATAGGAGTGACTAAAATTTCAAAGAGGAAATTCTTCCTATCCCACATTACGAGGTTTGTCATTTTACAATTATTTTCAAGACCAAAATAAGCTTTCCAGCCCCCATTAATCATTTTCTAAATTCTATAGTTCCAGTTGAGATTATGATGAATATAAATTCCTAGGTGCTTGTAAGAAGACACTTCCTCCAAGTTATTATTGTCATACATAAAATTAGCGTAAGTATTCTTCTTCGATTTCATAATCATAACTTTTGTTTTGCCAGTTTTGACAGACATACCCATTGTAGAGCATAAATCCTTAAGAAGTCTAAGTTGCTTATAAAGATGAGATGGGCACCTTGCGAGAAGAACGATATCATCAACATAGAGTAGAAGGATGATGACTATCCCAGCTAAGATCGTTCCAGCACATCCTACTTCCTCTAAACAACCTTCTAGCTTGTCTATGTAAATTCAAAATAGGGTATGGAAGAGGGGGCAACCTTGTTTAGCTATGATATTACACTTAATGTCTTTCGACCACCCCTCATTTCTCTTTAACTTGGCAATTAAATTCTCGTATAACCTTATAGAGATCGCTCTCAGCTCTAAAGGAACACTTAGCTCTTCTACTCTATTCCATAGTTTGTTTCCAGGAACCATATCGAAAGCCTTTCTCAAGTGCACAAAGAAACATAAGAGATTAAATTTATCATTGCGGCATTCCTCCACAATGATCCTAAGCGTAACGAGGTGGTCTGTTGTTGAGGGTTTCCTTCTAATTCCCGCTTCGTCTTTAGATCGCTTACCTTCACATTCGAGCCAAATGCTGAACTTATTTTCCAAAATAATACTATATAACCTGGCTAAGAGAGGGATGATCATAATTTTCTGATAATTAGAGGGGTTATTTCTAACCCCACATTTAAAAATAGGGATAATGAGGCTCTAAGACCAAGGTTTACGGAACCCTTGCTCGACGGCTTGGATGAAAAGCTTGTGGATGTGTGGGATGAAGACAAGACCTCCAATTTTTAAGATTTCCTCCTGGTAGCCTTTAATGTCTTCAGCTTTCCCATTTTCCAAGTGTTTAACCCCAAAATCAATGTCTTCTAATGAGAAAACTTCTTTCGTTGTGAACAGGGTTTCAAAGTTATCCCTCGCATTTGGAGATTCATAAAGCTTTTTAAGATAGGAATTCCAGTCGTGTAAAGAAATTTTATTATTATCTTTAGTTTTACTAGTTAGAATCTACCTCCGTAATTTCTTAGGAGCCACCTTAGAGAGGGGTAAGAGATTCTCTTGTCTTTTACGAATATATTTCCTTTTTCCCTTTTAGTTAGGGCTTTGTAGATTTTTATCTTATCAATTTTGAGAGATTCATCAATAGCTTCCTTGATTGATCTCCTCTCACTTTTACAATCTTTGTCATACCATGGGTTGGTTTCATTATTTCTTTTATTACTTGAGACTTCAATTGAGAACTTGTTAATAGAATATGAGAGGGTTGTAGTAAAATTATTGTCACACCTCCCATTTACCTTCCCAAAAAAAAAAAAATTCCAAGCATTCATCTTTTCAATTATAATTCTAGCAAGATACTATGCTATAATTATGTTGGTTTATTCAAATCATAATTGTTTGCCCAATTACGATTTATTTCCATATCTCAACATAATTAGTACTACTAAACATACTTATATTTAAAATACAAACATAATGGATTTTTTTATCCCAGCCCCACTTTTATGTCTCACCTTCGTTTGTATAGTAATGAACCTTTGATCATTCAATATATTGTTATAGTTTGATATACAAATGAAGGATCGATTCAATTTCACATATTAACCATATCATTATATTTCGATAGACCCATGTGGAACAATTTCGATTACACCTGTTCACCACTCGTTTATAAAGTATGAACCTTAGTTGGATTTAATTTACCCACGTTGCTATCTATGCGTACATGGCCCTCATGGCCATTTATTGACTTCTCGTCAACATTTATATCAAGATTGGAATCATTTATTTTGGCCTCCATGTAATACGAATTGGTAATTTGACTCAACGGAATTGAGACGTGAAGCTAGTTTTCCACGTAAGCTTATCTATGATTTTTAGTCTCGTCGTATGGTTTGGAATCGGTCTCATTCCATTCACGGTCACGTGAGTTTGCTCCACGTAACTCTGGAACTCACCACGCCAGCCTACCCTGGTGCCAAGGCAATCTCTATGGCACGGCCAGGACGCTGTGACATTTATTGTATTGCTGGTCACATTGAATGTTGAACGTATGGTGTACATAACACATCCAGACCTTCGATCCGTGGCTTCACCCTTGGGATCTTGCCATGTGGACGACAAGGATTAACCGACGCTTTAGGGTTTCATTGATCTATTCCGGGAACATGGATATAAATTTGCATTCTTAATTTGTTGGGTGGTTCTTTTCCCTTACTACTTGTTCGATTTGTCCCTGGCTGGTGAACTTCGACGCTCTGGAGAATTGAGCGTGATTTAGTCCAGACTTCGGTGTAGTCCCTCGTTTCATTTGACAACGTAGGTATGATAATTCCGGATGGTTTGAAATTCACACTCTATTCTTACCACTCAATATGGGTTTTCCCTGTCTTGTTCAAAGTTACGCTCATTGACTTGAGCAGGGATTGAAGTTTTGTATTTCGATGGATATTTTACCATCGTTTTGTCCTAGTTAATTCATGTCTGAAAATTTGTTAAATTTTCTCTTGCAGAGAATTTGTTTTCTCCTTTTCGACTGATTCGATTTGCTTGGTTTAAGTTCATATTTACTATATTTCCTTACACGTATTCTCAGGAACGAGACTGAACGAATGCACTTATGGGTTTGGAGGGAGATTTACCCTCTACCTTATGCCCGTCTAAGGTTGCTCCGAGGTCATTCGCATGACGATAGAGGGATTTTACCCCTCTCGAACTTCTGTTTTCTCCTTTCCTCGACCTGTGTAAGGAAAAATTTCTATTTTTCATTGACAAGAGTGCTAGCTCCTTTATTCTAGTTGAACTCCCACCATCCAACTCAGGTTTATTTATGTCATGGCCCTATGTATATGACAGGTTAGTTGAAATCTTGGAGGTTCTAGCGCACCAGGTACATGTTCATTCCTCATTTATCACTGTTGATAGCGTTCCTCTTCCTCGTCATGTTTTGTATCGTATTCATGTTGTGGTTTGTCTCTTACAGGTATTTATGACCATCTCCTCACTTTCTCTTGAACCACGAGAGACGTGGCTTCCTTCAGCATTAACATTGACTCCTCTTGTCATTTACAGGTCGGTATTCACCGAACGCTGGTTAGAAGGAGCCATTTCTCCACGCATTTGTTCTAGAAATGTTTTCAACAGCTTAAAATTTTTATTGATACAGTTGTATAATTGTGACTATTGTAATTTTTTGAGTTCCGACACTGAATGTTCCCTTATATCAATTCCTGGAACATTATGATACGGTCCCCATGCCACAGTGGACTTGTAATGTTTGGATTTTCGTTTATATATATATATATATATATATATATATATATATATATATATATATATATATATATATATATATATATATATATATATATATATATATATATATATATATATATATATATATATATATATATATATATATATATATATATATATATATATATATATGTCGTTTCTTGATTTGCATAATATCGAGTATTATTATGTGTCTTCAACAGAAATCGCACTTTTCTTTTTTTAGCTTGGGTCCAGCTTAATAAGTACTTATGGCATTGTTCTGCAACTACGTATACCCCACTTTTGTTGTATTTTATTATATTAATGCTTTCAGGCAATACATTTGTTAAACTATACTCATGAACATGGTAATTATCTGAATGAATAGTTTAACTGTGCTTTTCCACATGGTAAGTTCAGTTACATGTAGTTTTATAAATCCACATTTTATTATATCGTTAGATTGATGATTCTACCTCGACCATTCTTACACTCAAAATGTTAGTCGTCAAAGGCATTTTTATATGTTTATCATACTACCCTGGTTTGTAGTTTTGATCATAACAGTTAACTAAGTCTCTTCAGTATTCCTGGAATAGTACAAAGTATTACCAGCTCTGCTCTTTACATTGGTTCAGTACTTAATTAAGTATTTTATAGTTAATTTGCAAATGATATTTGTCTACCCTTTTAGCATCATCTCTCATCATGCTTCGTGAATACCTACAGGTGAGGTGTTAATATATATATATATATATATATATATATATATATATATATATATATATATAGAAGACTTTTGCATTTCTAGTATTCCACTATACACTCTTGCATTTAGTTCACATGATAGAATAGAATACTTACAGCTAAATATGCCCTGCTATTGTGAAATTTGCCTGTTGATTATTTATTTAACTTTCTTTCCCTTATTAATTTTAGCCTCTACAGTAAGAAAGGTTTATTGAAATAAGTATAAATGGGAAATCTCATGCTAACTGATAATTGCTTCCTTCTGTTGTGGAATTAATTTCTTATATGCAGAAATAACTTGCTATTGTACTTTTGTTTATGTATGAATGATGTGCTGACACTAGAAGTTAGTCTGTATATTTTTTTTTCTGTCTCATTTAATGCACAGTTTAGATTTCAGTTCATCTATTGCTATTTTCAATTATGGTACAGGAACTCCCATATTGCTCTATCCTAATCATGTGCATAAATTTATACTAGTAGATCAAGAGCAGTTTAATGTAAATTATCTGTGGAGGAATATGTATCCTTAGATTTAAACCGACCTCGGTTTAGAGTTTCTGTTGGATTCTACTATACATATTTCTTGTCCACAACTATACAGAATTATAAAGGTGAATGCCTTATGATTAATTCTATTAAATGTAGCACTAATAAATCTAACATACAAATCAACTATTATATGTAGCCAATTCATACCACAGGAAGTAAAAACACCAATAAATTTAGAGACATACCACTCTTGCAATTGACCAACCTCCCAACCTTAGAGTCCTTCTGTCTCCCAGAACTCACCCCCTAGCTGAGATCATCTCCTAGAACAGATCAACCTCTAATCTGCTTAGGAGCAGCTTATTTAAGCTATTGTTCCCCAAAGCATGTTTCTAATTCTACGTCCAGAATCTCAGGATGTTTTTCTTCCTGTTTGCCTAGGCTTCCCATTTTAGGGATTCTTTAAAGCTGTTTTATGCTTTTCCAACTTTTTACCTCTTCCCAACTACTTTCCTCATCATTGGGGAATTTAGATTTTTCCTCAAAAATCTAAATTAGGAATAATTTCTTTCAAGGATTTTTGAAAGATTGTGGGGAAATATTTTCCTTATCCATCCTCATGGATTTAGCAAGTGATCTCATAAATCTCATTTTGGTCAATCTGCACAAAATCATTTTATTCATTTCCTCAAATTAAATATTTAATTACATTCATAAAATACTTGTCCTTTGGGGTCCACTCCCCTTAGGATTAAAGTTCAAATGTCTAGTTTTAAATTTCAAACACATAAACTAGGGGTGTTACATATTCCCCCTTTGAAAGCAAACACCATCCTCGGTGTTGTTATTCATTTTTCAAACAAAAATGGATATCTTTCCATCATTTCAGCTTCTCTTTCCTAGGTAGCTTCTTCAGCAGTAAAGTGCTTCCACTGCACCTTCACTCTTGCTACTGTTCGATTCCTCAATTCAATTTCTTCCCGCTCCAATATTCGAAGCGGTTCTGGCAGAAACTCCCCTTCTGGTTCCACCTGTACAACATTCCAATCAACTATGTGAGAAGCATCATGGACATATATTTTTAACAACGAAACATGAAACACATCATGAACTCTAACATGGGGTGGTAAGGCCAGCTTGTAAGCCACTGGTCCCACCCTTTCTAATACTTCAAAAGGACGACAATATCTAGGAGCCAGTTTTGCACAACTTTCAGCATAAAGTGTGCTCTTTTTGGGTTTAATACGTAAGTACACATGCTCTCCCACTTTAAATTCTCGGTGTAATCTCTTCTTATTAGCATAATTTTTCTCGCAATCTTGTGTTGTCTTGATATTTCTTTGTATCTGTTTAAAAATTATTTCCATCTCTTGTAAAGCATCTGGCCCCAACATCAATTTATCCTCTGGCTGTCTCTAGCTCAAGGGAGTATGACATTTTCTCCCATAGAGTGCCTCAAACAGACTCATTTTGATGGAGGATTGGTAGCTGTTATTATAGGCAAATTCAACTAAATGCAATTAATATTCCCACTTTGATGGCCTATCCATCACATACATTCTCAGCATGTCCTCCAGAATTTGATTTTTTCTCTCCGTTTGACCATCTGTCTGAGGGTGGTAAGTAGTACTAAAATTCAACTTAGTACCCATCCCTCCAAATAGCCCTTTCCAAAAGGCTGTTGTACTTAGCATCTCGGTCAGAAACAATCACCTTTGGAACCCCATGGAGCCTTACTACCTCCTTCAAGAACACATTCGCTACTTGAGTTGTCCCGAAGGTAGATTTCACTGGTATAAAATGTGCAGCTTTTGTTAAAGTGTCTACTACCACCATCACTGAATCATGTTGGTATTTGGTTTTGGGTAATCCTGTTATGAAATCCATGGAAACTGTGTCCTATTTCCATTCTGCAATCAGCAAAGGGTTTAAAAGACCAGCAGGATGTTGATGCTCAACTTTGACTAGTTGACATTCCATGCATCTAGTTAAATATTCTGCTACATATCTCTTCATTCTTGGCCAAAACAACTTCTTTTTCAAAGATGTTAACATTTTCTAATATCCTGGATGTCTTGCATATGGTTGTTTGTGATATTCATCTAGAATCTCTTTTTTCAAGGACTCCACATTTGGAATATATTATCTGTTCTTATAACAGATCAACCCTTTTTGGTTTTGAGTGAAATCAGTCTTCTCCTTCTTTAGTAGTTTCACCAGTAGTGTTTCATAATTTGGATCTTGGTTTGTTGCCTTTTCCACCAAATCTTCTACATCGATCTGGCCACTACTTCCAATGCTATTTATATTTTGACAAGCATTTCTGCTCAATGCATCAGCAATTTTATTTTCTTTCCCCTGATATGTTTTATGTCCATATCAAATTCACTTAGGAAAGACAGCCATCTATCATGTCTAGCATTCAAATCAATTTGGGAAAAGAAATATTTAAGACTAATGTGATCAGTCATCAACGTAAATTTCTTTCCAAGGAGATAGTGTCGCCACATTTTCAAAGCATGAATAACAGCAGCTAACTCCAAATCATAGGCACTATATTTTTGTTCATGTATCTTCAGTTTCCTAGATTCATATGCAATAACTAAATTTTCTTGCAAAATAACTCGTCCCAACTCCTCTCTACAGGCATCTGTTCCTACCACAAATTCTTTATCAGGATCTGCAATCTTCAGTATAGGGGTTGTATTAAGTTTTAGATTTAATTGGTCAAAACTGTTTTGGCATTTTTCAGTCCACTCAAATTTGATACCCTTCCTTTGTAATGATGTCTTGGGATGTGCTATGGCAGAAAATCTCTCCACAAATCTGTGATAATAGCCTGCAATCCCCATGAATGATCTCACTGCTGAAAAATCAGTTGGTACAGGCCATTCTTTAATATCTTTTATCTTTTCGGGGTCAACAGCCAGCCCTTGTTCCGAAATAATATGACCCAAGTATTGGATCTTATCTTTATAAAATTCACATTTGTTGAACTTGGCATATAATTGGTTTTGCTTCAGAGTTTGCAACACTATCCTCAAGTGTTCTTTATGTTCCTCCTCACTTTTTTAGTAGACTAAAATATCATCTATGAACACAAGGACAAATTTATCCAAGTACTTATTTAACACATTGTTCATCAGGCACATAAATGTGGCAGGGGCATTTGTCAAACCAAAAGGTAGGACTACAAATTCATAGTGACCATACCTGGTTCGAAAGGTTGTTTTGCTGATGTCTTCTTCTTTAATTCTGAGCTGGTGATAACCAGTCCTTAAATCAATCTTTGAAAATACTAAAGCTCCTCTCACTTGATCAAAAAGATCATCAATTCTAGGCAAAGGGTATCTATTTTTAATGGTCAACTTATTCAATTGACGATAATCAATGCACATCCGAAAAGTTCCATCTTTCTTTTTCACGAACAGCACTGGTGCTCCCTAAGGAGACACACTCGTTGTGATATAACCTTTATCTAACAGTTCTTGCAATTGCATTTTCAGTTCCATAAGTTCAGGGGGACTCATTCGATAATGGGCTCGGGAAACAGGTACTGCTCCTGGCACCAGATCGATTGAAAAGTCAATCTCTCTTTTGGGGAGAAGATGAGGGATCTCATCTGGAAAGACTTCCTTAAACTCTCTTACTACTGGCACAACATCCAGCAATATTTCTTCAGGTTTCTGTTCTGTTTCTTCCACATGTACTGCATAAACTTGGTATCCTTTTCTAGCTATTCGTTTTAATTGTAGTGTTGATATTTGTCTTACAGAGATATGTTTTTGTTTTCCCCTGAGAACAAAAGGGTTCCCTTCATCATCTACACAATGCAGAGTCTTATCCCACCAGTTCATCAAGGATTTCTTCTTTTCTAGCGAGTCCATTCCTATCAGCAAATCATATGAACCTAAAGGCAGAATGTTCAAATTTACTTCTGTTTGAAAATGATTTAATTTTATTGCTGTTCGGGGAAATTTATGTGTTACCTTCCTCTTGGTTCCAGTGGCCAGCTGAACCAACCATGACTGCTGAAAATTTTCAGGTTTAAGATTACATTTTTCTAAAATTGTTGGACTAATGTAACTGAAAGAAGCACCTGGGTCAATCAAAACTGTAACAGATTGGTCAGAAATCTTACCCTCCATTTCAACCATGGTAGCTTGATGTTCTTCTTGTCAATTTTCCAAGGTTGCACTGATAGTTGGTATATTTCTGGCTATGTCATTTACTGTGGTGGCTTCTCGACCCCTCATAATCATCTGAATGTTTCGATGGGGACAATCTCTCAACAGATGGGGTTCTCCACATCCCCAATATTTCAGGGGTTCTCTCATTTTCACCATGCCCTCTTTCTTATTGTCTCCATCTATTTGTTTTGAGGCCACTTGGGGCTTAGTAGTTTGACTTTCTTTGGGTTTATTAAACTTTTTCTGCTGATGATCTCTGCCAAAATTCTTCAAATAGGCTAGTTTCTGTTTCTTCCCTTTGAATTCACTCTTATTTACCCATCTTTTCCCATGTTCAGTTTTTCTTTTGAACTGTTGGTAGCACAATCTAGCTTTTCTAACAGCTTCGTCCATTATTTTTGGGTTATCAAACTCAATTTTCTCTTTGTACACAATAGGAAAACAATTCAGAAACCTTTATACCTTTGCCTTTTCTTCCCTTATGTAGGGTACATATCTCAACAGATTTGTAAACTTAGTAACAAACTCATCAATAGTGAGCTATCATAGTCTAAGTTCGTGAAATTCCTTGGCTTTATCATCATAGTAATGTTCATTTAGGTAGCGTTTTTTGAACTTAACCTGGAAATGTTCCCAGGTAACTGTCTTTTCATCAATGGTATGCACCATTTTTGTCTCCTCCCACCACAAGGTAGCCTTACCTTGTAGCTGGTAAACAGCTAATCTGGCCTTTAGATTGCTTTCATATTCATAGACCTGGAAGTACTAAATCATGTTCAGAAACCAGGCTTCAACATCTTCCTCCTTCTCCCCATCATAGGAGGGAGGTTTGATCTTTCGGAATTCCCCCTGTAATTCATTTTTCTGCTTATATTGATGCCTAACAGCATCCTCATCCTTAGACTCATCAGTCTTCCTCTTTCCGGAACCTTCGCCTTCTTAGCTGTTCCGCGAAATTAATTCTCTGATGAGCTTTTCTTGCTCCTCACTGGCTAATGACAACCTGTCATTCTGGATTTTTATCTCAGCCAATTCTTGTTGCAACCTCCACAAAATAGCCATCATGGGTTCATTGGGATCTGGTGAATTATCCTCATCACGCAGATCAACATAAATTTCGTCACCTTTTGCCATTCCGATACCACTGTACACTACACAATACAGATCGGTAAAAATAAAAATATAATTTTTATTTTTTTTCCTCTGCAGAAATCAATTTATACCGTGGACACACAGCCATAGTGAGCACAATGTCACCAGCCCAGTTTTATAACTTGGGCTCTGAGACCATTTGTCACACCTCCCATTTACGTTCCCAAATTTATTTTTTTCCAAGCATTCATCTTTTCAATTATAATTCTAGCAAGATACTATACTATAATTATGTTGGTTTATTCAAATCATAATTGTTTGCCCAATTACAATTTATTTCCATATCTCAACTATATCCAACCCAATTGGATATAACAATATTAGTACTACCAAACATAATCATATTTAAAATACAAACATAATGGATTTGTTTATCCCAACCCCACTTTTATGTCTCACCTTCGTTTGTATAGTAATGAACCTTTGATCATTCAATATATTGTTATAGTTTGATAGACAGATGAAGGATCGATTCAATTTCACATATTAACCATATCGTTATATTTCGATAGACCCATGTGGGACAATTTCGATTACACCTGTTCACCACTCGTTTATAAAGTATGAACCTTAGTTGGATTTAATTTACTCACATTGCTATCTATGCATACATGGCCCTCATGGCCATTTATTGACTTCTCGTCAACATTTATATCAAGATTGGAATCATTTATTTTGGCCTCCACGTAATATGAATTGGTAATTTGACTCAACGGAATTGAGACGTGAAGCTAGTTTTCCACGTAAGCTTATCTATGATTTTTAGTCTCATTGTATGGTTTGGAATGGGTCTCATTCCTTTCGCGGCACGTGAGTTTGCTCCACGTAACTCTGGAACTCACCACGCCAGCCTACCCTGGTGCCAAGGCAATCTCTATGGCACAGCCAGGACGCTGTGACATTTATTGTATTGCTTGTCACATTGAATGTTAAACGTATGGTGCACATAACACATCCAACCCTTTGATCCGTGGCTTCACCCTTAGGATCTTGCCATGTGGACAACGAAGATTCACCGACGCTTTAGTGTTTCAATGATCTATTCCAGGAACATGGATATAAATTTGCATTGTTAATTTGCTGGGCGGTTCTTTTCCCTTACTACTTGTTCGATTTGTCCCTGGCTAGTGAACTTCAACGCTCTGGAGAATTGAGCGTGATTCAGTCCAGACTTCGGCGTAGTCCCTCGTTTCATTTGACAACGTAGGTATGATAATTCTGGATGGTTTGAAATTCATGCTCTGTTCTTACCACTCAATATGGGTTTTCCCTATCTTGTTCAGAGTTACGCTCATTGACTCGAGCAGGGACTGAAGTTTTGTATTTCGATGGATAGTTTACCATCGTTTTGTCCCAGTTAACTCATGTCTGACAATTTGTTATTTTTCTCTTGCAGAGAATTTCTTTTCTCCTTTTCGACTGATTCGATTTTCTTGGTTTAAGTTCATATTTACTGTATTTCCTTACACGTATTCTCAGGAACGAGACTAAACAAATGCACTTATGGGTTTGGAGGGAGATTTACCCTCTACCTTACGCCCGTCTAAAGTTGCTCCGAGGTCATTCGCATGACGATAGAGGGATTTTACCCCTCTCGACCTTTTGTTCACTCCTTTCCTCAACCTGTGTATGGAACAATTTATATTTTTCGTTCACAAGAGTGCTAGCTCCTTTATTCTAGTTGAACGCCCACCATCCAACTCGGGTTTATTTATGTCATGGCCCTATGTATATGACAGTTTAGTTGAAGGCTTGGAGGTTCTAGCACACCAGGTAACTTTTCATTCCTCATTTATCACTGTTGATAGCGTTCCTCTTCCTCGTCATGTTCTGTATCGTATTCATGTTGTGGTTTGTCTCTTACAGGTATTTACGACCATCACCTCACTTTCTCTTGAACCACAAGAGACGTGGCTTCCTTCAGCATTAACATTGACTCCTCTTGTCATTTACAGGTCGGTATTCACCGAACGCTCATCAGAAGGAGCCAGTTCTCCTCGCAGTTGTTCTAGAAATGTTTTCGACAGCTTAAAATTTTTATTGATACAGTTGTATAATTGTGACTATTGTAATTTTTTGAGTTCTGACACTGAATGTTCCCTTATATCAAGTCCTGGAACATTATGATACTGTCCCCATGCCATAGTGGACTTGTAATGTTTGGATTTTCGTTTATATATATATATATATCTGTCGTTTCCTGATTTGCATAATATCGAGTATTATTATGTGTCTTCAACAGAAATTGCACTTTGCTCTTTTTAGCTTGGGTCCATCTTAATAAGTACTTATGGCATTGTTCTGCAACTACGTATACCCCACTTTTGTTGTATTTTATTATATTAATGCTTTCAGGAAATACATTTGTTAAACTATACTCATGAACATCGTAATTATCTGAATGAATAGTTTAACTGTGCTTTTCCACAGTGTAAGTTTAGTTACATGTAGTTTTATAAATCCACATTTTATTATATCGTTAGATAGATGATTCTACCTCGACCATTCTTACACTCAGAATGTTAGTCGTCAAAGGCATTTGTATATGTTTATCATACTACCCTAGTTTGTAGTTTTGATAATAACAGTTAACTAAGTCTCTTCAGTATTCTTGGAATAGTACAAAGTATTACTAGCTCTGCTCTTTACATTGGTTCAGTACTTAATTAAGTATTTTATAGTTAATTTGCAAATGATATTTGTCTACCCTTTTAGCATCATCTCTCGTCATGCTTCGTGAATACCTACAGGTGAGGTGTTAATATATATATATATATATATATATATATATATATATATATATATATATATATATATAGAAGAATTTTTGCATTTCTAGCATTCACTGTACACTCTTGCATTTAGTACACATGATGAATAGAATATACAAGCTAAATATGCCACTATATGTTGTGAAATCTACTGTTGATTATTTATTTAACTTTTCTTTCATATTAATTTTATCCAAGGTAGTAGAAAGGTTTAGTGAAATATAAAGTATTAATGAAATCTCTATTACTAAACGATATTATATACATTGTGGATGTCTTTTCTTATATGCGAGAAATAGATTGCTAAATGTGTACTTGTTTTATGTATGAATAAATATGTGATACTGGAAGTCAGTCTGTCTCTTTTTAAATACTCATTTGGTAGTTTGATTCAGTTCATCTGTCCTATATTTTCCAATTATGGTATGAACTCCCATGTTGTATACTGTCCTAATCATGCATAAATTTATACTAGTAGATGGAGAAGTTTAAAGGTAAATTATACGTGGAGGAATATGTATCCTCGGATTTAAATAACCTCAGTTTAGGGAGTTGTTGGATTCTACTCTACAAATTTCTTGTTTACGACTATATATTATAAAGATTAGATATGATTAATTAAGTTAAATGTTAGCACTAATAAATCTAACATACAAATCTAACTATTATATATGGCAAATTCATACCATAGGGAAGTAAAAACACCAATAAATAAGAAGACATACCACTCTACCATCGGAGGGAAATTAAACCTCCCAGCCTTAGAGTCATGTATCCCAGAACTCACCCACTCTACCCACATTTGAGATCATCTCTCAGCAAGGATCAGCCTCTAATACGTTTAGGAGCAACATTATTTATTGTTCCCCAAAGCATGTTTCTAATTGCATTAGTGAGAATCTCAGGGGATTACTTTTTCTTCCTGTTTGCCTAGGCTTCCCATTTTAGGAATTCTTTAAAGTTGTTTTATGCTTTTCCTGGCTTTTCCAGCTTTTTACCTCTTCCCAACTACTTTCCTCATCATTGGGGAATTTAGATTTTTCCTCAAAAATCTAAATTAGAATTAATTTCTTTCAAGGATTTTTGAAAGATTGTGGGGAAATATTTGCCTTATCCATCCTCATTGATTTAGCAAGTGATCTCATAAATCTCATTTTGGTCAATTTGCACAAAATCATTTTATTCATTTCCTCAAATTAAATATTTAATTACATTCATAAAATACTTGTCGTTTGGGGTCCACTCCCCTTAGGATTAAAGTTCAAATGTCTAGTTTTAAATTTCAAACACATAAACTAGGGGTGTTACAATTATGATACAGGTCATCTATGTTGTCTATACTAGATAAAGGAAGCAAATTAGTTTTTAATTCATTTAGAAAGAGATCATTTTAATTTCTATCAAAGATTAAGTTCTTCTAAATATAAGGATTATCTTCAATGGGATCTCTATGTATGACAAAATAGAGAGTTATGAGTAAAGGCCTATGATCAGAGTCAAGCTGGTGGTCGTCTAAGATGTCAAAATTTATTATTTCTTTGATTAAATAATAGTCTACTAAATATTATTTAAAATTGATATTGGTTTTATTCAATATTAATGAATTAAATATTTATTAAAAAAATTAAATTGAGTTAATATTTATTGAAATTTAATTAAATAAATAATTTAATTTAATTATAACTTAAATTAATTTAATATTATTTTAATATTAATAATAATAACTAAATGTTATTTAAGATTGATATTGGGTTTATTTAACATTAATGAATTAAATATTTATTAAAAAATTTAAATTGAGTTAATATTTATTGAAATTTAATTAAATAAATAATTTAATTTAATTAAAACTTAAATTAATTTAATATTATTTTAATATTACTAATAATAACTAAATATTACTTAAGATTGATATTGGGTTTCTTATGAATTAAATACTTATTAATAAATTTAAATTGCGTTAATATTTATTGAATCATTTTAATTTATTAATTAAATTAAATTACACAATTAGGGTTTATAAGTCTCTTGGGTTTATCATATTAATCCTTTGAGTTTATTAATTTTAATTATAACATAATTTTAACATATCTTTATTATATCCTAAAAATTAATAACTACATATAAATATATTTTTTCAAATATAATTAGGAAAGAAATGCTGACAAGATGCTAAAAACTAACAACTAGCTATCATAATAGTTATTAATTATAAAATTCATATAAAAATAAAACAAATTTAACAATGTTACGAAAGAAAAGTTTAAGAGAATCTTAAAATGAGTAACTATATACAAATAATTTTTTTTTAACAAAATTAGAAAAGAAATTCCAACACAATTTTAAAAATTAACAACTAAATAATACGATTCATACATAAATTAAATAAATACATGAAGTTATTGATGATTATATGAAATTTTATAGTAATAAATTTTAAAAATCATGAAAAATTAAATTTAATGTAAATAACATAACATAATGTTAATAAAATAAAAAATGGAATAATTAAAATTTTTTTTATTAATTAATTCTTTTTATTGACTAATTGTAAATACCAACATAAGTGTTGATTGTTTACTTAACATATACAAATATACTTTATAAAATTAAATAATAAAAAATATATTAATTAAAAAATACATATTAGTTATTTAAATAAAATTAATTGATCATAATTTTGATAAAGTTAAATTAGAGAAAAATATTTTCAAAAATAAATATAAAATAATTTTTTTTGACAAAAATAATAAAATAAAAAAGAAAAATTTAATTATAAAATTTAAAAGAATGTTAACATAAAATTTTATCTAGTTTTGTTTCTTTCCTTGATATCCTTTCACAACTCATGGATCTCTTCCCTCTAATATACCAGATGCCAGAAAACATATATATATATATATATATATATAATAACTCATTACTTATCAGTCGCACAAACCAGAATACCAAACTAAGTTTATAAGAAATAATTGTGAATGGGATGTCTATCTTTGTGTGACCATTTGGGAATTAATTTTTTTATGGATGTTTATAATCATTGTAAAATTTAACATTATGTTTAATATTTTAATATAATAAGAATTTTATTCTATTCATTAATGATTCATTATGTGCTGGTGAGAAGACTTGCTTTTATTTTTTTTCTTAACAAATTTAATTTTCAAAAACCATAAAGATTTTCAAAAACCATGCATATATTCTTAATGTTTATAAGCGTCATGTATTTTCAAACATTTTTAAAGAGAGTGTGGAGACATGTTATTGTAAATATTTTTCAAAAGAATTATTCTTGCAATTGTATCTTCAAAAATTTCTTGGTACGTTCAGCTTATATTTTTAGTTGGGAGTATTATTTTCTAATATGAGTACATTTTCTAGTTATATTGCATTTAATAAATAGTTTTAATTCACCATTATTTTATTTAATTTTCATTTAATTGTTACAAATATTTTTTAGGTCTATATAATTTTTTATATTTTGAGATTTTTTATGATTCAAATGAAGACTTTATTATTATTAAGATTTATGAACTTTCTTGATTTACATGTAAATTTTCTATTTATTTTCTTTTTGGGAAGTTTTAATAACTAAAATTAATTTAGTTTGTAAGAATTTTTTTATTTTCATAAGTTGCAAGAATTACTTGTTGATGTTAACAAAAATTTTCTTCATAGGTAAATGAAAATTGTAGCGTATTTCTCAATTTTCACTGGATTATTTTTCATGGTAAAGCAAGGCTCTGTGTTGGGGTGAACAAGTAGTAGTCAAAGTAACCATGAAATAAAACTACAATTTGATATACAAAACTACATATCTTGTTCAACTAATCCAACTCTTCATATTTTTTTAATAATATTTCATGCCTTTTGGCAACTTGTGTCTAAGATTGTAATTATTTATTTATTGCTTCAAAATATATAATTATATCTACAAATCCTACAAAGCACTCAATAGAAATAAAAGTTCATAAGAGTAACATTATAACAAGAGTTAAATAAAGAATTAATTATGAAATCATAATTTGTTAAAAAAAAAAACAAGTTACATGTCTTTCTGTCTATGCTTTAATCCTTTTAAAATTTGTGCTATAATTGTAAATTAAGAAACACAAATTGTAAGTTAACCAAGATTATAAAATATTCATTAAAATTAATAAAGAATTTATTTTTTTGTAAATTTTCTTAATATTCCTCAAAACTGTATTAATTATCAACAAAAATCTAAAGTAAAATGTCAAAAGTTTGATCCTTCTACATATGACACAAGAAAGAAAAAAAAAAATCCGATTTTATTTTACCTATACCAAAATTTCTATAATTTTCTAGATATTAGTTCATCTATTGCTATAGTTTCCATGACAATGTTTCATCTATTTGCTGGATATATTTAAGATCTGGATATCACCATATCAAAATCAAGGATGATGACATTTGCAAGACTGCATTCCATACCAGGTACATGCATTATGAATTTGTGGAGTTACCCTTTGGGTTAACCAATGCACTAGCAACCTTTATGAGGTTAATGCATGGAATCTTTCATCATTTCCTGGATAATTTTGTACTTATATTCATAGATGATATTTTAATTTATTCTAAAAACCAGGAAGAACATAAAGGGCATCTAAGGATTGTGATGGAAATGCTAAGGAAACACCAGCTGTATGCTAAGTTTAGCAAATGTGATTTCTTTAAAACAAAAATTCAGTATTTAGGCCATGTCATTTCAGAAAAATGGATTGCTATTGATCCGAAGAAAATAGAGAAAATCATGGAATGGTGAGTACCCTAGAATATGGAAAATATTTGATCCTTTATGGGATTAGTTGGGTACTATCGAATATTTATTGAGGGATTTTCCAGAATTTCTTTTCCTATTACTTCTTTGTAGAGAAACGAAAAATTATTCAAGTGAACTATTGAATGTCAGAATAGTTTTGAAAAGCTGAAACAACTTTTGACCACTGCACCAGTATTGAGGGTAGATGACCCTAACAACTAATTTGAAGTTTGTATGGATGCAAGCAAAGAAGGTGTTCGGGCAGTTTTATCCCAAGAAGGAAAAGTAGTGGCATATGAGTCAAGAAAGTTAAAAGAACATGAACAGAGGTACTATGCCTATGATTTGGAACTAACAACAGTAGTTCATGCACTCCGGGTATGGGGACATTATTTGCTCAATGAAATGTTTGTGCTAAAAACATATCATAGAAGTTTGACTAGTTATTTCAAGCAAATTGATTTAAACTCCATATAGGAAAGATGGAATTCTTTCCTGAGGGAATTTGATATGGACATCTATCACGTAAACTATACAAAGAGAATAAAAATTTCGAGTGGATATGACAAATCATTTCATGCATAAACACTGCGAATGTATTTTTCTTTAAACATTTAACCAAGGCATAGTAGACTGTCAGCCAAGGGTACGAGTGAAAACCCAACCCAAGGCTTGTTGTCTCTCAGAAAAGAACTATACGAGGACAGAGTTGGAGGGTGGTCCAATCACCCCATAAACATAATTAATATAAATAAAATAGGTAGACAAATAGAAATTCAAGAACCAAAACTTACAGTAGAGATTGTAAGTTTTATTTACAAAAAATCAATGAAATTACAATTTGATCATCGAACCAATATCCGTTAACTTTATGAGAAAACTAGGATATAAAATTAAATACATGTAGGACAACAAAATATGTTTGTAAGTTCAGATTACTATGTAAACCTAAAACAAGGTTCCCAAATTCATTTAGAATGGAAAAATTGAAACACTGTGTTTAAAAATAAAAATATATACGTATATTACAGCCTAGATGGCTCATAAGAGTAGCTCAAAATGAAAATTAAAAATAAAACCACGGTTGAATTCTGGGAGAAGAAACCCTCGGAAGTTATGTCATAATAAATACACAGAAAATTTTACTACATGGAAATGAGAAGGATTAACCGAATCCTCAAATAGTTATGTCTGGACAATGTCCATCTTAACCTTACAATATGAATACTTAAAAACAAGAGGTAAGACCTAAATAAGGCCGATAGAAAAGCTAAGCTCTGGAACTAGTAATCGCCATGAAGTCTAGAGGCCGGTTGAGACAAATCAAAAACCCATTGGTCTGAATGAGAGCATTGGAAATACCTGGAAAAGAGCTAGCAGAATTAGCTATGTCCGATGGTAGCGAGAATATGAATTTGCTTCTAAGTCAAAATACCTTCTAAAAGGAAAAATATGTCGACCTGTATCCATAGCCATAGAAGGCTAGACCATAAGAAAAACTATTCGTGAACGCTAAAACACAATTTCTATACAAAAGTGTAAACAATGTTCATGTAAACAAATGAGTAAATGATAAGAAATTTACTTGAGGTTCAAGACGAATTCTACCCTCTGAGTGTCACTACATAAATATTCAAAATGATATGGAGAAACCATGAAAATATTATTACAATATGGAAAACGAAATTATTAACAAACTCGGAAACAATTCGGTGCTTGTAATCGTGAAATCTTGAGTGGATGCAAAAATAAATACTACCTGCAATTTGAGCAAGAAGGAACTAGAGTTGAAGGAGTTGCATCAGAAACAGTGGAAAAGTTAGTCGAGAGAACTTCTCTCGGATAACTAAGGTATCTTCTCCACCAAGCGGCAGAACCACGAAGGCTAAACTCTAGAAACCCTATGGAGAGTAGCAAAGGTTCGACGAAAGTGGCCAAGCCATAGCTTTAAGGTATGGCAGAGACAATACACCAAAACAGGAGAGCCTCTCAACAAAGTCAAAGACAATAAGCCGATATGGGTTAGGGTTGGAAGGATTCACTATGCAACTCCCGCCAAAAGTGCCATCCGTCGATCATCCCAAAATTCTACGATGGAGATCACAGTTGAAACATCAAAAAACCACAACAAATATCGCCACAAATCCTACAACTGTCAAATGGAGTAAATTCCCAGTACTTATAACATTTAATTGCCTAGATATGCCAGCTTTTCCTTGGTGATAACAAGGACATTGATCTTACCACTGCGGGAGACGTTTAAATGTAATTCTTGATAACATTAAAGTGGATCTAGACAAAAATATGTGTTGAAAATCATATAAAACCTTTAAATGTGGCAAGAAATTTCAAGGTGAATGGTAAGTGATAGTTTATAAGTGGATTAAGCTAGAAAATTTATGCAGTGTCATATTGGGTAAAAGGTCGAGTTATGGTAAGTTAATACAGTAAATGCATAATGAGGATTAAGCATTATGTATGGGTTTTAACTTTAGAATTGAAAGTAAAAAAAAGATATTTTATTTTGTATGTATGTTTGTGACAATAATGCACATCCCTTATTTTTTTTTAATCCTTTAAATTTATTATTATTATTTTATAATATTATTTTTATTATTATATATTTTTCAATATTTATAAATATTAAATCTATATCATTAACATATTAAATCTATACTATTAACATTTATCTGTATTTCAACTACATTTACTAATATGATTAATAATAAATATAATTAATATATCACTCTCCACATATATCAACTAAATTTATTTAAATAAATATAATTATGCTACTCTATTTTATTTAGTGATTAGTATAGTGATATTTTAGTGCATTTACACACCTTTAACATAGTTTAAGAATCACAAATTTAATTATCATATAAAACATTAATTATACAATAGCTTTTAGTCATGTGCATTGTTTAAGAGTCACAATTTTAATTATCATAGAAAATATAAATTATAGAATGGCTATTAGTCATTTAATTAATTCTTCCATGCGGCAGGGAAATTATGTTTAGACTACGCTCTTAGTCATATGACTCAAAGAGAATTAACCCGGATGAGTGTCCTTTCAAGCTGTAACATCCACCACGGAACCACTCCAACTTCTAGTCTAAATATTGATGAAAGAATGGAAAATAAATTAAATAAATTCATTTTATACTGTGGAAAGTGAACAATGTGAACTTCGAGTATGGTGTGAATATAAAAAGTTCACCGTAAGGCATTTCTGCCTGTCATTTCCCCTCACATTAACGACATGGAGAATTTTTTGCTCGTGCATTCATTTGCACAAAGCAAGCAATGGTCGCTTTACAATTCGCTAAACAAGCAAATTTAATAATACATATTACAATCTAATCGATTATGCTTGACCGTACCAAGGACAAATACAATAGCAGAAAATTCTAATGTGAGTGACAAACCTAATTGATAATATGAATAATTTCAAGTACGTCAATAAAATATTAAACATTTTGATTCCTAAATGTAACAGCTAAGTTAATAAAATATTAAACATTTAGATTCCTGAATATAACAGTGAAGTTAATTAAGAAGTACAGTACACCTAACTTTAACGCTAAAGATGACTAACAAACATTTTACTCATTCCAAACTTCTGTATTGCCATCATTATCAGTTTCTCACTCTCCTTCCCATTTTACCAATCCAGTAGCCAGGAGTGATGACAATGCCAGAGTTGAATACTATGTAAATGCAAGAAAATAAAAATCAAGACATAATACTCTTGGAAAAAACAATTAATATATAAATTGAAAAGAAGATTGAATTTTTTTAATAAATATGCTTACAAATAATATATTATATTGCTCACGGAATAGGCGTTAATTTGGAACTCTGATTTCATATAAATAAATTACGAATAAATAAATTACCCTTACTCTAACAGCTGAAACTCAGAACCTACTTTATGAAATTAAAAGCTGGCAACAACTCAAACGCACCAAAAAAAAAAAAAATCAATGCCTAAGCTGGTTTCCTCTGAGCCAATCTTTAATTGGACGTGTCACCTATGTCTGAATATACCTTGAGAGTGCACTGTGCCAGTGTGGTACTTCTGCACTGGTTCACGAATCAAGACCTTGGAAGTTCGTGGGGTAGCGGGATTTATTTTTTCTTTAGTGTCTTCTGTAAAAGGAAGGTTTAGTGAATTTTCTGTAATAGGCAGTGGAAAATCAAAATTAATTTTAATTTTAAAATATTAATAATCATCTGTGATGATTTTGTTATTAAAATACTAATTTTCAGTGATCCAACAAAGTAATTTTTCTTTACGGTTTGAGTCAGCCTCGGGAAAGATTCAATTTGCAAAAATACTGGTAAATGGAAAATAAAAAGGGTAAGCACGTTTTTGAGAGAAATTTAAACATCAAAATTACGTGTATCATCCCTCCTAGCACGTCGGAAAAACAGGCATCCACAAATTCCAGCTGTCAAATACAACAGAACCTCGAGAAAAACAAGCATCCACAAGTTCCAGCTGTCAAATACAAACAAAATGCTCTATGACGCGCAAAATGGCCGTCAAATTCCATCCCTGCAAGTTCCATGTGACACCATAAAGTTGGTAAGCTTTTTAGCCCAACGAAAATAGAGCTGAATTTTCTGACTTTCTACGGATACTTGTTTCTTTCCGAATAAGATATAATCTCAGCTATGTATATCTATCTTTTTGCCTTGATAATAATAAAAAAAATCACTTCACGCGATAAAGAGAAATAATTTGTCAAGGATAAAGGTTGAGTCTAATGTCAATCCCCACTTAAATTTGACCTTACTGTTGACGCATGCGGCGTGCAGCTGAACATTCTGATATTGTTTCTTTTGGAATAAATAACTTAAGTTATAAAAAATTATAGTATTAAATTATTATATTTATGTAAAATATAATTAATTTAAAAGAGAAAATTAAATTAAAGTAAATTTATTTTAAGTCTTAATTTATTAAGTTTGGAAAATAATGAAATCTAGTAATATACAAACAACTTTTCATTTAATCTGTCCATACTCTTCCTAGATTTATAGCTAAGATAAATCTGATTTAATAAAACTATTTTGACAGCCAGAAATTCATAGCCGCCCTGTATTTTTAAAGACAAGATGGGCACACCAGCTTTTTTAAAGACAAGATGGACACACCAGCTTACTTTCTCAACAGCTATTCACTTTAATTGTTTGATTGTAATCAGTAAATCGATGTGCGGCCGGCTTTCCACTTGTAGTATTTGTGGCAGTCTCACCATTTATAAGTAGCCATCTTATTTATTAAAAAAGAAATCAATGTTGGATGGCCGCAGTCTTCGTTATAAACCACGTTCTAATGGAAAAAAGAAAATTACAGTGATGGACCCATAATAACTGTTAAGAAACATCTTAAAAATCACGTTAAGGTCAGGCGCACAATATCCTATAGATGAGACGTTAATAAAATATTACGTTAAGGTCCTGCACACAATATCGCTTAACTAAAGTAGTCATACTTTTGGTGCCCATTTATCCGGTACCTCAAGTGAGCAAATTTCTTTGTAACACTAAAAGTTGAATCAAACTTTGACTAATAACGATTTGGTCCATTCCCTCAATAATACGTTTTGAAAGTAGGCCAAGGAATTACATGACGCTTTCAAAGTAGTCCAAGGAATTATATGATTGATTGAAACTATGACATGGAATAATATGACAATTTCCCATTCAAGCATTATTTTTATGCAAATTTGTGAAAAGTAAGTAATTTATTTTAAAATAAAATTATATATTTTATTTAAAATCTATTTATCAATATTTTTGGATATAAAAATCATTACTGATAACATTAATGGTAAATAAAAATATATAAAAAAAATATGATTTTTTTATGTAGAATAAATTTACACTTTGTTTTATCTGGTCATAATATCAACTTGAGAATTAATTTGGTAAACCTTCTTAATTTGTAGTATAATGTTCTGTATCTAATTCCCATTGCAATTATAAAATTACATTGATGTGTATTTAATTGACATTGTAATTTTTTTTTATTACATTTACATATCTTAAAATTATATTATTAGTATATTAATTTACATTGTAATTATATTTCTTTGATTAAATTTATATCATTAGTTTTTTTAAAGGTAAGATTATAGCAATAATTTTGTAATATATACCGATAATTTCACATGGAAATGTAAGGAGTTAAATTTTTTTATACAAGTGGGTAACTATCCATTCACTATTAAATATCCCTTACTCATCATTACATAGAATGTTTACCAATTCATAGTGTAACTATAGAATAAGAATAGTAAGCTCCTCAACCATTAACAACCTCCAATACAATAACATAATACTGCGTGATGTAACCTTCTACTAACTTCATTATTCATGTAGTCATCACATACTTGGCATTATGAAACTTCACAACAAAAAATGAAACAACATCATCATCTTGACACAATAATCAATCACATCATTGAACACCAATATACCCTCGAAATCTCGTAGGGTGAAAACCAGCAACGTTTAATTTTATTATTAAATGCTCGTGAGGGTGATCAGCGCTCACTCAATGGCTTGTAAGGGAGACCATCCCTTAACCATTGTTTATAAATCTTACAAGGAAATATAAAAATATCTAGCTTAAGGCCCTTACAATAAATATGATAGCATTTACCCTCTGGTCTTCATATCTTCATATCTTGATGGCATGGATGTACCTACAATGGTCCATCGTACATTGGATCATCCGGTAGTTCTCACTCATCTGCATGAACCATAATCACTTACCTGCCACCAGGTTAAGCATAATATTTCCTTTATACATGTCACCATCATTCCCTGCTATTGTTACCTTTAACATACATTGATGTCAAGATTCATAAAGTATAATAAATCATTCCATATATCTATACTATAGATGCTTCTCCATCTGCTCATGTATATACAAGACAAGAAAGTAGAGTACCATGACATTCTCCCTTTAACAACACATACTTCATATGTGCTAGTTATAAGTCATCACATTAACTAATGTTTCCATCGCATAAGCACACATTCCTGCGAGACAATAGCTACATTCCCCAAGATTTTCTTTAAAATAAATTGATACATCAGTGATGATATTCGTGGATGCGATTTACATGAATTTAGTCAAAATAGCTAACCCTTAAGCTATTAGTTTTAGTCCATGGAATGGAAGCTAACATAACAAATTTTTCTCCCATGCATGCAAATGCATGTAGATTCCAAAAGAGTCTCCAACGAGGCACATAGCTTCCTTCACGAGTCTTCCCAAAGAAGTGCTTAATACTAGAGAACATGCAAACCCATATTTTCTTTTCCAGGAAATATAACATAAAGGCATGCAAAGACATGGTTTCATTTCCATAAAACTAATGGAATTAAAGCATAAGAATACATGTCTTATTCTCATAACAAAACTTGTTATCATTTCGCGCATACAAATATGTATTCTTTCCAATGGAATCTCATACAAATATGTATTCTTTCCAATGAAATCTAATACAAGTCTTGCATTCACTTACATGATCTTATTCTAAAAGAAACGAACATAATAGTTATATTTGGTGCATGCAAAGAACTTATTTCCTCTCAAGAAACATTAAACTAACTAGTTCAGTTTTCATGCATGTAAGTGCACATCAATGTTCTCAAAAATACAATAACCATTAAACACATGTTTCAGTGTCAAGAATTCTAGTACACAAATAATATTTTCCATGCATGTAAATATATATTTATATAGCACATTGGTTTCTCTTTGTACATGCACTAAATAATCCATTTTTAAAGGTCTAATCCATAATACCCTTATTGGGTTCATACCCACACATTTCTATTTTCCAAGAATTTAATAATGCATGAATAGACATTTCTCTTCAAAATGTAAAACAATGATAATATAATGGTAATGTATGCATAGAATTTTCTCTTTTCCAATAATTGAATAATGCATGATTAGACATTTCTCTTAGAAATATAATACAATGATAATGGATGCATAGATGTATTACATTAAAGGTTTCTCTTTACAAGAAATGTAAAATACAATAATAATTCTATTGCATGCAAAAATAATTACTTCCTTTCAAACTCAATTCTTAAATAAAATAAAATAAATACTTATCTTTATTTCATTTGAAAAAATCCTCTCCCTACTGCAGTGCTCATCCACATCCAGAAATTCTCATTGCTTCTCTGCAACAATGTTTTCTTACACGCTAACGAAGCTGCAATATTATTGTTGTGCCAACAGAACCTTCAGATTAGGTGGAGAAACTGCCACAGAATGTTCCAGCCTCACATAATAATAATTCTTTCTCACTCCACTTGGATTTTTTGGACACCAGGTCTTGGAGTAAACGACAATGAGATTCTCATTGAATTGGGTTTGGATAGATTCTTCAATTTGTGATCCAGATGATCTAGCCACAACTTTTATTGTTCACTGCCATAACTTCTACTGTTGGCAAGATGCCTCAGTACAAATGACTGAGGAATTGTAAGAGGCAGAGCACCATAATTGAGAAAGTTGGAAACAAACGACAATGTCCACCATTTGGAGAAGAACAAAGGGCAAGGCAAGTGGGGATTAATATTGGAAAAGCTTGTCAATTGTTTTTATCTTGTTATGTCTTGTTCATACGTATAACCGAGTAGCTGCCACAACACATATTCGTTTTCAACCGATTCAAGAATCCATTTTACATGAAACCAACTCTTTATTTTCTTGATTTGAATAATTAAGGTAAAAATATATTTACCATAAGCATTTATGGGAGAGGTCTGTTACATACTCCCTCCTTAAGAGAACACCGTCCTTGGTATGCTTCTCTCACAGAAACTTAAGCTTATAATCATGATATAATAATATAAAAAACCCAAAGGGGGTCATTCCCCTTCATAATGAAACACTTTCGTTTCCTTAAATACCATTAATTGAAACAATAATGTTTTTATCCATAAATTTCGTAAGCATGTATAGTGCAAAGAATATTTCATTTCCATTTCTAACTGCTTATCCCTTATTCAGTTCATAAAAATATAGAAAAATCTCTACAGGAACTTACCATTATTTACCAATTACTATTGGAAGTAATGATGGCTTTTACACAAGCTCTCTGATATTGGTCGAACACCCATCAACACTTCCTCGAAAGAGCCTGTAATGTATGACTAACAATTCAATCACATTAGTCACATAGTTTTCAAAATGAAAATACTTGCAACTATCAAACATTATTGTAATATAAAGAGATGTTTTAATCAAAGTACTTCCATAAGTACTCAAAGAGAACCAACCCTCTCATCAATGCATCACGTGCACACTATCTTAGCTCCTGCTAAAGACATCCACGCAATACTTCAAAAAGTACTCAGAAAGCACCTAGTTCTCTGATTATACCAATGGTCAATCCATGCACCCTAGGCATATCCTAGCATCTGCTAAGACATTCAAACAAATTAGTAATAATATAAATGAACTTATACATTCAGTAGTTCATTTTCCTAGCACTAAGCTCCTTTTCTCTTGATATCTACATAAGATATTTACACAATGATATAAAAATTCATTTTAATATAACGCATAACTTTTTATTTAACTTGTTTCGTCATGAGAACCACAATGGTAAACAAAAATGCTCCTCCTAACCCATAGGAGTTGGTTTCCACAACCAAATCGAGTCATTTTCACATCTAGACAGTCAATCTTCCCATATTAATTCAAAATAGCACAGCACACTAAAAAGTCTTTATACTTATCTAAAAATTTATTCTTTCAAGCTGTGGTCCTCCCAACCATCAAGGGAGGCTATTACATCCTCCACTTGCCCCTAGATCCAGAATCTGGACGGTGCCATGGGTTAACAGTGGAATAGATTTGCTCTTTCTGCTATGACCTCTAGATAGCCAATCAAGTCAAACTCAGAAATATTTGGCTTTACAAGGGTTGTTGTGACTTATTTTCAATTGATCACAACTAGCTCTAGAAAATACTCCCCTTTACCATTTTGCACAGAACCCCTACTCCTCCTCTGGGATTCAGTTTTATCCTCAGAGGAGTAGGTAACTGTCTTTCCAACTGTCCCCAACCACCTCCTATTCTTGGAAACATTTTTACCATCAGCTTAAAAAAAAAATCTTTCCATTAATTAATTTCAACAAATCAAATGATTTTCTTTATCAACAGTGATGATTTAAGTTTTTCTTGCCAGATAAAAGAAAATTAAAAAAAATTTCTTTAGCTGGTTAACACTTGTTAACCTTAATGAATTTGTCACAACTTCCCCCCTGAAAGTAACATACATGTGTTGTGCATTATTATTTCTGAAATAGCAAAATCGTGCACATTAAAACATGATATTTTAGCATTTACTGTTGCAACTCACATTGCAATGTTTGCGATGTTTTATTTTCACAGATTTTCTGTTTCCATTAAGCTATCCATGCTTACTATAAAAAACAATGCTAAACGTAAATATGTATTTCTCAAGCACATATTATCTTACGCAATCATTTTAAGTTCCTACATAAAATTTTGTCATGCATACAATTGTCGTCATGCATAAAAGTATATACAAATATTCATTAATGAGTATGTGTCAATAAAAATTAGGGTATGAGTGAAAACATTTCCAATTCCCATAATGTTCTATTCCAACAGACTGACACATGAAGTAATTATCGTAATCACTTGTTCACAAATTTCAAATATCTTTAGTCAAAATCAGTTTGTGCATATAAATTTCATTAGTTATTCATTCATAACTAATCAATGCTATTAATAATTTTAATGCATCCATGACATGATTCACTCTAAAACTAGTTATTCCATGCCACTAATAATCTTAATGCATTCATGATGACTCATGCAAAAACTAGTCAGTCAACTAGTTATTATAGTTAAGTTTCACAACTTGACCCATTAAGAAGCTTCATTTAGTTTAATTTTAAAACTCTATCATCTTATAGTAGGACTTTCCTAATCTTTTTCATTCATGAATTAGTTTCGCACACCATCACTATACACATTCATCTTTTAAAGTAGTGCATGGTAACTTCAGAAATTTTATTGCATGCAAGAAAGATAACTCTCCTTCTTTGTGCATGCCAGAGAGATAGCCCTTCCTTTACTGTAGGCAACACATAATCCCTTCCTTTACTGTAGGCAACACATATTCCCTTCCTAGAATTCTATCATCATGAAATACTATTTTCATGTAGAAAGATTAACATAATAGAAATCTTTAAGATAATAATTATGTTTTCTAGAAGAGACGACATGGATTCTTTTCAGAAAAAACAAACACAATAAGTTTTCCTTTTACCATGGTATATCTTTCTAAAAGATTATCATATTAACAATGCTTTATTACTTTCCAACAGAACTAGCAGAATCTTGCATATTAAGTAAAACAACATTTTACTCTATATTTGTCTCTTTTAGTTGCAAGATTCACATGCAAGAATTATTTCAAAATATACATATTTCTCTCCCAAAAAAATTCAAATGTATATTAGTTTAAATTTTCAAGAAAAACACGCACATGTTTCATTTTTCAAGAAACCAAATTCCCATCTCCTTTCATGAAACCTTCAACATAACAATGGAATTCGTACGTACATGGAAAAGACACATATTTTTTAAAGAAACTCTAACTTCATTTCTATTTACTTTGTACGCATTCCAATTTCCATAACTGCAATAACTATTGTTTCAAGAAAAGAAAGATAATAATACTTATCTCTTGAAACTCTTTGTTCAACCTAGATTAGAGATGTGACACCTTCCTTCACAAACACGCATTTCATCTTCAATCTCTTTAGAATCAACTTATTTTATATGACAACGTAGGTGAGTCTCAATTTATTTTCTCTTAACAAATCCCAAAGGCGCTAGTGCTGCAACCTTTACCTCTGATACCACTTCTAACATACACAGATAACTTCACATGGAAATGTAAGGAGTTAAATTTTTTTATGCAAGTTACTCACGGGTAACTATCCATTCACTATTGAATATCCCTTACTCATCATTACATAGAATGTTTACCAATTCATAGTGTAACTATAGAATAAGAATAGTAAGCTCCTTAACCATTAACAACCTCCAATACAATAACATAACACTGCATGATGTAACCTTCCACTCACTTCATTATTCATGTAGTCATCACATACTTGGCATTATGAAACTTCACAAAAAGAAAGGAAACAACATCATCATCTTGACACAATAATCAATCACATCATTGAACACCAATATACCTTGGAAACCCCGTAGGGTGAAAACCAGCAATGTTTAATTTTATTATTAAATGCTCGTAAGGGTGATCAGCCCTCACTCAATGGCTTGTAAGGGAGACCATCCTTTAACCATTGTTTATAAATCTTACAAGAACATATACAAATATCTAGCTTAAATCCATTACAATAAATATGATAGCATTTACCCTCTGGTCTTCATATCTTCATATCTTGATGGCATGGATGTACCTATAATGGTCCATCGTACATTGGATCATTCGGTAGTTCACACTCAACTGCATGAACCATAATCACTTACCTGCCACCAGGTTAAGCATAATATTTCCTTTATACATGTCACCATCATTCCCTGCTTCTCTTACCTTTAACATACATTGATGTCAAGATTCATAAAGTATAATAAATCATTTCATATATCTATACTCTAGATTCTTCTCCATCTACTCATGTATATTCAAGACAAGAAAGTAAAGTACCTTGACATTCTCCCTTTAACAACACATACTTCATATGTGCTAGTTATAAGTCATCACATTAGCTAATGTTTCCATCGCATAAGCACACATTCCTATGAGACAATAGCTACATCCCCGAAGCTTTTCTTTAAAATAAAATGATACATCATCTATGATATTCGTGCATTCGATTTACATGAATTTAATCAAAATAGCTAACCCTTAAGCTATTAGTTTTAGTCCAGGGAATGGAAGCTAACATAACAAATGTTGCTCCAATTCATGAAAATGCATATAGATTCCAAAAGAGTCTCCAACGAAGCACATAGCTTCCTTCATGAGTCTTCCCAAAGAAGTGCTTAATACTAGAGAACATGCAAACCCATATTTTCTTTTCCAGGAAATATAACATAAAGGCATGCAAATACATGGTTTCATTTCCATAAAACTAATGGAATTAAATCATAAGAATACATGTCTTATTCTCATAACAAAACTTGTTATCATTTTGCACATACAAATATGTATTCTTTCCAATGGAATCTTGTACAAATATGTATTCTTTCCAATGAAATCTAATAGAAGTCTTGCATTCACTTACATGATCTTATTCCAAAAAATACGAACATAATAGTTATATTTGGTGCATGCAAAGAACTTATTTCCTCTCAAGAAACATTAAACTAACTAGTTCATTTTTCGTGCATGTAAGTGCACATCAATGTTCTCAAAGATACAATAACCATTAAACACATGTTTCAGTGTCAAGAATTCTAGTACAAAAATAATGTTTTCCATGCATGTAAATATATATTTATATATCACATTGGTTTCTCTTTGTACATGCGCTAAATAATCCCTTTTTAAAGGTCTAATCCATAACACCATTATTGGGTTCATACCCACACATTTCTATTTTGCAAGAATTTAATAATGCATGGATAGACATTTCTCTTCGAAATGTAAAACAATGATAATATAATTGTAATGTATGCATAGAATTTTCTCTTTTCCAAGAATTGAATAATGCATGATTAGAAATTTCTCTTCGAAATATAATACAATGACAATGGAGCATAGATGTATTACATTCAAGGTTTCTCTTTTCAAAAAATGTAAAATACAATAGTAATTCTATTGCATGCAAAAATAATTACTTCCTTTCAAACTCAATTGAAAGGTAACTATTTTTCTTTTATGCCTTTTATAATTTCTTTCAAAAAGAAATAAAACATTATATACATATTAAGTTCATATGCATATTCCTATGCAAAAAAAGCATATTATAATAGCATGCACAATTTTAAGTATTCTTTTAAGTAGAAACTAATGTCATGCAATACCATTGTTTTATATAACAATTTCTTTCTAAAGAAAATCAACAGACATATGCATAGCCTTCTTAAATAAAATAAAATAAATAATTATCCTTATTTCATTTGAAAAACTCCTCTCCCTACTGCAGTGCTCATCCACATCCACAAATTCTCATTGCTTCTTCACAACAATGTTTTCTTCCAGGCTACCGGAGCTGCAATGTTATTGTTGTGCCAACAGAACCTTTAGATTATGTGGAGAAAATGTCGTGAAATGTTTCAGCCTCACATAATAATAATTCTTTCTCACTCCACCTGGCTCTTTCGAACACCAGGTCTTGGAGTAAATGACAACGAGATTCTCATTGATTTGGGTCGGGATAGATTCTTCAATCTATAATCCAGATGATCTGGCTGCAGCTTTTATTGTTCACTGCCATAACTTCTACTGTTGGCAATATGCATCAGTACAAACGACCGAGGAATTGTAAGAGGTAGAGCACCATAATTGAGAAAGGTGGAAACAAACGACAATGTCCACTATTTGGAGAAGAACAAAGGGCAAGGCAAGTGGGGATTAATATTGGAGAAACTTGTCGATTGTTTTTGTCTTGTTATGTCTTGTTCATATGTATAACCGAGTAGCTCTCACAACACATATTCGTTTTCAATCAATTCAAGAATCTGTTTTACATGAAACCAACTTTTTATTTTATTGATTCGAATAATTAAGGTTAAAATATATTTATCATAAGTGTTTACGGAAGAGGTTTGCTACAAATTTTTTTTTTCTTTTTTTTGACTTTAATAGTTTAGCCTTGATTGTTTTAAAAATTTGAGTGCCTTATTTTACTTTTTTAACACGTCTCTAATTTTCATTCAGATCATGGTTGGCATTTTGTGATCAAAATTTAAAACATCAATAATCCAAATCAATTTTTATTAATTAAATTTTCTATTTTTTAATTGTAAATACAATGTCAAATTTAATAATGTTGATTTAATGTTAATAACATTAAATACTACTTTTGATTAAAGTTAAATTAGAGAATATATGCTAAACAAAATTTATTATAAACCAACAACATAATAACTATATGAACTTAATACATTTTTAATGTAAATTATGATTATATAAAATTGTATAGTAATAAATTTTAAGAATCATAAAAAAAAATATTTAATGTAAATAATTAATTGTAAATACCAAGATAATATATCGTTAATAAAGTAAAAAATTGTAGCAATTTTTAATTTTAATGAGGATCATAGCTGACATTTGTAATCAACCTAAAACAAGTCAATAATTAAAGCTGATTGTAAATATGAATATAACATAACTTTAATATGGTTGTATTAAGCTAATATATTTTATTATTTAGAAATCTACATATTAAAGAATCAAATAGGAATAATATCTTAATTAAAAATATTTTTTATTTATTTGAAAAAAATAATTGATTAAATTAGAGAAATATGCATTCAAGAAAGAAAGAAAAATGTAATTATAAAATTACATCTTTTTAATTAAAGTAAAAAAAATCAATAATTCAAACTAATTTTTATTGATTAACCTTTTGTATTGACTAATTTTAAATTCAAATATAATATAATGTTAACATATTTTTATTATATCATAAGAATTACTAATTATACAAATACATCTTTTTAATATAATTAAGGAAAAAAATACCCACAAGATGCTAAAATTAATAACTAATTATCATAATAATTATTAATTATAAAAGTCATATCAAAATAAAGTAAAATTTACAGAGTTAGGAGAGAAAAGTTTAAGAGATTCTAAAAATGAATAACAATATAAAAATAAACCTAATTTAATAAAATTAGGAAATAAATGCTAACACAATTTTTAAAAGCAATAACTAAATAGTATATAAACTCAAATAAATGATATATAAATTAAATAAATATATGAAATTATAAATGATTATATGATATTGTAGGATAATAAATTTTAAGAATCATAGAAAATTATATTTAATCTAAATAACTAATGGTGTATAACATAATGTTAATAGAATAAAAAAATCAATAATTCAAGCTATTTTCTTATTAATTAGTTATTTTTATTAACTAGTTATAAATATCAACATAAGTATTAAGTGTTGATTTAATTTATCAGAAACATATTTTATAAAATTAAATAAATAAAATATTTTAATTAAAAATACATATTATTTATTTAAATCAAATTAATTAATAATATTTTTAAATAAAAGTTATTAGAGAATTTTTTTAAAAAAAATGTAAAATAAAATTTTGTAAAGAAAAAGTAAATTATAAAATTAAAAAATATATATCATTAACATAAAAGTTTTTTCTGATTTTGTTACTTTCCTTAATATCCTTCCACAACCCATGGATCTCTTCCCTCTAATATGAAAAATGCCAGAAAACAACGAAAAAATAATGCAGTCGAAATAACTCGTTACGGTCTTATCAGGCCACAAACCCGAATACCAAATAAATTTTGTAATAAATAATTGTGAATGGCCGTTTGATCTTAGTGAGAAATTTTGGAAATTATTTTTTATGGACATTTATACTCAGTGTAGAAATTAATATTATTTTGAATAGCGTAAGAATTTGAGTTTATTCATTAGTGAATCTTTCCTTATACGTGTGACTTCTCTTTATTGTTTTTACTATATTTTGTTACATAAAGTCCATATTATCATTTAGTTATTTCATTAGTCTTTCACGGCAAGGATTCAGTGCTGTAAGAAGACTTGCAGAATGTTTGCACACGAAAGTAGTCAACCAATTTTTGCGAGAGTATCGAAGTCTTGCTCTGTGGAGCGTCCGTCATGTTGTATTGTTGTAGGTATTTAATTTTGAAATAACTCGTTACAGTCTTATCAGGCCACAAACCCGAATACCAAATAAAGTTTATAAGAAATAATTGTGAATGGGCCGTTTGATCTTAAGTGAGAAATTTTGGAAATTAATTTTTATGGACGTTTATATTCAGTGTAGAAATTAATATTATTTTGAATATTTCAATAGAGTAAGAATTTGATTTTATTCATTAGTGAATCTTTCTTTATACGTGTGACTTCTCTTTATTGTTTTTACTATATTTTGTTACATAAAGTCCATATTATCATTTAGTTATTTCATTAGTCTTTCACGGCAAGGATTCAGTGCTGTAAGAAGACCTGCAGAATGTTTGCACACGAAAGTAGTCAACCAATTTTTGCGAGAGTATCGAAGTCTTGCTCCTCTGTGGAGTGTCCGTCATGCTGTATTATTGTAGGTATTCAATTTTGCTCCAAAACAATTTTAATTTTTAAAAACCATATATTAATTCTGGTAAGTATTGTGTATTTTCAAATATTTTTTAAAGAGAATATGGAAACGTTTCATTGTACATATTTTTCAAAAGAATTATGCTCGCAATTGTATCTTTAATGTATTCCTTTGTATTGGTGTAGGCATTCAATTTTTTTTCGTAACTATTTTAATTTTCAAAAACCATACTTATATTCTTAATCTTTATAACAATTATGTATTTTCAAACATTTTTTAAGAGAATATACAATATTTCGTCGTAAATATTTTTCAAAAGAATTATGATTGCAATTGAATCTTCAAAAATTTCCGCAGATGTTCACCATATATCTTTATTGTCACACTTATTACTACCATTAACCATCAAATAAAAAGAATTTAACTTATTATTACCGTATGAACGCTGCATCGGTTCGACTATGTAACGTAATAATTGGCAATGCAATTTGGCATTATGCAACAGACATTGCAGACAGAGTACTATGGGAATTATTTATGGCGGTACTGTCATACTTACGAAATCCAAAGTATAACGAAAGGAATGATAACTAAAGTGTTATTTCTATATTTCTGTCTTGGTTTTTATATCTCCTTTAACGCTAAACAGTCATTGAAATGCTTCCATAATTTTTGGCATTGACATCTGTCATGGGTCTGCGTAGTATTACGTCGGTCTGCATTGTTTTTTTTTTAATGTGAAGATTTCGTTTTAATGAATGAATCCTATGGAATAAGGGGAGCGCCACCTGCGCTCACCTTCATTCTTCCCGTGGGCCCTTACCCTCTGCGAATTAAATCTGGGCTGTACCGTCACCTACTCCGGCACAACTGTCGAAAGTTGCATTGGGTTTCCAAGCTGTTTTTTCGAGGAAAAGTTAATCTCCTACGTGCTCTATGCCATTTCTGCTGGAAACCTGTCGAGGTTTTGGCGCAGCGACACTCCAGTTCTCTGAGAGCCGTGGTATTGGCATTCCACTGTGCTCATTGGCGTCCAGGGTGCCTCGGCGTTAACTGGTTGTAGACTCCGCCCAGTTGCGTATTTAAACAGGTTTTAACAATGTCAGTGTTATTTTCGCAGGCGTTCTTTTGGAATAGTTCTTTCGCAGATTTAACATTCGCTTATTTGGTTTTACAGTAGGTGAACTAACTTTTCTCTGCATTTGTTAACAGGGTTCAGGAGTATGAAGCTCCTCCATGATTTGAGTTCGATTCACTTGGAGAATTCCATACCGGGTTTTGTATTCGCTGGTAAGTCCTCCCTCCCAAGCTATTACTTCTAATACAGTATTCGTGTGTAGTTTTATGTTCTTTTCTTTCGACTTAAGGCAGTTTGTAATCCCCTCCAGCGCTTATATTGCAGGGAAGACCGCAACAGGGGTTTCAATCGTATACGAGTCATTCAACAAGTTGTGTTAACTGCTAGCTATGGCTTACCGCCTTTCCAACTGTTTACCAACAGTTTTGTCACACTTTATAACTGTTTTTCTCCTTGACACGCAGATATGCACAGTCTCCCTATTGATACATACCTGCTAGGATGCACTTGCGCCGGGCCATGGTTAACAATACTCGACGTATCTATAGGTACACACCTTTCACAGGTGAGAAGGGGTAAACCCTCGTCTAAGATCTCGTCGACGCTACCAACCTTCGCCCGTCATTTAAAAGATGTTATACAGAAGATTTAACTATTGTACTATGAATATATTTTAAGCTGGTCTCCGGGTTGAGGGTTTTACAGGTCTTTAGGAACTTAAGAAAGAACTCGAGGATCTATACCTCGTAGAATTTTAGTGTTATGTATTAAACTTAACATTTATAGCTAGCCGTCCGCTATGGGTTTAATTTCAAATCTTAGTTTTCTCTTCTGGTCGCGGGCGAGTTATGCCTATGCCACCTTGCTTCAGTTAGTGAATGTCATACATTTTATTACAGGATTATAAGTCTTTTATGCTGCCATGCCATTTGTTTGAACAGTGCTGGAATTTCAAGATAGTATTCCTTTTTCTTTTGCATGCATAGTTATCATGTTTACCGTGTTGACTGTGTATATTTTGTACGCACAGAAATTATCGTGGATAAATTGCTATTACTGTGAAAGAATTCTTTTAGTGGTTTCACTATTGTTCTGTGGTTTTTTAGTTTTCTTTTCAATAGTTAAAATACCACTAGAGAGGAATATCGATAGGCGTTCCTCCATCGTAATGAATGTTTCGAGGGTTATTTACACTCGCCTATTTAACCCTAACAAGACCACCTCCATTAATCTAAGGCATGCATGTTTAAAAAAAGTATCTTCATTACTGAGTGTTACTATTCTACTGTAGCTAGCACACGCTTTTATTTTCTTATGTGGATTTTCGATTATGCAAGCCCCAATTTTCTCAGCAAATAAAAAGAAGAATCTTTGTGATAGAGTTTGCTTAATGCTCATTTTTTGGTTATGCTGTTCAAATTTAACTTTTACAGGGCTATTGAATTTTTTTTTTTAAAGAAGTAATCCACTAGCATAAATGCATCTAGTCAAATTTTCCAGAACCCTTTAACATAACTCTAACTCAGAAAAAGAAGAGTTCATACAATACAGAAATCCATTCTTAGATATAGGCGTTTTTTCCAAAACTCTTAGAGTACATAGAACAGAAAAAACAAGGATAAACTAGGACTCCTTTACCTTCTAAGTGATGTTTAACTATTCACAGTCTCTGTAACACAGAGTTAATTCCCACAGTCATACTTAACAGTACACATTTTCATTAACTGAGCAGAAATAAAACATTAAGCTACTGTAGTACTTATCTGAACTGACAGATTTCTTCATAACTATTGTCCTCCCAACCTTCAAGGGAGGCTATTACGTCCTCCGCTTGCCCCCTATCTTCAGAATCTGGATGGTGCCACGGGTTAACAATGGAGTATCCTGCTGTGAACTCTGGATATCCAATCTAGTCACCAACAGACAAACTGGTTTTTCTCAAGGTTTTTCATAAGTTATTTTCAACTGGTATTCACCCAGCTCTAGACAATATTTCCCTTCTCTTCTAGGATGAACAGAACCCCCTTCCTTCTCATGGGAATCTCTTTAATCCCTTGAGAGGTGGGTAACTGCTTCTCCAACTGTTCCTAACCACCTCCTATTCTTAGAAACTTTTGCCAATAGCTCAAAAATATTTCTTTTCCATTGTCTAGTTTAATGATTTCATCAAAATCATTTTTTTATATATTTTTTTAATAATAGTGTTTTCAAGTCTTTTAACTAGAAAATAAAATAACAAATGTCTTTAACTAATACATAATTATTAACTCTAACCAAGCTGTCACATCTTCCCCCCTGGAAGCGACACCGTCCCCGGTGTCTTAATCTAGCTCGGTGAAGAGCTTCGGGTACGCCTCCCGCATAAAGTTTTCGTCCTCCCAAGTAGCTTCATCTGGCTCGAAGTGCTTCCACTGCACTTTCACCTGGATGATTGCTCGTTTTCGGATTTCAATTTCCCTTTTGTCAAGTATGCATTGCAGCTCGACCAGAAACTCTCCGCCCAGTTCTACCTGAAAAGCAAAGTGTTTCCAAGTCAGTATGTTTTAATTATTCAGAACCGTAAGTCAAGATTCCCTATTTCTTTTCCTACCTGAATGTTTTGCCAATGAATTACATGTTTTTCATCATGCACATATCTCTTCAGCAAGGACACATGGAACACAGGGTGTACTTGTATATGACTGGGTAAGGCCAGTTTATAAGCTACCGGTCCCACCCTTTCCAGTATTTGGAAAGGTTCATAATACCGGGGAGCCAATTTAGCACAAGAGGTCCATCTCATGGTGCTCCTCTTGGCCTTAACTCTTACATGCACGTGATCCCCTACAACAAATTCATGATAAGACCTTTTCTTATATGCGTACATCTTCTGTCTATCCTGCGCAGCCTTTAGATTCTATCTTATTCTCTTTACTTCAGCTTCCATATCAGCCAACATTTCAGGGCCCAATAATAATTTTGTCTTAGGGCTACTCCAATTTATAGGTCTACGACATTGTCTGCCATATAACGCCTCAAAGATACTCATCTTCAAAGATTCCTAATACCCGTTGTTATAGGCGAACTGAACCAGGTGTAGGTAATCTTCCCACTTGTTAGGCTGCTGCATCACATACATGCGCAGCATGTCTTCCAGGATTTGGTTTACTCACTCTGTTTTCCCATCAGTTTGAGGATGATAGGTAGTACTAAAGTGTATCTCAGTTCCAAGACCAGAAAAAAGGGTTTTCCAGAATGCGGATGTAAACTTAATGTCTCGATCAAAAATTACTGTCTTAGGTATGCCATGCAACCTAAATATTTCTTTCATAAATATATCCGCAATCTGCACTGTCTAGTATGTAGATTGCACAGGTATGAAATGGGCAGATTTGCTTAGTCTATCCACCACTACCATGATGGAGTCATTCTGCTTTCTTGTTCGTGGTAATCCTGTGATGAAATCTAAAGAGATAACCTCCCACTTCCATTCTGGAATGGGTATAGGCTGTAATAATTTGGCAGGATGCTGATGCTCCACCTTAACCTGCTGACATTCTAAACATTTACTTAGATATTCTGCAATATTCTTTCGCATACCTGGCCAATAATATATCTTCCTTATTGTAGTGAGCATCTTCTGGTTTCCTGGATGGCCAGTGTAATTGCTACGATGGAATTCATTCAGGATTAGCTCCTTAAAACCTGCACGATTAGGTACATATATTCTTCCACGAAAGGTCAACATCTGATCTTTGTTCTTCCCCAATTCGAAAGCCTTGCCTTGCTTCCGATCATCCTCCATTTGCTGCCACAAAAAATTATATTCCGGGTCTTTCTGTGCTTCTTCCTGTAGCTGCTCCGTCGGCTGAATTTCTGGTTCACTGAAATACATTGCATAAACACTATGCAATTTTCTGCTTAAAGCATCTGCAACTCAGTTTTCTTTCCCCTTGACATGTTGTATATCCATGTCGAACTCACTCAAGAAAGCATTCCATCTCGCCTGCCTAGAATTTAAATCTGCTGGCTTAAAATAGTTATTCAAGCTGTTGCGGTCTGTTTTAAGCACAAATATTTTACCCAGCAGATAATGCCACCACACTCAGAGGGCATGTACTACTGTTGTAAGCTCCAAGTCATATGCAGAATATCTCTGGTCATGTTCTTTCAGCTTCCTAGACTCGTAAGCTATTACTCTACCTTCTTGGATTAATATCGCACCCACTCCTTCCTTGCTTGCATCCGTACAAACCTCAAAGTATTTTCCGGGGTTAGCTACCTTCAATATTGGTGCTGTGGCTAGGAGCTGCTTTAATTTTTCAAAGTTTATTTGGCATTCATTGGACCATTTGAAAGGTTTCCCTTTCTTTTGTAAAGATGTAATAGGGAAAGCAATTTTTGAGAACCCTTCTATAAATATTCTATAATAACTAGCTAGACCCATAAATGATCTAATATCTGCTACATTCTGAGGCACTCGCCATTCCATAATAGCTTTGATCTTTTCAGGGTCAACCACTATCCCCTCATCTGATATAACGTGGCCTAAGTATTGGATTTCTGTTTTAAAGAAATCGCACTTACTAAACTTAGCATAAAGCTGATGTCTTCTCAGAATTTCCAAAACCGTCCTTAGATGTTCTTTGTGTTCTTCCTCATTTTTTGAGTATACCAGTATGTCATCTATAAATATAAGTACAAAGTTATCTAGAAACTGATGGAATATGCCATTCATCAACCTCATAAAGGTTGCTGATGGGTTGGTCAACCCAAAGGGCAGCACCATGAATTCATAATGCCCATATCGAGTACGAAATGCTATCTTGAAAATATCCTCATCCTTAATCCAAATCTGATGATATCCAGATCTTAAGTCTATCTTAGAGAACACCTTAGCCCCTCTCACCTGATCGAATAAATCGTCGATTCTCAGTAAAGGGTATTTATTCTTCACAGTCAGGTTATTAAGCTTCCTGTAATCCATACACATGCGTAAGGTTCCATCCTTTTTCCTAAAAAAAAGGATTGGTGCTCCCGAAGGAGACACACTTGGGCGGATGTAGCCTTTGTCTAATAGTTCTTGTAGCTGTATCTTTAGTTCTATTAATTCCGGTACACTCATCCTATAAGGAGCTCTTGACATCGGTGTGGCTCCTAGAAACAATTCGATGGTGAAGTCTATATCCCTCTTGGGTGGCAATCCTGGAATATTCTCAGGAAATACATCCACGTATTCCTGTACCACACGAATATCCTCCATTATTGGAGCCTTATCCTTGGAATTTGCATATCCTACTTGGATTTCGTATAACTGACACCCTTTTCGGATACACTTGCCCATTTGTGATGCTGTTATTGGGCGCAATTGTACAAGCCTTTTAATCCCTTGAATCCCTTTGCGCGTGCCATCTTGCATTTTGATATAAATAATCTTTTCTTTGCAGTCCACTAGGGTCCAATGTCTTTCCAGCCAATCCATTACCAATAACACATCATAAGACCCCAATGGTAAAATATTTAAGTCCACTTGTAACTTCTGTTCAACCACTTCCAAATTACAATTAGGAATTTTTGCCGTTACCTTGCGTTTTGCCCCGGTAGCTAATTAAACTAACCAGGAATTCCTAAATTTCTGTTCTTTTAATTTGCATAATTCTACTATCTTAGGACTTAATTAACTTAAACTTGCTCCAGGATCTATTAAAATCGAAACTGGTTTAGTTAATATAGTACCTTCTAATTCAATCATTGTGGGTTGAAAATCAGCCTGACAATCCTCCAAAGCTGCATTTATACGAGGTATATTCCTCACCACGTCTCCCACTGTAGATGCCTCTTGCAGATTTGCTACAACTTCATTTTTATTTCTTTGGGGGCATCTTTTGTAGTAATGAGCATCCCCACAGCCCCATCATTGCAGGGGAGGCTTTGAAACCTATCCCTGGTCTAGCTTACTAGAAGCTTCGGTGGGTTTCTCCTCCGCTGGCCACTTAATTCGCTGATGGTTTTTACCAAACTCTTTGCTGATTGAATTCCGTGCTGAACCTTTAAAATTGCTGCTCTTACTACTTTTGAAAGTGGAGCCATGCTTCTAATTTTTCTTTGGTTGCCATCTTTTTCCCCCGTCACCCTTGGTCTTATTCTGCTGATAGCACATCCACGCTTTCCGGATAGCCTCATCCATGGTCTGCGGGTTAACAAACTCTATTCGCTCCCTCATATGAGCAGGTAGACTACTTAAGAACCTCTGCACTTTGGCTTTTTCCTCCTGGAGATATAGAACGTAAGGTAACAGGGAGGTAAATTTCGTAACATACTCGTCCATGGTCATCTGTCCCAATCGAAGATCATGGAACTCTTTAGCTTTATCATCATAGAGTATTTCTGTTAAGTATTTGTCCTTAAAGCATTACTAAAACAATTCCCAGGTGATATCTCGTTCATCAATGCTATGTACATTTTTCACCTCCTCCCACCAGAGAGTGGCTTTCTCTCGTAACTGGTATATAGCCAATCTGGCTTTCAAATTGCTGCTATACTCATATACCTGAAAATACTTGTTTATGTTAATTAACCAAGCTTCAGCCACCTCTTCCGCCTCACCATCAAATGTGGGTGGTTTAATCTTACAAAAATCCTCTTGCAATTCAATTTTCTGCTTCTTGTGATCTTGCTGGTCGGACAAATTGCCTGACTCAGCTTCATTGTAATTTCAATTTTTACTCTTTTGGGAGGGGCTCTTTTCAGTTCTACCAGTAGTGTTGTTCCTGGTTTGTTGTTCCTCTTGTTCCACTGATAATTCTTTGTCCGCACTGGGATGTCTCATTTCTTGTTTTTGCTTATCGAACAAACTTTTTAAGATCTTTTCCTGATCCTGTAATAGCCTTTCATTGTCCCTTCGCACTCTTATCATTTCTTCTTGCAATTGTTGTACTGTATTTAGCAAGAATGTGGTTTGGTGCTTCTATTCCTCAAGCAGTCGGCTCGTTTTCTGATGATGCTCCACGGTTAATTGAACCCACATCTCGTGATTCATAACTGTGGGAATTTGGGCCTCCTCTGGCTGTGACTGAGATGCTACATCTTCCCTCATTACGCTTGCTTCCACTGAGTGCACTAGACACACACACAGCTTCATTGTTAGTAGACCCTTAGGATCTCAGTGTAGTAGCCTGGCTTTGATACCACTTGTCACACTTATTACTACCATTAACCATCAAATAAAAAGAATTTAACTTATTATTACAGTATGAAGGCTGCATCGGTTCGAATATGTAACATAATAATTGGAAATGTAATTTGACATTACACAATAGACATTGCAGACAGAGTACTATGGGAATTATTTATGGCGGTACTGTCATACTTACGAAATCCAAAGTATAACAAAAGGAATGATAACTAAAGTGTTATTTCTATATTTGATTCTTGGTTTTTATATCTCGTTTAATGCTACACAGTCATTGAAATGCTTCCATGATTTTTGGCATTGACATCTGTCATGGGTCTACGTAGTATTACGTCCGCCTGCATTATTTTTTTTTAATGTGAAGATTTTGTTTTAATGAATGAATCCTATGGAATAAGGGGAGCGCCATGTTGGCTCACCTTCATTCTCCCCGTGGCCCCTTACCCTCCGCGAATTAATTCTAGGCTGTACCGTCACCTACTCCGGCACAACTGTCGAAAGCTACATTGGGTTTCCAAGCTATTTTTTCGAGGAAAAGTTAATCGCCTACGCGCTATAAGCCATTTATTCCGAGAACCTGTCGAGGTTTTGGTGCAGCGACACTCTAGTTCTCTGAGAGCCGTGGTATTGGCATTCCACTGTGCTCATTGGCATCCAAGGTGCCTCGGCGTTAACTGGTTGCAGACTCCGCCCAATTGCATATTTAAACAGGTTTTAATAGTGTTATTTTCGCAGGCGTTCTTTTGTAATAGTTCTTTCACAGATTTAACAATCGGTTATTTGGTTTTACAGTAGGTGAACTAACCTTTCTGAATTTTTTAATAGGGTTCAGGAGTATGAATCTCCTCCATGATTTAAGTTTGATTCACTCGGAGAATTCCATACCAGGTTTTGTATTCGCTGGTAGGTCCTCCCTCCCAGGTTATTACTTCTAATACAGTATTCGTGTGTAGTTTTAGGTTCTTTTGTTTCGACTAAAGGCAGTTAGTAATCCCCTCTAGTGCTTATATTGCAAGGAAGACTGCAATAGTAGTTTCAATCACAGGTATGCGAGTCATCCAACAAGTTGTGTTAACTGCTGGCTATGGCTTACCGCCTTTCCAACTATTTACCAATAGTTCTGTCACACTTTATAACTGTTTTTCTCCTTGACACGCAGGTATGCACAGTCTCCCCATTGATACATACCTGCTAGGATGCACCTACATCGGGCCATGGCTAACAATACTCGATGTATCTACAGGTACATACCTTTCACAGGCGAGAAGGGGTAAACCCTCATCTAAGTTCTCGTCGAGGCTACCGACCTTCGCCCGTCATTTAAAAGATGTTCTATAGAAGATTTAACTGTTGTATTGTGAATATATTTTAAGCTGGTCTCCGGGTTGAGGGTTTTACAGTTCTTTAGGCACTTAAAAAAGAACTCGAGGATCTATACCTCGTAGAATTTTATTGTTATGTATTAAACTTAACGTTTACAGCTAACCGTCTGCTATGGGTTTAATTTCAAATCTTAGTTTTCTCTTCTCGCCGCGGGCAAGTTATGCCTATGCCACCATGCTTCAGTTAGTGAATGTCATACATTTTATTACGGGATTATAAGTCTTTTATGTTGCCATGCGATTTGTTTGAACAGTGCTGGAATTTCAAGATAATATTCCTTTTTCTTTTGCATGCATAGTTATCATCTTTACCCTGTTGACTATGTATATTTACTACGCACATAAATTATCGTGGATAAATTGCTATTACTGTGAAAGAATTCTTTTAGTGGTTTCACTACTGTTCTGTGGTTTGTTAGTTTTCTTTTCAATAGTTAAAATACCACTAGAGAGGAATATCGACAGGCATTCCTCTGTCTTAATTAATGTTTTGAGGGTTATTTACACTCACCTATTTAACCCTAACAATACCACCTCCATTAATCTAAGGCATGCATGTTTAAAAGAAGTATCTTCATTACTGAGTGTTACTATTCTATTGTAGCTAGTGCACGATTTTATTTTCTTATGTGGATTTTCGATTATGGAAGCCCCAATCTTCTCAGCAAATAAAAAGAAGAATCTTTGTGATAGAGTTTGCTTAATGCTCATTTTCTGGTTACGCTATTCAAATTTAACTTTTACAGGGCTTTTTTTTTTTTTTTAAAGAAGTAATCCACTAGCATAAATGCATCTATTCAAATTTTCCAGAACCCTTTAACATAACTCTAACTCAGAAAAAGTAGAGTTCATACAATACAGAAATTCATTCTTAGATATAGGCGTTTTTTCCAAAACTCTTAGAGTACATAGAACAGAAAAAACAAGGATATACTAGGACTCCTTTATCCTCTAAGCGATGTTTAACTATTCACAATCTTTGTAACATAGAGTTTATTCCCATATTCATACTTAACAGTACACATTTTCATTAACTGAGAAGAAATAAAACATTAAGCTACTGTAGTACTTATCTGAACTAACAGATTTCTTCAGAACTGTTGTCCTCCCAACCTTCAAGGGAGGCTATTACATCCTCCGCTTGCCCCCTAGCTTCAGAATTTGGACGGTGCCATGGGTTGATAGTGGACTGTCCTGCTGTGACCTCTAGATATCCAATCCAGTCACCAACAGACAAATTGGTTTTTCTCAAGGGTTTTCATAAGTTATTTTCAACTGGTCTTCACCCAGCTCTAGAAAATACTTCCCTTCTCTTCCAGCATGAACAGAACCCCCTTCCCTCTTCTGGGAATCTCTTTAATCCCTTGAGAGGTGCATAACTGCTTCTCCAACTTTTCCCAACCACCTCCTGTTCTTAGAAACTTTTGCCAACAGCTCAAAATGATTTATTTTCCATTGTCTAGTTTAATGATTTCATCAAAATCATTTCTTATATATATTTGTTTAATAATAGAGTTTTCAAGTCTTTTAACTAGAAAATAAAATAACAAATGTCTTTAACTAATACATACTAATTAACTCTAACCGAGCTGTCACATTTATATATTTATTTCTGAGTATTACTTTCTAATATGCATACATTTTCTACTCATATTTTATTTAATAAATAGTTTTAATTCATGACTTCTTCATTTAATTAATTCAGTTTTTTTAAATAAATATTTTTGATCATGAAATTTTTTTATTTAATTTTTTTAATATTTTTATAGTTTTTAATTGTTATAAATATTTTTTCTTCGATTACTAAAATTATTATGAATTTGTAAAATAATTACTTGTTGATGTAAAAAATATAATTCCTCATAGATAAATGAAAATTGGAAAGTATTTCTCATTTTTTAGTGGATTATTTTCCATAGTAACACAAGGCTATGTTTTCACATGAACAAGTAATAGCCAAAGTAACAATGTCATAAAACTACAATTTGATATACCAAACTACATCTCTTGTTCAAATAATCTAACCCTTCATATTTTTTTAATAATGTTTCGTGCCTTTTGGCTTCAGACTTGTGTCTAAGCTTGTAATAATTTATTTACTTATTTTTTCAAAATCTATAATTATATCTACAAATACTATAAAAAAATAAATAAAATCAAAAAATCATAAGAATACCATTATAGCAATATTTAACTAAAGAATTAATTATGAAATCATAATTTGTTAAAAAAAAAAAAACAAGCTATATGTCCTTCTTTCTAATCCTTTTAAATTTTTTGGTATAATTGTAAATTAAGAAAAACCAATTGTTAGCTAACCAACACTATAAAATATTCATTAAAATTAATAAAGAACTTAATCATCTGTAAATATTCTTATTTTTCCTCAAAATTGTATTAATTATTCACCAAATAAAGTAAAATGTAAAAGGTTTGATCCTTCTACATAGTGGTACAAGAAGGACAAAAAATTAAAATCCAATTTTATTTTATCTTAAAATCCATATATTAGTTCATCTATTGCTATGATTTCCATGACAATGTTTCATATATTTGTATTGGTTTCATGATATTATTTCATCTTTGTGCTTTTGGTTTATCAGATGGAGGAGTGTAAACTATATGTTATTATGAAACTTTGCTCAAAAGTTCAATGGTGTATTTTGATAATTTTCCAGATACTATTTCATCTATTTCTATAGTTTCCATGACAATGTTTCATCTATTTGCATTGATTTCATAATATTAGTTAATCTTTGTACATGTACATTTTGGCTGTGTTTTGATAATTTTCTAGATATTAAGTCATCTATTGCTATAGCTTCCATGACAATGTTTCATCTATTTGCATTGGTTTCACGATATTAGTTCATCTTTGTACATGTATATTTTGGTTTATCACATGAAGGACTCCAATCTATATGTAATTATTGAACTTTCGTCAAAAGTTTAATGGTTTGTTTAGATCATAAAATATTTTATAGAAAAAAAATCTATATTTTCATATTTTACCAATAATATTATTTAAAGAGGTAAATCTTGATTAGTATCTAATTGAAATTGATGTAATAATAGTAATTTTTTATTATTGTAATAATTTTTCTTAATAAATTTGTAAATTATAGAGAAATATATTAAATTTTATTTTAGATCTATATTGCATGTTATGTATATAGTAATATGGATAAGTTTAATTAACATATATGAAAATAAATTGAAGTAAACATTAGTAATATGGTTGAAATAATATATTTAATATTTAATTTTAATACAAATATATAATCTTTAAAAAAAAAAATTTTAATATAATAAAAAAAAACTTAATCTTAGGAGTTCATGTTTCTCTTTTCCTATATACATGTCAAAATTATCTTAAATGATCTAAAGTCCATTCACAAATCTCTATGTAAGAAATCACCACAACTTTTAAAACAGGAAGTTGAAGTTATCCAAGATGTTTCATTGTTATATTTGTCTTTTCTTATATGCATGTGAAAATGATATTAAATGATCCAATGTCTATTCACAAATATCTATATAGAAAATCATCACAACTATGTTTCTCTTTCCCTATATACATGTCAAAATTATCTTAAATGATCTAAAGTCCATTCACAAATCTCTATATAAAAAATCACCACAACTTTTAAAACAAGTTGTCCAAGAAGTTTCATTGTTGTATTTCTCTTTTCTTATATACATGTGAAAATTATCTTAAATGATCCAAAGTCTATTCACACATCTCTATATAGAAAATCACCGCAACTTTGAAAATAGAAAATTATCGAAGATGTTTAGTTGTTAAGGTAGCTTTGCAACATCCAACCCATATTATAATATAATATTTTGCTAAATTGTTCGAATATTTATTATAAACTTCTTAATCAAATTTAATAATATTTATTAAAAAAATATAAATTTTAAAATGTAACTTTGGAAATCATTAAAATCAAATATATTTCTTATGAAAAACACTTTTTCTTTTTAATATTCATATAATTAAAATTTAATTTTTATTTTCATTTCAAAAAATTTATATCATTATTTTTTTTTTCAAAATTTATATTATTTTACACAATATTTGATTTAATGAAAATTTGTATTAAAAAAAAAATTATATTTTCTTAAATAAAAAAAAAAAAAAATTATTATATTATAAAATATAAGTATGTTTTATTTCTATTTTTTAAAATTATATGTATTGATTATTAGTAAATTTTAAATAAATAATTAAAAAAAATACTCAAATACATAATTATAAAATACAAAATACTTAATTACAATTTATTATTTTAAATAACATAACTTCCAAAAAAAACTCAATTGCAATTTATTATTTTAAATAAAATAATTTAAATATTATTTATATTATTGTAAAGAAAATTTATTAAAAAAAATAATTTACAAACTATGAACCAATTTTATATAAATATTATAATGTACATTTTTTATATCTTATATTAATTTAAATTTATATATATTAAACTAATTTTATATAAATATTATAATGTACATTTTTTACATCTTATATTAATTTAAATTTATATATATTAAACTATTTTTATATAAATATTATAATGTACATTTTTTACATCTTATATTAATTTAAATTTATATATATTGATATTAAGTGAAAACAAAATCGAGAGAATTTAGAATGAAATAAATAAATTTCCTTATTTTTTACATTTTGCATTAATTTATATATTGATATTACGTGAAAACAAAATCAAGAGAATTTAGAATGACATACATAAAATTACTTTACTAAGAAACTATAAAATTTAAATTTAAATTACATTGCATATACGTATATTATATTTTACACCAATTCCATTAATAGTATTAATGGTTTAACCTATTTTATATAAAATAATTACAATTTACTAAATTTATATTTAACAAAATATTATTTAATTGTTATGGTCTAAAACTATATTATATATTTATATAAAATTTTAGGTGAATTAATTTTATAATTTATTCAAATATTACTCTATATAAAGAAATAATTGCAATTTTTGTTTCATTTATTATGTATAGAATAGAGGGCATTCATACTCATGTTTACTTAATTCTGTATATAATAGCTTTAATAATAACAATGTTGTCATAATGTAACATTAGAATAAGAGACAATCTTCGTCACAATATGTTCATGATCACTGACCATGGTTTACCATTCTTAAACATAGTCGATCATATTGATTTTCATATTGAGACAATCTTTGTCACAATGCCATGCACAACCATCATTCACCATGGTTTACCACTATCGACGATCGTTGGCTATGGTTAATTTTAATATTGAGACAACCTTTGTCACATTGTGACGTTGGACCATGGTAAACCATTTATTAACCATGGTTGAACATTATTGAGCATGTTTGACCAGTTGGGAGATATATTGAGAGTGGGCGGTGAATCAATATTTAAAACTCACAATGACTTTTAGTTTTCTTTACTTAATTCTATACGCGACTTTACTTAAGCCAACTAGCGTGTGTACATGACTTTCATTCATGAAACTAGTGTATGCCTAGAGAAATTATAATTTAGATAAATCTTCAGTAACTTTACTTAGACCAGTGAATTAACAATTGATTAGAAATTTAGTATGAAGTAGATATGTGCAGTAAGAACATTATGAACCATCACACATAAGAAACACACAGGAACACCAGGATTTAAGGTGGAAACCCAATGTGAGAGAAAACCACTGTTACTATCGTATCTTTCTTCAATATTTATTATATAGTAATTTCTTACAATATTTTATTGCTGTAGATTGACACTAACACACAGACACCCACCTCGAGAAGGTTGCAACCTTCACTCATTCTCCAGCTGCTACTGGAAGGGTGCTCCAACCCCCTAATGTCGATTACTATCCACTACTAGAAGGGAACTACAACCTCTTGATCTGACCGCTGGCTCCTACTGGCAGGAAGCTTCAACTTCCTCACTGAAGGCTCCAACCCTCAACACCACTGCGTACCATGTTTCATAAATTTTCACGTTGGATCAAATAGTTTTAAGACATCAAAATTTGTATATCAACTAAAGTAAACATCAACCTAATTGAAACAGAATGATGTGATCACTATAACCAGACCACATAACTGAACACATAATATTGTACCATCGCACAAAATAAACTACAACACTGATCATTTTATGAAAAAATATATATGCCACTATTGCTAATGAAACCTGCGTGCATACACGTTTTTATGTGGAACAACCTGTGTATATATCTGAATATACGAAAATTTATTCTTCTGAATCTGTAAGAGAATTGATGAGATATATTCTGTAATATGTTGTCATCTTAGTAGCATCAATAATTTTTCAATCAACCAATGATTGATATTTAGTCACAACAAAAAAACAACATAATCAATACTCAAACAGCCTAGATCTATATGAATACATCATTGAAAGACAACAAAAACATAGCAAAATTGATAAGACATTTTCTGCAGCATTCTTCAACAAAGATCCTGGCTTGCGTGCATGCCTTCTAGAAGACTTATTCACATACGAACGTGCTTATCTTGAAATAAACTCGTGTACATATCTCAATATTTTTACTGAATATATGTACATGCATTTGTAGAACCAAACCTGTGGGTATACACATCTTCATCGTTTCAAACACATGTATAGATCTGAAATAATTTAGGACTACCCAATACTTCACAACTTCAAACTTACTAAAAGCATACCCCTCGCTGCAGCAAACATGCGCCAGACCATAGATCTAAACAACTCATAAACAGATCATGCAAGTACATAGTCATTTCATGTCTAGAGATCCTTATCTATCATTATATTCATGAGTGCATTATTATATCATATCTATCAATCTTTTATAGCCCATACAATGCAAATATACTTCAAATTGAAGTAAGAATTCATTAAAATTACTTATGCACACATAGCACTTTGATTTTCAGCTTCGTATATAGTTTTAGCCTTAGATAATACCATGTTTGACCGTGGTTGACCATGACTATAGACACAAGGGATTGATATTATAAACCTAGCAGACTAATAAACAGAAGATATTAATACTAAAAGTGGAAGCACTTATAAAACCAAAGCTTTAATACTATAAACCCAAAGTACAAAAACCCTAAGATAAATATTATAAATCGTAAAATAAACATGGGTGACTATACCTGACCATGTTTTATTTTCATATTGACACAATCTTTGTCATAATGCGAAATTGGACTATGGTTGTCCATGGTTGATTTTCATAGTGAGACAATGTTTGTCACAATGCGACATTATACCATGGTTGACCATGGTTGTCATAAGGTGGCATTGGACCAAGAGACAATATTTGTCACAATGCGACAATTATTATTGACCATGGTTGATTTTCATATTGAGACAATCTTTTTTACAATAATAAAATCCCAAGATTTTATAAAACCCATGGAATAATATTAAAGGTGAGGATTTAATATTATAAACCCACGTTATATAAACATAAGATAAATATTATAAAGCCTAAAATAAACATTGATGGTCATTGTTGAATATGGTTAAATTTCATACTGACACAATATTTCTCACAATGCAACATTGGACCATTGACAACGATGATTTATTATAAACCAAACGGATTTATATTAAACTCTAGGATTAATATTATAAACCCTATCAATAATATTATATAGTAGGAATATGAACCATTAGATTAGTAAACCAAAGGGAATGATATTATAAACCCAAAGAACTTATAAACACAAGGGATTAATACTAAAAAACCAAAAACCCAAAAACCCAAAGGATTAATATTGTTAATCCAAGGTATATAAGCCCTAAGATAAATATTATAAACCCTAAAAAAAATATGGTTGACCATGGTTGATTTCCATACTCGAAAAATATTTTTCACAATATGACCATGGTTATTGATGATCATTGACCATCATTGACCATGGTTAACCATGGTTGATTTTCATATAGAGAGAATATTTATTGCAATGTGACATTGCATCATGATTGACCATGGATGATGATGGCTGATAATAATTGACCATTGTTAAAGATGGTTAACCATATTGGATTTTCATATTGAGACAATATCTATCACAATATGACATTGGACCATGGTTTACCATGATTGACAATGTTTTATTCTCATATTGACCATGATTCACCATGGTTCGCCATGATTGAACATCATGCTTTGTTTTCAAATTGAGACAATATTTCACACAATTAGATGTTGGACTAAGGTTAGCTATGAATAACGATGGTTGACGATGGTTGAACATGATTGATTTTGATATTGAGATAATATTTGTCATAATGTAATATTTGACCATGGTTGACCATGATTATAAACCAAATGGATTTATATTAAACCCTAGGATTAATATTATAAACCTTACGAACAATATTATACTCTAGAAATATGAACCCTTATATTAATAAAGTGAAGGGATTGATATTATAAATCCAGGAGACTAATAAACACAAGGGATTAATACTAAAATCCCAAGGGATTATAAACCCAAGGGAATAATATTAAACCCAACGGTACCCATTGTACATAAACCCTAAGATAAATATTATAAACCCTAAGGTAAACATGGTTTACCATCGTTGACCATGGTTAATTTTCATATTGAAATAATCTTTGTCACAATGAGGTGTTGTACCATAGTAGACGATGATTTGTTTTCATATTGAGACAATATTTGTCATAAAGTGATTTTGGGCCATGGTTGACAATGGTTGATTTTCATAGTGACACAATCTATGTTGCAACGCGACGTTGGACCTATGTTTGACCATGGTTGTCATAATGTGACGTTGGACCAAGAGACAATCTTTGTCATAATGTGTCCATGGTTATTGACCATGATTTACCATGACTAAACATAGTTGACCATATCGATTTTCATATTGAGACAATTTTTGTCACAATGCAATGTACGACCATCATTCACCATGGTTGACCATTGTCGACAATCGTTGACTATGGTTAATGTTCATATTGAGACAACCTTTTTCACAATGTGACAACGGACCATGGTAAACCATTTATTAATCATGGTTGAACACTATTGAGCATGTTTGATCACTTGGAAAAAATATTCAGAGGGGGTAGTGAATCCATATTTAAAACTCACAATGACTTTTACTTCTCTTTACTGAATTCTATACATGAATTTACTTAAGCCAACTAGCGTATGTACATGAATTTCATTCAGGAAACTAGCGTATTCCTATATAACTTATAATTTAGATAAATATTCAGTAAATTTACTTAGACAAGTGCCACTACAAGAAGAAAGCACATTGGTGAGGGTCATGCTTGTGACGGACCTTTAAGGTCCATCACCAATGTCACATATGGTGATGGTCCTTAAAAAACAATCACTGTAAGTGTATATAGTGATGGTCCTTTATGGTCCGTCACCAAAGACATTTTCAGTGACGCTTTTGGTGAGGGTTGTTAAAGGACCATCACTGATTCTCTCTTTGGTGACACTTCTAGTGACGAACTTTTAATTACCCTCACCAATTCTTTTTTTGTTACTTTTGGTGACGGTCAAAAAATGTTCGTCATCATTGATAATTAAAAAACCATCACTATAAGTGTATATAGTGATGGTCCTTTATGGTCCGTCACGAAAGATATTTTCAGTGAGACTTTTGGTGAGGGTTGTTAAAGGCCCATCACTGATTCTCTCTTTGGTGACACTTCTAGTGACGAAATTTTAATGACCCTCACCAATGCACTTTTTGTTACTTTTGGTGACGGTCAAAAAATGCCCGTCATCATTGATCATTCCAATGATTTTTTGATGACGCTATGTGCATGTTAATATATTTTTTGTCAAAAGTTAACGATTTAATACCATTATTGTGGAGTATTTTTTATAATATGTCCAAGGCCATAGTGGTTCGGGTCAGTCAATTTTTTTAGAAGTAATTAGTGTTTATCATTTCCCTCAAGTAATGACTAGTCAAATAGAGATTTCCTATGAGTCAACACATGATTCATATATATTAAGTTTATTATCTAGCAAATTCCCTTTAGATAAAGTTCCACTATTGTGTGTAGGAAATATATTATTTAATACATAATCAAGCTTTGACATTTCTATTAATGAGAAAGACCTAACGATCCTCATCAATCTGGGCATGCCTTAAATTAATGCTTTGGCACACACTAACATTTCTTAGCACCCCACATGTATTGGAACATATTTATACCTAGAAGTACATCTCGTGATGACACTGATGCCCAAGCACATGGCGGCATGCGCTAGCACAACATGGAACTCTCCTAGCATGTGTTGGCATGCTGCATATAGTCCCTAGCATGCCCTAGAACACCTTGGTTGAATGCATTGACATACATTAGCACTTGGCACACAATGCCACTTGGCATGTATTGGGACCTATTATTAGTGTGCCTAGTATGCCCCTTTTCAAAAAGATAAAGTCTTGACTTATTAACCCTCTTATTGGTTCTTCCTTTTGTTGCCTTGACACATATTGACATACCTTGGCACCCTACACCACATCCTTAGCACCTACCATGTATTGGCATATCTTGGCACTATTAATTGGCACGTGATATAATTAGCACACCCTGGAACTCCCAAGCACGCTTTGGGAATTCTTGACATGCCTTGATATTCCCTAGCATGCCTTACCAATGCTTAGCATACCTTGTCAGTCCCTCCTTGGCATGACAACTAACACTCATTAACACTAGTCTCTAGCACACATTCCTCATATTCATTAACTTCCATGAATTTTTGCCTAGTGCTCCCTTAATGTTTTTTCCTAGTAATCCTTAACACTCATCAACATGCATTATCAATCTCTAGCACACCTTAGCACTCTTCAACATTCCCTTCCACTTCATAACATGCATAACACTAGTCCCTGACACATATTGGCGCTTGGCACATGTTGGCGCATGGAAAGTCTTAGCATGTATGGAATACGTTGATATGCCTTGGTATGATTTGGCATGGTTCAATATTAAATTTATTTGTGATTATAAATTGTTGGAAAGTAGATGAGAAGCAACAAAGGAATACTTGGCTCTTAGAATGCACTAAGAATTTTCACTTGGCACCTAGTGTTGGTGTGCCTAGCATGCCCCTCTTGGAAAAGGTAAATTGATGACTTATTAACCCTATTATGTGTTCATTTTCTTGTAGTTTACCTTTTTTCTCCCTTTTGTTGTCTTGACAGTCCCTGACACGCATTGACACACCCTTGCACATCTTGGCATGCCTTATCACTTGGCACATCTTAGCATGTTTGACATGTATTCCCACTATCTGGCACATCAAGGGGGTGAAGAGAGATGTAGTCATAAAGTAGGTCGAGTACGAGGGCTGAGTAAGGGTTGCTAAAGGAAGGTCATGATCATCCTCCAAGAGTAAGATCATCATGTGAGGGTTCAGAAGAATGTTTCATACCTTAAGGGTCGGTTTGCGCTAGGAAGTAGGATGGCATATTGTTGGTTCTCTTATGGCTGATCGAGCTTAAGAGAGGTTTCTCATGAGAATCTGGGCATGTGATTTCAATGGTGTCTTTGTGTGAAGGCCACATCAAATTCTGAAATGTTGAAATTTGCAACAAGAAATAGTGAGATTGGAAACCAGAAAGGACAAAAAAAAAATGCACCCACACTGGTGAGGAATTTTGATGCACCAGGAGTGAGGAATGTGGGGCGTCTAATTTATTTTTCCTTTAAATAAATTGGACAATAAATTGTAATTTCATCTCATAACAACTTGTGTCAGTTAATTAAGTCATGATGACCGAGTTAGCTCAAGAAATTCGAGTTGAGGGTCTAATATGAGGCATCTAGAGGGATTATAATATTTTTGGCGTCCAGTTGAAGTTGATGCATTAGTGGGGTGCAAGTGTAATTAACTCAATTAAATGAGTTAAAATTAGTTTAACTAGTTCTAACTGAGTGATGAGATAGTGAGAGGTCCAGTGAATTAAATTAGATTTAATTCACAATGAGTGATCAATCAGATAACTGATAATTCACTATTAATAGTTGCATGCATGTCAATTTCGAGGAATACCCAGTTGAGACAGAGGTTAAAGGGAACATAACTATCAGTTGTATTCAGAGAAAATTTCCCATGTGCAATTATAAAGTCATTGGGATGCCATGATGGGGTTTAACCATGGAAGACCCATTTTCTCCTCAATTAGCTGAGTTACATCTCAGAATTCAAGGAGCAAGGTAGGCTGAAGTAAGGATGAGAATTGGCTAAGTACTAGACCGAGTTTTCCTAGATCAACCGGAGACAATTGACATAGTGCTGGAGAATCTCATGAGATATTAAGCATTAATGTATTGTTTCATGATTTCTTGAGTTAATACACAATAGAGATAGAGGGTTTTTGAGCAGTTTCTTTCCCCAAATACATCATGTTGTTGTGTGATTGATAATTTATTTCTCTTACTTATATGTGATTATGCGATCGTGTTTTGTTTCCGCAAATTGTAGGAAGGATTCAATATCTTGTTTTGGTAGATTACAAGATTAGATTGAATCTCGTTGGTTAGGTTTTCTACATGGTATCAGAGCATGAATTTTTTGGGCAACAAGTTTGCAGAGAATATTTGAATATTTTGGTGTAAAATTTTCAAAAACAAATAGAATATTTGGATTCCTCGCGAACATCTACCCAAATGGGGAAAAAAAATCGGTCGAATAGGAGCTCGGATGAGGGAGATATCATCGATTTAAAATCAACTCTTTTTTAGAAAATTTTTGTAACATCGGGACAATTACACTGTGCGTGAGTCAAGAACCTATATGTAATTGAGGTACCAGATGCATGCAAATATTTGAGGAGAAAGGAATAATTTAGAGACTTGGTGGTTTAGAGGGAGCATAAATTACCTCTCAACATGCATCCTCATGAGGATCAGTCTCAGAAGGTTGTGGAGTAGCTGCCACAATTGGAGAAGCAGAGAGGAGACTAAGTGGAAGCGTCCACTGAAGCATAGACCTCCATGAGGGGTAAATTTCGAGCCATATGGGAAGAGGGAGCATCCATACGTTGAGGTGTAAGGTGGGGTGATGTGTAGAAATAATCCCAAGATAAGAAATTTGGGCAAGGTCCATTGAGATGGCGTATCTCATGGATCGAACCTAGCTACAAGGAGCCCACAATACAATAGTAGTAGGAAGGATCAGTTAGATTGATGTAGTCAGATGTCAGCAAGACAGAAATCAGAGTGACAGATGTCAAATACTGGATTACAAATCAAAGTTATAAATAGTTCAAAGGGCATGGATGCAGATGTCAGCAGCAGCGCAGAGAATCCAATACTAGACAGGTATAGTAGCTAGAAGCAGTCAAAAGACTCTGATGATAGATGCATTATAATGAGTATGGTATGCCCTTAAGACTGTGAAAAATTTGCATAGAAGAAGAACGGTTTTGACCCTTAGAGCGAGGTTTATTTTTGAAATATAGATCGCGGATATGGAAGATGATTTGCAGATTCAGTATGTGTGGAGATAGCAGATCCAAAGGAGGGTGGAACCTGAGCATAAGATTGAGCATGCAGAATAAATGTGCCATATGAAGAATGGATTGACATGCATAGGAGTTGATTTTGGTGGATTGTCCAGAGAGTTTTAGACAAAGATCTAAAGAAACCTATACAAAATTAGTCAATGGACTGTTAGTAGCTAATTTATGACCCTAGTTCAGTCATCTACAGATTGTTAGAAGGATGATAAGAGGAGTAGTTTATATTTTTTCATAGATTGGAAAACAAAGATCAAATTGTTGATACACAAGAACAATGATTTTGAGAGGACTCAAACCATTGTTAAGTGGAAGACTTGAAGATCTGTAGATGAAGAGAATATTGTGGGCCCTAGATCAGTAAAAAGAATTGACTGTGGTTGAGCAGATTATGGTGGTCCAAGTACAGTTGGAGGGTTGTTAGGTTACTGTCAAAGAAGAGGCCTAACTCTTGTACTTGTGAAGGACAAAAAGATTGGTAGAAGGGCAGGTGTATAGGGCCTAAGGATGTGCAGACTTTGAAGGACTAAAGTAGCAGTCAAGTGGGCCAGCCAACTAGCCCTAGAAACCATTTCCCTAAGATATAATAAAGAGTGGGACTTCCTTGCCTTTTAAGCAAGGGACTTGATCTTATAGGGAGAGAGGAGGGGGATTGAAGGGTTGAGGGAGAAGAATATGAATTATGAAGGAAGTTCTCAATCCATAAAAATTGTTTGGGAACTTGGATTCCCAAATGGTCCTTGATGAAAGGCCATTGACACCAAATGGGACCACACGGGGCCAAGTGGACCCAGCCAAGGTTTAGGGATGGAATTTAGAAACCAATGATGTTCCTATCCTGGACAATGTGAGGGGAAAGGATCAAGCAAGAGTTTTTACTTCGATGGGTCAAATTGATCCTATTAGGTTCTAGCCTTGGGAACACCTAGGAAAAACTTGATCCTAGAGATAGGGCTTGAGGTATCTGGAGCTTCCACCATCATAATTGGCCCAAATTTCGAGGAGAGTGAGGGGACCCACCAACGCAGTTGCCTCTAGGAGATCGAAGTTTTCCTCTGGCTAGATTTCTGGGAAATTGATGCCCTAGGTGACATAATGGGGCTAGACCTAGGGAAAAATGGAAAATTGTGAAAAAATGGGGGGGGGAATCATCACCTTTTTTGAGGTACTAGTGCCTAATTCACTTGGGGATATGGATTCAGGGATGATAATAAGCAATAATTTGGTTTCTTTATCAAGGAGGCCCAAAAAGTCAACTTCGTCCAATGTTAGAGGAATACGAAAAGTGACCTTCAAGAATTTATACTTCATAAAAATGGTGCAATATTATTGAGATACAATGGTCTCAAAGACATTTCATTCATCAAATAATGGTCCATACATTAAATAAGCTAAATAGACACATAATTCCACATTTCCATCATGCAATAATTAGCCCTAGTTATAGTGAATTCAATAGCATGAAAAAACAAGAAGAATAGAGTTAAATTATCACTCAAAATGTTAGAGAGTATATCCAACTAGCTTCACATTTGCAAAAACGAAGCTCAAACATAAAAATAGCCCAAATCCATACATCAAAATGCATCCATCGTCCAAAATAGTCCTCCAAGGAAAAATGTGAAGTTATCTAAAGATAGAGAGACCCCAAGTCAAGTGATGATACAAATGAATCCAACTAAATCCTATCTATACACTGATTAGGAGTTGATCATTGATAGAGGAAAATTGAGGAGTTGCATAATGGGAGGCAAGAGGACTTGCCAGATGTGATGTTCAGGACATGTGGACTGAAAGGGCTATGTGTGGCCACCATCAAAAAGTGGTTAAAGTGTTGTCTTGTTCGAGGTAGATTGGTTATCAAAAGACTAACACCAAGCCCTAGTTGTATTCCTTATATCATTTTGATTGTAAAGGGTCATGATCCGTGGTACAAGAGCTCTAGCCTATTCTATTATAGTTTGTATTTAACGAAGAACGGTGTGAAAAAGTTAAAATTTGTCATGTGCACTAGTTGATTCCCTAATGTGTGTAGATTTCGTTGTGCAAAGTATATGTGTTGTGGCACTTGAGTGTGTTTTCATCAAATATTCTAAGACCAAAAACAAATTCTCGTATTTCATTGAAATTCAACGTATACTTTATTCACCAAAAAACTACATGTAACTCATCTTAGGCTACTCATGTCTAATCTCAACTCATCCCACTTAACAAGTTACCAAGACAAGGCTTATCACATCCAACTGTGGTTGTAAAAAAACTAATCAACACAATTTATAGATTGACATACCATAGCACCTGGCATCTCTTAAATGCCTTGGCACTATGTGGCATGTGTTAGCATCCCCTACATTCCTTGGCATGCTTTTACACACCCTAACACACCCTAGCACTTCCTGACATGCCTTGGTAGTTTAGCATACCTTGGCACTGCCTAGAATATAACCTTGTCACTCCCTCCTTAACACACCTATAAATCATTGACACTCCTTGTCACACACTCTTATTCATTCATTTCCATGCATTTGAAACTAGTGCTCCCTTGTTTTTCCTTGGCACTCCATAACACTCCTTGACATGCATTGGCACACCCTAGCACCTGGCACATCTTGGCATGTTTCCATGGCCTCTAGCATGCCTTAGCACTACCCAGCATACTTTGTCACTCCCTCCTTAGCACACTTGGAACTTATTGACAGTTCCTGTCACAATCTCTTAATGTTCATTTGCATGCATTATTTTCACCTAGTGCTCACTTGTGGGTCCCTAGCGTTTCCTAGCATGTGTTGGCACACCCTGGCACTTGGCACATCTTGACCGCATGCCACTCTGGCACACTAGCATGACTTAATGTTGCCTAGCATACCATGTCACTCCCACCTTAACACACCTGAGACTCGCTGACACCCCCTTTCACACACTCTTATTCATTCATTTCCAGACATTTTGACATAGTTCTCCCTTGTGTTTCCTGGCACTCACTAGCACTAAACACACATTAGCACTTGACACATCTTGGTATGCTTCCCTAGCACTCTAGCATACCTTGGAACTATCTAGCATATCTTGTCACTCCCTCCTTATCACTTGCCATGTCTTGGTGTGCCTAACATGCCTTAATGGAACCGTCTAACATGTGTTAGCACTTATTGAAATTCCTTGGCACACCTTGGCACTCCATAATTGTCATGCCCTTATAGATAGCCTTACTTTTTTGCGACTTGGGTACCCAACCAAGTTATTGAAACAATAGTGTTGTGCCTCACCCAAAGTCTCGACTACTTTGTCTAGCCCATTACTTCAATCGTAGGCTTTTCTCCTACAAGTCCTATTTTAAAATTATCCTAACACACTTCATCCTTGAGACACCTAGAAGTCACTGATACTCCTTGGCACACACTCTTATTCATTCATTTCCATGCATTTTGACCTAGTTCTTCCTTCTGATGCCCTGACACTCCCCAACACTCCTCGACATGCTTTGAAACTATCTAGAATTTGTTAGCACACCCTTTCATTCCATGGCATGCCCTATCATTCCTTATTTATCATGCCCTCGCAACTACCCTTATTTTTTTGCAACTTGGGAACCCAACCAAATCCTGCTTCGACTACAATAGCTTGACCAAGTTACAGTTACTACAACTATACTATTCCTTGTTCACTTAAGAACTTCCTATAACTCATCTTAGGATACTCACACCGAATCTCAAATCAAACAACTTAATAAGTTACGAAGACAAGGCTCACATCCATTTATGGTCGTAAAACAACTAAGCAGCATATTTTACATCTTGACATGCCACAACACCTAGCACGTCTAACAATCCCTTGGCACTATGTGGCACCTGTTAGAATCCCCTGCATTCCTTGGCATGCTTTGGTACTCCCTAGCGCATCCTACCATGCCTTGACACCTAACACACCTAGAAGTCACTGACACAAAACTTCAAGCCCTTGAACTTCAAGATAACCCAATATTTACAATTGTTTACAATAATAAGTCCATTATGCATACTTCTCCTCTTAGAGTTGGGCAGAGAGGGAGAATACTTCATTGATGCAAATGAACAACCTTACCTACTCATTTGTTGGACTCTCCACCACTAGTTGAAGAAGTATATGTGCCATGAATCAAAGATGATATGATAACATGAGTTATCGACAATTGAACATAATTGTCATGGATATCATGGACAATATATGGTGAGAATTTTTTAAACTTAGGAAACATTTTCTCATACTCTACTTAATCTATGGGTGGTAGGGCTACAATTTTTTCCATTTACTAGGAAATCTCACCCTAAAATTCAACCATTGAAGAATAAATCCTATGCTAAATCACACCTACCTTCTTATTTTTAAGATCTTCGTGAGAACTCACCTATGACCCTTAAAGTCAGTGCCCTTTAGCAACTCAAATGGTGGAATGGAAGGCATTTCAATAAGAGGTAAACTCCTTTATCCTTCACCTTTGTCAAGACCTCTAGAGACACCTATAATCTATACCCCTCCTTCGACTCAACATGAAATTTTGTTTTTTTCTACATCCTTTACATACCCTCCCTTCAAGGGCATACTCATAAGATGAGCTCATGGTTGAAATATTACGACAACAAAATGGGGCACACTATCTCTTTATAAGGTTTCAAGGGAGGGGTATTGGAAAATGACCTTCACATCCCCTACAACCCTTAAGACCTTCTCAACACATAAATGAAACGATAGACTAATAGCTAGACCCAAAGATAGATCTCAATGTTTAAGGTAAAACCGAAATAGAAAGAATCACACCATGGATTAAACATTGGCATTGAGTTTTGGTAAAATGAAGGACCTCCTTTCAAGATCATGACCTTGCTTTTAGCATTTTCAAATCAAAGGTTTAAAACCCACATTAAAAATGGGAGATTTTCACCTTAGAATTTGCAACCTTTACCCAAGACGAATCTATCTAATGGACTAGCTTGGATATGTCAGGTCTTGGATTTCTAGAGTACCCAATCAATGTTTTTGAGGCTAACTCCATAGCTCCAACGAAATTTAATACTATTGAAGAGGCAATTTGAAAAACATCTCTAATAGGAGACATTTTTCCTTCCTTTTGATTGATTTACAATAAACCTTAGTGCCTCTCCTTTCTTATCTTCCTCTTCCATTCTCCAAAAAAAATCATTAATATTATATCATAAACAATTTATATAGGTAAGCATTGCAATCATTTTCCTCAACTCACGAGGCACCTTTACACCTCAACCCATGCAAGTGGACCTAACTCCATGGTACAACCCATCATACTCTGAGAGGGTTCTAATTGTCTCCTCAAAACTAGGGCATAACACATCTTACAATGCCAAATGGTTAAGACATCTCAAACTTGTGGGTTTTTTCCTTCATGAAACATTATATATCTATTTCTCATCAAACACAATCCACTAACATCGCTAACGCACACCAAAAGTAAAAGATACCCGTAAGATGTGGCCTACACCCTTGCACCTCCCTGACACTCCATGAAAAATCTACTCCAATGGTCACCTTCTAAGTTCCAATAACTCTTTTTGCAACATGAAGAAACCACCTATATATGTTGCAACAACATTGCCAACTTCTTTAGTGGGTTCCACATATATTTCACATTTCTTCTTTGTCTTGCAAAGTGGTAGTGCCAAGGAGAGGGTATCAACTTCGATCAAAGAATGTTCAATTAATACCAATGCTAAGTTTTCTTCGTGCAACTTGTCAAATATCTTAAGTTTGCTTCAAAACTTCTCATGGTGCTTAACTTGCTTTTCTACACCTCTAAGTGAGACTACAACCCCCAAAAATTTTCTAAGTATTCCACATCTTCAACCCTTGTTAGAGTCTTCTTAGACGTGCACTTGTGCTTCAAGAAGAACAAAACACTAGCATACCAAATGTACATGCTCGTTCCATATTTTAATGCCTCACTAAAACCACATTACCACACTCCCTAAAATGAAATGTTCACATATTAAGACAAAACACATATTTTACTTATGACAACCTAAACTATGAGAGTGACTTCGAGATGAATCTATTTTCTCAAGATGAAAACATAGGCTCTTAGAACCCCATTCACACAACCATTTGAATATATTTAACCTAAAGAAGAATATACACCTTACTCCTTCCAAATTTGTCATATGAAATTTAAGAGACTAACACTTTTTAACTATTAAACCCACTTACCACAAGCCCTCTTTTGTTAACACCCACCCAATTAAAAATAAAAATGAAAATAAAAATAAAATTTTTAATACAACTAAGTTAAAAATACTTTCACATTAATATTCAAAAAATACAACATTCCTATCCTAACAAATTTTAATAATAAAATCATTACATAAAATAAATAATGTTAAAAATATATTATTATTATAATAAAAAATATGCCAAAATATAACAAAAATAATGCTTTCATAACCACCAAAAATATACAATAAATGCTTTCAACTACTATTAAAAAAACATTGGAAATAAAATTATAAGATTTTTGTTTTTGTTTTGGGATGATTTACAAAACCCGTGGCAACCCAAATGTTCCGAAGTACTATTTTTTTTTGGTTTTTACAGGGCGGGAACGAATCTAAATAGAATCTTTTCCTTTGCACAGGGGCGGGAGCGAAAACCAAATTGAAGAGATTTGGGATTTGGGGTTTTACCAGGGGTAGACGGGATATCCGATCTCGACCCCCACCATCGGATGTTCAGTCCATTGACGGTTGATGGCGCTACATCTTTTCACTGCTTTTCCACAATTTTTAGTGTTCCACAGAGAGGAGTACACATAGGTATCTGGTTCTACTATTTTTTTTTCGCATCCATGCTTGTATGTTTCGGCTTAATCTCTGTGCTGCATTTTTTTACTATTTGCAAGGATGATGTTGGCTTCTAATGAGTTGGGGGGGGCATTTTTCATAATAAAGGAGCAAGAATAGAACACCTAAATGAGAGGTTTAGATGAAGGCCAACATTGTGGCCAACAGAGTTGCCGTGAGAATCCTCTGCACCTCACTCAGCCTCAAGGGAATAGAAAAGATGCTTCAGAGACCCTGACAAAAATGTCACCATCAGTAAGCTTCTGTTTCATTTATTTATTCTCTATTTTTAGATCGGTGAAACCTCTTAAATTATGAAAATAAGTAGAATTTATTTTTAAAAAGTATGATTCATAAGTAGAAATTACTTAATTTTTTTTTAGATATTTTGCGAAGAGTGAAATAAGCCAATAATCCACAATCATTTTACTCTTTCTCACAAACTGCAAGGCCCAACTCCACAAACCTGAAGTAATTCCACAAGCCTTTGGGATGTAAAGGGGTAATCACTCAGTGAGTAAAAGAGAAAATCAAACCTAGAGTGATTCTGCAAAACTTTTGAATGCACAAGAATAGTCAATCAGCCAGTAAAAGACCATATTCGTTGACAACCTCCTTCGAAAAACTATATGAGGCATCTTCAAATACCACACTACACTATCTTAGAAATTCTCCCTATTAAGAAGCACTATATACTTAATTCATATACCACACATTTCACAATCTATGTTGGAATACTGCAAAACTTTTGTGTTTGAAAAAATAGAAACCACATTAAATATGAATCTCCCTTTCCTTCATAAGGCTCCCACCTACAATGTGAATGAAATCCATTCTACCAAGTAACAAGGATAACAAATTTAGAATACAAAACCCCTTGACATGTACTAAGACCGTGATTGCAGTTATTGATTGATTAGTCACAACAAATAAGGGGACCTGTAATGCATGCTAGCTCCTACCAATTAACACATCTAAATTTTTGAAATTGTATTTTCCAAGAAGCTTTGTCGTTTCACCTATTGAATGTTTTGGAAAATGATCTTCAATTTTGGTATGTCCTTCTTGCCTTTTTAAATGTCTAGTATTATTTGCAACCCTTAAACTTTTGTTGCTACCACTTCCTTTAGCCTTTTAGGGATCACAATGTTGTATGCTGTAATTGAAGCACTATGAGCATTCTCACAGCTATTAGTGCAACCTTGGATACTACTACACTAGCCATTCTATGCTTCGACTTTGAATTCTTCAAGAATTGGATACTGCAATTAAGAAAATAATTAAGGCCATTCTAGCATTTGTTTTTTAATTTTTACTATTTTCATCGGTTTGTCATTTTAATTACAGTGGACTGTTTTATTTGCTTCTCTAGTTGAAGATTTTTGGCAAGCACAATGATTTGAATGTATATCCTCTTCCTCATCTTTGTCACTAGCAAATGCTAGAGCTTCTTGAATAACATTTAGTTCTTTGCCACAATGTTCTCTAAGTCTTCTTAGAAGCATGAACCAACTTTCTTCCAAACACATTACAGTTTCATGTTTATCTATGCTTTGCTACAATTACAATGTCTGTTCAAGCAAAGAAAAGTTTAGACTGCAACTCTTATAGAATACAATTTGTTATAAGTGTAATGGTGAAAAGTTGAAGACCATTTTAGAAAGTCTGTGTTATTAGGTAAAGGAATATTTTAGAAAACAATGATGGAGAAACACCCTCCTAAATAGATCTTCCACATTGAAAAGTTAGTCTGCAAAGATGCCCATTTTGTCAAGGCAACACTTAACCTAGCTATGAAAGTTACTATTATTCTAAAAGTATTGGAAAAGTATAATTCAAAATAAAAGCGTATGTTCGAGAAACAAACAACATCACAAATCTAGTTCAAAAAACTTGTCGTATAGAAAACTCAAATTGAACAATCCAGTGATTGTAAAACTTGGAAAGATTGACTCAAATTCAAATATAACAATCACAAAGTCAAAGGAGAAAGCAATTCAAGAAATTTATTAAATTGGAAGGATAAGTCAGAGACCTGTCAGACCTACTACTTGATGTTTGTCAAATACATAACATCAACATTTTAGGCATACGAAGGAGTGAATGAAACAACGGTTTGTTCCAATGGATCTGTAGAAAAGTTGGTATAGGTTTTAGATTTCTCAAAGAAATGTGTGTCTAAATAGACCATCTGTATGAACCAGAAGAAGGAAAGGGTGAAGTGTTATTGTTCTAGATTTTTTTTCTTTTTCACTGAACACTAGTAATAAATTCTTGGTGAGGTGGAGAGGGCCCTTGAGAAGAAGGGCATACATTTTGGAGGTGACCTGGCTATTGGCAGACTTGTAATAGAAGGCTGTGTTCTCATAATCTAGTGCGTGTGAGTAAATATCTCCCCTCCAATTCAAGAGGATTTTATTAGGTAATCCCTTGTTGAAATAAACTTCCACGCATATCCGTTCAAAGGTCACAATACCCTTCGCTAGCTTGTGCGTGTTGATATTAATGAATCGGCCTAGGGCATTACCAATATCGACTAAAATATCAGGGTGCCTTAAGTTAAGAGGTAAATTAGGGAGTTGAACACAAATAAGAATGGCCAAATCTGGCATTATTAGGGGTTAAAATCTACAAACCATGGTTGAATGGAGAGCCCTAATTAGCCCAAAGCCATGTTGCAAGCTCAAGCACCCCTTGTCTATCCCTCTGGTTCTTGAAATATACTATAAAGTATCCCTTTGAGGAGAAGAATAGATAACTGTGCTTAGACTAGGTCTTAGCCACCCAATCTCGAAGAACATATGCTGAAGGCCAAAATCCATTAAATCGACAAATTAGAGCATGCTCCATGTAGTCAACACTAAGAGAGTCAGATTAATTTTTTGGCACACCAATGGATGGGATTTTCTTGATTTGATCCACAAGAAAGGCTAGCACTGAGAGCTCCTTAGGAGGCTAGTTCACAATCCCTAGCTTTAACACTTCTTTTAAAAGATTTGGGCAGAGAGGAAGAGGGCCCACCCCTTTCCTGAGCTTTTCCTCACAATCTAGAAACTAGATTTATTACTGTGTTATTTACTATGTTGTGCTCACTTAGTTTATTTGTATCCTAAAGTTGTTGGCCCTCATAAAGGAGATGCATAAGGCAGAGGGGATCCCGATCCATTCTTGAATCTTGGTTGCAAGGGAGGAGACCAAATTCGCAGCTCGCACTTGCAAACATAGTATCCCCCTGAGAGGGGTCTCACAAGAACTCAGAAAAACAAAAGAAATGAATCCCTGATTACAACTAGGGGGGAAGGTGGATTCGACTTCATACAACTCTCCAAAACTATATGTCGCTCATTATGACTGGAGAAAGGGTGGGCCTTTACCAAGCCTTTTAGAAGAAGGCCCTTGACCACTACAATGTTGAGAAATCTAGGGGATTTAGTGTTAAGAGATTTCTCTTCATTAGTGACTGTTTGTGAATGCCTTTTAACTTCTTTATATTAAGATATTTTTCTTGTTATATTATTAGTGTTCTTTCTTCATCAAACAGTAACCAATGCATAAACATAAATAGAAAAGAGACACAACATGTAGGCTATGAGCCAGGGCCAAAACCTCTCACTCTTTGAGAGGAAAAGCCGCACAAATTTTTCTTATAGAGATTCCAATTGACAAATACCAAGACCAAGGCCCTTGAACTATTTCGCCACTCCAAGACCAAGACATAGTCGTCTTCCTTGATCCTGTGATCTTCAAATCGTAATCCCTATAGCAACATCCAAACTTAGTGATTCATCACTGAAATTCATGTTATCACTACAACACCGAGTAGCACCAAGTGTTGAGAATTTAGGTGGCTGGTGGTTAATTCAATTTCTCTTCTTGATAATTACTTGTGAGCTTATTTGAATTACTTATGTCTTCTCTTCTTTAGCTTGTCTTTCATCAAGTCAATTACCAAAATACAAAAGACACAAAGTTAGGCTCTTTTAGCGAGGGAGAAACCTCTCCCTCTTGGAGAGGAAACCCCATGAGAAATTATTCTTATAGAATTTCAAGATGACAAGTACCATGACCAAGACACAGACCCTTGACCTATTAATGCTTCCAAGACATTGCCACTGCTTCTAAGTCTTCCTTCAATACTAATCCTTCTTTTCTTCAACAACTTGCACTGATCTGCATCAACCTTAGAGAACTCGGTTTCTAAGTTCATCTTCAAACACTTCTTATTGCTTATTCAAATATAAGAGACCAGATCATTTGAAGCCTCATCGTTCACTTGTCATGCATTTGGAGATGTATAACCTTTCTGAGAGTAGGAAGGTAAATCATAGATTTACCTTCCTCCTTTTCCCATACTTATACTAGCCCTTAGACTTATCATAACATCATGATCGTTGAGCTTAACCCTTCACATAACATAAAATTTGAATGCTTACAGTCATTACAATACATAGAACACTGACCTTATACTATTAGTGAATTCATTACAAGTTTGACTGCACTTCACTTGACCGTAGCTTCCTCATACTAATCCACGTTCAATACTCCAGAATGCTACACAGAATAGAACTGCACTTACTGCTTCAATTTGTATTTTAACCCAGAATTTATTATGAGGTAACTATCACAAGAATGTCTGCAATTCTGTCTTTTAGCCCGCACTTTTCTCCTTCCTGAAATCCGCACTTTTATGCTTCCTGAAATCTGCACTGTTTCCTATCCGGAGATCCGCAATTCCTTGGTTCAAATGACCACAGAGTTGACTGTATATAGAGGCATCATGTCACTGTTGTTAGGCCGACCCTTCAAGCTGATTGGAGGCCGACTAGATCACTGTGTATATAGGCCGACATCTAGTGCAATTATTCCAGTGTTTTATGAGGGTGAACATGACAAGGTCTTGGAGCATTTTGATGACTACTTTTCATATTTATGACCCTTAATTACATTTATAACTAGAAGAAAAATCCTAATAGACATCAAGAATAAGTCTATTGACCTATAATAAAATATTGCTCATGAAACCCATGAAGCAAGTACAACAAAAATACAATTTATTATCTTTGTCTTCTTCTTTACATAAATACATAATTACATAGTCAATATGAAGACCGATCCTAGTTACACTTTTCAACACCAAGTAGCTTCGAGCATTTTAGCATCATAACATCAATGAGCACAGTACCTAGAAGTGCCGAGGTTATACATTATGATATAGCACCTGGCACTGATCAACACCGTCTCATAGAGTATTATTCTTATTAACACAATACCTGAGACCTTTGCTGAGATTTATGAGACTCCATGGTGTACTGCAAGCTATTGCTGTGGTAGCATCAAACCACACATACCAAATCATAATGAAAAATGGCCTCGGATTTGCTTGGACCCATGCTCCCAAGGGTCCCAAAGCAAATAAATTGGATCTCGAAGAAATGATGTGGACTCAAACAAGTAGGATTAAGCCTCTATGCTAAAGGAGAAGATTCTAGAGGCTACTAAACCGACTCAAGAGGTAGCTAACTGCATTTTTTTAATTGTTTAATTATAGGAATTACTGCAAGAAATTTTCCCATGAGGGACTTTCATTGGCTTAGTTCTTGGGTTTGAATGGTAGATATTCTACCAAAATTGATGACCTTTAACAATCAAACCTTTATTTTTTGGAAAGAAAAATACAAGGAGAAATGAAGAGGAATTATGCATTTATAAAGCTCTAAACCCCCTTCATTGAGTGCATGAGGCCTATTCGGGCCTTCTCGTAGGCCCCAACTTGTTTTAAAAAAAGTAAAAATAGCTTTTCCAATTGTCTTGGGACTAGTCCTACTCTTTGGGGAGTGTTCAACATTCTCTAGACAACATGAATATGCAGATTGTGAGTGTGCTCTTGAAAACAAGGTTTCAGGGGAGTGCCTCCCCCCTATCAAACCCGCTCCTTGAGCACGCTCCCTCGAACCCCCTCCCAGAGCGCGCTCCCAGAGCCAATGCTTAGAGGGTGATATTAATGAAAAATATCCTTATACAAATCTAGAGGTAATGATAAAGATACCTTTGGTTCAATCTATGTTTTTTTATGTCTAATTCATCATTCTACATGATTTTGTTGACATATATGCATCAAAATATAAAAAATAAAAATATATATATATTAAAAAAATGCTACTCGAAACGCTCTCGGACCGGGAGCTTTTGAAAATGGCACTCCTGCTCCCACTCCCGCTCCCAAGTAACCTTGCTTGAAAACACTCGATCAAGAGTATTTTGGGAGTGCACTATTGTAGATGCTTGCTTGAAAGTTGAGCAAGGGGAGTGCTTCCCTATAATATTTCCTTTTCCTAGGTTTTTCTTAATGGAGACTTGAATGACTAACACATCTAGAAGGATATTGTTATACAACATCTACTAACGAATCTTGAAAGATATTATGATGTGGTTTTTATTAGCAAATCTCAAAGTAGATATTATTATGTGACATATAGAAGCATGTTACGTGGAGTGCCCATTTTTTGGATTTCAAGTGGAATTTTGTGTTGTTTGGTCAATTATTGTGTTTGTACATTATTAGTTATCTAGATTTCAGTTTTTTCCAGTTTGCTAGGCTTCCTTATCAACCTTATCTCTTTGGTGAGCTGTGTACTTCATAGGTAGGGGTCTCTTTTTCATATCTACTATCCTTCACTCTTGGTCTTAAATAGGTTTCTATTCTTCCAGGCTTAGTCCCTTATTTAACTAAGGGACTAAATGCGTCAATCCTCCGGGCAGTCTGCGCCCAAAGATGGCCTTTTACGCTGAGCACTTCCTGGAGATCAGAGATGGACTCATCACTCGACCCCCTTATACCCTCCAACATTGGATGCATGCCATTAGGATCCCCCTTGGGCAGCTCAGAGTTGGATCGCACAAGCTTCGGGTGGAAACAAACCACCATATTGATAGGACAGAGAGGATTTGTCAACTTTGTCACTTACAGGAGGTGGAAACTGAGTCACACTTCATCTTCAGATGCCCCGTCTACTATGGGATCTGCAGGCATTTTTATTGCTTATCAGCCAGCTTCCTTAGATACACCGACCAGAAATGCTTTCCACTTTACCTCTAGGAGACCTTCAGACACTGTTTGACTCTACTCCAACTTCCATCCGCCTTGGCCACCACACAGAGGATCACTGAATTCTTCAGAGCACTCCCAGCATCGCAGGGCACCAAGAGAGCCACTGATCGATCCTTAGACCATGACTCCAGGTCAGTGCAGATCCGGGAATCTCGTCCCACTAGACCCCATCAGCGATCCAGAACCAAGCACCCCCCCACCTCCAGGAGGCCCCAAATCCTCTCGACGGCAGCGGCAGCAGTCCAACTCCTTTTCAGGGCAACAAACATTGACAAGTTTCCTTCAGTCCTCTTCTAACAGCCTTGGATGCTAGGCGAAGGAGTCTCCCCCCACTCAGGAGACTCATCCTTCTCCTCCAGGACTTCTTCACCACAACTCATTGTCAAGATGTTTCAGTCATCCAGACTTTTACTTTCATATTCTTTGTAGTTTTTCTTTTCCTGCTCTTATAAAGAAAGGGGACCGTTTGGTCAACCAGCTAGTATGCTGTAATCATTGTAACCAGCAGTCCCATTGACCTTTTTGTGGTCATTTGTTGGACGTTAATAAAATTATCTTATCTTTATCTATTACTTTGTCTTCCCCATTAAGTATATATTGTTTAATGACCATAATGTTTATTTCAAGGATCGAGGTTCATTTTTCTTTAATCTATCTATCTCCATTTCTGTCTCACTCAGAATGATGTATTGGGAACATCACTAGTAGAGCTTTCTATGGAGAAGGAAATATAACCAATTGAATTGTCAAAGTAATGTCTGTTATCTTGGTAACTGAGATAAATTTGAAGATGCCGATAGTCAGGTATGAAGGGAGGGTATCAGGGATGGAGAAAAAGATAAAATAAGTAGCATTTCCCTGGCCTAGTGGAATTTGTCTGGGATATATTTTAAAAACATCATCCGAGAATTGTTTACAATTTTCTTTTATATCAGCAAATAATGGACCCTACCAAGAATTATTGTAGTGAACATATCAAAGTTAAAAATGCATTTCCCTATGTAAAAGTAAAATGAGGTAATAAATAAAAGAGTACATAAGTTGAAAGTTCATTGAACAAATGTATAAATTAGGACGTGCATACGAATGCCAAATAATGGAATAAAAACCCTTTTAGCTAATTCATCCATCCATTCTTCAGGCACTCTGCTGTCCACTATGATGTAGGCTCTGGCTTGCAGAGTAAACAAGAAATTAGATGATGAACACAGGGTGGTGTTTGGCTGTTTACAAGGGTGATGAGATGGTGGATCAGTTGTACTAATGCTTTGAGCTAATCTTCATAACTCAATTTTTGTACCTTCCACAATTTGGTGTGTAGTCATATTGTAAATTCAAAAATTTGGCTAATAAATAATAGTTATGTAGGCCCCAGGGTTGGCTCAATTAGTTGAACCATATGCCAAAAGCATGTTGTTGATGGGGATGGCATAGGTCACAGGTTCAAAGCCAGTTGAGCCTATCAGGGTTTCTAGCTGCTGTTGTGGCTGGTGGTTGTCCTGCTCTCCATGGTGGTCTTTGGTTGTTTACAAGGATGATGAGATTGTGGAGCAGTTGCACTAATGCTTTGAGTTAATCTTCATAACTCAATTTTTTTAGCTTCCACAATTTGGTGTGTAGTCATTTTAAATTCCAAAATTTGGCTAATAAATAATAGTTATGTAGGCCCAAGGGTTGGCTCAATTAGTTGAACCATCTGCCAAAGGCATGTTGTTGATGGGGATGGCATAGGTCACAGGTTCAAAGCCAGTCGAGTCTGTCAGGGTTTCCAGCTGCTGTTGTGGTTGTTGATTGTCCTGCTCTCCATCTGGATATTTTGGGGAAGCGGGGGTTGGGGGATCTTGGGAGGTTTCCTTTGAAAAAAAAAGTTATTCATCCTTTTCATATGAACCATGAATCATGATGTAATTTCTCATGCTTTATCGTTGAAGAAGTAAAATATTGAAATATATTTTCATTTATACTATTTTATATCTTCTTTATCTTTCATGTTCTCATTTTTTTTTTGTTTGAAAATTTCTATTTTTTGGGATTCACTCTTCCCAGTTCCTAAGTTTTTTTCCATCTACATTCTTGCTTCTGGAAACATTGTTATCAGCTACATGTACAAGAGTATTTCAGAGTATTTCTGATGTTTGCATCAATTTTTTTTCAGCATTATTAAGAGCAGTAACAATACAAAGACTGTTTGTCCCTCCTTTAACAACTAATAAGCATAATGGGGATTTATTGTACATTTTATGGATTGCCTTGTTTTTTGGCTTGGGTTTTCATCATTGTTGTTTGAGCTTATCACTGGCAGAATGATTAAGTGAGGCAACTGCTCCAAGCACCTCTCCCAGTGGCTAAGTAGCACCTTGTTGGCATCCACTTAGTTGCTTGTTCTCTTTGAACCATCAGTGTACAATCTAATCTCCTTGACTTTGAACTTAGTTTTGCATTGAACTAGGAAAGCTGGAAAATGGGGTCAAGCTTGTAGCAATGTTATATCCTTAACTCAATATCAGCAGCCCTCTTGTCTTCCTCATGCTTCCACACTCACTTAGAAAACTATGCCATAGCTTTTTCCATTGCCTCCCTGATGATTTCTCTCACCTCCAACTTAAAAAACAGAGTATTATCCTCCAGTCATTGAAATCTCTCACCCACACTGACAAGTGACTCGTGAATTAATTTTTTGAGGAGCACATGTTCAAGGAAAATTTTCACTTCCCAAAGGGTTGCTTAGTATCATTCCACATGGAGGATTCTTCTTGCATATGAACATATTGCTTGTCAATCTGGACTGTCTCCTTAGAGGATTTCCATCATTTTTAATTATGCAATTGACAGGAAGGACCCTCTTTCCTCATAGTTCCTTGAGGGAGAATTTGGGCTTTTCTCCTCTCCTTTATAGCCTTCTTTTGATTGCTAATGGCAAATAGAGTCTGAGATAATGCAGAGAGAAAGTGAATTAACAAGCCCAGTTCTTCTCCAGGTGTGAAAACAAACAGAAACTTCATAAGAATTAAACTATGATTTATACTACTCACTAACGGATGCCACCATTGTCGCAAATTATGGAGGTATTTGCAATCATTCCATAAATTTGATGTCCTGCAACTTAAGGTATCATGCCTTAATCTTTCTAATTGAAAAAACAGGGACATCTATGTCAGCTCCCCAAGGCCTAGTGTTTTTTCTAAGTCTCAACATTTTGACTTACTATTAATTTCAATAATTCATTATTCTTCCTTTGAACCTCAGGTTTTGAAAATCTTGATGTCATATACTTGCCACTCAATGGCATGTTAGAAAGCCACTTAGCAACCTTGTTGGCTGCTCTTGTAGCATAATGAGATCTATTTCTAACCTTTCTGCTGAAACCTCCTTTTAATCCATTGACATTGGGGGTTCAAACTTCCAAATTTGAGAAGAAATGCATTCTGTCATCACAACATTGATTATAATCTGATAATTCCACTCCATTCTATTGCCACTCTTTCCAGGCTAGGCCTAGGAAAAATTTAACTCCGCTATAAGATCCCTCATTCCTGCTTGATTGTTGATGTTGATTCCTATTTTTTCCATATATACTGCAATCATCTCCCCATTCCTGCTTGTTATTACCCTTCCACTAACTGCTCTTCTGGGATCTCTTTTTGCAGCCTTATCAAAATTTGACTTAAATTGTCCTCCCTTTGGGGGTTCCATTTTGATGATGACTAGCAAAGTAGAAATGAAGTCTGTATAGGTTACCGAATATAAATATTGAGCATCTCTTATCAATAATTCATCCACAGTTAATAGCTAGTCATGTACCTCATTACACCACATGGAACAAAAAGTAAACAGATAAATGGAACAAAAAGTAGACAGATAACTAAATTTTTGCTAACTTACACTTAATCTTCCTAGGAAAAACAGAGCAGAGAATCTCAATCACTGCCAAATCCCAATGAAGGAAGAGTGGACCAGATAGCTACAATTTCCAAACAAGGCAGCACACTAGTGAGCGCGGCATTGAAGGAGAACTAAATATTGGTCCTAATTATCTTTCCAAACATATTAGAAATGGTGTAAATTGCTTGCTCACCTGTCTTCTAGATCAACCGACACCCCATCTTGCATTGAGAGTTGGAGTTAATAGATTCTGCTAAAGAAACAAAGGTTAAAGCCTTTGTGGTTGATACTACTGCAAGGACTGACCAAAGATCCACCCCGCATCCCTTCAAAATGGCCTCGATGTCGCAATGTTATTTTTCAACACATTGGGCAAGGGATGAGCCCCCCCATCCTTGTGGAATATTGTCCTTCCCACCATACTTTTACCACAGGTATGATTGCATGATCTTCTCTAAATGCTGAAATTGAGTCTTACTAGGCAACCAACAAGATACATAATAAACGTGTGAGGCATAGAGGATCTGTCCAACCCCCTTGTCAACTTCCCATCTAATGAGAGGTCCTTATGATGCCAAAATCAATGCTTACTCTAAAATTGTTGAAGACACAGTACACCAATCTTGGATAGCCACTGATGAAAGCCCCACTTCAAAATTTCAAATGCAATGCCTAGATACCTCACAATTACCCTCGGTCGAACATAAGTCCGAGCTGTGGGAATCTAGTAGGCTGAGAGTCTAACTCTAACAACTAAAAAATTGTCTCGTGGTCACTAACCACAACATCTAATGTAGATCCAAAGATGTGCAAACAAGTATGAGCACCATCAACCAAGCTCTGCTTAACACTCACAGAAATAAAGGATCCATTAGCAAAATGATTGTTGACCATGTCTAACCCATCAGGATGTAAGATGTCCTTCACTTGCCCCTGAATGCCAGCAACTTCAAATAGGTGAGCCAAGGCATCCATTGTCAAATATACAAATCTGGGGCAAAGGGGCACCCTTGAAAAATAGATTGATTTAGCAAAATTTCAGGGGATAATGAGTTACTAACAAGGAGAAATGTTGATGCATTAGAGAGTAGTGTGTTCACCATGGCCACACATCGTGGTCCAAACTTCAGGTACAGTTGTTCAAGAGGATCTGCATTCAAGTGAATTGCATGCAGGTTCAGTTGTTTCATATCATACAAACACAAAGCTTCGGAAAGATTGCAATCCTGGTGAATTAACTTTATATGATATCAAAAAAACTATCTACCAAAAAAATGTACAGGAAGCTTACAATGATCCAAATTGGTTAAAAAAGAAGCCCATAGCTTATTTAAGCTTGGTTTCCTAAGTCTTGAGCATAGGGAACAAGTTGAAGATGTCTATGATTCTATTTCATTTAGTGTCTTAAAATTTTGTAGACTCTGAGTTACCAGATGAAGTAGATAAGCTTAAGAAATACTTAGCAGCGACATATCATATCAACTTATCTATTTTCCGTTCCATACCTAATTCATGGGCCATAAATCAAGTTTTCCTTATAATGCCTTTGCATCAGTTGCATGAGAAGCCAAATACACAGGCAACCTGGGCTGATTTGACATGTGACAGTGATGGAAAAATAGAACACTTTATTGGACCTAGTGGGAAGGTTGAAAGTGTGCTCTCTGTGCACCATTTGTGTGAAGGAGAACCGTACTACATGGGATTGTTCCTTGCAGCTGTTTATCAGGTATCCTCCAAACCTTTAATCATCTTCTCCGTGACGAACTGTATGTCAGGTTTAATGTTTAAATGGCCAATCTAAAATCTGTGTAGGAAATATTGGGAAGTTCTCACAACCTATTTGGTGAAATTAATGTCATTCATGTAAGGTCTAAAGGACCGGACATTGTAGATAAAGCAAGTAACAGCAAGGCCAAAGGGAAATATGGTTTGGAACAAATAGTGTGGGGTCAGAGGGTAGTACAAGAAAAACTAACATGTCTGTGATGAAGCTTCAATATGTGGAAAACAAGGCTGGTAGCCACTGTCTCAAGCCCATTCCAAGGCCTTTCGAGTCTAGATTACATGTCTAGAATAATTGGACCCTGTACAAAACCTATCTGCTCTTGTTGAACTACCTTCCATGCAATTGAGAGCCATTTCTTTAGCCATGATCTTGTATGAGACACTAAGGAAAGTAATGAGGCTCCAACCTCCAATAGTGCCCCTAGCTACATTCTTGGTAATGTGTTTACTAAGGCCTTGATTGAGAGATTTAGATAGCCTTTTAGAAGAGAAATTTTCAGCTGTCAAACAATAGAAATAATCTTGTATTGTGTTCAACATGGCCTTGTGGAAATCAGAACAAAGGAAATCCATTCCTGATGAAAAAATCACAACAAAGGCCATCCATTTCCGATGACTTGATATTCTTCATAGAACTAAGAGCTAAAAAAACCCCTCTCTTTCGAGAAGTCACTATCCAATTTGACTCAATCACTACACCAATAGATATAAATCTTGCATGGAATTACTCTACAATGAGCATTCCTGATATCCACCACATGATCTGTAAAAGCATTAAGAGAAAATATTTAGAAAATGCAATCAAAACATGCCTTTGACCTTTGTTTGATCCTCTGCAAGAGATTCATCCTGCTGATGCAAATGAAGAATCTTGTAACTGTCACTTTTCCTTTTAAGTAGTCAAAGTAGACTTTGGAATTTGGATCCTTCATCCCCTTCAAAAAATCCACTATAGTTGAGAATGCACCCTGGCACCCCTTGTAATGCAGTCCATTTCCTTACAAACTGTCATTTCCCCTTGAAGGACCACATTGTAGTGATCCCTCTCAAGGAAAATGTGTATCTCCTTGAGTGTAAGTAGAGCATCCTGCAACTCTTTTAAGTTTTTTACTTTTGTGGGCCGTCATTCTGTCTCACCCATTCTATTACAAAGAAGACATTTCTCATACCCATCCTTATTTTGCCTCTGATTTTCAAGAGGATGTCGTATGATTTGAAAGATCACATCCATGCAGTGTGGTCATCTGTTTTCTTTGAATTTACACCATTAAAGCACTGGTATCACAGATTTTTAAAATGGATCTATGGTAATGATGAAACTGTAAACCAAAAAAAAATCACAAACTCTAATATTTTAAAATATTGAAGGGGTGAATCCACAGTTACTATCCTGAGCTGTTTTTCTATCTAACATAAAGACTGCTTGTTTCAAGTTTCTTGTTTCTAACTAAGTCAATGCCCAGCATTGACATTTATAAAAATGCTAAGATACATTGATGATTCTTGTTACCTCACAAACCTGCACTTTAAGTGGTAAAGCCTTAAAACACATGTACAACCTTTAGGGGAACTAAGAGGGTTTGTTTGTTGCCACCACAATATTTTCCTCTCTTGCGTTCGGCTGTCTATCGCCTGGAACAAGGGGGGTTTCCTTAATTAAAATATGAGATAGAATTAGACATAGATTGCGATGTAAGACTGGGATTAGTGGTGATTAGTGCCTATCCATTTAGGGAAAATGGAGTCAAGCGGCAACCATCAGAGGGTTTGAAATTGTGAATGTGGATGGCACGATAATGCTGTTACAACATGCCAAAAACTCAACCTATGAATTTTTTTTCCAGATTGTAGAAATTACATAGAGAGCCATTACAAAGGTGCTCCTTAATACACACTCATGGAAAAAAAAGGGGTGATTGTACTAGAAACTGCAAATGTGTCCTACCATGAACTGAAATGACAACAGTAATTTGTCTAACTTAATAGTAATCGGCAAGGGAAATTGATAGGAACACCTCAACCAAAGCCCTTCTTCAAATGACAGACTTTTTCCTAATATGAAGCCTAATTTTGTGGGAAAATTTTAATGAATTTCCAGCAATAGACAAACAACAATATGGATGCAATGATGAACCTGATATTACAAAAGAAATCCTTGAACTTTCTTTCTCCAGTAGATCTTCAACTAGGCTCACAGGGGAATTTCCCATTAATCCATCTATGCCTTTACAATGGAGAGAGCTTCTGCGTGATGCCTTTTGTAATCCCCAGTGGGATTATTGCCTATCCAATTAGGGCAAATGGAGTCAAGTGGCAACCTTCAGAGGGTTTGAAATTGTGAATGTGGATGGCACAATAGTGTTGTTACAACATGCCAAAAACTCAACCTATGATTTTTTTTTTCCATATTGCAGAAATTACATAGAGGTCCCTTACAAAGGTGCTCCTTAATACACATTCATGGCAACAAAAGGGGTGATTGTACTAGAAACTGCAAATGCGTCTTACCATGAACTGAAATGACAGCAGTAATTTGTCTAACTTAATAGTAATCAGCAAGGGAAATTGATAGGAACACCTCAACCAAAGCCCTTCTTCAAATGTCAGACTTTTCCCTGATATGAAGCCTAATTTTGTAGGAAAATTTTAATGAATTTCCTAAAACAGACAAACAACAATATGGATGCAATGATGAACTTGATATTACAAAGAAATCCTTGAACTTTCTTTCTCCAGGAAACCTTCAACTAGGCTCACGGGAATTTCCCATTAATCCATCCATGCCTTTACAATGGAGAGAGCTTTTGCGTGATGCCTTTTGTCATCCTCCTAGCCAAAATGTTCCCATGAAATGTGCTCATTTGACCAAATGCTAGGGTTTGTTGTGCCATGTGCATTTCTTCTCATTGGAATGCTTTTCAAGGCAGTTTCTTCACATCCACTCCCATTAGAATAACATTATCTGACAAATCAATGGGGAGCTCTTTAAGATGTGGACTCTCTTGATTAGAGAAGAACAAGAAGGATTTTGCACTTGCTTAGGTTTAAACATGGTATTATGAGCATTCTATTCCAATTATTTATTTGGTATACCATTCTATGCATGGATTGAATGATTTTAGGCCTAACAAATATACTTTGCAATGTGTCAAATTTGAACCTTCTTCGTATGTTATTATTCCTTTTATTTTGGTTAGTAAATAAGCCTTTTTTAATGAAGTGGGCCTACTTTTGGCCTAAATTCCATGACCAAGCTGTATCTATTTCATCAAAATTATGTAGGACATTGCCTAGGACCAACTGCCTAGGCTTAGTTATTGATGAGATATCAGACGATAACACAAATTGAAAACATTAAATCATGACATCATGTTCTTGAGGGGAGATTACACTTGAGTCTCCGTGATGATAACACATTTGATTTACAACTTGATCACAACCCGCTTGACAAACATATTTTGGCAGGCCTCAAGGAGAACACGAGGTGGCCCTGGGTCCATAACATGTACATGACTTTAATCACTTCTTGATGGTGTAAGTTCAATGACTACCTCCACGTGCTGGGTAAAAGCTATGTGAATGGAACTTGGTCGGTAGTGTTTGCCTCAAGGAGAATGAGGGTAGGCTTGGGTTTGCAATATATGCACATGGTTCATCACCTCCCAATTCCATAAGTTCAATCCCTTCCTATCTACCATGGGTGAAGCCTGTGTGAATGGAATCTTGAACAAAGGTGTGAAACTCCTTGCTACTAACTGGTAGTCCCATGCATGTTGGGCATTGGTGTATTCTTATCATATCTGGATGTTGTTTTTACATTTTTAAGCAAATGTATTTAGTTATTTGACCTTTTCTACCAAGGGAGTCACTGTGTTGGGGGGTGCTCAAGGGATATGACATGGTAGGATGGCAAGGCGGTTAATGAATTGTATACATTTAGCATTAAAACATGTTTCTCTTAGAATATTTTGATAAGAATGGCTCTCTGTTCATGAGGAGTCACATATGGAATTTCATTGCAAGGGAGAATTTTTCTTAGCTTTGTTATTGCTAGTTACATCCTCCCCATTTTGGACTTATGGATAATTTTGTTTGCAGGTTTTGTGGCTCCCATGATACATGTCTGCTGCACTCATCACATGCAAGGACTTATGGTCAGTTGTGGGCAAAAGTTGTGGAATTCAGCGCAACATACTATTCAACTACATCTTCTATGGGTTAGGACATGTCGACAATTCAACCTAAAAAGGAGGACATGTGGACAATTCAACCTAAAAAGGTGATGTGATGGGTGCATCTGCAGTGGTTGCAACTTGCAAATCCTCAGGTGTGGACAATTCAGCCTAAAAAGGTATTGTGATGGGTGCAACTGCAGTTGTTGTAAAGCCTTAGGAGTTGTGTGTGTGCCATGACTCATGAGGGATGAATTCACATTTTGTACCCATTTATTTCCATAAGTCCCTAATTAAGTATTGTTTTAAGACTCAAGACTATGTTCTCTAGTGATAACCTCAACTCAGAAAGTTGTATATGATATCTCCTTGTCCTTGACGCAAATATTTTAACTCTGAACCTTGTACTTGTTCCTTGACTCAAAATTTTTCTAATATGATATAAAATGTTAAGTCATGTTGAAGATGAATTTTATTACTATAATTTTTAAAATTTAGAACAATATCTTCATAATTGCAATCTGATTTTTTGCAAGATTTTTGTTGAAATATGACCTTGGTAATTTTAGTGTCTTTTCATATGTTTGAGAGAATAAGTAAAATGCTTTAAATTCGGAAACAACCAATCAAAAATTCTGCCATATCTATAAATATAATAGCTGGTTAATGAGAACCTTATCATTTTATTTCTTGGATTCATGTTTTTCGTCTTTTCAAGGATTAAATTAGTAAGGCATTAATAATTTAATTATGGTTTTCATTGTTGGCTCATGTTATTTGGGACATGCAGTTCACATTGTACCATCATACTCTCACAATAAATCTTGAATGATGAAGTTCCTGAGCAAGCATTCTAAAGGTTCAAGTCACAAAGTGTCAGATGGACACTATGTAGGGGTGCATTTGGAGATGACAATGTAATTTGGCACGTGCCCTCTAATGCCACGGTAATCTGTAATTCATCAGAGTGTATTGTATTTTAAACTTAAATCTTCTATCTGTTAACTCTAACAAAGTTAGCACCATGCCAGTGATTAATTTGAAACTGTATTTAGTGGAAAAATTCATTGTTTTTCTCCCAGCTTCTACCATACTTACTGGTTATAATTTTGGCCTTTGGAAATTGAGCATGACTCGATGCTCATTCTGTTGCGGTTACACTTTCTTCTTCAAGACTATTTTCCAGGTGCTTCTTCTGTATTTCTCTTCACGCAACTTCTGAATTTTCAATTTTTTACCATTGAATAGATGTTATCTTAATTATGAACTAGAAAACCCCAGGGTTCAAGCTTAACTCCATGCTTAATAACCACCCATGGCTTAAGAAGTCCACACCAGTCACTTACAAATTCCAAAGATCAAAATCTATCTACTTACAATTTCACTTATAACAACCCCAGTGCCTTGAGATGCTATCTTTTACTCTTAAAATGTGGGAACAAAAGGTTATAACTTAACGGGGAGGTAGCACCTTCATTAAGAACTGATTATTTTATTAAACCTATCATTAAGGAGTGGAAATATGGAACCTTAAAAAGTTTGCTTTAGATGTTTCTTCCCACGCCAGTCTTGTTGTCGAGTGTGAACTTCATCAATGCTTTTTGTTGAAGTTTTATCAGATTTATCTCTCTATGATCATGTTTTATCCATGTTGGTTGACATTAGAACAGTTTTTGGCATGCAAGTAAACTTTCACAAAGCAACCCTTGAGTCATCCTGAAGTCAAAGTCTTTCTGCATATAGATCAAAAAATGTTAGGACATGCTAGTGAAAAGTTGGAAACTACTAATTAACTATTGTCTGTTCTCTTTTCGTTTTTTTTTTTTATCACGAGAATCGATAATTACTACTTTCATTTTTATTTCTATTTCTTTTGTTATTGTTGTTGTTGTTCAGTATTAGGAGAATTTCTTTCTTTTTCCCTTTTTTTCAATATTAGGAGAATTTCTTTCTTTTTCCTTTTTTTTATTTTTTATTTTTTATTTATTTTATTTTCAGTATTAGGAGAATTTCTTTCTTTTTCCTTTATTTTTTATTTTTTGGGTATTAGGAGAATTCCTAAACTTACTGCCTGTCTCTGAGGAGGCACAGGGTCATGTCTGAGGGACTGACCCTATACTCCTGAACCTAATGCATTATGCAATTGCCCACATACACGCTAGGTGTGTTAACTGAGTTTCAAACCTGGGTGGGGCCTCGATATTGCTCAGCAAAAAATTTCTTCCTTGGACTAATCTGGGGGAGGTCCAGGATCAACCTTTGTGGCTGCCTTATAACACCAAGAGTATATCCAACAACCTCTAAGCCAGATATAAGCTAGATATACCATATCTTATGATTTAGCAAGAGCCTTATAACACCAAGAGTATATCCAGCAACCTGTAAGCTAGATATAAGCCAGATAAACCAGATCTTATGATTTAGCAAGAGCGGAGACTAGGAAATGGGGAGTCTACTCCTTGAGGCGAGATCATAGCAAGCCATATAATCAATGGGATTTGAACCACGGTCTCGTTAGTTTCACCCAGTGAAACTTACCATTAAACCACATATCACTGTATAATTAACTATTCTCTATTACTTGAAACATTTCTAAAACATTAAAGTCCTTGACTGATTGGATTGCTCTAACACTGAGCCGCTTGCCCTTTCATAAGGTGGGTTAACTGAGTTTCGAACTTGGGCGGGGCCTCAATATTGGTTAGCAAACACTTTTCAATGCAGGTCGTCCACCGTTTGGCCTAGCACAATAGGCTAATTAACAATTGTCTGTTACTTGAAACATTTTCGAAACTTCTAAGTCCTTGGTTGGTTGGATTACTCAAACACTGAGCCACTTGCCCCATGCAAACACTTTCCAATGCAGGTCGTCAAACGTTTGGTCTAGCACAATAGGCTAATTAACAATGTCTATTATTTGAAACATTTCTGAAACTTTTAAGTCCTTGGCTGGTTGGATTGCTCTAACACTGAGCCACTTGCCCCTTCATGAGGGACACCCTTAAGGGTTCAACATAGATGTGTGTATTCCTATTTCCAACACCCTCGTCCAACCACACTTTGGCTAAGGTCCCCTGGCTAACCTCAAGCAAAACTAGCTCTATCCCCGTCTTGAAAATTATACATACTAAGATTTACCCCAGATTTTCCCTTGGCCAGTGTGCTGCTGTACTACTGAGCTACATGCCCCTTCATTGTGGACATCATTAATGGTTCGACCTAGATGTACGAATTGCTATTTCCAAGAAAGAAAAAACCTTATTTGGAAGTAAAGCATCAAAACTGAACGAAAGAGAATGTATAGTGAACAAAGTTTTTATGCCAACATTCTACCATATTCCAAAGTTGTCATGTTTGACTTCTAAGTCATTTATATAGATTTTAATCATTGTTTTATTTTTAATTGAGTATAATTGAAACCCAAATCGTTTCATATTTAATCATCCCTGAATTAGGTGTGCTCATACTCCTAAGTCATGACTTTTGGACCTGTGTGTGGAAGTGCTCGTTGCTCTATTTCCAAAGGTTTTGAAAGAGGTCATTTCAAAAGTCATCCCTGTTTCCAATTGTTGTCCTTACCCTGTTTCATGGAACTAAGACTTCAAAATTTTGTGCTCTTTGGTTGAATCGAAAATTTTATTTGCATATTAAAGACTGGGAATCCAAAAGGAAAAAGTTGTTCCATTTAAAGATATGTGCAACCTAAATTATCCAAATTCTTTTTATTACACTCCATCCATCTATTTCATTGCAGCATTCCTAGTCCTTTAGTATTCAATTATAATTCTATAAAATCAAGATGGCCATCCATATTCAAAGGCTTCTGCTTTTCTTTGCATTACCTTTTAATAAGGATTTCTATTTCCAAGTAATTCAACTACCAAAGGTAGTACATGCGAGTAGAGAAGTAATTCAACTACCAATTATTCTCCTACATAGTACATGCTTTGATAGATTATATCAAAAGTCTTACCAATACAATAACATTGATTGTTGTATGTGGACATTTTTGTTCAGGATGGTCCATTACATAATCAAGATGAGGAGCTGGATCATGCAATCACATTTTCTCTTTCCAAAGAACTAACCAAACCAAATGGTATATGATGGAAATTTCATTTTTTTACAGTTACTTTTAGTTTAATTATATCATTTAGCTCGATGCTTTTCATATATTCAACTAAAATTTTGTTGCTTAACAAGACTTTGTCATTTTCATGTTTTAGTGAAACTGTTTATGGTTCGATACTCTCATGCAACCTTTATCAAGTTACATGCACCCTCATTAGAAAAAAACAAGAGAATTTTTCTTTCCATGACTATCTTTCTTTGTCATTGTTGACTTAAGAAAGTCTTTTAGCTAAGAAACTAGTTTCAAGGTTATGGCATAACTTGTCATATAAATTAAACAGAAGTTATATCCAAAATGTTAACTTGTAAACTACTTAGCTAGTTTTAGGCTTTCCATTTAAAATTTAGTTTATTTTGAACTTTGAATGAGTTGTTCCATAGACTTGAATATTAAGAGATTTTGGTGTAAGGATTAAAAATTAGCCTCTAAGGCCTCTCAGTTATTCATTTATTTTATCTGAATATAACATTTACTATTAAATTAGAACCACTTGGCCACAAATACATCATAGATCAAGATCATACTTTGTAGAGTGTCGTAGAATAAAAATAGGTGCAAGGACACTGAATTCTTTCAGTTTTCCTGATTCTTATTCATTTGGTGTATCTTTGCACCTTTAGGGGAAATTTCTAGTTTAAAGTATAATTCTTTAAAGGGTGCTAGCTCAATGGAAGAGCACCTGCTTTACAAGCAGGAGGTTGGTGGTTCGATTCCATCGTGCCCTGATATTCATATATAGGGAATGACGAAGATCAGTTTTTGGTGACGAATGCTCTTTTGACCATCACCAATGAGCTTATGGTGACATTTTTCGACCTTCACCAAAATATGAAATGGTGACGGTCAATGAACGCCACCATATATACACATCAATAGTGACGACCATTAAAGTTCCGTCACCATAAATCGCTGTTGTTGATATGAAATGGCGAGGGTCACTGTTTGTCATTATAGTCATTATTCGTGACGGACCTTGATGTCACCAATGAGTTTATGGTGATGGTCAATGAATGTCGCCATATATATATGCATCAATAGTGACGGCCATGAAAGGTCCATCACAAAAAATCGTTGCTATTCATATGAAATGGTGACGGTCACTATCCGTCATTATAATCAATATTCGTGACGGACCTTGAATGTCACCACAACACATACTTTCGGCGACGCCACCTTTGGTGACATTCAGTTTTTTAGTGACGGAGACTATTGTCTGTCACCATTGCTCATATGAAATGGTGACGGTCACTATCCGTCACTATAAATCATTATTGGTGACGGACCTTGAATGTCACCACAACACTTATACTTTTGGCGACGCCACCTTTGGTGACGTTCAGTTTTTTGGTGACGGTTGCTATTGTTCGTCACCATTGCTCATATGAAATGGTGACGGTTACTATTTGTCACTATAAATCATTATTGGTGACGGACCTTGAATGTCACCACAACACCTATACTTTCGGCGACGCCACCTTTGGTGACGAAGGCTCTTTTGACCCTCACCAATGAACTTATGGTGACCATTTTCGCCCCTCACCAATGTGATTTTTTCCTGTAGTGTGAATTAATGACTCATCAGACATTTAGTAAGTAGTAAACATATGTAGTAAGTCCATAATAAAAAATCACACATAAGAAACACACATGAATACCAGGATTTAAGGTGGAAACTCAATGTGGAAGAAAACCTCGGTTGTTTTTGTATTTGTCCTCAATATTTATTATATAGAAAACTTATTACAATATTGTACTAGTACAGACTCATACCAGCATGTAGGCACCCACCTACAAAAGGATGCAACCTTCACTCGTTCTCCAGCTACTACTAAAAGGGAGCTCCAACCCCCTGATCTCGTCTACAAGCCACTACTGGAAGGGGGTTAGAACCCCCTGAAATGATCACTAACTCCTACTGGTGGGAAGCTTAAACTTACTCACTGAAGGCTCCAACCCTCATCACCACCGCGTACCACGTTTCATAAATTTTCACATTGGATCTAACCATTTTAACACATCACAATTTGTAGATCAACTAAAGTAAACATCAACCCCATTCAAATAGAACAATAAGATAACTATAACCAGGCCCCAAAATTGTATAGAGAATAGTACATCATCACATAGAATAAACTGCAACCATGAACATTTTTATGCAAAAATATATACCCAGTATTGCTAAGGAAACCTGCGTGCATATGCGCTTTTATGTGGCACAACCTGCATACATACATACACACACACACACACACACACACACACACACACATATATATATATGAATATACCAAAATTTAGAATTATGAGTCAGACATAGAATTGACCAGAGATATTTTGAAATATTTTGTTAGCTTATAGGACCCTCATATAGTTAGCAGAATCAATCATTTTTCAATCAAACAATCATTGTTCTTTAATCACAATATACTAGCAACATAATCAATACTCAAACAACATCAATCTATATGAAGACATCATTGACAGACAACAGAAACATAGGAAAACTAATCAAAAAATTTCTTCAACTTTCTTCACCAAAGACCTTGGCTTCCATACAGCCCTTCTAGAAGGCTTATTCACGTATGAACACATTTATTCCAAAAAAAACTTGCGTATATATCTCAATATTTTTACTGAACATATATACACACACACACACACACACACACACACACGCCTCTGCAGAACCAAACATGTGTGGATACGCGTCTTCCTCGTGTCAAACCAACGTATAGATTTGTAAATAATTTAGGAGTGCACAATACTTCATAACTTCAAAATTACTCAGATCATACCCTTCACTACAACAAAATTTCACCAGACCACAGGTCTAAACAACTCATAAATAGATCATGCAAATACGTAGTAATTTTAGGTCTAGATATACTGATCCATCATTGTATTCATGATCGCATCATTATATCATATCTATCAATAAAATATATCCCATACCATGCAAATATACTTCAGATTGAAGTAATCATCAATTAAAATTACTTATTCACACACTGCACTTTGACTTTCACCTCCTTATATAGTTTGAGCCTTAGCTAATACCATGAGTCAAAACCATACAAGTGTCGATGGTATTCTTGGACGGGATCAAATAAACGTTACTACACTCAATATTGTGGGCTAATACCATGGTAAATACTCCTTGTGATATAAAATTAGTACGCTAGCACATACATGACTTTGCCTTCACTAACTCGCATATAGATATTCAATTATTTATTTTTAACCATCTTTTTATTCTTATCTACAAAACTCTGTTCGAACTTTCTATCATTATTTTCTATGACTTTGTCACCTCTGAACTCATCCAGTTGCCATATATTTGGTGTTTTACAAGTGGGTTTCCATAAAGGACAACACATGTATCATAATGCCAACAATCTCCCCTTTTGCACTCGATGGAAGCGATGTTGGTTTTTTATCACCACATATTGTAGATACCTGTTAGACACATCAACATAAGAATTATTCTAAACACCAAGTTACTCTCCCCCTTTGAAATCAAGGGCAAAGGGAAGACCAATTTTGAAACAAGGTTTCTCTTTCCTTGTAGATATAACATCTTTGTAGATCTTATCTACATTATACTAACCATGCTCCCCCTACGAACATACTGAATCTTCAAACAGGTTTTCAATGAAGTTCATGAATCTATAACTCAACTGAGTATGACCTTTCCTATCACCAAGGACTCATACTTACATCAATCACCCAACCAAGTGGGGTTACATTTGTGACACAACCACCCAACCATGTGGGATTACATTTTTGACATGGCTATCCAACCAAGTGGGATGGCCTCAAAGTCCATACATGACTGAATATGGAAATTACTACATCATAGGTCTTAAAATTACCTTTATATCAAATTATAGATATGACTTCTATAACCAAGACCAAAGATCCTAAATAGAGAGATATTGTCGAAAAAAATTAAACAACCATGATACACATAATGCCAATAATGCATTATACAGTGTAAGGATAATACTCCCCCTGAACCTATGCTACCTAAACATTTTCAACAAATCATTCATCAAGAATCTCCATCAAGCAGATAAATATCAAAGTAGAAAATATAACTGGAAAACCATATCAATAGACTGTAGCCATCAACACCTGATAAATGGAACCAAATCATGACTGTCAGTAGCATGACTGAGTCTGTTCTCGAGGTTGAGCCACTGATTTCATCTCAGAGAGAGCCATATGCATCTTTCTACAAAGAAACTCACGTATGTAAGCGACTATGCTTTGAGAAACTTGCGTCCAGAAATCAAGCTTCTGAAATTTCATATGAAGAGAAGATAAGTTTAACAACACAATGAGGTAGAGACAATGCCCAATTTCTGTTTGAGATATTCAAATGCTTCTCTGGGAAAAGGTTCAGTAAATATATGAGCAACTTATACTTTGGAGGGAACATAATCCAACTTAACCTTTTTCTAAACCACTTTTTCTCGCAGAAAGTGATACTTAATAAGAATATGCTTGGTTTTGGAGTGCATAACAATATTTTTTTTTAAATTAATAAGACTTGTATTATCACATAGGATGGATATAGGTGGATAACATTTAATTTGAATCTTGTAATGTCTGCATAATCTAGAGAAGTTATGTGCAACAATATGCAGTAGCCACATATTCTTCTTTCATTGTAGATAAGGAAATGAAAATTTGTTTCTTGCTGAATCAACATACTAATATGGGCCCCATATAAAATTCACCTCCTCTAGTGCTTTTCTAGTCATGAACATTTCAAGCCCATTCTGCATCTGTATAAGCATGAAGATTAAGATAAAAAGAATTAGGATACCATAGACCAAAATCTTTAGTTCCTTGGAGATATTTGAATATTGTATTTACTTTCTTAAGACGTGATTCCTTTGGATTGGCTTGGAAATCTCCAACAATCCTAACTGCATGCATGCTATCTGGTCTAGTATCTGTTAGATAAAGTTGATGCCCAATCATAGACTTTTATTATGGTTGGTTTACATTGGGAGAACCATCATGAGAACTGAGGTTACATCATTTCATCATTGGAGTACATACATGTATTCAGTCTTCCATCCCATACTTCTTCAGAATTTGTTTGAGATGTTTCTTTGTGAGAGAAAGATGCCATATTTTTCTTGTTGCATTTGTAAATTGAGAAAATATGTTAGTTCCCCAAGTAAATATATTTCAAATTCTTGCTACATAATAGAAGAAACTTTTTGACTCATACATTCCTCATTACTCTGAAAAATGATGTCATCAACATAAACAACAATGATTACAGTTTATCATCCTCAATTTTTTTGTACAGGCTATTATCTGTAGAAATTATTTTGAAGCCTTGTTGTTGAAGATATTTGACAAGGTGATAATACCATGCCTGTGGAGCTTGTTTTTTCCCATATCGAGTGTTTTTTTAGTTTTCATACAAGTTTTTCATCATTCCACAAAATGAACCCTTCTTGTTTTTCTATATATAATTCTTCTTCTAGATCTCCATTAAGGAAAGAAGATTTTACCTTTATTTGATAAACATTGAAACGTTGAAAACTTGAAAATGCAAGAAACATTCTTATGGCTTCAAGTCTGGCTACTGGTGAAAATGTTTCTTCAAAGGCTATACCTTCTTGTTGAGCATAAACTTTACAAACAATTCTAGCTTTGTTTCTAATTACATGTCCATTTCCATTCAACTTATTTTTGAATATCCATTTTGTCCCAAAAAAAAAAAAATTCATGAGACCTTGGAACCGATTCCTAATCATTATTATTTTCAATTTTATCAAGTTCTCCATCCATGGCCTTAACCCAACATTCATATGTAGTAGCTTGATTTAAATTTTTTGGTTTGGTGGATAATAACATCAGATAACTAGGAGATCTTACAAGGATTCTTCTTTTTTGTACCCTAGATTCCTTTTCTCCTAGAATTTGAGTTTCTAGATGATTATTTTGAACATACCTAGATGGATCCTTTTCTTTATTTTATGTGTCTTCTTTTGATATTTCATTAGTTTCTTCTTCTATATCATAATGCTTTTATGTGGGAGAGCATTCATCATCATCATCATCCTATTTGTTGTTATTATCCTTTTGGGAGTTATGCATGCTTCATCAATCACAACATCAATACATTTAAAAGAAAGAAAGTGAAGTCTATTATTATACAATTTGTATCCTTTAATTATATAAGAGTAACCAAGAAGTATTCCTTCATCTGATATAGCGTCAAACATAATATGTTTTTCATCATTATTTTTTCTGAAACATTTTCTACCAAAATCAATAAAATGCTTCATAGTGGTAGGCTTACCATATCAATGTTCATAAGGAATTTTATCACTATTCACATGAACATGGGCCTTGTTGAGAATATTTACTACGGTATGTGTAGCTTCACTCCAGAAGGTGTTAGGAGTTCTAGACTCATCAAGCATAGCACGATCCATTTGTTGAACTATTATATTCATTCTTTCTAGCATGCTATTTTTTTGAGCAGTTATGGCCACATAAAATTGTCTTTTTATGCCATGTTGTTCACAAAAATAAAATAATTCATCCGATATGTATTCTCCTCCATGGTTAGATCTAAGATATTTGATTTTTACATCTAATTCATTTTCAAGTAATGCTTTGAATACCTCAGATTTATCGAATGCTTCATATTTGTCTTTCAATAAATCAATCCAACACTTCCTAGAAAAATCATCAATGAATAAGATATAGTATTGTTCTCCATGAGGTGACTTTTTCTTTACAAGTACACAAAAATAAGTATGTATAAGTTCAAGATGCTTACTTTTTTATCCTTCTTTTGTATTGAATTGAACTCTGGTTTTCTTACCGAATTAACATCACTTACATACGGTACTCTCTGGTAGGGTTATGTTGGGTAGACCACGAACATCTTTGAGCTTGCTGGATTTTCTTATTTGAGAAAAAAATAGATATACCAACCTTCTATGCCCTATCCAGTTTTCCTCAGCTTTGCCCAGCTAACATTTTTCTTTGACACCTTTCAATATATACATGTTGCTTGGTGTTCTTGTTCCTTTTATTATTGTCTTTCATGTGTCAATTTCACGAACCACACATTTTGTTGATTAGAGGAACACCTCATTTCCTTGGTCACACATTTGGATAAAAATAAAAAAGATATGCTTTAATCCATAAACATACATAAAATTAACATCTTTTACCTCTTTTTCTAGAAAAATAGATCCTTTACCCTTAATAAAAACAGGGGAGTCATTTCCAAAAGTGACATTGTTTTATTTTTCTAATACATTATATGAAATGAGTTTATCTTTATTACCTATCATGTGATTAGAAAATCTGCTATAAATTTACCATTTATTTTGTTCTCATTCTGCAAATAAACCTATGCCATAACTTTCAGATTGTAAGTCATTCTTTTCCCATACCTTATAATTTGTTGATACTTTCTCCTTTAGTTATAGTTTGCTCCTGCATTCAGATTCCTCATGTCCAAATTTATTTAATAAAATGGATTCAATTTCATATTTAAGAGGAGAGAAAGGTTATAAGTATTTTTCTTTATTCTTTTCTCATTTTTTCTTTCCTTTCTTCTCTAGTCATGATGGTTTTGTATGCAACACATTGAGCAGCTTTGTGACCAAAATTATGACATTAGAAAAATTGTCCATTAAAGAAGAAATGTATGTGATCATAGAACATTCTAGTTTTGTTTCCCTTATGACCGATTCTTCTATTTTTTTTCATCCTTGAATTAGAGAGAACATGATTTACCTACGAAGTGTCTTTGTTCTCCCGTTGAAGGTTGAAACTTTGTTGACTAGCTTTTTCTGCATTTAGATAACTTATGTTTGTGGTTGGGGCTATTTTTTTTCTGTGATGATTCACTAATGTATCCAAGACCTATCTCCATAAGAGGAGAGCATTAAACCTTGATAATTTCATCTAAGGTTTCAGATCCTTTAGCAAATCTGATATTTAGAGTTTTTATTTTCTCAAGTTCCTTTATTAGACTTACTATTTCACATTCTAACTTCTCATTATGCTTCTCCTTTTCTATGAGTTGATTCTTATATTATCTATGGATACTTTTTTTTCTTCCAAACAAATTTTTATTTGAGTAATTTCTTCAAAGAAATCGTTTTCTTCTAAAGAATCAACAAAATTATCTTTAGACTCATTAGTGTCTCTCTGAAATGCCATGAGTAATTTAAGATCTTGATCAGATTCTCCTTCTTCACTATTTGAAAATCCATCACTATCTTCATGAATGTAATAAAATTTTCTATTATCAAATTGTCTCCTATTAACCTTTTCAATATCATTCCTCTTATCATGGTAATATTTATGAGGGCATTTAGAAGCATTGACCCACTTTACCACAAGTAGAACATTTGAAGGGAAGCTTACCTTTGATCCTTCTGGTGCTAAGTTGAAGTTTATTTACAAAATTTATCTCATCTTCTTCTGATACATACCCTAATTCTTTTTTTCTTCCTTTTCCTTTCCTTTGCAATTGATTTAAATGTGGCTTCTCTGACTACTGACGGTCCTCCTTTTCTCATTTCAGAAGTAGCCAGGATCCCATGAAGTTGAAGAACATTGAGAGTCTACAAATCATGCTTTTCTTCAATTGCTGACAATTTTGACTCAAATTTAGGAGTTAGAGATCTTAATATTTTGTCTACTAAAGTTGTGTCTTTTATGTACTCAGCTATATTTTTGATATGAGTTACAATCTCATCTAGATGAAGAAATTAACTAGCAATACATTCATCATTATGAATTATGAGATTTTTATATTCAATTATGAAAGTTTGAATTTTAGCACTTCTTACCTTGCCATCGCCTTCATAGCTTAGGATTATTTTCTCCCATATTTCCTTTGATGTATTTAATTGCATAAATTTGAAATATTTTGATTCGGTCAGGCTTCCCAATAATCCATTGATAGCTTTTGCTTTGGTTTCATATGTCTTTTTTGCTACTGGATCTGTGGGAAGTGCAGCTGGATATCAGTAACCTCCTTCGACAATTTCCGAGATATCTTCTCCAAGAGACCGAAGATAGGATCTTGTTCTTGTCTTGTAGAAGATTAAATTATTTTTTTTGAAGAGTGGTTGTATGATAGATGTTGTTTCATATTCATTGCTCGTCTTGGTAGATCTTCTTTCAAGCGATCAAGCTTCTTCTGAAGGACCTTCTCTGATTCCAATTGTTAGGAAAAATACTGAGGGGGTTGGGGGGGTGGGGGGGGTGAATCAGTATTTAGAACTCAAAATGATGTTTACTTTTATTTATTGAATTCTATACATGAATTTACTTAATCCAATTAGCGTATGTATGCAACTTTCATTCAAAAACTAGCATATGCCAAGAGAAATCATAATTCAAATAAACATTCATTAAATTTACTTATACCAGTCTATTAATGATTCATCAGACATTTAGTAAGTATTAAACATGTGTAGTAAGAAAAAAATTAACCATCACACATAAGAAACAAAAATGAACACCGGGATTTAAGGTGGAAACCCAATGTCAGAGAAAATCACAATTGTTGTGATCTATGTCTTCATTATTTATTATATAGGAAATTTCTTACAATATTGTACTGGTGCAAACTCATACCAGTATGCAGGCAGCCACCTGTAGAACGAAGGGAGCTACAAACCCTTGATCTAATCACTAACTCCTACTAGCAGGAAGCTTTGACTTCATCATCGAAGACTCCAACCCTCAACACCACCGAGGAACACGTTTCATAAATTTCCACACTAGATCCAATAGTTCTAACACATCACAATTTGTAGATGAAATGAAGTAAACATCAACCTAATTCAAACAAAAAAGTGAGATCATTGTAACTAGAACACAAAATTGAGCACATAATACTACATCCTCACACAGAATAAAATGCAACCCTGCCAATTTTTATGCCAAAATATATATGCCACTATTGCTAAGGAAATTTGTGTGCATACACATTTTTATGTGGTGCAACTGACTTATATATCTGAATATAAAAAAATTTAGGATTCTGAATCAGTCACATAATTTACCAGAGATATTCTGAAACATTTTGTTACCTTACAAAACCCTCATATAGTTATCAACATCAATCGTTTTTCAGTTAAACAATCATTGTCTTCTAATCACAATCCACTAGCAGCATAATCAATACTCAGAAAACCCAGATATATATGAACACATCATTGACACACAACAGAAACATTGAAACAATGATCAGACATTTTCTTTAGCATTCTTTAGTAAAGACTCTGGCTTGCATATGTTCCTTATAGAATACTTATTCTTGTATGAACATGCTTATCCGAAAACCAAATCACATATAGATCTCAATATTTTTCCTGAATATATATATATGTCCTTTTGTAGAATCAAACCCACATGTATACGTGACATCCTCATGTCAAACCTGCGTATATATCTGTAAATAATTCAGGACTGTGCAATACTTCATAACTTCAAAATTACTCAAATCATACCCTTCACTAAAGAAAAAATGTGCCAGAACATAAATCTAAACAACTCATAAACATATCATGCAAATACATAGTCATTTCATTTTTGGAGATTCTGATCCATCATTGTATTCATGAGTGCATCATTATAACATATCTATCAATCAAAAATCCACAGTAATAGCTTGTTTGACATTTTCAATTAGGGTAATGACTTACCCTAACCCTAACTATTTCATCTCATTCATGTGTCTCCGATGCAGAGCTCTGGAACCATGCCTCGGCTTGCCTCGACCGACAGGATTTTATCTTGGCTCTTCTTAGTTCCGTTCTGGGATTTGCATGTAGTCGAGTGAGTAAGATAACCCAGTTTGATTTCTCCTTGTTGTATTGCTATTTGATGGTTTTTTTTTTTTTTTTTTTTTTTTTTTTTTCTGAGTTACTCGGCTATAGTTCTTCCACCAAATGGTATACAGATTCTATGCTAGTATCTATTCAGAGTTTCTCTATTTTTATTCATTTTTTTCCTCTAAGGTCGTTAACTTGTTGTGTTAGTAATGGAGGTTCTGGTTCATCACTCAAGGTTAAGCACAACAACTTCTCTGTCGAGTCCTCATACGAAGTTCGTAGGTAATTTTTGAGTATTTGAAGCTTGTGTTGAAGTTTTAATTTGCATTTCATGCCACCATCCGATTGTAGAGTATTGACCCTTCTTCGTCGGCTTACTTGTAGGTTAAATCTTTGAATCCGCAGAGTAATTTTCATAGGTAAATACTACTCCATTTTCATTCTTTCCTATGCTCTGTATATCTATTTGTTGGCGTGGTCACACATCTAGGTACTGATGGGTTTCTTATCTCACCTTTCTACATAGGTAACATTCTTGGCCTGATGTTGTGGTCCTTAGAATCATGAATTCAATTCATTCCTTCATGTGAATCGGAAAACTACTTAGGAACTGTTGAACCTTAGCCTTTTTGTCCCTTATATAAGGAACGTAGCAGGGTAAGGCAATGAACTTAGTTATGTATTCATCCCTCGTCATTTAACCCAATTTTAAATTGTGAAATTATCTATACTTTTCGCCATAGAGGCATTCAATTAGGTACTTATATTTAAAATATTTCTAGAATGTATCACATGTCACGTCCTGATCTTCTATGCTACAGACATTCTTGAATTCCGCCCACCATAGTGTGGTCTTCTCCCTCAACTAATAGATCACTAATCTCGCTTTAATATTTCTTCTATACGCATAGACTTGAAAGTACTTGTTCATATTTAACAACCATGTTTCAGCCACTTCCTCCGCTTCTCCATCAAATGTAGGTGATTTTATCTTCGGGAACTCACCTTGCAATTCCAATTTCTATTTCTTAGTTTCTTGCTCTTCCAACACATTACCAGACTCAACCTCATTGTAATTTCTATTTTTATTACTTTGTTGTGAATGACTTCTTTCCATTCTATCAGTGGCCTGGTCCCTTGCTTGTCATTTTTTTCCTTCCTGCATGTCTCTATCAGGACTGGGTTGTACCACTCCCTTATTTTATTTGTCCAAAAGGCTCTTGAGTATCCTTTCTTTCTCTTGCATTAAGTGCTTAGTGTCACTCTTGACTTGTACCATTTCTTCCTGTAGATTTTGCACCATGTTTAACAGAATACATGATTGGTGCTACTGTTCCTCCAACAGTCTACTAGTCTACTAGTGTTGATCTACACTTAGATGAATCCACATCTCAGGATTCATTTTTTATTGTGGTTGGGGTGTAGGTTCCCCTGTGTGCTAGGGTATTTGCTGCGTTGACCCCCTCCTCATAGCGTCTCCTGCTATGCTTTTCTTTTTTGTGCATCATTTACACACAATTTTCATATTAGGTGACCCCTAGGGTCCCAGTGTGCGAACGCTGCTTTGATACCACTTGTAACATACATCCATATCCATATAAAAAAAAAATTAACTTTTGTATTAATAACTATTTAATTTAACCACATTCCATTGCCCATATACTTATTACCCATGCTATTAGACATTCCATAATCATATATATAGGTTTACATTACTAGGGATTAAATCAAAATGTATTTTCACACATGTGCTCATAGATTTTACAATTCTCAATCATCACTACCATATCAATGTACTAAGGCATGTTTCGCAAGTTTTCAAGGTGATAACCTGTCAACATGTGTGGCATCGGATTTAGTCGTGATTATCCGTCCTAACTCTTTATTACAAAATGACCTTCTGTTTGTTCGACAAGGACTATGAACTCATTGGTGTCCGTTCTGTCTTTCGTCAAAATAAATTTCTTGGTTTAACTATTAACTATGGGAAATCTTTGCAATGGTGATCGAATTAATATCTCCATACAACCTGACAAGCTCTCAAACTGGAGGATAGCTGTGAGCTCCTTTCACTGTTGATTTGCATGTGTTTGGGATCCATGATCATAACTTGTTTGAGATTTTCGATTAGGGTAATGAATTACCCTAACACTAACCATCTCATTTCATTCGTGGGTCTCCATCACGGAGCTCTACATCTATGCCTTAGCTTGCCTATGCCGACAGGATTTTATCTTGGCTCTTCTTGGTTCCATTTCAGGATTTCAATGCAGTCAGGTGAGTAAGTTAACCCAGTTTGATTTTTCCTTGTGTATTTTTGTTTGATGTTTTTTTCTTTTTTTCAAGTTACTCTACTATAGTTCTTCCATGAGACGATATACAGATTCTATGCTAGTATCTATTCATATTTTCTCTATTTTTATTCATTTTTTTCCTCTACGGTCATTAACTTGCTGTGTCAGTAATGGCGGTTCTGGTTCATCAGTCAAGGTTAAGCACAACGGCTTCTCTGTCGAGTCCTCATAAGAATTTTGTAGGTAAGTTGTGAGTATTTGAAGATTGTGTTGAAATTTTAATTTGGATTTCATGCCACCATCCGATTGTAGAGTATTGACCATTCTTCATGGGCTTACTTGTAGGTTAAATCTTCGAATCCGTGGAGTAATTTGCATAGGTAAAAACTACTCTCTTTTCGTTCTTTCCTATGCTCTGTATATTTATTTCTTGGCATGGTCACATCCCGCTACTGACAGGTTTCTTATCTTGCCTTTCTGCACAGGTAACTTTCTTGGCCCGACGCTGTGGTTGATTTCCTTTGAAATGCTTGTTATCAGTTCTTCTCTTACTCAGTCTACCTGCCCCACTAGGTATCCTTCTCCACCGTAGGGTTTGTTAAAGTTTCCCGATTGCAGAGACCCCTACTTCAACCTCAAAGATAGTGTTTTTTTCTATTAAGGCTACATGCCACTATTCTATTTTCATTTTACTCCTTGTTTTGAAAAACTCGGGCTTTGCCCAACTTTTAAATACAGTGGAAATTTGTAACAGTTGTAACTTATAATTTAATCCAATATAATTTTTTTTGTCTCCTAGGAAATTAATTCTGAATCACCATGAATTGTCTATTTATATTTAATTCGCTTGCTTCATCTCTACCTCTTACTAGGTGAGGCGAACTTGTCGTGGGTGATGGTTTCTTCTCCTGACTTTCTCAGGAATAGAAACATAGTTTCTTTTCACACACACACACACACACATATATATTTCTGCAATTCAGGATTGCTAACACAATTTTCTTTTTCATTATTCTATTTACATATATATTTATAAAATTCAAGAATGGTAATAGAGTTTCTTTTTCACTATTCTATTTACATATATATTTAAGAAATTCAAGAATGGTAACAACAGTTGTTTCGTTTTTGAGGTTGCATGTGTCTTTTCGCTCATCTCTATTCCTTTGATAATAACTTCTATACGATGCTCGATTCAGGCAATCTTTTACCTGGTCTTCGGTTTATGAGTTTAGCATGTTTATCCATTGTTTACCGTTAGATTCTTCATTTCTTTTTTTTTATGGTACTGACTTTACTTTTCCTTCAGTTTTAGATGAATGTCTAGACCATTCTGTCTCTGTTTATCATAGGTGTAGAGAATGACCAACTTGGAGCTAGGATTTTTGACTCAAAAGCTCTACGGTAATAGTTCTCTATTTTTAATTTGCTAAAAATGATAGTTTATAAATATTTTTCCTTTTATCTGTAAATGCTTAGACCAAACTTAATTTTATTTCCCACATGGTATGAATATTTAAAGATTTGTCTAGTTTTTTTGTTTACTTAAATAAAACACAATTAAAATAACTAACCAACTCAATGTTGAGTGTTCCTCATTTCATAAGTAAAATATAGTAATAGTTGTGGACAAATAAAATACAACTAATTACTCAATCATAGTCCAAAGTTAGTTTTTCCAATAACTTGTTGTACTTATCTATTTCCAAATACTGCTGATGTTGTCCTCCCTACCTTGAGTGAGGAAATTACATCCTATTCTCTCTCCCACGCTCGACACCTGAGTTAAGTAAGTTGACAGAGGTTCCGGAAGAGACCTCGAGACCAAAATTCCAGTCATCTATTCCAGGAATTTCAGGAATCTCAGTGCTTCCACTGGTCACGACCAACTCAATAATTCACCACTATATTTCATCTCCTCTTCTCAACGACTGAGAAAAAACCCTCTTCCTTACTGAGACGTACCTTTATCTTTAGAGGAAAGAGTAATTTTCTGAATTTTTTTCTGGTCAACCACTTCTCATTTCTTGAAATACTTTTACAATCAGTCTTTTCACTTTTTATGGAATGATTTTTCATAACTAAATTATATTTAATGAAAAAAAATTAATTTCTATTCATTAACTAATATTCTCAAGAAAGATATAAATGTTTTAGTTTCTTAAAATAAAAAATAACATAAATACTTGTTGGCACTTAAGCCAGCTATCACAATTTTTAAAAAATTTCATGAAATTTTAAAATTTGATAGAAATAAATTTATTTATAAAAGCTAATATTTCAGTATATAAATTTACTTATAAAAGTTTAAATTTCGGTATTAAATATTTTATTATACCATTTTTTAAAAATTTCATGAAATTATAAACTTTGAACATTAAATACTGGAAATAAATTTATTTATAAAAGCTAATATTTCACTATATAAATTTACTTATAATATAAATTTATAGATTGATTCCACACAAAATGTTAAAAAAATGGTAAAGAATGATAAGAATCAACCAATTTTGGGATAAAAAGGTTATTTTTATCATAATCCCAAAAAAGGTTATTTTTATCATATTTTAGTTTTTATCATATTTTGATAAGAATTTAATAAAATTTTGAAAAAACAAAGTTTTATAATGATTTGATTTTTATGAAATTGTATTTATTTTTTTTAACTAATTTTCAAATGGTTAGAAATTTAATATATTTTATAATTATAACCTAAATAAAATTCAGTACAAGATTTGATCAACAACCATCCTATAAGATGCCTTTATGTATCCTAATTTTGTAAGAGGACATGATGTTAAGAAATTTTGTGATAAAGAGAAAGGTGTACAAAGTTGAGGGTGGAGGCTCCTCGTTGATTTGGGGGAAACCTCAATCTAATTTTTCCAAAGGATTGGGTATAAGAGCAAACAATATAGTAGGGATATCTCAGAATTAAATACCATATATGCATTCAAAATCCAATATTCTTCATAAATATAGTGGAAAGTAAGGCAATAACGAAGGTCACATTAATTGAATTTATACGTGGGAGAGGTATTGGATCATCAATGTCTCTGTGCCCATTTATCCCTGCACCTTCGTGAAGCCTCACTCGACCCATCCGGCTCATGCTCTAGGAAGCAGCTGCACAAATCCATGATGTATCTTTCTTCTCTTAATATTCCATGCAAAATGGTGGCACTGCTGGTTAAATTTACCGAGGACGTCTCAAACAGTGGTGGAAAATGTAACTTTGACAAGGACGACAAAGATTCTGAGACCGTTCAAATTCCTCTCCGACACTAGACCCCAACTATCCAAGCATGAGGATGACATCTCCGAGTACAAGTGCTTCATCGAGGAAGAGATGCCTCAACAACCTTTGTAGGATGATAAGGAGAACCAAGCATAATGTCATGGTTCCCACTTGTCACGATTTTCTCTATTGTGGTCTAGCTTTCTTGTCTGGCGCTGTATAATTTTTTTCAAAGCCAGGTTCCGCACAAGGGCAACATTTTCCTTGCTACATGGACTAGTTTTTTGGGTTGGTTTCCCCTGCCAGGGCAGCCTCACTTTTGATTTTTTGAACTTGCTATTTTACGCCGGAATTAGCTAAAACAGCAATTATAGTTGGATAAAGAATGTATCTTTGTTCTTTGTATTATATAATATAAGTAGGAAAGAAGAAAAAAAAACAAAGGTCACATTAAATTCTCGATCAAACATGTAGAGTACACAAAGAAAAGAATATAGAATGCACATTAAGTAGATGCAATTAAGAACTAAATGCTTCCATTACAATGGTAGGAAACATATTCCGATTATTTACAATTCCACACATGTGGATATGGGATTGAAAACAAAGTAATAACCCCACCTTCTTGAAATTGAGAGAGTTCCTAAATTTCCTCTATACTTCCTTCCTTCACTCCAAACCGGTATAGTCCAAACAATCCCAACCATCATGATGAATATGCATGATGTTGCAACAACTATATCATATTTAAAATAAACAATCCTAGCCATGATGATGAATATGCATGATGTTGCAACAACTATATCATATTTAAAATAAAAGCCCAGCAACCTCCGATCGAGCTTACATCTTATTATATGTAAACACTTCTGACCACTATGTCTAGGCACTTCTGGGACTTGTTACAAAATACGCTCAACTTTTTTCCTTCAGCATGTCACCCTTTATACGACCCTTTTGCCATCATCCTTGACTTACGAAGAAATACCTATTGTTATTAATTAAGTGGGGATTAAAATGCAGTAGTATTTTTTCACAGACCCGAGCTAATAAAACCGGATGCAGTGCAATTGTATGTTGGTAGACAAGAAGGCGTGTGTATTGTGTTACGAGCCATAATCATAAGCAACCTGCAGGTATTGAAAAGTCGTATAAATAACTTGGGCTTCCTAAGCAATGAGTACAAAATGCAGTATCACGGGTCGAAAATCCAATTGTATTTAATGCTACAGTGACCCTCGCTTTCTAGAACTAGAAAAATGGTAAAACATGGATGCCCAAACTATAGCACATAGACGTGTTTTCTTCATAGTTAACTTTCACAAATTTGACATCGGGGTTAATTTCTACAAATTGGTAAATATGCCAAATTTAAACTTAAAAGCACGCGAGGATTTACATCGGAGTGCGGATATTCCCATTCCCAAGCAGACCCTAATGGTATACGAACTTTGCTTCTCTAGCACAGTTGAATTTTCGATTTACGTGTTAAAATTATATGGGATTAAAATTAAACACCAGAACTATATGGATAAGAGTAGATCGAAATCAACGTGACAGGAATATGTAATCTTACCAAGGAGAATGTCTTTTATTAATCCATTTGCGATATAGTTAAAAACTATATTCCGTTCCCCATTGTCGATGGAAAAACCGATAATATCCAACACATTGTTATGGTGAAATCGAGAGAGAAACTCGATCTCACTTGTGAATCCGGTCTTTAGAAAATCAACCCTTGTTCTTCCCTTCTGATAGCCACCATGTGTTTGTCATCTAGCATTTCTTTGTACACCTGCAAATTCATTCCAGTGAGCCGATAATATCTTTGTCCACATGAATATTGTTTGATTTTCAACTCAGAATATTCAATGCATGATGGAATTAATGGAAGTCAAGACAAATTGAATTTACAACTCTACTAATTGTTGTGATAGAATGGAATTATGGAATCAAGCAGCTCTTCAAATCTAGAAAGACCAAGTTTGCGTGGCAAATCTCATTTTCCCTTGAACACTTATATCATGAGAAACAAGTCCTAGCCAATACCAATATGATTTTGGGAAGATGTTATCAATCCTGAGGGAAAAAACACCCAAATTTGTGGTATTATCTACTTTGAGGCCAACACAGTTCTACGACACCCTAAATCAAAGAGTTTTATGTGAGGTCTGCCCGAGCCTTAGTTCTACGACACCCAAAATCAAAGAGTTGTATGTGAGGTCTACCCGAAGACAATAAGGCTTTCATTTATCTCCAGAAGGAAACCTTCTTAAAACAAAAAGGAATATCAGTATCAATTAAGGACAGGGTAGGATTTTTCTTAAAAAAATTACTTATCGAGACATAAAACCCTAGTGCGACATGTTACTTGTGAACTATCGTTGTGGAAGCCTCTATCTGTAGTTATGGATAGGGGTTTCATCAAATCCCCAAATTCCGCACAGGGGAATGCAAGAAGATAGGAAAGACAAATTCAATCCAAAGAAATTACCAAAAAAGGGATCATCTTTAAAATGTATGACATTTTTATTGAACCTTATCATGGAAAACCAACCTGTTCAGAAAAATGATATTTTTATTTTATTCAAATTCCGCTAACCACAAGGATTGAAAATCTTTGGTATCAATAAGAAACTTTCCTCCAAAATCGGCACCTATGTTGCTAGCCACAAACCCCGTCATAGATTATAGATTATAAAATAGTGGGGATCTTCAACAATAGAACCAAAGGAGTTGTTTCTTCGATCCTCCATATTCGATTCCCCACCCTTGCAACGTGTTCACTCTCTAAATACCACAACTACAGTCCTATTTTCTAGTCAAATATCACAATGGTTACATTCTCCCAATCCCAGCCTCAAATGCGAAGGTGAATTTTGTTTCACAACATCGTGTCTCAAAATTTGTGGGAGCATTCATTGTATCACCTCTTCACCATGAACATTACTTTCTATTTCTGATAAATCTCCTGATCTAACGAAAGGCTCCAACAAAGTGCAATTAAATTCGGTGAACTTACATCACTTAACTAATTTTAGCTGTAGAAAAATGTCACAGACACAACAATAAGGTAGACAAAAATGTGAGGTGAACTCATTCAAAAAAAGCCTATCCACCTAAACATATAGGAATTCCAAGCCATCCAATCAAAATCAATGAATTAGTTTAAAAAATATTAAAACTATCATTTACAATAGTATAACTTTATTAACATAAAATTATTGAACTCATATAGAAGACTTGTTTGAAGAAATTTAGCCATAAAATCTTTGAAAAAGCTTAATTAATATTTAAGTTATTTTGAAAATATAAATTCAAATTTTTATTATGTAAAATTTTAATGATAAGTACTAAAAACTAAATTATTAACATAAACATCTAAATATGCGGCATCAAGGATCTAATTTTACATCTAGATGACTTTAGATAAAGTATGCAGTATTTTGCCACGTTCATGTTGGTCGTTTTAATTTCTCATCTTTAACCTTCATGCGTGAACATTCTCATCTTTAACCTAACTAAATTTTATCTATGTTTCTTTAATCCAATATAATTAATTTAGAGGTGGAATAGTGGGATAGTCCGACACGAGACGTGGGCCGATGCTAGGGAAGGGTGGCTCTTCTTTGTCATTAATCAAGAGCCCAAAGGCTTAGACTCAATATGCTTGGTTCCACTTAATTATTTTAATTTTTGTATTAATATTAATTTAATTTTAAATAATAGTAACTAGTTTATGTAAATTATATAATTTGTATAATTAATAAATTTAGTTTATTATTAATTTAAATTAATCTAATATTAATTGATAATTATGATGATTAATATCCATTAAAATTGATATGGTTTTTGGACATTATGAAAAAATGCTTAATTGAGATTATTTAAAATCTTATCTTTGTGATTTAAAGGGAGAGAAATAATTGTTTTGAGGTTGTAGTGGGGAAAATGTTTTGGAAATGAGAGAGGATGTGAGTAAGAGCAATACAATATAAGAGAAAGTTCTTTTCATCTTCTACTCTCTTAGTATCACAAAGGAGGCATTTCTCTCATCTGAATGTATCTTTGGAATTGAATGTATATTGGGAATAGACCAACGTCCTATTTTACTCTAAATATTGTGAGAATTAGTTCTAATCTTTGTAATATTGATTCTCCTCTTAGCACTAGTTAAGAAAGAAAGGTAATCATGGTTAGCAAGTGTGGGGTTGATAACCTCCTTATAATATCTTAATTTTATTTTCTTTCTAACTCATTGCTCCATAACTTATCCTTAAATTTGGAAGTAATGGAATTTTTAATATTATCCTTATTCCCCAGGATGATCTCCTGTTTTATCTTCCAATGATCGAGCGAGGAATTGGCTTCCTTATGCCACACTCTCTTGGGAAGGAGGTGATTTTGACTATTGTTAGAAAAAAATTTTGGGAGTCTCTTGGCTTCCATATTGTACAACTTCTTCTTATACATCAAGTACATTAACATAGTGATGCATTCAATGGGGAAATGCTAGGCTCAAATAAGAGAATATGGTAGAGGGTATTGCCTTTAGTCTTGTGGTTGTAGGTAATGAATTTTTTTTGGATAATTTCAATCTTTCTCCATAAATCTCTTGATAAATTGTAGCCCCATGCCTCACACCCATATAAAATAAGTGGTAACAACAGTCTCGAAGATAATTTTTTTTTTTTACTTCAAACTCAAAGATGAGTGGTCTTAGAATTATTTTCAAGCTAATAGTAAGCTTTGCAACCTTCTATAATAATTTTCTCAATGTTTCTAGTTTAGCTGATGGTGGATGTCAATACCTAAATATTAGTAAGACTAATGACTATAAAAGAGAAGAATAATGACTATACCAACAAGCCTGGGTCCTTCACAACCACGAGGTTTTAAGTACTCCTCAAGATTTCCAAAGTAAATGTTATTAATTTAATAATATTATAAAAATTATTTAAATGTTATATAAGATTAATATTTTTTTATTAATATTAATTAATACAATTAAATGAATTTTATATTAATTAATTCTATTTTAATTAATTTAATTTAATTTAAATAAATAAATAATTTAATTTAATTATAGCTTAAATTAATTTAATATTATTTGAATATTTATTATAATAACTAAATATTATTTAAGATTGATATTGATTTTATTTAATATTAATGATTTAAATATTTATTAATAAATTTAAATTGAGTTAATATTTATTAATCATTTTAATTTATTAATTAAATTAAATTACACAATTACGGTTTATAAGTTCCTGGAGTTTATAATATTAATCTTTTGTGTTTATTAATGTCTTGAGTTTATGATATTAATCTCTTTGATTTATAATCTCTAGGATTTATAATATTAATCACTTGGGTTTATAATATTAATCCCTTAATTTTGATAAATGTTTAAGTTTAAAATATTAATCCTTGGGTTTTAAATCTCCAGAATTTATAATAATATTTTTATTATTATTATTAAATAATATATGGGTTTTAATCCATAGGATTTATAATACACATGCCTTATTTATTTAATTTTTTAGATTTATTATTATTATTATTTTATAATAATATTTTTATTATTATATATTTATCAATATTGATATCAATATAAATAATAAATCTATAGCATTAACATTATCTCTTTATTTCAAACACATTTACTAATATAATTGTAGATGAAATTGATATACCTATGTATATATATAGCAACCATATAGTTTTTTTACTATATTTAGGTCGATCAGGGCCTTCTGCTTTGAGTTAATACAAAAGTGCTTTTTTCACAACCAATTCAGTTTGATAATGACACATGTCACTAGTAAGACGTCTGCAAAAAAATCATAAAATCAACCAATTCATTTTGAAAAAGCAAAAAAATCATAAAATCAACCAATTCATTTTGAAAAATCATAAAATCATACTGAGTTTCCATTTCTAATTTGGGTAATATGATTTTTACTCCATTTAATGATCGGTGCAGACTGTTAAATCGAACCCATTGCAAGGGTTTCAGGCACAAAAATCTTGCTCAATTTACTGGGTATATGCTGAGATTGTATATGCAGCGCTCCTTGATTATTCTCCTCTGCATCGCCTACTTTCTGAGTTTTCTCTATGTCTTTGCCATGCCTCTCTTGCTGTTGATCGGGCAAGAGAAGGAAATAGTTGCTCTGTGGATGCTCCTGAATCATGGCACACGATGAATTAGCGTCAGAGCTGCAAATGGTAACAATGCTTAAGGAAAAAAAAAGCTGACAAACACCGCAGGCAAGGAGCTGAGGAAAAGTATTTTGAAGACTATCTTCGAGCTGCAAATGGTAACTATGCTATAAGAAAAAAAATAACTCTGACAAACACGACAAGCAAGGAGCCGAGGAAAAGTATTTTACAAAGAGTCTTAGCTATAAGCAATTTCAGAAACATTCTTCAATACACAGAAATAAATCTGAGAATCCCGGCTATGGAGACGTTCAATTTTTCCATCAAGAAAACACGCAATTTTCCTTTCAAGGAATTCCCATCAGAATTCAGCACTGGGACAAATGGAGTGTTAGGACAAACAACAGTTTCGTAATCTGCAACAGATGTTGATGGAGTAAATGCAGTTAATCAGATTCCGGTGGCCAGAGTTCAAATCACGAAAATTTTCAGTCGGATCTGCTCTTTGTTTTTTCTACCTATATATATTTGTCACTCGAGGTCGATTCAGAGGGCTTTGGAGATTTTGACCATTCCAGATATCGAACCCTAGCTGCAGCGATGCAACAGGACCAATGCCGAAAGGTGTGTTTTCTGTTTTTCTTCCCTCCCCTCAATTGCTCATAGTTGTAAAATTTATGAAAATTTTAAAGCTGGGAAGATTAGATAAAGACCCACGTATTCCTTGCTCTTACTTGTAAAATTTATAAAAATTTTAAAACTGGGAAGATTAGATAAAAATCCAGGTATTCTTATAGCTCATGGGAATCGAAGTTCTGACCACTTACATTCTGAAATGTTGGGACAAACCCCCATTGTGTCATTGTGTAATCCAAATTCGTTGTTTCATGCACTTATACAATTTAATTTGATTAGATGTCTCAGCGTTTAACAGTTTTGCTCAACCTTGTGACAAATTTGTTGATTATTTGGAAATTTTATAAAAAAATATTCAAAATTTTCATTTTTGTACGAGGAGATTGCCCGGATGACTGCCTTCAGCAACTTATCGTTAGGAAAGATTTCTAATTTCAGAAAACATGTATTTATATGTTTAAAGTAGGTTAATTATTGCAATAATAAATATTTTCAGAAATGTTTAATGAAAATTATGTAAACGTTTATAATAATATTAGAATACATTTTAACCAAATTTTTATTTAGAAATTGAACATTTTAAAGCTCAGATAAATTTAAGAGTCTTTCAATTAGGTTTTGAGTTACATAATTTAAAGTTTAAAATAAATTTAATTTGATTTTAGTTCATTGTAATTGTATGAAAATATTGTTATATATTAAAAAAATTATATTATTAAATTTATATATTTATGTATAGAGAAATCTTTTGGAGCGATGTTGTTCTTGTATCTTTGTATCTTACAACTTGACATGAATTCATTAGAAGATTAATTATAAGAAACAACTTCTGGACAGTTTGATGATTTGAAACAACTTCAGGACCTTTTAATCATTTCAATGATTTGTTTCGATTATTAAAAGTCCATAACAGAATTCAGACCACAAATTATTCATTTTTAGGAATTTTCCCTCATAACTCATTTTTTTGAATTACTTGATCATAAAAATCATAAAAGATAACCGTTCAAAAAAACAAAGAAATATACCTTCATCATATATATATAAAGTTAAAAAAAACATAAGAACATAACTTTTTACCAAAAATGACACTGAGTTTCCATTTCTAATTTGGGTAATATGATTTATGCATTGATATAATTACTGAGTCTATTATTTATAAATAGATATTTATATTAAAAATTTTACTATTTAAATATATTTCATAATAATAAATATCTGTTTTTAAAAAGAATATATGTTTTTAGAATATATTTATGTTTTTAAAAAGAATAAATATATGTTTTTAAAATGAATTCATTATTTGTTATTATCTAACCACTTACCTTGGTCTAATTCAATATTTTGACATTAAGATTTTGAAGAATTTCTAAAATTCCTAGATGTATATTTTCTACCTTTTTGAATTTGAACTTTTAACTTTTTACAAGAAAGGATGCATTCTTAATTATTAGAATTATTAGAACCACTCAACACATATTCAGAATAGGTGTAGTCTAAATAAAATAGTTATTTTTCGTTGTAATCTAACAATACAATTTTTAACCACATTATAATTTTTTTTAATAGATCATTTAGCATGCATAAATGTGTCTTTGACAAACTCAATTTTTGTAAACATAATCAATTTAATATTTAATATTCTAGCATCTTGTTGACATTCATGAATATTTTAGTTACATATTATAAACTTAAAAAATAAATTTAAGTTTAACGTTTCAATTGTTATTATTATTTTCTTGTACAACTTTTTTTATTTCAAAATCCTATCGGCCTCTTTTTGCACCTTTTGAAACAACTGCTAGTTTATTTAGTGATTAACATTATGATGTTTTCCTACCTTTACACGCTCTCTAACATTGTTTAAAAACCAAAATTTTAATTATGGTATAAAACATTAATTATAAAATAGCTTTTAGTCATATGCATTGTTTAAGAACCACAATTTTAATCATTTGAATAATTCTTCCATGTGACACCATAAAGTTGATGGTAAGCTTTTTAGCCCAACGAAAATAGACCCTGCTAAATATTTCTACCTACACTTGTTTACGTATGCCTACCTTTTCGCCTTGATAATAACCCCCCCCGCCCCTCAAAAAAAACAAACACTATACGCGATAAAGAGAAACAATTTCTCCAGGACGAAGGTTGAGTTTAATGTCAATCCCCACTTAAATTTGCCCTTAGTGTTCAAGTAGGGCGGCCTGCAGCTGAACATTCTGACTTTCTATTGATACTGGTTTGTTTTGGAATAAGATATGATCTCAGCTATGTAATATCTACCATTTCGTTTTAATAATAAATAATAATAAAATTTAATAATAAATAAATAAATAAATTTAATTATAAAAAAATTAAGAGATTTTTTTATAAGAATATTTTATTGTTTTTAATTTCAAAATAATATAGATATTGTAATGTAATGTTTAACATTTTTACTAAATCAAGTTTTATATCTATATATAAAAATAATGAAAAAAATGAAATGTAATGTAAATTTTTTAATGATTTAAAAAAATAAAAATAAAATAAAAATAATCTTGTGATTGAAATATTTTGGTGAAAATCACATCAAAGTAGATTTGGTCGATGTGTTTCAAACCAGCCAGTGTGGTTCATCATCAGGACAAGATGGAAAATCTAATCAGGTAACCTATTTAAATAGATAGTAAAGCAGCAACTAGCCATTTGTAAAATAACGGCTAGTTTGCCTAAAATAGAAATTAAATCAAAATAATAATAATTTATTTATTTTTAAGGAATAAATCTAATATTTAATATTTATAATTCGAATTTTATATATTTATATTAATTCTTAATAAAAATAATAATTATTTAATATATTTTTGAAGAATAAATAAAATGTTTACTATTTATATATAATTATTTTCTATTTTTGTTTTTAGAATAATAATTATTTTATTTGTTTTTGTTATTTTTTATCAAATAAATTAAAATAAATTAAAAGATAAATAAGTAAATAAATACATAAATAATATTTATAGTTCGAAATACATATATTTATTATATTTTTAATAATGGTATGCTATGTGATTCATCTTATCAAAATAGTTAACTTAATTCTATTTAACTTATTGTAAATTTTTACAAAGTACGAAACAAATAAAAATAATAAAACAAAAATAAAAATAAAAATAAAAATTAATAAATAAGTAAATGAAAAATAAAAAATAAAAAATAATAATAATTATTATTAAAAATAAAAATAAATTAAATAAAAATAAATTAATTAATAAATTTCAATAAATTAATAAACAAATAAAAATAAAAATAGTAAATAAATAAATAATAAGAAATAAATTAGGAATCCAACATTTGCTAACAATCCACCTATCATCCCTATTGAGGTTAACGGGTCTTTTTTCAATTTCAAGGGCTTCTCTCAACTTGTGGTGGTAGAAATGGTCAATCCTCGCAATAACCACAACATCTTCAATATTGACCCATGGTATTGAACCAGGTTATTTATGTGAAATATAACCTATTTAAAAGAAAAAATTAAACTAGCATAAATCTATTTTAGCTCCTGATTTACCAAGCACTAAAAAAGTCAAATTTCTTAATATGCAAACTTCTTTTCATTTAATTCCTCCATACTCTTCTTAAATCTATATCTAAGATTCCCATACTCTTTCTAAATCTATAGCTAAAATAAATTTATACTAATTTAATAAAACTATTTTGACAACCAAATATGTCATGTCATAAATATTACATTAGAGTTATTTTTAAATTTTAAAGATATAAGATAATTTAATAGAGTGGATAGCGTTGCTGCATATTCAATCGAGTGTGTTTCAATTCACAACAAACAATAACGACCACATCTTAACGTTAGTGGCCACAGATTCATGGCCGCCCTGTATTTTTAAAGACAAAATGGACACACCACCTTACATTTTCAACATCTGTTCACTTTAACAATTTGATTGCCATCAATAAATCGATGTGCAGTCGGCTTCCCACTTGCAGTAATTGTGGCCATCTTATTTATTAAAAAAAAAAAAAAATCAATCCTGGATGGCCGTAGTTTTCGTTATAAACCACGTTCTAATGGAAAAAGGAAAGTTACAGTGATTGACGCATTTTAAATTTTAACTATTAAGAAACATCTAAAAAATCACGTAAGATCCGGCACACAATATCTCATAAATGAAATATTAATAAAATATTACGTTAAGGTCCTGCACGCAATATCGGCTCACTAAAGTAGCCATACTTTTCGTGCCCATTTATCCGGTACATTAACTGAGCAAATTTCTGTGTAACACTCTGTTGAATCAAACTTTGACTAATAACGGATTGGTCCATTCCCAAAATAATACGCTCTGAAAGTAGGGCATGGAATTATACGAGTGATTGATTGGAACTATGACATGAAATAATATGACAATTTCCCACTCAAACATTATTTTGATGCAAATTTGGTAGAGGTGAATAATATATTGTATTTAAATTGTTTTATATATTTATTATATAATGCTGTAATATTTTTCAAAATAAACTTATTTTATTTTATTTAAAAACAATTTATCAATATTTTAAGATGTAAAAATCATTACTGATATCATCCATTGTAGTTTTTCATTGTAATTATTATTTATAAATAATAATAAATTATTAATAAATATCATTTTTTAGGTAAAATAATTTGGTTGGAGATAAGAAAATTTTACACTTTGTTTTATCTTATCACTATGTCAATTTGAGAATTAATTTGGTAAACCTTTTCAATTTGGAATGTATTGTTTGGTATTTAATTTTCATTGCAATTATAAAATTGCATTGACTTGTTCTTCATTTACATGGTAATTATATAAATTTTATTATATCTATATATCTTAAATTCATATTATTAGTTTTTTAATTTACATTGCAATTATATATTTTTTCATTTTATTAATTACACTTATATATCTTATATTTATATAATTAGTCTCTTTCAAAATAAGATTATAGAAATTACTTTTCTTGTTAACTTTAATAATTTAGAGTGGATTGACTTAGAAGTTTGAGTGTTTTATTTCATTTTTTTAACATGTTAATTGTTATTGGGATCATAGTTGAATTTTTGTGATCAAAATAAAATAAATCAATAATTCAAACCAATTTTTATTAATTAACTCTTTGTATTGTCTAGTTGTAAATAATAAATTTAAAGAATCATCACAAATTATATTTAATGTACATAACTAATTGTAAATAACAACATAAAATAACGTTAATAAAGTAAAAAATCCTAATTCAAATTAATTTATTTACTAATTGTAAATATGAATATAACATAACCTGTATTAAGTTAATATATTTATTATTTAGAAATATACATGTTAAAGAATCAAACAAAAAAATTATCTTAATTAAAAAGTATGTTTTACTTATTTAAATCAAATGAGAAAGATGCATTTAAGAAAAAAAATGTAATTATAAAATGACATTTTTTAATTAAAGTAAAACAAATCAATAATTCAAACTAATTTTTATTAATTAACCTTTTGTATTGATTAATTTTAAATTCGAAGATAACATAATGTTTTTTGTGTAAGCTTAGTAGATCCTTTCTATTCTCTATTAATATAAAAAACAGGCATAATAGATACAAAAATTAGATCTGAACTTGTCCAAAGGAAACTAGGTCTATTGGCCATCTGATTACATTGTAAGCCATCCAAAACATGTACTTCCTTAGATTCCTATAAATAGTCTTTAAGTAACTAATATCAGAGTTTACTAATACTAACATTTACTAAATTTATAAATAAAGGTAACCGCTAAAAAAACTAAAACTATCTACTCTAGTCATCATCTGACTACACAGGCGCCAGATCTTTAACACTCGAACCTGGCATATCAACTTGTTTCATAGTCTTTAAATGTCCTTCTCCATTCTGCTAAGACGAGCATACTGATGCAGTTGATGCAGGTTAATTTCGTGGATGTTTCTATTTATCTCTGCCATTGTGGAGACTACCTTAGGCTCCCCTATTGCTTCCTGAATATGTTCTGATTGAGTGTTGAAACAACAAGATTCTCCCTTGGGTATTCCTTGAGTCAATAATCACATGCTGTAATTCTTCCATTGCCAGATCATCCTCCTCTTTCATTTTACTTATAACATAATGTTAACATATCTTTATTATATCCTAAAAATTAGTAACTATATATAAATATATTTTTTCAAATATAATTAGGAAAGAAATGCTGGCAAGATGCTAAAAAATAACAAATAACTATCATAATAGTTATTAATTATAAAATTCATATGAAAATAAAAGTAAATTTAATAGTGTTAGGAAACAAATGTTTAAGAGATTCTGAATGAGTAACTGTATACAAATAATTTTTTTTTTAACAAAATTAGAAAAGAAATGCTAACACAATTTTAAAAAGTAATAAATAAATAATACGAGTGTTATATAAGCTCAAATAAATGATACATAAATTAAATAAATACATGAAATTATAATATGGAATTGTATAGTAATAACTTTTAGTAATCATGAAAATTTATATTTAATGTAAATATCTAATCGTGTATAACATAATGTTAATAAAGTAAAAAAAATGAACAATTCAAACTATTTTTTTATTAATTAACTTTTTTTATTGACTAATTTTAAATACCAATGTAACATACACCATTAACTTCACATGAAAATGTAAGGAGATAAATTTTTTTATACAAGTTACTCATGGGTAACTATCCATTCACTATTAAATATTTCTTACTCATCATTACATAGTACATTTACCAATTCATAGTGTAACTTTAGAATCAGGATATTAAGCTCCTTAACCAATTACAACTTCCATTACAATTCATTAACATAATACCATATGATGTAACCTTCCACTCATTTCATTTTTCATGTTGTCATCACATACTTGACATTATAAATATCACAACAAGAAAGGGAATCCAGATCATCATCTCGACACAATAATCAATCACATCATTGAACACCAATATACCCTGGAAACCCCGTAGGGTGAAAACCAGCAAACGTTTAATTTTATTATTAGAAACTCGTGAGGGTGTTTAGCCCATCACTCAATGGATTATAAGGGAGACCATTCCTTAACCATAGTTTATATAATATTACAAGGAAATATACAAATATCTAGCTTAAAGCCATTACAATAAATATGATACCATTTACCCTCTGGTCTTCATATCCTCAGATCTACACATCTTGGTGGCATGGATGTACCTACAATGGACCATGTACATTGGACATTCCTCCAAATCGCACTCATCTGCATGAACATTAATCATTTACCTGCTACCAAGACAATCATAATTTTCCTTTGTACATGACAACCATAATATTCCTTTGTACATGTCACCATCATTCCCTACTATGATGCCTTCAACAAAAAATGATGTCAAGATTCATGAAGTATTAATCAATCATTTCACATACCTGTACTATAGTAGCTTCTCCATTTACTCATTTATATTCATGACATGCAAGTAAATTACCTTGCCATTCTCTCTTTAACAACACATACCTCATATGTGCTCGTTATAATTCATCACAATAACTAATGCTTCTGTGGCATAAGCACACATTCCAGCAAGGCAATGGCTACATCTCCCAAGTTTTTCTTTAAAATAAACTAATACGTCAGTTAAGATATTTATGCAGGTGATTTACATATATTTAATCAAAATAGCTAACCCTTACGCTATTACGTTCAGTGCATGGAATGCGAGCTAACATAAAAAATGTTGCTCCCATGCATGCAATGCATATTGATTCCAAAAGAGTCTCCCTAAGGAGTGCTTACACAACGAAGTACATAACCTCCTTCATGAATCTTCTGAAAGAAAATCTCAATGCTAGTGAGCATGTAAACATATGTTTTATTTTTGTAAAAATATGCAATTAAGATTATAAATACATGTCATATTTTCCAAAGATTGTACTAAACAATCATATTCAATGTAGTTTAATACTACAAGCTATCTTTCTACATACAAATAAGTATATTTTTTTTGGATAAAAGTTAATACATATGTTGCATGCTTATGCATGATCTTCCTCCAAAATGAATTAAAATCATAATCATGATAATATAAAATAATCACTTAGTTTGTTCATCTAAGGAATAAAACTGATTAGTTCCTTTAACCATGAATTTATTAAATAACTTAACTTTACCAACATCATGGTAATTTATTCATGGATTTATTAAATACCTAATATTTGCAAATACCATGGTAATCTACCCATGGTTTTATGAAACAACTAATCTCCATCAACAGCATGGAAAAACTACCCATGGATTTATTAATTCATTAATCTCTACCACTATCATGGTAAACTATTCATGGTTTTATGAAACTAGCCATGGATTTATTAATTCATTACTATTTTCCACATGATTAATGAATATAAATCTAAGATATTTCAATAGTTACCCTCTTTAACCTATTCAAGAAATTACCTTGGATTTGTTCTCATTTCCTAAACTAAATGAGTACAATATCCCTTTTAAAAATAAAGATCATGCATCTTCTATTTTTCTTGCTTATACCATATTATGTAAATATTTATATTAAAGAGCTACCCTCTTTAATATATTCAAGAAAACCTCTTTTAAAATATAGAGCATGCATATTCTATTTTCTTGTTATACAATATTATATAAATATTTACATATTTCTTTCCATATAAACATGGAAACTATTTTGAAAATAATCAAACACATAAATAAACAAAAAGACATTACTTATCTTTTTCACTTTCTCTCTCTGAGTATGGCACCGATCTCCATACTAACGAATCTTTAGTCAGAAGAAGATCCAACAACGCATCTTCAAAAAATAATCATTGAAGAGAGAATCCTCTAAAAGTACTCATCCTCTATATCGATATTTCGGTCTCCATGTGAGTCTGTAAGAAATAATATACTACAAGAAAAAAGTGTGTGAAGGAACTTCGAGAGCTAAGTAAACATAGTCCTCTCTCCTTCGCCAGCCATGAATCGAATTTGTTTTCCTTTCCACCAAGAGAGTACTCCTCTATCTCATTTGACCGGCTTGCCCCACTTTAATGTGCAACACTATGTTAACTATCGTCGCTTCTCTTATAGTGATCACTGTCCATATATCAGTGGAACATTCTCTCCCGCGACTGTTAAGAGGAGCCTTCAAGCCATCGTAGGATTGATATCTTCATTAACGTTAGACCCAGGATGCACAGCTCTCTGTGTATCAAAAGTATTCGACCCAGAAGTAATGACATTATAATCAATGGCAGCGTTATATGAATCATTCGATTCCAGATTGCGAATCTCATCTCTAACAATGGCATGTTTTGCTCCAAGATTCAAGTAATAATGGAATTCCATACATTTATACTTAGCTTGAAAAACCTGGGTCGAAACGTTATCAAAGTATCTAAATTTTTCATTTCTTCGATGACAAATGGGACAAAGAGGACTAATTCCAGATTCTCTCATAGCTTTTCTCATTTTTTCTTCATATCCATACATCGTGTTCAATGTCTGGGGAAGATAAATCATGCATTTGCGATTGAAATGTGGAGAATGCACAATCTGTATTTCTGAAATATATCTTCCAATTCATATCCAATATGTCTTCCTCTAGATTGCATAGCAAATGCTCCATCGTAACTCTCTCCTTGTGTGCAGGCACGACTTTCATTTCAACCGATTCAAGAATTCGTTTCCCATGAACTAATTCTTGATTTTCTTGATACAACCGTTTTGGTAAAACATGGTAAAAACTGTAAATTACAATGGTTTATATGGGTGTTACATACTCCCCCCCTTAAGAGAACACCATCCTCGATGTGCTTCTCTCACTGAAATTTAAACTTATACTCATGATATAATAATATAAACAACCCAAACGGGCTCCTTCCCCTTGGAAATGAGACACTTTCATTTGCTTAAATTCCATTAATTGAAACAATAATGTTTTTATCCATATTCATAAGCATGTATAGCGCAAATAATATTTCATTTTCATTTATAACTGCTTATTCCTTATTCAATTCATAAAAATATAGAAAAATCTCTATACGAACTTACCAATTACTATTGGTAGAAATGATGGCTTTTATGCAACCTCTCATCGAATAGTTGAACACTCATCAACACTTTCTGGAAAGAGCCTGTAATGTATGACTAACAATTCAATCACATTAGTCACATAGTTTCAATCAAATGAAAATACTTGCAACTAACAAACATTCTTGCAATATAAAGAGATGTTTTAATCAAATTACTTCCATAAGTACTCAGAGAGAACCAACCCTCTCATCAATGCATCACGTGCACACTATCTTAGCTCCTCCTAAATACATCTATACAGTACTTAAAAAATACTCAGAGAGCACCTAGCTCTCTTCATCGTACCAATGGTCAATCAATGCACCATGGTCACATCCTAGCATCTGCTAAGACATTCAAACAAATTAGTAATAAAATAAATGAACTTATACATTTAAATAATTCATTTTAATATAACACAACTTTTGCTTAACTTGTTCCACTATGAGAACCATAATGATAAACAAAATGCTCATCCTAATCCATAGGATTGAGTAATTTTTTTCACATCCAGACAGTCAATATTTCCACACTAAAAGTATTTATACTTATCTGGAAATTTAGTCCTTCAAGATGTGGTCCTCCCAACCATCAAGTGAGGCTATTATGTCCTCCACTTGCCCCCTAGCTCCAGAATCTGGACAGTGCCACGGGTTAACAATGGATATTTCTGCTATGACCTCTGGATGGCCAATCCAGTCATACCCAGAAAAGCCTGGAAGAGAAATTCGGGACAGTCCGGTCCAATTCTCCAATTCCAATCACACTCAGATATTTTTGGCCTTACAAGGGTTGTTGTAAGCTATTTTCAACTGGTCCCAACCAGCTCTATAAAATACTCCCCCTTTACCAATTTCATAGAACGCCTACTCCTTCCCGGGGATCCAGCTTTATCCTCAGAGGAGTAGGTAACTGTCTTTCCAACTGTCCCCAAACGCTTCCTATTCTTGGAAACATTTTTACCATCAACTTGGAAATATTTTATTTTCATTTATTACTTCCAGCAAATTAAATAATTTGTTTTCTTTCCAGATAAAAGAAAATTAAACAAATTGTCTTTAGCTAGTTAATACTAGTTAACTTTAATGAAATTGTCACAACTTCCCCCCTGGAATTAACATACATGTGTCGTACATTAAAACATGATACTTTAACATTTACTGTTGCAATCCACATTGCCATTTTTCCGATGTTTTATTTTCACAGATTTTTTGTTTCTATTAAGCTACCCATGCTTACTATAAGAAAGAATGCTAATCGTAAATATGTATTTCTCAAGTACATATTATCTTATGCACACTTTTCCAATTCCCATAATATTCTGTTCCAACAGACTGACACACAAATTAATTATCATAATCACTTGTTCACAACTTTCAATTAGCTTTTGTCAAAATCGATTCGTGCATATAAATTTCATTAGTTATTCATTCATAACTAATCAATTTTATTAATAATTTTAATGCATCCATGATGTCTCATGCAAAAACTAGTCAGTCAACTAGTCATTTAGTTAAGTTTCATAACTTGATCCATTAAGAGACTTCATTCAATTTAATTTTAACACTCTATAATTTTATAGTAGGACTTTCTTCATTTTTTGCATTCATGCATTAGTTTCACACACCATCACTATACACGTTCATCTGTTTAAAGTAGTGCATGGTAACTTAGAAATTTTATTGCAGGTAAAAAAAATTGCTTCTTTTCAAGTTCAAATGAAAAGTAACTATTTTTATTTCATGATTTTATACTTTCTTTCCTAAATAAATAAAGCGTAATACACATATTAATCTCATTTGCATATTCTTATGCAGAAAAATTATGTTATAATAGCATGTAATTTTTTTTAAGAATTATCTTAAATGGAAGCTAATCTCATGCAATGCCATGTATGTAACAATTCAAAAAGAATCAACATGCATATGCATAGACTTATTAAAATAAAATAAAATAAAATACTTATCTTTATTTCATTTGAAGAACTTATCTCCCTACTACAGTACTCATCCCCATCAGGAAATTTACATTGCTCCTCTACATAAATGTTTTCTTTTAGCAGCATCGACAAGATTTATAGCATGATTAGATAAATCCTTAATCAATAAATAATCAATCTTTGAATGATATTTTAACACCTATTCATGTGCATATATGAGATGTGAATACAATGTCACAACATGCTTTCTTCTAACATCTCTACATTAGTGTGAGTAAGTAATTATCAATTCATGTCAAATAACTTCCACATTATTATGAGATTTTTCACACACGCACACATTTGTACAAGACAAGTCACTATATTTGTTCAGAAATTATTTTAATGGAAAATGACACAATGTGCATTCGCTTTACTTAACTTTTACAAAAGAACCACCACTTCAGCTTTTGCCTTTGGAGCATGCAAATATATTAAAGCTAACACATTGACTGTTGTTCCTATGCATACCATGCATAAAAATTAATTTCCCAACAGAGTACTGAACATAATCAAGTAGGAAAACTCATGATTCCTCTTCGAGGACACATAACATAATAGGCATGAAAAACATGGTTTTCTTTTCCATATAACTAAGGGAATAAAACATAAGAATACATGCCTTTATTCTCGAAATATTTTACCCACATTAGCCATGTATGTATTTCAAGGAAACCAAAACATTACTTTAGTTTTGTACATGTAATTCATCTTCTTTGCCAAAGAATTCTTTTCTAAAGTATGATAACAAAACATGTTATATTTTTCCACATATAAACTTATGTTCTTTCCAATGAAATCTAATACAACTATTGGATGCAAAGAACCTTGTTCCTCTATGATTCTACATGAAATTTTCTCATGCTTTGCTTCCAGGAATTTACCATAGATAGCCTCTTTTATGCATAAAAACTATGCAACACTAACAAGGTTAACTTAACCTTTAATATACCTAAATCAGGAAGTTAAAATAATCCATCTAGTAATGTAGTATATTCAAGAGGTTATTTTCTTTAGCCTATATTTATTTTCAAGAAAAGAACTTGGATTCCTTATCATTTAACACATCAGTATGTAGTCCCTTTTAAAGAAAAAAAAGCTTCCCATCTTTTCTTAAACAAGATATATATAAAGGCAAGCACGTTTACTTATTTATGTTTTACTACTGCTCACACCTTTCAAGATACATAATAGTAATATTTGCAAGAACTCACATGGGTTCTTCTCAGCAAAACTAGCACAATATTGCATATTAAGTAAAACCACGTTTTACTCTATATTTGTCTCTCTTAGTTGCAAGATTCACATGCAAGAATTATTTCAATATTTCTCTCCCAGAAAAATTCAAATGTATATTAGTTAAATTTTCAAGCACATACATGTTTCTTTTTCAAGAAACCAAATTCCTAACTCCTTTCAAGGAAACTTCAATACGACAATAGAAGTTTTACGTACATGGAAAATACATATCCTTTTTAAAGAAACTCTAACTCAATAGTTATTTACTTTGTAAGCAAATGCAATAACTAGTGTTTCAAGAAAATAAAGATAATAATACTTATCTCTTGAAAATTTTTGTTCAACTTGGATTAGAGATGCGATGCTTTTCATCTCAAATCCCTCAATTTCCTTTCGCTAACTCCCAAAAGTGCCAGTTTTGCAACCTTTAGCTCTGATACCACTTGTAACATACACCATTAACTTCACATGAAAATTTAAGGAGATAAATTTTTATACAAGTTACTCATGGGTAACTATCCATTCACTATTAAATATTTCTTACTCATCATTACATAGTACATTTACCAATTCATAGTGTAACTTTAGAATAAGGATATTAAGCTCCTTAACAAATTACAACTTCCATTACAATTCATTAACATAATACCATATGATGTAACCTTCCACTCATTTCATTTTTCATGTTGTCATCACATACTTGACATTATAAATATCACAGCAAGAAAGGGAATCCATATCATCATCTTGACACAATAATCAATCACATCATTAAACACCAATATACCCTGGAAACCCTGTAGGGTGAAAACCATCAAACGTTTAATTTTATTATTAAACGCTCGTGAGGGTGTTCAGCCCATCACTCAATGGCTTATAAGGGAGACCATCCCTTAACCATCGTTTATATAATCTTACAAGGAAATATACAAATATCTAGCTTAAAGCCATTACAATAAATATGATACCATTTACCCTCTGGTCTTCATATCCTCAGATATACACATCTTGGTGGCATGGATGTACCTACAATGTACCATCGTACATTGGACCTTCTTGCAACTCGCACTCATCTGCATGAACATTAATAATTTACCTGCCACCACGACAAGCATAATTTTCCTTTGTACATGACAACCATAATATTCCTTTGTACATGTCACCATCATTCCCTACTATGATGCCTTCAACATAGAATGATGTCAAGATTCATAAAGTATTAATCAATCATTTCACATACCTGTACTATAATAGCTTCTCCATTTACTCATGTATATTCATGACATGCAAGTAAAGTACCTTGTCATTCTCTCATTAACGACACATACCTCATATGTGCTGGTTATAAGTGATCACAATAACTAATGCTTCCATCACATAAGCACACATTCCTGCAAGGCAATGGCTACATCTCCCAAGTTTTTCTTTAAAATAAACTGATACGTCAGTTAAGATATTTATGCAGGTGATTTACATATATTTAATCAAAATAGCTAACCCTTATGCTATTACTTTTAGTGCATGGAATGCGAGCTAACATAACAAATGTTTCTCCCATGCATGCAATGCATATTGATTCCAAAAGAGTCTCCCTAAGGAGTGCTTACACAACGAAGTACATAACCTACTTCACGAATCTTCCCAAATAAAATCTCAATGCTAGTGAGCATGTAAACATATGTTTTCTTTTCGTAAAAATATGCAATTAAGATTATAAATACATGTCCTCTTTTCCAAAGATTTTACTAAACAATCATATTCAATGTAGTTTAATACTACAAGCTATCTTTCTACATACAAATAAGTATATTCTTTTTGGATAAAAGTTAATACATATGTTGCATGCTTATGCATGATCTTCCTCCAAAAGGAATTAACGTCATAATCATGATAATATAAAATAATCACTTAGTTTGTTCATCTAAGGAATAAAACTGATTATTTCCTTTAACCATGAATTTATTAAATAACTTAAATTTACCAACACCATGGTAATTTATTCATGGATTTATTAAATAACTAATATTTGCAAATACCATGGTAATCTACCCATGGTTTTATGAAACAACTAATCTCCATCAACACCATGGAAAAAATACCCATGGATTTTTTAATTCATTAATCTCTATCACTATCATGGTAAACTATTCATGGTTTCATGAAACTAGCCATGGATTTATTAATTCATTACTATTTTCCACATGATTAATGAATATAAATCTAAGATATTTCAATGGTTACCCTCTTTAACCTATTCAAGAAATCACCTTGTATTTGTTCTCATTTCCTAAACTAAATGAGTACAATATCCCTTTTAAAAATAAAGATCATGCATCTTCTATTTTTCTTGCTTATACCATATTATGTAAATATCTATATTAAAGAGCTACCCTCTTTAATATATTCAAGAAAACCTCTTTTAAAATATAGAGCATGCATATTCTATTTCCTTGTTATACAATATTATATAAATATTTACATATTTCTTTCCATATAAACGTGGAATTATATTTTGAAAATAATCAAACACAGAAATAAACAAAAAAGACATTACTTATCTTTTTCACTTTCTCTGTCTGAGTATGGCACCGATCTCCATACTAACGATTCTTTAGTCTGAAGAAGATCCAACAACGCATCTTCAAAAAGCAATCATTCAAGAGAGCATCCTCTAAAAGTAATCATCCTCTATATCCATATTTCGGTCTCCATGTGAGTCTGTAAGAAATAATATACTGTAAGAAAAACGTGTGTGAAGGAACTTGGAGAGCTAGGTAAACACATTCCTCTTTCCTTCTCTAGCCATGAATTGAATTTGTTTTCCTTTCCACCAAGAGATTACTCCTCTATCTCATTTGACTGGCTTGTCGCACTTCAATGCGCAACACTATGTTAACTATCGTCACTTCTCTTATAGTGATCACTGTCCATATATCTGTGGAACATTCTCTCCCGCGACTATTAAGAGGAGCCTTCAAGCCATTGCATGATTGATATCTTCATTAACGTTAGACCCAGGATGCACAGATCTCCGTGTATCAAAATTATTCGACCTAGAAGTAATGAAATTATAGTCAATGGCAACGTTATATGAATCATTCGATTCCAGATCACAAATCTCATCTCTAACAATGGCGTGTTTTTCTCCAAGAGTCAAGTAATAATGGAAGTCCATAAATTTATACCTGGCTTGAAAAACCTGGGTCGAAACGTTATCAAAGTATCTAATTTTTTCATTTCTTCGATGACAAATGGGACAAAGAGGACTATTTCCAGATTCTCTTAGAGCTTTTCTCAATTTTTCTTCATATCCATACATCGTGTTCAATGGCTGGGGAAGATAAATCGTGCATTTGTGATTGAAATGTGGAGAATGCACAATCTGTATTTCTGAAATATATCTTCCAATTCATATCCAATATGTCTTCCTCCGGATTGCACAGAAAATGCTCCATCATAACTCTCTCATTGTGTGCAGGCACCACTTTCATTTCAACCGATTCAAGAATTCGTTTCCCATGAACTAATTCTTGATTTTCTTGATACAACCGTTTTGGTAGAACATGGTAAAAACTATAAATTACAATGATTTATGTGGGTGTTACAACTAACATAAGTGTTGAGTGTTGACTTAACATATAGAAATATACTTTATAGAATTAAATAAAGAAAATGTATTAATTAAAATATACATATTATTTATTTAAATCAAATTAATTGATAATAATTTTGATTAAAATTACATTAGGGAAAGATATTTTCAAAAATAAATGTAAAATAATTTTTTATTAAGGATAATGAAATAAAAAAGAAAAATTGAATTATGAAATTTGAAAAAAAAAATGTTAACATAAAGCTTTGTCTAGTTTTGTTAATTTCCTCGATATCTTTTCACAACTCATACATCTCTTCCCTTGGATATAGGAGATGCCAGAAAACAAATATATATATATATATATATATATATATATATATATATATATATATATATATATATATATATATATATATAATAACTCATTACTTATCAGGCTCACAAACAAGAATACCAAACCAAGTTTATAAGAAATAATTGTGAATGGGATGTCTGATCTTTGTGTGAAATTTTGGAAATTATTTTTTATGAATGTTTATAGTCATTGTAAAATTTAACATTATGTTTAATATTTTAATATAATAAGAATCTTATTTTATTCATTAATTATTATTTTCCTTCTTTCTTTTTAATTTTTTTTTATCATTAATTTATTTCATTACTTTTTCCTGGCAAGGATTCCAGTGCTGGTTAGAAGACTTGCCTTTATTTTTTTTATTAAAAATTTTAATTTTCAAAAACCATACATATATTATTAATTTTTATAAGCGTTATGTATTTTCAAACATTTTTATAGAGAATATGGAAACATGGCATTGTAATATTTTTCAAAAGAATTATTTTGGCAATTTTATCTTCAAAAATTTCTTAATATGTTCATCTTATATTTTTAGTTGGGATTATTATTTTCTAATATGCATACATTTTCTAGTCATATTATATTTAATAAATAGGTTGTAATTCATGACCTTTTTATTTAATTTTCATTTAATTGTTACAAATATTTTTTTAAGTTTATAGTTTTTTTTTTTTTAGATTTTCTAGCAAATTGAAGATTCATGATTCAAATAAAGATTTTGTTTTTATTAGGATTTAAGAATTTTTTTATTTACATGAAAATTTTCTATGTATTCTCTTTTTTGGGTTTTTTTTTTTATAACTAAAATTAATTTAGATTTTAAGAAAATTTTAATTTTCTTAAGTTATAGAACAATTACTTGTTGATGTCAACAAAATATTTCCTCAAAGGTAAATGAAAATTGTAGAGTATTTCTCAATTTTCAATGGATTATTTTTCATGGTAAAGCAAGGCTATGTGTTGGGGTGAACAAGTAGTAGTCAAAGTAACAATGAGATAAAACTACAATTTGATATACAAAACTACATATCTTGTTCAACTAATCCACCTCTTCATATTTTTTTAATAATATTTCATGCCTTTTGGCCACTTGTGTCTAGTATTGTAATTATTTATTTATTGCTTCAAAATCTATAATTATATCTACAATTCCTATAAATCACTAAATAGAAATAAAAATTCATAAGAATAACAGTATAACAAGAGTTAAGTAAAGAAACAATTAAGAAATCATAATTTGTTAAGAAAAAACAAGTTACATGTCTTTCAGTCTATTCTTTAATCCTTTTAAAATTTGTGTTATAATTGTAAACTAAGCAACACCAAAATATTCATTAAAATTAATCAATAATTTAATTTTGTGTAAATATTCTTAATATTCCTCAAAACTGTATTAATTATCCATGGAAATCTAAGGTAAAATGTCAAAAGTTTGATCCTTCTACATAGTGACACAAGAAAGAAAAAAAATTAAAATCCAATTTTATTTTACCTATACAAAAATTTCTATAATTTTCCAGATATTAGTTCATCTATTGCTATAGTTTCCATGACAATGTTTCATCTATTTGCATTGGTTTCATCATATTAGTTCATCTTTGTACATGTGCATTTTGGTTTATCACATGTGAAATCATGGATATCTTTCCATAAATATAAAATCTAATAAAATCTGATTTCATGGATGTCTTTCGAGAAATATAAAACCTAATAAAATCTGATTTCATGGATGTCTTTCCAGAAAATATTCCTAGATTACCACCAAGATGAGATATCAATTTTACTATAGAATTAATGCTAGGAGCATCACCTATGTCAAGGGATCCTTATAGAATGAGTGTTCCAGAATTAACTGAATTAAAAATGCAGTTACAGGAACTGCTGGACAAAGGTTACATTCGCCCAAGTGTGTCCCCTTGGGGAGGACCAGTGTTGTTCATGAAGAAGAAGGATGGAACCATGCGAATGTGCATGGATTATAGACAACTGAAGAATTTAATAGTAAAAAATAAATATCATTTACCTGGGATTGATGATATGTTTGATAAAGTAAAGAGGGCCACAATATTTTCAAAGATAGATTTAAGATCTGGATATCACCATATAAGAATCAAGGATGAAGACATTTGGAAGAATGCATTCCGTACCAGGTACAGACATTATGAATTTGTGGTGTTACTGTTTGGGTTAACAAATGCACCAGCAACCTTTATGAGGTTAATGCATTGAATCTTTCATCATTTCCTGGATAATTTTGTACTTATATTCATAGATGGTATTTTAATTTATTCTACAAACCAAGAAGAACATAAAGAAAATCTAAGGGTGGTGCTACAAATGCTAAGGAAACAGCAGCTATATGCTAAGTTAAGAAAATGTGATTTATTTAAAAAAAAAAATCAGTATTTAGGCCATGTCATTTCAGCAAAAGGGATTTTTGTTGATCTAGAGAAATTCAAGACAATTATGGAATGGTGAGTACCCCAGAACGTGGCGGATATTCGATCCTTTATGGGATTAGCTGGGTACTATCGAAGATTTATTGAGGGATTTTCCAAAATTTATTTTCCTATTACTTCTTTGTAGAGAAAAGAAAAAGTCTTCAAGTAGACTGTTGAATGTCAGAATAGTTTTGAAAATCTGAAACAACTTTTGACCACTGCACTAGTATTGAGGGTAGCTGACCCTAACAAAGAATTTGAAGTTTGTACAGACGTAAGCAAAGAAGGTGTTGAAGCAGTTTTATCACAAGAAGGCAAAGTACTGGCATATGAGTTGAGAAAGTTAAAAGAACATGAACAAAGGTACTCAGCCTATGATATGGAACTAACAATAGTAGTTCAAGCACTCTGGGTATGGGGACACTATTTGTTGGGTAAAAAGTTTGTGCTAAAAACATATCATAGAAGTTTCACTAGTTTTTCAAGCAAACTGATTTAAACTCCAGACAGGCAAGATGGAATGCTTTCCTGAGTGAATTTGATATGTAAATCCATCATGTAAACTCTAAAAGGAGAATAAAACTGTAGAGTGTATATGAGAAATGATTTCATGCGTAAACACTGCAAATGTTTTTTTCTTTAAAAATTTAACCAAGGCATAGTAGACTGTCAACCAAGGGTTCGAGTGAAAACCCAACCCAAGGTTTTTTGTCTCTCAGAAAACAACTATACGCAGACAGATTTGAAGGGTGGTGTTTCACCCTGTAAACATAATTGATATAAAGAAAATAGGCAGACAAATAGAAATTCAAGCACCAAAACGTACAATAAATATTTTAAGTTTTATTTACAAAAAAATGAATGAAATTACAATTTGATCATCGAACTAATATCCATCAACTTTATGAGCAAACCAAGATACAAAATTAAATACATGTAGGACAACAAAATATGTTTCTAAGTTCATATTACTATGTAAACATAAAATAGCCTTCCCAAATTCATTTATAAAGGAAAAATTGAAACAAAGTGTTTAATAATAAAAATATATACATATATTACAGCCTAGATGGCTCATAAGAGTAGCTCAAAACGAAAATTAAAAATAAAACCAGGGTTGAATTTTGGGAGAGGAAACCCTGGGAATTTCTATCATAATAAATACACAGAAACTTTTACTACATGGAAATGAGAAGGATTAACCGAATCCTCAAATAGTTGTGTCTGGACAATGTCTGTGTCAATGTTACAGTATGAATACTTAAAACAACAGGAAAGACCTAAATAAGGCCAATAAACAAGCTAAGCTCCAGACCTAGTAATCCCCATGAAGTCTAGAGGTTGGTTGAGACAAATCAAGACCCCATTGGTCTAAATGAGAGTATTGGAAATACCTAGAAAGGAGCTAGCAAAATTAGATGTGTCCGATGCTAGCCGGAATATGAATTTGATTCTAAGTCTAAATATCTTCTAACAGGAAAAATATGTCGACCTACAAAACGGACAACCTGCATCCACAACCATATAATGCTAGATCATAAGAAAAGCCATTCGTGAACACTAACACACAATTTCTATGCAAAAGTGTAAATGGTGTTCACGTAAACAAATGAGTAAATGATAAGAAATTTACCTGAGGTAGAAGAAAAATTCTACCCTCCGAATGTTGCTACATAAATCTTCAAAATGATACAAAGAAATGATGAAAATACTATTACAATATAGAAAATTAAATTATTAACAAACTTGGAAGCAATTCCGTGCTTGTAATCGTGAAATCTTGAGCAGATGCGAAAAGAAATACTACCTGCAATTTGTGCAAGAAGGAACCAGACCTGAAGGAGTTGTGTCGACAAAAGTGGACAAGTTAGTCTAGAGAACTTCTCTTGGATAACTAAGGTATCTTCTCCACCAAGCGGCAGAACCACAAAGGCTAAACTCTGGAAACCATGCAGTGAGTAGCAGGGGTTCGACAAAAGTGGCAGATCCATAGCTGTAAGGTATGGCAGAGATAATACACCAGAACAGGAGAGCTTCTCAGAAAATGAAAAGAAAATAAGTTGAGATGGGTTAGGGTTGGCTGGATTCACTATGCAACTCTCGCCGAAAATGACATCCGTCGATCATCCCAAAATTCTACGGTGGAGATCACAGTTGAAACATAAGAAAACCACAAAAAATATTGTCACAAATCCTACAACTCTCAAATGGATTAAATCCACAGTACTTACAACATTTAATTGCTCAGATATGCAATCTTTTCCTCGGTGATAATGAGGACACCGAGCTTACCACTGCGAGAGTCGTTTAAATGTAATTCTTGATAACATTAAAGTGGATCTAGATAGGAATATGGGTTGAAAATCATATAAAACCTTTAAACATGGTAAGAAATTTCAAGGTGAATGGTAAGTGATAGTTTATAAGCAAATTAAGATAGAGCATTTATGCAGTGTCATATTGGGTAAAAGGTTGAGTTATGGTAAGTGAATACAATAAATGCATAATGACTATTAAGCATTATGTATGGGTTTTAACTTTAGAGTTGAAAGTAAATTTTTTTAATTTTATTTTGTATGTTTGTTTGTGACAAGAATACACATCCCTTATTTTTTTTAATCCTTTAAATTTATTATTATTATTATTTTACATATTATTTTCATTATTATATATTTGTCAATATTTATATCAATATAAATATTAAATATATATCATTAACATATTAAATCTATACCATTAACATCTATTTGTATTTCAACTACATTTACTAATATCATTAATAATAAATATAATTAATATACTACCCTCCACATATATCAACTAAATTTATTTAAATAAATATAATTCTGCTACTCTATTTTATTTAGTGATTAGTATAGTGGTATTTTAGTGCACTTACACACCTTTAACATAGTTTAAGAATCAAAAATTTAATTATCATATAAAAAATTAATTATACAAGTGCACTATTTAATAGCCACAATTTTAATTATGATATAAAACATAAATTATAGAATGGTTATTAGTGATTTAATTAATTTTTCCATGAAGCATGGTTGAAATTTGAATTTCTCTTTACTAGTAAAACAATTTTTTTGACAGTTTGGGTCATTGTGCTTCCTATAAAAAAATATTATATTTAAAAATTTTCACTCGTGATAACCTCTCTTAGTCATATGACTCAGAGAGAATTAACCCAGATGAGTGTCCTTTCAAGGTGCAACATCCACCACTGAACCACTCCAACTTCTAGTCTAAATATTGATGAAAGAATTGACAAGAAATAAAATAAATTCATTTTATATTGTGGAAAGTGAACAATGGGAAATTCCAATATGTTGTCAATATAAGCAGTTCACCGTAAGGCATTTCTGCCTATCACTTCCGCTCACATTAAAGACATGGAGAATTTTTTGTTGTGCGATTCATTTGCACAATAATGCAATGGATACTTTACAATGCGCTAAACAAGAGAATCTAATAATGCATATTACAATTTTGATTATGCTTGACAGTATCGAGGACAAATACAATAGAAGAAAATTCTAATGTGGGTGAATATAATGACAAGCTTAATTGATAAGATGAATAATTTCAAGCAAGTCAATAAAATACTAAAAAACAATTATTCTTAAATGTAAGAACTAAGTTAATGAAATATTAAACATTTGGATTCTTGAATATAATAGTGAAGTTAATTACGAAGTACAATACACCTAACTTTAAGGCTAAAGATGACTAACAAACATTCCATTCATTCCAAATTTCTGCATTGCCATCATTATCAGTTTTTCACTCTCCTTCCCATTTTACCAATCCAATAGCCAGGAGTGATGACAATGCGAGAGTTGAATACCATGTGAATGCAAGAAAGTAAATATCAAGACATAGTAAAAATACAAATACTCTTGAAAAAAAAAATAATATATAAATTGTCATCATTCACACCAAAAGAAAATTGAATTTTCTTAATGAATATGCTTACAAATAATATATTATATTTCTCTGGGAATAACCATTAATTTGGACGTTTGATTTCATATAAATAAATTATCCTGACCCTAACAGCTAAAACTTCAAACCTACCTTATGAAATTAAAAACTCGCAACAACTCAAACTCACAATAAAAAAAATCAATGTCTAACCTGGTTTCCTCTGAGCCAATCTTGAGATGGTTGCCTCGGAGCCAATCTTGAATTGGACGTGTCACCTAAGTCTGAATATGCCTTGAGAGTGCACTAATATGACTTGAGAGTGCATTGTGGTAGTGTGGTACTTCTGTACTGCTCCACGAATCAAGACCTTGGAAGTTAGCAGAGGTAGTGGGACATATTTTTTCTTTAGTGTATTCAGTAAAAGGAAGGTTTCGTGAACTTTCTGTAATAGACAACTGAAAAATAAAATTAATTCTAATTTAAAAATACTAATAATTATTAAATTAATTTTAATTTAAAAATATTGATTCCTGAGTGCAGATTCAAAGATTTTCCAGAAGATATTAAAAGACCATCTGTCCCTGAAATTCAAAAGTTTTATACATTAATGGATCGTTGTAGAAAACATGTGATCCCTAAAAAATGGATGAAACTAATGTTGAATTGGGATCTCCATATACATCCACAGGCAGATGAGCTTACTGTTTCTCATAGCACAGAGGAGAAAAGGAAATTAGCCTCCCAATGGAAAGAATATATGAATGAAAGAAATATCTGGATTTATTTTTATTCATGGAAGAAGGCTCAAGAGTGAGAGGTGATCTTGATGACTGACTCTACATCCTCCTCTGGTCATGCTTGGACAGCTATTGATGGGAATAAAGTTGAAACTTCTACCAGCTTTCCTCCTTTCAAAGGAATTGTCCTAGGAGAAGGACAAAACTTAGCCAATTCATATCCCATAGTTCAAAAGGAAAATGTTGTAGCGATAGAAAGTAGAATTCAAACAGTCAGTGAGAAAATAAATTGGACGAACACTCCTTTTACTGGTTTAGAAAAGAATATGGCAAAAGCTGTCTTTGTGAAAGATCAGATAGACCAAGTCCAAGTGTCTATCAACAATTTAAATAGTGCATTAAATTCTGTACAATACAATGCTTCAGTTTCTAAAGATTTTTTTTACAGTCTTTAAAGAAGATTGATGAAGTAGAAACCTGTATCATAAAAAAATTTGTTTCTACACGACAGTTAATTTCAATTTTTTCTAAGAAAATTGAGATCAAAGAAAAGAAGAAGATAGACAAGCCTGTCCCTTCTACCTTTCTCCATAAAGGAAAAGTTGTGCCTATTCAAAAAGCTATTGAGCGTTTTCCCCAGCTTATTCCTAAAGAGTCTGCTCCTGAATCTCCGAAGCTTAAAGTCACAGTTGCCTCTTTGTTTGAAGATACTCAGTCTGACAGTCATGTCTTGCCAGTCTATGAACCCTTAGAAGCTCAGTACACAAGATATTACCCTCTTGATCTTAATGGACTCGGAAAGAATACCCCAAGAGAAATATTCTTTGACAATAGTCATAAAGAATGGAACATTGATAATTTAACATCAGCACAGATCAGACAAAATCTGGATCGAATGATCACAGAATACAAGCTGATGTGTATAGAGGGAAAATCAGAGGTAGAGGCCTGTAAGACTCTTATTCCATGCTTCACAGGAACTCTAGCTAGATGGTGGGAACTAGAATCCTCTCCTGCCCTAATAAAGAAGATGGAAGAAGAGGTGTTAAAAGATGAAAATGGAGATATAGAATTCCATCCTGATGGCAGACCCATCAACAACATGATTGGTGCTCTCACAGAACTAATCCAGCAGAATTTCTGTGGAGATGAACGAGCCATCTCAGACCAAAATGAGTTGATAATGATGAATTTAAAATGTAGAAATATCAATCAGTATGAAGATTTCCATCAGGATTGGATTCAAAGAATATTCCTGGTGAAGGACCCTAAGAACTTGTTATGGAAGAGTGGAAACGTGAAGTTGGGTTACACTTTTGTGAGAATCGGGGTGCGGATTTTTTTTTCAACAATAGTTCGGCCGAACATTTTACAAAGTTCGGCCGAACTCTCTAATAGTTCGGCCGAAATTTCTTATAAAGTTTGGCCGAACTCATGTTTCCGTTTAGATTGACGGCACACTGACAGCGCAGGAAAACCAAATTTTTGCCGGAGATTGGAAAATCGACAGCAAAAGTTCGGCCGAACTGTGAGTTCGGCCGAACTATTTTCTATAAATAAATCGCTCGCGAATGTTTATGGTATACCGTTTTCATTTCGCGCGCCTTTCATTATTTGTGACTGTTGTCGCTCTGTTGCTGCTGCCAGCCGCCCTGGTGCTCCTTCCATCCGCCGTGGTGCTCCTGCTGTCCGCGCTCGTCGACTGTTGCATCGGGTATGTTACATTTACATTAAAACAATGACATTTCTCCATTATTTGAAGTTTCAGAATTATATTGCCATATTTTTAAATGAAACTATATTACATCTTTTTCAAATAGAGTTTGATCACTTCATGAGCCTGAGTGAAAATAAATTGTAAATATAATAGCTGGTTTGAAATTATATTTTCCGTTGACAAAATTTGCAAACAAAAGGTCGAATCATAGAGACCCTCTCTGGCTAAGTATTTATCAGATCCAAATTTGATAGCGACCGAATATAACAATCACATCCATAGTAGTTTGGCAATTGGAGAAAACCCTTAACTGAAATAAAAACCTTTGGGTGTTTTAATATTAGGAGAGTTCAACAAAGTTTCACTTTACAATGGCAACGAGACAAACATTTAGATGAATTGCATTTGAATTTTTTTGTTTGTTTGTGGTGTTACTTTTCCCAGTGAAATGAAACTTAGTGATATCCTACGTGTTGTAACTGATATCTCATGGTCAATTGCAACTGTAACAGCCTTTAATGAATTGGAGTAACTAGTGGTTTTTTATTTTTTAAATATTAAATTATGGAATTTTATTTTTTAAATAGTAAACTATAGAAAAATGATAGATGGTTTTCCTTTTCTAAAATTGTTAAATTAATAATAATGAACTTATTGATCAAATTAACCATTGTTAAATTAACAATGATGAACTTGTTGATCAAATTAACAATGATTAATCTATTTGTTACATTAATGTAAACAAATTCCTTGGGCCAATGTTGACAAGATGTTAGGAGATGTCAAGCTGAAATTTTTTGCATTCAATCGAATGTTAATGGTTATCAGGATGTTTGTTAAATTGATATTAACCCAGGCCTTGGCTCAAATGTTGACCAGGATATTAGGAGATGTCAATTTTAATTTTTATTTATTATTATTTTTTTTCTAATATTTATGTTTGCTGTTTTTCACTTTTAAAATATTTTGCACTCAACTTTGGGTCAATGTTTACTAGGATATTAGGAGATATTAAATTTTTTTTTTTGCATCCAACCTTGGGTCATTGTTAATGTTGACCAAGATGGTAGGAGATGTCAGTATGAAATATTTCTATCAATGTTCAGGGAACATGAGACAGATAATAAGGGATTTTGAGTTGATATCAATTAGATTTCTAAACCATAATCCATCAAGTTTGAACATTAAGTATTAGCATTGAATGAATGTTAAATTGATGTCATTATGCATGTCATCTTAAATTATTTGTCATTGGTCACACAATGACACTCTTTCATATGTGACTTGAGTTTGATTGAATTTTATTTACTTCAAATTTTTTAGGATTTCAAAAAAAATCTAAGTTTTGTTTAACAAATAGTTATCAAGAGATCACACCTCTTCACAAAAAGGTAATGGTTTTCTTTAAGAACATGTGTTTGTCTTTTTACAAAGATGTTAATGTTCTTCAAATTTTATTATTTGCACTTTTAAAAATATTTATTTAAAACTTGAGTTTAATATAAAATTTCCATATTCAAATCTCCATGGCATCTAATATAAAATATTTTTTTCTTCATTTTCTATTGATTTAGCTTGTTGTTCTTGAGACCCAATGCTCTAGATGTATTTACTAACATTTTTTTCAATGCTACCACTGGTTTTGTAATGGTCAAAATGGTTGTTAAGATCCACTCATGCAACGGTGAGAGTGTTCCTATTGTTCCTTTTAGTAGAAGCTCTAATATGGAAATGCATGTCTCATCTATTGACTTGGAATTAGGTAATATAAGTGTCCATTCTATGTGATTGTGAAGGTTAGCTATGTACTTTATGTCCACATTGTTGTTCTTGAGATTTATCCTCCCCATTGAATGGATTGTTTCTAAAACCTTGTAGTGTACTTTTGTACACTTTATTTTTGTGGTTGTTGATAGTAGTGCCACTTAATCATGTGGTCCTCCTCATACCCCATAAAGAAGTGTTGGGACTTGAGGAGGTCTTTCAATACTTCACACTTATTTGTTGCTATTTTTTAGGGTTAGTCCATAAGTAGTGTTACCTAGCTAGGAGACTGTTGGACCTCCTACTCCCTTGGAGATGCTTGATGAACATATGGATGGCTTAGTGCGAGTGGATGCTTGACCTTGGATAGAGTCTTAGAACATTGCAATTTCATAGGAGGTTGTTATCTTATGTGGCATGATAACTAACTCATTAGGTATACATAATGGAGAGTTGGTTATTTGAACAGGAGAGGTACCTACCTAGGGGAATGAACATTAGGCACTTGAATGAGGGCACTTAGCCATAAGAGCATGGGGCCATTTGGCATATACCTTAGAGGTTGAAAATTTGACTTGGGGATGCTTGGATTGACGAGCATACTTGGTGGAGGTTGGTTGTGGACTTGGGCATGTTGTTGGGGATAAACATTTGAGCAAGTGATGCTTTGACACATATATGTTGAGGAGTATGGGGTGTAAGAGTATATGTGGTCCACACTGAGAGAAGAAACACCTTGAATGAGGACACTTGGAGAATGAAACACCATGCAAGAAAGAGTGTTCGGTTAATAACTTGTTGGATAGCATGCAATCTTGAATGAGGGGTATCATGATTGGATGGTACATCATCTTGAGGGTTGGATAAACCAAGTGTGAGGCTTTCACTTCCTTATTTAGTGGAAATCTCCTACCAAGGTTGCCTTGTTGACTTAAGTCTAGGTTTATTTGTGTGGACCTAGTCCATGTTTTATATTGAACTTTCCAACCTACTACTACTTCTGTATAAAGGAAAATGAGAGAGCATTTAACATTATTTATTATTGATGTATTAGTTATTCCGTTTTTTTTATAATTTTAATTTTTTTTTTATAAAAAACAAAACTTAAAATAATAATTTAAAAGAAAATACAAAGAAAATAGCAACCTTTGAAAAACATAACACAACAAATAGATGATTCAATACAAATGTCACATAGAAGTCATTTATCTCATGGGCCTTCAACCTAAATTATATATCTAGCACTACATTAAGCTATAGGAGATAAATCAAAGAAGCATTTGAATGTAGATTAAACATGTGTAATAATTATGTCGTTTAGTTTAATAAATAGATAATAATTTTCAAATGCCATATCTAAGCTATATTTCATCTAAATAGCTTTCAATTTAAACTTATATCTAATGTTAAATTATATAAAAGAATAACAGTAATCCAAACTTCAAAAAAATATTTAGAACGTTAGTATAAAATGTGACATATAATTTTCCTCTGTGGAAAAACATAGTTATAATTACCAATCTTATAATATTATCCAATCTTATAATATTTGAAACCTAAGTTCTTTCCCATACCAAAGTATGTTCTTTTAAAACATGTTTTCTTGGTGATATGGGTGATTTAGAAATGATTGGGAGAGCGAAATTCCTCATTTAATATGTACAATATGTTTGGTTCATGCCACTAAGGCAAGAATTTTAAATTCAATTGACTTTTAATATAACCAACTAAATCCTACAAAAAAAGAATAAAACAATTTATGTTAGGGTTGTGGATTCAGGCATTGAAAAAACACACCATGATATTTCAAATTTAAAAATCATGGTTTGAGTCCTGGGTATCTTAGAATCCTATTTGTTTTCAAAATAAGGATGCACTCCCATTTGATTCTCACGATTAGGTTGTAATCATGAGGCTCTCGCTCAAGAGTGGACCTTCCCAAAATATTGTGACGTCTTGTCACAAACAAAACCATCAAACTGAAAACACATCATGCAAGAAACATAGCTCGCTGACATATTATTTTTCTCCTTCAAAGAAAAAAAAAATTACACCATGTGAATATCTCCATGTACTCTTACATATTGGTGTACAAAACCATCAACCAAACATAAGTCGACAAAACATGCCTCTTCAAACAACTGACTCTCAAGTCAAATAATAGAGCTCATGTAAAAATTTCCATATTTGTTGCATTTAAGTGTGTCAACATAACTCTACTTTCAACATCTTGCTTCATGCAACATGCACCATACTTTGAATTTGCAAACAAATTCATGAAACATCAAAATACATGCTAGGCCTTAATTGGATAAGAAATCTAACCATCTGTCAGCAAACCATTTCAATGGCGCTTCTTTTAGTTGCACTTCATCATGTGAATCATCTTGACCCTCATCGATTATGAAATCCTCTTTTCCATTCTTGTCGTTATCTCATTCCACCTTCTTCAAATGTTGTGGATGACTTGTTGGATACAAAGTCCAACACTTGTCCAAAATCTATAAACATTATGTTTATAGGCAAATTTATACCTTGAACATTCATCGTTGTCGCCTTCTTGAGGAGGTGAATTTGATGAGGTAGTGGCTCTCCTCTGAATACTAGAAATGAATTCAATGACTCTAGAGCTTTCAACATCCCCTTCTTTTACATTCTCATTAGCTGCATGATTATTAACATCTTCTTGCAAAGTGGGTGTCAAACTTTTCCATTCAACATGAATACAAACTTCACAAGCTTGATGCACCCCTTTCATGTATAAAAAGATTACGTGTGTTGGGAGTGGCCTTTTACAACTTCGGAAAGCATTTGGTTCCACATTCATTCCTCCGGCAGACGCTGTCTTGTAGATACCATACATTTGTCTAAGGTTAAAATCATACAAGAAGAGCTTCATTCTGGGCTTCACCTTTTCTACAAGCTCCTTTTTGGTTGGTGGCAACCCAAACACTTTGTATCGGAAACACTCTTGCTTTGTTTGAGAATTACACATAAAAATCAAGCCAGCAAACTTATCTTTGCCATTGCCATCTTCATTGTTTTTTTCCTTGCTGCCTTGTTTTTTCTTCTTATTTTGATCAATATTTGACACAACAGGGTCAGATAAACCCTTGGGTTTGTTCTCTGTCTCTATTTTAACAATCTTATCCACAACATTAACCTTTGACACAACAAGGTTAGATAAACCCTTGGGTTCGTGGTATGTCTCTATTTTAACAGTCTTATCAACAACATTAGTTGGTGCTGCATCCTGCAACATATATCCACAGATTTGTTTATGGCATTTGTAATCTTCCTTAGACTATCCGCAATTTTCTTCACACTATATGCAATCTGTTCCATACTATACTATCTGCAATCTTCTTCAAAGATGACCGAACAATAGATCCACACTATTTTCAAACTCTTTAAACTTCACACTGAAAGCTCATAAACATATTTTTACTGAATCTTACAAGAATCTGTAAACTTTTTTCAGAGATTGCCGAGTTATTCCTTATTAAAAGAGCCATAGAGAAGGTATATAAATATAGATAGAATTACTTCCTTTTAGGCTGACCAACACTTTTCCATGTAGGTTTATTTGTAACACATCATAATAGTGCAATTTTTCAACGTTGATGTAGAGTTGAAAAAAACCATTGGTTCATGTTTTCTTTGACTAGGTCTGGGTTTCTGGCTGAATCTATATGGACATTTCTGTCTAGTTAAATACCCTTCTGTTTGCAAGATTGATTTATCTTTTAAGATTTTGCATTTGTGTGTTGTATGTATCAAAGATATCTATTCCCAGTTTTTCTATGCACATCAATTCGATTGCACAAACAATTAAATCTAATTTAATATTATTGTTTGCTAGAAGTTAGTTTATGTTTTAAAAATGTTCAGTGTTGTATGTAGCAAAATATTCTACAAGGTGACCTTTCTTATGGCAATGAGTAATAAACAATTTCAACTTATTTTCAACATCATTTTTCTTGTCCAATAGGCCTTTGACTTTTTGCCTCATTTATTTAGAAAGTTTCATGTGCATGGATATCTTCTTCCAACATCTATAAACATTATGATTAAATTCAAACCACAAAAGGAACATGCAAGTTATTTTCTATATCTTATTTGAATATTTACCATGTTTATCATAATCAAAAGAAATTTGATTAGAGGCAAATTTATACCTTGAACATTCACCGTTGTCGCCTTCTTGAGGAGGTGAATTTGATGAGGTAGTGGCTCTCCTCTGAATACTAGCAATGAATTCAATGACTCTAGAGCTTTCAACATCCTCTTCTTTTACATTCTCATTAGATGCATGATTATTAACATCTTCTTGCAAAGTGGGTGTCAAACTTTTCCATTCATCATGAACACAAACTTCACAAGCTTGAGGTAATGAACACGAAATAAAATTCCTTCTTGGAACAGCTTCATGTGCCTCCTTGGTTTTGGAGCATTCTCCATCATGTTTTCCATAACCAAGACCCAAATAATTAGGCCCTTCCTCAACAACATTTGGCTCAACTATGCCTTGTACATGTTTGCCTTTAACCCTTTACTTTCATAGCACATTTTCATCAAAAAATTGGACCTTATTCCTCTAGTGTGTCTCTCAAAAGCATGTACACATTCATTTTGAGAGGAAATTGAAGACAGAAACCAATAGCTAATTCTTCTAACTAACCTTGACTAAAATGAGCTAAATTGTACTTTGATACCAACTTGATTTGAATATGGACAAACTAGTTTTGTTGGGGAAGGGGTTTATGTGTCAAGATTTAAGTGTATTTTGTGAGAAATTTATGAGTTAATTAGATTTTAAAAACTCATGTTTACACATTTATAAAATGAAAAATTTTTATTTCTAGGAAAATATTTTCCCTCAATCCAAATTCTGATCATTGGACATGTAAGAGGAAGAAAGAGGGAATTCAATTTTCAAATTCTAGACCTTTTCTAAACAAAAATAAACTAGAGGTTTGGTTTTCAAATACATTCACTTATTTGGAAACGTTCTAGCTACCAAAATTCCATATGCCAATCTACCTCCCAAGAAATCCATTTAGTACACCATTGGTTAGTTTTTTGTCTTCCTATATTCTTTATCAACCTCTTCTAGTGATTCTTGAAAGGTGGATACTTAAATCCTTCCTAAAAATTTGAGCTCTAAAATGACAAGACATACAAGGTCATTTTAAGTCATTCTTCTATCCAATTATAAAAACCAAGTGAATATTGAACTACATATTGATTTTTGTCCCATAGAACAACAAAATCTAAAAACTCTTCAAGGTCTTCAATCTTCTCGTAAAGTTAATTTACATGTCTTGATCAAGTCGAACAACAAAGAAACATTCAGTGACAACACCAAAATATACAACTTCTTCAACATATTCTAAACCATCTTCAAAGTCAATATTGTGTGCATCAAATTCCTCAGCAAGGTCATTAATGGAGTCATCAATGGTGCATCAAATTCATGCACCATACTTTGAATTTGTGAAGAAATTCATGAAACATCAAAATACATGCAAGGCCTTAATTGGATAAGAAATCTAACCATCTATTAGAAAACCAATTGCATCTTATTTTCAACATCATTTTCCTTGTCCAATGGGCCTTTGAATTTTTGCCTCATTTATTTAAAAACTCATGTTTACACATTTATAAAATGAAAAAAAATTATTTCTAGGAAAATCTTTTCCCTCAATCCAAATTCTGATCATTGGACATGTAAGAGGAAGAAAGAGGGAATTCACTTTTCAAATTCTAGACCTTGTCTGAACCAAAATAAACTAGAGGTTTATTTGAGCTCTAAAATGATATTCCAAGCCTAATTTCATAAAAATTAATTTGGGGATGATCACATTGACTTCCTTGATGACATGTCTATGAATATTAACTACCTTGCACTATTTTTTTGCGTAGGGAAAGAGACACACTCCCATGTCTCAGCATGAAACGTTCTTTGATATTGTTAATGCCTCTAGTGTTTACTTCTACAAGTTCTATAGGCAGAGTCTGTAAAGGGCCAGGTAGCCTATGGATCTCATCTTTTATGAAAGGTGACATATCTAGTAAATGCCCCTACAGTCAATCTCTGGAATGGATCTAAATAGAAGTTATTCATTTTAATATCCATAAAACACAACGACTTTAAGGTAAACTATATACATGTGTCATTTCTCCCACAAACTAAAGTGTATAAGTAGTAAATTTTATACCAAGTGTGATCCCACCATGTAAAGCGCAATTTGGTGAACTTATCATTTTTATAATATCTTTTTCGATTAAAGTTAGTTTCACACATGATCAATTATTGCTTTGAAAGTTGTGTTCTACATAATTTGTGTACACTAAATTACAAATTGATTTTTTGAAATCTATTTTTTGTAAATGTCGACCAATAGATATATATCATGGAGGATGAAAAATGAAGATCAGCCAAATCCCATATGGAGGTTCAGGGATCGGGGAATGTTCACGGTATTTAAATATAATCTTAAATCTCCATACATGTGTACATATGGAATTGATTTTTTTATTAACTTTGAGTTAATTTAGTTGTTAATAAGTTTCATATTTTAATTTTTAGGAGGTAAGAGGAGAAGGGTTTCAACTCCATCCATGGAGCGTGGCCAAGGATCAACCGGTCGAGGTATGAGTGGTAGCAGGTTGTGAGAAGGGGGTGATATTTATTCCCCCGAAGGCCAATCAACTGCTGCTGGTTCTCAACAGGGTCATTGTGGGTCTGGTTCTCAGTAGCATCATTCTAGGGCTGGTTCTCAGCAGGTTCATGTTGGAGAAGATGTTAACCAACAACATCAAGGTTACCATCAATTTCAATATTTTTTCATTAAATTTGTACAAAATTTTTTACACGTGTTTTTTCTAATACACAAAATTTTATATATATTGATGCAGAGGCTGAAAATGTTCGAGCCAATGGTCAAAATAGACGTAGGGCAACGTGCTACATTCAAGAAGAAGGCTGTCAACCCAGCACAACTTATCCGGCTAAGATTACTGATATACCATGGGAAACCAACATGGCGGAATGCGCCTTACAAAGGTGTGAAAGCCTTCATGAAAAATTGCAAAGAGATCTCGTGGCTTTGTCTCTACCTGCTGAGAGTAGACAAAGCCTCGAAATAGTTACACATTCATTGGGTGAAATGGTAAATGTGTACAAAAATTTGGGGCCAATGACTAATTCGTTTGTAGAACTGATGAGAAAGAGAAAAGAAACAGTGATAGGTCCCGATAAATGGCAGGACATAAAACAAAAAGTTACAAGAGCAGAGGCCAAGTCAATGTTTAATTATAAGGAAGGGCCAAAAAGAAAAATTTTGAAGGTGCAGTATTTCAAGCACCCAGACAAAGCTGGTTATTTGTATGATCGACATCTTGCGGCCTTTGGAAGGCTTCCATGGAACGATGAGGTTCCTGTTTATTTTCCACAAATGTTTTATGCAAAATTTTTTTTGGGTATGAAACCCAACTACAATGAACTTCCTTCAGAATTTTTTGGCCCGGGGAGAGGTCAATTATATCAACGTAAGGGTGCTAAGTGAGATGTGGAGTTGCCTCGCCCTGAGCCGCCATTGGTGAGTCGACCATTTCGAGTCGAAACTCTGCGATCAGAGATGGATGCAACTTCTCAAATAAGTCGAGAAGCAAGAGATGTTATGATCGACAATGTTCATAGCGGATTGAGTGGAGTCGATCTTTGTTTAAATCGACAAAGAGCACATGAAAATGCACGTGCCAATTTTGTTTATCGTATAGATGAGGAGATTTACAACATGAATGTTGAAGATCTCCGAACATATGCAATAAATTGTCGCAATGGTCTGCAAGACCTAATTTTTCATGAGGAAGAGGGCACCAGAACGGTATGTGTTAGTGACCTTAGGGTTTGAAATTATTTTTACATATACATGTGTACAATTTTTAATAAATACATGTGTATGTACATGTATACATTTATTTGTATGTGTACATTAATCTAATTTAATGTATGATTATATGTTAAAACACCATTTGCAGTTCTCAGGCATGATGCGTGATGAAAATTTTAATATTACGTTCGGGACCTCCGGTTCAAACGATGCAGATGGGTATAACCATCATGATATGTTGGCACATGTATGTTAGTGTTTTTTAAGTGACTCTAAAATAAATAATTGTTGCCACACATGTATATATATATATATATATAATTTTATAAAATGTTTTAACAGGTACCGATTCGGTTTGATGTTTTTGGGATGGTGGTACCTTCTTCTTCCTTAGGAGATGTACCTTCTACTTCATTGGGAGATGAGCCACGAGTATGGACAATTTTTCACAAGTTTAAAATTTATGTTTAAAAGTTATATATATATATATATATATTCTACCTCAAAAAGTTCCATTAAAAATTGAGATATATATATATATAGAGAGAGAGAGAGAGAGAGATCTATATTTTGAGTTATTTAAATTTTTTTGAATTTAGGTTCCTATAGAAGATTTCTTTAATCTGAGGACTCTAGCGACGGAGATAGGAACATCCACAGCATTTGAACAAGTTGTCTTTAGTTCCTTTTTTTAATATTATTGAAAATAAGTTTATATATGTACACGTGCATTTTCATTTGAAAGTTTTTAATTTATATAAATTATATATATATATATATATATATATATATATATATTTATTTATTTATATTTATATTTAACTGTACATGTATATTGTATAGTTTACCACTGCAGCTGTTTCTATGGCAGAACCTGTTCATCAAATGGAGAGGGAACCTTACGAGGTATTGCATGATTTTTTTGTTATATTTTGTTTTTTACATGAAGTTCTAGATATATATATTCTCATTCATTTTTAAAACTTCAAATTTTAATGTTCAAGTACATGTGCATTGTGTATGTAGGTTTTCTATTCACAGGATAGGGCGCGGACTGAGACCCTAGTAGGGAAGACGCTAGATCCTCCATTTGATGGACATGATTTACAGTAGATTTGATTTCAAAATTTAGATGGTTTTAAAATTTGTTAAAATTGATACAGTTTGATACTTGTGAGATTTATAATTTTTGGACATATTTTATTACATTGTTATTATATAATTTGTTTTATTTAATTTTTGGATGGTTTTAGTACTTTTGGCATGTGAATGTGAAGTAATGTTGTCATTTGAACTACATTTGGAATGTGATATTTAATGTTAAATGTTTTTGTTGGATAGTTGAATTATAATTGGCATGGCATGTGAAGTTTTTAAAACTCAAGTTTTGGATGGTTTCAATCTACATTTTGTATGTGATATTTAATGAACTTTAAATGTTTAATGTTTTAATGTTGCACAATATATAATCAAAAGGGTTTTAAAACTTAAAGTTTTGGATGGTTTCAATCTACAACTTAAAGTTTTGGATGGTTTCAACCTACATTTGCACATGTGGTAAATTGAAATTATGTTACTTGTAACAAGAAAATCCCCATTGATTTCATTGTATATGTTGATTTCTGATTTGATATAATTGCATGTATGATGGTACATTACTTGTAAAGTCATTGGATTAATAGTGTTCATTGATTTCAGTGTAAGCGCAAAAAATTATTGACAATGTAGGATGATTTGTGTGTTATAATAATTAAACCTAATAATATTGGAGAGCAAGAGAGAAAAGGTATGGTGTTTACTACAAGAGTTCAAGCTAAATATTTAAATGGTTTATGATTTATGATTTTTACTTTCTTTTTAATATAATTGATATGGAAAGATGACAAAACTAATAAGGGTGACAATAATAATAGAAGAAGAAAATAGTTTAAGATTGATCACAATAAATGCTATCTATAAGTGATTACATTCTAATTATTCACATTCTATCATTCAATATTATTACATTGTCACTTCGCATTCAAAAAATTTATTTGATCATTTTCCATTATTAAAGTTATTCTACAATATTTATCATCTCAACAAATTGAGGTAACTAAGAAAATTTAAAATTAAAATGACTTGATAAATCTCAGACATATTTAGCATATTTAAAATGGTTTATTGATAGTTTTTCCTTGGTTGCACATGACTGAAACCAACCTAGATCCATCTTAACTACGGATCTATCAAGCGCCGAGAGGGATCAAATCTCTCGAGGTGCAAACCTTTCCTCAAGTTTTTCACTCAAAAAAGAGGTTTGCACCTCTAGATATTTGATCCCTCTCGGCGCTTGATAGATCCATAGTTATGATGGATCTAGGAAAATAACTTTCTAAAAATAAGTAAGGGAAAAGTAGCATAGGGAATAATTAGGAGTAGATTTAGGGCAAGGGAAAAATTAGGAGTAAATTTAGGAACATGTGATAGTTGGGTGAGATAAAATCATATTTTAATAAAATAATGGGAATTTGTAGGAGAGAAAAATAGTGGATATGACATGTATTTTGGTGAATAATCAAATTTATGGAATTAAACAATTAATTGTTTTTGTATGTGAAAACAAGATTCACACCTAATCCTCACCTAAAATACTAAATTAAACACATTATTATTAAGGGGACGAGGAGCTTTCTAGGTTTTGAGCTCCCCATTGTTAGATGAGTGTTTTAATGGCATTCCAGGTATTTTTGTGAGAACTTATGATATTGTGATATTCTAATTACGAAATAGTGATCTTGAGTACACGCTGGATAATGTAGTAGATAGGAACTTTTTGATAAGGGGAGATTAGGGATGTGACCAAATTCCTATCAGTGAAATTTTTTTTCTTCACCTTCCTATAACTCCATTGTAGCTTTGGGGGCCAAAGGTAAGAAGAGTACCTTGGAATTTCTTGGGTGAAAAACCAAGTAAGTCACCATCTTTGGTCTAGTGCATTGGAATTCATTAAACAATTGGTCATTGGAGCTGCTTCAAGCTAGGAGTGAGCATCGTCACCAACCTACATTCAATATTTTACACTCCCTATGGTGAATGTTACTTTAAATTGATTGACAATATAAGACTTTCAATTTTTTCCGAATGCCAAATGATCTTACAAAGCTATTATTTATAATATCCTAGTAGGTCATTTGGTGACAACTTTTACCGGAAACTTGAAACAAAGAGAATCTATCCTTGGCTAGGACATCATGTAAGATGCCTTCCATAAACAGTAAAATTGTACTTAAAAGCTGAGATTCGGGCAAGTGGGGACAACCACTTGTTATCTCGTCCCTTGGAGGCTAGGCCATATGGGGACCGAATTTGACCTTACAAAATAAAGTGAAATAATTTGTACCATACGGTCGGAAAAAATATACAAGAACAATTAATATAAAAGAAAAATTAATTTCAGTCTAGAATATATATATATCTATATATATATATATATATATATATATATATATATATATATATATATATATATATATATATATATATCCAATACATATAACATTTTTCATCAATGCACATGTATAGAAAAACTACTTTCAGTTGATACTAGAGTACGTGCTTGTACCCAAACAATTTGTAACATGTTCAAACCACAAATAACATAAGCATCTCAATTTTTAGTTGAGTACTGGAAGTTCTAAAACATATTTAATACAAAGATAATAAATTGTTGGACACTTCACTCAGAAAAATTCTAATTGAATTCCATCTTCAATAATCCGCTCATGATCGGATTTTGACATTTTCCATTTCTTAATTTTCGATTTTTTCTTTGATTGAACTTCTATCAACTTTATGCGTGCTGCACACACCAAGTGAATATATTGACAACTTATGGAATCAGGTTCATAGTCTTCAAAGTAAACAAAGTCTCCACTTTGATGAGTTTGTTTGAAAAAATAACCTTTCAGTATAATAGACCCTCTGTCATACTGAAATCCGTGATCATTAAAGTCTTGTAATAATTTCATTTTTCGTTCGGTGCAACGCATCAAATAATACTTCACATTTTCATCGTTGTCAATAGGTGCAATTACAGCAAAAACATCTCCTGCACAATAAAATAAATTTAACATTTAACTATGCATATTTAAATTTATTTCTAGATCTTTAAATCATTAGAAAGTAATTCAAATGTTACCTTCTCTAACAAGATCAAAAACTCGATCACCATCGGATGATATTGTAGTTTCCTCTGATTGCATTTCTTCAAACATTGCAACAGACATTTTTCCCTTTGTATTTAGCTCTGTATGTTTCCAATCGTTCACATACATTTTGTTTTCACAAACGTCATTGGATTTTGTGTTGTCTATGCAAACATCACAAAAAAAAGAATATTTTCTTTTATCCAATGCAAACACATTTGTTGACAACTTTGTTTGAATTGAATGCAATTTTCGAGTCCCTTTTATTGTTTCAACGTCATTTCCAATTGATCTATCTACGTCTCCGATTCCAATATGCCAGAAAAACCATTATATGGAAAATTAGAAAAAGAATTTGTAAATATGATATCAAAATAAAATTAAAAATAATCATTGCATGATAAATGTACAATGTTTAAAATTATATTTCCAATATAAATTAAATTGAATGTACCTTCGCACTTCTCTTGATGGTTTTTTCTCATGGCTTAGAGCAATGATGCACCATTGAACAACTTCTTCAGCATTCACAAGTCAGCGTGCAGAGTGGTTCATTTGATATCTTCGAAGCACTCATTTTATGCATGCTCCTGCACCGTCATGTTATCATTTTCCATGGCTAGTCTCAAAGAAATTCCAACAATGTTTAATGCATGTTTTCTTATGAAGACAACACAACCAAAAGAATGATCGTGCAGATTTGAATTGAACTGCGCATCCATCTGACCATATCTAATGTTCATTGAATGTTATTCCATGATCTTTCAATAAATCATAAATTCTTCCAAAACAATGTTGTACAAAACATGTATCATGTGTACGATCGTCACTGATATAAAAGTGATATTCTTTAATTATATGTCGATTTTCACTCGTGCTTTCTATATGATCGAAATTTTGTTTAGCATGTCTATATAGAATATGGATGAGCATGGAGACTTGGTCAGAATGATAGTATTCACTCTGAATTTTTTTTTGTGGAACAAATGTGTAGTTTTCTGCAAAATCAATCACTGGCAAAATGGTCCCTAGTGGAAAAACTTCACGCGATTTTTTGAATTGCAAGTCTTGCCATCGAGATCTATGGGAACGCTTGGTGTATTTGTAAATTTCTGCCTCAAACTTTCTCAAAAAGTCTATCAGAAAAATTTCGTCTTCTCGTAGTTCGATTCTTTTAACACTATTTGCACCTTGAATCGATGTACCGATATATTCATATCTCTTCCATTTCATTTTCATGTTGGACAATGATTGATCATTTATATCAATACGATATTTGTTTTGAAATTTAGTCAAATTTCCACAATCATCGCATTTTTTACCACCAACACATTTTTTTTTTATAAAATAGTTCATCGCTTTCTCTTTCACATAGAATTTGAGATATGAATTCATGGATAGTGGAAGGAGGAGGTGAATCCTTCCATAATGTTCTACCTAAATCAAGGAATGTGTCATAATATAACTCAAATTCCACATGATAATGGCAACAAAAAGTGTCGCGTACGGTGATAGGTTTTACATACCATGGTTTTTGTTGAACAAAAGCACTGAGTGAAACATGAATTTGACGATTCTCTTTTTTGAACTTGTTGAATAAATCTATCTGAATGGTTTCCAAGAGATATTTTTCATATTCTTTGTACTGATTTCATGCTATTCTTCTTCGCATCACATGTCTTGCAGTTGGTGAAACACGCGAATTGTTCTTCCAATATTCATATATTATTTTTTTTACATTTTCTCCAAGTCTATCTTTGTATGGTTTCCTACAAATAGCTCTCTAACAAGCGATTTCATCATTTACATCTATTTGTAGTCAAAATTTTCGATGTTTGTGCATATTTTTTCGTGAGGTTCCCAGTGCTCGTACCATATATGTTATCAAATGATTCTCTTGAGTACTTGGTGAAACTATTGCCATCTATATTCCTCTACGTATATTTGAAACATCTTTATCTCTAGATCTCTTAATTGACTTTATAGCACTACTCATATTTTTTATCACCTCTTCATTCATTTTTTTATCTTTGGTTGATTTTCGAATACCCAATAGTGTCATCGCTTCTTTTAATTTCCTTAATGATAGGGGACCTTTCAACATTTGAGCATGAACTGTCACTTGCTCATTTAAGAAATACTCTTCAAAAATGTGGTTGACACGATATCATATAACATGGTCAGGTTTTTTATCTCCATATGTGTGAGTGTCAACATTTTCTAACATCTCATTATCGATAGTGATTTCATCTGTACATATTCGAAAAAATAGTACATATTCAATAAATAACTAAATTAATAAATATGTCAATAAATATTATGAAAATTTTAAATATATCAATAGATCATAATATTTACATTTACATACCCGCTTCAATTTCTGCTTGAGGTTGATTTTATTCTTCAATATTTTGAGGAGTATCTCTGTCTGTTTACATTAAACAAAATATTTTTCAAACTAGTTCATCAAATAAAAATTAAGCTTCACATTTTACATTAGGAAAATTTTAAATATATCAATAGATTATAATATTTACATTTACATACCTGCTTCAATTTCTGCTTGAGGTTGATTTTATTCTTCAATATTTTGAGGAATATCTTTGTCTGTTTACATTAAACAAAATATTTTTCAAACTAATTCATCAAATAAAAATTAAGCTTCACATTTTACATTGGGAAAATTTTAAAAATATATCAATAGATCATAATATTTACATTTACATACCTGCTTCAATTTCTGCTTGAGGTTGATTTTCCTCTTCAATATTTGAGAGGGCTTCTAACTTTCTTTTGTGAGATTGTCTCGTTTCTTCTCTACGTGCCTCAGGGTCTCTTTTTCGATCATATTTTCTCACACAAGTTCTTCGATTTCCCATGATAATAGGGTATGAAGTTCAAAAAATTTCCTTCAAAAAATTAGACAATAACTCAATTACAAAAAATATCACAAAAGATTTAATTTTAAAAAATTCAATCTAAATTTTTTGTAAAAAATACATACTCCAATCCAAAACACACACTTTAAAAAATTTGAGAGAAAAATGTTTTAGAAAAATGAAACGAAGCTCAAAAGATTTACTTCAACTCAAAACCCGTACATACCTCTAAGAAATGTCTTCCAAAAAATCAATTTTCTTCCAAGAAATGTTCTTAAACCCAAACTTTGAAGAAACCTCCAAGAAATGTCTTCCAAAAAATCAATTTGCTTCCAAGAAATGTTCTTAAACCCAAACTTTGAAGAAATCTCCAAGAAATGAAACCTCCAAGAAATGTCTTCCAAAAATTCAATTTGCTTGCAATAAATGTTCTTAAACCCAAACTTTGAAGAAAAGTTTTTGAACCCAAACCAAAATCTTTGTAAAATGAGATGAAGTGTGCGAAATGTGCGAAAATTGTGAATCGTTTTGTGGCAATCTATATTGACGCGAAATGTGTTTTAGTAGGGGGCTCCGCAAAATTTTCCGGCCGACAGAGAGTTATACAGTAGTTCGGCCGAACTTTTGATCAAAATTTCGGCCGAACTATTAATACAATAGATTTAACGAGTCTTAAGCGAAAAACATAATTCTGCCGAACTTGGACTAAAAGTTCGGCCGAACTATCGCGTCACCAATTACGCAAAAACCAGGCTCTGAAAACGGTTCTGCAACTTTGGACTGATTAAACTCCATGAAAGGTTGTTAATTAACTGTCAGAACCAAGACAAGCATTTTCAGAATTCAATCTACTTTCAGGAAATATAACTTTTATGGAATTTCATAAACGTTTATTAATTTTAATTATTTTTCTAATAAAATGGGTGCAAACAATTTCTGAGGGTCATTGTGATTCAGTGAAATCAAAATTTTGTATCTCCCAAAAAACATTGTAAAAAAAATTGAAAAAATTATGGGGCATTACATTGGTCCGTTGTTTCTAATGGGTTGCTTTTATATTTTTAGTTTATAACTTATATGTTAAGAAATTTCTTGTGACCAGTTCAAAATAAGCAGTTTTTCGTATTGGACCAGTTCAAAAAATTCTAGCAATTATGATATGCATCCATTAGCTTTGTAAATATGACGAAAACAAAGTAGACTCTGTCTAGATTGTTGTAACACATTTTGTTTTTTCAAAAACACAAATTTTCAATGAATACAACATTGCGTCATAACATGACTTCTTATGAATCCTTTTATTGTTAAGAAACACACACTCAAAGAAATGCTAAGTTGACATATCAAATCTGCATAAAAAAATTTCAAAAAATAAGTAATAGAAAGCTAACAAAATTTCTCACAACTTTTATTTTTATCGCAAAATGAAATTCTACACAGAAAAATTGTTATAGTTTGCAGAAAGTTGAATAACCGAAAAAAATGAAATTTTTTCCTCAAAAAAGGGCAAAAAGTGTAACCCAGCTTCACATTTTCACCCGGAAACAAGTTTATTTGGCAGCTTTACCTTCCAAACTTGTATATATTTTGAAGTTGCAAGAAGCTTTCCAGTTGCCATTAGAAAGTTATTTATGGGGTCAAATGTACAATATAATTACCAAAGCTTTGATTTCCCTTTGTACCAGTTCAAAGATTCATAAGTCCATTGATAAGCTTAACAGATTGCCTGGTACAAATTCCTTTTGCAGTAAGTATGTCATTATAGTGGATGATCCCTTGGTAAGAAAAATAAAGTCAAATAAAAAGGCCAAGAATACTTATAGGAGAAGTCAGCCTTATTCTTACCATCTAAGTACCAAGAAGATCTCTGAGCTTAAGTCACACAAGCCTAGAAGAAAGCCATACAAAAAGCCTTCCAAGAAGGGGTATTATAAGTATACCCCAAAATCTCATTATTATGATATTGATGACATCCGTCCAAAAGATAAGAAGTTAGAACGGATGAAGGCCATACTTGTTGGATTTGTGGAAAGCCAGGACATACATCTAATTTGTGTCTTGAGGCCAAAGAATTCAGAAAAAATCTGGGTAAGAAATCACAGTAGAAATATAAAGGTAAAGGCCAAACATCCACATCCATAGTTAAGACGGAACCTCAATGCGATATCTATGGTTCACCCTTCCACAAGTCAGACAACTACCATAAATTGCTCATGAAACAAGCCCAAGAAGATTCCTCTTCCAGTTCCTCTTCTGATTATTCTTTTGAATCTGAAGAAGTTCATGCTTATTGTCAGTGTAGTGATTCTGAAAACTGTCATTGTGAATGTTCTTCCTCAGAATCTGGTTTTTCCTCTGACAATGATCTTGCAAAAGAATTTTCAGGAAAGTTAAAGGTTCTCATGGCTCAGACTGATGAAGATGAGTTGAAAGTTTTTGCATAGATACGAGCCATGGAAGATGGAGATTTGAAGACACGCCTGCTTGATGCATATATGTAGTCTTCCAGTTTATCCTCCAATTCCAAGCCTGGTAAGAAGCCGTTGTTTGTTGATGCTTCTTACGAAAGAAATACTCGTAGTTATCTCCGCCAACAACAAGATGACAAATTTCGCACACTCACTTTTGGGGAGGTGAGTAGGGTGATACACTGCATGAAGACAGAAATCTCTGCCTTGAAAACCAGAATTTCAGAGCTTGAGAAAGGTAAACAGGTTCAAGCCTCTCCTATTTCTTCTCCTATTTATTCAGGTAGAGTCATAAATTATACTATGCATGGTGCTCCAAAACATACTGAAGAAGTTGAAGTTGCAGAGGGACATCCTGATCCTACTATGGGAATTAGAGATATGAATTTACTTGCTATTCAATATCAACAACATCATGTTAACATTAAAGTCTGGATAAAAGGAAGGATGTTTGATTTGATAGCATTAATTGACTCAGGATCAGATGTTAACATGTTTTCCAAAAAGGTTGTTCCATCACAGTATTGGGTCGCTGCTACCCGCAAGCTCACCGGGTTGGGTAAAATTACCCTTGATTATGAAGTACCTAAAGCTGCAGTCTGTTTTGATTCTAAATGTGTCACATTGAAGTTTGATGTTGGTGACATACCAGTTGACTACATTCTTGGCAATGTGTTTCTTGCTGCAGTTGAGCCTCACGGATCAATGAGGTTTCTCAAATAAGAAAGTTGGATACTTCATTACTGTCAAAGGTAAAAGATTTAATTTGCCTTATGTTTCTAACACCCAAGTTTCTACCATGGTACAGGCCATGCAGTTGGAGCTGCAGAAAACAGAAAATAGTTTTTCAGAACTCAAAGAACACAAGAGTATTCTTAGCATTAAGCAACGGTTGAGTTCTGCAGCAGTTCGTAAACAGATTTCTAAACTTAAAAAAGAGTTTGAAGAACAATGTTGTTCCGGAGAACCTAACGCATTTTGGCACAGAAAGCAGCATTGTGTTGAACTTCCCTACAAAGAAGATTATGTGGGTAGACCTTGCAAATCCAGAGCCATCCCCATGAACAAAGAATATAGAAGGCTCTGTGAAAAAGAAATTGATCATTTTTTAAGCAGAAAGCTGATAAGGGAGTCTAGCAGCCCTTGGAACTGCTATGGCTTGTATGTGAATAAACGAAGTGAACAGATTCAAGGCATTAATTATTTGTGGTGATTTCTTTATTAAAATTCGAATTTTCAGTGATTTAACAAAGTAATTTTTCTTTAGAGTTTGAGTCCAACCTTGGGAAAGATTGAATTTGCAAAAATACCGGTAAATGGAAAATAAAAGGGGTAAGCAGGTTTTTGAGAAATATTTAGTCTTCCATGCTTCTTAGCATGTCAGGAAAACGGGCATGCATAAATTCCAACTGTCAAATACAGCAGTACATCGAGAAAAATGGGCATCACAAGTTCGTGCTGTCAAATACGAGCAAAATTCTCTATGACGCACAAAATGACCATCAAATTCCATCCCTGCAAGTTCCATGTGACACCATAAAGTTTATGGTAAGCTTTTTAGCCCAACGAAAATAGAGCTGAATATGGATATAATCTCAGCTATGTATACCTATCTTTTCGTCTTGATAATAATAATAAAAAACACTTCACGAGATAAAGATAAATAAATTGTCAAGGATAAAGGTTGAGTTTAATGTCACTCCCACTTAAATTTGACCTTAATGTTGACGTATGCGGTGTGCAGCTGAACATTCTGATATTGTTTCTTTTGGAATAAGATATGATTTCAGCTATGTAATATTTTTTATTTTATTTTAATAATAAATAAATAAATAATTTAAATTATAAAAAGTTTAATATTAAATTAAAATATTTATATAGAATATAGTTTATTTAAAAAAAATAATAATATAAATTTAATTTAATTTTTAATTTATTAAATTTGAAAAATAATCAAATCTATTGATATACAAATTTCTTTTCATTTCATCTCCCCATACTCTTTATAGATCTTTAGCTAAGATAAATCTGATTTAATAAAACTATTTTGGCAGCCACAAATTCATAGCCGCCCTGTATTTTTAAAGACAAGATGGGGACACCAGCTTACTCTTTATAGATCTTTAGCTAACACAAATCTGATTTAATAAAACTATTTTGACAGCCACAAATTCATAGCCGCCCTGTATTTTTAAAGACAAGATGGACACACCAGCTTACTTTTTGAACAGCTATTCACTTTAATTATTTGATTGCGATCAATAAATCGATGTGTGGTAGGCTTTCCACTTGCAGTATTTGTGGCAGTCTCACCATTTATGATTACCCATCTTATTTATTAAAAAAAAAATCAATGCTGGATGGCCGCAGTCTTCGTTATAAACCACGTTTTAATGGAAAAAAGAAAATTACAGTGTTAGAACCCATTATAACTATTAAGAAACGTCTAAAAAATCACGTAAGGTCAGGCGCACAATATGCTATAGATGAGATATTAATAAAATATTACGTTAAGGTCCCGTACAATATTGTGAGAATAATCTAGAAATAGATTTAGTTTTGGTTTGTTGTACGAGAGTGTGCATTTAGAAATCAGTTCCATCTATTCAGGGTTGTTTCCTCTTCTTCAGGAAGATTAGGTGAGTGAGTTTCTTATTTAAGGATGATGTAATTGAGCAATTATAATTCATTGTGTTGAGTGAGCTTGTCTCACGTTTGCTGGTGTTTCTGCTGTGCGTTTGTTTTTGTAATTTGGTATCAGAGCTATTTATGCTGTCTGCGCCTCTCTTCTCTTCGCGGGCAGTGATCTGCCATTAGAGTGTGCGCAGAGCGAAGTTGCCCAACCTACGTCCAAGCAAAGAGCAGACCATCCAAGAGCGTTTCCAAACAGCGTATTGTTTCATCCGAGTTTTTAAACCAGCGTTGCTGTAGGTGCAACTTACGTGGGAATTTGAGCAGCACATGATTGCTGCTCCCTCCTTCTCAGCGTACGTGCAGTCCAAGAATTTCCATCATAAGCGTGCATCTGCTGGAATCAAGACGGAGGTATTTTTTCAGCTGTGCGGTGTTCGTGAAGTGCGTGGAGGCATCACCCTGCCAGAAGTCGAGTTTCCTGTGCGTGGTGTTTTTTGCTGAGCAGCGGCAAAGAAAAATCGGTTTGAATTGAAATCGAACTGAACAAGTTTTTTTTTAAACGCTGTCAGCAAAATTATTTAAAGTATTTTTAAAGTGTTGAATTCGTTATCACATTGAGTCAGCAATTGATATCAGTTTTTAAACGCTGTCAGCAAATTTCATAGGTCGAGAGTTCGTGCCTCTCTCTCACCCCACCACAGTTCCGGTATTTTTTTGCTGTGGTTGGAGCGGATCTTTCCCACATACATCTGCGTGGACGGTAACATTCATAGGTCGAAGATTGGAAACACCCACTTCAACCTTTGCGCCTCTCCTGACAGATTCGTGCATTGTCGATGAGCCTGTCTTATTTCATTTATGATTTCGGTTGTTGCCTATTTGATTCTTCTATCAGTCGACCTGTGTTAAGTGCAACAGTTTTGTGTGGCAGCGAATCTTAAAGGCATTTTATTGTTTTTTTTTTGCTTGGAGGTTGAACAAATTTATATTTGTTCTGAGTATTTTAAAAAAAAAAGCTCACAAGTTTTTGAATTTGGTCATTCGTGGAGAAATGGCTAATCCCCTTGCAGATACATATTTAAATGAGTCTTCAAAACTTGATGGAGAAAATTATGTCAACTGGAAATTTAAGCTCATAACTGTACTGGAGGCATACAATCTCTGGACGATTGTCAAAGGTGACGAGCCCAAGCCTCAACCTCCTGCTGCCACTCAAGACTGGGAGAAGCGTGAAATGAAAGCAAGGGTGCTGCTACGCATGTCAGTGAAGGACAATATTATTCCTCACATTCGGGACTGTGAAACTTCCAAGGCGACTTGGGACACGCTTAAAGGTTTGTATGAAACGACTAATGCAAACCGTATTTTATTTTTAAAAACAAAGCTACTATCTATTAAAATGGAAGCCCATGAGACCATTAGCAACTTTGTTTCCCGAATTAAAGACCTGAGTGATAAACTAGGTGATATTGGTGAAAAGGTGTCTAGTACAGACTTGGTAACTGTTGCTTTAAAGGGGTTAGGTCCAGACTATAAAGTATTTATTTCAGCTCTCTCAGCTAGACCGACACCTCCTACATTTGAAGAATTGGCTGGAATTCTTCTTCAAGAAGAAGAGCGCATGAAAAATTTTGACCTGTTCTGATTTGGCTTTGACTGCAAGAGGCAAACGACCATTCCGAGGGAGACCATGGGACAGGAACAGAGGCCGATTTCAAGCAAAACAGAAAGGTATGGCACCTCCTGATTCTTATGTTAAGAAAAACATTGAATGTGATTATTGTGGAAAACCTGGACATCTGGCTAAAGATTGATATAGGAGAAAGAATAATGAATCAAATCAAAGACATAGAAGGCATAATGGAAATTACATAAACAGAGACACATCAGTGAATGATGGATTTAAAAATCTTAAGTTATTTCTTTCTGATGCTGCATTATCTGCTGAAACTGATGATGAGAATGCATGGTTCATCGATTCTGGTGCATCTGCACACATGACTTGTAATAAAGAATGGTATGATAAATATTATGAGAAATCTGATGGTACACACATTTACCTAGGAGATGATAGGTCACTTAAAGTGCAAGGCTATGGCATAATAAATGTGTACTTACCTAATGGACAAATGCGACAGATTCATAATGTGATGTATGTACCTGCTCTCAAAAAGAATTTGATATCTGTTTCCACTATCACTGATAATCATTTAAAAGTTGAATTTGGTAAATTGGGGTGTATAGTGAAAGATGTTCAGGACCACTACAAGGTTGTTTCTACAGGTACCAGGGTTGGAGGATTATACAGATTGGATGTGACAGTGAAGCCCCATGTTGCATTGACATCCAAAGAGACATCGACAGTAGAATTATGGCATCACAGGTATGGGCACCTAAATTACAATGATTTATCGTTGTTGCAAAGGAAATCAATGGTTGAAGGTCTTCCTGTTATGAAGTGTGAACATTTACCATGTGAAGCTTGTGCACTTGGTAAGCAGCATAGAGAAGAGTTTCCTGTTCATACCGAGAAACGAAAGTATGATATACTTGAATTAATTCACACTGATGTATGTGGACCTATGCAAACTAGGTCTCTTGGTGGTGCTTCATACTTTGTTATTTTTATTGATGATAGATCTAGGTATACCTGGGTCTATTTCATTAGAAGGAAAAGTGACATATTTGAGTATTTTAAAGAGTTTCGAACTATGGTTGAAAAAAAAACAGGCAAGTGCATTAAAATACTCAGATCTGATCAAGGGGGTGAATATAAGTCAAAGGCATTTAACACCTATTGTAAATCTAATGGAATTCAACAACAGTTCACAGTGCCACATACCCCTCAGCAAAATGGTGTTGCTGAGCGATGGAATAGAACCTTGGTGGAATCTGCTTGTAGTATGCTGCAAGGTAAGAACATCTCTAATGGTTTCTGGGCAGAAGCCATTAACACTGCTGTTTATCTGAAGAATCGATGTCCCACTAAGCAATTAGTTTTTCAAACTCCTTTTGAGGTTCTTCATGGTTATAAACCTAATGTGAGTCATTTCAAAGTCTTTGGATGTACTGCTTTTGCTCATATTCCTAAGGCTAACAGAAGAAAACTTGATGCCAAGTCAATCAAGTGTGTTTTCATTGGATATTGTACGGATCAGAAGGCCTATAAATTGTTTGATCCAAGTTCCCATAAACTATTTGCAAGTCGTGATGTGTTGTTTCATGAGCAGGCTAATAAAAGTAATACAAAGAATGATGCATGGCATATATCTAATGATGCACATGTCAAACTTGATACTTTGATTAAGCAGGAACAGGAACAGGTACAGGTACAGGTACAGGTACAGGATCAGGATGATAGCAGCAGTATGAGCACATCTAGCAGCAGTGAGTCATCACAAGGGGGTGATTCACCTCAAAGCCGACGAATCATGGATGGAACACCCACAGGCATTGAAGCACCAAGAAGATCGTCCCGACAGACTCAGCTCCCTGCAAGGTATAGAGACTATGCCTTAATGTCTAATATAATGAATGTTGAAGAACCACTTGATTATGAGCAGGCTAAACAACATGAACCATGGATTAATGCTATGAATGATGAGTATGCTTCTCTTATGAAAAATCAAACATGGGAATTAGTGGAACTTCCTGAAAATAAAGGTCCAATTGGAAGCAAATGGTTGTACAAATTGAAATTTAAAGCAGATGGTACAATTGATAAATTTAAGGCAAGATTAGTAGCAAAAGGATATGCTCAAAAGGAGGGAATTGATTATGAAGACACTTTTGCACCAGTAGCTAAGTTGAATACAATTAGATTACTGATTGCCTTAGCCACAAAACATAATTGGAATATACATCAATCGGATGTCAAATCTGCTTTTCTAAATGGTGATTTAAAGGAAGAAGTTTATTTGGTTCAACCTGAAGGGTTTGTCAAACAGGGACAGGAGCATCTGGTTTGCAGGTTAAGAAAGGCATTGTATGGTTTGAAACAGGCACCGAGATCATGGTATGTAAAGATTGATACCTTCTTTCTTCAGAATGGATTTGTGAAAAGAAAGAATGATCCTAACTTGTATGTTAAGAAAGATGAAAAAGGAAATGTTGCTTTAATATCTTTGTATGTGGATGATCTCATAATCACAGGGAGTGCTCACAAGTTAATTGAAGAAATTAAAGTACAGTTGTCACAGGAATTTGAAATGAAAGATTTGGGTGAATTGCATTACTGTTTAGGAATTGAGGTATGGAGAGAGCCTGGTAAAACTTTGATCACTCAAAGCAAATATACAAAGGAGATTCTTAAAAAGTTCAATATGACAGATTGCAAAGCTATGTCAACTCCCTTAGAACAAAATGCAAAGTTGTACAAAGAAGATGGAACGAAAGAGGCAGATGGAACATTATATCGTCAGTTAGTGGGAAGTTTGAACTATCTCACCACTACCAGACCAGACATTGCATATTCAGTCAGTATCCTTAGTCAATTCATGGCTAAGCCTTCAGGAAATCACTGGAATGCCGCAAAGAAAGTTCTCCGATACTTAAAGGGAACAGTGAATTTAGGTATTATGTATACTGATGAATCTGATGTTGCACTGACAGGTTTTTTTGATTCAGATTGGGCAGGAAATCCAGATGACAGACGATCTACCTCTGGCTATGCATTTCATATTGGATCAGGGGTCGTATCTTGGAGTAGTAAGAAACAGCCAACTGTTTCTTTATCATCAACAGAATCAGAGTACAGAGCTTTGACCAATGCCACCTGTGAAGCTATTTGGTTGCGGAGAATTCTTACAGATCTTGAAGAGGCGCAAAGTGGTTCAACATGTATCAATTGTGATAATCAGAGTGCTATCAAATTAGCACATAATCCAATTTACCATGCTAGAACAAAACACGTTGAGTTACAGTACCACTTTGTACGTGAGAAAATTGAGCCGAATGAAATTGAATTGATATTTTGTAATACCAAGGATAATGTGGCTGATATATTTACTAAGCCCCTTGGTAAAATCAAATTTGAAGTTTTTAGAAGTCAGTTAGGTATTGTAGAAAATCCATTTCTCCATTAAGGGAGGATGTGAGAATAATCTAGAAATAGATTTAGTTTTGGTTTGTTGTACGGGAGTGTGCATTTAGAAATCAGTACCATCTATTCAGGGTTGTTTCCTCTTCTTCAGGGAGATTAGGTGAGTGAGTTTCTTATTTAAGGATGATGTAATTGAGCAATTATATTCATTGTGTTGAGTGAGAGCTTTGTCCTTCACGCTTGTCAGGTGTTCTTGGCCGTGTATTTTTGTTAATTAATATAGCTTAATTAAAGTAGTCATACTTTTCGTTCCCATTTATCCGGTACCTTAAGTGACCAAATTGCTTTGTAACACTAAAAGTTGAATCAAACTTTGACTAATAACGATTTGGTCCATTCCCTCAATAATACGTTTTGAAAGTAGGCCAAGGAATTATATGATTGATTGAAACTAAGACATGGAATAATATGACAATTTCACACTCAAACATTATTTTGATGCAAATTTGTGAAAAGCAAATAATTTATTTTATTTAAATTATTTTATATATTTATTATAAAATGCTATAACATTTTACAAAATAAAATTATTTTATTTTTCAAAAAAAACATATATCAATATTTTTTTGATATAAAATTCATTACTGATAACATTAATGGTAAATAAAAAAATGTTAATAAATATGATTTTTTTTATGTAGCATAATTTGATTGGAGGTTAGAAAAATTTATACTTTATTTTATGTGGTCAGTATGTCAATTTGAAAATTAATTAAATAATTTATTTAAATAATTTATGTTAGTAAGAAAAAAATTATTTTATTTAAATTATTTTATATATTTATGATAAAATGCTATAATATTTTACAAAATATTTTTATTTTTATTTTTCTAAAAAACCATTTATCAATATTTTTTTTATATAAAAATCACTACTGATAACATTAATGGTAAATAAAAAAATATTAATAAATGTAATTTTTTTTGTAGAATAATTTGGTTGGAAGTTAGAAAAGTTTACAGTTTGTTTTATGTGGTCAGTATGTCAATTTGAAAATTAATTTGGTAAACTTTTTCAATTTGGAGTTTATTGTTTTGTATTTAAGTCCCATTACAATTATAAAATTGCATTGATTTGTACTTAATTTACATTGTAATTATATTTATATATCTTAAATTTATATTATTAGTACTTTAATTTACATTATAATTATATTTCTCCAATTACATTTATATTATTAGTTTTTCTCAAGGTAAGATTATAGCAATAATTTCTTTGTTAACTTTAATAGTTTAGTGTTGATTTCTTTAAAAATTTGAGCGTTGATCTCTTTAAAAATTTGAGTGTCTTATTTCATTTTTTAACATGTCTTTAATTTTCATTAGGATCATTGTTGGCATCTTGTGACGAAAATTAAAAAATAAATAATCCAAACCAATTTTTATTAATTAACTTTTTCCAATGTTTAATTGTAAATATAAAGTTAAATTTAATAACATTGATTTAATTTTAATAACATTAAATACTACTTTTGATTTAAGTTAAATTAAGAAATATATACTAAAAAATTAATTATAAACCAATAACATAATGGCTATATAAGCTTAGTACATTTTTAATGTAAATTATGATTATATGAAATTATATAATAATAAATCTTAAGAATCATAAAAAAATATAGATATTTAATGTAAATAATTAATTGTAAGTGAATAGATAATATAACGTTAATAAAGTAAAAAATCATAACAATTTTTCAATTTTAATGAGGATTATAGCTAGCATCTTGTAATCAACATAAAAGAAATCAATAATTCGAACTAATTGTAAATATGAATATAACATAATTTAATATGGTTGTATTAATCTAATATACTTTATTATTTAGAAATATACATGTTAAAGAATCAAATAGAATAATATTTTAATTAAAAGTTATTTTTATTTATTTAAATAAAATTAATTGATATCACTTTTCATTAAATTTAAATTAGAGAAATATGCCTAAAACAAAGAAAAATGTAATTATAAAATGAAATCTTTTAGTTAAAGTAAAAAATAAATAAATCAATAATTTAAACTAATTTTTATTAATTAACTTTTTGTATTGAATAATTTTAAAGTCAAATATAATATAATATTAACATATATTTATTATATCATAAGAATGACTAACTATATAAATACATTTTTTTGAATATAATTAAGAAAAAAATGCCCACAAGATGCTAAAAATAATAACCAATTATCATAGTAATTATTAATTAGAAAAGTCATATTATTAATTATAAAAGTCATATGAAAATAAAGTAAATTTAACCGAGTTAGGAAAGAAAGATTAAAAGATTCTAAATATGAATAACTATATACAAATAAAATTATTGCAGCAAAATTAGGAAAGAAATGCTAACACAATTTTAAAAAGTGATAACTAAATAATACCTATGTGTCTATATAAGCTCAATTAAATGATACATAAATTAAATAAATACATGAATTTATAGGTGATTATATAATATTGTAGAGTAATAAGTTTTAAGAATGATGAAAAATTATTTTTAATCCAAATAACTGATTGTGTATAACATAATATTAATAAAGTAAAAAAATCAATCATTCAAACTATTTTTTTATTAATTAGTTGTTTTTACTAACTAATTGTATATATCAACATAAGTATTGAGTGTTGATTTAACATATCAAAAATATACTTTATAGAATTAAATAAATAGAATATCTTAAGTAAAAATACATATTATTTATTTAAATAAAATTAATTGATAATATTTTTAACTAAATTATTAAAAAAATATTTAAAATAAATTAAAATAAATTTTCTGATATAAAAAATAGGAAAAAGTAAATTATAAAATTAAAATAAATTTTCAAAAAAAATAGTTAATAATAAGAAAAAAGTGAATTATAAAAAATAAAAAAAATATACTTTTGACATAACAGTTTTGTCTGATTATGTTACTTTCCTAAATATCTTTCCACAATCTATGAATGTCTTCCTTCTAATATGAAAAATTCCAGAAAACATGAACAAACTAACTAATTAAACTAAAATAATAAAAATAAAATAAAATAAACTAACTAACTAAACTAATTAAAAAAATAAAAAATAAACAAACTAACTAACTAAACTCATTAAAAAAAAAAGAGCCGTTTGATCTTAGTGAGAAATTTTGGAAATTAATTTTTATGGACGTTTATAGTCAGTGTAGAAATTAATATTATGTTTAATATTTCAATAGGTTAAGAATTTGATTTTATTCATTAGTGAATCTTTCCTTATACCTGTGACTTCTCTTTATTGTTTTTACTATATTTTGTTACATAAAGTCCATATTACCATTTGGTTATTTCATTAGTCTTTCACGGCAAGGATTCAGTGATGGTAAGAAGACTTGCAGAATGTTTGCACATGAAAGTAGTCAACCAATTTTTTTCGAGAGTATCGAAGTCTTGCTCCTATGTGGAGCGTCCGTCATGTTGTATTCCTTGTGTTGTTGTAGGTATTCAGTTTTTTTCCAAAACAATTTTAATTTTTAAAAGCCATACATATATTTTATAAAAAACATACATATATTCTTAATAGTATCATGTATTTTCAAACAATTTTAATGAGAATATGGAAACATTTCATTGTAAAAATATTTCAAAAGAATTATGCTTGCAATTGTATCTTCAAGGTATTCTTTTGTTTTCCCTTAATTATTTTAATTTTCAAAAATTATATTTATATTCTTAATTTATTTATATTTTTAATTTTTATAAGAATTATGTATTTTTAAACATTTTTTAAGAGAATATAGAAATATTTCGTCGTAAATATTTTTCAAAAGAATTATGCTTGTAATTGAATCTTTATATCTTTATTTCAGAGTATTATTTTCTAATATGCATACATTTTCTAATCCTATTTTATTTAATAAATAGTTTTAACTCCTGACTTCTTCATCTATTTTTTATTTAATTAATTGAGTTTTTTTAAATAAATAATTTTGATTGTCAATTTTCTTTATTTAAATTCTATTTATTTTATTTATATTTTTATAGTTTTTAATTGTTATAAATATTTTTTTTGGATTACTAAAATTAATGTAGTTTGTAAAAAATTTTTAATTTTATAAATTTGTAAAATAATTACTTGTTGATGTAAAAAATTGTAGAGTATTTCTCATTTTTCAGTGAATTATTTTTCATGGTAACACAAGGCTATGTTTTCTGGTGAACAAGTAATAGCCAAAGTAACAATGTCATAAAACTACAATTTGATATATAAAACTACATATCTTGTTCAAATAATCCAACTCTTCATATTTCCTTTAATAACGTTTCATGCATTTTTTCTTCAAACCTGTGTCTAAGCATGTAATAATTTTTGTTTTTCAAAATTTATAGTTATATCTATACAAATCTTATAAAAAAGTAAATAAAATTTTAAAAAATCATAAGAATACCATTATAACAATATTCAACTAAAGAATTAGTTATGAAATCATGATTAGTTAAAAAAAAAAAAAACAAGCTATATGTCTTTCTTTCTATGCTTTAACCTTTTTAAATTTTTTGGTGTAATTGTAAATTAAACAAAACCAATTGCAAGGTAACCAACACTATAAAGTATTCATTCAAATTAATAAAGAACTTAATCATATGTAAATATTCTTATTTTTCCTCAAAATTGTATTAAGTATCCACCAAAGTAAGGTAAAATGTAAAAAGTTTGATCCTTCTACATAGTGGCACAAGAAGGAAAAAAATTTAAAATCCATATATTAGTTCATCTATTACTATAGTTTCCATGACAATGTTTCATATATTTGGATTGATTTCATGATATTAGTTCATCTTTGTGCTTTTGGTTTATAGATGTAGCAGTGTAAACTATATGTCATTATTGAACTTTGCTCAAAATTTTAATGGGGTGTTTTGATAATTTTCCGCTATAGTTTCCATGACAATGTTTCATCTATTTGAATTTATTTCATAATATTAGTTCATCTTTGTACATGTACATTTTGGTTGTGTTTTGATCATTTTTGAGATATTAATTCATCTATTGCTATAGTTTCCATGAAAATGTTTCATCTATTTGGTTCCAGGATATTAGTTCATCTTTGTACATGTAGATTTTGGTTTATCACATGAAGGACTCCAATATATATGTAATTATTTAACTTTCTTCAAAATTTTAATGGTATGTTTAGATCATAACATATTTAATAGAAAAAAAAATCTATATTTCCATATTTTACCAACAATATTATTTAAAGAGGTAAAGCTTGATTAGTATCTAATTGAAATTGATGTAATAATAGTAATTTTTTATTATTGTAATAATTTTTTTAACTTAAAGAGAAATATAATAAATTTTGTTTTAGATTTATATTGGATGTTATGTATATAGTAATATGGATAAGTTTAATTAACATATGTGAAATTAAATTTAAGTAAACATTAGTAATATGGTTGAAATAATATATTTAATATTTATTTTTAATACAAATATATACTCTTTAAAAAAAAATTATTTAATGTAAAAAAAAATAGCTATATTAGGAGTTTATGTTACTCTTTTTCTATATACATGTCAAAATTATCTTAAATGATCTAAAGTCCATTCAGAAATCTCTATATAAAAAATTACCACAACTTTTAAAATAGAAAGTTGAAGTTGTCCAAGATGTTTCTGTAACATACACTAGTACACATTAAAAAAAAAAATCTTTTAACTTACCTTAAGGTAATTATAACATATAATTCTTCATGAGTTTTCTACCTTGGATAAGATTTCAAATGTAAATAATTACGTTACGCTACTAATCAAAACAATTAATCATAAAACCACTTATTAAAACAAATATATATAGATTATGGAATAAACTATGGATTATTCGATTCATAAAATATTCTTGCTATGAATATTATAGCACCTCCGTAACTATAGACAAACCTCTGTAATACTTGTCCACTCGATTTTAATGAGGTTATAGTTAGAATGTACTGGTGCATTTATGTTTGATTCCGAGCTTAGATTTTCCAGCAAGAGCTGTAAGTTTTACATAGTTGATGGTGTCACACCTTCAAATTTTTTTTTTTTCTTTTCAAACCCTTTGAACTTGAAGTAGGGTCAAGAGATAGTAAGATTTTTAATTTAGTTGTAAACATAACTTTATACAATTTCCATTTTAAACATTCTTATGTCCAAAATCTATTTACAAAATTGGGATAACAATTATCCCCTTTTTGGCACCCTTATATATATAAATAGAGGCACTTTACTCTCTTTACTAACTTTAATAACTTATATATATATATATATATATATATATATATATATATATAACTTTAATAACTTATATATATAACTTATATAAACTTCAATAACTTATATATATAAATGGTGACATACTAACCCACTTTAGACATTCATATAAATATATGTATATCAAAATCGAAATCAATAGTCCACGGTCAAAGGAATGTTTTTATATATTACAAAATGGATTATTTATGTTTCTCACCATGTATATCGGTGCTACGTGTCTGTACACTCATATATGAGCACAATTTTTGCCATCTACCTGTCACTAAACCGTGAATATGTTCGGCCCCGCGTAGAATTTTTTGTCACATCTACCGGCGTCGGGTATTCATATAACCACTATTTTAAACAAACCCTAACCCGCTCGAGCTTCTCCTACTCGGTTTCGTGTGTTTCCAGTTATCGAAATTGTTTTGTTCAAAGTTTAATCGTAAATGACGTTTTTCGTGTTATGACAGTGTTGCGTGCAGGAAGATGAAGGAGTGGGTACAAAAGAAATCCATCTTTTGGGCTGGGACAGTTGCACGCGTCCCTCCCTCTTTCGCCACAGGCTTACAGACTTCCGATCGACATGCTTTTGGTTCAGGATCGGAATGGCTCATTTCCAAAACTGTACTACTCCTCCTGAGCAAGAAACCCCGGCTCATCGCAAACTGGAGGAAGGAATGGGAAGGGTCATTTCGGTAGCGATACACTCATGAGTTCGCCGGAAATATGCTGGTCAGGTACATTGAAACAATTTTAAATAATATTAAACTTACAGTCTGGTATCATGGCTACCGCTCGGCTTGATTCTCAAAATCCTTCTTGGGATTTCGTAAAGCGCAGGGTCGCTGAAGTGTTAATGTATCCCTCCTTGCACGTACGTTTGTCGAGTTGTTTCTAGGGTTTCTATTTCCCATTATTAACCCTTCTTTGCCACAGGATTCATTACGTTTCTTCTCGCCCCTTGCGTCTAGTATTATTTCTCTCAAGCTTTTCGGGGTTTCAGGTTGTCTTTTTTTTCCGGATGTGCATAGCCGGTTTGAGTTCCACCGTCGACAGGCTGGAATCTCTCACGTAAGTGATTCTTATGAGGCGTTGCATGTTTGTTATGTAACCTGTGATTTATGTTCCAGGTTTTTGATTGACATATTGAGATTCCCGTCTTAGAACTACTTAAGGGTTTACTAGAAGATTGTTTCATGTCTGCAGATTTCCTTCGCGGCAGAAGGTCTTTTTTTTCATTTTACATTTACCCTACTCTCTGCGTGTTAACCAGGTTTGTCGACCATTTCTTTTATCTTTTTATGGCACAGCGGTATGGTTTTCCTTTCACGCTTATATAGCTGACTTTAATTTTTTCGGCTATCCTGGTGTACAGGTTTCCTGTTCACCGATTCGTCAAAAGGTGATTGGAGGAGCAGCTACGATCGTCGAATACCTTTTTAATAACTAGAGGAGACTCTGTTTACTGAGATTCTACTGTAGGAGGGTTTGTCATTCGGGATCATTCCTCTGTTGGTCGCATGTCGTCTTACCGAGTTCAGGTTAAGTAACCTTGCGCCAGAGTACTCGACAATTTTCCTAAATTTATTCACTCACAGACTCCCTTCGTTCTCTGGTTATGTTGTTTCGATTTCCATTCATGTAGTGAAATCTCATTTCGTCTTTCATATACATATAAACCCTAAGGATTAATCTACGATGTTGTTATGAGTTCGACGTCTTATTTAATCACAAAATTTAACCAATCATCTTCCCAACTTCAGCGTTTATATGCTGCAGGGGATAATTAGTTCCATACGTCTGTATTTAATTTTTCCCTTCATCTGCTAACCGCAACTGTTACGTCATGGTTTATGGCTCGAAGATTAATGCCGCCTGTAGAATTTCTGTTTATACCTATGTTTTATCTGTATATATATGTTTTATACCTTAACTTCCTATTCCGGTTTGAAATTAAATCAATTAAACCATTCAGGTAGCTATGTATTTCGTTTATATCCACCTAAATATATTCGATGTCGTTCTTGTTTAATAGTTCATCCGAAGTGGGTTTAAATTGGAAATCGATTTGTCACCACCGGAATTTGGAAGTTGCGACTGAATTGTATGAACAAAAGTCGTAATGGTTTGACTCGGTGCTCCCATATAACTCATGGTTATGCTACAACAGTGATAGAAATGATGAAGCAAAAGTAATCGTAGTTCGTATTTACGTGTATGTTTAATACTACAGGTTTAAAATATATATATATATATATATATATATATATATGCATCGTCGTTTTATTTTACAACTGTTCCTTTTCATATCAAGTTTAAAAATGACTCAAACGCCGTGAACAGAAATCTTTGTACAACTCGGAAGTCTTGAATTAACGCAGGTCCAATGCATAATAATGTAAATAATCACCATGGATTCGTATAGTTTGACCACTCATTTATTTCGCATAGTTATAGTTTTCATATCGATATTATTTCCAGCCACTACTCATTGGTAATTGTTTATTGACATGTGCTATTGTGCTAGCTCTCGGCGCTTACCTTTATGGTTGTTTTGCATATATATATTCGTAAATGGAGTAGTGTACATTAATTATAAGTTAAGTTTTGATATTATATAGTTATTTCAAGGATTAGAGGTAGATCAAGAATGCCATATACACTTTAAAGGCTATAAATAATATAGCACTTCTATAGAGTAGAAGTTCTTCTTAAGCTACAAAATTTCGAAATGCATACTCTAATGTTTTTCTTCTGTTTTATTATACCAGGTAAATTGCAATGCTAATACAGTATTTTTCTAACATACATATGAGCATATACTTTCACCTTTGTATAAATACATGTAATACAAGTTAATATTTAATTTTCTGTGGAGACTAAGTACCTTCAGATTTAAACCGTCTTTGGTTTAAAGTTTCTGTGGGTTTCTACTCTACGGATTACTGGTCTACAACTAAACAGAGTCTGGAAGGTGAATGCCTAAAGATAGATTATGTTAAATGTAGTACTAAAATTAATCATACCATTCCATTAAATTTTATATGTAGCCAATTCATACTAATTTAAATAGAAGAGCATCAAATTTACAGACATACCATTCATGCAGTAGACCAACCTCCCAACCGTAGAGTTCTATTTTTCTCCCAGAACTCACCCCCGAGCTGAGACCAACTCCACCACAGATCAACCTCTTGATATGCTTAGGAGTAGCTTATTTAAGCTATTTTCCCCAAGCCTGTTTCTAATTCTGCGTCCAGAATAGCAGGATGCTTTTCTTCCTGTTTTCCTAGGCTTCCCATTTTGGGATTCTTTAAAGCTGTTTTATGCTTTTCCTCAGCTTTTCCAGCTTTCCACCTCTTCCCAACTACTTTCCTCATCATTGGGGAAATTTAGATTCTTCCTCAAATCTAAATTATAAATAATTCCCTTCAAGGATTTTCTGAAGGGGTTTAGGGGAATACTTGCCTTATCCATCCTCATGGATTTAGCAAGTGGTCTCTAAATCTCATTCTTGGTCTATATGCACATCAGAAAGTTTATTTATTTCTTCAACTAAAATATTGAATTACGTCCACAATTTATCTATCCCTTGGGGTCCACTCCCCTTAGGATTAAAGTTCAAATGTCAAACTTTAAAATTTCAACACATAAATTGGTGGTGTTACAGATGGAGATCTCATTGTACTACAACTTCGATCTACAGTGTTGATCTGGCTTTTTGGGAAATTGATGGTTGAGGCTTAGGTGGGAGCCTTGCCTAGGTAACCCAGCCAAGCCCTAGATCTGCTCTACTGCATTACTCTTCATGCTCTTTTCTTTTTCCTTTGCGTGTTATGTTGGTTCTCCAAACTTTGCTCCCACTGGGGTTCGAAACTCTCTGATGTAGTGAAGACCATGGCTCTCCATGAGGATGCCGAGCCAGCACAGAAGGTAATTTTGTGGTTAAAACCAGATTTTCTACCAAGATTCCTCTCATTACTTCCATCAAATCTTTGCTCTATCATTTCATAGGATTACTATTCTTCTTCAAAAAAATTCTTCTTCACTTAGGCCTTCGGCCTACCAACATATTTGAATAACTGTATTTAGATTATGAAGTAGAGTATTAATCACCAATTCTCTATCCAGAAGAAATATGGTGAAGGCAGCATCCATTTCTCCATTGATGACCTTCTCAAGTAAATACAAGTTCTGGATTTTGAGATTTTATCTTTATCTTAAGTCAAAATTTCCTTTTTCTGCATTACTCATTTTTGTATGTCTTTTTTGTTTGACAGGTATGCCCTCGAAGTCTCATGGCAATCCTCATCTGTAGAAAACCCTCAATGCTAGGCAAGTTCCTTCGTAATCTTCTCGGAAATTCTCTAGGTATGCTCGAGAGATTGGCCTCGCGGCTCAGGTGTTGATTTATATGAACAAGTTTCGACCTCTGGTCTAGAATTCCCTAATGGGGTTTTCCATTCCGTAGAGAGCATTATAGTAGCATGATTTAATGGTTTAACCATGTATTTCTAATTTGGAAACCCTATAAAGTTTTCTTTAAAAGGGTTTGGTTTAAAGATTCAAACTTGAATCGTTTATGACAATTTATCTTTTATAACATTTTTCTGGGTTTAACCCTTTTGATTATAATCGACAGATTTTATGTAGCATAGTACTAGTTCCTCTAAACTATATTTTTCTTTATAGTTTCGATTTCTAATGTATATATAAACAGAACATTGGATTTCCGCATTATGATTTCTTACTATGTCGATTTTGACTATGGGTTCACTGTAATGTTTGTGTTATACTGTAGCAAGGAAAAAAATGGCAATTTCGATAGTTTTCTGGGTTTATTATTCTGTGTGTTATTGCTGAGGAATAAATATTCCAACCAAATGTTTGTTGTTGGATATGTTTTTAAAGTGTTTTCTCTGGCAATATTGTTTTGGTATTCTTGACTTGTGCTACAGCTATTAATATGAATTGACTCTTTTGAATACTTTCCAGTATTGAATTATTGTGTAAAATTTCTACCTCTAAATCTACTGGTGACCGGACCACCGTTTTTCTCACCGTCCGAGTGTGTAGAATTTTTATCTGAAAGACGACTAGGTTTTGGTCTAGGTTTTTACCCTAACCCTCACCTGACAGTCTACTGGGTGTTATTATTTGTTTTTACACTTATACAAACCTTAATGATATTCTTACAACTTTGAGATGATTAAGATCATTACTCTTTATTTTCCTAGTCAATAGCATATACTGTCAACATTGTATAAAATAGCTGTGAATTTATAAAAGGGTTTGTACAGATTAATAGTTTTCTGTGTTATGCAATACTCATTCTGTAACACCCCTAGTTTATGTGTTTTTAAAACTAGACATTTGAACTCTAATCCTAAGCGGAGTGGACCCCAAAGGACAAGTATTTTGCGAATGTAATTAAATATTTAATTTGGAGGAAATGAAGAAAAGGATTTTGTGCAGATTGACCAAAAGAAGAAAATTGAGATCACTTGCTAAATCCATGAGGATGGATGACGGCAAATAATTCCCCACAATCTTTCAAAAATCCTTGAAAGAAATTATTTCTAATTTAGATTTTTGAGGAAAAATCTAAATTCCCCAATGATGAGGAAAATAGTTGGGAAGAGGTAAATAAAGCTGGAAAAGCTGGGGAAAAGCATAAAACAGCTTTAAAAAAAATCCCTAAATAGGGAAGCCTAGGCAAATAGGAAGAAAAGCATCCTGATATTCTGGATGCAGAATTAGAAATAGGCTTTGGGGAATAACAACTCAAATAAGCTTCTCTTGTACAGATTAGAGGTTGATTTGTACTAGGAGGGATCTCAGCTCAGGGGTGAATTCTGAAGATAAACGAATTCTAAGGTTGGGTGGATCGGTCATCTAATTAATTGGTATGCACAGTTCAGTTTTAATCTTATGTTATGAATTGTAGATGTAAATTTTTATGTTACATGGAAAGTATTGTATATGCATGCTGTGTGTGATACTATTCCATACATTTAACAGAAACTTCAACAACTTTTGCCTTCAAATTATGTACAGTTGTAGGAATCACATGTATGGGAAAGAATTCATCAGAATCTCTAAACCATAACTGGTTTAAATATGAGAATACATATTTCCCAAAAGAAATTTAATGATTTAACTTTAATATTCTTCTGGTTTAGTAATTAATTCTAGCATGTATACATAGTGAAAAGTAGCATAAGATGCATGTTACAATGGCTAAAAGTAGAATCAGATGAGTTGTAAGTTGAGTTAGAAATAAATTAGCTAACCCTGACATAAGGGCTATAGTAAATATGTCAACCATGCACAATGGAAGTAGAACAGAAACACATTTCAGTATGTAATCATCCATTTTTATCAGTCAAAATGTCATGAGAAACAATTTTGTAAGTGTCCACAGTAAATTAAAAATGAGACAAATATCTAAGATTTACTATAAGAGAATTCTCAGATCACACTTATAGTTATCACAACCAAAATGGGTGAATTATATCATTATATCTATCCCGGTAGTAGAAGAAAGATAAACTTTAGACCATTAAATTACTGTGTCTATATAGACACTACCAGGACATGCAATAAACTTTCTACAGAGTGGTACATAAAGGAATGAGAATCAAGTCATTATAAAAAAAATAAGTTAGACCTGAATGATATATGTAACAAGATAGTTCCTCAGTTACATGCATAGAACTACTGTGCAGTTCTGTTTACATACAAAATATATTACTCGGGATTATTCAAACTACCCATTAACAGAAAGTGGTGAACCAGACTGAAGGGTCAGCTTAATAGACTGATGAAAGAAACTAGGAATATTATGCCAGGAGAATAAAACCATAGAATACATTCAGTTATATTAGATTGACAACAACAGAAGCTATATTCTCTTTGAACAAGAAGCTCTATACATCGGTAAAAAATTTAGCAGACGATACTATACTAGAAGAAGAGTTCTATAAATTAAATATTATAAACAAAAAATTTGGAACATGACCCATATAGATTTTAATTGACGAGGAACTAAAATTACTATACATAACGTTTCCATCTAAATTCACACTGAAAAGAAGATAGAGAACTGAGTTATATACATATATGTACACATATAAATCTATATGACAGTGAAGTAAGTTCCAGAATTGAAAAAAAATAGATTCTCTCCCCTCGGAGGAGAAGTCAACCAAAGTTATTACTCAAAAATTATTACAAACTTATAACCCTGATATCCAAAATTCTCCGGTAGGAGATAAGGAATTTAAATAGGGTAAACTAAATTATCGTTCCCTCTGAGGAATTTGTACGAGGCACCAACCTGTGAGTAAGAGGGAAGCGAGATTAACAGTCGAGCTAAATGCATATAATCCAAATGGTTAGCAGAGAGTGCGATAGTCATCATATACCTGCAACGAATAAGAGATAGAGTACGTGAGGGAAAATAAACACGAATAATAATTACAACCTGAATGGGAGGTTAAACCACAAAAACAAAAACAAACATTTACAGCTTACCTGCCAATTTATTCAGGGAGCTTGGGCAACGGAGACACTCGAATAAACAAATACGCTAGGCTATTAACACTTGAGAAAAATTGAAATTTAGAAATGCAGAAGAAATAGCAATGGAAATGTTATGTCACCAGAAAGCAATGAGATGGAAATACCTTCTTGGAAGAACCTTGCAACATCTCCAAACCACGTTGAGGGATTCAAATACGCGTGAACACCCAGGTCATCAACGCTTACTGTAACTCACCGAAGCGAGAGCAAGCATGAAATTAAAACAAACTAAAATTTCATATACACCATCCGATAAGCACTGTAATTGAAGTGAAAGCAAAGGAGAGTTGTATAAAAGAAAATGGTTGACTAAGTTTTAATCTATCCTAATCGTTAAACTCCAACTCTGAACTTATATACATACAGATATAATTAAAACGCAGAGATAGGAGGATTGGAAGGTCGAACTGGATGAACGATATCCATTAAAAGTCGTTACCTGGGTTGAAGAGTGCGACGTCATAGTCCTCACATAGCTCCAGGAGGTGTGAGGAGTGACACATATGGACGATTCCTCTGGCATATTAGGGGAACAAAATGATAAAAGGAACTCTAGAACAGCTCTGTGGAAAACCCTCAATACGATAGGCGAAAATGAAGTCATATGTTGAACACAAAAATTTTATACGCCTTTGAAACCCTAATCCCAGACAATCACCACCATACATGTGGCTGGAGATGCCTAATTCCGAGCACTAAAAGGTAGTAAGTCTCATAATTCCACAAGAATCCAAAAAGGTTAAGTCTTAATGTTCAATTTTAATGCAGCGTACCATCCAACTGGAAGTGATACGAGCAATAAAGGGTGAACTACTCCATATCACGTTGGAAGATTTGGCCAGTAGCATAGAACAAGAGAAAAGTAAACTGGAACTGATAACAAAACCCTAGAGTACTACAAAGTGTCGACGTGTGAAATCGAGCCATAAAGACAAGGTACGAAATCCTCAAATAAAATTGAATGGCATCGAAACTAGAAATGAGGTGGTAGCACGTCGAGTTGATTTTGTGAACGACGCATAAGAGTATAAGTGTCAAGCGCCACCATAGAGTTCAGTTAGAACGATATGGTAGGGCTGCAAAGTCCGAAGAGAAAAACCCCTTACAGAATGTAGTTATATTGTTAAGAACAATACGGTGATATTACACATACTAAGTTGGACGGTACCCTATTATATTAGGGAGAGGTACAATAGGGGTGTTATTATATAAAAATTAAATTTAAGTAGGTATGTGTGATACCTATATACATGTTGAAGTTCTAAGAAGTCAAACGACTAATATATACCTAAGAGTAGATGATCATCCATATCGATATGAATTAGCACAAGAGGGTGGGGGTAATTGTAGGCCCAAGTGTATGAAAAGCGATTGTACCATAAACTCAAGATGAATGTTAGGCTCTCAGAAGTACTTAAGGGTTGATTTAAATGTATTGAGAATAATAAAATGGAGTGTGAAAATGAAAATAAAAAGAGTAGTACAGGGATGTAACTAAACTTGCAATTGAGATGGAAGCTAGTATATATTGACTGGGGTATAGTCATTATGTGGAAATGAAATGTGTATTAAAAAGCTAGAAATCTAAGTGTGATGGTATAACAATTCTGTGGGAACTATTCTTATAAGATACTAAAAAAAAAAAAAAAAAAAAAAAAAAAAATTGTGTGGGAAAGTGAAGGGGAGGTGTGACAAATGGTATCAAAGCCCAAGTTATAAAACTGGGCTGGTGACATTGTGCTCAATGTGACTGTGTGTTCTAAGTATAAATTGATTACTGTAGAAATTTTTTTTTATTTTTTTTTTTTGTTTCCACTGATCTGTGTTGTGTAGTGTACAGTGGTGTTGAAATGGCAGAGGGTGACGAAATTTATGTTGATATGCATGATGAGGATAGTGCACCAGATCCTAATGCGCCCATGATGGCTATGTTGCGGAGGTTGCAACAAGAATTGGCTGAGATAAAAAGCCATAATGACAGATTGTCATTAGCCAGTGAGGAGCAGGAAAAGCTCATCAGAGAATTAACTTCGCGGAACAGCTAAGAAGGCGAGGGTTCCGGAAAGAGGAAGACTGATGAGTCTGAGGATGATGATGCCTTTAGGTATCAGTATAAACAAAAAAATGAATTACAGGGGGAATTCCGAAAGATCAATCCTCCCTCCTATGATGGGGAGAAGGAGGAAGATGTTGAAGCCTGGTTGTTGAACATGATTAAGTACTTCCAGGTTTATGAATATGAAAGAAATCTGAAGGCCAGATTAGCTTTCTACCAACTACAAGGTAAGGCTACCTTGTGGTGGGAGGAGACGAAAATGGTCCATGAAATCGATGAAAAGACAGTTACATGGGAGGATTTCCAAGTTAAGTTCAGAAACCGCTACCTGAATGAACGCTACTATGATGATAAAGCCAAGGAATTTCACGAACTTAGACTGAGACAGCTCACTATTGATGAGCTTGTTACTAAGTTTACAAATCTGTTGAGATATGTACCCTACATAAAGAAAGAAAAGGAAAAGGTACAAAGGTTTCTGAACTGTTTGCCTGCTGTATACAAAGAGAAGATCAAGTTTGATAACCCAAAAACAATGGACAAAGCTGTTAGAAAAGCAAGATTGTGCTACCAACAGTTCAAAAGAAAAACTGAACATGGAAAAAACTGGGTCAATAAGAGTGAATTCAAAGGGAAGAAACAGAAACCAGCCTATTTGAAGAATTTTAGCAGAGATCATCAGCGGAGAAAATTCAATAAACCCAAAGAAAGTCAAACTGCTCAATCTCAAGTGGCTTCAAAACAAATAGATGGAGACAGTAAAAAGGAAGGGACAATCAAAATGAAGGAACCCTTGAAATGTTGGGGCTGTGGAGAACCCCATCTCTTGAGGGATTGTCCTCATCAAAACATTCAGATGATCATGAGAGATCGAGAAGCTACAACAGTAAATGATATAGCAAGAAATATACCTACCATCAGTGCAGCCTTGGAAAATCGACAAGTAGACCATCAAGCTACCATGGTCGAAATGGAGGGTAAGATTTCTGGCCAATCTGTCACTGTTTTGATTGATCCAGGTGCTTCTTTGAGTTACATTAGTCCAAATATTGTAGAAAAATGTAATCTTAAACCTGAAAAATTTCAGCAGTCATGGTTGGTTCAACTGGTTACTGGAACCAAGAGCAAAGTAACACATAAATTTCCCCTAACAGCAATGAAATTAAATTATTTTCAAGCAGAAGTAAACCTGAACATTCTGCCTTTAGGTTCATATGACTTGCTGATAGGAATGGACTGGCTGGAAAAGAAGAAAACCCTGATAAACTACTGGGATAAGACCCTGCATTGTATGGATGAGGAAGGGAAACCTTTTGTTCTTAAAGGAAAACAAAAACCTATATCTGTAAGACAAATATCAGCCCTGCAATTAAAACGAACAGGTAGAAAAGGATACCAAGTTTATGCAGTACATGTAGAAGGAATAGAACAGAAAACTGAAGAAAATCTGTTGGATGCATTGCCAGTAGTAAGGGAGTTTAAAAAAGCTTTTCCAGAAGAAATTCATCATCTTCCCCCCAAAAGAGAAATTGACTTCTCAATCGATCTAGTGCCGGGAGCAACACCTGTCTCTCGAGCCCCTTATCGAATGAGTCCCCCTGAACTCATAGAATTGAAAATGCAATTGCAAGAGTTGTTGGATAAAGGTTACATCAGACCGAGTGTGTCTCCTTGGGGAGCCCCGGTGCTGTTTGTGAAAAAGAAAGATGGAACGTTTAAGATGTGCTTTGATTATCGTCAACTGAATAAGATGACCATTAAAAACAGATACCCCTTGCCCCGAATTGATGATCTGTTTGACCAGGTTAGAGGGGCTTCAGTTTTTTCGAAAATTGACCTAAGGATGGGTTATCACCAACTTAGAATTAAAGAAAAAGACATCAGCAGAACAACCTTCGGAACCAGGTATGGTAACTATGAATTTGTAGTCCTACCTTTTGGCTTAACAAATGCCCCTGCCACATTTATGTGCTTAATGAACAGTGTGTTAAATAAGTACTTGGATAAATTTTTCCTTGTGTTCATATATAATATTTTAGTCTACTCAAGAAATGAGGAGGAACATCAAGAGCACTTGAGGATGGTACTGCAAACTTTGAAAGAAAACCAGCTATATGCCAAGTTCAGTAAATGTGAATTTTATAAAGACAAGATTCAATACTTGGGGCATATTATTTCTGAACAAGGGCTGGTTGTTGATCCTGACAAGATAAAAGCTATTAAAGAATGGCTTGTACCAACTGATGTTTCAGTAGTAAGATCATTCATGGGAATTGCAGGCTATTATCGCAGATTTTTGGAGAGATTTTCTGCCATAGCATATCCCATAACTTCCCTACAAAGGAAGGGTGTCAAATTTGAGTGGACTGAAAAGTGCCAAAACAGTTTTGAACAATTGAAGCTGAAACTCACTACAGCTCCTATATTGAAAATTTCAGATCCAGATAAAGAATTTGTGGTATGTGCAGATGCATGTAGAGAGGGGTTGGGAGGAGTTCTGTTGCAGGACAATGCGGTTATTGCATATGAATCTAGGAAACTGAAGATACATGAACAGAACTATAGTGCCTATGATATGGAGTTAGCTGATGCTATTCATGCCTTGAAAATGTGGCGACATTATCTCCTTGGAAAAAAATTTATATTGATGACTGATCATATTAGTCTTAAATACTTATTTTCCCAAACTGATCTGAATGCGAGATAGGCTAGATGGTTGTCCTTTCTGAGTGAATTTGACATGGATATAAAACATATCAGAGGGAAAGAAAATAAAATTGCTGATGCTTTAAGTAGAAATGCTTTTCAAATTATAGGAAGTAGTGGAAGTAGTGCCCAGTTTGATTTAGAAGAGTTAGTGAAACAGGCAGCAGACCATGATCTCAATTATGAGAATATACAAGTGAAAATCCGGAAGAAGGAGATGGTTGATTTCACTCAAAACTATAAAGGATTGGTTTGTTATAAAAACAGATTGTATATTCCAAATGTAGAAACTCTAAAAAGGGAGATTTTAGATGAATATCACAAACAGCCATACGCAGGACATCCAGGATATCAGAAAATGTTAACAGCTTTGAAAAAGAAGTTGTTTTGGCCAGGAATGAAGCGAGATGTAGCATAATATTTAACTAGATGCATGGAATGTCAACTAGTCAAAGTTGAGCATCAACATCTTGCTGGCATTTTAAACCCTTTGTCGATTCCAGAGTGGAAATGGGACACAGTTTCCATGGATTTCATAACAGGATTACCAAAAACCAAATACTAGCATGATTCAGTGATGTTGGTAGTGGACACTTTAACAAAATCTGCACATTTCATACCCGTGAAATCTATCTTTGGGACAGCTCAAGTAGCAAATGTGTTCCTGAAGGAAGTAGTAAGACTCCATGGAGTTCCGAAGGTGATTGTGTCTAACCGAGATGCTAAGTTTATAGCAGCTTTTTGGAAAGGGCTATTTGGAGGGATGGGTACCAAGTTGAATTTTAGTACTGCTTACCACCCTCAGACAGGTGGTCAAACGGAGAGAACTAATCAAATTCTAGAGGACATGCTGAGAATGTATGTGATGGATAGGCCAGCAAAGTGGGAAGATTATTTTCACTTAGCTGAATTTGCCTATAACAATAGCTACCAATCCTCCATCAAAATGAGTCCGTTTGAGGCACTATATGGAAGAAAATTTCGTACTCCTTTGAGCTGGAGCCAGCCAGAAGATAAACTAGTGTTGGGACCAGATGCTTTATAGGAAATGGAAAGAATTGTTAAACAGATACAAAGAAACATCAAGACAACACAAGATCGCCAGAAAAACTATGCTGATAAGAAACGGGCGCACCGAGAATTTAAAGTGGGAGAGCATGTGTATTTGCGCATTAAACCAAAAAAGAGTACACTTTATGCTGGAAGTTGTTCAAAACTAGCTCCTAGATATTGTGGTCCTTTTGAAGTATTAGAAAGGGTGGGACCAGTAGCTTACAAGCTGGCCTTACCACCCCATGTTAGAGTCCATGATGTGTTTCATGTTTCGTTATTAAAGAGATATGTACATGATGCTTCTCACATAGTTGATTGGAATGTTGTACAGGTGGAACCAGAAGGGGAGTTTCTACCAGAACCGCTTCAAATATTGGAGCGGTAAGAAATTGAATTGAGAAATCGAACAGTAGCAAGAGTAAAGGTGCAGTGGAAGCACTTTATTGCTGAAGAAGCTACCTGGGAAGGAGAAGATGAAATGATCGAAAGATATCCATTTTTTTTTTGAAAAATGAACTCTAGTAGTTAAATAACAACACCGAGGATGGTGTTTTCTTTTAGAGGGGGAATATGTAACACCCCTAGTTTATGTGTTTCTAAAACTAGACATTTGAACTCTAATCCTAAGGGGAGTGGACCCCAAAGGACAAGTATTTTGTGAATGTAATTAAATATTTAATTTGGAGGAAATGAAGAAAAGGATTTTGTGCAGATTGACCAAAAGAAGAAACTTGAGATCACTTGCTAAATCCATGAGGATGGATGAAGGAAAATACTTCTCCACAATATTTCAAAAATCCTTGAAAGAAATTATTTCTAATTTAGATTTTTGAGGAAAAATATAAATTCCCCAATGATGAGGAAAATAGTTGGGAAGAGGTAAAGAAAGCTGGAAAAGCTAGGGAAAAGCATAAAACAGCTTTAAAAAAAATCCCTAAATAGGGAAGCCTGGGCAAACAGGAAGAAAAGCATCCTGATATTCTGGACGCAGAATTAGAAACAGGCTTTGGGGAATAACAGCTTAAATAAGCTGCTCTTATAAATATTAGAGGTTGATCTGTACTAGGAGGGATCTCAGCTCAGGGGTGAATTCTGAAGATAAACAAATTCTAAGGTTGGGTGGATTGGTCATCTAATTAAATGGTATGCACAGTTCAGTTTTAATCTTATGTTATGAATTGTAGATGTAAATTTTTATGTTGCATGGAAATTACTGTATATGCATGCTGTGTGTGATACTATTCTATACATTTAACAGAAACTTCAGTAGCTTTAGCCTTTAAATTCTGTACAGTTGTAGGAATCACATGTATGGGAAAGAATTCATCAGAATCTCTAAACCATAACTGGTTTAAATCTGAGAATACATATTTCCCAAAAGAAATTTAATGATTTAACTTTAATCTGCTTCTGGTTTAGTAATTAATTCTAGGATGTATACATAGTGAAAAGTAGCATGAGATGCATGTTATAATGGCTAAAAGTAGAATCAGATGAGTTGTAAGTTGAGTTAGAAATAAATTGGCTAAACCTGACATAAGGGCTATAGTAAATATGTCAACCATGCACAATGGAAGTAGAACAGAAACATATTTCAGTATGTAATCATCCATTTCTATCAGTAAAAATGTCATGAGAAATAATTGTGTAAGTGTCCACAGTAAATTAAAAATGAGACAAATATCTAAGATTTACTATAAGAGAATTCTCAGATCACACTTATAGTTATCACGACCAAAATGGGTGACTTATATCATTATATCCATCCCCGTAGTAGAAGAAAGATAAACTTCAAACCATTAAATTACTGTGTATATATAAACACTACCAGGACATGCAATAAACTTTATACAGAGTGGTACATAAAGGAATGAGAATCAAGTCATTATGAAAAAAATAAGTTAGACTTGATTGATATATGTAACAAGATAGTTCCTCAGTTACATGCATAGAATTACTGCGCAATTCTGTTTACATACAAAATATATTACTCGGGATTATTCAAACTACCCATTAACAGAAATTGGTGAACCGGACTGAAGGGTCGGCTTAATAGGCTGATGAAAGAAACTAGGAATATTATGCCAGGAGAATAAAACCATAGAATACATTCAGTTATATTGGATTAACAACAACATAAGCTATATTCTCTTTGAACAGGAAACTCTATACATCGGTAAAAAATTTAGCAAACGATACTATACTAGAAGAAGAGTTCTAGCAATTAAATATTATAAACAAAAATTTTGGAACACGACCCGTATAGATTTTAATTGACGAGGAACTAAAATTACTATACATAACATTTCCATCAAAATTCACACTAAAAAGAAGATAGAGAACTGAGTTATATACATATATGCACACATATAAATCTATGTGATAGTGAAGTCAGTTCCAGAATTGAAAACAAATAGATTCTCTCCCCTTGGAGGATAAGTCAACCAAAGTTATTACTCAAAAATTATTACAAACTTATAACCCTGATATCCAAAATTCTCCGGTAGGAGAGAAGGAATTTAAATAGGGTAAACTAAATTATCGTTCCCTCTGAGGAATTTGTACGAGGCACCAACCTGTGAGTAAGAGGGAAGCGAGATTAATAGTTGAGCTAAACGCATATAAGCCAAATGGTTAGCAGAGAGTGCGATAGTCGTCATATACCTGCAACGAATAAGAGATAGAGTACGTGAGGGAAAATAAACAAGAATAATAATTAGAACCTGAATGGGAGGTTAAAGCACAAAAATGAAAACAAAAATTTACAGCTTACCTGCCAATGTATTCAGGGAGCTTGGGCAATGGAGACACTGGAAAAAACAAATATGCCAGGCTATTAACACTTGAGAAAAATCGAAATTTAGAAATGTAGAATAAATAGCAATGGAAATGTTATGTCACCGAAAATCAATGAGATGGAAATACCTTCCTGGAAGAACCTTGCAACATCTCCAAACCACGTTGAGGGAGTCAAATACGCGTGAACGCCCAAGTCATCAACGCTTACTGTAACTCACCGAAGCGAGAGCGAGGATGAAATTAAGGCAAACTCAAATTTCATATACACCATCTGAAAAGCACTGTAATTGAAGTGAAAGCAAAGGAGAGCTATATAAAAAAAAATGGTTGACTATGTTTTAATCTATCCTAATCGTTAAACTCCAACTCTGAACTTATATACATACTAATATAATTAAAACACAGAGATAGGAGGATTGGAAGGTCGAACTGGATGAACGATATCCATTAAAAGTCATTACCTGGGTTGAAGAGTGCGACGTCATAGTTCTCACATATCTCCAGGAGGTGTGAGGAGCAACACATATGAACAATTCCTCTGGTGTAGTAGGGGAACAAAATGATAAAACGAACTCTGGAACAGCTCTGTGGAAAAACCTCAATATGATAGGCGAAAATGAAGTCATATGTTGAACGGAAAAAATTTATACGCCTTTGAAACCCTAATCCCAGACAATCACCACCATACACGTGGATAGAGATGCCCGATTCTAAGCACTGAAAGGTAGTAAGTCTCGTAATTCCACAAGAATCCAAAAAGGTTAAGTCTTAATGTTCAATTTTAATGCAGCGTACCATCCAACTGGAAGTGATACGAGCAATAAAGGGCGAATTACTCCATATCACGTTGGCAGATTTGGCCAGTAGCATAAAACAAGAGAAAAGTAAATCGGAACTGATAACAAAACCATAGAGTACTACAAAGTGTCGACGTGTGAAATCGAGCCATAAAGACAAGGTCCGAAATCCTCAAATCAAATTGAATGGCATCGAAACTAGAAATGAGGTGGTAGCACGTCGAGTTGATTTCGTGAACGATGCATAAGAGTATAAGTGTCAAGCGCCACCATAGAATTCAGTTAGAACGATATGGTAGGGCTGCAAAGTCCGAAGAGAAAAACCCCTTACAGAATGTAGAAATATTTTTAAGAACAATACAGTGATATTACACATACCGAGTTGGACGGTACCCTATTATATTAGGGAGAGGTACAATAGGGGTGTTATTATATAAAAATTAAAGTTAAGTAGGTATGTGTGATACCTATATACATGTTGAAGTTCTAAGAAGTCAAATGACTAATATATACCTAAGAGTAGATGATCATCCATATCGATATGAATTAGCACAAGAGGGTGCGGGTAATTGTAGGCCCAAGTGTATGAAAACCGATTGTACCATAAACTCAAGATGAATGTTAGGCTCTCAGAAGTACTTAAAGGTTGATTTAAATGTATTGAGAATGATAAAATGGAGTGTGAAAATGAAAATAAAAAGAGTAGTACAGGGATGTAACTAAACTTGCAATTGAGATGGAAGCTAGTATATATTGACTGGGGTATAGTCAGTATGTGGAAATGAAATGTGTATTAAATAGCTAGAAATCTAAGTGTGATGGTATAACAATTCTGTGCGAACTATTCTTATAGGATACTGAAAAAATAAAAAATAAAAAATTTGTGTGGGAATGTGAAGGGGAGGTGTGACACATTCCCTTAAGATTAATTTGATTCTATTGTTCTATCATATTTCTTTGAAAATTAAATACAGTCTAATATTTGCACAAATTCATTTTTCTGTTTCTAGTTTCTGTTTCCATGAAATACTGTTGAATGTTTTTCCAGAATCCATCATTCTTCCATAACAATATTTTAGGAAATATTTACAGCATTTAGCTCTAGATGTAAATCGTTTCTAACAGTGATATGTAAAATTATTAACAGAAATCAATTAAAGCACAGAACATATTGTACCACTATACATTCAATTCTTATAACAATATTTTAAAAATTATAAGTAACATAAACTAGCAGTTAAAGAACTGCATGTATACTTATTTGAAATTTAAATGATTCAGTTGTGTTCCTCCCAACCATCAAGTGAGGCAATTACGTCCTCCTTGACCTTGTGCTCCAAACTGGACGGTACAGGCTAACAGTGGAATTTCTTTCTGCTATGACCTCAGGACATCCAGTCCAGTTAGTACCAAAAACTTCAAGAAATTTCTGAGTGCAATTCCATTGGTTACAACCAGCTCAATAATCTCTCAATCTTTCCTTCTTCCAAAGATAGAACCCCTACTCCTCCCTGGGATCAGTCCTTTATCCTCAGAGGAGTAGGTAACTATTTTCCAAAAATCCCCAACCTCTTTTCAGTTCTTGGAAACATTTTACCATTAGCTTTTTACTTTTCTTATCCAGCTATTTCTCATAACAATTTTTTTTAATTAAATAACAATAATTGTCTCAGTTTTTCCATTAACCAAAAAAATAAAATTACTTAACTAGTTAATCAAATAGTTAGCAATAATGTAGCTGTCACAACTTACCCCCCTAGAAGTAACATCGTCCTCAGTGTTTCACTCTATCTATAAAAAGAGGACTGGGTAAGCCTTCCGTAGGAACCCTTCATCCTCCCAAGTAGCCTCATCTGGGTTGAAGTGCTTCCATTGCACTTTAACCTAGGTGATAACTCACTTTCGGAGCATGATTTCCCTTTGGTCAAGTATGCATTACGGCTCGACTAGTAACTCTCTGTCATGTTCTACCCCCAACAATAAACAATTTTCTTGTCAATTTCTCACAAAATAATTCACATCATAAGTTAGGATTGTAGTGCTATCCTACCCCTATGTGTTGCTAATGAATTATGTGCTTTGAATCATGCGTGTAACGCTTCAACAGGGACACATGAAATACATTGTGTACTCAGATATGGCTGGGTAAGGCTAGCCGATAGGCTACAGGTCCTACCCTCTCCAAAATTTCAAAAGGTCCACAAAATATGGGAGCCAATTTGGCACAAGAGGCCCACCGTAAGGTACTCATTTTTGGCTTGATCCTTACATACACATGATCTCCTACTGTGAACTCTCGATAGGACCTTTTCTTATCTGCGTAGATCTTCTGTAAATCTTGTGAAACCTTTAGATTTTGTATTATTTTCCTTACCTCTGCTTCCATTTCACCAAGCATTTCGGGTCTTAACATTATTTTTGTCTCAAGGCTAATCCAATTTATGGGCATGTGACACTGCCTCCCATACAAGGCCTCAAAAGGACTCATTTTTAGAGATTCTTGATAACCGTTGTTATATGGAAATTCAACAAGGTGCAGGTTATCTTCCCATTTAGTTGGATACTGCATCACATACATGCACAACATGTCTTCCAAAACTTTTTTTAGTCTCTCCATTTGACCATCGTTCTAGGGATGATAAGTGGTACTGAAGTTTATCTGTGTTCCCAATCCTGAAACAAGGCCTTCCAAAAAGCAGAAGTAAACTTAACATCTTGATCTGAAATAACAGTCTTTGGAATTCCATGTAGCCTAAAAATTTCCTTCATGAATATGTCGGCTATTTGTACAGTCTTGTAAATATACTATATTGGTATAAAATGTGGAGATTTACTCAATCTTTCCACCACCACCATTATGGAATTATTTTGTCTTTTTTTCCGCGGTAAACCTGTAATGAAGTCTAGGGATATGACCTCGCACTTCCATTTAGGTATTGGTATAGGCTCCAATAATCTTGTAGGATGTTGATGCTCTAGTTTCACCTACTGACACTAAAAAAAATTACTTAGATATTCAGCAAGGTTTTTCTGCATACCAGGCCAGAAGAATATCTTCCTAATTGCAGTCAACATTTTCTGATATCCTGGATGTCTTGCATAATTGTTGTGATGATATTAATTCATTATCAACTCTTTCAGATCAAACCTATTAGGTACGTATACTTTACCTCCGAAGGTTAACATTTGATCTTCATTTATTCCATACTCAGATGCGCCTCCATGCTTTCTTCTTTCTTCCATTTGTTGCCACAAAAACTGGTACTCGGGATATTTTTGTGCTTCTTCCTTTACTTGCTCTAAAAATTTACTTTCCAGCTTAATTTAATATATCACATATATACCATGTAATTTTTTACTTAATGCATCAGCTACTCTATTTTCCTTTCCTTTGACATGTTGAATTTCCAAGTCAAACTCACTTAGGAAGGCATTCCATCTTGCCTAGCTTGAGTTTAAATCTGCTTGCTTGAAGTAACTCGTCAAGCTGCTATGATATGTTTGTAACACAAACTTTTTTCCCAGCAGGTAGTGTCTCCATACCTGGAGCGCATGAACTACTACTGTAAACTCTAAATCATACGTGAAATATATTTTTTCATGATCCTTCAACTTCCTAGATTCCTATGCTACCACTTTTCCTTCCTAAGACAGGATTGCCGCAACACCTTCTTTACTTGCGTCTGTACATACTTCAAATTATTTGCTGGATCAGCCACACTTAACACAGGTTTAGTGGTCAAAAGTTGTTTCATTTTTTCAAAACTATTTTGACATTCCATGGTCCATTTGAAAGCTTTTCCTTTCCTCTGCAAGGAAGTAATAGGAAAAGAAATTCTAGAAAATCCTTCAATAAATTTGCAGTAGTACCCAGCTAGTCCCATGAAGGATCTAATATCAGCCACGCTCTGGGGTACTTTCCATTCCATGATTGTTTTAATATTTTCTAGATCAACAATGATCCCATCAGCAGAAATAATGTGTCCTAGATATTGGATTTTTGTTTTGAAGAAGTCACACTTGCTGAATTTTTCGTACAACTGGTATTTCTTAGCATTTCTAGCACAATCATCAAATGCTCCTTATGCTCTTCTTGATTTTTAGAATAGATCAAAATATCGTCTATAAAAATAAGTACAAAATTATCTAGGAAAGGATGGAAGACCCCATGCATTAGCCTCATGAAAGTTGCTGGTGCGTTTGTTAACCCAAAGGGTAATACCAAAAATTCATAATGACCATATCTTGTACGAAATGTTGTCTTGAAAATGTCTTCCTCCTTGATTCGAATCTGGTGATATCCAGATCTCAGATCTATCTTGGAGAACATCGTGGCCCCTTTTACTTGATCAAATAGATCATCAATCCTTGGTAAAGGGTATTTGTTATTTATTGTTAATTTGTTGAGCTGCCTATAATCCATGCACATACGCATGGTCCCATCTTTATTTTTCACGAACGGAACTGGTGCTCCCCAAGGTGACACACTTGGAAAAATATAACCCTTATCCAATAGTTCCTGTAACTGCATCTTCAACTTTGTTAATTGCGGCACAGTCATTCTATAAGGAGCCCTTGACACGGGAGAAGCTCCAGGAATTAAATCTATAGTAAAATTAATTTTTCTTTTTGGTGTTAATTCAGGAATATTTTCTGGAAAAAAATCCAGGAATTCTTTCACTACTGGTATACTTTCCATTGTAGGCGATTTCTCCTTAGAATCTACATATCCTACCTGAATACTATATAACTGGCACCCATTCCTTATAAATTTATTCATTTGGGATCCTATTATTGGGCGTAACTGTAATGGTTTTCTGATTCCTTGAATTTCCTTCTAGGTTCCTTCATGCATTCTGTAATAAATAACTTCTTCCTTACAGTCAGCTAGAGTCCAATGATTTTCTAGCCAATCCATGCCTAACAAAACATCATAGGATCCTAACGAAAGAACATTCAAATCTACTTGTAACTGCTGATTTGAAATTTCTAATATACAATTTGGAATTTTAGCAATCACTTTACGCTTTTCCCCAGTGGCTAGCTGCACTAAACACGAACTTTTAAATTTCTGATCTTTCAATTTACACAACTCTACCACTCTGGGACTAATATAGCTCAGAATTGTGCCTGGATCTACTAAAATAGAAACAGACTGAGTTAGTATTTTACCTTCCAGCTCAATCACCATGTGCTGATAATCCACTTGCCTGTCCTCCAATGCCACATTAATGTGCGAGATGTTTCGTGCTACATCACCCACTGTAGAAACTTCCTGCAAATTTGATACAACATCATTTCTTGGTCACTATGGGCAGTTTTTGTAGTAACGCGCTTCACCACAACATTGTAAATGTGGCTTGGTCACTTTCCCTTGCTAAGGCTTGCTGGATACTTCTGTAGGCTTTTCGTCTACTCGCTGTCTGGTCCTCGATGATTTATACCAAACTATTTGCTGCCAGAATTTCTTGAAGAATTCTTAAAGTTGTCGCTTTTGGAACCTTTCAAACTCGAGTTACTTTCTTGTCCTTTCTTTAGCTGCCAAGATTTGCCAACCTCCCCTTTTGCCTTGGATTGCTGATAGCACATTTGAGATTTATGAATGGCTTCATCCATAGTTCAAGGATTTACAAATTCTTTTCTCTCTTTCATGTGTGTTGGCAAGATGCTCAAAAATCTCTGCACCTTAGCCTTCTCCTCTCGAGGATATGGAACATAACATAACAGGGATTTAAACTTAGTGATGTGATCATCCATTGTCATCTGTCCCAGCCTTAAATCATGAAATTATTTAGCATTTTCGTCATAAAATATTTATGTTAAGTACTTGTCCTTGAAATATTGCTAGAACGATTCCCAGATTATGTCTTGTTCTTCAATACTACTTACATTCTTCACTTCCTCCCGCCACAGAGTGGCTTTCTCCCTTAGCTGATATATAGCTAATCTAGCCTTTAGGTTGCTATTATATTCATACACCTGAAAATACTTGTTCATATTTATTAACCATGCTTCTGCCACCTCCTCAGCCTTACCATCAAAAGTTGGTGGTTTAATTTTATGAAATTCCCCTTGAAGTTCTAATTTCTGTCTTTTGACCTCTTGCTGATCTGACAAGTTTCCAGATTCTGCCTCATTATAATTTTTATTCTTACTTTTCTAAGAGGGGCTCCTTTCCACCCTTTCTGTAGTGTTTTTTCCTATTTTCCTCTCATCTTCTTCTTGTATACCTCTGTCAATACAAGGATGTTCCACCTCCTGGTTTTATTTATCTGACAGACTCTTTAATACCTTTTCCTGGTCTTTTAGTAATTTCTCATTATCTTTTCGAACGCACACCATTTCCTCCTGCAGTTGTTGAACCGTATTTAACACGAAACTGGTTTGGTGATGTTGTTCTTCTAACTGCCTACTAGTTTTCTGTTGTTGTTCAACACTTAGTTGGACCCACATCTCTGGGCTCATCACTGGCTGTACTTGGGGTTCCCCTGTCTCTTGAGGGGGCTGCTGCGGGGTTCCTCTTCTCATGATGTTCCTACTAGATTGCTAAATTCTCTCTCTGTGCATCATTTACACATAGCTTCATCGTTAGTTTAGCCTTAGGGTCCCAGCATATGAACGTTGCTCTGATACCACTTGTAACATACACTAGTACAGAATATTAAAAAAAAAATTATTTTACCTTACCTTAAGGTAATTATAACATATACTTCTTCATGAGTTTTCTACCTTGGGTAATATTTCAAATGTAAATAATTACATTAATAATTATGTTCTGCAACTAATCAAAACAATCAATCATAAAACCACCTATTAAAACAAATATATATATAGATTATGGAATAAAATATGGATTATCCGATTCATAAAATATTCTTGCTAGGAATTTTATAGCACCTCCGTAACTCTTTCCAACCCTCCGTAACACTTGTCCACTCAATTTTAATGAGGTTACAGTTGGAATGTACTCGTGCATTTATGTTTGAATCCAAGCTTAGATTTTCTAGAAACAGCTGTAAGGTTTACACAGTTGATGGAGATCTCATTCTACTACCACTTGGATCTACGCTGTTGATCTGGCTTTTTGGGAAATCAATGGTTGAGGCTTAGATGGGAGCCTTGCCTAGGCAACCTCGCCAAGCCCTAGATATTCTCTACTGCATTACTCTTCATGTTGTTTTCTTTTTCCTCTACGCGTTATGCTAGTTCTCCAAAGTTTGCTCCCACCGGGTTCAAAACTCTTTGATGTAGTGAAGACCATGGATTTCCATGAGGACATTGGGCTAGCTTAGAAGGTAATTTTTTTGTTAAAACCAACTTTTCTACTAAGCTTCCTCTCATTACTTGCGTCAAATCTTCATTCTATCATTTTGTAGGATTACTGTTATTCTTCATAGTTTTTCTTCTTCATTTAGGCCTTCGTCCTACCAACGTATTTGAATAACTGTATTTAGATTATGAAGTAGAGTATTAATCACCACTTCTCTATCAAGTAGAAATCTGGTTAAGGCGACATCCATTTCTCCATTGATGACCTTCTCAGGTAAACACAAGTTCTGGGTTTTGAGTTTTTATCTTTATCTTAAGTCAAAATTTCCTTTTTCCGCATTACTCACTTTTGCATGTCTTTGTTGTTTGATAGGTATGCTCTCGACGTCTCATGGCAATCCTCATCTGTAGAAAACCCTCAATTTTCTAGGCAAGTTCCTTCCTAATCCACTCGGAAATTCTCCAAGTATGCTTGAGAGATTTGCCTTGAGGCTTAGGTGTTGATTTATATGAACAAGTCTCGACCTCTAGTCTAGAATTCCCTTACGGGGTTTTATGTTCCGCAGAGAGAATTATAGTAGCATGATTTAAGGTTTTAACCATGTATTTATTATTCTGAAACCCTATAAAGTTTTCTTTAAAATAGTTTGGTTTAAAGATTCAAACTTGAATAGCTTATGACAGTTTATCTTTTATAACATTTTTCTGGCTTTAACCCTTTTGATTATAATCGGTGGATTTTATGTAGCATAGTAGTGGTTCCTCCGAACTATATTTTTATTTATAGTTTTGATTTCTAACGTATATATAAACAGAACTTTTGATTTTCGCATTATGATTTCTTACTATGTCGATTTTGACTATGGGTTCACTGTAATGTTTGTTTTATACGGTAGCAAGGAAAAAATGGAAATTTCAACAGTTTTCTTAGTTTATCATTCTGTTTTTTATTGCTGAGGAAGAAATATTCCAGCCAAATGTTTGTTGTTGTATATGTTTTTAAAGTTTTTTCTCTGCCAAGATTTTTCTGGTATTCTTGACTTGTGCTACAGCTATTAATATGAATTGACTCTTCTGAATACTTTCTATTATTGAATTACTATGTAAAATTTCTACCTCTAAATCTACTGGTGACCAGACCACCATTTTTTCCCACCATCTGAGTGTGTAGAATTTTTACCCGAAAGACGACTAGGTTTGGGTCTGGGTTTTTACCCTAACTCTCACCTTACAGTCTACTGGGTATTATTATTATTTTTTACAGCTATACAAATCTTAATGATATTCTTACAACTTTGAGATGATTAAAATCATTACTCTTTATTTTCTCCGTTAATAGAATATACTATCAACATTGTATAAAATAGCCGTGAAGTTATAAAAGGGTCTGTACAGATTAATAGTTTTCTGTGTTATGCAATACTCATTCCCTTAAGATTAATTTGATTCTACTATTCTGTCATATTTCTTTGAAAAGTAAAAACAGTCTAATCTTTGCACAAATTCATTTTTTTTGTTTCTAGTTTTTGTTTCCATGATATACTGCTAGATGTTTTTCTAGAATCCATCATTCTTCCATAATAATATTTTAGGAAATATTTACATCATTTAACATTGGATTTAAATTTCTTTCTAACAGTGATATGTAAAATTCTTAACAGAAATCAATTAAAGCACAGAACATATTGTACCACTGTACATTCCATTCTTCTAACAGTATTTTAAAAAGTATAAGTAACATAAACTAGGAGTTAAAGAACTGCATGTATACTTATCTAAAATTTGAATTATTTAGCTGTGGTCCTCCCAACCATCAAGTGAGGCAATTACGTCCTCCTTGCCCCCGTGCTCCAAACTGAATGGTACGGGTTTATAGTAAAATTTCTTTCTGCTATAACCTTGCGACATCCAGCCCAGTTAGTACCAGAAACTTCAGGAAATTTCTGAGTGCAATTCCACTGGTTACAACCAGCTCAAGAATCTCTCACTCTTTCCTTCTTCCAAATACAGAACCCCTACTCCTCCCTGGGATCAGTCCTTTATCCTTACAGGAGTAGGTAACTGTTTTCCAACTGTCCCCAACCTCTTTTTAGCTCTTCGAAACATCTTACCATCAAATTTTTACTTTTCCTATCCAATTATTTCTCATAACAATTTTTTTATTTTATTAAATAACATTAATTGTCTCATTTTTTCCATTAACCAAAACAATAAAATTTCTTAACTATTTAATCAACTAGTTAGCAATAATGTAGTTGTCACAGTTTCATTGTTATAATTCTCTTTTCTTATATACATGTGACAATGATCTTAAATGATCCAAAGTCTATTCACAAATCTCTATATAAAAAATTACCAAAACTTTGAAAATAAAAAGTTGTCGAAGATGTTTGGTTGTTTACGTATCTTTCCAACATCCAACCCATATTTATAATATAATATTTTCCTAAATTTTTTTGAATATTTATTATAAACTACTTAATCAAATTTAATAATATTTATTAAAAAAGTAGAAAATTTAAATTGTAACTTTGGAAATAATTAAAGTCAAATATATTTATTTTCAAAATAACTTTTTCTTTTAATTTATACATAATTATTATTTTTATTTTTTTTTTCATTTCAAAAAATTGATATCATTAATCTTTTTTCAAATTTTATATTAGGGAAAATTTGTATTATTTAAAAAAAAAAATTTATATATTTTTAAATAAAATAAAAATAAATTTATTATATTATAAACTATAAAGTATGTTTTATTACAAAAATATATATATGTATTGATTATTCGTTAATTTTAAATAAATAATTAAAAAAATACTCAATACATAATTATATAATAAAGAATACTTAATTACAATTTATTATTTTAAATAACATAATTTTTTATAAAAAATACTGAATTTCAATTTATAAAATAAATAAAATAATTTAAATACTATTTATATTATTACACATAAAATTTATTAAAAAAAATTAATTTACAAACTATGAACTAATTTTATAAAAATATTATAATGTACATTTTTTATATCTTACATTAATTTAAATTTATATATTGATATTACTTCCAAACAAAATCAAGAGAATTTAGAATGACATACATAATGTAACACCCCTAGTTTTATGTCCTTTCAAAGTTAGACATTTGAACTTTAATCCAAAGGGGAGTGGACTCCAATGGATAAGTATTTTGTGGATGTAATTAAGTATGTAATTATAAAAAAATAAAATAAAATGATTCTGTGCATATTGACCAAATGAGAATTACGAGATCACTTGCCAACTCCATGAGGTATGGAAAGAGGTTAAGATTTCCCCAAAAATCTTTCAAAAAATCCTTGAAAGAATTTATTTCTAGATTATATTTTTGAGGAAAAATCTAGTTTCCCCAATGATGCAGAGAGTAGTTGGGAAGAGGTAAAAAGCTGGGAAAAGCAGAAAGCAGCATTAAAAGACCCTAAATAAGGGAAGCCTAGGCAAACAGGAAGAAAAGAATCCTGTAATTCTGGACGCAGAACTAGAAATAGGCTTTGGGGAGCAAAAGCTTAATAAGTTATTCCTGAACAGATTAGAGGTTGGTCTGTTCTAGGAGAGGATCTCAGCTCGGGGGTGAGTTATGGAGGACAGAAGAACTCTAAGGTTGGGAGGTTGGTCAAATTGCAGAAGTGGTATGCACACTGTTTTGTTGAGAAATTTAAATGTGATATTTGTTAGACAGTAGTGAAAAGTGTTATGACAATTATGTTGAACTATATTGAGGTATGATAAATTCGTTTACTTTTAACAGAGTTGAATAGAATAATTTGTTCTCCTAACTCTGTATAGTAGTAAGAACAAATCCATGGGAAACTGTCAGCCAGAATCTCTAAACCATGATGTGGTTTAAATCTGGAGAGAGTGAAATTGTCTCCCTGGAATAAATTAAGTGTAACTTTAATCTGCTTCAGAAAAAATATAAAAATAAATAAATAAATAAATAATTTGTCTACTATATTAATACTGATGGATGGTGATAAGTTCTACTATTATAGAGGTAGATGCATGACAATGAAATTTCAATATCAGATTCCATAGAAGAGTTTGGGTGTTTGCATGATAAACTGAACCTGGAAGAATATTGTATATGGAATAAACTAAAATCATGATACTAAAGCTATCTTCTGTTTATAATAGGTTATATTCCATGTACAAAACCAGTAGTAAAATACCGAACAGAAATCATAATAAACTATAGACAGAATCTAGAAGTTCCTTGGACACACAGAGATCCATTAGCAAAGCCTAAAGAAATGTTACCTAGAAGTAATTACTACCAGTTGGATTCATTGACTTTCTTACTCCATGATTATAAATAAATTTAATCTGTGTAAGTATAGTTTTGCTTCCAGAGTACAAACAAGGTAAATAACTCTGTTCAATGTCTACAAGTAGGCCTGAAGGCAGATTATATAGCTGTAAGAAAATACATTCATTTACATAATTCCAAATTTTGCACATTTAATATCTTAAAATAACAAAGGACGGGAAGTAAGATGCTGGACAGATTCATAACAATTACAGCATTCTGTTCTTATACGTCATATTTCCTCATTTTACAAACTGATATGGAAATAGAAAACTAGCTCTTATAAGCTATATTAGAAATAGAAGTAATGCTCCATAGGTGAGTACTGAAGATATACTCATGGACCAGAATTTATAGAGTCAACTGAAAGAATCCAGACATATTGTTTGACCCACATGTAATTTCTATAACTCTGGCGAAACCTGTAGGTGCATACTTGAAAAATAATGGAGAGAGAAAGATGGTCAGTGAAACCAAAATTTTATTAAAGCTACCCTATGCTATTATCGGACAAACTCGACAATTTCAACATAATTTTACCGACTACATTATATGCGTCATACTGAATGGTAATTGTGATTGAAATTAATATAAAACAACTACATCGAGCTTAGGGTTGTGCAGGCTCGAAATAAAACCAACTTAGTTTAGAGGAATACATATATTTATATGTATAAAATTGACTATTATAATATATATCCAGCTATGAGTTAACAAAAGATTTACACCAATACCAACGTACCAAATAAAATAACAGAGAATAAATAGAGCTGGAGAGTCCCCGTCGAAATGGGGTTATGAACAAAATTCAAGACTATACAGTCGAGTCGAAACTCCATGATAAAGAACGAGAAAATTGAATTAAGTTCTTAGTACACAACTAATTAAAATAGCCACATGGGGTAGCTCCTTAATTATAGTAGATAGTGGTCTAGTAACATTATAGGTTCAGATTCGATGGATGTAGATAAACGTCTACCAACATGTAGCGAAGAGCGTAACCCTGCGTTAATAAGGAAAGAAAAAATGGAGCGATAAATGAAAGCTTGCAACAAGCAGATGAACGAACCACATTACCTGCAAACGAATTAATTAACAATTCAATTATTAACAGATAAATCTCAAAGCAGGACGTATCTATAAAATAAATAAAGGAAGCTCAGTGTCAAGGTATTTCTTGAGGTGAAATGGTAACAGTTACCATGCACGGTTGCAACGCCGAGAAGACCAAAGCAACGAAATTGTGATACCTGAGATAGAACGAAAGACTAAGTTAAGCTCTGTGGCCAAAAATTATGTAACACCTTTTGGTTAAGAAGGAAAGGAGTAAATCAAACTATGCAATGCTAGCCATAACTAAATACTACATAAATTCTTCAGAATGAGAATAGAGAATTTACCCAGGGCATGGTAGTGCTAAACCAAAAATTTCTACGCCATTCTGTCCAGAACGATCCTCGTGTATCCTGTGAGATAGGGTGAGGACGCTCAGGAAATTTTAATGTCGAAAACAAGTTTAAAAAACTTTATAAATAACAATGAAAAAGCGTGAGGAAGACAACGTTACCTGGTTATTGGAGATGCATTGCGTCCAGATAAAAATTTCCTAACTCCGGTTGAACAAACCTCTTGTAATGACACCGATAGGGAAGAAGACTCCAGAGAAAAATGAAACCATGAAGTAAAAGAGGTTTAATGGCCACCGTAAGAAGAAAAACCCTAAGATCTCAACGATACACTTGTCATTCATCGAGCAAGTATCACAAGGATCGACGACAAAAATCCAAGGTCAGAAACCCTAAATCCGAACGTATGATGGAGTACATAGACAGATAGGCAAATTCGACTCAAGGCATATGGACGTCTTGTCCAGAATTAAATTGTGAAAGGCTCGAGGCAGAGAATTCTCTAGTCCATAAATGAATACATATTGTGACAAAAACATAACGGTACACCATTAAATATTCAGGCATCTCGTTGCTCGTCATATCGTTGAGCTAACGATTTGATGAAAAAGATAAGCTAAAGTATGGTAGAGAAGAGACAATGGACTTGTCTCATGAGATGAAGTCTCGAATCCAAAAATATTAACCATAACATTATATTGCAAGGCGAATGGCCTTCGTGCCATGACAACCAAAACAACGATATTCAACTTCAAGTAAAGTCTATACGTAGCATTGACATAAGAAACACAAAAAAAATTCGTGAGAGATAAATAATTAAAATGATATGGTCATATCGTTATGTTGATAACGTAAGTGAGGGAAACATAAACATATTGGTTGATTAGAACTTGATATGGTTTGATTGAAAATCGATATGGCTATGTATCTATAGATATAATTATCGATTGTAAAAAAAAAAAAAAAGGGTTAGTGGAACTTTGAGTGATAACATGTATTGATTGGTATATGGTTAATCCTATAAATAGAACTTTAAAGTGGTAACATATATAGAATGGTATATGTTTAATAATTTAAATAGAAAAAAAAAATTATTAGTAGGTGGAGATGTGACAAATGGTATCAGAGCTCATGTTATATAAAACTGGGCTGCTGTTGTCGTGCTCACTATTGTTGTGTGTTCACTATATAAATTATATATTGTTGAGAAAAAAAAAATATTACTGATCTGTGTTGGTTAGTGTATAGTGGTGCTGAAATAGAAAAGTTGGATGGCATAAGGTGAGGAAATTTATGTTGATCTGCGTGATGAAGAAAATACTCCAGATCCCAATGCTCCAGTGATGGCTATGTTGCATAGTTTGCAATGAAAGATGGTTGAGCTAAGAAGCCAGAATGACAGATTGTCATTAGCCAGTGAGGAGCAGGAAAAGCTCATCAGAGAATTAACCTCTCGGAATAGCCAAGAAGGTGAAGGTTCCAGAAAGAGGAAGAATGATGATTCCGAGGAAGATGATGCTACTAGGCATTAGTATAAGCAGAAAAAATAATTACAGGGGGAATTCAAAAAGATAAAACCTCTCTCCTATGATGGGGAGAAGGAGGAAGATGCTGAAGCCTGGTTGTTGAACATGATCAAGTATTTCCAGGTATATGAATATGAAAGAAAAATGAAGGCCAGATTAGCTTTCTACCAGCTACAAGGTAAGGATACCTTGTGGTCGGAGGAGAAGAAAAATGGTTCATGCCATTGATGAAAAAACTGTGACTTTGGAAGATTTCCAAGTCAAGTTTAAAAACCGCTATTTGAATGAACGTTATTATGATGATAAAGAAAAAGAATTCCATGAACTCAAACTGGGACAACTCACTATCGATGAGTTTGTCACCAAATTTACAAATCTTTTGAGATATTTCCCTTACATTCGAGAAGAGAAGACAAAGGTGCAAAGGTTTTTGAATTGTTTGCCTACTGTGTACAAAGAGAAGATTGAGTTTGATAACCCAAAAACTATGGATGAAGCAGTAAGAAAATCTAGATTATGCTACCAACAGTTTAAAGGAAAGGGTGAGCAAGGAAAAGGCTAGATAAACGAAGGTGAAATCAAGGGAAAGAAATAGAGACTAGCTTACTTAAGGAATTTTGGTAGAGATCATCAGCGGAAAAAGTTTAATAAACCAAAAGAAAGCCAAATAGCTCAGTCCCAAGTTGGCTCCAAACAACTAGATGAAGGAAATAAGAAGGAAGGCACAGTTAAAATGAGGGAACCTTTGAAATGCTGGGGATGTGGAGAACCCCATCTCTTGAGGTATTGTCCCCATCGAAACATTCAGATGATTATGAGAGATCGAGAAGCTGCCACCGTGAATGACATAGTTAGAAATATACCTACTATCAGTGCAGCCTTGGAGAATCGACAAGTAGAACACCAAGCTACCATGGTTGAAATAGAAGGTAAGATTACTGACCAATCTGTTACAATTTTAATTGATCTAGGTGCTTCTTTGAGTTACATTAGTCCACAAGTGGTAGAGAAATGCAATCTTAAAACTGAAAAATTTCAGCAGTATTGGTTGGTTCAGTTAGCCACTGGCACCGAGAGGAAAGTAACTCATAAGTTACCTCAAACAACAATCAAATTAAATGATTTTCAAACAGAAGTGAATTTAAACATTCTGCCATTAGGATCATATGACTTGCTGATAGGAATGGACTGGATGGAAAATAAAAAGGCCATGATGAATTTTTGGGATAAGACCCTGCATTGTATATATTAAGAAGGGAAACCTTTTCTTCTCCAAGGAATACAGAAACCTATCTCTGTAAGACAAATATCATCACTGCAACTAAAAAGAATAGCTAGGAAAGGATACCAAGTATATGTAGTACATGTTGAGAAACTAGAATAGCAACCTGAAGTCAACCTGATGGATACTTTGCCAATAGTGAGAGAGTTTAAGGATTTTTTTCCAGATGAGATTCCTCATCTTCCCCCCAAAAGAGAGATTGACTTTTCAATCGACTTGGTGCCTGGAGCAACACCTGTTTCCCGAGCCCCTTATTGAATGAGTCCCCCTAAACTCATGGAACTAAAAATGAAATTGCAAGAATTGTTATATAAGGGTTATATCAGACCAAGTGTGTCTCATTGGGGAGCACCGGTGCTGTTTGTGAAAAAGAAGGATGGAACCTTTAGAATGTGCATTGATTATCGTCAGCTGAATAAGTTGACAATTAATAACAGATACCCTTTACCTAGAATTGATGATATTTTTGATCAAGTAAGAGGGGCTTCAGTATTTTCTAAGATTGATCTAAGGACTGGATATCACCGGCTCTGAATTAAGGAGGAAGACATTAGCAAAACAGATTTTTGAACCAGGTATGGTCACTACGAATTTATAGTCCTACCTTTCGGGTTGACAAATTCCCCTGCCACCTTTATGTGCCTAATTAACAGTGTGTTAAACAAGTACTTGGATAAATTCGTACTAGTGCTCATAGATGATATTTTAGTTTACTCAAAAAGTGAGGAGGAGCATAAAGAACACTTGAGGATAGTGTTGCAAACTCTGAAAGAAAACCAGTTGTATGCCAAGTTCAGCAAATGTGAATTCTATAAGGACAAGATCCAATACTTAGGACACATTATTTCGGAGCAAGGGTTGGTTATTGACCCTGAAAAAATAAAGGATATTAGAGAGTGGCCAGTACCAACTGATGTTTCAGCGGTGAGATCATTTATGGGGATTGCAGGTTACTATCGCAGATTTGTGGAAAGATTTTCTGCAATAGCATACCCCATAACTTCACTACAAAGAAAAGGTGTCAAATTTGAGTGGACTGAAAAATGCCAAAACAGTTTTGAACAATTAAAACTAAAACTCACTATAGCCCCTATACTGAAGATTACAGACCCTGATAAGGAATTTGTGGTGTGTACCGATGCCTGCAGAGAAGGATTGGGAGGAGTACTGTTGCAAGAAAATTAGGTTATTTCATATGAGTCTAGGAAACTGAAGACACATGAAAAGAACTATAGTGCTTATGATTTGGAATTGGCTGCTGTTATACATGCCTTAAAGATGTGGCGACACTATCTCCTTAGAAAAAAAATTACATTGATGACTGATCATATTAGTCTTAAGTATTTATTTTCCCAAACTGATTTGAATGCCCGACAAGCCAGATGGCCGTCTTTTCTGAGTAAGTTTGATATGGACATAAAACATATCAGAGGGAAAGAAAATAAAATTGTTGATGCATTGAGCAGAAATGCTTACCAAAACATGAACAACATTGGAAGAAGTGCTAGTTTTGATTTAGAAGATCTAGTGAAAAAGGTAGCAGAACAGGATCCAAATTATGAGAGTCTACAGATAAAAATACTAAAGAAAGAGATGGCTAATTTCACTCAAAACCCAAAAGGGCTAATCTGCTACAAAAATAGATTGTATGTCCCCAATGTGGAACCTTTGAAAAAATGAATACTAGATGAATATCATAAACAGCCATATGCAGGACATCCTGGATATCAAAAAATGTTAACAACTTTGAAAAATAAATTTTTTTGGTCAGGAATGAAAAGATATGTGGTAGAATATTTAGCCAGGTCCATCGAGTGTCAACTAGTTAAAGTTGAGCATCAGCATCCTGCTGGTCTTCTAAATCCTTTGCCGATTGCAGAATGGAAATGGGACACAGTTTCTATAGATTTCGTAACAGGGCTACCCAAAACAAAATACCAAGATGACTCAGTGATGGTGGTGGTAGACACTTTAACAAAAGCTGCACACTTCATACCTGTGAAATCTACTTTTGGAACAACCCAAGTAGCAGCTGTGTTCCTAAAGTAGATATTAAGATTGCATGGGGTTCCCAAGATGATTGTTTCAGATAGAGATGCTAAGTTCACAGCAGCCTTTTGGAAAGGTTTGTTTGGGGGCATGGGCACCAAGCTGAATTTTAGCACTGCATATCACCCACAGACAGACGGTCAGACAGAGAGAACAAATCAGATTTTAGAAGATATGTTGAGAATGTATGTGATGGATAGGCCATAAAAATGGGAGGACTACTTGCATTTAGCTGAATTTTCCTATAATAACAGTTATCAATCCTCCATTAAAATGAGTCCATTTGAGGCACTCTATGGAAGGAAATGTTGTACTCCTTTGAGCTGGAACCAACCTGAGGATAAGCTAATGTTCGGACCAGATTCTTTACAAGAAATGGAAAGAGTTGTTAAACAAATACAAAGAAACATCAAGACAACACAATCTTGAAAGAAAAACTATGCCGATAAGAAGAGGGTACATCGAGAATTCAAAGTGGGGGAGCATGTGTATTTGCGTATCAAACCCAAAAAGAGCACACTTTATGCTGGAAGTTGTGCAAAATTGGCTCCTAGATATTGTGGCCCTTTTGAGGTGTTCGAAAGGGTGGGACCAGTGGCTTATAAGCTGGACTTACCGCCCCATGTTAGAGTTCATGATGTGTTTCATGTTTCATCATTAAAATGATATGTACATGATGCTTCTCACATTGTTGATTGGAATGTGATACAGGTGGAACAAGAAGGGGATTTCCTTCCAGAGCCGCTTCGAATATTGGAGTGGGAAGAAATTGAATTGAGGAATCAAACGGTAGCAAGAGTAAAGGTGCAGTGGAAGCACTTTACTGCTGAAGAAGATACCTGAGAAATAGAAGCTGAAATGATGGAAAAATATCCATTTTTGTTTGGAAAATGAACTCTAGTAGTTAGATATCAACACCGAGGACAATGTTTTCTTTCAGAGGGGGAATATGTAACACCCCTATTTTTATGTCCTTTCAAAGTTAGACATTTGAAATTTAATCCAAAGGGGAGTGGACCCCAATGGATAAGTATTTTGTGGATGTAACTAAGTATGAAATTATGAAAATATATATATATATATATATTCTGTGCATATTTAACAAATGAGAATTATGAGATCACTTGCCAAATCCATGAGGTATGGAAAGAGGCTAAGATTTCCCCAAAAATCTTTCAAAAAATCCTTGAAAGAATTTATTTCTAAATTAGATTTTTGAGGAAAAATCTAGTTTCCCCAATGATGTGGAGAGTAGTTGGGAAGAAGTAAAAAACTGGGAAAAGAAAAAAGCAGCTTTAAAATTCCCTAAATAAGGGAAGCCTAGGCAAACAGGAAGAAAAGCATCCTGTAATTCTGGACACAGAAATAGAAACAGGCTTTGGGGAGAAAAATATTAGTAAGCTATTACTGCACAGATTAGAGGTTGGTCTGTTCTAGGAGAGGATCTTAGCTCGGGGGTGAGTTCTGGAGGACAGAAGAACTCTAAGGTTGGGAGGTTGGTCAAATTGCAGAAGTGGTATGCACACTGTTATGTTGAGAAATTTAAATGTGATCTTTGTTAGACAGTAGTGAAAAGTGTTATGACAATTATGTTGAATTATATTGAGGTATGATAAATTCCTTTACATTTAACAGATTTGAATAGAAGAATTTGTTCTCCTAACTCTGTATAGTAGTGAGAACAAATCCATGGGACACTGTCAGCTAGAATCTCTAAACCATGATGTGGTTTAAATCTGGAGAGAGTGAAATTGTCTCCCTGGAATAAATTAAGTGTAACCTTAATTTGCTTCAGAAAAAAAAATAGTATACAGTATTAATACTGATGGATGGTGATAAGTTCTACTATTATAGAGGTAGATGCATGACAATGAAATTTCAATATCAGATTCCAGAGAAGAGTTTGAGTGTTTGCATGATAAACTGAACCTGGAAGAATTTTTTATATGGAATAAACTGAAGTCATGATACTAAAGCTATCTTCTATTTATAATAGATTAGATTCCATTTACAAAACCAGTAGTAAAATACTGAACAGAAATCATAATAAACTGTAGAAAGAATCTAGAAGTTCCTTGGACACACAGAGATCCATTAGCAAAGCCTAAAGAAATGCTGCCTAGAAGTGATTACTAGCAGTTGGAGTCATTGACTTTCTTACTCCATGATTATAAATAAATTTAATCTGTGTAAGTATAGTTTTGCTTCCAAAGGTAAATAAATCAAAATAAGTTTGTTCAATAGTTCATGGGCACCTCGATGCGTATTATATAGTCAGAAGAAAATACATGCATTTACATAATTCCAAAGTCTGCACATTTAATATCTTAAAATAACAAAGGACAGGAAGTAAGATGCTGGAAAGATTCATAACAATTACAGAATTATGTTCTTATACATCACATTTCCTCATTTTACAAACTGATATGGAAATAGAAAACTAGCTCTTATAAGCTGTATTAGAAACAAAAGTAAAGCTCCATAGGTGAGTACTGAAGATCTACTCATGGACAAAATTTATAGAGTCAGCTGAAAGAATCTAGACATATTGTTTGACCCACATGTAATTGCTATAACTATGGTGAAACCTGTAGGGGCATACTTGAAAAATAATGGAGAGAGAAATATGTTAAGTGAAACCAAAATTTTATTAAAGCTACCCTATGCTATTATCAGACAAACTCGACAATTTCAACATAATTTTACTGAATACATTATATGTGTCATACTGAATGGTAATTATGATTTAAATCAACAAAAAATAACTAAATTGAGCGTAGGGTTGTGCAGGCTCGAAACAAAACCAACTCAGTTTAGAGGCATACATATATTTATATGTATAAAATTGACTATGATAATGTATATCCATTTGTGAGTTAACAAAATATTTACACCAATACCAATGTACCAAATAAAATAACAGAGAATAAATAGAGCTGGAGAGTCTCCATCGAAATGGGGTTATGAACAAAATTCAAGACTATACAGTCGAGTCGAAACTCCCTGATAAGGAACGAGAAAATTAAATTATGTTCTTAGTACACAAATAATTAGAATAGCCACGTGGGCTAGCTCCTTAATTATAGTAGAGAGTGGTCCAGTAACATTATAGGTTCAGAGTAGACGGATGTAGAGCAACGTCTACAAACCTATAGCGAAGAGCGTAACCCTGTGTTAATAAGGAAAGACAAAATAGAGCGATAAACCAAAGCTCGCAACAAGAATATGAACGAACCACGTTAACTGCAACCGAATTAATTACCAATTCAATTAGTAACAGAGAAATCTCAACACAAGACGTATCTATAAAATCAATAAAGGAAGCTCAGCGTCAAGGTATTGCTTGAGGTGAAATGGTAACATTTACCATGCAGGGTTGCGACGCCGAGAAGACCAAACCAACGAAATTGTGATACCTGAGACAGAACGAAAGACTGAGTTAAGCTCTTTAGCCAACAATGAGGTAACACCTTCTGGTTAAGAAGGAAAGGAGGAAATTGAACTATGCAACGCTAGCCATAACTAAATACTACATAAATTCTTGAGAACGAGAATAGATAATTTACCCAGGGCATGGCGGTGCTATTAAACCAGAAATTTCTATGCAATTTTGTCCAGAACGATCCTCGTCTATCCTGTGAGATAGGGTGAGGATGCTCAGGAAATTTTGATGCCGAAAATAAGTTTAAACAACTTTATAAATAACAACGAAAAAGCGTGAGGAAGATAAAGTTACCTGGTTATTGGAGATGCATTGCGTCCAGATAAAAATTGCCTAACTCCGGTTGAACAAACCTCCTGCAATGACGCCGAGAGGGAAGAAGACTCCGGAGAAAAATGAAGCCGTGAAGTAAAAGAGTTTTAATGGCCACCGTAAGAATAAAAACCCTAAGATCTCAATGATACACTTGTCATTCATCGAGCGAGCATCACAAGGACCGACAATGAAAATCCCAGGTCAGAAACCCTAAATCCGATCGTATGATGGAGTACATAGACAGATAGGAAAAGTCGACTCAAGGCATACAGACGTCTTGTCCAGAATTAAATCGTGAAAGGCTTGAGGCAGAGAATTCTCCAGTCCATAAATGAATACGTATTCTGACAAAACCGGAACGGTACACCATGAAATATTCAATCATCTCGTTGCTCGTCATATCGTTGAGCTAACGATTTGATCAGAACGATAAGCTAAAGTATGGTAGAGAAGAGATAGTAGACGTGTGTCATGAGATGAAGTCTCAAATCCAAAAATATTAACCATAACATTATATTGCAAGGCGAATGGCCTTCGTGCCATGACAACCAAAACAACGATATTCAACTTCAAGTAAAGTCTATACGTAGTGTTGACATAAGAAACACAAAAAAAATTCGTGAGAGATCAATAATTAAAATGATATGGTCATATCGTTATGTTGATAAAGTAAGTGAGGGAAACATAAACATATTGGTTGATTCGAACTTGATATGGTTTGATTGAAAATCAATATGGCTATGTATCTATAGATATAATTATTGATTGTAAAAAAAAAGGGGGGGGGGTTAGTGGAACTTTGAGTGATAACATGTATTGATTGGTATATGGTTAATCCTGTAAATAGAAATTTAAAGTGGTAACATATATAGAATGGTATATGCTTAATACTTTAAATAGAAAAAAAAAGTTATTGGTAAGTGGAGATGTGACACATAAAGTTTCTTATTTTTTACATCTTACATTAATTTAAATTTATATATTTATATTACGTGAAAACAAAATCAAGAGAATTTAGAATGACATACATAAAGTTAGTTTACTAAGAAAACGGTAAAATTTAAATTACATTATATATGTATATTATATTTTACACCAATTCCATTAATAGTATTAATGGTTAACCTTTTTTCTTAGGAAAAAAAGAAATAATTACAATTTAATAAATTTTGTATTTAACAAAATATTATTTAATTGTCATGGTCTAAAATTATATTATATATTTATATAAAATTTTAGGTAAATTTATTCTATATTTTATTGCATATTAATTATATAATTTTTATTTTTATTTCATTTATTATGTATAGAATAGAGGGAATTCACGCTCATGGTTACTTAATTCTATACACAAAAGTTTTAATAATAACAAAGTTGTCATAATGTGGTATTAGAACAAGAGACAATCTTCGTCCCAATGTGTTCATGATTATTGACCATGGATTAATATTATTAAACATAGTTTACCATATTGATTTTCATATTGAGATAATCTTTGTCACAATGCCATGCATGACCATCATTCACCATGGTTTACCATTATCGATGATCATTGGCTATGGTTAATTTTAATATTGAGACAACCTTTGTCACATTGTGACGTTGGACCATGGTAAACCATTTATTAACCATGGTTGAACATTATTGAGCATGTTTGATTGGTAGGGAGAAATAATGAGAGCGGGCGGTGAATTAGTGTTTAAAACCCACAATGACTTTTAGTTTTGTTTACTTAATTCTATACGTGACTTTACTTAAGCCAACTAGCATATGTACACGACTTTCATTCATGAAAATAGTGTATGCCTAGAGAACTTATAAATTAGATAAATCTTCGGTAACTTTACTTAGAACAGTGCATTAACAATTCATTAGAAATTTAGTATGAAGTTGACATGTGTAATAAGAATAGAATAAATCATCACACATAAGAAACACACATGAACACTAGGATTTAAGGTGGAAACCCAATGTGAGAGAAAACCATTGTTACTTTCGTCTCTTTCTTCAATATTTATTATATAGAAACTTCTTACAATATTTTATTGGTGCATACTCATACCAACACGTAGATACCCACCTGCAGAAGGCTGCAACCTTCACTTGTTCTCCAGCTACTACTAGAATGGATCTCCAACCCCCTAATGGTGATTACTATCCACTACTGTAAGGGCGCTACAACCGCTTGATCTGGCTGCTAGCTCCTACTGGCAGGAACCTTCAACATCCTCACTGAAGGCTCTGACCCTCAACACCACTGCATACCACGTTTAATAAATTTTCACGATGGATCCAACAGTTTTAACGCATCCCAATTTGTATATCAACTGAAGTAAACATCAACCTAATTGAAACAGAACAATGAGATCACTATAACTAGACCCTGTAACTGAACACATAATATTGCACCATCACACAGAATAAGCTGCAATTGTGAACATTTTTACACAAAAAATATATACGCCACTATCAATAAGGAAACTTGTGTGCATACACGCTTTTATGTGGCACAACCTACGTATATATCTTAATATACCAAAATTTATTCATCCGACTCTGTCAGAGAACTGATGAGATATATTCTGAAATAGTTTGTCAGCTTAGCAACATCAATCATTTTTCAATCAACCAATGATTGATATTTAATCACAATCAAATAACAACATAATCAATACTCAAACAACCTAGATCTATATGAATACATCATTGACAGACAACAAAATCATAGAAAAACTTATCATACATTTTATTCAGCATTCTTGAACAAAGATCCTGGCTTGCATATGTGCCTTCTAGAAGACTTATTCGCGTATGAACGTGCTTATTCTGAAACCAACTCACGTACATATCTCAATATTTTTACTGAATATATATACGCACATCTGCAGAACCAAAAATATGTGTATATGCATCTTCATCGTGTCAAACACACGTATAGATCTATAAATAATTAAGGACTGTGCAATACTTCACAACTTCAAAATTACTCAGAGCATACCCTTCACTGCAGCAAACATGCGCCAAACCACAAATCCTAACAACTCATAAACAGATCATGAAAACACATAGTCATTTCAGGTCTAGAGATACTTATCTATCATTGTATTCATGTGTGCATGATAATATCATATCTATCAATCTGTTATAGCCCATACAATGAAAATATACTTCAAATTGAAGTAAGCATTGATTAACATTACTCATGCACACATAGCACTTTGATTTTAAGCTCCTTATATATTTTGAGCCTTAGCTAATACCATGTTTGACCATGGTTGACCATGACTATAGACACAAGGGATTGATATTATAAACCTAACGGAATAATAAACAGAACATATTAATACTAAAATTGTAAGGACTTATAAAACCAAAGGTTTAATAATATAAACCCAAACTACAAAAACCCTAAGATAAATATTATAAATCGTAAAATAAACATGAGTGACCATACTTGACCATATTTTATTTTCATACTGACACAATCCTTGACATAATACAACATTGGACTGTGGTTGTCCATGCTGATTTTCATAGTGAGACAATATTTGTCACAATGCAACATTATACCATGGTTGACCATGGTTTTCATAATGTGACATTGGACCAAGAGACAATATTCATCACAATGTGACAATTATTATTGACCATGGTTTATTTTCATATTGAGACAATCTTTTTCACAATACTAAAATCCCAAGATATTATAAAACCCATGGAATAATATTAAAGGAAAGGGTTTAATATTATAAACCCATGTTATATGAACCAAAGATAAATATTATAAATCCTAGAATAAAATCAATGTTCATCGTTGAATATGGTTGATTTTCATATTGACACAATCTTTGTCACAATGCAACATTATACCATTGGCAACAATGATTTATTATAAACCAAACATATTTATATTGAACTCTAGGACTAATATTATAAACCCTATTAGTAATATTATATAGTAGGAATATGAACCCTTAGATTAATAAACCCAAGGGATTGATATTATAAACCCAAGGCAATTATAAAAACAATGGATTAATACTAAACACCAAAAACCCAAAAACCCAAAGAATTAATAATGCTAATCCAAGGTATATAAAACCTAAGATAAATATTATAAACCCTAAAATAAATATGGTTGACCATGGTTGATTTTCATACTCAAAAAATAATTTTCACAATATAACCATGTTTATTGATGATCATTGACCATCATTTACCATGGTTAACCATGGTTGATTTTCATCTCGAGAGAATCTTTATCGCAATGCGACATTGCACCATGGTTTACCATGGTTGATGATGGATGATAATGATTGACCATGGTTAATGAAGGTTGACCATGTTTGATTTTCATATTCATACAATCTCTATCACAATATGACATTGGACCATAGTTGACCATGATTCACCATGGTTGACTCTCATATTGACCATGATTCACCATGATTGACCATCACGCTTTGTTTTCATATTGAGACAATATTTCACACAATGAGATGTTTGACTAAGGTTAACCATGAATAATGATGGTTGATGATGGTTTAACATGGTTGATTTTTACATTGAGACAATATTTGTCACAATGTGACATTTGACCATGGTTGACCATGATTATAAACCAAAGGGATTTATATTAAACCATAGGATTAATTTTATAAACATTATGAAAAAAATTATACTCTAGGAATATGAACCCTTATATTAATAATGCGAAGGGATTGATATTATAAACCCAATAGACTAATAAACACCTGGCATTAATACTAAAATCCCGAGGGATTATAAACCTAAGGGAATAACATTAAACCCAACAATTTAATAATATAAACCCAAGGTACATAAAACCTAAGATAAATATTATAAACCCAAAAGTAAACATGGTTGATCATCATTGATCATGGTTAATTTTCATATTGACATAATCATTGTCACAGTGCGGTGTTGGACCATAGTTGACCATGATTTGTTTTCTTATTGAGACAATATTCATCATAAAGCGATGTTGGGCCATGGTTGATGATGGTTGATTTTCATAGTGACAAAATCTATGTCGCAATGTGACGTTGGACCATGGTTGACCATGTTTGACCATGGTTGTCATAACGTGATGATGAACCAAGAGACAACCTTTGTCATAATGTGTCCATGATTATTGATTATGAATTACCATGATTAAACATAGTTAACCATATTGATTCTCATATTGAGATAATTTTTGTCACAATGTGATGTACAACCATCATTCACCATAGTTGACCATTGTCGACAATTGTTGATTATGGTTAATGTTCATATTGAGTAACCTTTATCACATGTGACATTGGACCATGGTTGAACAATATTGGGCATGTTTGACCTCTTGGAAAAAATACTGAGAGTGGGTGATAAATCAATATTTAAAACTCACAATGATTTTTACTTTCTTTACTGAATTCTATATGCAACTTTACTTAAGCCAACTAGCGTATGTATGCAACTTTCATTCAGGAAGCTAGCATATGCCTAGATAACTTATAATTCAGATAAATCTTCAGGAAATTTACTTAGACAAGTGCATTAATGATTCATCAGACATTTAGTAATTATTAAACATGCGTAGTAAGAATATAATAAACAATCACACATAAGAAACGCACATGAAAACCAAGATTTAAGGTGGAAACCCAATGTGGGATAAAACCACCGTTGTTGTCATATTTGTCTTCAAGATTTATTATATATAAATATGGCTTACAATCTTGTATTGGTGCAAACTCATACCAGCACACATGCACCAACTTGTAGAAGGGTGCAACCTTCACTCGTTCTCCAGTTGCTACTAAAAGGGAGCTCCAACCCCCTAATCTCATCTACTAGCCACTAATGGAAGGGAGCTACAACCCCCTTATATGATCACTAAATCCTACTGACATGAAGCTTAAACTTCCTCACTGAAGGCTCCAACCCTCAGCACCATCGCGTACCATGTTTCATAAATTTTCACATTGGATCCAACAATTTTAACACGTCACAATTTGTAGATTAGCTAAAGTAAACATCGACCCCATTCAAATAAAACAATAAGATAACTATAACTAGGCAACAAAATTGAATAGAGGATACTACATCATCATAGAAAATAAACTGGAACCATGAACATTTTTATGCCAAAATATATACTCCAGTATTGCTAAGGAAACCTACGTGCATACGCACTTTTATGTGGCACAACCTGCATATATATCTTAATATACCAAAATTTAGAATTTTGGGTCAGTCATAGAATTGAACAGAGATATTCTGAAATATTTTTTCTGTTTATAGAACCCTCATACAATTAGCAACATTAATCATTTTTCAATCAACCAACCATTGTTCTTTAATCACAATAAAATAGCAGCATAATCAATGCTCAAACAAAATCAATCTATATGAATACATCGTTGACACACAACAACAACGTAGCAAAAATGATTAGAAATTCTCATCAGAATTCTTCAGCAAAGACCTTCGCTTCCATATAGGCCTTCTAGAAGACTTATTCGCCTATGAGCATGCTTATCCTGAAACAAACTCACGTATAGATCTCAATGCTTCTACTGAATATATATATATATATATATATATATATATATATATATATATATATATATATATATATATATATATATATATATATATATATATATATATATATATATATACACACACACACACACACATATATATCTGTATGTGCCTCCTTGGAACGAAACTCATGTGATACGCAAGTTTCGTCGTGGTCAAACCGCCGTATAAAGGGGGGGCCATCAAGAGTGTGTAATACTTCATAACTTCAGAATTACTTAGATCATATCCTTCACTACAACAAACATTTGCGAGAACACAGATTGAAACAACTCATTAACAGATCATGCAAATACATAGTCATTTTAGGTCTAGATATCCTTATCCATCATTGTATTCATGAGTGCATAACTATATCATATATATCAATTGACTATAGCCCATACCATGCAAACATAATTCAGATTGAAGTAATCATTCATTAACATTAATAGCTATGCACACATAGCACTTTGATTTTCATCACCTTATATAGTTTGAGCCTTAGCTAATACAATGAGTCAAAACCATACAAGTGTCGATGGTATTCTTGGACACGATTAAATAACCGTTACTGCACTCAATATTGTGGGCTAATACCATGGTAAATACCCCTTTTGCTATAAAATTATCTTGCTCACACATACACGACTTTTTTTCTTCATACCCATGTGTATACACCACTTTTCCTTCACTAACTCGCATATAGATATTCAATTATTTATTTTTAACCATATTTTTATTCTTATCTACAAACCTTTGTATGAAGTTTCGATCATTATTTTCTATCACTTTTTCACCTCTGAACTCATCCAGTTACCATATATTTGGTGTTTTACAAGTGGGTTTCCATCAAGGACCACACATGTATCATAATGCCAAAAATCTCCCCCTTTGCACTTGATGGGAGCGATGTTGGTGTTTTATCACCACATCTTGTAGATACCTGTTAGACACATCAACATAAGAATTATTCAAAATACCAAGTTTCTCTCCCTCTTTGACATCAAGGGCAAAGGGTAAACCAATTTTGAAACAAGGTTTCTCTTTCCTTGTAGACATAAGAGCTTTTTATATCCTATGTGCATTATACTAACCATGCTCCCCTTGTGAACATATTGAATCTCTAGATAGTTTTTCAATGAATTACATGACTCTATAAATCAACTGAGTATGACCTTTCCTATCGCCAAGGACTCATACTTACATTAATCACCCCACCAAGTGGGGTTACATTTGTGACACAACCACCCAACCAAGTGGGATTACATTTTTGACACATCTACCCAGCCAAGTGGGATGACGTCAAAGTCCATACATGACTGAATATGAAAATTACTACATCATAGGTATTAAAATGACCTTTATATTAAATTACAGATATGACTTTTATAACCAAGACCAAAGATCCTGAGTAGAGAGAGATCGTCGAACAAAATTCAACAACCATGATACATAAAATGCCAATAATGCATTATACATTGTAAGGATAATGCTCCCCCTGGACCTGTGCTACCTGAACATTTTCAACAACCCATTCATCAAAGAATCTCCATCAAGAAGATAAATATCAAAGAGGAAAATATAATTGGACAACCATATCAATAGGCTATAGCCATCAACACCTGATAAATAGAACCAAATCATGACTGTCAGCAACATGACTGAGTGTTTTCTCAAGGTTGACACAATGATTTCATGTCAGAGAGAGCCATATGCGAAATTATACAAAGAAACTCATGTATATATGTGACTATGCTTTAAGAAACTTGCGTACCAAAACGAACCTTCTGAAATTTCATCTGAAGATAAGATAACTTTAACAACATATTGACGTAGAGACAACTCCCAATTTCAGTTTGAGATATTCAAATGCTTCTTTGGGAAGAGGTTTAGTAAATATATGAGCAACTTGTACTTTGGAGAGAACATACTCCAACTTAACCTTTTTCTCAAGCACTTGTTGTCGTAGAAAGTTCTACTTAATAGGAATATGCTTGGTTTTGGAGTGCATAACAGTATTTTTTGAAATATTAATAACATTGTATTATCACATAGGATGGACATGGGTGGATAGCATTTAATTTGAATCTTGTAATGTATTCATAATCTAGAGAAGTTATGTGCAACAATATACAACAGCCACATATTCTTCTTTCATTGTAGATAAGGCAATGAAATTTTTTTTCTTGCTTAATCAAGATACTAATAAGGGCCCCATATAAAATTCTACTCCACTAGTGATTTTCTAGTCATGAATATTTTGAGCCCAGTCTACATCTGTATAAGCATGAAGAGTAAGATAAAAAAAATTAGGATACCATAGACCAAAATATTTAGTTCCTTGGAGATATTTCAATATTGTATTTACTTCTTGAAGATGTGATTCCTTTGGATAGGCTTGGAAACTTCCAACAATCGCAACTGCATGCATGATATCTGGTCTAGTATCAGTTAGATAAAGAAGATTCCCAATCATAGACCTATATTATGGTGGGTTTACATTGGGAGAATCATCATGACAACTGAGGTTACATCCTGTCATCATTCGAGTACACGTATGTTTACAGTCTTCCATCCCATACTTCTTCAGAATTTGTTTGAGATATTTTCTTTGTGAGAGAAGGATTCCATATTTTGCTTGTTGCATTTTTAAACTAAGAAAATATGTTAGTTCCCAAAGTAAATACATTTAAAATTCTTCATTACTTCGAAAAATGACGTCATCAAAATAAACAACAATAATTAACAGTTTATCATCCTCAATTTTAGTGTACAGGTTATTATCTGCAGATAATATTTTGAAGCTTTGTTGTTGAAGATATTTTTCAAGGTGATAATAGCATGCCCATGGAGCCTGTTTTTTCCCATATAGAGCCTCTTTTATTTTTCATACAAGTTTTTCATTATTCCACAAAATGAATCCTTCTTTTTTTTCTATATATACTTCTTCTTCTAGATCTCCATTAAGGAAATAATATTTTACATCCATTTGATAAACATTGAAACACTGAAAACTTGAAAATGCAAGGGAAATTCTTATGTCCTCAAGTCTGGCTACTAGTGAAAATGTTTCTTCAAAGTTTATAACTTCTTGTTGATCATAAACTTTACAAACAAGTCTAGCTTTGTTTCTAATTACATCTCCATTTCCATTCAAATTATTTTTGAATATCCATTTTGTCCCAATAATTTTTTTTCATGAGACCTTGGAACAAATTCCCAAGCATTATTATTTTCAATTTGATCAAGTTCTTCATCCATGGCCTTAACCCAACATTCATATTTAGTATCTTGATTTACATTTTGTGGTTCAATGGTGGATAATAACACTAGATAACTAGGATATCTTACCAGGATTCTTCTTTTTTGTACCCCATATTCCTTTTCTCCTAGAATTTGAGTTTCTAGATGATTGTTTTGAACATACCTGGATGGATATTTTTCTTTATATTATGTGTATTCTTCTGATGATTCATAAGTTTCTTATTCTATATCATTGTGGTTTTATGGTGGAAGGCATTCATCATCATCATCTACTCTTGTTGTTGTTATCCTTTTGGGATTTATGCATGCTTCATCAATCACAACATCAATACATTAAAAAAAATCGAAATCTATTATTGTAGCATGTGTATCCTTTACTTCTAGAAGATTAACCAAGAAGTATTCCTTCATATAATCTAGGTTCAAACATACCAAGTTTTTCATCATTATTTTTGATGAAAAATTTGCTACCAAAAACTCTAAAATGCTTCATAGTGGTAGGCTTACCATATCAACGTTCATAAGGAGTTTTATCACTATTCACACGAACATGGTCCTTGTTGAGAATATCTACTACGGTATGTGCAGCTTCACTCCAGAAGGTGTCAAGAGCTCCATAATCATAAAGCATAGCATAAGCCATTTACTGAACTGTTATATTCATTCTTTCTACCATGCCATTTTTTTGAGGAGTCATGGCTACATAAAATTGTCTTTTTATGCCATGCTATTCATAGAAATCAAAGAATTCATCTGATATGTATTCTACTTCTCGGTAAGATCTGAGAAATTTTATTTTTACATCTAATTCATTTTCAACTAATTCTTTGAAGACCATAAATTTATCAAATGCTTCATATTTCTATTTCAATAAACCGATCCAACACATTCTAGAAAAATCATCAATGAATAAGATATAGTATTTTTCTTCACGAGGTGACTTTTTCTTTACAATTCCACACAAATAAGTATGTATAAGTTCAAGAGGCTTACTTATTGATCCTTATTTGGAATTTAATTGAACTCTCATTTTTTTACCGAATTGACATCACTTACTTATGGTACTTTCTGGTAGGGTGATGTTGGGTAGACCATGAACATCTTTGAGCCTGTTGGATTTCAGATTCTCATTAGATTTTCCCAAGTAACATTGGTCTTGGCCCTTTCAATATATACATATTTCTTGGTGTTCTTGTTCCTTTTATTATGGTCTTTCCTGTGTCAATTTCATGAACCACACATTATTTTGATCAGAAGACCACCTCATTTCCTTGGTCACACATATGGCTAAAAATCAAAAAGTTATGATTAAATCCATATACATACAAAAAATTATCATACTTAACATCTTCTTTTAGAAAAACAAATCCTTTACCTTGAATAACAACAGGGGATTCATTTCCAAAAGTGACATTATTTTATTTTTCTAATACATTGTATGAAATGAGTTTATCTTTATCACCTATCATGTGCTTTGAACATCCACTATAAATTTACCATTTATTTTTTTCTCCTTCTGCAAATAAACCTATGCCAGAACTTTCGGATTGTAATTCCTTCTTTTTCCATACCTCAGAATTTGTTGATATTTTCTCCTTTGACTGTAATTTACTCCTGCATTCAGATTCCTCATGTCTGAAGTTATTCAATAACATGCATTCAGTTTCATATTTAACAGGAGAGAAATGGTTATAAGTATTTTTCTTGATTCTTGTCTCATTTCTTCCTTTCTTTTCTTCTCTAGTCATGATTTTTGGGTGTGGAGCCTGATTATCTTGTTTATTTTGTATCATAGCGTTGGACCCATGTACCTTAATGGGGGTGAAAACGCCATCTGTAATTAAATGTTGCCAGGGGGGTCTAGGGGGCCAGTGCCCCCGAAGCTAAAAATAAATGTAAAATTGCCTTGTAAAAGTATAGTAATTTCTAGTCAATCTGGGTCGTTCATTAGGCGAATTATTTGACGGTAGAAGTTATGTTTAGTTTAGGGTTTTTTTCCCTAGAAGGCAACCCCTCACTTTTATGAGGGTATTTTATTGCGGCTGTGTATTGTATGTTTATTCTAAGAGTGATAAACAGATAGGGAGACTGTGAGAGAGAACAAAGGATATTACCGTGGATCTGTTGTAGGTTGTGTCTATTTGTTTTGCTGGATAATATAAAGGAAGGTCTGGTTGTTTGAGGTGGACGTAGCCCAAACTGGGTGAAAAAAGTATATATGTGTCTCTCTGGTTTTATGTGATTTGTGTCCTTGTGTTTTCTGCATATTTTATGTGTTGCATTTCTGTAAAATATTTAATTTTCTAACAACTGGTATCAGAGCCCAAGGTTTATTTGGCTGATAAACTCGTAGGAAATAAGGGCTCCTAGTTCGAGTGGGAGAAATGTCAGAAGATGGTAAGTTTAGGGTCGAGAAGTTTAATGGCCAAAACTTCTCACTGTGGAAGATGCAGATGGAACACTATCTGTATTAGAAATATCTGTACCTACCATTGAGTGGAAAAAAAAATAATTCAACGACTATGACAGATGCAGAATGGGATATTCCTAATAGAAAGGCACTCAAAACAGTACGATTGTGCCTCACAGTGTCATTAGCCTTCAATATTTCGAAAGAAACAAAACAGAGGGTTTGATTAAGGCATTAGCGAAACTATATTAAAAACCATCGGCCTCAAACAAGGTATTTCTTATGGAACATTTATTTAATATGAATATGTTAGAAGGTGGATATGTTGTAGACCATTTAAATTATTTTAATACAATTACCAGTCAATTAAGTTCTGTAGGGGTAAACTTTGATGATGAAGTTAGAGATTTGTTATTTTTGTTCTAATTTCCAAAAAGATGGAATGGTCTAGTTATGGCCATTAGTAACTCTGTCTCTAGATCTAGTAATTTAAATTTTTATTATGTTTTCGGTGCTATCCTTAGTGAGGAAATGCGACGGAAAACCTCTGGTGAGACATTGGGTAATGCTTTGAGTGCAGAGTCTAGGGGAAGAATAATGGAAAGAGGAAAGAGCTCAGGATATCACAGTAAATCAAGGAAAGGTAGATCCAAGTCTAGATCAGGGATAGTGTTCTGGAAATGTGAAATGAAATGACACCTGAAGAAAGACTATAGATCTCAGAAGGGAAAAGAGGGAGACACACAACAAGAAAACAGTCATGAAGAAAATGTGATAGGTGATGTGTTACAATATGCCTTGATTATTTATTTTGAAAATGTTACTGATTCCTGGGTAGTAGATTCAAGGGCTTCATTCCATGCCACACCTGATAAGAAATATTTTCATGACTATGTTCAAGGATATTTTGGACAAGTCTATTTGGGTGATGATAAACCCTATAAAATTGTTGGAATGGATAATATTGTTGTAAAACAGTAGAATGGAAACCGATGACTATTAAAGGAGGTAAGTCATGTTCTGGATCTGAAGCAAAAACTGATTTCAAGAGGGCAGTCAGGCGGTGAAGATTATGTGACAAATTTCAGAGATAAAACTTGGAAGGTCACCAAATGAGCCCTGGTAATAGCAAAAGGTGAAAATGTTGGCACATTTTATTTATGAAATGGTATTTCTAACTCTATTAGTGCTTTAACTTCCAAAGGAGAAAATGCAACATTATGGCATCATAGGCTCATACACACAAGTGAGAAGGGGTTGAAGATTCTTCACTCAAGAAATTTGTTACAGGTTTTGAAGAATGTTGATTTGGATTTCTGTGAGAATTTATTTTATGGAAAACATAAGAGAGTTATATTTCTTAGAGTTGGTAAAGAAAAGAAGAGTGAAAAATTAGAGCTTGTGCATATAGATGTATGGGAACCTGCTCAGGTATCATCTCTCGGTGGCTCTCGTTATTATGTTACTTTTATTGATGATGCAACTAGAAAAACTTGGATTTATTTTATCTAGAATAAATCTGATGTATTTGATACTTTCAAGAAATGGAAATATTTGGCTGAGATTGAGACAGGAAAGAAGTTGAAGTGTCTCAAATCAGACAATGGAGGTGAATATTGTAGAAAAGTGTTTGATAGGTATTGTTCAGAGCATGGAATTCACAAAGAGAAGACAGTTCAAAGAGCACCACAAGAAAATGGTGTGTTAGAAAGGATGAATAGAAAAATCATGGAGTGTGCAAGGTGCATGAGATTGTATGTAGGATTTCCTTTACAATTTTTGGCAGATGTTGTAGATACTACTATTTATCTAATAAACAAAGGGCCTTCAAGTTCCTTGGATGTTGGTATTCTAGAGGAAGCATGGATAGGTAAAAAGGTAAATTACTCTTTTTTAAAATTTTTTGGCTATGAGGCCTTTGTCCATATTAATAAATAAAATAGAACAAAGCTTGAGGCAAAATCAAAGAAATGTACCTTTATTGGATATGGTGTTAATGATTTTGGTTATCGCTTATATTATTAGGAAAATCACAATATCATTAGGAGAAAATATGTAATAATTAATGAAAAGGTCTTGTATAAGAATCAGTTGCAGGAAAAGAAACAAGAAAAGGAAAACAAAGAATACATAGTTATTGATGAGAACACTAAAAAAGTAAAGGTGCCTGAAAATAATAATAATCAATAGCCACAACAACAACAACCACCACAATAGCACCAAGCACCTCAAACACCTGAAAGTGGTGTTAGAATATCTACCAGGATAAGTAGACCCCCTGAACGATACTCTCCTTCATTATATTATTTATTCTTGATTGATTCTAGTGAACCCGAATGTTATGAAGAAACAATGCAGGTTGAAAGCAGGAAGGAGTGGGAGCTATCCATGGAAGAAGAGATTGACTCCTTAATGCATAACTAGACTTGGGACTTAGTCAGGTTGCCTGCAGGTAAAACAAAATTGAAGAATAAATGGGTTTACAGGCTAAAGGAAGAAGGTGGAGGAAAACAGAGGTACAAAGTTAGACTTGTGGTGAAGGGATTTGCACAAAAGAAAGGTATTGATTTTGATGAAATATTTTCTCCTGTTGTTAAGATCACCTCAATCAGAACTATTTAAAGTCTTGTAGCAGTGGAAGATTTACATCTTAAATAGTTAGATGTAAAGACAATATTTCTCCATGAACATTTGGAGGAAGAGATCTATATGGAGCATCCAGAAGGATATGAGGTCAAAGGGAAAGAAAAATTAGTGTGCAGGTTAAAGAAGAGCTTGTATGGCTTAAAACAGGCTCCAAGGTAGTGGTATCTAAAATTTGACAGGTTTATGTCTGAACAAGGTTATACTAGATTTCACTCTGATCATTGTGTTTATCTGAAAAATAAAAATGATGGCAACTATATTATATTGTTATTGTATGTAGATGGCATTCTTGTTGCAAGGTATAACATGCAGGAAATAAATGCGCTCAAAATAAAATTGGCAAATTCATTTGCAATGAAGGATTTGGGAGCTGCAAAACAAATCCTTTGTATGAGAATAACTAGAGACATGAAAAATCACAAATTAACACTGTCTCAGAATGAATACATACAAAAGGTGTTGAAAAGATTTAATATGTAGAATGCAAAACTAGTTAGTACACCGTTTGCTATCCATTTCAAACTTAGTAAGTAGATGTGCCCCAAGACCCAAGAAGAAATGGACTATATGTCTAAAGTTCCATATGCATCAGCAGTTGGAATCTTAATGTATGTAATGGTCTACACAAGGTTTGATATTGCACATGCAGTGGGAGTTGTAAGCAGGTACATGAACAATCCAGGAAAAGAATATTGGATGGCAGTAAATTGGATTCTTAGATATTTGAGAGGTACCACAAATCAAGTGTTATCCTTTGGTCGTTCAAACATTTCTCTACAGGGATATGTTGATGCAGATATGGTAGGTGATGGAGATAACAAGAGGAGAACTACAGGATATGTATTTACTATAGGTGGAACAACTGTTAGTTGGGTTTCAAAAATCCAAAGTGTAGTTCCACTTTCAACAAGAGAAGCAGAGTATGTTACTGCTACATAGGCTAGTAAAGAATGATTTGGTTACAAAGGTTTATGGATGAATTAGGTAAGAAGCATGATATGGGCACGTTGTACAGTGATAGCAAAAGTGTCATTCATCTTGCAAAGAACTCATCATTTCATTCAGGGACTAAACACATACAGCTCAAGTACCATTTCATATGGTTAGTATTGGAAGATGGACAGTTGAAGATGGAAAAGATACACACTAGCGAGAATCCTGCAGATATGCTAACAAAAGTTATAACCAGGGAGAAAATGAGAATATTCTTAGTTTTAATTGGTCTTAAAGGATGACGATGAAGATGAGAAACAACCAAGTCCAAAGAGGAGTCACTGTCCAGCAAATGAAGCAGTGGTGGAGTTGCTACAATCTATCTCCAAGTGGGAGATTGTTGGGTGTGGAGCCTGATTATCTTGTTTATTTTGTATCACAGTGTTGGACCCCTGTACCTTAATGGGGGAGGCAATGCCGCCCATAATTAAATGCTACCTAGGGGGTACAGGGAGGGGGGGGGGGCTGCGACTGTATGAATCCTCCCCCTGGCGGGGGTTTCGAGGGCAGTGCCCCCAAAGCTAAAAACAAATGTAAGATTTCCTTGTAAAAGTATAGTAGTTTCTAGTCAATCTGGGCCATTCATTAGGCAGATGATCTGACGGTAGAAGTTATGTTTATTTTACGATTTTTTGCCCTAGAAGGCGACCCCTCGCTTGTATGAGGGTATTGTATTACATCTGTGTATTGTATGTGTATTCTCAGAGTGAGAAACAGATTGGGATACTGTGAGAGAGAACAAAGGATATTACTGTGGACCTACTGTAGGTTGTGTCTCTTCATTTTTTTGGATAATAGAAAGGAAGGACTGGTTGTTTGAGGTGGACATAGCCCAAACTAGGTGAACCACATATATCTGTGTCTCTCTGGTTTTATGTGTTTTTTGTGCTTGTTTTTTCTACATATTTTATGTGTTGCATTTCTCTGTAATATTTAATTTTCTAACAATTATGGTTTTGTATGTAACACATTGAGCATCTTTGTGACCAAAATTATGACATTAGAAAAGTTTTCCATTGAAGAAGAAATGTATATGATCATAGAACCTTTTAGTGTTGTTTCCCTTCTGACTGATTCTTCTATTATTTTTCATCCTTGAATTAGAGCGAACAAGATTTACCTATGAAGTGTCTTTGTTCTCCTGCTGAAGGTTGAAACTTTGCTGACTAGATTTTTCTGCATTTAGATAACTTAAGTTTGTGGTTGGGGTTTTTTTATTTGTGATGATTCACTAATGTATACAAGACCTATCTTCATAAGGGGAGAGCATTAAACCTTCATAATTTCATCTAAGGTTTCAGATCCTTTAGGAAAGGTAATATTTAGAGCTTTTATTTTCTCAAGTTCCTTGATTAGACTTGCTATTTCACTTCTAACTTCTCAGTATGCTTCTCCTTTTCTATGTGTTGATTCTTTAGATTATCTATGGTTACTTTTTTTTTGTCCAAACATATTTCGATTTTAGTAATTTCTTCAAAGAAATCATTTTCTTCTAAATAATCCATAAAATTATCTTTAGACTCATTAGTGTCTCTCTAAAATGCCTTGAGTAATTTAAGATCTTGGTAAGATTCTCCTTCTTCACTATTTGAAAATCCATCACTATCTTCATGAGTATAATAACTTTTTCTATTATAAAATTGTCTCCTATTAACTTTTTCAATATCCTTATTCTTATCATGGTAATATTTATGAGGACATTTAGCACCATAATGACCCACTTTACCACAATAAGAACATTTCAAAGGAAGCTTACCTCTAATCCTTCTAGTGCTAAGTTGAAGTTTATTTACAAAATTTACCTCATCTTCTTTTGATACATACCCTGATTATTTTTTTCTTCCTTTTCCTTTCCTTTTGAAATTTCTTTAAATGTGGCTTCTATGACTAATGACATACATCCTTTTCTCATTTTATAAGAAATCACGATCCCATGAAGTTGAACAACAATGAGAGTCTGCGTATCATGATTTTCTTCAATGGCTGACAATTTTGACTCTGATTTAGTAGTTAGAGATCTTAATATTTTGTCTACTAAAGTTGAGTCTTCTATGTCTTCACCCAGATTTTCGATATGAGTGACAATATCATCTTGACGCAGAAAGTAACTAGCAATACTTTCATCATTATGCATTATGAGATTTTCATATTTAATTCTGAGAGCTTGAAGTTTAGTACTTGTTACCTTGGCATGGCCTTCATAGCTTAGGATGATTTTGTCCCATATTTCCTTTTTTGTATTTCACTACATAAATTTGAAATATTTTGATTCAATTAGGCTTCCAAATAATCCATTGAAAACTTTCACATTGGTTTCATAACTCTTATTTGCTACTCTGTCTGTGGGAAGTGTGACTAGATATTGGTAGCATCCTTCGACAATTTCCCAGACATCTGCTCTAAGAGACTGAAGATAGGATCTTGTTCTTTTCTTCCAGAATATTAAATTATTTTCATTAAAGAGTGGTTGTATGATAGATGTTGTTTCTTTTTCATTTCTCGTCTTGGTATATCTTCTTTCAAGTGATCAAGCTTCTTTTGAAGAACCTTCTCTGATTCCAATTATTGCTAAAAATATTGAGGGGGGTGGGGGGGTGGCGGGGTGAGTTAGTATTTAAAACTAAAAATGAATTTTAATTTAATTTATTGATTTATGTACATGAATTTACTTAAGCCAACTTGCGTATGTACGTGACTTTCATTCAGGAAACTAGCATATGCCTAGAGAAATTATAATTCAGATAAATCTTCAGCTACTTTACTTATACTAGTGCATTAATGATTCATCATATATTTAGTAAGTAGTAAACATGTGTAGTAAGAAAAAAATAAACCATCACATATAAGCAAAAAATATGAACACTGGGATTTAAGGTGGAAACCTAATGTCAGAGAAAACCACCACTGCTATCGTCTTTGTCTTCATTATTTTTATATAGAAAACTTCTTACAATCTTGTACTGCTACAAACTCATACCAGCACATAGGCAACCACCTGTAGAAGGTTACAACCTTCCTCGTTCTCCTTTTGCTACTAAAAGGGAGCTCCAACCCCCTAAACTCGTTTACTAGCTGCTACTGGAAGGGAGCTACAACCCCTTGATCTAATCACCAACTCCTACTAGCAGGAAGCTTCAAATTCATCACTAAAAGCTCCAACCCTCAACACCACTGAGGAACACGTTTCATAAATTTTCACACTAGATCCAATAGTTTTAACACATCACAATTTGTAGATCATCTAAAGTGAACATCAGCCCAATTCAAAAAAAACAGTGAGATCATTGTAACTAGACCACAAAATTGAGAAAATAATACTATATTCTCACAGAGAATAAAATTAAACCCTAATATTTTTTATGCCAAAATATATGCTCCACTATTGCTAAGGAAACCCGCGTGAGTATAAAAAAAATTAGGATTCTGACTCAGTCACATAATTGACCAGATATATTTTGAAACATTTTTTTAGATTACAAAACCCTCATATAGTTATTAGCATCAATCATTTTTCAATGAACCAATCATTTTTATTTAATCACAATCAACTAGTAGCATAATCAATACTCAAAAAACCCATATCTGTATGAACACATCATTGACACACAACAGAAACATAGAAAAAATGATTAGAAATTTTCTTTAGCATTCTTCAACAAATACACTGTCTTTCATATGAGCCTTCTAGAATACTTATTCTCGTATGAACATTCTTATGCCAAAACCAAATCACATATAGATCTCAATATTTTTCCTCAATATATATGCGCCCCTCTGCAGAAGCAAACCCACATGTATACATGACATCCTCATGTCAAACCCGCGTATAGATTTGTAAATGATTAAGGACTTCACAATACTTCATAACATCAAACTTACTCAAATCATAACCTTCACTGTAGAAAACATGCTCCAGACCATAAATCTAAACAACTCATAAACATATCATGCAAATACATAGTCGTTTCAGGTCTAGAGATTGTGATCCATCATTGTATTCATGAGTGCATAATTATATCATATCTATCAATCAACTATATCCCATACCATGAAAATGTACTTCATATTGAAGAAATCGTTCATTAACATTACTTATGCACACTTAGCACTTTAATTTTCACCTCCTTATATAGCTTGAGACTTAGCTAATACCATGAGCCAAAACCACATAAGTGTCGATGGTATTCTTGGACGAGAATAAATAATTGTTACTACGCTCAATATTTTAGGCTAATACCATGGTAAAGCCCCTGGTATTATAAAATTATTATGATAGCACCTATGTGACATTGTTTCTTCATAACCACGTGTATACATCACTTTTTCATCACTAACTCGCGTATAGATCTTCAATTATTTATTTTTAACCATCTTTTGATTCTGATCTTAAAACCTTGTCCCAACTTTTTTCCAGTCTTTTCCATCACTTTTTCACCTTTGAACCCATCCAGTTACTATATACTTGGTATTTTACAAGTGGGTTGCCATCAAGGACAACACATGTATCATAATGCCAGCATGACCATAGTAAACCATGGTTCATCGCGGTTGATGATGGTTGATCATGGTTGACCATATTCAAAAATTATTGACAATGGTCAACCTTGTTCAACCATTTCTGATCATGGTTGACCATGCCTTCACTATCTAACATAGTCCAACAGATCCAACCACAAAAGTGAATATGGTTGACTAAATTTGTAATGTGACATTACGACATTTGATAAATTTTAATTTCATGTAAGATTGTGACATTAGATAGATTTTAGTTCCATTGCAACATTACAACACGTTTGATTATTAATATTAATAGACAATTATGTTTGACCAAATTTGAAGGTTGTTGATTGTCAAACATACTCAAACACAATCAAACAACCACTCACATTATTGAATGTGGTTTACGAGATTTCACAATGTTGTGTCATGATGTTTTATGTATAATTTTCACTTGGTCTCTTGTAATTATCCTTATGTGGTAAATATTATATATTGAAACAATTTATAGGAGTAATGGAAGATTCCAGCGATAAATAGAATATAAAATTTACAACGTAGTAGATAATGATGCTACTTAAATTTACAATTTTCAAAGATTCTTTATTGGAACTCTAACACTCCCCATAAGTGAAACATATGAAGGAAATAAAGAATAAAAAAATAACAAGTCCTGGCATAGAGTCCTTCTTAGACACCAATGTAGAACCTCTCATAAGAGGAGAAAGGGAGAAAAACTCCCCTTACCCCCAAAAAGAAGAGAGTTCATAAAAAAAATAATGATTGAAAGAAAGAGAAAAAATGAGGTGAAGGAAGGAGGACTCAACACGAACCCATAATGAAAAATTCCTTCACTCTAAGGATTAGCCATCATTAAAGAAATCTTGGTGATGGAAAGGAAATTTTGAAAATATCTACTACTTTTTCTTCAATAGGTACATACTCCAGGTTAAGAACGCCATATTGAATAAGTTGGAAATTGAAGTGCATATGGATCTCAATATGTTCAATCCTTTTATGCTTCACAATATTTCTAGAAATATTTTGTGAACTATGGTTATCACACCAAAGAAGAGTAGGTGCATCATACTAAATTCCAAACTCAAGAAAAAAATGTTGTTCTTAAAGAATTTTTTGACTTGTAAGAAATACAACTCGATACTCAACTTTTGTTGTAGATAATGCATTTGTTGAATATTTATTTAGGACCAAGCAAGAAGATAAGAGCCAAGAAAAAAAAAATCCAAAGGTGAAATTTTGAACATCCATTGAGCCACCCCAATCATAATCTATGAAACCAACAAGCTCAAGACAATAAATAGTATACAGAATGCTCGAATTTGAAGTGCCCTAAATATATCTTAAAATATTATTTACTGCTTTCCAATGACTCAGATGAGGATTATGAGAGAATCTAAAAACCAATGCAACTACATACCAAATGTCATTTTTTGTGTGTATCAAATAAAGTATGCTACCATCTAGTTGGCGATACAATGTGGGAGGTCCAAATGTGGTGAGGTGAAAATAGTGGTAAGAGTAATGTTGGAAATATGATGCTGAGTGTTGTCCTTGATGGCAACCCACTGAATGAAGATGAAGACATGCGACTGTTGACATGTGTTGTCCTTGATGGCAATCCACTTGATGAAGTTATGCTTGACTTGATGGACTTAGTAAATGATGTAAATCTGATGTGATATAATGTTTGTTGACAATATGATGCTGAGTGTTGTCCTTGAAAGGCAACCCATCTGATAAAGATGATGACAACTTACTTGATGAAGTTGATATAATATGTTCTTGATGAAGGAAATCTGATGTATCTACAGTGAGTACAGAAGGCAATGAAGAAAGGATTTCAGCATGTGCTAGATTCTATGATGAAAAAGAGTATGTCTCTAGGTATACGCGGATTGGCCTAGGGGAAGTCACGTATGCACGCGGAAAAGAACGTGCCAAGTCGTGTATGCGCTAAAGCGCTCAAAAAGTGCAAAACCAAGGGTAACCACCATGGTATTGACCCATGTTATTGGGTAATGATCCGCCTAATTGACCCCGTCCAGGTAGTTTTGGGCTCATGGTATTGTTTTGGCCCATGGTATTGAAAAAGGGGCTCATGGTATTGAAAAAGGATAAACCTATATAAGGAGAACAAATTCATTGTGCATAACATGAGTGAGGGTGCAAGATGTCTGAGCTTGAATGAATACTTCTCTCTGAAGTAGATCTGAATGGAAAGGGTTACACTTGACTGATAAATCTGAATGTATGATGCACCAATGATGAAGAAGGGGATCTAGATATGAAATGTACTTGTATCTACTAGATCTGCTTATGGAAGGCTTAGATCTAAATTGAGGCGAACATCTGTCTGAAGTGAAAGGGTAAATCTGAACTGAACATCTGATCTGAAGAAGTATGCTGATCTATAATGATTGAAGATCTATATGCTACTTCGCCGCACAGGAAGCGCGTATATACGCGGCTTCGCTGAAGAGAAAGCGCATATGCCCAATGAAATATGTACTGAGGTATACGCTTGTTGATGAGGACGAAAGCGCGTATATACGCGACATCAGTGAAGTGAAAGCGCGTATGCAAACTAGGGTTTGCTGAAGCATGGGGTATGAAACATCTGATCTGCTCTGCTGTATTACTGCTATCTGATCTGGGTTGTCTGAATTGGTATGTATCTGTTTGGTTGTATGTTTGAGGTATGGAAAGGGTCCAGTCTGAAAATATGATGAAACGTGGCCTGCAAGTGTTGTTCTATTGAAGTTGTTGGATCCAGTGTGAAAATTGATGAAACGTGGTCCAAGGTGGTGCTGAGGGTTGTAGCCTTCAGTCAGGGGGTCGTAGCTCCCTTCCAGGTGAGGCTGGTAAACGAGAGCAGGGGGTCGTAGCTCCCTTCCAGGAGAGGCTGGTAAACGAGTCAGGGGGTTGGAGCTCCCTTCCAGGAGAGGCTGGTAAACGAGCGCAGGTGGGTGCCTGCGTGCTGGTCAAGTCTGCGCCAGCATATATGTTGTAAGATGTTTTCTCTATAATAAAATATTGAAGGCTGAGCAACTGCAGCGGTGGTTTTCTCCCGATTTGGGTTTCCACCTAAAAATCCTGGTGTTCATGTGTGATGCTTTGTGTGATGGTTTATTCGGTTCTTACTGCACCTGTTTACTGCTTATTGAATATCTGAAGAATACATGATGGAATGATTTAAGTGAAGATTTAATGACATATCTAAATCTCTGTGTATACGCTAGTGTCATAAAGGGGATCCGCGTATATACGCTGGTTTACTGAAGTAAAGTAGCGTATGGGTTTTTTAAGGAATGAAAAGTAAAAGGATTTGATTATGCAGTAAATACTGATTCACCCCCCCCTCTCAGTATTTTTCCCAACAATTGGTATCAGAGCAGGTCCTTGTGCAGAAGCTTGATCGCTTAAAGGAGATCCGTCGCAATGGGAAGTCAAGAAGGAGTAATGTCTATAAAGCCTCCTCTATTCAATGGAAGCAATCTGATATTCTGGAAGGTACGAACAAAAGCATATCTGCAAAGTCTTGGTGCAGATGTATGGGCAATCGTGGAAGAAGGTTATCAATACCCGGCAAGTATTCCTACTGATGCAGCTGAAAGGAAGAAGTATGAAATCAATGCCAAAGCAGTGAATGTCTTATTAGGAAGCATGTCCGAATCAGAATTTGCTAAAGTGATGCAGCTACATTCAGCAAAAGAAATATGGGACAAAATCATTCTGAGCTATGAAGGAGATACAAAGGTAAAAAGTGCAAAACTTCAAACTCTTAGAATTGAATATGAAAATTTGAAGATGCATAGTGATGAGAGTGTTGCCAGTTTCTTTCTTCGTCTGGATGATATTGTAAATAGAATGAGAAATTTGGGTGAAACCATAACTGATACTACTCTGGTGGAAAAGGTCTTAAGATCCTTGACTTCTAAATTTGACTCTAAAGTTTCGGCTATTGAAGAAAGGCAAGATCTGCAAACTCTTTCTATTGTTCAATTGCATGGTACTCTGACTGCTTTTGAAATGAGACAAGGAGGTCCCTCTCAAATAAGAGAAGCTTCTTTTAAGGCATCTACAAAAGGAAAGGAAAAGGAAGTTGTCAAAGAATCCAGCTATATATCCGATGAAGAAGAAGCGAATTTTGTGAGAAAGCTCCAACTAGGTACTGGAAGATTCAAGGGTAAGCTTCCCTTCAAATGTTTTGAGTGTGGAAAAGTTGGTCACTATGCTGCTAAATGTCCTTATAGAGAAAAACATGGTAAAGAGAAACAATTTGAAAAGAGAAAGAGTTATTATGCAAAAGAAGATGATGATGAAGTGTCCAGTGAAGATGAAGAAGATTCTGACCAAGATCTGAAAGTGCTCATGGCTAAGAAGAAAAAGAAGAAGGCTACTCGAAACAAGAAGATACCTCAGAAATCATGTATAGCAAAAATTGAAGAAGATGAACCACGTATTAATCGTTGTTCTTGTCTCTTACTTAACTGCATGTGCAAAGATTATGATAGTGAAAGTGACAGTATGGATCCAGAAGTTTCTGACGAAGCTCTACAAGTACTCATGGAAAAGAAGGAAAAGAAGAAGGCCACTTGTAATACTCTTCTTTGTGCAAACAATAGTGAAGATAGTAAAAGTAAAGTTGTAGAAGCTCTCAAGAATAAAGTTGAAGAACTACAAAGTTCAACTTCTAAGCAAGAAACTATTTACAATGAGATGACCTCTCAAATGAAAGATCAAATTGAAATGTTGAATGGACAGGTGGACAAGTATCAAAGGTTTCATACTTATGCATCCAATCGAATTAAAGAACTAGAAATAGATCTTGAAAAATCAAGCAAGAAGAATGAAGGACTTGAAGCTGCAATCATCTCTCTACAGGAAGATCTAGAAGCATCAAGTAAGAAAAATGAGGAACCTTTACAATCATTTGAAAAGGAAGGCCTTGAAGCAGAAATCATATCTCTCAAAGAAGATCTGGAAAAATGAAATAAGAAGAATGAAGAGCTAGAACAAACATGTGAAGAAAACGAAAATTGGTTGAAAGAAGAGATCCTAAATCTGAAGGATCAAGTAGAAGATGGAAGAAGGAAAGATGAAAGCATGACAAAGCAATGTCAAGCCTTGGAGGTTGAGGTAAACATTCTCAAAGGTAAATTAGAAGAAAAGGTTAAACTTTTGAGGTTTCATGATAGTACTAATATTTTGAACAATATTCTGAGTAATCAAAGGTCTCCTGCTATCAAACTTGGTCTTGGTTTCCATGAAACTGTTAAAGGAGAATCTAGCTCACAAGGAAGTGCTAAAAATTCAGAGGATGTCAATGCAAAACCTGAAGTGTTGAAAGAAATAAAAGATCAACCAACAATCATGAATTCATTCAAGAACGTTGAATGTTTTAAATGTCATAATTATGGGCATGTTGCAGCAAATTGCAGGAGCAGATCATTTCAGCCTCAAACAAACAGTTCCTACATAGAAAGGTACTCTAGTTTCTTCAAGGGATATTGTTTTTCATGTAACAAGTATGGACATAAAGCAGCTGATTGTAAAAGGAGGAAGATTAGAAATACTCATTATGATTCTTATGCTTATTTTTCTGGACATATGAGATGTTATTCGTGTAACAAGTATGGACATGTAGAAAAGGAATGCAGGTTGAACAGATATGAGAAGGTGGATAACTTCCAGCACACTAATAGAAAGTTCAAACAAATCTGGAAAAGGATGGAAGACCGATCAGAAACGTAGGGAATTCTGACCCTACTGCAGTCATCCGCTTCTGAAGCTGACCTTTCTTATTGACTGCAGGAATGATGTGAGATACATTATGAGATCTAGTAATGTATCGTCACAGGGGGAGCAATGCATGGTGACTCTCATGGTTGATTTGATTATTCTGGTTATGTTTACTTCTGATAGCGCATCTGATGTGGAAAGGATAGGTACAGGAGGTACAAGCTCAGGAGGAAATGAAGGAAGATGAAAATTTTCTTTGCTTCACTTTCCATACGCGGGTTATATTCACAAAAGTCACGTATACACGCGAGTTCCAGTAGACACAGTCGCGTATGCATTAATGATAAGAGAATTCATATGATAACTGAAGATCTAGAGCAGAGGTCTAGGGGGAGCATCAGTCTGACTGCTGATGATTGCACTGTTAGCATTATTCTGGTTATACTCATGATTATGATGCTATGATATTTGGTTTCTTATGTTGAAGATTATGGATGAAGCCTGGTTGCTTTATGATGAAGAGCATTCGTTGTTGAGATGAAAGTCTTATAACTCAGAGATGAGGACTGATCATGCAGATATTCTTGCTGATGACTTGTTGTTGATGGTGTTTCAGATTGCACAAGTTAAGGAAGAGCACTAGTTTAGGGTGAGCAGTAGGTTGAATACTAATGATTGCATTGTTGGCAATATGACTGCTTACTCTTTGCTTTTTGTGATACTCATGCTCAAATGATGATGACTTGGTACATGGTTTATTATAATGAGTTTTTGAGCCCTGGTTGCTGATAAGTATCTTTTGTGCTCACACATGGATGAGTTGGATGTCGTTTGATTCATAAATAAGAATAGATCATGCAGAGTTTGTTACTATGGTTGAGATATTTTGCCTACATATGTTACTTCATGTTAAATCTTGAAGATCATGGTGATATTGGACCACATGGATGATTGACACATAGTTGAAAATGTTGTTCTGGTATGATAATCTCTCTTGGAAAGATTGTATTGATGCTGCAAAGAATCTGAAGGCTTGGTTACTAATGGGCTTATGCTACAACCGGTGGATGACGCTTGAAGATACAAACTACACTGCTCTATCTATCTGCACTCCAGGGAAGCATTCAAATTTCTCAAAAAGAAGCTAAACACTGTATTTTTCTCACAAGAGGATCAGATTTGGTTAAAATTTAGAAGCTGGCTTTGGATACGCGGGTTTCATGAAACACAGTCGCGTATCTACGTGAGTTCCTGCACAGAAAACCGCGTATGTTTGGTTGATGGAATTTTTTGGTTGGTTCAGCTCTCTTCAGCACAGTTGTAGTGTTGTTTGGTATCTCTGATAATGTTTGGTATCTCTGGTGGTGTTCCAGTTCTCATAATTCTGTTTCTAATGTTTTGATGAAGATGCCTTGATGATTTGTTGATAAAAGTGTTCAGGATGCACAAACTAAGGGGGAGCCTTAGTCATACGAAAATAATGATTGGATGCACAGATTCAGGGGGAGCATTAGCGTTGCTGAGTATAATGCAATGTTGGCATTATGATGATTCTGAAATATGTTCTCTTTCTTAAGGACTTTCTGGTGTTGGTCTTAAATGGTCATCTTTGTAATTTGTTGAAAAGGTCTTGTTGAGACCCATGATGTAAAATTGTAATATTCAGTCATGTAAGGACTTGTCAAATCTGTAAACCCACTTGGTTGGGTAGCTGAGTTGAATTGTGTAAACCCACTTGGTAGGGTACTTGAGTCTTATATGTAAATCCACTTGGATGAATCTTTGATGTAAGTATGAGTCATTGGTGATAGGAATGTCATAGAGTCATGTACTTCATTGAAAAATATGTTTCAAGATTCAGCATGTACTCAGGGGGAGCTTGGTCACTTCAGTATACATCAGATCTGCAGAACGCTTCTTCTACATGAGGAGAAAAGGGGGAGAGTATGTTGGTGTTGATCCGCCCTTTGCCCTTGATGTCAAAGGGGGAGAGTGATGGTCTTGATCTGCCTTTTTCCCTTGATGTCAAAGGGGGAGAGTGACATGGTGTTTGAATGAAGAGAAAGAATGGTCAAATATTGTCTTAAATCTGTTGTGGTAACCAAACACCATCATGGGTGCCATCAAGTCCAAAGGGGGAGATTGTTGGAAATATGATGCAGAGTGTTGTCCTTGATGGCAACCCACTGAATGAAGATGAAGACATGCGACTGTTGACATGTGTTGTCCTTGATGGCAATCCACCTAATGAAGTTATGCTTGACTTGATGGACTTAGTAAATGATGTAAATCTGATGTGATATAATGCTTGTTGACAATATGATGCTGAGTGTTGTCCTTGAAAGGCAACCCATCTGATAAAGATGATGACAACTTACTTGATGAAGTTGTGCTTGATAGAATATGTTATTGATGAAGGAAATCTGATGTATCTACAGTGAGTACAGAAGGCAATGAAGAAAGGATTTCAGCATGTGCTAGATTCTATGATGAAAAAGAGTATGTCTCTTGGTATACGCGGATTGGCCCAGGGGAAGTCGCGTATGCACGCGGAAAAGAACGTGCCAAGTCGCGTATGGGCTAAAGCGCTCAAAAAGTGCAAAACCAAGGGTAACCACCATGGTATTGACCCATTGTATTGGGTAATGATCCGCCTAATTGACCCCGTCCAGGTAGTTTTGGGTTCATGGTATTGTTTTGGCCCATGGTATTGAAAAAGGGGCTCATGGTATTGAAAAAGGATAAACCTATATAAGGAGAACAAATTCATTGTGCATAACATGAGTGAGGGTGCAAGATGTCTAAGCTTGAATGAATACTTCTCTGTGAAGTATATCTGTATGGAAAGGGTAAAGGTTTGATGATAGATCTGAATCTATGATGCACTTATGAAAAAATGATGAAGCGGGATTTCTAGATCTGAAATGTACTTGTATTTGCTAGATCCATGCATGGAAGGCTTAGATCCGAATTGAGGCGAACATCTGTCTCAAGTGAAAGGGTAAATCTTGAACTGAATATCCGATCCGAAGAAGTATGCTTGTCGCTCTATAATGATTGAAGATCTATACGCTACTTCGTCGTTATTGTGAAGCGCGTATATACGCGGCTTCGCTGAAGAGAAGCGCGTATGCGCAATGAATGTACCGAGGTATACGCTTGTTGATGAGGACGAAAGCGCGTATATATGCGACATCATGAAGTGAAAGTGCGTATTCAAACTAGGGTTTGCTGAAGCATGGGGTATGCACCATCCACATTCACCTAGACAAAGCTATCCGATCCGGGTTGTCCGAATTGGTATGTATCAGTTTGGTTGTATGTTTGAGCTTAAAAGCATGGAAAGGGTCCAGTCTGAAAATATGATGAAATATGGCCTGCAAGTGTTGTTCTATTGAAGTTGTCGGATCCAGTGTGAAAATTGATGAAACGTGGTCCAAGGTGGTGCTGAAGGTTGTAGCCTTCAGTCAGGGGGTTGTAGCTCCCTTCCAGGTGAGGCTGGTAAACGAGATCAGGGGTCGTAGCTCCCTTCCAGGTGAGGCTGGTAAACGAGACTCCTGGGGGTCGTAGCTCCCTTCCAAGAGAGGCTGGTAAACGAGTCAGGGGGTTGTAGCTCCCTTCCAGGAGAGGCTGGTAAACGAGCGCAGGTGGGTGCCTGCGTGCTGGTCAAGTCTGCGCCAGCACATATGTTGTAATATGTTTTATCTATAATAAAATACTGAAGGCTGAGCAACTGCAGCGGTGGTTTTCTCCCGACTTGGGTTTCCACCTAAAAATCCCGGTGTTCATGTGTGATGCTTTGTGTGATGGTTTGTTCTGTTCTTACTACACATGTTTACTGTTTATAGAACATCTAATAAATGAATGATGGAATGATATAAGTGAAGAACTAATGGCATAATTAGATCTCTGTGTATACGCGAGTTGTATGAAGAATATCCGCGTGTATACGCTAGTTGGATTCAGCAAAGTAGCGTATGGGTTTTAAAGGAATGAAAAAGTAAAAGTTTTGAATATGCAGTAAATACTGATTCAGCCCCCCCCCCCCCTCTCAGTATTTTTCCCAACAAGTAACACCAAGCTAAAAGAAGTAGGCACATGCTTATAATTAGACAAGTCAAAGCCCTAATGTAACTGAAGGGAATATTCTTATTGGAAGATGGAAATCCCTTCTAAATATTAGTGAACTTGGAAGCCAATAATGTAATGTAGTAGACCAAGATCCATTATAGAAAACTACCCCGTCAATGCTTCCTTAACATTTTGAATCAAAGATGAAGAACTCCCCATGAGGATAAAATCATGGACATATACAACTAGAAACAATAAATTAGAGCCTTGTCTTTGAGTGTAGTTATAAGATCCAAATGAAAATGATCTAACCTAGAGGAAAGCATAAAGTTATTTTTCTTGTCATACCAAGTTTGCATGTAACGAACTATCCCATGGTCCTCATACCATAAATAAATTTCCACACAATTTCACAAAATATTTAAAAAAACATAACATATCTAAAAAAGTAATATACTTGATAGAAAAATATAAAAAAACATATTATAAACTCATTTACAAATAACTTAACCAAACGAAAAAAATAATAATTCATTATGGTGGCTCAATTGTTGTGCTCCTTCTAAAACCACCTGAAAAAATATTCCACCCTACCAACTAGGAAAGTCTATCAAAATTTCTAGCCTAGGGAAGCACCAGACATTCCTTAGCCCTCCAAACCTAATTCCAAACCATAAACATAGTGTTTCTACGATCCCCATGCCAAAACCTTTTTGGTGTATAACAACAAAATCAATCCCTCACTCTCTATCCCACTACAAAACCTTCCCTCCAAGTTCCTTGTCCAAACCTCCTATAAGAATTCCCCAAAAATAAAATTCTCCTCTGCTACTTGAGTTCTCCATGAAAAAATACCCTCTTTATAAACTCTTTCTTACACTTATGCCTCCCGTTGAGTCAATTCCACCCAGCCCCATAATGCCTCTTTTATCCCCCACCTATCTCATTATCCAAACATTAAATTCGGGGGAGAGGAAATTGGGTTAAGGCATAGGAATTTTAGCTAATAAATTAATGATAATAGTAAAATATAAATAAGATATTAATATCCATTTTGTGTTATTCAACGCTATTTGTATGTATGAATCCAATCAAATTAATTATTAAATAATTATGTTAGGACATTATTTATTAACTATAAGTTAGGATTAAGGTTTAATCAAGCATTAATAAATCTTAGCTATTAAGAAAGATTAAGGATAACCATAATTTTGATCATAAATCAAGATTAATTTTAATAATATACTATTCACCATTCAATCTTAATCATTAATTAATTTTCTAGCATAATACGCTACAAAATATTATCATATTCATGGGGGGTGTGAAAATGTAACTAGCATACACATTTCTCATACGTAGACTAATAATAATTATCAGAATCAACCATCGAAAAAAATCACTCAACTGGTAGGTTGATAACACAATGTAATATAATATGATTAGGTAAGGGGATTTATATACACTACTCCTTCAAAATCCTTCATCATGAAGTTATTTCAATAGGATACAAGTTGTCTGGAAACAATATAACAATAAGGTATAACCAAACAAGGAGAAATATTTAGCAACCAAAAATTTGAAGTAAATCAAATAAGGATATCACTTTCGATATGTAGTCCCTCACTAACATATAACCATGTATCCTCCCTAACCTACTTATGCTCCCACGCTATCTATCCTTTTTTACAATTTACTATGGCATAAAATATACCAATCTAACCATTGATATAAACAATATGGTGAAACCATCCATTATATCGACCTAACTTCCCCAAAAATAAATTGGAAATCATGATCATGTATCTAGGGGACTGTTTCCATCACTGGCCTTCCATGATTCTAGCATTAGAGGTTACATTGAGGGAAATTTATTCACCCCTCCTCAAAGAACTAGGTTCAACATCCTAACATGAACCACACTATGATGCCGATTTGGATACTTGTCATTGAGTAATTAAGTTGCACAATCATGTCACTATAAATATGCACCTTAATCCATGTCATAATATTGCATATAAAGTAAATGAAAAATATAATATAGCATTGTACATCATACCATTATTCATTTAATGTTTCGAAATCCAACAATCAGTAGCAAGGATCTTTTTTTCACTTAAGATTATCATCCTATAAGTAAATAATATATCAAATAAATCAAAACTTTGATAAGTCTACACTAGATAAACCATAATGAGATAAGCCATATATCAGATAAATCATGAAATAGGTAAGTCGTATATTAGATACTTTAGTCAACGAAAAATATTCCATCAAATTTTTTATGAAAGTAAGTTCATTGGTCCACTAAAATGAATCAATACTACATAGCGGTCATAAAAAAAACATCATGAAAATTAAAATAAGGCTTGAACAGAATTAGCTAGCTAGGTCAAAGTGGGAATTACAAGTGGTCAAAAAATGACGACTAGTCATGGGATAGAGTCTTTGCATCCTCCCAGGTGGCAAGCCCTAGGATATACTTGTCCCATTGGAGCTTAATCTTGTCTACCAAGTGATGTTTGAGATTTTGAACCCTACAATTCAATATGCATAATGGTTCAACCATAAGGGTTTCCATTTCCAAGACCTACACTTCCCTCTAATTTATTTTATGAGATTCATTATAAACTTAATGTTGTAGAATAAATACATGAAAAAAGTCATGAGCTTTACGCAAGTGGGTTTTTAGTACAAGACAATAGGAAAATTTTCCAATTTTATCTTTGATCCTAAATGTTTCTATGATTTGAGGTGATAAATTTTTCCCTTTCCTAAATTGAATGTTCTCTTATTAGATTGAATATCAATAAAAAATTTCTTTCCTTCTACATTGCTATGATCGTTCTTATGTGCATTGGAATAAATCTTCTTCTTATCTTATTCTTCCTTTAACCTTTTTCAAATATATGTTACCTTCTCCTCCAATTATTGAAGCAATTACAACCCTGCTATTACTCTTTCCTCCAACCTTTTCCAATTCAACTATGTCCTACATGGCCTCCCATACATAGTGTGATAAGGACACATCCAAATCAAACTGTGGTAATTTTTATGCTAATGTTAGATACATTTCCCACTAATTTTGGTTATCCATAACATACATTGTAATCATATATTCCATAACATAGTTTTCTCTTTCAGTTTTCCCATCTGTTTCTAGATGATATGCATCTCTAAAGTTCAATTGAGCCCCTAACATTGACTAAAAACTTATCCAAAACCTAGATGTAAAGAAATAGTCTATAAAAATTTATGTTTATCGGTAACCCATGTATATAAATAAATTCGCTTATAAATACTCATTCTACACTAGTAACATCATAAGTGTCTATCATTGGGATGTAATGGGAAGTTTTGGTCAACATATAACTAAAATAAGGATGGAATTATTATTTTGTGACATGAGTGGAAAATACACAATCCAATCCAGGGAAATGACTTCCCATTTAGACATAGGGATGTCATGTGGTTTTAAGATTCATGCTAGGTGTTGATGATAAACCTTCACATACTAACATTCAAGACACTTGGTTACAAAATGTATCATTTCTCACTTCATGCCTACCCAAAAAAAAAAATTATTCATGTTTGCATACATCTTCATGCCAATATGTACGAAGAAGAGTTCCTTATGAGACTGCTTAAGGATGGTTCCTCATAATATTTCCTTCCCTAGATATGTACATTATTCCTTGAAATATCAAGTCCATTTAATTCAAGGATATATCCCTAAAACCTTAGCTGTATCCTATTCCCACCGTGGAGAATTCACATAACATTTAGATACGAAATATCCTCAAATAGTTTCTCAAACACATGCATCCTCAAATTGATCCCCATGGTTACCAAGGAGAACATTCGTGGTAATATTCTTAGCCCATTTCCTACCACCTATTTTCGATTAATGTGTGAAATTCCAAAGTTTTATTCACTCATGAATTCACTCCATCACATGTATCTACAATTCATATCCTTTTGAGTGAATAAATTCTTCAGAATACCATGATTGGTATTTAGCTCAAAGCTTCACCCTTTGAGGTAGTGTCTCCATAGTTTCAATGATAACATTATTTCCGCTAATTCTAAGTCATGAATAGCATACAAATTTCCATATTTATTCAAATTCCTAGATGCATGAGATATTACTTCCCCTTCTTGCATCAACATAGCTCATAATAATTTCTTTGACGCATATGTTCACACTATGAACTCTTTCTCCATGGTAAGCACTAAAAAAAACAATGCACTAATTAGCAATATTTTTAGTTTGATGAATGTAGTGTCACATTCATATTTCCATTCAAGCATAAACCCCTTTCACTATACTTTCGTTATGCATTTCACAATCTTCAAAAATCCTTCCATGAATCTCTAATAATAACCTACTAGTCATGCTACTACAAAATATAGCAGGGCCCTAAGGAGTTAAAACCTATGGGACAACTACTAGACTAAGTGACGATAATGGGAAAATTTACCACTATCACCACAACCATAGTCCCCTACTTTTTATAGAATTTCATAGATGGGAGGAGTCCTAGTATGATTATGATCACCTTTCATAGATATTCCAAGGTTGAAGGTTCGAGGTGATTGAGCTAGAGCTCATTCCAAGAGAGAATCAATGAAGGTACGAGCCTTTAAAGAAGAAAATTATTCTCTTACAATAATCCTAGAAAATAAGACAAGATACTTAGGGTTCTGAGGTTTCTCGATGGTAATAGGTATTCACAAGGTCAACACTTGAGAGAAGAAAGGGATTCTTATGATTTAGCCCAATGAATATAAGTTCATACAACCCTCAAAGAAGTCCTTATACCAAGGATATACAAGGTATTTTTTTTCATTCTAAGGCATTCCTAAGGCACAATATTTTATGGATGGATAGTCCTGAGAATATTAGCAGACTTGGATATCCTCTAGACAAGATGTTAAGGAAGAGTTGTGTGCTCACATAATTCATAAATTCATTCTATATGAAATTTTTCTTGACGCCATAGCATAAAAATCTAAGAGGAAGGGGACTGAAATTTTAAGGAGAAGAACTATGGAGAAAAGGAATTTTTATCACCAAATTCCTTGGACTAGTGCCTAGTCCTTTGAGAAATGGAGTCTTAAGATGCTTAAGATAAGATAAAATGTCTTCCAAGGAGGCTTGAAATCAATGACCTAGGTACCAATTTAAAACATTCACACTCTTCAAGATATAATGGAGTTTCATCAACAATAAAATACATTCATTAACTAGGAACATTCATTACATGCCTTGCATTAGGTAAGATATACAATACTTTACTGGAAAAGATTTCCAAAGTTTTAATCTTTAATAATAAGGGAAAAATTTTTCATTTCTAGAGTAGAAATTCCATATATTAAGAAATTTTCAAGGAAAAATTCCATCAAGAAGAAGAAATTATAAATATACATGTGATATATCCATCCATCATTCAAGGACAAGCTCCAAAGATGAAAAGTGAATCATCTTCCACACATCAAAATGCATCAAAATTGTCTCCAATATCTTAAATAAAAAGTGTGAGTTATTTACAAGAGAACTAATACAATTGTGATGATGATATCTCAAAAATTAATGTTAGTTCTATTTATATTAGTCTTCCTAAGTCTAATTAGCCTCATTATCCCCAAAAATATTAAAAGAATAAGCAGAAAACAAGCCTTGGTTGCAAGCCGACTAAGTAACTTTCACAAATTATAAATTAGCCACACATATACTAGTTTAGTTGATGATTTCATGTTGATGTAGGATCATTGGAGGGCCACGTTGAGTCCTTTAGGTGACAAGATGATATATAGGGCTCCATAAATCACTAATTAGGGGATGATCCCTAATTCCCCATGCAAGTAATCATTCGGGGAACTCGAGTGGGTTTGGGGAAAAAGTTCTAATCTCATGGGTATCTTGATGATATAAGAGCATGAGGGTGCCCATGGTGTGAAATTATACTCTACACATGATATCACTACTTGTCTAGAGTCCCTAACTAACCTATAGCCTCGTATTCTACCTAAAATACTTCTTCTCCCATCCTATTTGTCCTATGTTTCAATATGATGTGGCAACAACTATACAAATCTAACAATTGATATAACCAAAATGGTGGAAGAAACAACTATATCGACCTAACTTCCCCAATAGGAAATTGTAAATCATCATCACATATATAGGGGAGTGTGTCCATCTTTAGCATCCTATGATTTTATTCCTGGAGATTATATGGTAGGAAATTATTCAACCCCTCCTCAAAGAAATAGGGTCAACACCATAATATGGATCACACTTTGACACTCGTTTGGATACTTGTCATTGAGTAATCCAGTTGGACAATCATGTCACTTTCAATATGTACCTTACTCCATCTCATAAAAGTGCATATCAAGTACATGAAAAATATAATATAAAACTGTACATCATACCCCTTAGGTCCCTATAATACTCGTGTAGCCCCTTATTCTTATTGTTAGTGTAGGCCTCTTATTGTTATTATTGTTCCCATGTAGCCCCCATATTTTTATTTTTGTGCCCCATAGAAATCCACTATCTATATTGTTATGACCTTACATTATTATTGCTATGCAGGCTCTGATTATATTGTTCCCCTTAGACTCGTATATATACAAAGTAGGTATTTTCATTCATATCATGCAAGAATTGCTCCTTTACGTAATGTAAAGGAGGTTTTCCCCTCGAAGAGGATAATTTTTAAGTCATTGATCTATCTTTTGTTTGATTTTATGAGTTGTTTGCATACAATTAGTGTGAGAACATAAAAATTTTACAAAAAATTAAACATTTTTATCATAGGTTTACCTGGTTGGAAGGAAAGAGTGTCATCATGGTGGTAGTTGATAGACTTACAAAGTATGCACACTTTTCTACATTATCTCATCCTTTAATAGCCAATATATTTTCTAGTGCATTTATGGATACAATTCCAAAGCTTCATGGAAACTCAAATATTATATTTAGTGATAGAGATCCCATTTTCACTGGAAATTTTTGGACGGAATTATTTCCTTGTCTTGGTACTCAATTAGCTCATAGCTCATCTTAGCATCTTCAATCTGATGGGAAAATTTATATAGTGAAAGAATGGTTGGAAGGATATCTTCATTTCTTTGTATAAGATAAACAAAAATAATGGGTCAAGTGGTTACCTCTAGTTGAATGGTTGTATAAAACTTTCTTCCATAATGTAGAAAAAATGACCCCATTTATGGAACTTTAGGGATATCATCCACCATACATCACATTATCATTAAGAGAAAATTCTAAGGGTCAAGAAGTGAAATCATATTGAGCATCAACAACAAGTTCTCCAACTCTTAAAGGATAACCTCACTTTGGTGCCAAATCAAATGAAACAACAGGTAGATTAAAATTGCAGTGAAAGAAGTTCTGATGTAGGTGACCTAATATTTTTACGGCTACAACCATACAAAAAAATGTCCCTGAAGCCATCTAAGAAGGATAATATATTATCACCCAAGTATTATTGCCCTTACAAGGTGTTGCAATATATTGTTACTATTGCATACAAATTGGAGCTACCTGCATCTTCTTGACCACACCCAGTTTTCCATATTTCATGCTTAAAGAAGGTTATCGATGACAAGCTTCTAGTTCAAAAAATGTTACCAAAACTTGGCCAAGAAGAAAAAATCATGTTTTATCCTAAAGGAGTCACAAAAGAAAGAACTCGATGGCTATGTAATAAAAAAATTTGAGGGTATCTCATTCAGTGGAAGCACTTACCTGTTGAAGATTCCACATGGGAGGATGAGAATTTTATACAAACGCATCTAGAACTACACAACAATCAAGAATTTTTTTTTTTTGAAGGAGAGGGGAATGTTAGGTCCATATAATACTGATGTAGCCTGCTTATTGTTATTTTTAGTGTAGCCCTGTCATTTTCATTTTTGTTCCCATGTAGCCCCCATATTTTTATTGTTCTGCTCCGTATAAACCCACTATTGTTATTGTTGTGCCCTTACATGATTATTTTTATGTAGGCTCTAATTATATTGTGACCCCTTAGACTCCTATATATATATATATATATATATATATACAAAGAAGGCCTTTTCCTTTATATAATCTAAGACTTTTTTATTTATGTAATGTAAATGAGGTTTCCCCCTCAAGGAGGATAATTTTTAAGTTGTTGATATATATTTTCTTCTATTTTGTGAGTTTGTTACATAGCAATATTGTTCTTCATTGGATGTTCTTACATCCACTAGTCACTATCATGTATCTTTGGCTATCATATAGTTCCTTCCAATCTACATGTTAGATCTCATCCAAGCACATACAGAAAAATAATACACACACACACACACAAATTATCATAATCATCATGTTATTAGGTTTATAATCCATGTACCCATATTTTTTTTAGTTATAATTAGTGTGCTATAAGTAATTCATACATCACATATATCATAACTCTGATAAGTCATACACCAAGATAAAGCATAACCAAATAAGGCATATATCAGATAAATAATGCAACAAGTAAGTCATACATCATATACTTTAATCAATAGAAACATAACCCATCAAGTGTTGTATATTGGTAAGGTCATATGTCAACTAAAATGCATCAATATTACATAATATTCATAAATGAGCATTATGAAAATGAAAATAAGGCTTCAACATAGGTAGATGTCTCGGTCAAAATGGGAATCGCAAGTGGTTAAGAAATGAGGGGTAGTCACAACATATAGACTCTACAACATCCTGGGTGGAAAACCATGGGATATACTTATCCCACTGGACCTTAACTTGGTCCACCAAGTGATGCTTAAGATATCAAACCCTACATTCGAATATGTGTAACAATTCCACCCTAATAGTCTCAGTGTCCAAGACCTACAATTCCCTCCAATCGAGTTTGTGATATTCACTAGAAACATAATGTTGTAGATAAAATACATAAAAAACATCATGAAATTTATGTAAGTTTGGTGGTAGTACAAAATGATAGGAAACTGGTGAAATTTTCTCTTTCATCTTAAATGGTCCTATAAATTGAGGTGACAACTTTGTCCCTTTCCCAAATCGAATGGTTCACTTATTTTGTGGAATAGAAATAAACTTTTTGTCTCCCTCTACATAACTCTGATCAATCATATGTGTATTAACATAACCCTTCAGTTTATCCTATTATTCCTTTAGCCTTTGTCAAATATAATTTACCTACTTTTCCATTTATGGAAGGAATTCTAGCGCTACTATTACTTTGTCCTCCAACATTTCCTGATTCAATAATGTCCTACATGGCCTCCAATAACATAACTTGATAAGGATGCATCCTAATAAAATTGTGGTAATTGTTATTATAGGAAAATTCTATCAATGCTAGGTACCTTTCCCATAGAGTCTAGTTATTCATAACATGCATTATAAGCATATCTTCCATAAATTGATTTACTCTTTTATTCTGCCCATCTATTTCTGGATGATATGCAGTGGTAAATTTCACTTGATTCCCCTACATGGAATGAAAACTTATGCAAAACCTAGATGTAAAGCGAGAGTCTCTATCATAAATTTTCTTTGTCTGTAAGCCCTTTAGCTAGATGAATTTACTCATAAAAATTCATGCCACATTGGTAACATTGTAAGTTTCTATCACTAGGATGTAATGGGTGATTTTGGCCAAATTATCAACTAAAACCATGATAGAAATTTCCTTTATAACGTAAGTGGAAATCCCACGAATAAATCCATGGAAATGACTCCCTATTTATACATAGGGATATGTTGTTGTAGGATTAATTATAGGTTGTGATGATCAAGTCTCACTCACTAACATTCAAGACACTCTCCCACAAATAGGATCATGTCATGCTTCATGCCTATAAAAAATAAAAAATTCTACATGTTTTCATACATATTATTCATTCTATGATGTGTGCAATAGAGTTTCCTATGTGACACATTGAGGATGGTTCCTCGTATACTTCCTTCTGCAGGGATGTACATTCTTCCTTGAAATCTCAACAATACATTTGATTCAAGGACATATCCCTCAAACCTTGGTTCTATCCACTTCCCACTTTTGAGTAATAAAATAACATTTATATACAAACTGTTTTCGAAGAGTTTCTCAAACACATGCTCCCTCGAATTGATCCCCAAGTATACTGGGGAGAACATTTGGGGTCCTCTGCTTAGTGGATGGACTACCATCTTTTATTTTCCCTTAATGCATGAAATCTGAAAATTTTATTCACTCACGAATTCACTTTATCAACTCTCTCTATAGTTTAGATCATTGTGAGTGAAGAGTTGCTTCGATATCTCATTATAGTCTTTAGCTAAAAGCTTCTCGTGGTGAGGTAGTGTCTCCATAGCTTCAAGTATAACATCACTATTCCTAATACTAAGTAATTGGTAGAGTAAGAATTTTCATATTTACTCAAATTCCTAGATGTGTAATATATTACTCCCCCTTATTGCATCAACATATCTCATAATCCTTGATTTAAACAATTCCTACACACTATAAATTCCTTCTCCATGTTAAGCACTCAAAGGATACTTGCACTAGTTAGTAATATATTTAGTTAGATGAATGTAGTGTCACATTTATTTATCCATTGACACCTAAATCCATTTCACTTAAATGTGGTGATGGGTTTCACAATCTTCGAAAACAGTTCCATGAATCTCTTATAATTTAACCTACTATCTCCATGAAGCTACACACATAATGAACATTTTTTGGTACCAAAAAACCCATTATGGCCTTCAAATTTTCTAAGTCAACTAAAATCCCTTCTCTTGAAGTCATGTTCCTAAGGTAATGAATTTCCTTCTTGAAGAAAGTGCATTTTGGAAATTTTCCATAGAACATATTTTCCCTTAAGAATATCAACAAAACCCTTAAGAGCTCTTCATGCTCCTTTTCATTCTTGGTATAAGTGAGAATATAACCTATAAAGCCTTGTAAAAATTGGTCTAAACACTTTTGGAACCTGTTGTTCATGAGGTTCATGAACACTACTAACGGATTGGTCAAACTAGATAGCACTACTAAAAACTCATATTGTCCAACTAGAGTTAAAAATGTTCGTTTTTGGGATGTCACCTTCCTTAATCCTTAACTATTAGTATACATATTGTAGATAATTTTTTAGAAAAATACTACTCCGTTCATTTGTTTTAAGAGATCAACTAGGTATTAGGCACCTATTATTTATGGTGGTTACATTCAAATCCCTACAATCAATGGACCAGCTTAAGGAAACATATTTCTTCTTGACAAAAATCACTAGCACACCCTAGGGTGAAATGATAGGTCTAATAAGTCCCAAATATACCAACTCTATTAACGTCTATGAATCATAAATTTATAGATTTGTCATATTTTAAGATCTCTTTGATATTGGATCCACATTAGGTTTTATGTCGATTTCTAAATAAATCTCCCTTTCACGGGACAATCCAAATAAATATTTAAGGAAAATATCCTCAAATTATGACAGATATGTGTGTTGATCTAGGGAGGGTCCCTTCCTGTTTATTATGCTCTTGAACACATATAATTTGAATCCTTGTCAGAGGAAACATTTTACCTTCATCACTGAGATGAATCATAGATACAATCCTCTCTTAATAACACAAATATAAATTGATCCATCTAAACACATCACTTTCTTTTTGAAATAGTATACCAAATCTCGATGAGCTTGTAGCCAATCCGTTATGATGATTACATCATAAGTCCCTAGTGCAATGAAATATGTCTTAAAACTAGTTTTTCGGGCCCTAAGGTTTACTCAACTTTGTTCAAGACTATGTCACTCTGATTTTTGTACCTCAAAATCCATTTTGACTAATTTAAAGACACCATTCTCATAGGCTACAAACCCACATTTTTCTAATGAAAATGGTGAAATGGCATTATCTATAGCATCGTAATCAAATACAATTTTAAATTTTACATTATTTATTATAACTAATTTTTTTAACATGGTGTATTGGTGTTAAACTTGGTGGATATCAACCACCACATAAATATGTTGGTGGTTTCCTTCTCCTCTCGTTGGTGCTTTTCCTTCTCTGGGGATGTTACTAGGTTGTTACTCAAGGTAGCCACACTAGTAGTGAGGTCCCCTACATCGCCAACAGGTGATTCATGGTAGAATCTAAATGGAATGTTGTGGGGCCCTTTGGAATCATATCCTTCCCTTAGGGCATCTACCTATTCTTGTAGCTCCATGCATATAACCTCAAATTGCAGAAGTCCTTGAAGTTGTCATTGAAGTTGCACTTGTAGTTATTGAATCAATATCACAATTTCTATAGGTACACTCCTGTTGGTGGTTCATTAAAACTTCCTTCATTGGATAAGGTTCAAACAAACTTCCCCGCGAACCTTGGATATTATGGAAAAATGGATTTTTGTCCCCCTTCCAAGTCTAGGTTCTCTTCTCCATATAAATCATTATCATAGTTTTTTCAACTGAGGATGGTTTCCACATCAGAACCATTTCCATAATATTAGGGTTCAATCCATAAATGAAGCAATCTAATTGTCATAAAATAAATTTCCATTTAGGAGAAATACTTGACCAACTCCACAAACTTGATCTTATATTCTTATACTATGTTATTCCCCTACACAAAAAAATGGAAGCCTCCTATTGGTTGCTATTCATAGTATGTTGGTTGGTAATTCCTAATATTTTCCTCAAGTGATGTGTACCTATCACTCCAATTTTCCCCACCAATTCATGACCCTACGTTTTAGATGAAATATCATTATCTTAGCCTTTGAATTTGAATTATTCTCATTGTAAAATATCTTATCATTCTTCGAAACCGGATTGTACTCGTTCATTGGCATGACCTCACGAATATTTTGGGAGCTTAATATTATATATCCCCCTGTTAATTCCTTTATATTATTCCATTATTACTTCAATATTTCCTACCCCTAATGAAGACTACACTACATCCACCCCAGTTGTATGGTTTCCTCTTAAAGTCTCATTAATTTCCTCTAGGGAGTGTAAGATCAGAGCCATCACTAGTGAGGGAAATGGATGTTATGGAGGAGGAGTTCCTTTGGATGACCTTCATTTTCACTGATTCGCTCACATCCTCACCATTTTAAATTATTTTAATATCTACATGACACACAAGGCTCATTATTGTAACTGGAGAAAATTATGACTCTTATTTGACTCACATATGTATACATTGGGATAGGTGTAATTTTCATTTAATTATTCTTGTAAAAAATAATTACTAATAACGATTCTCATGGATCTACTAAATCATCTCCTATCACTAGCTAAATGAGCACCATGATGCACTACCAATCAGCTTTAGACGTCTTCCTCGCATAAATTTCTCCCTCTTCTACCCTTAAATAATTAATTAAGTTAGTAATTTTTTTATGGGAAAAAATGACAATCTTGAACATATGAGAACTCACCTAGTCAAGGCCCCAATTCAAACCTTTTCCATTTGGGATGGTTATTTTAAATAGTATGTGGGCCCAATTTCCACTGAATGAATCTCTCTTTAAATATGATTTCTTAAGACTGAATGAAATCTAGGCTACTATGAAAACAACATAAATAAATCTAATCTACCTTGATTAAGAGAAATAATAGACCCACTCTCGACTAAGAGAATATGAAAGGAGAATCGATCAAACGTAAATCTAAGGTTATAATGAGATAGAAAATCACATAAATATTTTGTATAATTTCCAACATTTAAGGAAATTTTTCATATTTGGTTATCTATTAAACAATTATTATACCCTCACAAGCACATACTTAGATTAAAATAATAATAAATGAATTAAATATTAGATATTATATTTTATCATATAAATAGTTCACTTGACATAATAATAATAATTAAAAAAAAGACAAGTATATAATCACACTGCTAAGTAGTTATCAACTAACATATCCAAGCCTAGTTGAATTCATGTTTCAATTTTGATCTCAATCCAACCCCCCATGAAAAGGAAACTCTCCAAAAGTTTAATTTAGCACAGATTAACATGAAGTTAACAACAGTGCTAAAATCATAGCATAAACAATTATTTTGTATAGAGATTGAATCAAATCTGAAAATAAATGAAGGCTATCAACTTAGACAATAGTGTAAAAAATTCAAAGGTTTTATCATGAGCTTTCAGAGTACAAAAAAATTAAATAAAGTTCATGATATCATGAGCTTCTTTGATTTGTTTCTTTTCACTTTCAATATATTTAGCAAGCTCCAATTTACTCTAAGAGGCCTCTCCATAATAGTGAAAAGTCCTTCTTATTTTTATAAATTTGGAACCTCTATCTCTCTTCTATAGAACTCTTATTTATAACCATACAATTCAATTTGAGGAAAAGAAGTTTGTTTCATGACAATTTCATGAATATTTTTATTTTATTTTTTGGAAGCAGCTAAAGAATCCATTTTTTCCTATGAAACTCCAATCCACAAACCTTGAGATGCCAAATGGTAACTGTCCTCCAAAAAATATGAAAAATATTTACAAAATTTTCATTAAAAACATATTTAAATAAAAAATAAAACTCACATATAAAAACATTTGAAATTAATGATTCTAAGAAAAATATAATTCATTTCAAAGTAAAATCCTAAATTTGGGCCCAAATATGTTTATGCTATTGCATTATTAGCTAATAGAAAACATTTTAATGTGGTACAACCAACAAGATACTCTAACAATCATATTTTTTCTAAAACGTCACATAGAGGTATAAGTTAGTTACAATTTCATAAACTATTTTCTGCTATACTTTTGGAGTGTTTGGATTACATATTTTCCAAAATAAACTATCCCATATTGTTTTGGTCAATTTAAGCTATCCAACAAGGCATATTGGGCCTTATTATGTACCCTGTAGCTCTAGATATGACCTCTAGAAGACATGGTCTTGTACTATTTTAGGTGCAATTTGGAGAATTGTTTGTGCATTTTGTCGAATGGTTAAAATGCAAAATAATTATCCCACATGCATGGGGGTAATGATTTCCAAGGGGTTTATATTATTTTTTGATTTCACAAGGATTTGTGTATTGAAAAGAGGATGGTATACATGGAGGGATGCATATTAATGTTTTGATCGAAGCGATTTACATGGAATTCATGAGAGCGAATTTACATGCAGTGGTTGAGTGATAAAAATTTAATAAAATAAATAAAGACCTGCCACATTAAAAAAAATTCAATTATGAGATGTGAAATACTCAATTAAAAATAGTCATCTTGAAACATGGAAAATCTCTTTTAGCTGACAAATTATCTCTCGAGACAGATTGCTCAGGTTGGTTTCTAACTTCCTCATCCAAAACTTGGCAAGGCATGAGATGACATTGTTATAATTTTTACATGTTATATATTGAATATGTGGAATTCTTGTAGAGGTGCCACATGGCAATGACATGGAAAATAATGCTATTGTGTCACATATGTGGACAAAAGTGTCACATATCTGGACGCTCTGTGTGGCATGTTGAAAAGCATGGATAGATGATGATGTGGTCAATATGTAAAGATATGTGGTGGTGATGTAGAGCCAACACTTGTCATTTTTTCCATGTAAGTACTTCCATGTTAGTGCCACAACGTCAACATGCAACATACGATTCCACATGTCATGCCACATCATCCAACTAGAAAAAAAAACATTAAAAATAACATAAATTTTGGTTCAAGATTCAAATTGAGGAAACTTTTATATCACAAAAAACAAATCTATGAGAAAAATATGATGGGATTATTAATAAAGGATAAACTATGAAACTGAAAATCACTAAAAGTATGAAACTAAACACAATCCAAGTAAATATTTCAAAAATTTTATATGGGGGGGCCTTTATCTTCTAAAACAATTGAGAGATGTTGAGGGCTAAAGAATTTGTGACACATAGGGATGAAGCAATTTTCTACAGTTGCTAATCTAATGGGATTAAATTTATTAAAAATAAAATGAGACATTTAATAATATCCTTGGACATTGCACCAATTTCTATGTGTCCCACATAAGCCAATTTTTGTGTCCCACAGAGCTATGCAAATAATAAACCTTCGGTAATTTTATTTAGTGAACAAGATATTTTTATTTTTCTATTATTTTTTATTGTTTATTATTATTATTATTATTAATAGTTTTAAAATAAAGAAATCACCAATGTAAAAAATTTTGAACAACTTCCAAATTTTCAAGTAAACTTTTGACTTGTAAAAAAAAAATGATAGCTAAACCAATCATCTTTGGAGAAATGAGTGTGAGGATTGAAGGAAAATAAAATAAAGGAGAGAAGGCAATGGATTCCCTGCTTTGATTTACTGAAAACATTAAATGATATGCCATTTTTTCCAAACGTTCTTGCAAATATGTTGAACCAAACACAATACCAGGAGGTAAAACCCCTATCTTTGGAAAATTATGACGTTGATCAATCATAATGAAAGAGCACTGCATAGGGGGTGAAGAAGACGAAGTATTAAATCAATTTTGACTCTTTGATTTGGAAAATCATGTGCCATGTGTATCATTCTTAAGAATGCCACAAAAAAATTTATTTTAAGTTGAATTCCTACACCTTCCATTAAAAATTGTTTTCCCACATGCAGTCTATCAAATGATGTTCCAAAGAACCAAAAAATTGTCCCAAACAGTTATGAAATTGTGCGAACCATTTATGGGTTATTTAATTCACCCCGTTCTAAGAGAAAGCCACGTTTTAATTTTTCTAGATTCACTTTCAATTGATCAGAAAGAGTGTTTCAAAAATGTGTGTCTAAACTAGTGCATTTTCTCGCAATGTTGATCTGGCAATAAAATTATTTTTTTCTAGATCTGAAACAACAAAACAGAGGGAAAATCTCCTTGTACGAATTGATACAGTAATGAAAGATAATATTGGAGCTTCAATTCTTTCTAATTCCCTCAAATTAAATCAGTTTGTACGTAATTGAATCCATTATTGTCAACTTTTTCTTTTCGTTTTTACTTGAATTGTGACCTGCGTGGCTGGTCGTGGGCAGCCTGGCTGGGCCTTTGTTTAATGGCTCGGAGGCCTGCGTGTATGCGCAAGGCCAAGCCAAAGGCAAGCCTCATGCATATGTGTGGCCTCCTTTGGTTTATGTTCAAAGTCCACGGTTACTTTTGATGTTTTTGATTTGTTTTTTAAAAATAATTTTTAGTATAATTTTTTTATGTTTTGTTTTGATTTTTTTTTACTTCTTCTATTTTTTTAAATTGTTTTTGTATTATTATTTTTATTTTCCTTTTTATTTTTAATTTTTAAATGATTTTTTTTTGTTAAATGTTTTTTTATCAACGCTGAATTTTATTTCATTTTGAAAAAAAAATATTTTTGTTTTATTCTAAAAACTAAGTTTATTTTGTGAAAGTATAAAAACTAAAAAAAATGGTTTCTAAAAACTGAAATAAATCAATTGAAAAATGAAAAAAAAATTGCATCAAAAAAATGGATTTGTTAGGAAAAATGAAAAATTCAAGAATAAAATGAATATTCTAAATTAAAAACTAATCTTTGTGTATTCTACGTAAAATGAAATTTTAAGGAAATGACATTCTAGATTGAAAGGTTGAGTAAAATAATTTTTATTAGATTACTGACATAAATTACCAATATGAGATCTGTAGGACTTGTGAGACATACATGCACATTATATGCTAGGGATCAGTTTATGAAAAATAAAAACTAACCTAATCATACCATTCCTATATTAACTTGAAAATATATTCTACATTCAAGAATTAAAATTTAATCTACTTGCATAATTGAATTCTAATCTACGCTTGAAAAATTAAAAACTAGTATAAACTTCACAGTTGTTATGTAATCAAGTTAAATTTATGGATCTTAATTTGGAGCTAATGTCACGAAAATGATAGGATCCACAAAAGCATGAAACATAACTTCAATTTTGGGTAATTGAAAGTCTAATCTATGCTTGCAGAATTAAAATCTAATCTAACAAACATGCATAAATCAGAAACCTATGGTTTTTGTATAACAGAATGCCAAAATCTCTTCCAATTGGAAAATGACAGAGCCACTTTATTGAGATGACTTGGCGGGCACAAGATTCAACAGTCAACTTTAAATGTAAATAACTGTTGAAGATCATGCACAGCAAATTAACACACAGCAATTTATCAAGCACATAAAGACACAGTGATTTTACCGTGGTTCACCCAAACCTCCTGGGCTACGTCCACACAACAGGGTATTGTCAGTATTTATTAATTCAAACAGGAGATTACAATTCTCACACACTCTCTCCAAAACAAACGTATGGAGACCTGTTATATAGCAGGAGAATCTAACAGCCTCATAAATCCTCTCAACTCAAATTTAGCTAGCATTAACTCCCTCCCAACAAACTGGAGTTAATCTAGCAACAAATTCCTAATTTTTGTCACCTACTGATATTTTTCCTATTTTATTTAGAACGGAAAATCTCAACAATATCCACCTTGACAACAATTAGCCTGATGCCCTGTTATTATTATTTTATCTCTTCTGCAAGCCAAGAGAAGCCAAACACCAACGCAGCTTCTCCAACAAAACTGGTTTCGTGAACATGTCTGCACAATTCTCCTTTGTATGCACCTTTTCAAGAGAGACTCCCCTTTCAATAATAACCTGTCTTACAAAATGGTACTTAATTGGAATATGCTTTGACTTACTATGATAGGCCGGATTCTTAGCCAAATGTATTGCACTTTGACTATCACAAAGTAACCTGATGTTGTCCTGTAACCTACCAAACTCACCAAGCAAACCTTTCAACCAAACCGCCTCTTTGCAAGCATGAGAAGCAGCAATGTATTCTGCTTCAGTAGTGGATAAAGCAACAATGTTTTGTAGCTTCGACATCCAGCTAATAGCTCCACCTGCAAGAGTAAAGACGTACCCTGAAGTTGACCTTCTCTTATCCAAATCACCTGCAAAATCAGAATCAACATATCCACAAACATATTCATTGCTCTTATTGTAAGTGATACAATAACTACTTGTGCCTCTCAAGTACCGAAGCACCCATTTCACTGCTGACCAGTGTTCTTTACCCGGATTTGCCATGTACCTGCTGACAACCCCAACTGCATGTGAAATATCTGGTCAAGTACAAACCATCGCATACATCAAACATCCTACTACATTAGCATATGGAATTCGAGACATATAATCCTTTTATTCATCTGTATTAGGACATAAACCCGAAGAAAGCTTAAAATGGGAAGCGAAAGGGACTGACACAGGCTTCATATTATTCATACCAAATCTCAAAAGTATCTTCTCAACATACTTCTGTTGTGATAGCCACAGCTTACCATTACTCCTGTCTCTGAAAATCTCCATGCCCAAAATATGTCTTGCTGCTCCTAGATCTTTCATATCGAATGTCCTTGCCATCTGAGTCTTCAACATGTTGATTTCATCAATGCTTTTGCTTGCTAAAAGCATATCGTCAACATACGACACTAAGATAATGAACATGCCATTTTTCAATTGCTTGAAATACACACAATGATCATATTCACTTCTAACATATTTTTGACTCAACATGAAAGAATCAAACTTCTTATACCCTTTGCAGCCCCCACTTGTTGTTCGAGCCATATAATGACTTCTTGAGCCTGCAGACAAATTTCTTATTGCGATGCTGAACAAACCCTTCCGGTTGTTCCATATAAATTTCCTCATCTAGATCTCCATGTAGAAATGCAGTCTTAACATCTAGTTCTTGTAACTCTAAATCAAACAAAGCAACTAAAGCTAACACAATTCGAATTGAAACAATTTTAACCACTGGTGAAAAAATCTCATGAAAGTCAATGCCTACTTTCTGAGAAAACCCTTTTGCAACCAGTCGCGCTTTGTACCTGTCCTCCGTATCATTCACACCCCGTTTCAGCTTGTAAACCCATTTACACCCCACATTTTTCCTGTCTTTCGGAAGCTCAACCAGATCCCATGTGCCGTTCTTACTCAAGGCCATCATTTCGTCCTTCATGGCTGCTTTCCACTTGTCACTATTCAAACCTTCTATTGCTTCCTGATAGCACAGAGGTTCATTGTCATTAGCAGTAAATGCAACTGAAGTAACATAATCATCATACCTTCTCGGTGGCCGTTTGATTCTTGTCGACCTCCTTAAGGATGTTTTTGGCTGACTACCATCTGTAGGAACTTCTTGCCGATCAGTATCTGAGACCTGTTCATGATCTAAACCTGAACCCTGTTCATGTTCTGAAACCTGTTCATGACTAATATCTGAACTATGGTCATCATGACTATCATTAGAAGTGCTGTCAAACTGAATGTGCTGAAAATCAAATACATCATCCTGTTTCAATTTTCTATCTACATCTAACTGTACAAGAGAGGATTCATTAAACTTTACATCTCTGTTGATGATGATTTTGCGGGTAGTAGGATCCCACAATCTATATCCCTTTGTTCCAACACCATACCCAACAAAGACATACCTTTTAGACTTTGGATCTAACTTAGTTCGTTGATGTTTAGGCACTAGAGCATATGCATCACAACCAAACACTCTGAGTTTAGAATAATCACAAGGGTGTCCTTTCCATACCTCTTGCGGAATTTTGCAGTCTATCGTCGTCGATGGAGATCGGTTTATCACATAACAAGCTGTTGCCACTGCTTTCGTTCACAACTCCTTTTGCAACCCGGCGTTACTCAGCATACTCCTTGCTCTCTCTAGAAGAGTCCTGTTCATGCGTTCAGCAACTCCATTTTGCTGAGGAGTATAAACCGTGGTCTTATGTCTCTCGATCCCTGCATCCTTGCAATAGCTATCAAACTCCTTGGAAGTAAACTCACCACCATTGTCAGTTCTTAAACACTTTATTGTTCTACCAGTGCTGTTTTCTACCAATGCTCTAAACTGTTTGAAAACTGAAAAAACATCAGACTTCCTTTTCAAGATGTAGACCCACACCTTCCTAGAAAAGTCATCAATAAATGATACAAAATACGACGAACCACCATATGACGCTGTAGGAGCTGGACCCCAAACATCTGAATGAATATAATCAAGTATCCCTTTACTAGTATGTTTGCATGTTTTAAATTTTTGTTTACTTTGTTTTCCAAACAAGCAATGTTTACAGAAATCTAACTTTCCAGACCTTAGATTAGGAAGTAACTTGCGATCAGCCAAAATTTTCAACCCTCTTTCGCTCATATGGCCCAACCTTTGATGCCATAGGCGAATGGAACTACTGTCATGTTCAGACACCGTAGACACATGAACTGACCCTGTTCTTCCTTCTAACTGAAACAGATTTCCTACTTTCTTGGCTTTCATTACTAGTAAAATACCTTTATAGATTTTCATTACTCCACCTTGAATTACAGTTTTATATCCATTCGTGTCAAGTGCTCCTAATGAAATCAAATTTTTTCTTAAATCTGGTACATGCCTCACATCAGTTAATATTCTAGTTGTGCCATCAAACATTTGCAGTTGTATGCTTCCTATCCCAACAATATTAGATGTGACATCATTACCCATGTACACGACTCCATCATTAATATAAAATTACGTCTTGACCTTCTCTATAGATGCATGGTTGATGCTGGGAATCTCTTTTGACCAATGTTGATCATGATTTGACACCATTAACGAGACAACACTTCGTAGAAACCATACACGAACCGGATACGAACACCAGCCTTCGCCGCATTTGCACTCCTTCTTCTGCAACAAGAGAGTCTCCTTTCTTCTCTTTTTGCTGTCTCTTCGACGAGTCTTTCTTCAAGTGCCCCGTTTTCCCTGGCTTGACACTTGCTTTGCTCTTCTTCCTTTCGACTTTACGAACGCGAATGTTAACGCTTGCAGGCGTCTTTCTCTAACACTGTCTCTAGCCATCATTACTACGATGTAGAGAGGTGTCGGCATTCGATTTCTTCCTCGTCTCCTCGGACAACAAAGCTCCGACGACATCATCAAACTCAAGGATGTCAGCAGTACTAAAGCTTATGGAAGTAACAAAGTGATCCCACGATTCAGGCAATGTGCACAATAGAGTTATTGCCTTATCCTCTGGATCAAATTTTACATCTAGACTTTGTAATTGTACCAATAGAGTATTGAAAACATTCAGATGGTCAGTAACCGAGGTACCTTCCTTCATCCGCAAACTGTATAGCTGCCGCTTCAGGAGAATCCGATTTGTCAAGGACTTCGTCATGTAGAGCTTCTCGAGCTTTATCCACAAGCCTGCGGCGGTCTTCTCTGACACAATGTTGAACAGAATGTCATCTTCCAGGCATAACCGAATTGCGCTCAGAGCTCTGTCATCCAACTCAACCCATTCATCCTCCGTCATGGAAGAAGGCCTTTTTCTCCTTCCCAACAGTGCTTTTGCCATGCCTTGTTGAACCAGGAGATCATGCATCTTTACCTTCTAGATCTCGAAGTTGTTTTTGCCATTGAACTTCTCAATTTCAAACCGGGCATTTTGAGTTTTCGCCATCTTGTTTTAGCAAAAAAACACAGTAATCTCTAGAACCAATTTTCAAATAAAGAATGCCCTTTTAATTAAAAAAATTCCTTAAAAAAAAATTGCCCTTGCCTTCCTTTAAGTGCCTCTCACTGCATACAAAGCCCTCAAATCGATTTATATAAATCGATGTTTTTAAAAAAAAAAAACGTTCACCCTTCATACCATATGCAATGGTAATTCAAATTACAAATCGATTTTTCAAACTTTTATAAATGGCATATTCAAATCTTTTAAATGCCACATCGATTTATGTAAAAAACACATACCATATGTGATATGTGACCTTTTTAAAAATAAACTCAAATCGATTTCCCTTTCTTTATAATACAAATCGATTTATATAATACAAATGGACTTTTTCCCTTTTTTTTAAAAACGTTTCATAAAAGCTTTATGAAAAACTTCTCTTAAGCTTCAAATCGATATAAATTTTTGTTTTGTTTTACCATATGCAAAACCCTTCAAATCGATTCAAACATAAATCGATTTTCAATGTATTAACATATATCGATTTAATGTGACGGCATTTAAAAAAAAATGAACTGAACTTTTTAATAAACCGATTCATCGTTAGAGCATTCAAACCACAGCAATCAAATGCACTATGGCTTCGCTGCTCACGTTAACACTGCATTCGAACTGTCGCTGCGGATCCTTCACGCACAGAAAAAAAAACTGTAAATACCAGCGCTCCACGCAGTTTTGCTCACCGTTCAGCGACTATCCTCCACGCAGTTCTGCGCACCGGTCAGCAACTATCCTCCACGCAGTTCTGCGCACTGGTCAGCAACTACCGATTCACCTGCGTTCTAACAGTTTCCAGTTCCATTTCCTCCACTGTGCGCTCCTTGACTCCACGCACTCCACGCACCAGCGTTCAACGCACTCCAACAGAACCTCTGATACCAATTGTTGAAGATCATGCACAGCAAATTAACACACAGCAATTTATCAAGCACATAAAGACACAGTGATTTTACCGTGGTTCACCCAAACCTCCTGGGCTACGTCCACACAACAGGGCATTGGCAGTCTTTATTAATTCAAACAGGAGATTACATAATTCACACACCCACACACTCTCTCCAAAACAAACGTATGGAGACCTGTTATATAGCAGGAGAATCTAACAGCCTCATAAATCCTCTCAACTCAAATTTAGCTAGCATTAACTCCCTCCCAACAAACTGGAGTTAATCTAGCAACAAATTCCTAATTTTTGTCACCTACTGAGATTTTTCCTATTTTATTTAGAACGGAAAATCTCAACAATAACTACATAAATCAAATCTAATATAGCATTCTTCATGAATTCAAAAAAAAATCTTACATGAAAAGTAAATCTACGATTGACTAGTTGAACACACTTGCACGAATTAAAATTGCATGAATGGAAAATATAAAATATCGAACTCTCAATGAAATGAAAACATCATAACAATTAAAATGAAATGACATAATTGAATGAAATATACACTAATATCAAAAAAAAATTGCAAAATAAAACCTACTTTATTTTACATTCTAATATGCTCCATGATATCTCCTTCTTCACATCTCCATCTCTGCTTAGAACCTCAAAGCTTTATTCGAGTTCTCCAAAATTAAAAAATAATAATATGACAAGTTACATGAAAAAGAGTTCTATTTTTAAGAGTTTTTCGTTGTTACAAATAAAGGAGAGAGATCTCCTATTTATACAAATCCCTAAGAAACCTTCTCATTAATGAGGATCCCTCTTCCTCTCCTTTGATCCATAATATTCTCAACCAATTTTATAACCATAAGCCACATATGCCTCCCTCAACTCTTCTTCATATCAGCAAGATAATTTCAAATTTGATCTTTTGGAGCCACATAAGAGGGCCTTAAAAGCTTCCAATGAAACTACACGTCAAAAAACTCTTTCCACTTTTAAGGTATAAGCATATGAATATTATTTCATAACTTTTGATCAAAAATTCACTTAAAAACACGAGAAATTAATAAATGATGATGAACGTGAGATAAATGTAGTGACATGGTAGTGAAATGGAGGTGAAATGGAGGTGATATAATTGACATGTTGGTGAAAGTGGATATTTTTTTAAGGACAATTATGACACCCAACACCTACCATGATATGTACAATGGAAGAAACAAAATATGAGCATGGAATAATGTAATTAATTTCAGAGAATTTATGAAATCATGAGATTTAGATATTACGACCAGTTGATATTGAAGTCTCTTATTCACCTGATAAATTTCATTCTTATAGAATATTTCTATGTGCTCATGATCATCATTCACTAATTATTTTAACTTAAAAATACTACTAAGGAAACTACCCGGCTATAGTTTTTTTATTTTTACAAAATTAAGAGTACCACCAAGAAAAGGAGGAGACTGATATAGAGAGATTTGTTCATAACAAGCGTTGAATGGAATATTAATATGAACATTGTTAGACACCTGAAATGAATTATGAGTAATAAATTTAACATCATTAGAATGTCAATTTGAAATTTCACTCTTTCATGTAAATGGAAGGGTATCTAGTAAAGGAAAATGATGAAACTTAGAACATGTTATATCTAAATTTAAATTAAGACGCATTTGACATGCTTTGTATGAAATTCAACACCATTAATATAAGAAGCTTCTTTCTCTTGGAAATAATGAAAACGAGTTGAATTTTAAATATTATAAAAAAAATATGCAAGAGATTCAGAACATATATCAATTGGAATATGATTTATAGCTTTATCATCCTAAACTAAAATGAAATAAACTTAAATATTATGTTGATTTTCAAAAAATAAAAATTCAATGAGGTGTGAAGTAGTTGGGATATGATTTTTAACATCAAGATTAATAGAATGATTATCCCATAAATTCATATTAGACAAAAAAAAAATATTAGTACTTCAAATAATGACTTATAAAGTGAAAACAATTTTGACTATCATGAAATGTAACATCTTCCATGAGGTATTTGGTAAATTCTGATTAAAAGGTAAATATTTTGATAAAATAGAAGGAAATGGTTCTGGATCAGAATCCGAAGAAAAGGTATGTCCATTATTTAAATAATGTATTTCTATGAAATTTTCTTCTTCACAATTAACATCAAGAGAGGTTTCCAGGACATTTTCAGATGTAACATTTAAGTGAACAAAGTCTTTTAGATATTGGAAATGTGTAAAACATACACCTAGAATGTGTGTTTGTGAACTAGTTTCAAATTCATTCATTGACCTGATAGAATTAGATGTAAAACAAATATTAACTAATGGATAAATGTATTTATCATCATTTGTATCTTGGGAAAGAACTTTGTTATGTTCATCATCATTCGTTTCATCATGTTTACCAATAGGGAAAACATTCTTATAAAACCATTCTATTGAATTTGATTCATAGGATTAGACCTTTAGGATTAAATCTACAATAAAGTAAAATAACTCTAGAATAAAATGAATCTGTACATTCATTTTACAATGTACTAAGAGTATAAATGAATGTACTAAGATTATCCATTTCTAAGCACAACTCATCATAATTATAATTCTAATGAGTAATAAATAATACTTTCCTAAATTTGTTGCATGAACGAATTGGTTTCTCTAATAACACTTCAAACCATTTTTAAATTCTTCCATGGAAATTAAGACTAATAAGACCATAAACTATGAAGAGAGGAAAAAAGTTAAAGTGGTCTTCTTGAAAGGCTTGACACCTTCTTGTTTCTTTAAATGAATTATTTTGGTAAGTAAAATAAAAATAGCATTAGAAAAACTAAATTACTCGTAAACCTATTCTATTCTACAGGGACAATCAAAACTAGGTAAAATCAAACTTCCGATGAATACATTTATTTTTTTTAACTCTAAAATATATGTACATAAAAAATTACTAATATAAGAGGATTAATCTAGTAAGAGGATATAAAAGAATTATAATATTACCAATTCCATTGTTTAATATAATACCATTTCTGTTTATAAAGAACTTTGAGTGAAAAGACTCATCCAACTATCTTTTTATTCTATCATGAAAATAATTATGTAACATGCATTCTTTCATCAATATTTCTTCTATTCAAAATTAAATTGAGTTGTTAAAGTTAGTTTGAAAACATGCTAGATATTGATAAGATATTTTAGATGAAATATTTTAACAAGAGGAAAAATTTGAAGCGATCTCAAGTACTAGAGTTTGTGTGGGATCATGAAAGTTAATTCTAGGAGAAACAAAAACATGATGAAGCATAATCATGACTTGAAATTATAAGTTTATTTGATCAATTTGAATCATATTGGTTGAACCCATAAATGCATCTTTCCCCACTACGCTATTAGCACGAAAATGTCAATAAATATTGTTAGAAAAATAAAATAATGCAATCATATATACATTCGAAATTTAAAAAAAAAAAATTAATTAATAATAAACAATAAATATTAAAATATCTAAATAAAAATCTAACATGTGAAAGAAAATAATGTTGATAAAAAATATTCTATTATACCTAGATATGTATAATGCTTGGTGCGAAGAGGTTGGAAACATTTTATAGATGAGGGAAAACCATGTGTAACATTACTATGAACAATTTGTTGTGGAAGAATTTTTTTGTGATTAACTTCAGAGAACTTGGCAAGATAATGAGAATCTATCATAGCCATCATCATTAACTGAATTTTCTCATGCTCTTGATAAGTATCCATAATTTCAAATGATAAATAATCAACATGTGGTAAATCAATAGCATCAAATAATGTGGATGAGATATCGTCCTTCATTGTACAAAATAAATTTTCATTATGGGAATGAAAACTATTGACATCATTTAATCGATTAAAAGGCTTAATTTAACCTAAATGATTACAACAAGTCTCTTCATTAGTTGTAATTAAAACTCAATCATTAAAATTACACTTGGGATTTGTGTTGGCTATAGAAATTTCATTTTCCCCTATAGAAGGTTGAAATGATTTAAATGCATGGGAGGATATGACTTCATTTTGAAAGTGTAAAAAAACATCATCTTGTACTTTATCAAATTCATGTTAGTAGAATGAAAATCCAGAAGATCTAAAATAACGCCCCAAGAATTAGGATCATTAAATAAATAAGGATACAATGAAAAGTGAGTGTAAGAGAAAATGAAATAAAAAAGGATCTCATGAATGAACATCCACGATATGTGATTTCAATTCTTCATATATAATAGTTAACCGATTAACATAATCCATATGCCCTATTTGAAAATATGAAAAAGAAACTTAATCATGATGATAGTGAATAGATAAGGATGAGAAAAAATTTGAATTATTTTCAGAGCAAGATGATTCTAAAATTGTTTTCGATCGTGAACTAACAAAATGAATCATAGTAGAATTATCAAGAAAATGATATTGAATATGATCAACTATCCTATGAGAGGATTTTTTATGATTTGAACAAATATTTTAGATATAATCCCTGCTAATTTTAAGCTATTTTTTTATTTGCTATAATAAAACAACTTTCTCCATATCTACTAAAAAATTCTTCATTGCTTTATGTTGGGTACCAAATCTGGCTATCTTTCTGATCATTTTTATCATCCTTTTTTATCCTTTTGTGTTTAATTACCTACATTTGCTATGCTAAAATTATGAGGTAAATACCCCTAACTTTTCCAATTGGAATACTTTAATTAATGAAGTAAAGTCACGGAGTCTTACCTATTTGTGACACTAAGATGTGTGCTTGACTGCAATTTGGAGAACGGGAACCCTCGCTCCAGCGGTTTTGCAATAGATCTGGTAACGGTCAGCTACAAGGAGATCGCGTAGCTAGAGTCATGATTCTCTGGGTATATTCTTGGCCCTTCCTCTATTCTGGACAGCTGATGTTTGTGCTGTTCCAGCTAGTGTGTATTTCCGAACTCATGATTACCATATTCTAGGGAAATCTATTATTCCATCGCGCTGTGTATAAAATGGATATTGTTCCTGTAAATGGGAGTTCTCGAAAGGATATTGTAATCACCTCTTATAGATTGATAAAATACTTCTGGTTTTGTTGTCCTAAAGTTTTTTCGTGACTAACACAGCCATGATCAGAGAGATGGGCCTGCTCTTCTGATCAGGCACTGTGTCTGCGTGTGTGTGAGTTTTTTCCTTGTTATGGTTGTCGCTATTATTCGTTACTATTAATATTGTTTTAAGTTCAGCATTTGATTTCATATTACGGCAATGTTTTGAATCTTGATTATAAACCCTTGGTTGAACGGATTATGCATTTGTTCTTGCATATAACTTGTACATTGCCTTGAAAGGATACGCTCTCGGATTGATAAAATTAATGTCAGATTAGGGTGGATAAATCATGCTTACCTGGGCACCAAAATTTTGGTGCTATTGCTAGGGAGGATAACAAGGTGCAAGCAATGATTTGAACCAACCAAAGGGTCAATCTCTCGTCTAGGGATGAGATCGAGATTTCTCACTCTGCTTCAGGTCGTAAGCATAGGTCTTGATTTTCGTTTTTTTATTTATGTTTCTATTTTGGATTTAGGGCCATCTTCTTGTCCTAGGGAGGGAGGAGTCTTTTGACTCCCTACTCCAGGCCATGAGTGGAGTTAATTCTTTCCTTTAAATTGTCATGTGTTTTCTTGTGGGGAACCCTTAGCTTTTCCCTAGGGAGGGAGGAGTCTTTTGACACCCTGCTTCAGATCTGGGATTATTAGGTCTTCCCGTGGATTGTGTTGTTTTTGTCCCAAGGGGGGAGGAGTTCTTTAACGCCCTGCTCTGGGCCTGGAACCCTAGATTTGTTTTTGTTGTCTTTCCTTTTTTTTTGCAAACTCTTTTATCTTGGGGAAGGAATTGTCTTTTGACACTTTACTCCACGGTTGGAGCATTGTACGTTCATACACAGACCTTCCATCATATCAATTTTTGTATGAAAAAGAGCCAAATAAGAGGGGAGGAGTGAGAGCCCCAAAAAGCGGAAGACCAGATCTGGGAAGAAAAACTTATATTCAACAGATTATAGGAAAGGAGGAGTCTGAAGAATCTTCTCGCACAGCTACAAAGCTAAGGGATAGGAGAGTGAAGTTCGAGGGATAGTCAGTGGATCAACCCGTGCAGGCCACAGTATCCCTTGGTGATTTGGTACAACAGGGTCCTCCGGCAGTAGAAGAGATAATCAGCAGTGGACCGGACCGAGAGGATATTGTGCTGGTATTATCATAGGAAGAAATTTCAAGTAGAACATTGACGTAGTCGGACTGCTCTAGTAAAGGAAAGGAAGTTGTAGTCTAGAAATTGAACCATCAGGACACAGGAAGGAGAAACAATGGGGTATTGGTATCGCCAAGAGAAAGAGGTAGTGCCACTAAATTAACTTGCGTTCCAGTAGTGAGGAGTCTCCGGCCATCCTCCACAGAGCCTGTTTAAATCCCCAATGATTATTGGAAGATATTTATGGCTCCCACAACCTCCACTATCGAATTTCCCATTGGGAATTTGGGAGCTGGCGTGCCTACAAATCCTATCCAATTAGCAACCTTACCGAACTTCCATGGGCTTGTTTTAGAGGATCCCGACACATTTCTATTTGAGATCCATATAGTGTGTTGGGGGTATGATTACACGAGATGTGCCCAGAAGTTAAATATTTTTCTTTCTACACTAAAAGGGACGGCTCTGCGATGGTTTATGGGCCTTGGAGGAAAATCCATTTCCACATGGAATGATATGAAAACAAATTTTCTGGAGAAATACCAGGATTACTGCAAATCCCAGAATGTCAAGGAGGAAATTTTCAAGTTCCCATAGAAATAAGATGAAAGTTTGGAAGATTGTGTGGAGAGGTTTAAATACCTCTTACAAAGTTCAGGTCATTCCGATCTAGATAAGTAAATTTTGAAGGTTATTCTCCTTCTATCCTCTTGAGAGGAATCAGTGCAACTGTTGAATATTGTGGGAAAGGGAGACATCTCCAAGGAAACCTTTGAAGGTATTTGTGACTTGTGTATCTAGTGCTCGAGGGGGCTTGCAAGAACTAGATCAGGGATTCGTTCAGTAAAGGGATCTGGCGGGGGTGTTACGAAAGCAGAAATTGGTAACCTGCTAGACAACTTAAGGACGAATATTCTCAGTACCCTGTCAACACAAATGGACACTTTTCAAGTAAAGTAGAATCATATGCAACTGGATAGGACCATGGCAATATTTTTCTCGAAGTGCAAAAAGAATCATCTGGAAAGGGAATGCCTATTAAATTCCATAGAATAATGTGACATCTGTGAGCTGAATCATGTAACAAGTTCATGCCCTTCCTTGCCAGGCCTGAAAGTGGTGTTTCAAGGAGCAGGAGAGGACACAGAGAAATTGTACCTTATGGGCACCAGGAAGTCTTGGCAACTTTGACCTCGAATGTGAAAGCAAGGTATGTACCCAGATCTATCTCAGTATTTCGATAGCTATAACATGAATCCTAAAACCATGCCTTCTCCCCCTATGTGGCCGTAATACCAGTACCCATTGCGGCAGCAATGGAACCCTCAAGCTAGTATGAGCTCACCATGCGCTCCAACTTGGCGAGGACCCTCTTTAGGGTAGTTTCATCAACAGATGCCATAGCAAAAACTACAATTACCCTCTAATGTGCCTCTTGGTAATCAACCTGTCCATCCTGAGCTTCCAATGCAGCCTAATCCTAATCCCAATAACAAAGGAGCCCATCAAGCTGATGTTCTTAACCTACCTTCATATAGTATCTCTACTACAGAACTATATGAAATGAATTTTTGATCGGGTCAAATATTCAATGCCCAACCCCCTCCGATTATCATTGAACAACTTGATAATGAAGGGAGAGAGGCACAACCGACCAGTAGAGAGCCAAAAAAAACTGTTAAAAACCAGATTCCTCCTGCAAAACAACATCAATCTGAACCACCGTACTCATAGAGATTGATTATGAGTAAACCAAGCCCCCAAGATGAATTTTATTTATTAGGATAATTGCCGAATTTATTTGTTAAAATTCCCTTGTTGCAAGCCATGAAGGATGTGCCAATTTATGCAAGGACTCTTAGGGAATATTGCTCAAAGAAACCTGCCAAGAAAACTAAAGACCCCCTCACTATACATGTTATGGGAAAATTATCGGACTTCATGATGGTAAAATCAATACCGGTGAAATATGGATATCCGAGGAACCTATTTTTGACAGTACAGATTAATGGGGTAGAGATTCCAAATGTGTTGGTAGACCTGGGTGCTGCCATCAATGTCATCACCACTGAAACCGTGCATACATTAGGCCTTCAAAATTTGAACCAAACACCTACAGTATTGGAATTGGCATATCGATCTACAGTTAAACCTGTAGAGAAGTTGAAGGACGTGACAATTTCAGTATATGCATGGCATTACCCCGTAGATTTCCTGGTACTACATACACAGTCTTCAGTGGGTGGTCACCCCTTGATTTTGGGTAGGCCATGGCTGGCTACTGCAGACGCTTATATTGGTTTCTGTTAAGGAAATATGGTTATCTCTAACAGGCATAACACCAATATTCCTGGTACTATACCCACCTGCAAAACCAGATGCACCTAAAAAGTCAGTAGGTGGTAAGAAGGTTGTATCTATGATAGAGGTTGAAGATGAAGAAGTGAGATTAGTCCTTACTATCGGGTACACCCTTCAGTTGAAGATGGAATCAGAAGATGATGTGATTACTCCATTCATGAACAATCCTTTTTCCGTTTTAGATTCAAATCAATAGGTCTTAGAATCCGTCCTAAGCTGTGAAACTCAGGAAGTTATTGAAACAGTATAAGAATTAGAGGAAGATGTTGATGAACCTCATGAAAGTGTTAAGTGGAGATAGAACTGGGGAAAACTCTGAATATTAATCCACATCTGTCAAAATCCCAGAAGAAGTAGCTAGTAGATGTTCTTCAGAAGCATAAGGAAGATTTTTCCTATGATTATTCAGATGTGAAGGGGATCGCTGCCAATTTATGCACCCATCACATATATATCAAGGAATATTGTAGTTCTATAAGACAACCTCAGAGAAGGATGAATCCTACATTGAAAAACATTGTGAAAGAAGAGCTTCAGAGATTATTGGATGTGGGTTTTATCTATCCTATCTCAGATAGCTATTGGGTCTCACCGTTGGTAATGGTCCCCAAGAAGAATGGTAAATGGTGGATCTGCGTGGACTATCGAGAATTAAATAAGGCAACGCAGAAGGATCACTTCCCCCTGCCATTTATCGATCAAGTTTTAGACACACTGGCTAGCAAGAATTTTTTCTCATTTTTGGATGGGTTTAGTGGATATATTCAAATCCAGATCACTCTTAAGGATCAACAAAAGACCACTTTCACATGCCCCTAGGGAACATTTGCATACTGGGTCCTTCCTTTTGGCCTGTGTAATGCCCCTGCAACATTCCAGAGGGCAATTCTAGGAATATTCTCTGATTTGATAGACGATGGTGTTGAAATTTATATGGATGATTTCACTCCATATGGAGACTCATTCTTAGAGGGTCTGAAAAATTTATAAAAATTCCTTGAAAGATGTATACAAGCGGGTGTTTCCCTGAGTACAGTAAAGTGCCACATGATGATGGAAAAAGTAATTTTTTTGGGACATTTTCTTTCGGCTGAAGGAATCAGGATGGACCCGGAAAAGATAAAGGTAATTCTTCACTTTCCAACACTTCAAACACACACAAAGGTACGTAGTTTCATTGGTTGTGCTAGTTATTATAGGCGTTTCATAGAAAATTTTGCAAAAGTAGCACACCCACTATTTCAATTATTGACAAAAGATTCAGAATTTGTGTGATCAAATGACTGTGATGTAGCCTTCATGATAATTAAAGAATTATTCTATAGTGCCCCAATTATTAGAGGAACAGACTAGATGTTACCTTTCCACATTCATACGAATGCTTCCCAAATAGCACTTGGTGCAGTAGTCAGACAACAGGAGGATAAAGTACCTTACGCAGTCTACTATGTTTGTAAGAAATTTCCCCGTGTTGAATTAAACTACATGGTGACTGAGAAAGAGTTCCCTGCTCTCGTTTATTCCATAAACAAGTTTCGTCATTATATTACTAAGTATTCTACTTTTGTGAATACTGATCATGCAGCCATCAGGTATTTAATGAACAAACTTCTTAACCCTGGTCGTGTTAGAAGGTGGTTGTTGCTACTACAGGAATTTGATATTACTATAGTAGATAAACCAGGGAAGGATAATGTGGTGGCACATTTCTTGTCTAGGATAGAACATGATGGTAAGAATACACCAGTTGAAGATAATTTCCTAGATGAGCATCTTTTTGCAGTTTCTGCTAACACTCCATGGTATGCATATATTGCTAATTATCTTTCTACAGGTGAGGTGCATCGTCACTTGTCCTATAAGGAGAAAAGGAAGATCATTCACCAGAGTACCCGATATTCATGGATGGTAGGATATCTCTTCGATACAGGGATTGACTAGCAGATTCGACATTGTGTGCAAAGGATTATATTTATGAGATCTTAAAGGCTTCACATGATGGACCTTGCAGAGGAAATTTTGTAGACAAAAGGATAGGCCATAAAGTGCTACAGATGGGATATTATTGGCCCTCTGTGATGCTCGGGATTATATTCGAAGGTGTGATAGATGTCAGCGTATGGGACAACCTAGGAAAGCTGATGAAATTCCCCTTCAACCCCAGATAGTCCTTGAACCATTTGAGAAATGGGAAATTGATTTCATTGGACCCTTTAACTCACCTTCTCATCAGAAATATTACATCCTTTTTTGTATTGCTTATGTAACCAAATGGGTGGAAGCTAGAGGAGTCATGAGAGCAACATAGCAAGTAGTGGCATGTTTCCTTTTTGAAGAAATCTTTGCTAGGTACGAAACTCCCAGAGAAATTGTATCAGACGGAGGATCACAATTCACATCCAATATGATAGAGAAAGTGATGTAGAAATACAGGGTCAAACATAGAGTAACAACCCCCTATCATCCACAGGTGAATGGGAAAGTAGAGAGTACAAACAAGGTATTGGAAAATATCTTGACAAAGACAGTAGCAAGTCATCGCTAAGATTAGGCACAAAAACTTCCAGAAGCCTTATGGGCCTATAGGACAACATTGCGGAACACAACGGGGTTTTCTCCATTTGAATTAGTTTATGGGAAATCCCCCTTGTTTGTGGTAGAATTCGAAATTAGCACACTCAGAACAGCTCTAGAAGTTTCCATAGATCTATAAGAAGCACAGAAACATCGACTGGAACAGCTGAATGAGTTAAATGAGGTTCGATTAGTAGCTGTCAAGAGAACTACTATTTTTCAACAATAGAGAATGAAATGGCATGATAAATTCGTCAAAACTAAGGTTTTTCATGAAGGGGATTGGGCGTTATTGTATGACTCCCAATTTAAGGACTTCAAAGGCAAGCTTTTCACTCACTGGATGGGACCATATCAAGTGGATGCAGTGTTCGACAATGGGACAGTTAGATTAATTACAATTGATGAGAATCATACCACGTTTGTGGTGAATCGGAACCGTCTAAAATTATACCATCGTCCAGCTTCTAAAGATGCCTTTGTTAAAACCCTTTCAGATTCAACTAATCGAATGGTTATTGCAATAGAAGACACTCTCACTCTTCCTTAAAAATAAATAAATAAGTAAATAAAAGAGAAAAAGAAAAGAAAGTGGTTATTACTTACTTTTTTGTATTTTGTAGGAATCATAAAGAAATATGGCCAGGTGGAAAGTAACATTTTGGTGTGTTGCCCCATCAGTGCTGCTATAGAGATTTTGTTTCACTGCCAATGTTGTTACTCCGAAGTTGCTACTACACTGCCGAAGATGTTACTCCGAAGTTGCTGCTACACTCCCGATGATGTTAATCCGAATTTTCTTCGACATTGCCAATGCTGTTAGTCTGAAGTTGCTGCTACACCGCTGATGCTGTTACTCCGAAGTTGCTGCTACACTGCCAATGCTGTTACTCCGAAGTTGCTGCTACACTGTCATTGCTGTTACTTCAAAGTTGCTGCTACACTGAAGTTGTTGTTACACCGCAGTTGTTGTTACTCCGCAATTGCTGTTACTCTGCAACTGCCATCACTCTGCAACTGCCATCACTCTGCAACTACCATTACTACGTAGCTACTATTACTATGTAGCTGTCGTTACTCGCTATTGTTGTTACTCACTGTTCATGTTATTCAATGATGTCATTATTTTCTATGCTATTACTACGACAAATATTTTTTATGTTACTCCACTTTAAGGTAATTCTGGAGGTATGTCTCCGTTGATTTTATGGATTTAATTAAATATTCCAAAAGGACATTAAAACATGCCAAGGATGGCCATTATTTAGCTGGGGGGAGGGAACAGTCATAATGAATGACGACATACTTCATAAAGCTATTTATGATACACGATTCCCACCAAAACAAATTTAATTATTTAAATTACGTTGTAATTATACCATATGAGTTGGAATGCGTACTGGTACACAAAAAATTCATATCAGTCACCTCCCAACATGCTGCATTAAATCCTAAGAATATTTAACAATACTACCATAATCTGTCATTACTCCCAAAGCATACTAGTATTGTTTATCCATTATATTCGAAAGTGGTCATGACGTTATTTCAGTTACTAATAGTTTGGAGCCCTGTCACTCCCCCCTACCAGCTAACTGTAGCCGTCATGCTAACTTCGCCTCTGTAGCAATGGGTGGTCGATCTGTGCGACATCAACTTAATGATTCAACGAGAATTTTGAGAATTCGGGAGGTATGGCGAGTATTTGAAAATGTAGGTTGGGATGTTTACTTTGACAGGCTGAATGGATGGGATGAAGAAATTGCGATGGAATTCTCATTGAATCTAGAAGAAGGAGTTTCTCGGGTTAATGGAATCAAAATTCCAGTGATAGAAGAAACCATCACAGAAGTTAGTGGATTGCTGCAAGTCGAAGAATGCTAGTTTTCAAGGAGAACTCCCCTTCTGGAGCTCCCTGAAGCTTTTCTGCAAGCTAGAGAAAGTATTGCACAGAAGGGTTGGGGATATGACAGAGCTTCATTACCTCGTCCATGTGGAGAGGTTTCAGATGTTGTTATAAAATATATGACATGTGAAGGAAGATATTCTACTATCTTCAAATATCACCTCTGCATTTTGGCTCATCTGCGATTTCCACAAGCAGAGGCCTTCTCAATGAATGCGCCCTATTTTCTGTTAAGGAGCCTTCAATTGATGGCAAATTTGGCTTGGGGGCGTGACAGGTGTTGGAAGTCCTCTCTCACCATGGGCTGGTACAGTTTCTAATAAAGAACGCCATTGAGAAGATCATGATTCCATGGGAATTGTTTTGGAATTCAACAGAGGAGGAAATAGAAGCCACTATGGCTGCTAGGGCAGAAGAAGATGAAGCCATGCACGGAATTGTGGAGGATGATGATTACATTGATCAAGAGGAGCCTAAGGAGATAGAAATGGAGACTGAAGAGCATGAAGAACGGACAATTTCCCATGAACATGATGAACTCGTAAAATCTATGGAAGCTACAGAGATACCCACTAGTACTACGGCCGAGGCTATTACAAAAGAACCAACCCCTTTCGCGGAGCCAGCTAAGCAAATAGAAAGTGCGATGTGCATGGAGGTAAACCCACAGCAAATGAAAGAGGGAAAATTGGTCAACATTGCGACCAAGGTCACTCCACAGGGATCCCCTGTAGTTATGGAATCAAGGAAGAGGTCCTAAAATGCATGTCGGTAGAGGAGCACCTTACTGAGTCACCACTGGAAATGGAGAGTGTACAGGATGAGAGAATGGCCATTGGTGAGGAGGAGGGACCAAGCGGAGTGGTCCCGACGAATGAACCAATGAAGCACATAGGCATGAAAAGAATGAAGCATAAAGTAATAGAAGAAGAACAGGTAGAGGAGGTTGGACCGACCGCTGGCATGACAGAGGTAGTCCCGAGGGATTTGCCTCTAGCTGATGAGGTAGAAGAGACACAGGTCAAGCAAGAAAATGCAGAGTTGCGTGGACCACGAAGACTTCCCATCAAATAGAGATACCAACAGCAGTTTAAGGAAGTGATGCAGCTCAAAATGGAAGTGAGGGGTTTGAGAAGGAAAGTGCACAAGATCTAGAAAAAAATCAACAAATATAAGTGGCCAGCCAGGAAATCTAAAGTCATCAGGGTTGAAGAAAGAACTGAGACAGACCCAATTGAACAATTGTTCGAAGCAAGAGAGTATGCCTTAATGGCCGAATTACAGATGTGGAAGCCTACTACAGCCCAGTATAAGAATGAGATCAAAAGAACTGAGGAAAGAGCCTCCACAACCATTTTTAGATATGTGGAGTGCATAGATATTATGAGAATAAGGCATGCCAAGTAGTAGCTCAAGATGGAGCAGCAGGAAAAACAAGTGGCCGAATTGAAAGATGATAAGGAATAGATGTTCAAACTAGTGAAAGAGGTGATGGCATGTTGTCCCCCTGCTTCTTTTTATTCTTTATTTTTGCATGAATTTTTTCTTTTATTCTGCATGGAGAGCATTAAGAACAAGGTCAGTTACAAAATAGAAGATGGTGTACAATTCCTCCAAATCATGAGGAATCATGATGTGCCAACTCAGCATTTGATGTGTGAGTTTTATTTGCATGGGTATTTGTTACATATGGAAAAAGACTTTAATCCAATCCCATATGCAAGAGACATCCATCTAAGGGCCCTCACCTCTTATGATTTCAATCAAATTCATTTGCAGAAGGCTTGTGACACTTTTGAGTCTAATCAAGTCACAAAGTTTTTTATAGTAAGAGCGAAACATGGGAGGTCGGATACAGTGTACGATAAACACCATACCTTTTTGAAATTTGAAGAGAATATAGAAAGAATGCTAAGGACACAAAGGTAGTGCCTCGACCTTTGTATTAATCAATTAAATGTTTCTCAAAAAGAGGCCCTTGATTGTTGTCAGAGAAGATGGATGATGTCACCGAAAGCTGTCCTGAACAGAGAACCTTTTTGGGCACCCAATTTTGCACAAGCACTTTCCAGAGTACCTAGATATGTGGCATGTGTCCAAACATATGGGATTCAGTGGATGGGGCTTTGGTTTCAGTATCCTGTTATTTGGTTGCCTGCAGAAGTTTACACCCCAGCGTATAATGTTCTAGCAGATTGGTGGAAAGAAGTTCTCCTTTCAAATGGATTTAAATTTCCTGGGATAGAGATGGCTTTAGAGTATAATCTTGCTGGGCTTCATGAAGCTCACAGTTTGTAGAACCCAGACCTACGGAGGTGGCAGACTGCATGAGGGCATGCAGAAGGCTAGTTGGGGGGAGATGTTGGGCACCAAATCTGGCTATCTTTCTAATCTTTTTTATCATCTTTTTTTATCATTTTGTGAATTACCTACATTTGCTATGCTAAAGTTATGAGGTAAATACCCCTATCTTGTCCAATTGGAATAATTTAATTAATGAAGTAAATTCATGGAGTCTTACCTATTTGCAACACTAAGATATGTGCTTGAATGCATTTTGGAGAACAAGAACCCTCACTCCAGTGGTTTTTCAACAGATCTAGTAACGGTCAGCTATAGGGAGATCGCGCAGCTGGAGTCACGATTCTCTGGGTCAATTCTTGGCTCTTTTTATATTCTGGACAACTAATGTTTGTGTTTTTCCAATTGCTATGTATTTCCGAACGTGTGATTACCATATTCCAGGGAAATCTGTTATTCCCTCGTGTTATGTATAAAATGGATATTGTTCCTATAAATGGGGGTTCCCGAAAGGAGATTGTAATCACATCTTATAGATTAATAAAATACTTTTGGTTTTGTTGTCCTAAAGTTTTTCGTGACTAATGCAGCCTTGATCAGAGAGCTGGGCCTGCTCTTCTGATCAGGCACTGCATCTACGTGTGTGTGAGTTGTTTCCTTGTTATGGTTGTCGCTATTATTCATTACTGTTAAGATTGTTTTAAGTTCAGCATTTGATATCATATTACGGCAATTTTTTGAATCTTAATTATAAACCCTTGGTTGAACAGATTATGCGTTTGTTCCTACATATGCCTTGTGTGTTGCCTTGAAAGGATACGCTCGTGGATTGACAAAATTAATGTCGAATTAGGGTGGATAAAACATTCTTACATGTACACCAACACTTTATTGATGGGTAACTAAGAATTCATTCTTTATATCAGAAATATATTCATTAAGAAATGAGAATGTAGGCAAATGAGAGATTTCATAGATCACATGTTCTTCATTCAAAGTACCAAGTTTCCTTTTATTCATTTCAGTGAGAATGAAAATGGTTTCCATAAAATGCTGCTCACTTGTAATTTCTAGAACTTCAAAGTTTTCATATAAATCGAAATTATTAAATGGAATAGTATTTGCATGTGATATCGATTTATTAATATTATTTGATTTAAATCATTCGGGAAGAGAAATTATATGTTCAAAACATTTACTAATAGAATTCATGTTATTAAAAGGAAATATATAGAAAATATGAATAAACCATGTAATTTTTTTTTATAAATTATGAATTATGAATTATTATCCTAATATTAATTAATTCATAATATAATAGATACTATGATCATAATTCGTAAAATCAAATAAAAAATCATCTATAAACTGCTTGAAATAATGGACTGACACACCTAACAATGTCTCACACTAACCCTTCACTTGGCCTTCAAAATTAAGAGTGAAAATATCATAGATAACACCTTCATGAAACATGTTATGAGAAATACAAATATTAATAAATTTATCAACATGTTCAAATGCAATAAATTTACCTGCACCATCGAATTTAGTTTTTGACAAGTATTTTACTATCTTCAATGTAGTCTTGCATGATAATTGACTGAAAACACATCTTCAAATAGGGACTTGGAAAGGATTAATTGAAAATAATAACTTTAATATGAAAACCTCGAAAGGGTCATATTATTACTCTGTCATCATTCTAGCACCAAGAACGTTGACCATGTTCAACATTTGAGAGATCAACCATCCAAGACCCCAATTAGACCATTTTTTATTTGGGATCATGGTTTTTACTCGTATGTGGGCCTAGGTTGCACTAAATTAATTTCTCCTTGAAAAGAGAGAATTTATTAAAATATGATTTCCTTAGACTAGATGAAATCCAAGCTAATATGAAAATAATAGGAAAAAATATAACCTATGTCAATTAAGAGAAGGAACAACCCCACTCTCAACCAAAAGAAATATGAAAAGGGAATGGACTGAAATTGAATATAAGGTTATAATGAGCTTGAAAATCACATAAAAAGTTCATATGTTTTTTAGCAGTTAATGAAAATGGGCATATTTAGTTATCTAATAAAAAATCGGTAGAGCCTCATGAGCACATACTTAGATTCAAATATTAATTAATGAATTCAAGATTATATATCCCATTGTATAATTAAAATATTTCACTTGAAACAACAAATTAAAACAAATTCAAGCATATAATTAGGTTTCTAAGAAATTATTAGCTAACATATCCAAGCCTACTTGAACTAGTGATTCAATTATGATCTCAATCCAACCCACCATGAGAAGGTATCTCTCCACAAGTTTATACAAGCATAAGTTGGCATGAATTTAGAAACATTTCTAAAATCATATCGTAAACACTTATTGGTATAAATATTGAAGCAAAACTGAAAATAACCAAAGCGCATCAACCAACCATAAAATAATAAAAAAATGTACATAATTAGAAGGTATAATGATGATATTTTAGAGTACAAAAATTTAAATAAAGTTCATTATAGTATGAAATTATTTGATCTGTAACATTTCCCTTTCAATCTGGTCCAACAAGCTCCAGATTTACTCCAAGAGGCCTCTCTACAATAGTGAAAAATACTTCTTCTTTCCAGAAGATTGGAACTTGTCTCTCTTCTAGATACCTCTTATTTATAATCATATAATTCAATTTAATTAATAAAATTTTGTTACATGATAGTTTCATGAAGATTATTTTTCTCATTTTTTGTGAGCTAAAGAATCCCCCTTTTCCTTTGAAACTCCAATCCATAAATATTGACACTGCAAATTGTAACTTCCCTCTACAAACTTTAAAAAATATTTACAAAATTATCCTTAAAAACATATTAAATTTGTTGAAAATAAAAGTTAGATCTAAAATCATTTGAAACTAATAATTCTGAGAAAAATCTAATTCAATTAAAATAAATATTGAATCTGTGCCCAAATCAATTTTTTGTTGTTGTATTATTGAGAAATATATAGCATTTTAATGTGGTACAACTAATAAAATACTATGAGAGTCATATTTTTTCTAAAAATTCATACAGGGATATTAGCTTGTTACAGTTTCACAACCTCTTTTCTACTCAATTTGGTAGTGCTTAGATTGCATATTTTCCAAGGTAAAATATCCTAGATCTTTCTATTTGATTTAGGATTTACAATGAGTTATCACGGGCCTAATTTCATGCCCCATAGACTGAGATATGACCTCTTGAAAATAGGGTTGTGTAATGCTTCAAGTGAATTTCGGTGAACGGTTGATGTATTTTGTTGAATAGTTAAAATAAAAAATAAATATTCGACATGCACGGGGGAAATGAATTTCAATAGGTTTACGTTATTTTTTATAAGGATTTATGTGTATAAAATATGATGGTATACATAGACGGATTTCGATTAATTTTTTGATGGGCCTATGTAGTGCACCAAATACATTTATGAGGCTTTTGAATTATATATTACACCCTTTAATATATTCATTTGTTATTGTCTATTTTGATGATATATTCGTATACAATTATACCTAGGAGGAGAAAATATGACATTTGATGTAGGTGCTAGATACAATAAAGAAGAACTAGATGCTAGAAAATTTCAAGAAGTGTGAGTTTGCACAAATATATTTTGTGTACTTGGGGTATGTGATAGGTGGACGAGAGCTAAAGATAGATTCTTCCAAGATGGATGCCATCATGAAATGGTTGGTTCTTAGTAATATTTCTTAGTTTGGGATTTTTTTGGGGAAACATAGTAGCTAAGTAAATTCATAGCCTCATTTTTAGTTGTAGCCGTTCCACTCCACACCATAATAGTAAGTGGTAGGAGTTCCTAATGGGAAAGGGTCAAAAAATTTCCTTCGAAAAGATAAAGAATAATATTAGTCAAAAACCAGTTCTTGCATTACCAAACTTACAATATCCCTTTGGAGTGGAGACAAATGTGAGTGGGTATGTTGTGGGAGAGGTCTTGATGCATGGAGGAAGGACTGTATGCTAGCATTCTAAAGTATTACATGAGGAATTACTTAGCTAAATTACCTAAGATAAGTAGCTCTACGCCCTCGTGCAAGATGTGAAAAAGTGGAAGAAATATTTTATGGGAAAGGAGAGAATAATCCACAAAGATCACTAGTCATTATAGTACCTGCAGGACTCAAGTAAGCTACAAAAAATTGAGCATTACAAGTGGGTGTGGTTTCTACAACAATTTCATTTAGTGATAAAATAAAAAAATGAAGCACAAACAATTTGGTTGAAATTATTTCAAGGCCACCCACATAAAATATCAGAACATTGGGAAATTTTATACACATTGAGTCATTCATCCATGATGATTGAAAAGAGGCATATTTATTAGATAATTAATTTAGGGAGCTGTTTTATCAGTCACAAATTCAAATTCATGTGCATGAGAGCGACAACGCCATTCAATACTATCTCTAAGATGGGATACTCTATATGTTGGATATGTTATTTGTTCCTAAAGGTGATAAATTGCATATGATTAAAGAAGATCACACCTCCAAGGTCTTAGGGAACTATGTTGTATGAAATATAGTGGCCAACTTACAGAGGTATGTGTATTGGCCTAACATGAAAGAAAAAGTATTTATGTTCATAAATTATGCATATTTTTTTGTACCAAAAGTCTTAGTAAAAGAAACGATGGTCTATATCATCCCTTACATATACCCACTCATCCTTGTGAACTAATTTTCATGGACTTTGTAGGAGGTTTACCAAAAATAGCAAGGACATGACAACCTAATCATAGTAATTGACAGGTTCAGTAAGATGTGTTTTCTAATGTCCTATAGAAATACCATCAAGGGGTAAGACACAATTTTTTTTTCTTTGGATAGGTCTGGGTGCAATTTTGGGATACCAAGGAGCATTATTTCAGATAGGAACATTAGATATCTCAGTGAATTTTGGACTACATTGTGGGAGAATATGGACACGAAGTTGAATAGTTCTATAACATTTCATCCTTAGACAAATAGGAAAACACAATTGTCATAAAAAATTTAGTGCAAATTTTGAGGGCTATAATGAAAAGCATTGAAAGTCTCAGGATGAAAATATGGTATATCCAACACTCTTATAAGAGAGTAGTGCACACTTCTATTAGTAAGTCCACACTTGAAACTTGTATTGGATATTTTCCACCTTCACCTTTGGATATTTCATATGGGAAACATGAAGGAGTGAGGGAGAATATTATAGGAGATTCCTTGAGGGCCAAAAATTTGTACAAAATATCATGAAATCCATGTAAAGGTACAAGAGACACTGTAGAGGTCATAAGAAAAACACAAGGCCATGTAGGATTATCAGATAATAGAAAATTCATTCAAGGTGGGAGAGAAATGATGGTTATAGTTAAACAAGGAGATGCTATAGGATCCTGTTAACAAAATCAAGGATCTATGATTTGGCCCCTTTGAGATTATATAAGAGGTAGGAGATAATGCCTACAAACTAAATATACTCCCATACATGTGCATTTACTCAATTGTGAATGTGGAGAATCTGAGGCTCTATAAGGCTTCAATGCTAGATCATGAAGAGGAATAGGTCCTAACTTCTATAGAATATTTTTCACTAGATGCTCAGGTACAGTTGAAAGAAAGTAAAATTTTATATAATAGGTCTAAGACTACTTGATAAGGGAAGCATGACCTTCGGTAGATTGGTTGTAAAGGAAAACTTCTAGGAAAATATGAAAGGTACACTCGAGAGAAGGTGGATGAAAAATTTATTTACCTCATTGAGTAGAATAATTTTAGGATCAAAAGTATCCCAAACTAGGGAGGTGTGAAATGGATTAGAAAATTATATTTTTTTTATCCATATTGGCGATTTTAGACTAAAAAAAAAGGAGGAATCAACTCATAGGACCATTTTCATTGTCAAGACCGAGTTTGAAAAATTAGGGTTTGAAACCTTCTAGGATAATTTTCAGTCATTAGGCAACGTTTTTTCGGGGTAAATATTTTCTTCTTTATTTCTTCTCCCATTCTACATATTTTACAGACAAGGAACTTTCCAACTCTGCAAGAATCTCCTCAATTAGAGTCCATATACAAAATTTATGCCACTCAAAATTTAACCTTCATATTTTGGCCACCATAATTCGAGAGGGTGTTGCATCAACCCCCATTATCCATGGAAAAGGGGCTAGGCACATTATTATGAAGAATAATTCTCTACAAGATTCTGTATTGTAACTCTGGTTAAAATTTAAGGTAGTCACACCTAAACACTAGTAGGCTATCAAACTGTGTTATAATTGGACCATTAGGATGAAAAGGAGTTCCATTATTTTTGAGTGAAATTTGTTCCATAGATGAGAAGAAATAAACAATATGGATACAATACATAACAAAGAAATAGTATTTATGCATTGTAGTAGTGCATGTGCCACATGCCATACTTTTTTGTACTTTCAACCATTTTCTATTCAGAGAAAGAGAGTAAAGTAACCTGACCTTCGAGTTAGGTTTTCTCATGAAAGGGTTTCCTAGGTTATATCTTGTTTCAAATCAATATTTGTAAGTTTCTGTTTCACTGAAATCTATTTTATGCATATTTTTAATTTTTGTACACACAAAATTAACAGTAATCTATAGATGCATAAACGTAAAGAGAAATAAAACACTAATTTTGAAGATTTCAGATTTTTAAATATAGTTTTATCATATTTTTTGTGATGAATTTTCTTGTGGAATATCCATGAAATTTTGTGGATCGATAATTGACACTGCCTAGCTCAAAATCCCATGATTCATAGACTCCTACTTCTTTCTCAATGGGGAATAAAAATCAAGGGATCAAATCCTATTAAATGAAGGGATGAGATGGAAACCTCATGTGGTTAGGCACATGCATTTATAATTTACCTGAGTGTAACAGAGTATCCATTTATTATCGATTGAATTTTATTAGAATTAATTTGAAGGCATGGCTAGGAAAATTTGCTTCCTGTAGTTGTTCGTGTCTACTCGTTTCCATTTATAGTGTTCCCAATAAATCTAAAACAAAACATATTGTCAATGAATAAATTATTGATATTGCTCAGCCTACGAAAGTGGATCCTTCATATATTATGTCAAACATTAAATATCGCATATATTTGAAATTTGGTTTTAACCTTTTAAACTTGAGATCCAAAAATCTTATGTAGTGGTTACTGAGGGGATACGAGATAGTCTAATTCAATGATGGAATGCCATAGTAGATTAGCATGAAAAAATTAATCCTAAGTAAAATTATTTTATAGGAATTAAGTTTTTATGAGGTAGGGCTCCATTGGATGTAATTGAGTGTCCTTTTAATTCCAATATTTTACAAGATTTTTTAAGTTATTGATGTAAAGATGGTTTAAATAATTAAGTGACATTTAGTTTGGCCAGCAATTGTCATGAGTTATATACTATGTTGGGATTGACTATTCCAATAATTATAAAGTTCTATTTGTAGGAATTATTGACTACCATATATTAGAAAGGCATGAAAATGACAAGAAATAAAGAAGAATGAATAAAGGAGGTCCTTTGTACAATAACGGAATGTTTATATTTTGGTCCAGGGAAGACATATAACAAATTTATGGCAGGAAATAGTATTTTTAGGAATAAAAATAGATTGGATGATGGAAAAATGTAAGTAATTGTGTGTGTAGAATAATAAGAGGATCATTACCATATTGATATGTCAATGAAAACCTATTGTATTAAGTCTATATGTTATGCTTTAAGTTTTTTAGTGGCCCTTGAAAAGTATTTACATGATATCTCCATGGATGGAATGTGTATGCACTTGATTTAGTTTTGAGATAAGCTTGATAAGGCATGTGTGCCCCTATGACGTTTGTGGCAATATCAAAACCACTTTGTAGTCTAGGTTTGTGGTAAGCTAGAAACCAATTGTGAGAGGGAATTAGATATATATTCTTGTATGATAGTTGAGGGTTAGCCAAGAAAATCCATATAATACTTGAGGGTAAACCAAAAAACATATACCATGGTTGCGGGTAAGACGAAAAAACATAGAGCATGGTTACAAGTAATGTGAGGGAAATCAAGATGATGATGGTGCAAGGGGAATTAAAGTTATTAGTAATGTAAATGTATGTAGTATGATGGTTGAATGAGATATCTAGAAAAAGGAAACTATAGTAGACTGACTAATGCAACAATTAGGTACCTATGAATTCTAATTGATGGTTATTCCTTTATACGGATGTCAACATCACAAAGTAAGATAAAAAAATGCTAGGTTTAACTAAATAAAGATGTTTGTTATCAATAAAATGACGTGCTACCAAATAACAAAAGTTTTGTGAAGAATATATTTATCCATTAAGGGGGGATATTAGAGTTAATGGGAGAAATGTATTGTTCTAATGTGTTATTCTATATTATAATAACTCTAATCTATCCTTCTGGAATGTTGTTAGTTTCCAATGTAGGAGTCAGTTGGATACACGTAGGTATCATTATCTTCAAAGTTATTGTGATTATATAGTGATTTATCCCATTGCTATAAAATGGGACTCTATTATGCATTTTTTGTAGTGTGTATTTCAATAAATTAAATATGGTGGACACTGAGTTTAATTTTTTCTTGATTTTGGAAACATACCTCACATTTTGTATTTGTCTCACATTCCCATTTGGTAAATTTACACATTCATTACTACAACTGTTGATTTCATGAGACTTGTCATCTCCTAAATAGATGTGAGCACCATTATCAATTTCATGAAATGTATCAAACCATTCCTTGTTACATGTAATGTGAATTAAAGTACCAAAGTCAATAGGGCATGCCTTACTATGACCAATTTATATGGATAAAGCAACATCTTAAATAAATAACTTGATATTTTTGAGACTATCACTAATCTTAGCTTCTTTATCAACAAAATTCCTTGAATTCTTTCTATGTTTGGAATCATAAAATTTATTTTATTGTAATATTTAGTAAAATTTATAAGCTTAACAAAGTAGAAGCATCCATCCTTACTCTTCATGTAGGTATTTGTCCTTGGGGGGTTTGTAGTGACCCCAATCATTTTTCCAAGTATTTAGAAATTATATTAATGGTCCTCATTCTGGAGCATGCATGTGATGAAAACTTGACTAAACTGAGAGGGAGGGTAAATCAGTTTACTCCATTCATGAAAATTATTATTTTTTCATTAAAATCATTAACTGAAACATTACACGAGTAACATAACAAATAATGACTAGAATATTGAACATATGAACAACAAGTAATAATAAAACCAAAACATCACACGAGAACATAATAACAACACATATTGACACAAGATATAAGTGGAAACCCATAAAGATATAAAACCACGATTTTATTAGTGTTGTGATGCAAAGGAAAGCTCCTACTCCTTATTACATCTTATTTTATGTAGGCTCCAACCTACAGGAGGTTTCCATCTCAATGTTTCTAAAATCTACAACATCCAAGGAATCTCCAAGTCCCATATGTTTTCACAAGTTACAAAACACAAGAGGCTCCTACCTCAACCAACTATAATTGTATATTTATCAAGCCACAACTTGAAATAAGATTAAAATCCCCTGATATAAAAAAGAAGAAACAATGTGTTGTTTACCTGGTCATAAATTTTTCATATCTCCATCTTCATTTATTCCTCTTTTCCCTTTAAATTTTCTTCACATAAGCTTCTTATACTCTAGGTAACTATTGAATAACACCTCAAACATCTCTCACACATTCTCCGACTCTCTAAGTGTACCATGCCTTCAAAGAAAATATTTTATAAATATTTTTTTTTGGTTGTTTTCATTCCACATAGGAATATGAATTGAACAGGCTTCAATATTTTCCTTCCACTCATTTATTCCCAAAAATATTAGAACCAAAATATAAATAATCCATCCAATATTAATTTCAGCTACATATAATGATTAAATGCATCAACCTAATGCGAATGTCATGTAAAATTATAGGAATACCATATGGGAATTCATTCCTCATGATCAATAGTTAAAAATTTATCATTAATGCACCACAAAAATATTTGCAACATCTTTTCCTTTGCCTTAGAATTGCATCAAAAAATCTTCATGTAATTGTCTCAACAACCTTGTTGTCATGTAGTCTTTCCTTTTCCTTGAATCGCAACAATTTAGCTTAATCACAAAAAAATTATTCAATAAGCACTTTCTTGAATTACATCAAGTCAACATGACTTATCAAAGCCATCAACACAACATATGCAAGCATAATTTTTTTGCATGCAATAACTGTGCCATGATATTTGTTGCCACTTTGTTTTTGATATCAATAGTTCAATAAAAAATAAAACATAATAAAATATGCCATAATATCACTTGTTTTTTCTCCTTTGCTTTCTTTCTACTAGATACCTTCAATGATCCTGCATCCCTTCTTGCTCATGTTTTTTTTTTTTGTTCCTTTGTGGTTTCCTTTTCTCGCTACTGATTCTTTGTTGTCACATATTTTCCGCTCCTTTTCCCCTTTTCCTTACTACTCATTTTTGTTCTTTTTATTCATGTTTCTCCTCAATACCTTTCTACTTTTGTTTCTCCTTTTCCATCAATGACAATAATTTCATCAATCTCCCCCTTTTCCATTGCTGAAAAAATACAAATCCTCCATATTTTTCTTAAGGAATACTTCTCCTTACCGCTCCTAACTCTACTTACCTCCCCCTTTTAAATCAATGGAAAGGGGGAAAAAATACCACTGGTGCTCATGCAAGTGCAAAATTTGATAAACAAATACTTTGCTGATAAAATCTCTAAATAGCTCTGCAACTTTAACCTCTTGCACTAAAAGTTTTGGAGATATAATCATTTCTATCATTGTAAATAATATCACTTGCAATTTGGTTTTTTGAGTCATAAATAATTTGATCTTTCTTGGTTGATGAACCCATTTGATATAATATGTATGCGACATTAAAAGGCCATTGAAATTTATGAGGCCGATGTATATTGGACACCACATATTGTAGACTTTCCAATATTGAATAACAATACACATGAATAGCACGGGAACTAAAATATATAATTATGTATGCTACTCTAGAAATGATATTGGAAATTATATCGCTCCTCCAAAGGTGCATGAGAATAACTCTACTCAATATTACAATTATTTTAATGCTCTCCAAGGCTTGATAATGAGATCTCCAGTTTTAATGCTCTCCAATGTATCAAAGAATATGCAATGGGACACCCCCAAATTCTACTCATTGTCATTAAAATTCACGTGAGTCCCGTTAATCCACCATAATCTTGAAGCTTATTGACAATGAACTGCATAAGATTCATGTATATTGTTCATCATGAGACTATAGTTACTCATATAAAAAAAGTTGTTTCTACGGTTGGAATTTAAATATAGCTAGAATTCTTTCTATTAGTCAATGATCAAAATGGAAACAAAGTAATTAAAAGTAGATACTTTGGTTTCAAATTTTCTTGCCTTATTGTTTAAATTAGATTCTGTTATTCCCCATACTATCCAACGATCTCCATATCCAAAGAAAGGTATGATGAAAGGGATGAAGGAAAGCCAGGGTGTAAAACCTTAATTCAGAAAATTAAAATATCAAAGTAGTAATGCATTGGAATATGTGTCCTGGACCACTACGATAATAATCCATTATCAACACATGGGGAAAGGTATAAGAATGTTATAATGTATGAACAACAGTTGTTGGCAATCCAAATTATTATTGGCAATGGAAAAATGTCAGTGATGTAAAGTCATGGTCTCTTGAATATATGATTTGGTTAATGTTGAACTTTGGTGTAAGAAAGAGACAAAAACAAGAGTAGTAGTAATTAGGCTATTGCGGATGATATGAGCACCAAAAAAAAATTGTGTGCCAGGATCGTGGATCCATGCCAATCACATGTCAATAATCCTTGTAAAGATTATATTTGTAACAACATATGTTAAAATAATTTCATGCGAGCTTTTCCTTTGCTTTATCTCGTTGTTGCTCCTACATACCTTGCTGCTCTTGTTTCTCCTTTTCCATCAATGACAATAATTCTATCAACATGTATAGTGTAAATCTTGCTATACATGTTGAAGTTGCAGTTTCATATTGGGTAACAAAAACAGGGATTTCACGTTCCTTTCACGGTAACAATATACTTATCTAATCTTGAATCTCCATTCTGAGACCATTTATGTACCTGACAATCTTCTCTGTTGTATCTTGAATTTGTCCTGCTCTTATGCTCACTTTGTAAAATTCTTTTGTGTATTCTTTTACGGTCATTAATCCGTGTCTAAAATTCTGCATTTGTCTAAACAATGAAAGCTGATAATCACTAGGAAAAAAATTAGCTCTCAACTTTGCCACCATTCTGTTCCAATTCTTGATTGGCTGCTTACCAAGTCTCCTTCTTTCTGCTTGCACTCCATCCCACCAAAGTGCTGCATGTCCTTTCGACCTTGTGAAAACAAACTAAATTCTCTTTTCTTCACCCATATCTTCATAATCAAAGCATTTATTCATTTCATTGATCCAGTCTATCAACTCTTTTGGATTCAATCCTGCTGCAAAAGCTGATATTTCAAGTCTAGGCCTGGATGTAGATCCTAAAATTGATTTAAGAATCTCATATCAGGAGTAAGGTCAACATTTTCTTCTTCTTCTTCAGCTTCAAGTTCACTGACATCTTCAGGATCTCTATGGTGTCCTGCTTCTATTGCTCCCAATATAGCTTGAATTTGTTGCATAGTCTCTAGTACTTTTGCATTTGCAACTGGACTACCTATTCTTCTACGAGAACCACCTCTACCAATTCTAATAGCCATGCTAGATTCATTTTTTTGTCTTTTGGAAGCTTTTTCAGTATCTGAAAAATGCTTTTAAGACTACTTTGATACCACAAATGATGGCAGTGTGGGTGCAGGCTTTAAGGAGAGATGTTCAAAATTTTGTACAATGTTATCTAACTTAGGGGGAATTAGTTCCTAGTCTCCTTTTTCACTCTCAGTCATCAAAATTTATCAAATTTATTGATAAAATTAATAAATTTTCACATCAGAAGCAAAAGGTCAATTTACTCTTTATTGCAATTTAAACCAAGGTTTTAAACCTTTCGGTCCCCTTATACCTTTGATACATTTAAATAATGTTCAAAAACTCTTCGAGGATATCATAATTGACTTTTTAAAATAGTGCTTTAAACCTTCGCAACCATATTCAAACCCTTCAGAACTTTATAACATTAAAAGCCATCGGAAATGAATGTTTAAACCTTTTTGGCAATGTGATATTATAACGTGCTTTAATCAATATTCGAACCTTTCAGAAGTGTTTAGAATTTTGGAAATGTTATAATACACATTATAGTATGGTTAATGACCTTTGGAAATATTCCAGATTCCAAATGTTTAAATAAACTCTATTGCATTAATAATCAGGTCCATACCTTATGATTAAACCTCTGCGCATTCCCGACATGACCATCGTCAGATATCTGTCGATCACAATCGGACAGATATCACATCCAATCGAATCCCAATCTTTATCACGTGAAAGGCACATGAAATCCATGTTTTTGTTACCACGATGTTTCATGTGCCTTTCGCGTGATAAAGATTAGGAGTCGATTGGATATGATATCTGTCTGATCATGATCAATGTATATCCAACGGTGGTCACGTCAGGAATGCACGGAGGTTTAATCATAAGGTATGGACCTGATGATTAATGCAATAGAGTTTATTTAAACATTTGGAATCCAGAATATTTCCGAAGGTCATTAACCATACTATAATGTGTATTATAACATTTCAAAAATTCTAAACACTTCTGAAAGTTTCAAATACTGATTAAAACACATTATAATATCACATTTCCAAAAGGGTTTAAACATTCATTTCCGATGGCTTTTAATGCTATAAAGTTCCGAAGGGTTTGAATATGGTTGCGAAGGTTTAAAGAACTATTTTAAAAAGTCAATTATGATATCCCCGAAGGGTTTTTGAACATTATTTAAATGTATCAAAGGTATAAGGGGACCGAAAGGTTTAAAACCTTGGTTTAAATTGCAATAAAGAGTAAAGGGACCTTTTTCTTCTGATGTGAAAAATTATTAGTTTTATCAATAAATTTGATAAATTTTGATGATTGAGAGTGAAAAAGGAGACTAGGAACTAATTCCCCCTGAGTTAGAGAACATTGTACAAAATTTTGAACATCTCTCCTTAAAGCCTGCATCCACACTGCCGGCATTTGTGGTATCAAAGCAGTCTTAAGAGCATTTTTCAGATACTGAACAAGCTTCCAAAAGTCAGAAAAATAAATCGAGCATGGCTATTAGAATTGGTAGAGGTGGTGCTGGTAGAAGAAGAGGTAGACCAGTTGAAAATGCAGAAGTACTAGAGACTATGCAGCAAATTCAAGCTATATTGGGAGCAATAGAAGCAGGACACCATAGAGATCCTAAAGATGTCAGTGAACTTGAAGCTGAATAAGAAGAAGAAAATGTTGACCTTACTCCTGATATGAGATTCTTAAATCAGTTTTAGGATCTACATCCAGGCCTGGACTTGAAGTATCAGCTTTTGCAGGAGGATTGAATCCAGAAGAGTTGATAGAATGGATCAATGAAATGAATAAATGCTTTGATTATGAAGAGATGGGTGAAGAAAAGAGGATTTAATTTTTTGTCACAAGGTTGAAAGGACATGCAGCACTTTGGTGGGATGGAGTGCAAGCAGAAAGAAGGATACTTGGTAAGTAGCCAATTAATAATTGGAACAGAATGGTGGCAAACTGAGAGGTAAGTTTTTGCCTAGTGATTATTAGATTTCATTGTTTAGACAAATGCAGAATTTTAGACACGGATTAATGAACGTAAAAGAATACACAAAATAATTTTACAAAGTGAGCATAAGAGTAGGACAAATTCAAGATATAGCAGAGAAGATTGCTAGGTACATAAATGGTATAAGAATGGAGATTCAAGATGAGATAAGTATATTGTCTCTTAAAATAGTAGAAGAGGTTTACCAAATGGCCTTAAAAGTTGAAGAAAAACTTTTGAGAAAGAAATCTACCAAAGGAAGAGGTACCTTCCAAGGAAAAGGAAGTCAATGTGGTAGAGGAATATGTACAGCACCAAGAGATGGAGCTAGTAGTAGCTCACCTCAGTATGCACCCACGGAAGGTGATACGAGTGGTAGGAGTTCTTATAGAGGAAGAGGAGGTAGAAACAGAGGAAGATAAGTGAGATGTTACAGATGTAACAAATTAGGACATAGAGCCTATGAATGTCCAGAGAAAGAGAATGTGGGGACAAACCAGAGGAATGTGATTGTTGCTCAAACTGGAGAGGAAGCAAAAAAGTTGCCTCAAACAGAGAAAGAAATTGTGCCATAGAAAGGAGAATCTTTGGTGGTCAACAAGGTTTTTTTGAAATAAACAAAGGAAGTTGCTAAACCTACATAGAGAAAGACTTTGTTCAGAATTGTGTGCAAATTTCAAGGGAAATGCTATCAATTGGTGATTGATAGTGGTAGTAAATATAATTTGGTCTCTACAGAGGTGATACAGAATTTGAAATTGAAGATAAGGGAACATCCAACACCCTACAAGATGTCATGGCTTCAGAAGGGACATCAACTAATAGTAAAGGAACAATGTGAAATAGAATTGCATATGGGCTGTTACAAATACAAAATCTTGTGTGATCTGATGCCTATGGATGTGTGTCGCATATTGCTTTGTAGACCCTGGTAGTATGACAGAGCAGCAGTACATGATGGGAAGAGAAAAACTTACGTTTTTCAAAGATGGTATGAATCAAACATTGTTACATATGGAAGAAGAAGGTGCATCAAGTAAAAAATTTGATCCAAAGGCTTTATTTTTTAGTGGAAAAGAATACTTCTAGCAGATTGAAGATGAAGAGGTAATTTTTTCTCTAGTTTTCAAACCTAAGGTAGTATTTACTACTACTAAAATTTCTAATTTTCCAATTGAAGTTCAGGAAATGTTGGAGAATTATTGTGATATTATTGTGGATGATTTTCCTAATGAATTACCACCTGTAAGAAGAATCATCCATCAGATATATTTGATTCCAGGATCAAATTTTCCAAAAAAAGAAGCTTATAGAATGACTCCTACAGAAAATGAAGAAATTAGAAAGCAAGTGCAGGAATTGGTTGACAAAGGTGTGATCAGAGAAAGTTTGAGTCCTTGTGCAGTACCTAAAATATTAAGTCTAAAGAAAGATGGAGGTTGGAGAATGTGCACTGATTCAAGAGAAATCAACAAGATAACAATCAGGTATAGATTTCCTTTACCTAGAATTGAAGATTTGACGGATTGTTTGAGTGGAGAAATATATTTTTCAAAACTAGATTTGAAAAGTGGGTATCATCAAATTAGGATAAGGGAAGGAAATGAATGGAAAAAAAACTTTAAAACAAATGAGGGATTATATGAATAGATTGTAATGCCTTTTGGTTTATCAAATGCACCTAGCACCTTTATGAGGCTTATGAATCAAGTATTAAAGGAATTTATTGGTAAATTTGCAATAGTATATGTGGATGATATATTAATTTATAGCAAAACAAAGGAAGAACACCTGAGACATCTTAATTATGTCTTAAGGAAGGTACATTGAGAAAAGTTACTGATAAATTTAAAGAAATGTTCATTCATGAAAGAAGAATTGGTATATCTAGGTTTTGTTATTTCTACTGAAGGATTAAACATGGATCCAAAGAAGATAAAGGAAATTATGGAGTGACTTTCACCTAAAAGTTTTTTTGAGGTAAGAATTTTTCAGGGTCTTGCTAGTATTTATAGAAAATTCATAAAGAATTTTAGTAAGATCAATGCACTTATCATTGAAACTATAAAGAAGGACAAACAACCATTCAAGTGGACTGCTGAAGCTGAAAGAAAGTTTCAGTTTTGGAAGCAAAAGACAACTGAAAAACCTATCTTAGTTTTGCCTGATTTTAATAAACCATTTCAAGTACAATGTGATGCTAGTGGAGAAGCTATTGGGGTTGTATTAAGCCAATAAGACATACCTATATCATATTTCAATGAGAATCTGAATGAGACAAGGAGGAATTATTCTTCATATGACAAGGAATTTTATGCAATTGTATAGTCATTGAAGAAGTGGAGACATTATTTAATGTCTAAAGAATTTGTGCTATATTCAGATAATCATGCTTTACAGTATATTATGCAGCAACCTAAAATGAATCAAAAACATGCGAAATGGGTTGAATATCTTCAAAATTTTAACTTTGTATTGAAGCATATAAGTGGTCAAGAAAATAAGGTAGCTGATGCCTTGAGTAGAAAAAGAATTCTTGTTCAGGAAAGTCAAATTGAAGTGTTAGGTTTTGATTTTCTTAAATAACTCTATAAAAAATATTTGGATTTTAAAGAAGCATTTGAAGCATGTTGTAATCATGCTTTGATATAAAGAAGTCAATGGTTATATCATTTATTTCAAGAGGGTTTATTGTTCAGAAGAAATCAGTTGTGCATACCAAATTGTTCCATGAGAGAAAATTTAATCGGGGAAAAGAATAGTGGTGGAATTGCTAGACATTTTGGTATTGATAAGACTTATGAGCAATTAAGTCATTTTTATTTTCGGCCAAAGATGATATTTGAAGTGGAAAAGTATGTGAAGAATTGTAAAATTTGTCAATATGCAAAAGGGAAAAGTCAAAATCCAGGTTTGTGCATTCCATTACCTATTCCATATGGACCTTGGGATATGGTAAGTATGGATTTTGTTTTAGGATTGCCTAAGACACAGAAAGGAAATGATGCAATTTATGTTGTAGTTGACATATTTTCAAAGATGGCACATTTTATTCCATGTTATAAAACCAGTGATGCTACTCATGTTGCCAATTTGTTTTTCAAGGAAATTGTCAGATTACATGGGTTCCCTAAAATTATTTTCTCTGATAGAGATGCTAGATTTTTTGGTCATTTTTGGAGGAAATTGTGGAAGAAGCTTGCTACTAAACTGAGTTTCAACTCAACTTATCACCCTGGGACTGTTGGGCAGACTGAAGTAGTGAACAGAACTTTGGGTAATATTTTGAGAAGTCTTGCAGGAGAACATCCTAAACAGTGGGATCATATTTTACCACAGGTAGAATATGCATATAATGATTCACCTAACAAATGTACAGGAAAGAGTCCATTCCTTATAGTTTATGGAATTCACCCCAAAGGAGTATCTGAATTGAGGAACTTGGGAAAATAGAAAATGAGAAGTGTTGATGGAGAGGAGTTTTCTTTAGAAATTCAAGCAATTCATGAATAGGTTTTGCAACAACTACAAGATGAAAACATCTAGTACAAGAACTAAGAAGATTTGAGAAAAAGAGAAGTTAATTTTGAAGTTGGTAATTTGGTTTTAGCACACTTGAGGAAAGAAATATTTCCAAAGAGGGAGTATAACAAGTTAAAATTCAAAAATATAGGACCATGTAGGATATTGAGAAATTTTTCTGCAAATGCCTATGAAATTGAATTGCCTTCTGATATTGGAATATCTCCAATATTCAATGTTGTTGATTTGTACAGATAGGAAGATGGTGGCACAGATGAAAGACTAGAAGACAGAGAAAATATTGACTGGGTAAAACAATTACCCACATCAAATCCATTACAGCCAGAGAGGATCTTAGACAAGAAATTATTTAAGAAAACCAGGGGATAAGAGTATTTTCAATACTTGATCAAGTGGAAGGATCGGCCAATTGAGGATGCTACATAGATGACAGAAACCATGCTGCAAAAACTGGGCAGTTTTGTGGAAGAGCTCATGGACAAGATCCCATGAATATTTTTGTACTCGGGAGTCTAATGCAAGGGCATGCGGCTTAGAGACAAAAAGCTTCATCAATTATTCCAAAAATCCAAAAATTTGTTACAAGAAAAAGTGTTGGTACCTTTAGATGTCATTTTATAGTTGTAATAGATAGGATTGAACTAGTATTTAGGAGGAGTGAACAGTTTTAGATTTGTTTTAGCATATTTAGCTTCAGTTGATAAAATTTAGGAAGATATTGTGTAATTAGGATTTTTTCTAAATTTGATGAATTCGATCCTCAAGAGGAGGTCAATTTTTATGTAAAAGAACTATAAATTGTAACCTCTACAAAGGAGGAATTCAGAATTTGGCTGTAGAAGTTTGGATTGAGAGGGTTTCCCTCAATTTTAATAAAGTTGCAAAATTTTAACTATATTTGTAACCTTGGAAATTTCCCGGAGGGTTTCACCCTTCTTAAATTCATTTGATTGTGTCTTCTGCATATAAATTGAAAGTGGTTAGTCTATGTGTTAAGGAGGGTTTTTAGTTCTCTGAAATCCATTTAAATTTATGTTCTCTATATATGAATTGAATATTTTGTGTTTATTGATATTAACCTTCTGTGTAAAGGTTCGGAGAAAATCGAAGAAGTTCGGTTGAGAGTGCAGTGGTAAAAGATCTATGATTATAGATTTTGCAGTGGCAAGGGAGGTTGTCATGAGAAATTGAGGTTAAAACCAGAAATCCAGTGAAAACCTAGTGAAAATCCATTGTCAAACGTGATTTAAACACAGTTTTTCAAGTTGAGCGGTTTTGGAGAATCCATACACTGTGTTCGCACAACTTTTCGGTAAGGAGCGGTTTTCATCCATTCGAACGCGATCAAATACAAATTTTACACATCATGGTAACAAAAATAGTGATTTCGTGTGCCTTTCGCATGATAAATATTGGGGGTTGATTGGATGCGATATCTGTCCGATCGTGATCGACGGATATTCGACGGTGGTCGCATCGAGAATGCGCGGAGGTTTAATCATAAGGTATGGACCCGATGATTAATGCAATAGAGTTTATTTAAACATTTGGAATCTGGAATATTTCCGAAGGTCATTAACCATATTATAATGTGTATTATAACATTTACGAAAGTCTAAACACTTCCGAAAGGTTTAAATATTGATTAAAAGAACATTATAATATCACATTGCCAAAAGGGTTTAAACATTCATTTCTGATGGCTTTTAATGTTATAAAGTTCTGAAGGGTTTCAATATGGTTCTGAAGGTTTAAAGCACTGTTTTAAAAAGTCAATTATGATATCCCTGAAGGGTTCTTGAACATTTTTTAAATGTATCAAAGGTATAAGTGGACCGAAAGGTTTAAAACCTTGGTTTAAATTACAATAAAGAGTAAAGGGACCTTTTGCTTCTGATGTGAAAATTTATTAATTTTATCAATAAATTTGATAATTTCTTATGACCGAGAGTGAAAAAGGAGACCAACAACTAATGCCCCCTGAGTTAGAGAACATTGTACAAAATTTTGAACAGCTCTCCTTAAAGCCTGCACCCACACTGCCATCAAATCCCTTATTTACAACTGTGTGGATATGTATACCCCTCAAAACCCTTATGGACTGATGGGTGGGGGAAAAATACCTTTAGAATCCCCGTATCACCTAAAAAAAACTACCTCTAGATTCCCTATCCACAATAATACCTTTGGATTCCCTGTATCGATCTACAAAAAAATTGTAATATGTAGGGTAGAGGTGGGGAAAAACCTCTAGAAGCCCTAGCATGCATAAAGGGGATAGTTTTCATATGGTATGAGGTGACACCCACTTAGATGTCAGTTTTTAATTGTTGAGAGGAAAAAAAGGAATTACTAGAACCTATCCCCATGACCATTCTAACTATGGTACCCAAATATTGTTCAAGATCATCACTTACAAAATCAGGTTATAATATGACAAGTGCTACCACAACTTGGATCCATATGTAGGTATGTATTGAGAAATATGTAACCATCATGATAGAACTTATAGCGATAAAAAAATCTATACGGATTGTTAATCTAATAGTATTTCTCATGAGTAAAATAACCTACATAGGAGACCCTGGACATTGGGTCCCCCTTAGGGTTAGGTCATCTGACGGTAGTGCATATTATTTGTAAGAGTTCAAAGTATCAAAAAACACTTGATATTCCAATTATATCTGATAATGATCATAGTGCGGATTTGGCATACCCTTCAAGTTTATTAAAACTTTTTTTCCAACATTATTCATACATCCCTATATTGACATGTAAAACTTGGTAAGAGCATGCCATAGAATTGAACATTAGTCATAATTGTACTGAGTATGTAACAATAAAACATGACCAAATTTGAAAGGATGTTCAATCACACAAATTTTTGAGAATTATAGACAGTTGTTGTAGTTTCTTAGCCTTCTCTTCCTATCAGATGGGAAAATACCAGATTATCGGATAATTGTTCTTAAGGGTTGACTAGACTTATGGATAACGCTAATGGATAACATAAAATTTTGATATAATTTACTGTTATATTTATAATTTTTTTTAATACCTTGTTGAACAATTTCTATCACATGTATCTTACCTTTAACCAACTTGAGTTAGTGCGGTAAGGGAATTAATTGACTTTTATGAAATGACGCCATTTGCTTCGCCAACCTAAGTTAGTAGAGCTCAAATTCCTTTAGCAGAATGTTGGTTTCAAGCTAATTGAATAATGGTATAACTGACATTTCCTTTTCACTAACATGTGCTTTAATGAGAAAATTAAATGGCATTTCGAAAGCTAAAATTTTGAGGCTAAATCTGATATGAATTATGTATGTACATAAAACATGCATTCGTATGGATAACTCCAGTTGTATAATAATGGGGCCTAATAAGTTTTTATGAGTAGGTTTCATAGAGAATTTTCGTGGATTTCATTTCTGTTCATATGCTTAGTGGGTATGTGAATCTAAAAGAGCATATTGTTCATAAGTGTTTAAGTCAAAAAGTGTAATGGATGGAAAATTAATGACAATTTAGTTCGTCTTGTAAGGGTCATTCCTAGATCAAATTATTTATACGCATTGGTGAGCCAAATCCAAACTCTTAGCTAGTTATATTTTTTTCCAAATTTATTTGTAGGTCTAAGTATCTACTTGTGAAGATCCATACCTGAAGAGGCCTAGAACAAGATTTACTAAGTATGACATAGGTGATAAAGATTTCCTGGTAAGTGAAAATTGATGCGAGAATCTAACATCCCCTTGAGAGAAATTAAGTATGAATGAGATTAGTTCATATGAACTGTCCATTCCTAATACATATGAATATCATTTTGTATGCCTAGGGAATTGGTATCACTCATTATTGGAATTTTTAAATACCCAACCTTGAATTTCCTTTATAAGTTTGGTATGGATTGATGGATTTAGTAACTTATATGGTACTCCCCTCAACACCGAGCATAGCTAAAAATAGATTACTTCTAAATTGCAGATCACTTCATTTTAAAATTATTGTGTGCATATACAACTTAGGATATGCACATGGTCGTAATAATCACCATTCTTCCTCCTTGTATAGTGCTTGAGTGGAAGGGTTTTAATTAGTGAAACGTAAGCCAACCGTATAACCAATGCAGATTTCCTCAAAATTGTTGATATAGGAAGATGATACCATCATCCCAATACCAATACTTTTTATGTTTGTTTGTTGTTGAATACTCACAAAACTTGACATGAATTCACCATATCACACATTATTGCTAAGAAAACCTAGCTTTCATTGGGTGTCTTGTACTAGAGACAACAACTTTTCTATTTCTCTGTTCTAAATCCATCAGAGACCAAAATCCCTCTTCTCAGAGGAAATGATATAAATTACTTGGAAAGGATATAAATAGCTTGGTATCCTATTACCGTCATGAATGTGCATATAATATAGTATCATCGTTGATTGAGAATAATAAATCCTTGCAACTCACTATTTCCATAGGGTAGATGAGATGGTTCTTTCTCACATAAAATAGTTAATATATTGTCACAAATAATTGGTATGATTCCATTTTTGTTAGAAGTTCACGTCTTAGAGTGACTTATCTCTATGGAAACTATAAAATCTTGTGCACAATATATATATTGCATAAATCTTGAAGTGGGTAGGTTACAAGTGCTATGCCTTGATGTGGTTTTGACTATGACTTTCCTCATTTATTATTATCCCATGCTTTTTCTTTGTTATGCTTCCTTCCATTTGGTTATTGACACTAGATATAAAATTTGATATTTTCTACTATGATTCTTCCTTCTTTATTCCTCTTGCATGAGAATACCTATCAATTCATCACTTGTAGGAGCCTTTTCCCTAGCTACAAGTATAGTTATGAACATATGATAATCCTCCAACCTCCCATTTAATGTAATTGTTACTAAATAACTAATGGAAATATTTTCAAAAATAGCACCAAGATTATAATAAATTTCTTTGATTCTATAAAGAAATTCATTAATGTTTTCATTTACCTGCATGTTAATTAAGAGAAACCTCTTTTTGAAAAATAAAACTCAGTCTATATTGGAAGTTTCTTGCAACTTCTTTAAGTGTTTCCATGGTTTCTTGAGATGTATCACAATCCTTGATGTGTGAAATATTGTCGTCATTTACAAACATTCTCAAGAGTACCTCGACCTTTGTTTCTTTGTGTTCCAAATCCTCAATTGACATTATTGGTGATGTTTTTTAGTTTTAGCTCCCAATGTTATTGAAAACAAATTGTAGCCTTCCATTAACATCTACATCTTAAAATTACAATTTGATTATTTTTCTCCATCTAGCTTAATGGAATCATTTAGATATGAATCAACCAATTGATTCACCATTTTTGAATAACATAGTGCCAAATTAAAATTTCACCAATTAAAGAGAGAGCACATTATCTAAATCTAAATTATATTAGATTGTTTTTTAATATTGATGGCACACACATTATATCTAAAGAATTACAAGATCTTGTATATCTCTACAATGCCAAAAATAATTAGGAAGATGTTTATTTAATATTTTCCCACCACACTTCCATTATGCTACTTTTTTTTCCTAGACTTGAAAAAAATTAAAATGTATTCTCACTTGAAAATTTTATAATCTATGCAAAACTATTGACAAAGTTTCAAAACCATTTGTTACAACCACCAGAAAATCCAACTAAAAAAATTATTTAACAAAATCTAAATATTTCACACTAAATAAGAGAATCTGCATACAAATTTTCTTGGAAACAAATACTACTACACCTCATTCCTCATCTTCTTCATCAAAATCTCTTCAATTCTAGAGGGGAAATGGGAATTTTAGGTTTAAACATCAAATCCTAGTTTTTCTTGTCGCTAAAGGGGTATCTCTTCATAGTGGGATCCCTTTTTTTGGAGGTTCACACAACCCAATGTACGAGCACAAAATTTATGCCAAACATTTCTTTTTCTTCATGAATCCACCTCTCATTAACATTGAAATGTGAAGCTTTCTAACTACTAAGAATCAAACAAATTATTTATATTTCGATTGGGTATGAAATCCATTGTAACAACCTTGAATTTAACATGAAAATAATTCTATGAAATATGAAATTAATAATCAACACCAATAAATTTTTAACTAATAAGAATAGAAATTGCATAAACATAGGAAAAGATGACTTACTGTAACAACGATATTCTTTATTTTCAACTCCAAAGTCGAACGCTATTTGATTCCTGCTAACCACAACAAAGTTTTGGGGGCAACTCTCCACCCAACCGTAGGCTCAGTTGTATGTAATATTTCAACAGCGGGCCACCCCCAAGCCCTCAATCAATGTACTACTTCTAGGGAAGCCCTTGCCTCACAATACCTTTCTCTTAAGAGAATTGGTGATGGAATGATCCATGAATATTCGTCAATGTCTATTAAAGAAACCAAACAATGGAATGGGAACTACATGCACACATTCACTATGTCAACATGCAACTTTATTTATTTATTTTCAGTTTTACTTAATTTAGTGTTCCTCTTAGTTTAAATTACTTTTTGTTAACTTTAATTATTTTTGAAGATTCTTAGTTTAACGCGTTCTTCATTTATTCCTTTTTTTAATTTTGTTAATTAACTCATTCTTAATTAACACTTAACTTCACTTATTTATTTACTATTTAGAACTCCATTTTATTATTTACTATTTTAATTAGAACTCTAGCTATTGTTTACTATTTTTATTATTCTCTTGAATTATTATATATTTACTATTTATTTAATTATATTATTTTATTTATTTATTATTTATTACTTTATAATTAATAGAGGAAATTACATACTCCCCCTCTTCAAGGAAATTCATCCCAAAATTAAGTATTTAATTATATTATATTATTTATTTAGTTATTTATTACTTCACGTTTGACCAACACCCTCTGCTGAACTAGTATAACCAGTAGCCATTGAAAGTTCCCACAACACCTAGGAAATCTCAAGGAATCTTTGTCCTTTTTCCCACTTTCAGAACCAGGCATAAGCCTCCCCGGTCTATACCAAAGGCAAGGTTGGCCCTAGGGCTCATGTCTAAATGACACCTCATCTACCCTAAGGCAAGCATGCAGCCCCAATACTTAATGACTCTGGGCATCTCACGAGGCTGGACCACTCTCTCCACATTCAGTAAGGTGCACAACCCTAGGCATCAAAGTCATTAAACTCCCTTCCATACTTCGGCATCCCAATCTAATACCAGGCACTTGGCCTACAATATCAGGCCCTTGGCCTCCTCAATATGGTCCCACAACCCTTCAAGATCTATCCATCAAGAGCTATACAAGACAAAGGAACCATCAACATTTGTAGTGTTGATTGAATTTCTCCCAAGCCCATATCGTGTTACATATTCTCACTCATAGGTATGGAATCCCATGAGATCATCAAATAAAACAACCCTCTTGGCCCATTTGTGGATTTCCTACCAATCACCACACCTCAACATGCATCCAATGCATTAGTTATAATCATAACATCATACAAAATAATTGACATGCCAACTCTTGCATTTCATCAGGATAATACAACATCATTGTTAATAACCACATTCCAAATAGTAAATAATTTCATGTTCAAGCATGTCACGAAATATGCATCCAATTACCATGTGTTTCATCACATGAAATATCATAACTTAATTTATAACATCAACATATTTTCATCAAATATATATTGTGACATCACATAATAAATGAACCAAATATCAATATACATCATATCGTAACATCATAATCCTTACGCATATCATACCCATCATGAACATACAAAATTACTATCGTAACAACTAAATAAATAAGAACCACAATGCATCATTATCCTCATACCATAATATCATGAAACATCTTCAATATGAGAATCATCTCAACACTTATCACATCTAGAGAAATAATACATTATAAGCATTGTTATCATGATTCATTAGAAAAATAAAATCCATTTTCTTATTTAAACAATAAATACCAACTATGAAATAAGATTATTTAACATCCCCTTATGATCTAGGCTATCCTACCAATAGTATTAGTGTCGTTTTTTTTTAATTATTATTAACAAGATACCGATTACTTTCCAATAATCATTTCCCCTTCCTTTAGCTAAGAAGTTGACAATCTACATAGTAGGTATAGTTATTTAAGTACATTGTTGAATCATCTTCAGTCTTAACTTATAGTGATGCATTCTTCTTTCCCAATGAAATTTAGTGAAATTAATCGTTAATATATTATTGGTTGTACAATTATACTTAAGTCATCAACACCAAAATTAAAATTCCATGATCACTATACATATTTTTATTTTTCATTCTGTTATCATTCTACTCAATGAAATACAAACATTAGGCCATCATTGATTAAGTATTTTTTCATAATTAATCTCTATTGGTTTATCCATCTACTAGTAATCATCATTGTTGGACTTTAGAAGATTTCCTTCTTATGTTTCTTTCTCAATACCACTTGATCTATTTTATTATAGATGCACCATTCATATGATTATTTCCCTTCACTTTTGTTTCTCAAACACTATTCTTGGTCTACATTTGAAGCTGAAACCACTACTACCATTATCATCCACCAAAAGGTTTTATATGCTTGATAATTTCTTCCATTTTTCATCTATAAACTTGATAAATTTCTTCTAGAAAATGCCTTAGTACATTATCAATATATTCATGAAACAATGAGCGAAAATGAGTAAAGTGCATCCTCTTTTATTTGATTCTCACTTCTTTTGTCAATTTATGCATAATCCTTCTCAAGGTCTTGTTATAGAATTTTCATTGACTTTTTTTCTTACGCTTCATGCCAAGATTTTTCTCATTAATACTCATAGCCCATTCCCCTTTCCAAAGGTAGATATCTTTTGTGAGTCTTGAATATTTAACCATTAACCATTTCTTCATTCTCTCATTTCTCACCAATTAAAAGTATTTGTAACTAAATATCTAGCACTTTAAAATTGCATAGATCATGATTACGACCATTACTAATAATATCTAGTCATCCTTCATGCTAGTCAGCCCATTCATCAATATCCTTAAGAAATTTTGTCGTTTGAAAGATAAACTACTTCAATTCCTCATACTATATAAATATAATTTTTTCCACTAATATCAGTTTCTTAAAACTCCATGTCTACAATCTTCATAGATAAAAATTTATGTGGTTCTCTTATTGTAGCACCTCTGACTCTAGATCACAAGGTTGCATGTTCGATTCACGTCAAGTTCAATTCACTTTCTTGAATAAAAAACATATTATGAAGTCGTTTTTAGATTTTTGCTTTCACCACTACTGAGTGTATTTCCTCCACTATTATGGATATTGTCATGCAAGTAAAACTTATGTTCCTCCAACTGATCAATTTTATTGAGTATTATCTATGTTCAAACTATTCCCAAAATTTTCCCTCTCATTCTAGAACAGGCTACTACTCATTGATTTCTTACACTCATTTATGAAACTTGCAAGTTCATCCCTTTGCCTTCATCCATGAGATAATTTTCTCAACTTATATTTCTAATCTGATGTGAAACTAAGAACCTTCCTTCAATTATTAAAATCTATATATCTCTTCCAATTTTGAATTCATTTGATGTCATAAAAATTCATCATCTTCTATCAACATCCAAGTTGCTTCTATTCTACACCCATTGTACGTTGTGAATTTTTTGGGTTTACTGACCTTGATGAACATCTTTTGGTACCGATTTTAGGAATTAATCATGGATATTACAATAATTCATGTATATTAATCATCATGCAATGTAAATTGGAGACCCATAAATGCAATAAATTTCTATACAATGAACAACTCACACTAGATAACTCTTAGAAAAACTAAAACAACCATCACACAAATATTAAAATGAGATTTAATCTTTTTGAAAGACATAAAAATTACTTCATAATTATTTCAATACTTCATAATCTTAAATTTAAAATAAATATATATTGAATTTATCACTTATAAGTGAGACGAAATGATCCTCAAGAAATAAATCCTTAGGAAAGAAATAAAAACACATTCACAAAACTTAATATATTTTAAATTTAAAAACCATCCACCAAACCCAGGTTTTCTAAAATGACTCAATGTCATAAGTTTTTTTTTAATTGACTAAAAAAATCTAAACAAAAAAAGTAATTAAAGACCAAACATGTCAACTTTATTTTTATCGTTATTATTTATAAACATCATACAATAATATATTCAAAAGTCATATTTCATTAATAAACATAAAAATAAAAATCCGAAAATCATATTTTAATTGAATTAATAAACATAAAAAGCCAAAAAAATACTTAAAGGTTGGTTGGTTAAGAAAAAAACAAATTCCACGATTGCATATAACATGCATATTTAAATATTCTTAATCCTAGGACATATTCCAGATTGTGAATTTTTTCTGAAATCTTAAGAAATTCTCTGAATCGTAACTCAAAAATTTCAGATCCTTTACCTACGTGACCGTGATTTTCTTTTGGGTCGATTTTTCCTCGAGGATTTGAATCATAATTCCTGTTATTTTCTTTTATTTTTTTTATAATTTTTTTTCTTTACTAGTCTTTTCCATGTGGATCGGTTCCAATATATATAAAATAGGGTTTTGATGTTATTTTATGGGGAACAGATTTCTGCAGTCGCCGAAAGGATTTTCTTTATGAAATTTTATGGGGAACAGATTTTTGCCCTTCCCGAAAGGTTTTTTTTTTATAAAATTTGTTTGGGGCATTTTCTCTTGTAGGGATTTTGAATTGTATTTGTAGTGAGAAATCGATTTTAAATGCTGGGCTTAGCGATGGGCTTTCAACGAGTTTTCTTTGGGCACTTAGAATCTACATTGTATTTCTTATCTAAGCCGTGATTTCCCTAAAATCTCTGAAAGTCATTTTTTTCATTTTTATTTCCACAATCTGAATTATTTTGCAGAAATTCAGGGTCTTTTTTTTTTTTTTTTAAGGCTGGATACATTGACTAAATTTCTTATGGAAGCCACTTTATTTTTTTATCCCTTTTCCAAGGTAAAGAAACAAAAACACTTAACCAAGCACAATGACAAAGTATGAATGGGAAACCTTTCTTAGATTCAAGTCAGCATAGCAAAAGCAAACAATTAGCATCCAATATTTAGTCTGTATATATGATGTGTTGTTTCCCGATAAATTTTAAAGATATGGCTGGTCAAGAAATAAACTTTTGATGCCAATGTAAAGTACGTTAGAATTAAAAAAGTCACTTATATTTTCCCATAGGATTTGGGTATTTTGTTTCCCAAGTTAGCTATTATTTAAACATAAAAAAATTCATGTCTATATTTGCCACAATTAAAAGGATATTACTAGCAAATATTAAATTCTCTGGCAATGAGAGTTTTTTTTGGAATCTTTAGAAAAATGTGTTATCTAGTGCATTGCAAGAGACCATTTCTTGAAGTTTTTCTCCAACTGAAAATCCTTCAATAATGTTTGATGATTGTGATGATGAAGTAAACTAGCCAAAGCAAGACCCTGCACAACATCATTATATTCTATATCTACTAATTATTCATGTGTGCTAAAGGGATCACATGAGGTCATAACGGACTCAGGATCCCTTACGCGCTTCAATATACAAGAGCAACGAAATGTAATTATTGAATCAGAATCCTTGAATTTCTACTCTTTCAGTCAGAACATTATTAAGGTCAACAGACTTACCACTATAATTTTCAAGCAATTTTGTGGCATTGAGACTTGATTTCACGTACTTTTCGAGAAAATTTGGCTCACTTAAATAAATCGCAGCAATGATACTAGGAAAACCGTTTAAAGGTTGAATTGCGCTTATATATTTCAGCACCCTGTAACGAGGGTTGATTCTACACTCCAAACTAAAATTCAGAGGCAGAGGCTTAGTCAGAAGAATTTTTGCTAGAATCCTCTCAGTATGAACGAAAAATTCCATGTATTTCTGCACCTTATCTGTAGAAATCATCACTATCCCTGGTACCTTCTGAACAACCTCCTTGACCAGACGCCAAAACTTGCCAAATGATTCGATTTATTTTCCATATATTCAGGCCCATTACACGTAGACAAAATATAAGGTGCATGTTTCATAGCCTCTGATGCCAAATGATTCGATTTATTTTTTCTATTGTTACATTCTTCAGGAAACTTGGAAGGACACTGTTTTCCACAGCAGTTGAATGTTACTCGGAGGCCAGCGTTGTGCAAAAACCTCTGCCAAGCCCTGAGAGAGTAACTGAGAGTAACTGTCTTGTCATTTTTTCCCAAAAGCTCCACCTTGGAGACTCCCCACCCAGCTGAAAAGAAGGGAGGAGCTAATCTAATTCTGTGCACAAAGGCCCCATATATGTGATCCAGTATATAATGGAAAAATCCAAGATTCAGAGCCACCATGTCTTCAGAGAGAGAAGAAGAAAAGCAGATCTGGGATGTGGTCCATTAAATTTCAATGCAAATGTATAAAAATGCCTGCAGCTTTGGAAGATTAGAAAAAAATTTCCTTCCTCTTCAAACAGCACAGAGAGAAAAAGGTGGAAAAACTCTTGGTCTCAAAATACCATATTCCAAATTAAATGAGGAAAAAAAAATATGGGATCAAGGATATGGGAATTGTACATTTGGTCTAACGTCTTTGGGGAGTAGTTACAGAAATGCCCATTTCTTCATAATGCACTCAACACCCAGTTTTAAATCCTCCATGGCACCACAAAGCAGTGGACAACATCCAAATAGAATAGGAAACCCAGGAACAACGTTGTGGGCTCTTGGCATTTCATTCGAAAACAATTTCAAAAATCAAATCCTGCAGTTCAGGGAGATAGCAAGATTGTCCAATTCTTCAAACCCAGCCCATGAGAAAAAAATTTGATCAAGACTGCATCAGACCACAGGAATGAATGAGCGAGATCTATAATCGAAGAAGATTTTAGAGATTGTTCATGTAATGTATTATTGAATTGCTTCCTGGAAATTTATGTTGATTTGTTTGTAGGGTATCCCAAAAATTATGTTATTGTAAAATAGATATTTTTCTAGAAAGCAGGAACAGTAAATAGGTATTACTAGGTATTACTGTAGGGTCAAACTCGAATATTCCTGAATGGGATTCGGGTGTCCTTGCTTGAAGGACAACACTGTTAGTTTGATCTTTATTTTTTATTTTTACTTTTTTAGTGCATGTAGGAGCATTCAAAATAATTCTTTTAATTTATAATTTTTTTTAAAGTCCGCAATGGAAAATATATACATATATATATATCTTATTAAAATAACTATATATATATATATAACAATATTTTTAATATATATCTATATATTATTTAAAATAAAGTTGCATGCAACCAACATGTAAGGTTTATAAAAAAAAAAAAAATTCAAATTTAATCATGTATTTAAGAACAAGCATGTATATAATTACATGCAAAAAAAATCTCTTATCTTTAATAATAATAAAGTTTGTTATATTAAATTTATAATCACAACAGTATTAACCACTGGTCTAATATCAAAATCAAAATCAAGTTTTAACTTTTATCTAGAGGTCTCATAAAATTGAAACATGCTCTGATACCATATGTTACAACCCTGAATTTAACATGCAATTCATTATAACAAATATTCAATTAATAATCAAGACCAATAACTTTTTAACTAATCAGCATAGAAATTGCAAGAACACGGGCAAACGCGACTTATGTGTAACAACAATATTCCTTACTTGAAAATCGAAAGTCGAACCCTATTTGAATTATGTTAACTGCAACAAATTTTTGGGGACACCTCTTCACCCAACCATAGGCTCAGATGTATGTAATCTTTCCATAACTAGCTAGCCTATTGAGCAGGAAAGGTTTAACAAGAAAGAAATATAATTTCTAACTGAATAAGAAACTGAAGGAATAAATTCACATAAAGAAATACATAGAATTTACGTGGTAAAACCTTGATAGGGTGTCAAGGAAACCTCCACGAGGAAAGGGATTGGAAACTCTATTAATAAAAATGATTCTCCGTATATACAAGCCTATCAGGCCATCCAATTTAACTTGAGCCTATTTCGTTATTCTAACTTCATTTCGTTACTCAACCAATTAACGGTCAATAAGTAATTTGCCCAAAATTACATTATTTACAATTTGTTGTCATATTTTTAACAAACTCCACCTTGACAAAAATTTTCCCAATCCCTTATCCATGCCCATTCATCATTTCTTCTGCAAGCCAAGAGAAGTGAGACACCATCTCAGCTTTTGTACTGTAACTAGCGTCATGAATATATCTACACGATTCTCCTGTGTGTCGACCTTCTTGAGAACTACTTTGTTGCCTTCGATTACATGTCTCACAAAGTGATACCTCACATCGATGTGCTTGGTCTTGCTGTGATAGGCTGGATTTGTAGCCAAATGAATAGTGCTCTCACTGTCACAAAACACTTTCACTTTCTCCTGCATCCTTCCAATCTCATAAAGTAGACCTTTTAACCAGATTGCCTCTTTATAGGCATCTGAAGCAGCTATATACTCTGCTTCAGTAGTGGACAAAGCAGTTGTCTCTTGAAGCTTTGACATCCAAGTGATTGCTCCACCTGCAAGAGTAAACACATAAACTGCAGTAGATCTCCTTTTGTCCAAAACACCTGCATAATCAACATCCACATATCCGCATATTGAACCTTCACGACCATCAAAGCTGATGCAATGGTCACTTGTGCCTGTCAAATATCGAAGCACCCATTTCACTGCTCTCTAATGTTCTTCTCCTGGATTTGCCATGAAACTGCTGAAAACTCCAACTGCATGTGAAATGTCAGGTCTTGTAGATACCACCGCATACATTAAGTTGCCTACCGCATTTGCATATGGTACACGAGACATATACTTATTTTCTTCATTATTTCTAGGACTTAAATGTGAAGAAATCTTAAAATGGGAAGCTAATGGAACATTAATAGGTTTCACATTGTTCATACCGAACTTTTCAAGTACTTTCTCCACACACTTCCATTGTGATAACCAAAGCTTACCATTGTGCTTATCTCTGTGTATCTCCTTGCCTAAGATATGTTTTGCTGCTCTAGGGTCCTTCATATCAAACGTCCCAGAGAGTTGAGCCTTTAACCTGTTGATTTCTTCCATGATTTTTCTTACAATAAGCATATCGTCAACATACAACACCAAGATAACGAATATGCCATTGAAATTTTTGAAGTATACATAATGACCATACTCACTTCTGATAAAATTCTGGCTCACCATGAAGGAATCAAACTTCTTCTACCATTTCCTAAGCGACTGCCTCAAGCCATACAATGATTTACTGAGCTTGTAAACTAATCTTCTGCTACGACCTTGTACAAAACCTTCTGGCTGATCCATATATATCTGTTCATCCAAATCACCATGAAGAAAGGTTATTTTAGTATCTAATTGTTCTAACTCAAGGTCAAGTAAAGCAGTTAGTGCTAACACAGTAGGAATAGAAACAAGTTTAACTACCGGTGAAAAAATCTCATGAAAATCAATACCTTCAACCTGAGAATAACCTTTTGCAACCAGTCTCGCCTTATACCTCTCAATACTTCCATTAAATTTTCTTTTCAACTTGAAGACCCATTTGCACCCAATAATACTTCTCCCTTCAGGAAGTTCTACAAGATCCAAGGTATTGTTCTTAGCTAAGGAGTCCATTTATTCTTCCATAGCCTTTTTCCATATCTTGCTATGTGCATCATCTACTACTTCCTGATAACAAGAAGGTTCCCCATCTTCAGTAATCAATGCAAAAGAGGAAGAAAAATTTTCATACCTTTTAGGTGTTTTTCTCTCCCTTGTAGACCTTTGTAGAGTGATTGGTTGTTGATTTCTCTAGTTTCCTTTGCTTCTTCACCCTTTTCATCAGAATTCTCTCCTTCCTTTTGAATTTATATAAAATGTTTAGTCTCCAATTGAATCTGTTGATTTGGCGATACTTGCTCCTGCTCAACTTTTTCAACATCTGATTTTAGAAGAGAAGATTCACCAAATGTTACATCTATACTAATGACTATCTTCCATGAAGAAGGATTCCACAACCTATATCCCTTCACTACATAATCATATCCAACAAAGACACAACATTTTGATTTTGGATCTAACTTTGAATGTTGATTTCTAGGAATAAGAGCATAGGCATCAGAACCAAAAATCTTCAAATGAGAGTAATCACAAGACTGACTCGACCAAAATTCTTCATGAATTTTAAAGTTTATTGCAACCGAAGGTGATCTATTAACTAAATAACAAGTAGTGGATACTGCTTCTGCCCACAACTCCTTTTGCAGGTTAGCATTACTGATCATGCTTCTGGCTCTTTCCATAATAGTCTGATTCATCCGTTTAGCAACGCCATTTTGTTGAGGGGTATATGCAGTAGTTTTATGTCTAACAATCCCTTCATCCTTACAAAATTGTTCAAATTGTAAAGAAGTAAATTCACTGCCATTGTCAGTTCTTAAACATTTAATTGATTTGCATGTTTTATTTTCCACCATTGTTTTAAATTTTTTAAAATCATTAAATACATCAGCTTTATTTTTCAACATATAGACCCAAAATTTTCGGGAGAAATCATCAATAAATGTTAAGAAATATAATGCACCTCCATAAGACAGAGTAGGAGATGGTCCCCATAGATCATAATGAATGTAGTCTAAAATATGTTTACTATTATGATTTCGAGTCTTGAACCTTTGTTTACATTGTTTACCAAACACACAATATTTATAAAAAACAAACTTCCAGGATTTCAAATAAGGAAGCAACTTGCGGTTCACCAGTACCTGAAGACCTTTCTCGCTCATGTGACCCAATAGCTGGTGCCATAGACGAGAACCTTCGTCTGCTTTTTTTTTATACGATCGCTACTCCACTGACTTGAGTGCTTCCTTTGAGTCTGTACATATTTCTGATCTTTTCAACCTTCATAAAGATCAAGGCTCCTTTTTAGACTTTTAGCACTCCATTCTGAACTGTAAATTTATAACCATTCAAATCCAAAACTCCCAAGGAAATCAAGGTTTTTTTTAGATCAGGTACATGCCTAACATTCGATAATGTTTTAAATATATCATCATACATTTTAATTTTTACATTACCAATCCCAACAGTCTGACAAGATGCATTATTTCCCATGAATACAGAACTACCATTTATAGTTTCATATGAAGCAAACCAACTTCGGTGCGGACTCATATGATGAGAAGCACCAGCATCTAATAGCCAATTTTCAACATCTTCAGAGATATTACAAACAGGGAGAGCTTCATCTATTAAAACCTCATCAACCATACCTGAATCAACCTGATTTTCTTCCTTGTTATGGTTTTTCGACTCCTTTCATTTCCAACAATTTTTCTTGAGGTGTCCAAGTTTATTACAGTACCAGCACTTGGCTTTACACTTCTTGCCGCCCTTTGACTTCGATCTAGAAGAACCTCTTGCTTTCTCCCTTCTTTCCTTTGAGTGACCTCTGGCTACCATGGCTTCTGGTGCAAATGTCTCAATGCTATATTTTCTTTGTACTTCTTCAGATAAGAGAGCACCCACAACATATTCAAATTTTACGGAATCGACAGTGCTCAGACTAATTGAAGTAACGAAATGATCCCATGACTTGGGCAGAGAGCACAACAAGGTTATTGCCTTGTCTTCTTCCTGCATTTTTACTTCCATATCTAAGAACTGGCAAATAAGCGTATTAAAAACATTTAAATGTTCTACAATTTTTGTACCCTCCTTCATCCGAAGACTCTACAATTGTGTTTTTAAATAGATTTTATTTCTCAAATATTTTTTCATATACAATGTTTTCAATTTTTTTCCACAACCCTTCAGTGGTACTCTCTCCAACAATATTAAAGAGAACTTCATCTTCCAAACATAACCGATTGGTACTGAGAGCTTGGGCATCCAAGTCCTCCCAGTCCGAATCTGTCATGCTTGTTGATTTTTATTTACCTCATCTAATGCTTTGTGCAACCCTTGTTGCACCAGAAAATCCATAACCTTCAATTTCCACAATGCGAAATTGTTCTTCCTGGTGAATTTATCCACCTCGAACATCGCATTCATCATTTTTTCCATTTCTTTCTATTAATCTTTCTATTCTCGATTCTTGGTTTTCCCTTCTCTTTTAAATTTCCAACTAGGGTTTCAAACAAATTTTATTGTTTCCCCCTTTTTTGAGCTAGGGTTTATTTCTAGTTTTCAAATATTCAGAATTCCTTTCATGTTTTTAAATTTCCTGAATCTGATTTTCTTCTAGGGTTAAAAAAAAAATCTATTTTTCTCCCTTGTCCACTAAATCAATTTTTCAGAAATCTAAGCCAAAAAATTTCTCCCACATAACAATGACAAATGAAATAAAATTTCTTCTATCAATCTATTCCTTCTATCAAACTGCTAAAAAATATTGTTAAGTTAACCTTAACTTTTCGCTAAAGGAAACATGGTACTTTTCATATAAAAAAATACCTCTGAGGTAGATGCAGGTTTTCATTCCTTCTCCAGCGTTGAATCCAACATTATTAAAGCAAGTTTTCATTCCTTCTCCAGTGTTGAATCCAGCGTTATTCAAGCTAAAACCCCCCTTTTTCTTCTCGAACTCGTGTAAACCCTCTGCGTCCTCCTCGAGTTCCTTCGATGACAGCGGATCTTCCCTTTGCAGTGTACAGGCTCTTCTCCAATGTGCAGAGAGGTTCAATATTTCTTGGGTCTTTTATTCTACATCCTCCTTGAGTTCCTTCGACAGCAACATCTCTTCCCTTTATAGTGTGTACGCTCTTCTCCAATGTGTAAAGAATCTCAACCTTTTTTTTTTCTTTCTCTGTTTAAAAAACCGGCAGTCGAGAAATCTTCAATAGAGAGGAATCTTCAATACAACGACATAATAGCTCTTATGTAGTCCTCCATGCCATTGTAACGAATCTTCTCTTTGCAGCCGAGTCAATCTTTTTTATTTCACTTGGGAAGAAGTCTTCCCTTTGCAGCAACCGAATCACTCCACCAGCTCTGATACCACTTATTTAGCGGGAAAGGTTAAATGAGAAAGAAATATAATTTCTAACTGAAGGAATAAATTCACATAAAGAAATACACAGAATTTATGTGGTAAAACCTTGACAGGGTGTCAAGGAAACCTCCACAGGGCAGGAATTGGAAACTCTATTAATCAAAATGATTCTCCGTACATACAAGCCTCTTAGGCCATCCAATTTAACTTGAGCCTATTTCATTATTCTAACTTCATTTTGTTACTCAACCAATTACCAGTCAATAAGTAATTTTCCCAAAATTACATTATTTACAATTTGTTGTCATATTTTCAACATACCCCTGAGCCCTTAATTAGCGTACTACTGCCAGGGAAGCCTTTCCCTCACAATACCTTTCTCTCAAGCGAATGTATGATGGAATGATCCATGAATCTTCCTCAATGTCTATTGAATAGACCAAACAATGGAATGGGAACCACATGCACACATCCGCTATGTCAACATGCAAATATTTTATTTATTTTTATTTTATTTTATTTTATTTTATTTATTTATTTATTTATTTATTTATTTTTTATTTATTTATTTATTTATTTTCCATTTTTACTTAATTTAGTGTTTCTCTTAGTTTAGCTTTTTTTTTTTTAACTTTCCTTTTTTTTATAGTTCCTAATTAACTCTTAACTTCACTTATTTATTTATTGTTTACAACTCAAGTTTATTATTTACTATTTTATTTAGAATTCCAGTTATTATTTACTATTTTATTTATTAATTTTATTATTCTCTTGACTTATTATTTATTTACTATTTATTTAATTATATTATATTATTTATCTATTATTTATTATTTTACAATTATTAGGGGTCATTACATCCATATGACAAGAACTCCACTTATTGTTATGCATTTAGTATTAGATCTAGAATTGTGTCATGGAGCAACAAGAAACAACCAATTGTTTCTTTTTCTTCTATTGAAGTTAGGTACAAGGATTTATGTAGTGAAAAGTGTGAACAATTTTTCCAAGAAGAATTCGTGAAGACATGGGAGAAAAGTAGGAAGGACCAATAATTATCGAGTGTGACAATTATAGCTCTATTAAACTGGTGAACATATTGAAACATGAAATCATTTCGTACGATAACAAATGTAGGCAAAGAAAATTGATTTGATCTATTTTAATACAAATGATAATGTGGTATACATATTTAATAATCCTCTAAGAAAATATAAGTTTACATTATGTAGAGAAACATTAGGTGTGGTAAATAATTCATTTCTCCATTAAGGGAGTATGTTAGAAATACTAGGGAAATGAAGATTCTAGATTGTTAGAGTTTCAAGGTTATATTCTAGAATATGAGTCTTTTCAATGTAAGAATGAGTTGGAGCTAAGTAGGAGTCGCTAACTTTCCATGTTCATGTGCTTATGTAGTTCATGGACTCCATTGCTATATAATGGGAATATATCATGTCATGAGAGTGCATGTGTGTGAAATAATAGAAAAAAACTCTCAAGAGATACGATTTTTACTGTTATTTTCACTAAATTTCATTTCACAATTCTACTTCAACTTTGCAAATTTTTCATTTAATCATTAATAGATTTATTTATTATTCATTAAACTAGGAAAGATAATAACAAATTAAAGGATTATATCTTTTTTTTTTGTAAGTTGCGCAATGTTAGATGCTTTAACATGATCCTGCCCAAGAACAACACCTTAATAGGATGGGGAATTGAAGCAATGAATTAATATCTAAGAATACCTTAACAATATACCTAATCATTGTATGTCCAAAACTCCAAAACTCATAGACAAGATATTAACGTCCTTATTTAAGAAACAAAGTTATAGATACATACTCAAAAGAAATAATAATTGATATAAAAATAAAAGATTCAACATCAAAACGTTGACATTAAATTACACGACAATGTACTACCATAACTATTATAGTATATAAATCATAAACAACATTACTATTTATAATGGAAATATAAGAGGTAGTGTTCTTGGAATTTGGGACTTGTGGTATTTTTATGTTGTAATTACTGAATGCATCCAATATCAAGCTACATTGAATGCATCTAATGTCAAATAAGTAGGCTTCCTTATTTAATGATTATATTAATAATTATTATATATTTTTTAAATTTTGATCACTTGTAAAATATGTATGAGTGGAGCATGAATGCATCTAATGTCGAGCTACATTGAATGTATCCCATATCAGATTAATAACTTTCCTTATTTAATGATAATATTAATATTTTTTATATATCTAAATTTTGATATGTATGAGTAGAGCATGTTTCACATAGAAAAAAAAACATTATTTTTTAAGTCTCCCCTCATAACTAATGTGAGTCTTAATTATAAAGCTCCACCACTAAAAAAAATTAACTTATTTTAAAATAAATTAAACAAAACGACTTAAATACAATAAACTTTATGATGTTAAAAAATTAACTTATAATACATGAGTTATCCTCAAAAGAGAGATCACTTTATTTGTGACGAAATGTTTGGTTTTTTTATTCGCTTAATTTTGTCGATGACAACTTATCAAATGGTTCCACCAAGGATTTCGGCTGAATATTTTATTTTAAGAGCAATATTGTATTTTAAAATATAAATTGTATTTTAAAACATATGGAGTCCCCTTAAAACCTATTGAATCTACGGTTTGTTTATTTGTGATATTTTATTTCGTATTTCTATCCATACAAAATTTATATTTTCATCAATAATATAATTTAAATGTGAACGAAATCATTTTTAGATCAAACACATAAAGAAATTATCTTTTATAGAAATGATCATAAATTAATGACTTAAAACATTTGAATCTAAAAAATAATATTAATATAATGCATTGCCAAAACTCCTCAATATTTGAATAAAAAACAATTTATTATTATAAAAAATTATGAATATGATTTATTCTCAATTCCATTTTATGAAAATAGAAATGTGTTATTCACTTTTACTGCGAAGTCTATTAAGAACATTGATATTTATTTATTGCTAAATGTACATTGATATTAATATGTTACTAAGTGTACATTGATATTTATTTACAAAACGAATCCAAGTCAGACCTTAGCATTTACGAGACGTTGAACCAATGTGAGAGTTTCACTTGACAACCCACAAGAAGATATCGACTCTAAACCCAACTAGTTGAAGATTGGGACTGACTTTCACTTGAAAACCACATATATTTGGATAACATACATTCCAAGCATAAAATTGAAAGTGAATTTCCATCATACAACTTGAAAGAAAATTTTCATCATAAAAAATTCATTAACAATTTTTTTAATGTTCTAGAAGTATGCCTTGATATCATGTGAACCATAAAAAATATCATTGTACCGAGAGGCATTCTACAGCCCAGTATGACCCCGATGTGTAAGTATGTTGGAAGCCAAAAAAAAAATTTATTAAAAATAAATTTAAATGATATAAACTTAAAATTTGAAGAGTTTACTAACACTAAAAAAAGAGATATGGTAAATAAATAAAAATATATCAAATATGATTAGAAATCAAGATCTAATTATATATGAAGTATAAGGGTCAAATACCATGGACCAAATTATTATTACTACCATGCAAAAAAAAAAACATTATTAACCCTAACATTAATATTAAAATATTAATATTATTAAATTTAATAGGTTTAGATTAATACAATATTAAATTTATTATATTGTAATATATATTAATATATCATGATATATGATATAGGTGGAGAAATAGGGAGAGTGACAAGGGAGATATGGAGATAAATTAAAGGAGAAGGGAGAAGAGGAATGAAGAGAGAGAGAGTGAGAAGAGTGAGAGAGTTAGAGAAGGGTAAGAGAGGGAGAGGGAGACATAAAGATGGAGGTGGGAGAGGGATAAGGAGAGATGGAGGGAGAAGGAGAGAGGATTGGAGGGTAGAGAGTGAGAGAGAGAGAAAGAAGGGGGAAGGGAGAGGGAGGTAGGAGAGAAAGGGAGAGAGGGAAAGGATGAGAGGTGGAGGAGAGAAGGAGGGATAGAGAGATGGAGCTGGAGTCGGAGCAAGGAAAGGAAGAAGAAATATATAGAGAGGGAGTGACAAGGGAGAGATGGAGAGAGAGTGTGTATGCTTATGGGTGGGATAAAGATATATAGGAGTGATGGAGATAAGGGGGAGAGAAGGAGAAAGGAGAAGTGATGGAGACAAGTGGGGAGAGAAGGATAAAGGGATAGAAATAGTAAGATAGTTGGAGAGTGAGATAGAGTGATGGGGGAAGAGAGAGGATTGGAGGACAGAGAGAGAGAGAGAAAGAAAGAGAGCTGGGGGGTCTACTAGAAGGAGGTGGGAGAGGAATGATTAGAAAGAGGAAGAGAGTGATGGGGGAAGGGAGGATTGCAGGAGAGAGAGAGAGAGATATGGGAGAAGATAAAGGGAGGTAGGAGATAAAGGGAGAGACAGGAAGGAAAAGGGAGGGGACTTGAAAGAGAGGAGGAGAGAGGGAGGGATAGAAATATGGATTTGGAGGGGGAGAGAGGGAGGGATTGAGAGATGGAGAGAGAGAGAGATGGGGGAAGAGAAAGGGAGGTAGGAGAGAAAGGGAGAGAGAGGAAGGAAAGGAGAGGGGACTTGAAAGAGAGGAGGAGAGAGGGGAGGAGAGAGGGAGGGATAGAAATATGGATTTGGAGGGGGAGAGGGGGAGGGATTGAGAGATGGAGCTGGATGAGGAGAGAGGGAGGCAAGAGTAAATACATAGAGAGTGAGTAGTGGATAGAGAGGGGGAGTGACAAGGGAGAGATGAAGAGGGAGTGTGTATGTTTTGGGGTGAGATAAAGAGACAAATAAGGAGATATGGAGAGAAGGGGGGAGAGAAGGAGAGAGAGAGGCATATGGTAACAAAGTTGGAAGGTGAAGATAGAGAGAGAGAGGGGGGGGGGGAGGGAAAGGAAGAGAGGTATGGAAAGAGATATGAAGCTGGAGAGGGAGAGAGGGGGAGGTAAGAATTAAGACATAGATGGTGAAAGGTGGAGAGAGAGAGAGAGGGAGTGATAAAGAAGATGGAGAGAGAGGGAGAAAGGGTAGCAGGAAGGAAGAGAGATAGAAGCGAGAGAGAGAGAGAGAGAGAGAGAGAGAGAGGAGGAGGAGGAGGAGGAGGAAGGAGTGATAGATAGATAGATAGATTGGAGAAAGAGAATTTATGTTTTGGAGATGATATAGAGAGATAGAGTGAGATATAGATATAGATGTAAGGTGAAGAGAAAAAAGATAGATGGAGAGAAGGAGGGAGGGACAAGGAAATTGATAGATATGGAATGAGAGATAGTGTGTGTATGGTGGGGTGAGATAAAGAGAAAAATAAAGAGAGATGGATGGATATATAGATATATATGGGGAAAAGAGGGAAAAAGGTTTCCTACAGTAGATGCATTGATTTCAGTGTAGATGGTGATTTCTAATCCTATTTGATTTCTTGCACTAGATGAATTGATTTTGGTGTAGATGTTGATTTCTAATGATATTTGATTACTTACACTAGATGGATTGATTTTAATGTAGATGATTTTTAATCCTATTTGATTGCTTGCACTAAATGCATTAATTTCAGTGTAGATGATGATTTCTAATCCTATTTGATTGATTTCACTCGATGCATTAATTTTAATGCAGATTTTGATTTTTGGTTATATTTGATTTATTTCACTAGATGAATTGATTTCAATGTAGATTATTTTTAATCCTATTTGATTTCTTGCACTGAATGGATTGACTTCAATGTAGATGGTGATTTCTAATCCTATTTGATTGCTTTCACTAAATGCCTTGATTTCAGTGTAGATGGTGATTGCTAATCTTATTTGATTGCTTGCACTAGATGCATTAATTTCAGTGTATATGTTGATTTATAATTATATTTGATTGATTGCACTAAATGCATTGATTTAAATGTAGATGATTTATAATCCTATTTGATTCCTTGCACTAAATGCATTGATTTTAGTGTAGATGTTGTCTTTAAATCCTATTTTCCTACTTGCACTAGACTCATTTATTTGAGTGTAGATGTTGATTTCTAATCATATTTCATTACTTGCATTAGATGCATTGATTTTAGTGTAGATATTATTTTCTATTATTATTTGATTTCTTGCATTAGTTGCATTGATTTCAGTGTATATGTTAATTTCTAATTTGATGTAATTGGATGTATGATGGTACATTAATTTTAAAGTCATTGGATTAATAGTGTGTGTGCAATGATTTTAGTGTAAGCAAAAAAAATTATTGACAATGTACATTGATTTTTGTGTTATAGTAATTCAACCTACTAATATTGGAGAGAAAGAGAGATAAGGTATGATGTTTAGTACAACATCTCGAGCTAAATATTTAAATGGTTTATGTTTCTAACTATCTTTTTCAAATAATCAATATGAAAATATGACAAAACTAACATGGGTGAAAATAAAAATAGTAGAAGAAAATAGTTTGAAATAGATCACAATGAAGACTATTCGTAATTGACTACATTCTTATCATTCACAATTTCTATCATTCAATATTATTACATGGTCACTTTGCATTCAAAATTTTATTTCATCATTAAATTTATTTTACAATATTTATCATCTCAACAAACTAAGCTAACTAATCAAATTTAAAATTAAAATGACTCAATAAATCTCATACATATTTAACATATTTAAAATGGTTATGTTAATATTAGATGTATTTACATATTATTGATAAAATTAAGCATATGTTCCTCATATTATCGATAGATTTTCCTTGGTCACACATGACTGAAACCAGCCTAGATCCATCTTAACTCTGGATCTATCAAAGTGCCAAGAGGGATCAAATCTCTCGAGGTGAAAACCTTTCCTCAAGTTTTTCACTCAAAAAAGAGGTTTTCACCTCGAGAGATTTGATCCCTCTCGGCACTTCATAGATCCGAAGTTAAGATGGATCTAGGGTGGTTTAAAACCACTTTTGATTCATGAGAGTTTCTATATTGCTAATTTGTTGGAAGAAACCTTCCAATGTAAAATAATAATGGTGGATTTAAAGAAAAAAGTAAAAATCAATTTGTCCCTGAGGTCATAGCTAAATTTGGAATTTAGAGTCCTTGTGTAAGAACAACACTTCATTTTATTCTCTCTCCCAACTTTCCCTCTTACCAGTGTTCGTTTCTAATGGTTTCGCAAACCGTATTTCTCCCATAAATATTTAAATATTTATTTTAATCTATATATTCCCTATTTTGGTAAATTCTTTTAATAATAATAAAAAAAATGATAGTTCATTTACTTTACCTGAAAAAAAAATCTATATTCCATTCGCATAGATGCACATATTTCGATATAAAGCACCGACTTTAATTTCCAGAGAAATAATTTTAATCGCACAACAATTCTATATGTGTCACATGACATTTCTCTGGCAACATAGATGAATTTTGCAGATAGTTTCAAACCAACATTGAATTTCGTTTCCAAAGGGGACAAAATATAGCATTATTATAGCTTTGTACAACAATGCTATTATATTAGATATCATTTTTTGGGATTCAACTGTGTTAATTTAGTCATTCATCTAGGACCATTTCCATCATAGGTAGTCATAAATGACTAATTTCTCATGATTTTTTAATATTCCACTTAACCCTCATTGTGTCAGGTGATAATTTAGTCATTGATTTGGGACCATTTCCATGAGAGGTAGTCGTAAATTACTAATATCTCATCATTTTTCAATAGTACACTTAGCACTTATTGTGTTGGGTGATGCTCACAGGGGTGAAGACCATTCACTCCTATGAGCATCACTCGACGTAATGAGTGCTAAGTTGACTATTCAAAAATCATGAGAAATTAGTTAGTTACGACTACCTGTCATGGAAATGGTCATATATGAATGACTAAATTAACGTAGTTGAATCCAAAAAAATGATATCTAATATAATGCACTACGAAAAACCCTCATACTTAAATACAAAGAGTAGAGGGAGCTCTAATTGAATGGTTCATGGGGCACAATATTTGCTAAGGTTTTGAAAATGGGGTAGCAAGCTATGTGGGCTTGATTGTGGGGTAAACTCCACAGTTAAGAGCACTTGAGCCAGAGCATTTTTGGGGTGGGTGACCTCCCGGGAATTCCTAGTTAGTGGGTACAAACCTCGGAAGGGATTATTGACGTTACGTGATTCATTCACTAGTTTCAATCCCAATTCTCAACCCCTGTGAGCATCACCCGATGCAATGAGTGCTAAGTGGACTATTCAAAAATCATGAGAAATTAGTCAGTTATGACTACCTCTAATGGAAATGGTCATAGATGAATGACTAAATTAACGCAGTTGAATCCCAGAAAATGATATCTAATATAATGCACTGGAAAACCCCTTGTACTTAAATGCTATTATATGTTGAGCGGGCTTAATGGTTAATAACATGTGTTTTCTTTAAGAGGTCACATATTTAAAATCATAGAGGTAGAGTATATATGTCTTCGTAGACTTAGCAACTCAAATTTTATTCATCCCAAATTTCTACTAAAACTTACCAACGATTAAAAAATTTAAAACACAGAAAGAGACATACAAAAAACTAAGCCATCCACATTTATTAATAATATATAAGAGTTTGAAGTCATCAATCAAAATCAATGAATTGGTTTAAAAAAACATAAAACAATTATGTGAAAAATAGTAAAACTTTATTAAAAACAAATATTAAATTGATATAGAAAGACTTGTTTGAAGGAATTTAGACAAAATATTTTTAAAAAATTAATTAATATTTAAGTTATTTTGAAAATATAAATTCAAATTTTTATTATATAATTTTTTTTAAGAATAGTACCCAAAAAAAATACATTAATAAAATAAACATCTATATACACAACATCTAGGTTGTAATTTTACATAGAGATAGTTGTTGATGAAGTATGGAGATTTTTATGTTTTAATGGGTTATTAATAAATATTATTTATTTTTCCATGTTTGACATATTTATTTGGTCATCACTTTTTTTTCTCATCTAACTTAGTGAAAATTTTCATATTGATTGATTAAGAAAATATGACCCATTTCTAATTGAACATGAAACTTCACGTTCTGGGCCTGGTCGCAGCAATTCACATAGTCTTGCCAAGGGTCTTTCTCTTCCTTTTTCATTCTTTATTATTAGTGGTTCTCTTTGATTTTCTAGCAAACACATTTGCGCGTAGCACAAAGAAAATATGCATTAATCTTAAGTAAAATTTATTTGCAAGAGTAGAGATGTAGGATGAGGTTGATTGTAGGAGGTGAGTGGCTATACTAACATAAATATATAACAATAAAAAAAACGTATGCAACAATGCTGAAGTAAATGTATACAATGGTGATGTTGTAAAATAAGAGAGATCGAGACTTTAGAGGTAATAAGTTGAGGCAATGAAATTCAAGTCAAGGGTTCCAGTACACTTGAAGTTTATTTGAGATGTAGATACTCCATCTCTTTCTATCACTCTTTAAATTTGAGTACGAAATCTTTTTAAACCTTAAAATTATTGAGACTATACTTAATATTTTAGTTATTTAATTTATAAATAAATAATGTAGAATTTTAGTCCTATAAATTCTATTAAATATTTTAATATATTATTTAAAAAAAATCATGAAATTATAAACTTTGATCATTAAATACTAGATATAAATTTATTTATAAAAGCTAATATATTATTATATAATTTAATTTATAAAAGTTTACAATATTAAAATATCAAGGATGTGAATTGTGACTACATGCATTTTGCCAACTAGATTATATCTACCATTGCAATTTTGTTTTAATATTATGGTAGCTAAATTGCATAAACATGCATTCATATGAATTCTTATCAAATGTAGCCTCTTTCTCCCATTGCAATTTTGTTTTGATATCATAGTAACTAAATTGCATAAGCCTGCATTCATATGAATCCTTATGAAATATAGCCTCATCCTTCAACTTGAATACATTGATTCCACACAAAATGTTTACAAAATGGTAAATGATAATAAGAATCAACCAATTTTGCGATTAAGGGGTTATTTTTATCATATTTTAATAAGAATTTAATAGAAATTCAAATAGAGAAAATTTCATAATGATTTAATTTTTATAAAATTATATTTATTTTTTTAACCATTTTCAAATGGTAAACAATTTAATATATTTTAAAATTACAACCTAAATAAATTTCAGTACAAGATTACATCAACAACCACCCTATAAGATGCCATTATCTGTCATAATTTTTCGAGATGACATGGTGTTATGAAATTGTGAGATAAATAGAAAGGTGGGAAGAGTTGACTGTGGAGGCTCTTTGATTTGGAGAAACCTAAATCTAAGTTTTCCAAAGGATTGTGTGTAAGCACAAACAATGTAGTAGAGATATTTGGGAATTAAAGACTATATCTGCATTCAAAATTCAATATTATTGATAAATATACTCGAAAGTAAGGCAATAACAAAGATCACATTAAATACTTGATCGAACATGCGGAGCCTCACACATTGCAAAGAATGTAGAATGCACATTAAGTAGATGCAATTAAGAATTAAATGTTTCAATTACAATGGTAGGAAACATATTCCAATTATTTACAATTCCACGATGGTGTGGTGGATATGGTATTGAAAACAAAGAAATAACCCCACCTTCTTCAAATTGAGAGAGTTCCTAAATTTCCTTTGTACTCCCGTCCTTTACTCCAAACCAGTATCTTCCAAACAATCCCAACCATGATGATGAATATGCATGATCCTGCAACTAATATATCATATTTAAAATAAAAGCCCAACAATTTCCCATCGAGCTTACATCTTATTATATATAAACACTTCTGACCACTGTGTCTAGCCACTTTTGGGACTGGTTACAATATGTGCTTAACTTTTTTCCTTCAGTCTGTCACCCTTTATACAAACCTTCTGTAATCGTGCTTGACTTACCAAGAAATACCTATTCTTATTAATTCAATGGGGATTAAGAGGCTACAGTCATTTTTCACAGAGTCGAGCTAACAAAACTGGTTGCCCTACAAATGTATGTTGAGAAACAAGAACGCGTGTGTATTGTGTTATGAGCCATAATCATAAGCAACCTGCAGGTATTGAAAAGGCCTATAAATTAGTTGGGCTTTCGAAGAAATGAGTACAAAATGCAATATCATGGGTCCAACATCTAATTGTATTTAATGCTACAATGACTATCCCTTTGTAGAACTAGAAAAAACGTAAAACGTGGATGCCCGAACTGTAGCACATAGACTTGTTTTTTTCATAGTTAAGTTTCAAAAATTTGACATCGCGGTTCTTTTATACAAATTGGTAAATATGCCAAAGTTAAAATTAAAATTACTCGAGGATTTACATCGGAGTCAAGATATTCCAGACGGGAATATGGAATCTTACCAAGGAGAATGTATTTTAAAGATTCTTTTGCGATGTAGTAAAAACCCAGAGTTCGTTCTCCATTGTCGATGCACAAACCAATAATATCAACACATTTTTACGGTGAAATCGAGTGAGCAACTCAATCTCACTTACGAATTTGGTCTACCCTTGTTCTTCCCCTTTGATATCCAGCATGTGGCCGTCATATAGCAATTTTTTTTTTGTACACCTTCAAATTCATTAAATTGAGTTCGATAGTGTCTTTTTCCACATGAATGTTGTTTAATTTTCAACTGAGAATATCAAATGCTTAGAATAAACCCTCTAGCAAATTCAATTATGTATTGGTTTGGAATATACCTTTCCATATCCTCGTAACCTATTGACATCTGTATCGGAGAAATCATCTGTGACCCTCTTTAATTCTTCCGAAAAACCTTCGGGGAAATTTTATATTAAGACTACAACGATCTACGAAAGTTCTTCATACCCATATTGTCCTCTATTTTTGCGGAAATTTCAATGCATGATGAGAATTAATGGAAGTCAAATGAAAATTGAATTAACAACTCTACTGATTGTTGTGATAAGATGGAATTATGGAATCAAGCAGCTATTCAAATCTAGAAAGACTAAGTTTGACCATGGTTGTGTGGCAAATCTCATTCTCCCTTCAAGAGTGATATCATGTGACTTAAAATGACTGAAAATCCCAATAGAGAAACAATTCCTAGCCAATAACAATATGATTTAGGGAAGATGTTACGAATCTTGGGGGGGAAAAACACCCAAATTTCTGTTATTCTCTGCTCTGAGGCCAACACAGTTCTAATACACCCAAAATAAAAAAGCTGTACGTCTGGTCTACCCGTAGACAGTAAGGTTTTCGGGTCTCTCCTAAAGGAAACCTGCATAAAACAAAAAGGAATATGAGTATAGATTAAGGATGGACTAGGGTTTTTCTTAAAAAAAAGTTATTGAGACATAAAACCCTAGTCTTGACATGTCACCCATGAACTATCGTCTTATTTTTCTTTTATTAATCCAATATAATTAACATAAAGGTGGAATAGTGAGATAGTTGGACAAGAGATGTGGGTCGATGCTAAGCCAGCGTTGGCTCTTAATGATGATGATGATTAATATCCACTAACCTAACTACATTTTATCTTTTTCTTTAATCCAATATAATTAACTTAGAGGTGGAATAGTGGGATAGTCAAACAAGGGACATGGGCTAATGCAAGGGACATGGGCTGATGCTAGTCAAGGGTTGACTCTTAATGACAATAATGATTAATATCTACTAAGAGAAATAAGCTTTATGAGGTCATTGTAGTTTTGCTAACTGAACAAGTCGATGAGGTTGGTAATGGGGAGAATGTTTTGGAAATGAGAGTGGATATGAGTAAGGGTCGAAAAATATAAGAGAAAGTGATTTTCATATTCTACTCTATTAGTGTCACAAATGAGGCATATTCTCTAGTCCCAAGGTATCTTGGAAATATACCAATTTCCAATTTCACTCCAGATTTCGTGAGAATTAGTTCTAATCTTTGTAAGATTCATTCTCTTCTTAGCACTAGTGAAGACGGAAAGGTAATTTTGGTTAACAAGTGTGGGATTGATAGCCTCCTTATAATATATCAACTTTATTTTCCCTTCTAGCTCCTTATCACTCCACAACTTATCCCTCCACAACTTATCCTTAAATTTGGAAGTAATTGAATTTTTAATATTATCCTTATTCCCGAAGATGATCTACTCCTTTATCTCCCAATGATCAAGCCACGAATTGGCATCCTTATGCCACACTTACTTCAGAAGGAGGTGGTTGTGACTGGAGTTAGAATTTTTTTTTGGGAGTCTCTTGGCTTCCATATTGTACAACTTCTTCTTATACATCAAATGCAAAAACATAGTCGTGCATTCAATGGGAAAAATGCTAGGCTCGAATAATAGGGTAGGGGGTATTTCCTTTAACCTTGTGGTTGCAAGTAACGAGTTTTTTTTGGATAATTTCAACATTTCTCCAAAAATATCTAGATAAATTGCATCCCCGCGCCTTATACCCATACAAAATAACAGGGGTGATGAGAGACTCGAAGAGAAATGTTTTATACTCCAAACCCAAAGAGGAGTTTTCTTACAATTTTTTTCAAGCTCACAGTAAGCTTTCCAACCCCCTATAATTATTTTCTCAATGTTTCTAGTTGAGTTGATGGTGTATGTCAATACCTAAATATTGGTAATATGAAAAATTTTCTAAGAAATTTCTTATCATAAATGATATTATTATATGCCATATTTATGGATTTAATAGTAATAACTATGAAAAAATTTCTAAGTAATTTCCTGTCATAAACGATATTATTATATGCAATATTTGTGGATTTAATAGTAATAACCTTAGTCTTGTCGCTATTAAGAGTTATACCCATCTTGGCGCAATAGTTGTGGAGGGTTTTAAGTTTCTTATTAAGATTGTTGGAACTCGTGGCAAGAAGAATGATATCATGAACATATAGGAGAAGAGTAATCAGTATACTAACATGCTTGGGTCCTTCACAACCAGTAGCTTCTAATCACTCCTTAAGGTTGTCAACATGAATGTTATTAATTTAAAAATATTATCAAAATTAATTAAATATTATTTAAGATTAATATTTTGTTTATTTAAAATTAATTAATAAATTTAATATTAATTAATTAGTTTAATATTAATTTAATATTATTAATAATAGCTGAATATTATTTAATATTGACATTGTGTTGATTTAATATCAATTTAATATTAATGAATTACATATTTATTAATAATTTGAATTAAGTTGATATTTATTGAATCATTTTAATTATTAATTAAATTAAATTAAAAATTAGGGTTTATAAATCCCTTGGGTTTATAATATTAATTCCCTGGTTTATAATATTAATGGGTTTGTAATATTAATAGCTTGGGTTTATAATTCTTAGGGTTTAGACTAGCACAACCACATTTTCCTATGTGGTTGGTAAATGTGGTATATTAAGCTCATCCACAACCACATTTGTGGTTGATAGGATCATCTACAACCACATTAGTAAATGTGTTATATTAAACTCATCTACAACCACTTTATTAAATCCAAAAACGAAATTGGAGTATAAGATCCCCTTATTTGTGGGACAAGTGACCACCTCAGCCAAGTCTAAGAAGGCATACATACTCTTCTCCCCTCTAATCTTGAACATGTGACCTCTTAAGAGGAAACACATGTTCTTAACCATAAAGCCCACTCAAGTTGTATATGATATATATTTAGAATGAACCTCATATAAAGCCAAGATATTAATAAACCATTGGGATTATTAATATTATAAAGCAAGGAAATTAATACTATAAACCAAGGGATCAATAAACCTAAGGAATTTTAAATATTATAAACTCAAATAATTAATCAACCCAAGAGATTAATATTATAAACCCAAATTATAAAAAACCCAAGGGATTAATACTATAAATAAATGCTTCAGATTAATATTATAATACCAAAATATCAATAATCCCATGGGTCTATTAAACACTAACATTATAAACTCAATGGAATAATATTAAACCTTATGGTTAATATTATAAACACTAGGATTAATATTACAAAGCCAAGAGATTAACATTATAAATCCTTTTGATTAATATTATAAATCTAAAATATTAATAAACCCAAAGGTTTATTAAACCCCAACATTATAAACCTGAGGGAAAAATATTAAACCTTAGGGTTAGTATTAGAAACCGTAAGACTAATATTATAAACCTAAGGGATTGACATTATAAATCCTTGGGATTAATATTAAAACCAAAAATATTAATTAGCCCAAGGCTTTATTGATAGAATAATTCCAAGTGGTTAATAAACCCAAGTCTTTGTTAGTATTATAAACCCAAGAGATTAATCAATTGTAGGGATTATTAATATTATAATGCCAAAAAATTAATATTATAATTCCAAAGGACTAATAAACCCAAGGAATTATGGATATTATCAACTCAAATAATTATGAACATAAGGGGTTAGTATTAAAAACTTAAAGCGTAAAAAACGCCAAGGGATTAGTATTATAAATCCTTGATATTAATATTATAAACCCACAAGATTAATAAACCAAAGGGTTTATTAAACCCTAACATTATAAACCCCATGGAATACTATTGATCTTAGGGTTAGGTATTATAAACCTTAGGATTAATATTATAAATTAAGGGGATTAACATTATAAATCCTTGGGGTCCATGTGGTCTTGGTTAAAGGGTGTTAAGGTCAGTTGTTATAGCACTCATCACAGGTTCAATTCCCTTTGGTTAAAGGGTGATGAGGTGGGCTGTTATAACACTCATCGCAGGTTCAATTCTATCTATATGGACATGTTGAAGCATATGGAGTAAAACAAAAAAAATGTGAGGGTTAGTATTATAAAGAAAACTATTATAAACTGCAGGATTAATATTGTAAACTCAAGGGATTAATATTACAAATCCTTGACATTAATATTATAAACCCAAAATGTTAATTATCCTAAGGGTTTATTGATATTAGAAACTCAAGGGATTATTTATCTCAATCATATCTTAGTATTATAAACCCAAGGGATTAATAAACCATCACGATTATTAATATTCTAACGCTAAGGATAAAAAAAGCTCAAGACATTATTATTATAAATGATTGAAATTAATATTATACACTCAAAATATTAATAAACCAAATGGTTTATTAAACCCTAAATTTATAAGTCCAATGGAATAATATTAACCCTAATATTAGTATTATAAACCCTTGGATTAATATTATAAACTAAAGGGATTAACGTTATAAATATTTGGGACTAATATTATAAACCCATAATATTAGAAAAGGGTCTTGGTTAAATTATGATGAGGTGGGTTGTTATAGCACTCATCACAAGTTCAATTCTTTTCCCCAATCAGGGTGATGTATACCTACGATGGTTGAATATGGTTAACTATTTCCAGCATGAGTGACCAAATACACATCCCTTATTTTTTAATCCGTTAAGTTTATTATTATTTTTATTTTATAATATTATTTTTATTATTGTATATTTATCAATATTGATATCAATATAAATATTAAATCTATATCTTTAATATTTATGCTCAACCACATTTACTAATATAATTATAGATGTGACTATATACCAATAGAAAACTATATCAACCATATTTATTTATGGTTATTTTACTATATTTTATTTAATCATTAACATGATAATGTTTTCATACATTTACATGCTCAAGCATAATTTAAAACACAAAAAGTTTAAAGTGTTGTAATTGTGATTAATTATATGTTTTGTAAACCTAATTTTAATTATCCTATCAAACATTAATTATACAATAGCTTTTACTCATGTGCATTGTTTAAGAACCACAATTTTAATTATCATATAAAACATAAATTATAGAATAGCTTTTAGTTATTTGATAAAGTCTTCCCCGTGACACCATAAAGTTGATGCTAAGCTTTTTAGCCCAACGAAAGCAGACCCAGCTGAATATTCTGACTTTCTACCGATGCTCGTTTCTTTCGGAATAGGATATAATCTCCGCTATGTATACCTACCTTTTCTCCTTGATAATAATAAAAAAAACACTTCACGCGATGAAGAGAAATAATTTCTCGAGGATAAGGTTGAGTTTAATGTCAATCGCCACTTAAATTTGCCTGTTGACGTATGGCGGCGTGCAGCTGAACTCTCTGATATTGTTTCTTTTGGAATAAGATATGATCTCAACTATGTAATAGGTAGTTTTGTTTTACTAATAAATAAATAAATAAGCTATAAAAAATTATGGTATGGTATGGAATCATAGTATTTAGGTAAAATATAATCTATCAGAAAATTAAACAATTATAAATTTATTTTAACGAAAAATTTATTAAATTCCAAAAAATCAAATTTTTTATATATAAATTTGATTTCATTTGATCTTTATATCCTTTATAAATATCATAGAAAATTTTAGGGGTTAATATTGGCAGTTGGGCTAATTTTATTGTTTTTTCAAAAAAATATTCGCTAATTTCTATTTTTTTTATAAAAATGATTTGATTAAATCTTACAATATAAAATTATTTTCCAACACAGTATATATAATATCATTATAAATTTGAATAATTTTACAAATATATCAATAAACATTTTATATTTTGCATATTAGGGACTAGTGAGATTCACCAATTTTTTAAACTTCAATATAATTTTCCATCCTTAAAATTTTCCCAATTAAATACATACCTAAAATAAATCTATACGGTTTAATAAATCTATTTTAACAAAGCCACAAATTCATAGCCACCCTGTATTTTTAAAGACGAAATGGACACACCAGCTTACTTTTTCAACATCTGCTCACTTTAATTATTAGATTGCAATCAATAAATCGATGTGCAGTCGGCTTGCTACTTGCAATAATTGTGGCAATCTCACCATTTAGAAATGGGCATATTATCTATTAAAAGAAATTCAATGCTGGATGGCCGCAGTATTCATTATAAACAACGTTCTAATGGTTAAAAAAGAAAGTTACAATGACTGACCCATTTTAACTGTTAAGAAACATCTAAAAAAATCACATTAAGGTCCGGCACACAATATCTCATAGATGAAATATTAATAAAATATTACGATAAGGTCCTGCACACAATATAGGTGGACTAAAATAGTCATACTTTTAGTACCCATTTATCCAGTACCTTACCTGAGCAAATTGCTTTGTAACACTCAAAGTTGAATCAAACTTTGATTAATAACGAATTGGTTCATTCCCTCAATAATATTCTTTGAAAGTAAGCCAAGGAATTATATGACCCTTTGAAAGTAGGCCCGGGAATTACGTGATTGATTGAAACTATGACATGAAATATGACAATTTCCCACTCAAACATGATTTTGATGCAAAATTGGGAAAAATGAATAATTTATTTTATTTAAATTGTTTTATATATTTAAAATAAAATGATGTAATATTTTACAAAATAAACATATTTTATTTTATTTAAATACAATCTATCAATATTTTTGGAATGATATCATTAATTGTAAATTTTCATTGTAATAATTATTTATAAGTAATAAAAAATATTAACAAATATAATACTTTTACGTAGAATAATTTGGTGAGAGTTTACAAAAATTTATACTTTGTTTTTGTTTTCTCTTGTCATTATGTCAATTTGAGAATTAATTTGGTAAACTTTCTCAATTTGTGGTATGTTAGTTTGTATTTAATTCTGATTGTAATTATAAATTTGCATTGATTTGTACTTAATGTTAATATATATATATATATATTTTTATTAATTATATTTATATATCTTAATTTTATATTATTAGTATTTTTCAAAGTACAATTACAGCAATAGATTTTCTTGATTAACTTTGATTGTTTAAAATTTTGTTTTAAAAATTTGAGTGTCTTATTTCATTTTTTTAACATGCTATTAATTTTCGTTAGAATCATGGTTAGCACTTTGTGATCAAAATAAAATAAATCAATAATTCAAACTATTTTTTATTAATTAACTCTTTGTATTTTCTAATTATAAATGAAAAATTAAATTTCATAATATTGATGTAATTTTAATTAGTCTTTACAATGCAAAAATAACCAGTACCTCAAAACCTGTAACATTCATACACATAACATAACATAAAATAAAAATAAAAAAATACCAAAACCATATCGTGGAATTCAATTTACCTTTAACACAGTCCTGTCTTACCTATTTAAAGATGTTAGTTCGTTTTCAATTATGCACAGAGGTAACTTTATCCAGCATTCTAGTCCACCAATTTCTTTTTTTTAAAATAAATCACTACCATTAGCTTATAATTCGAATGGTTACGTAAAAAAAAAATGGACCGGCCCCTTAAACGTCCATCAGGTTTCCTTGGATCATGAGGCATTACCCACTCGCATCAGGCGAGGCTTATTTCCTCTGCCATAGGCCCATAAATGCACCAAGGCAGGAAATGCCACGGTTCAATGATCTATAACTTTAATCTAACCACCGGCATTTCCTGCCTAGGCGCATTTATGGGCCTATGGCAGAGGAAATAAGCTTCGCCCTCGCATCAGATATGATTCTAACTCTTTGTACTGGAACATAAATGAAAGCACAGGTTTGGTTTAATGAGTTTGTCAGCAAATGACGTAGTACTGTACATAAGATATTGATATTAATTTTTTTCTCCAAACTGTCGAACTTCTTCCGAGAAATAGTTGACGTAGTACTTGTACATAAGATATTGATATTAATTTTTTTCTCCCAGCTGTCGAACTTCTTGCCGCGGAATAGTTGTATTTGAGGCAACAGCTGTAATGTATGACCGTAGATTAATCTCACATACCATCCAACGGTGATTAAGACTTGGGGTTTGCCTTCGGGTTATTGACTACCCTAGTAACAACTTAATTTTCATTTTTCTGGCATGCCTATTGTGCTCCGCGGGGTTTCTGTTCCATTGCCACCTCCAAACTCGGTGTGCCATGGTCGACTAGATTCCCTTCTGTCGATGAGTTATCTGTGCTATCTGGATTGCATCTACAACAGTTTATAACTACCGTAAACACACTGGTTTTTTTTTTTTTAAGAATTTTTCTTTATGACTAAAAATAGATTCATTCCCTTCTTCCCTTTCCTATTTTCTCACGATGTTAGCATTTTCTTTTACAAGATGTTTCCAGATTTCTTCCTTGCAACAAATTTCCGCCATCCCAGTGACAATGAAGGTAGGAATTTTTCCCATAAAATGAATTTAATGAATTTGATCTATATAAGGTCCTCGGCTCTTAATGAACTAATGTTTTATTTACTCTTTGCCTTCACAGATTATGGCATGACACTCAGGAAATTTGCTTTGCAAGTAAACCTTCTTAGCTACTTACAGTTATTCGTTTAATCTATAAGTTTAACACTTTTTTGGGTATTCATAGATTTCCTGCGTTGATTTCCTAACAATCTTTTCCCTTTTGCTACAGGTAGATTCGACGTACCCGGAAGCAGTTGAGTTTAACTTTACCAAGTTTTCCTTTTATCCAGGCCTTGATGTGACCCTGATTGGATGTTTTCTCCTTAAACAGGTATCTATCATTTTATGGGTTGAGTCGCAAGCTCACGGCATGCTTTGCCCAACAGTTTCCTAAAAACTTCTCTAGTTTCTATCATAAGCAAGTTTTCACATTATGTAATAAATTTTGCAGTCCTTAAAAAAAATATCGTTACCTGGGTATATTCTGAATTTTATATACTGTGGAAAAACAATGGATACAGTTCATTATTGTAGGGGCTTACTATCCGTGGTTTATAATACTAATATCGTTGTTTTTAAGTACAGTTCTAAGTCCTTTACGATTTCGGAGAAAATAATCGCGTTAAGTTGTAGTTTACAAGCGTGTATATATATATATATATATATATATATATACATTTCTTTGTCTGATATTTCTATCAACGCAATTATTGTTTAATTTCAAGGTTCCTCCAATATATATTTTGTTACAAGAAGGATGAAGCAATCTTTTCTTTCCTCTTGAAATTTTCTACTTAAAAAAAAACCCAAAATACTCATTGCTTATAGTGTTTCCTGATATATATATATATATATATTCACCACTCCTCATATGTGCTAAATAAATGAAGTCTTAAGTTTTTTCATTTAATACTCTTCTTCCATTACTGTCAATTATTAGTTTAGCTGTCATAACACCGATGATACTAGTAACTCTGTTCTTTAAGAGCAAATTTGTTATAACTCCTCAAGATGAAATTTTTACATTTCAAATTCTAGTACATGCCATACATTATTATTGTAAAATAGTCTATACCGAAGATAGATAAAAACATATTTCCAGACCATTTCTGTTCAGGAATGCAGACAACCAACTCAAACCTTCTCTGAGGATTTTGAGTTAACAACCCTCAGATTAGCTAATAGAATACAATACTATGTCTTTTGTTTACCTGCTTGTAAATGTTAGGAACACAAATTAAATCTTTCTACTTCGATAACACAATTTAAAGATTTTTCAATTTAGATTTAGATTTCTAAAATCCACATACAACAATACTTATATGCTTCCTCTTTGTTACTTTTTCCTTGACTAGCATTATTTTCCGCCCTTCCACGAGTGAGGCTATTACGTCCTCCAACTCTCCTCCATGCTCCAAGCCTGAGCCCTATTGATAACATAATTTTTGGAAGAGACCTCAAGACAATCCTATCCACTCTCCAATTGAGGTAACAACAAAAAATCAGATTATTCCACTAGTTGTACAAGTCCACGAAATTTTCCTCCATTATTTCCTTTCTTCTTAGTTACCGAACGGAACCCCCAAACCTCCTTGGGATTGAACTTTTATCCTCAGAGGTTGAACAACTGTTTGAACTGAATTATGTTCAACCAACCCTCAAATCTTGAAATTAATTTTACCATTAGTATTTTACTTATGGAACCAATTCCATATCAATCTTTTCATTAACACAAAATTTAAATTTCTGTTTTAAAATATTTGTTTTCCAAAAATAATAACAACAAATGTTTAAAAGTCTTAACAATGAAATAAAAAATAGTTAAAGTTTAAACCAGTGGTTACAACTTCCCCTCCTGGAAGTGAACACCATCCCTGGTGTTCTCATTCTACTGCAGCAAACAGTTCAGGATAAGTTTCTCTAACAAAACCTTCATCCTCCTAGGTGGCTTCATCTGGGCCAAAGTTCTTCCATTGCATTTTAACCTAGGCGATGGCTCGTCTCCAGAGAATGATTTCCCTCTGATCAATTATACTGTGAGGTTCTACCAGAAACTCTCCGTTCGGTTCAACCTACATACATACAAGAAGCTTGAATTAGTTTCCACATAACTTTTTACATCAATAATTAATCTAGTACTCATATACTACCTGAATATTCTTCGAGTGAATTATGTGCTTTGGATCGTGAATGTATCATTTTAATAACGATATATGAAAGACATAGTGCACACGTATATGACCAGGCGAAGCCAGTATATAAGCCACTAGTCCCACCCTCTCCAATATTTGGAAGGGGCCACAAAACCTGGTAGCCAACTTGGCACAAGATGCCCATCTCAAAGTGCTTTTCTTTGACTTGATTCTTACGTACACATGTTCCCCTACTTCAAATTCACGATATGTTATTTTCTTATCTGCATACATTTTCTGCCTATCTTGGGCTGCCTTTAAATTTTGTCAAATTTTCCTTACTTCTGTCTCCATTTCAGCTAGCATGTCTGGTCCAAGCATTAACTTGTTTTCTGGACTACTCCAGTTAATAAGAGTTCTATATTGTCACCCATATAAGGCTTCAAACGGACTCATATTGAGAAACTCCTGACAGTCGTTATTGTATGAAAACTCCACTAAATGTAAATACTCTTCCCATCTAGTTGGTTGTTACATTACATACATACGTAACATATCCTCAAAAATTTAATTTACTCACTTTGTCTGTCTATCCGTCTGCGGATGGTAGGCAGTATTGAAGTTAATTTGAGTCCCCAGACCCGTGAACAATGTTTTCCAGAAAGCTAATGTAAACTTTACATCTCTGTTGGATATGATAGTATTTCGAATGCCATGCAATCTAAATATCTCTCGCATGAATATATCTGCTATTTTGACCGTCTTATAAGTGGATTGCACTGGTATAAAGTGTGTTGATTTGCTTAACCTATCCACCACTACCATTATAGAGTCATTATAATTTTTTGATCTTGGTAGTCCAGTGATAAAATCCAACCATATCACTTACCATTTCCACTTAGGTACGAGTATAGGCTGCATCAGCTCTGCTAGATGCTGGTGCTCCACTTTCACCTGTTGGCACTCTAAACACTTGTTTAGATATTCCACTATATCCTTTCTCATACTTGGCTAGAAATAGTTCTTCCTTATTGATGTTAAGATGTTCTAATAACCAGGATGTCTGGAATAGTTACTTCGATGATATTCATGCAAAATTAGTGCCTTCAGCTCCATTCTGTTTGGGATTAAAATTATCTTTTTGAAAATCAACAACCCATCCTTATTAATTTCATAATCTGCCTATTTTCCTTGGTCCTAGAACTCCTTTTCTTGCTGCCACATAAATTTATATTCAGGATCCTTATCTGCTTCTTCTTTTATTTGCTCCAGAAATCTGCATTCAACCTGATTATAGTACAACTCATAAACACCATTTAATTTCCTACTTAATGCATCAGCTACTCTATTCTCTTTACCTTTTACATGTTTCATGTCAATATCAAATTCACTCAGGAAGGCGTTCGACCTCGCCTGATGAGATTTGAGATCAACTTGCTTAAAGTAACTGGTTAAACTGTTGTGATAAGTTTTAAGCACAAATATTTCCCCTAGCAAATAGTGTCTCCATACTCGGAGTGTGTGCACCACTGCTATTAACTCCAACTCATAAGTTGAGTATCATTGTTCATGCTCCTTTAATTTTCGTGACTCATAAGAAACCATTTTTCCCTCTTAAGACAAAATTTCCCCAACTCCTTCTTTGCATGCATCAGTGCAAACATAAAACTCCTTATTAGGATCAACTACCCTTAACAGGGGAGCTGTAATTAATAATTTTTTTAGTTTCTCAAAATTATCTTGGCATTCCTTTTTCCATTTAAATATTTTTCCTTTATTTTGTAATGAAGTGATTGGGAAAGAAATTTTTTGAGAAACCTTCAATAAACCGCCTGTAATATCCAGCTAATCCCATAAAGGATGGGATATTTGCCACATTTTGCGGTACTTTCCACTCCATAATCGTTCTGATTTTTTTCAGGGTCCACTGAAATACCTTCAATAGAAATTACGTGTCCAAGATACTAGATTTCTTCTTTGAAGAAATCACACTTGCTAAACTTGGCATACAACTGATGCTTCCTTAGTAATTCCAACACTTTCCACAGGTGTTCCTTATGTTCTTCTTCATTCTTAGAATAAAATAAAATGTCATCAATAAAATTAACATAAGATTATCAAGATAGAGATGAAATACACTATGAATTAACCTCATAAAGGTTTTTGGTGCATTAGTCACTCCAAAAGGTAACACCACGAACTCATAGTGTCCATACCTGGTACAAAAAGCAGTTTTGTATATATCTTCGTCTTTTATCCGGATCTGATGATATCTTGACCTTAGATCTATCTTCAAAAACACAGTCGCTCATTCCACTTGATCAAACAGATCATTAATTCACGATAAAGGATATCATTTTTTCACAGTCAATTTATTTAACTGGCGATAATCCATGCACATTCGCATGGTTCCATATTTCTTCTTCACAAATAACACAGGTTCTCCCCAAGGAGACACACTTGGTTGGATGTAGAATTTATCTAATAATTCCTGTAACTGCATTTTTAACTCAGTTAAATCATGTACACTCATTCTATAAGGTTCCCTTGAAATTGGTGACGCTCCAGGTACCAATTCAATGGTGAAATCTATATCCCTTCTAGGTGGTATGCCTAGTATTTCATCTGGAAATACATCCACAAACTCTTGTGCTATCGATATATCTTCCAACATGGGAGCCTTCTCTTTAGAATTGGTAAAGCCCACTTGTATGGCATACAGATGGCATCCCTTCCTCATGCATTTATCCATTTGAGAGACTATGATTGGATGCAGCTGTATCGGTTTCTTTATTCCCTGAATTTCCTGGCGGGTTCCATCTTGCATTCTGTAGTAGATAATAATTTCTTTGCAGTCTATCAATGTCTAGTGCTTTTCTAACCAGTCCATGCCAAGCAGTACATCATAAGAACCTAGAGGTAATATGTTCAGATCCACAGTTAGCTGTTGTTCACTAATTTTTAGTGCACAGTTCTAAATCTTGGCACTAACTTTCCTCTTTGCTCCAGTGGCTAACTGCACCAACCACGGTTTCATGAATTCCTGACTCTGTAGCTTACAAATTTATACTATTTTAGGATTTACATAGCTTAAAATTTATCCTGGCTCTACTAAATAGAAGCAGGTTGAGATAGAAATCTACCTTCCAGTTCAATCATTGGCAGCTAGTAGTCGGCTTGCCAGTCCTATAATGCTGCATTGTTTTTGGCAACATCATCCATTGTTGAAGCTTCCTGCAAATTGGTAATTTCCTCACTTCTTCCTTGCTGCAAACAATTTCGATACTAGTGTGCCTCACCACACACCCAACACTGCAGAGGTGGCTTCTGATTCTAGTTTTGTTAAGGTTTGCTAGAGGCTTCTATGGGTTTATCTTTTGCAGGACACCTTGTCCTTTTGGTGATTTCTTACAAATTGTTTGCTAATTAAGCTTCTAGCAGCACCTTTAAGATTGTTGGTTCTGTTTCTTCTAAAAGTAGAACTGCTCTTATGCTCCTTCCTTACTTGCCAGCTTTTTTCTTGTTCATCGTTTGCTTTAGTTTGCTAGTAACACATTCTCACTTTTCTTATTGCCTCATCAATAGTTTTAGGATTAACAAACTCAATACGTTCCTTCATATGAGTAGGTAAACTACTTATAAACCTCTGCACTTTAGCTTTTTCATCCTTTAAATAGGGGACATAACGTAGTAAGGAAGTAAACTTAGTGATGTACTCATCCATTGCCATTTTCCCTAACTTCAAATCATGAAATTCTCTAGAGTTTTCATCATAAAAATGTCCTGCTAAGTATTTATCTTTAAAATACTATTGGAATGTATCCCAAGTTACATCCTAGTCATCTATGCTACCGACGTTTTTCACTTCCTCCCACTATAAGGTGGCTTTCTCCCTTAGCTGATAGATAGCCAATCTGGCCTTAAGATTATTGTTATATTCATATACTTGAAAATACTTGTTCATGCTGATCAGCCATACCTTAGCCACTTCCTCCTCTACTCCATCAGAAGTAGGAGGCTTTATTTTCCGAAATTCACCTTGCAGCTCTACTTTTTGTTTTTTTACTTCTTTCTGTTCTGACACATTATCTAATTCAGCTTCATTATAGTTCTTATTTCTATTACTACATTGAGACTGATTTCTTTCCATTCTAGAATCTTCCTGATCCCTTGTTTTTTTGTTCCTTTCTTTCCTGAAATTCTCTATCAGTACTTGGCTTCTCATTTTCTTTATTTTGTTTGTCAGATAGAATTTTTAATATCCTCTTTTGTTCTTGAACTAAGCGTGCATTATCCTCTCGTACCCTCACCATTTCCTCTTCTAAATTTTGCACAGTGTTTAAGAGGATGCTGGTTCGGTGTTGGTGTTCTTCCAACAACCTACTAGTTTGTTGGTGTTGCTCCAACACCAGTTGTACCCACATTTCAGGGCTCATTTCCTACCGAGGTTGTGTTTCTCCAACATTCGGAGGTGGCTGATGTGTTGATGCCCTCCCAATAGTATTCTAATAGCTCTTTCTCTATGCATCAGTAATACACAACTTAAACATTAGTTGACCCAAAAGGTCCCAGTGTCACAACGCTACTCTAATACCACTTGTAACTTTCATAACCATAGCATAAATTTTTTTTACCAAAACCATATCGTGGCATTCAATTTACCTTTAACATAGTCCTGTCTTACCTATGTAAAGATGTTAGTTCGTTTTCAATTATGCACAAACGTAACTTTATCCAGCATTCTAGTCCAATTTTTTTTTTCTTTTTTTTTAAATAAATCACCACCATTAGCTTATAATTCGAATGTTACTTAAAAAAATGGACCGGCCCCTTAAAATATTCATCCATCAGGTTTCCTCAGTTCACGAGGCATTACCCACTCGCACCAGATATGATTCTAACTCTTTGTACTCGAACTTAAATGAAAACACAAGTTTGGTTTAATGAGCCTGTTAGCAAGCAACGTAGTACTTGTACATAAAATACTGATATAATTTTTTTTCTTCCAACTGTCGAACTTATTCCCATGGAATAATTTTTTTTGAAGCAAAAGCTGTAATGTATCGTGACTGTAGATTAATCTCACCTACCATCCAACATTGATTAAGGCTTAGCGTTTGCCTTTGGGTTATTGACTACTCCAATAACCGCTTAATTTTCATTTTTCTGGCATGCCCTATTGCGCTCTACAGGGGTTCTCTTCCATTGCCGCCTCCAAACTCAGTGTGCCATGGTCAACTGGATTCCCTTCTGTCGATGAGTTATCTGTGCTATCCGGATTGCATCTATAGCAGTTTATAACTACATTAAACACATTTTTTTTTTGTGTTGTTTTTTTTGAAAGAATTTTTCTTTATGACTAAACACAGATTCACTCCCTTCTTCCCTTTCCTATTTTCTCATGATGTTAGCATTTCCTTTTACAATATATTTCCAAATTTCTTTCTTGTAGCAAATTTCCGCCATCCCAGTGATAATGAAGGTAGGACTTTTTCCCATATAATGAATTTAATGAATTTTATCTATGTAAGGTCCTCGGCTCTTAACGAACTAATGTTTCATTTACTCTTTGCCTTCACCGATTATGGCATCACACTCAAGAAATTCTCTTTACAGCTAAACCTTCCTAGCTACCTACAGTTATTCACTTAATTTATAATTTTAACACCTTTTTGGGTATTCGTAGATTTCCTACCTTGATTTCCTAACAATCTTTTCCCTCTTGCTACAGGTATATTCGAAGTACCCCGAAGTAGTTGAGTTTAACCTTACCAAGTTTTCCTTTTGTCCAGGCTTCTATGTATCCCTGATTGGATGTTTTCTCCTTAAACATGTAGCTATCATTTTATGGATTGAGTCACAAGCTCACGACATGCTTTGCCCAATAGTTTCCTAAAAACTTCTCTAGTTTCTTTCATAAACAAGTTTTCACATTATGTGATAACTTTTGCAGTCCTTAAAAAAAATATCATTACCTGGGTATATTACAGGTTTTATATACTCTGGAAAAATAATGGATACAATTCATTATTGTATGGGCTTACTATCTGTGGTTTATAATAGTACTATCATTTTTCTTAAGTATAGTTCTAAGTCCTCTACGATGTCAGAGAAAAGAATCACATTAATTTGTAGTTTATAAGCGTATATATATATATATATATATATATATATATATATATATATATATATATATATATATATATATATATTTATTTATTTATTTATTTTTATGATATTTCTGTCAACGCAATTCTTGTTTAATTTCAAGGTTCCTCCAATATATACTTTGTAAAAAAAATGATGAAACAATCTTCTCTTTCCTCTATTGAAATTTTCTAGTTAAAAATAAACAGAATACTCATTGCTTAAAGTGTTTCATGATATACATACTTACATACATACATACATACATACATACATACATACATACATACATATATATATATATATATATATATATATATATATATATATATATATATTCAGCACTCCTCACATGTGCTAAATAATTTCCTTTTCTGCGTAGTTTCCGAAATAAAGGCTTAAGTTTTTTCATTTAATACTCTTCTTCCATTACTGTCGATTATCAGTTTATCTATCATAACACTGATGATACTAGTAACTTTGTTCTTTAAGAGAAAATTTGTTATAACTCTTCAAGATGAAATTTTTACAGTTCAAATTCTAGCACATGCCATACATTATTATTGTAAAATTTCTATTTTCTTTATGTTTGTAAATTTCATACTACTGCTACAGTTCTAAATAGTCTATACATAAGATAGATAAAAAAATATGTCTGGACCATTTCTATCCATGTAATATGACAAGAACGAGGGCAACCAACTCGAACCTTCTTTGAGGATTTTGAGTTAACAACCCTCAGATTAACTAATAGAATACAATACCATGTGTTTTTTTTACCTGCTTGTAAATGTTAGGAACTTAAAAAAAAATACTTAAATATTTCTACTTCGATAACAAAGATTTGAAAGATTTTTCTACTTAGATTCAGATTTTGAAAATCCATATACAACAATACTTATCTTCTTCCTCTTTGTTAATTTTTTCTTGACTGATATTATTTTCCATGCTTCCACAAGTGAGGCTATTACGTCCTCCAACTATCCGCCGTGCTCCAAGCCTGAGCCCTATTGATAAAAAAAATTTTGGAAGAGACCTCGGGACAATTCGGTCCAGTCTCCAATTCCAGTAACAACAGAAAATTGGATTATTCCACTGGTTGTACCAGTCCAAGAAATTTTCCTTGAATATTTCCTTTCTCCTCAGTTACCGAGCAGAACCCCCAAACCTCCCTAGGATTGAACTTTTATCCTCAGAGGTTAGGCAACTGTTTGAACTTAATTCTATTCAACCAACCCTTAGATCTTGAAATTACTTTTACCATCAATCTTTTACTTGTGGAAACAATTCCATAATTAATCTTTTCATTAACACAAAATTTAAATTTCTATTTTAAAATATTTGTTTTCCAAAAATAATAACAGCAAATGTTTAAAAGTCTTAACAATGAATTAACCAATAGTTAAAGATTGAACTAGTGGTTACAAAACCTCACTAACTAAAAGGACCCTCTTACATGAATATACTTCAGTGGAAAAATAAAGCTGCTACACCACTGGCAGCAGCTGAAAATGCCCCCAAACCTTATATAGTTGAGCAAACAAATTTCATTCCATAAGTGAACATAGAGATTCCAGAAGTGAACATAGAGATTCCAGAAATAGACAAACATCGAACTTCATTTGAATCTTAGGTTATAATCTGCAGATTTACAGCTTCTAGTCCAAACCAATGGAGCTCTTCCATTGTATATTCACAAACTGGACTATTGACTGTGAAATACTCCTTTGATCAAAGGGGTTTTTCATCGTTAAGTTCTGTAACTTGGAAGAAAGAGCTATCATCCTTAGGGAGGGACTATGGTTCTCAGGATCCACTGGGATTTCGATGCAAACACCATGGAATTTGGGGTCTGGCTTTACAACCCGCCCCTTCATTTTTGGCATAAAAGTGTAATTTTTTGCATTGGGAACATAATTGGGAGATATATCAAAATAGACACACATTTCTTGGAGGAGAGAATCTACAAGTTTTCTAGCATATGTGTGGAAGTTGACCTTAGTAAAGGGCTTCCATAATGCATACAAATGAAACACAAAAAACATACACGCACACAACATATTGATTTGAAAATACTACATTCATGTGCCGAATATGCAGAAATACTGGTCATTTGCAAAACTCATGTTCGGAAGAAAAAAGAGATAATAGAAAAAGGAAGAAGTCAGGGAAAACTCCCAAAGGGTGTCAATTTCCCTTAGACGAACCAGAACAAGAGGCAAAAGAGGAAGAGGATGTCCCTGATCCAAATGAACATCATTAGAAAACCACCGAAACAGAGTCAAAAGAATAGGAGATGCAAGATCCTTTTGAAATTACCCCCACGGTACAGTTGGAAAAGGACCTTGAGGAACCATACTTGGCAGGGAAGAAAATACATCACATCTCAGACAATTCGAATTCAAATAAGGACAATGGAGTTAACACTAAAGATAATCAACTCGCCCTTATCTCGACCATGCCAACACTAGTCAAAAAGAAGAAAGGGAAGAAAACATAATTATTTCTCTCCCCATGTATTATTTTACTTGCGACCTCATAGTTTGTCTTGCATGACATTTACAAGGACATGTGACATGTAATTTTGTTTTAATATAAAATTACAATTTTTTCCTTGGAGAAAAAAAAATTAAATATTACTTTTGATTAAAGTTAAATTAGAGAATATATACTAAGAAATGTAATTATAAACAAATAACATAATGGCTATATAACCTTAATACATTTTTAATGTAAATTATGATTATATGAAATTGTATAATAATAAATTTTAAGAATCATAAAAAATTATCATTAATGTAAATAACTAATTGTAAATACCAACATAATATAACTTTAGTAAAGGAGAAAAACCTGACAATTTTTCAATTTTAATGAGATCATAGCTGACATCTTGTAATCAACATAAAACAAATCAATACTTCAAACTAATTTATTGACTAATTATAAATATGAATATAACATAACTTTAATATGATTGTTTTAAGTTAATATATTTTATTATTTAGTGTGACAACTTCATTTAAATTAACTAGTGTTAACTATTTAAAGACAATTCGTTTAATTCTTTTTTTATCTGGCAAGAAAAACTTAAATCATTACAGTTGATAAAAAAAATTATTCAATTTGCTGATTTATTAATTAGGAGAAATTAATTAATGAAAAGAAAATATTTTTAAGTTGTTGGTAAAATGTTTCCAAGAATAGGAGGTGGTTGGGGACAGCTGGAATACAGTTACCTACTTCTTTGGGGATAAAACTGAATCCCAAGGGAGGAGTAGTGGTTCTGTACAATTTTCTTTGGTAAAGGAGAGTATTTTCTAGAGCTGGTTATGATCAGTTGAAAATAACTCAAGGAAAACCTTTTAAAACTAGAATTTCTGAGTTTGACTGGATTGGCCATCCAGAGGTCATAGCAGAAAGATAAATATTTCTGCTGTTGACCCATGGCACCATCCAAATTCTGGAGCTAGGGGGCAAGTGGAGGATGTAATAGACTCCCTTGATGGTTGGGAGGACCGCAGCTTGAAACTACTTAATCCAGATAACTATTACTGTGAAATTTTAAGCAGGTTACTCATAAGTTGGAAAGATTGTTCTACAATATTACCGTTGTGTAGATACTGTTCTAATTTGAAAACTAGTAAATATGTGTATATTGTTTACAAATGTTTGAGACAGGAAATGAAGTTGTAGACAACTTGCTCTCTCAATTATTGAGATAGAACAGTAGTAATTATTGGTAACACTACCTCGTTTTCTTTCTTTACTATCATGATATGATAGAGTTACGGTCTAAATCTCTATATGTTGTGTGAAAGAAAAGAAATAACTGATAACTATGATTACGAACAATGTATAACAGAGGTAGCATTGCAAGTAGTACTATAGAAATAGAATGTGTCCTATAAACATTTTATAAGTAATGAACAGTAGGCATATATTATTTTCCTATTACTGTGGAATACACAGATGTAAACAAATATTTATAGATATGGTACCATCAAGAAAAACGCATATGAAACTCTGCATGTATATGCCAAAAACTAACCAGAACCAGGGGATTAGAGCCCACGGACTGTCAACCCTAGTTCTGGGTATAAACCCAAAATAGAGGTATATCGTTCGTGGCTAATAACCCCAATATAAATGCGGGCGTTATCATTTGGCGGTCCCGACACCACAGGGGGAAAGCTATTAATTGTTCAAGGAGAAATAAAGTATTAAAAAAGAAAAACTCAGTAAATCGAGCAACTGAAAGAATGTTGGGTCTCAATACCAGTAAAACTTGACAAACTGATTCTTATTGACAAAAAAGAAACTGATAAGAACAAATGTTAAGTGTAATCCTGTTGATTCAAGCATCATATATTTTCTCATTAATAAAAGACGAAAAACCCAGAATTTCCTCTGGTAGCTTCAAGAGTATTTACATGCAAATAAAACTATGAAGAGATCTGGGCAAGAGAGCCCCTTTTAAACTTAAAAGGTGTATATTGAAATCATTACGAAAATAACAATCAGACCAATTCCTTTCAAAGTAATAGTCTATAGTAGAACATTACAAATGAACATGGTAAAGCATAGTTCAATTTATATACATCCATGTCATGCTTCAGAGTTAAAATGCACTCTGAACTCCATTAAAACTCGGGATTAAACCCTAAACAAAATATTTATACAAAATTACTAAAATATTGTTTGAAAACCTAGCTTGGTGTTTTGAACCCTCATCTCTGAAATTACTCAATGATAAAGAACAGGTCGAGTACTATAAGCTAGAACTGTAACAACACTTTGAAAACCTATGATTTTGGCCTTCCTACGAAGAATGTTAGGGTACCTGAGAAATGGAAGGGTGAAGATGTCAGCTGGGGCTGAGGCTACCATTTCGTGAATCCTGAAAGCAAGCTACTGCTTGAAGGATGGTGGGTTAGAACCACAAACCTGCATCCAAACAACCAGTGACGAGATGTTAACAATTTCATGTAGAGAAAACCATAGATATGCTAAAGAAATTAAACCCCATCAATTTCTGGAGCGTTTGTTACCTGAAGAGGGTAGATACCTCCATTGGGGCCGCTCTGCAAGAGTCACAAACCTTAGAAGTTAAATCATTAAACTCAAAAATGAATGGTCAGTTAAGTTAAACTCAGCAAGAAATAAACGGGAAAGTTATATTATACCTTTGAATTTGCAAATCATCTCCTCCTCCTTGAATCTGTCATAATTGGCTCAGTGTTGTAGCATTATCATCTCTGTAGAGTTATTCAACATAGAATATACTCAGCTAGAAGGGCCGGCGGGTAGTTTTGCTATAGAAAACAAATTTGAGGGTAAATTAATAGAGTAGGAAAGCCAAACAATGGAGAAAAAATGTAAGGTGAAGGCATACCTTTAAGGGTTTGAGGTGGGGCTTGCAAGGAAGGAGCTGAGCTATGGAAACTGCCGAAAAATTCATAGGAACAAACCCTTCACTCTTCGTTAACCGCAGAGACTACTAGAGTGTTTTCCCTCGAAAATCATATGGAATCCAATGTTTTGAATAGCTGTATCAAGGAGATTAAACCACGGTATTGTTGAGCATTAAATGGAGTTGGCAAATCTCCACAAGGTGCATTAAGGATGCTGAGTGGAGTGCAAAAATTATCTCCATAGTAATTATCACAAATCTCCATATCAGAACGGATAGGTAATCAACATGCGAATTTAATATTGTTGGTATTGAATTAAAATATCATAATATCTGACATTTTTTAAAAACTCCAAGTTATGACAGATGGTGTATATGCATAGGGATTTGACAGGCTATGTATATGTATAGTGTCTAGCGAAAACTATTATATAATGTGAATATTACAATAACCCTAGGTTTTCACAAATTGACCCACAAGGACTTCATAGTAATTATAACTATGATTCAGTGATATTATAACAACAATAATTGTGAATCGAATGTCACACGGTGATATGATAAGGGTAATGTAATATTGTAAATGATTTTTATAATGAATAGTATTATGGTAAGTAATAATTTTTTTTTACGGTAATAATTTTTGGAATGATTGTGACAAGTGGTATTAGAGCCGGTTGCTACACTGGGATCCTAAAGGTCTACTAACAGTGAATTTGTGTATGTGATTAGTGCATAGAGAGAAAGAAAAATAACATGTGATAATGAGAGGAACGATAGCATCACATTCGTAGCGAAAAGAAACTCAAGCACCAACAATCATGAATCCGGAAATGTGGGTTCAATTAAGTGTAGAACCGCATCAAAAGACCAGTCAGTTACTTGAGGAACAACAACATCAAACTGGTTTTTTGTTGAACACAATGCAACAATTACAGGAGGAAATGTTAAGAATCAGAAAGGATAATGAGCGATTGTTGCAAGATCAAGAGAAAATTTTAAAGAGTTTATTGGACAAACAAAATCAGGAGATGGGACATCCCAGTGCAGAAAAATAATTATCAGCAGAACAAGAAGATCAGCAAACTAGAAACAAAACTAGAGGTAGAGCTGAAAATATTCCCTCCTAGAAAAGCAAAAACAAGAATTATAATGAGGCGGAGTCGAGCAATTTTTCTGACCAGCAAGACAATAAGAGACAGAAAGTGAAATTGCAGGGGGAGTTTCGCAAAATTAGACCACCAAATTTTGATGGTGAGGTCGAGGAGGTGGCTGAAGCCTAGTTAATTAATATAAATAAGTATTTCCAGGTGTACGAGTATAGTAGCAATCTAAAGGCCAGATTGGCTATATACCAGCTACGGGAAAAGGCAACCCTGTGGTGGGAAGAAGTTAAAAATGTACGCAGTATTGATGAATAGTACATTACTTGGGAGTTGTTTCAGCAGTATTTCAAAGACAAGTATTTGAAAAAAAGGTTTTATGATGATAAGGCTAAGGAATTCCATGATTTACGGTTGGGGCAGGTGACCATGGATGATTATGTCACTAAATTCACTTCCTTGCTACGCTATGTTCCTTATCTTCGAGAGGAAAAGGCCAAAGTGCAGAGGTTTCTGAGTAGTTTACCTACTCATATGAGAGAACGGATAGAATTTTTTAATCCTCAGACCATGGATGAAGCCATATGTAAAGCACGAATGTGTTCTCAGTAGGCCAAGGCCAAGTGTGAAGGAGGAAAAAGCTGCCAGCCAAAGAAAAATCATAAAAATAACTCTAATTTTAAAAGCAGTAGAAGTAGCAGCTTTAAGGGCTCAGCACGGAATTCTATCAGCAAGCAGTTTGGTAGAAATAACCAAAGAACTAAATGGCTAGGGGAAGAGAAGCCCACAGAGGCATCTAGCAAGCCAAATCAGGGATAGACCACAAAACCTCCTTTGCAATGCTGGGGATGTGGAGAAGCTCATTATTATAAAAAATGTCCACACTGAAATAAAAGTGAAACTGTAGAAAATTTGTAAGAGGCATCTATGGTAGGGGACATGGCACGTAACATACCCTTCATCAATGCAGCCTTGGAAGATCGGTAGGCTGATTTTCAGCCCACAATGGTCAAACTAGAAGGCACTTTACTAACTAAACCTGTTTCAATTTTGGTAGATCCTGGAGCAAGTTTGAGTTATGTAAGTCCCAAGTTAGTGTAAATGTGTAAATTTAAGGAATATAAATTTAAGAACTCCTGGCTAGTACATATAGCTACTGGGGAAAAATGAAAGGTAACAACAAAAGTTGCTAACTGTGTGCTAGAAGTGGCATAAAAATAGTTACAAGTAGATCTAAATATCTTACCACTGGGATCTTACGATGTATTATTTGGTATGGACTAGTTGGGAAGACACTGGACCTTAGTGGTCTGCAAGGAAAAGGTCATTTATTATAGAATGCAAGATGGCACACGAAAAGAGATTCAAGGAATTAAAAATCCAGTACAAATACAACCAATTACAACATCCAAAATGGGTAAATGCATCAGAAAAGGATTCCAGCTGTATGCAATTTAAGTAGGATATGCAGACTCCAAGGAAAAGGCTTGAATAATGGAAGATATTCCTATAGTACAGGAATTTTTGGATGTATTTCCAGAAAACATTCATGGTTTTCCACCCAAGAGGGATATTGACTTCACCATTGAATTGCTGCCAGGAGCTCCCTACAGAATGAGCGTGCCAGAACTAATAGAAATAAAGATACGGCTACAAGAACTGTTAGACAAAGGCTATATCCATCGAACTATGTCTCCATGGGGAGCTCCAGTTCTATTTGTTAAGAATAAATATAGAACCTTATGCATGTGTATGGATTACAGGCAGCTTTATAAGCTGACTGTTAAAAACAAATACCCCTTACCCAGAATCGATGACTTATTCGATCAAGTAAGAGGGGCTAAGGTGTTCTCTAAGATAGACTTAAGATCCAGGTATCATCAGATTCGGATTAAAGATGAAGATATTTCAAAACAACATTTCTCACCTATTATGGGCATTATGGATTTTTGGTGATGCCCTCCGGATTGACAAATGCACCAACAACCTTTATGAGGTTGATGCATAGCATTTTTCATCAATTTTTGGATAACTTTTTTCTTATTTTCATAGACGACATATTGATATATTCCAAAAGTGTGGAGGAACATAAAGAGCATTTGAGAATAGTTTTGGAGATGCTAAGAAAGCATCAACTTTATGCTAAGTTTACTAAACACGATTTCTTTAAAATAGAAATCCAATATCTAGGACATGTTGTCTCAGCTGAAGGAATCACTGTTGATCCAGAAAAGATCAAAACTATTATGGAATGGCGAGTACCCCAGAATGTGGCTGATATTAGATCATTTATGGGATTAGCTGGTTATTATAGAAGATTTATAGAAGGATTTTCTAAAATTGCTTTTCATATTAAATCTTTGCAGAAGAATGGAAAGCTCTTTAAATGGACAAATGAATGTCAGAACAAATTTGAAAAGCTAAAGAAACTCCTGACTACAACACCGGTTTTGAAGGTAGCTGACCCTTATAAATATTATGAAGTAAGCACTGATGCAAGTAAAGAAGGTATTGGAGCAATCTTAACCCAGGAAGGCAAAGTGGTGGCATATGAGTCCAGAAAAGTAAAGGAACATGAACAGAAATATTCTTCTTACTACTTGGAACTTACAGCAGTGGTACATGCTCTCCGAGTGTGGAGGCATTACCTGTTGGGTAAGAGGTTTATACTTAAAACAGACAATAGTAGATTGATTAATTATTTTAAGCAAGAAGATCTAAGTTTGAGGCAAGCAAGATGGAATGCCTTTCTAAGTGAATTTGACATGGACATAAAGCATGTTAAGGGAAAGGAAAATCGAGTTGCAGATGCGTTGAGCAGAAAACTGCATGGTATTTATGCATTATACTATAATCACCTAGAAATCCAACTGTTGGAACAACTAAAAGAAGAAGCACAGAAAGACCTGGGATAGAAATTCTTGTGGCAGCAAATGGAGGATGATAAGAAGTAAGGCAAGGCATCTGAGTATGGAAAGAATGAAGATCAGGTGCTGAATTTTTGAGGAAAAATTTACGTGCCTAATCGTACAACTCTAAAGGAGTTAATACTGAATGAGTTCCACTACAGCAATTACGCTGGTCATCCGGGATATTAGAAAATTCTTATTGCAATAAGAAAGGTATATTATTGGCCAGGTACGCGTAAGAATATTGCTGAATATCTAAGAAAATGTTTGGAATGTCAGTAGGTAAAGGTGGAGCACCAACATCCTGCAGGACTATTGCAGCCCATACCCATTCATGAATGGAAGTGGGAGGTTATCTCCTTAGATTTCATCACGGGACTACCATGAACAAAAAGATAGAATGACTCGATCATGGTAGTGGTAGACAGATTAAGTAAGTCTGCACATTTTATACCTGTACAGTCTACGTACAAGATTAATTTGATAGTGGTAGACAAATTAACTTGATAGTTATGATAAAACTATCAAAATACAAATTAACTTGATAGTTTTTAATCTATCTTGTAGTGGTAGGCAGATTAACTTGATAGTTACAATAAAACCAAAAATGAAGAATCCAAACTATTTAGAAATTAGAAATTTCATCACATTGCAGAATAAAAAGGATCAACCATCCAAACTTGTAGAGAAAGAAAACTATTTACCAAACCCTTAATCAAAATAACATAAAAATAACTTTTGACATCCCTAAAATCTTTTTGCCTTACATAAAAGGAAAAATCGATAAAATTCCCAAAATTCTAAACAAACATAACATTAAGATTTCATTCACTCCCCTGTTTACGGGTTTGGGAACACTAATACATTTCAGCACTGCCTAAAAGGCTCAACCATCCAAACTTGTAGAAAAAGAAAAATGAAAAAAAGTCAAACATACTAAAAGTGAGTTGTGCATCTCATAGGAAGCTTTATTCATGGCATGGAAAAAAATTCAAAAAGTAAGGAATCAAAATATAGAACTTTGGTCAACACTTTGAAAAAACATAAACAGATGTTTTAAAATATCCACAAAAAGGAAATCACAAATCTTCAACCATCGACATTTGCAGGAAGAAAAAATGCTAGTAAAACCTGTTAAGTCAAAAAGTTTTTCCTTGAAGGTAGCTTTAGAGCTTGTAGGCATGAAAATAATTTGGAGATAATAATCAAATATTTAGAGACAATATCAACAAGCAAGACTAGGACAAAACTACAAATTGTACATTGAAAACTGAGAAATCCATTTTGTTAGTCCTAGGCTCTGAGTTTGAAATGAAACACTACAACTTGGTGGTAAAGGCACAAGAACCTATACCTTTTCGTTTCTTTTTTGACCGGGTAGAACTACGTTGTCTATGGCTCTCATTTTTTCGTAATTTTATGGTAGATCTAAGTATTTCTTGAGTTTCTAATAGCTATGAATCATAATGTGAATTGCTAATGGGATTGTCTTTCATTTAACTCAGATTCTTCTAAATATATTTTGGAGGAGAAACATTTGCCACAACATATAATTTTGGCATTAGAGAGAGCAAGTAATATGTAATAATCTACCCAATATTTTTTATATGTAAAGTTAATAAAAAGAAAAAAAACCACTATACAACTCTAAGCACACATTGTCTAAATTGATCTATTTGGTGTTTAATGGTAGAGGTGCCAAGTGGAACCCAAGTGGAACGAATCACATAAATGTATGTTGGGGCCCAAGGATTACCATAAAATATATACATGAAAACATTACTATATCATCCCATTTTGTTCAAACAATTGATGGTGAAGGTTTGAAAGGATGCAAAGAGAAAGGTTCCAAAGCGCCTCGATGGATTCTAATTTATAGATTTTCAATGCTACAATAGACTTTTTTTGCGAGGAAGGAAAAATTTCAAGGCAACGCATATGTTCAACGACAATGTGGCCTCTTGGGTCAATAGGATATTTCTTATTAATGTCAAGTAAATTATATGAGGCCCCATTTTCTTTCATTGTTTTGTGGGTTATATTTGTGCAACTTGGTGTCTCTTACAAGAATATGTATGTCTATTCATGATGAGATTGATTATTTTTAGTGAGCTTGTTTACAATTGAAATATAATAGAAGAGTAGTATCTATGTAGTCCATAATTTGGTTGAAAACCATATGTTTAGAAGTCATACTATGGGTGAAATGCCATGCGATATGACTATTATTTGTTAACACTTGATAAGCCATTCCACTAAGATGTTTGATGGTAGTTCTTCTATTACAATTAAAAACTTATTAGGCATATATATTTCTTTATTAATATAAAGACCAATAGCTACAGTGAACCATGCAACCCAATAACAGTATACGAGGTAACAATTCTAATAATAATAGTAGCATGAAGATAAGAACCATGGACCTATTCCTAAATAAGACTCAACAAGACTTGTCAAATTAGTTAGACTCATATTTCTTAGTAAGACTAACAAGATAAATCATTAATTACTAATCGTTTTCCCCCTAATATAAATGGTAAAATAATTGTGATCACGTGTCATTTTTTGGATTGTCATTTGACCTATGTCTGTGCTTTTGTCTTCCATTCAAAGAGCTATATACGATGCACCAGTTGATTTTTTGAGTTTAAATCTTACTAACAACATATGCTAGTTTTATTTTTTTGTGGGCAGGTCTCCAATGCAGGGAGTTCTAGTAGGAAGACACAAAAAAATATATGCATCAAATTTTGGTACCCGATGTATTATGAAAGAAAACCCTTGAAACCCTTAAGATTTGATTTCCTTTAGCTTTGATGTTCTGAAATTTTCCTATTGAAACAACAATAGGTAAGAAATAACGGGATGCAATATTTGAATATACAATATATGTATTATGATCTTCTATATATAACTTAATTTTTGTACCTGACACAAGACACTTGAAATCCTTCAACTCTCATTGTCCTCTAGGTTTGATGTTCTCATAAATTGGTAGATTGTTTCATTGTTGAAAAAGGCACCCCTCTTTATTATATATTGGTGTTGGAACTCCACCCAACCGCCTCAAACTCCGCCCAACACAACAACAATGCAACACAACCAACATTGAATGAAGCATGTGCCTCCATGCCCATTCCTTAGGCATACATGAGGTGAATATTGAATGAATATCGAAGTGAATATTGAATGTGAGGTGATTTAGAAGAGATTGGGTGGATACTTTGTGGAAATATAGGGAATGTAGAAAACCCAAACAATTTTGTAGATTTGGGCTGGGTAAAATATTGAATGTGAGTTGATATGGAGGATTGTATGGGAGATACAACGAAGATTGATGTTGCGAATCTAGGTGGGATCAAAGATGTAATGGGCAGGTCTAGACATTGTTGATTATAGTCTAGGTGACAGATTATAAGTGTATACCCACCCAACCCTTGAGAAAAAACACCTACTTAATTAATTTATATAAAACATACTTTTGAATTAATAAAATCCATTATCATTAAAAGCATTTTCCAATATTAGAAAATGTCATTTTTTTTCCTAATAAATGGAGTATGAGTAGTTTAAAACAACCCTAGTATATCTATATCTTTACTAGTAAAAAAAAAATACTGTTATATATTTATGATAAATATTTTTAACTTATTAAAATACATAATAAATGTAAATTTAATAACTAAATAATGATTCTTTAATTTGGAAAAAAAACTTAAAGAATCTAAAAGTAAAAACTTTAAAATACCTAGTAAAAACATAAATACCTCCAGCCATTGGTGTTTCTCACTATATATAAAATCCAAATTTCTGCAAAACTTAGATGTTCAAGGTAAGTCCAGAAGTTTTCTCCACTTCCTCAGATTTCTCCTCTCTTCTTTTTCTCAAAAAAAAGTCAAAAAATATTTAAAGATGTAGAAGTCAATGTCCATCAATTAATTCAGCGTGATTCACACTTTTAACACTAGTAAATCCATGGTGAGTTGTTAATCATTTAATTTTATCTCCAATTCCAATGACGAGTAGCATCCTCGTAAAATACCAGCAGCCTAATTTCAACGCTTTAAAATGTTTTCTCCATAGAAACTAAAAATATAAGTTTCTCGAAAGAAAATCTCATATGTTGTCATATGCCCCTGGAGGCCATCGACCGATCTGGAGTATTTAACATGAAAAAAACTGGAACTTCGCAGGTATCTTGTAGAAATACACTTTGATTACTTCACCACACCAAATATAGAAGGAATAACAAAAAAAATCTTCATGCAAGTAGACAAAAAATATATAGAAAATCTGAAGGCACTTCCAAGCTCTGCTCACTCATAGTTTGATGGTGTAAAAACTGAAGGGGTTTGAGTTAGTGAGCTTGGTGACCAAACATACGAGTTTATGGCCCAGCTTCCATCAAGCTTCTATTGGCTATGTGTCAAACATTCCACTGATCATGGTAGAGAACTGCAGTGGGAGTTATGGACCACTTCATAAGCTCCCAACAAGAAATTAATTTACTGCAGTTCATTTCCATAATTTAAGGAAACAACTGCAATTGGTTTCCATAGTCTAAGGAAATGACTACAGTAGTTCCAGAAATCGAGGGAGTAGTTCCTGAAATTGAGCAATAGGAGAGGGAGCGTAACATTCTCCCACTTCGTCCATACTTCCACTCTTAATGTCTCATCTTAAAACCCATTGATAATCTGTATTAAGTAATAGATACATGAATCATGGCGATAAGTCCTCTAATGACAAGTATTATCTTCCATGTATTAATATGTGTTTATTCTTATTAAAATCTATGTGGCAACAATTTCTTAATGAATAAAACCCATGTTTATTCTTGGTCCTACACAGATGAATTCTCTCAAATAAAATTAAGGTGCACATAAATATGAGAAAAACATCACAATAACTAAGAATTTCATTAAAAATAACATTGTTCATACGATGAAAATCTACTTAATGGAACTAAGTCCCATATTCATTACATGATCCTTGAATTTAAACGGTGGCATGCCCTTAGTCAACCGGTCAGCGATCATCAACTCAGTGCTAATGTGCTCAATGACCACTTTATTTTCTTTAACACGTTCCCTTATAGCTAAATACTTAATGTCGATGTGTTTATTTTGACTCCCACTTTTGTTGTTCTTAGCCATAAAAACAACAGCTGAATTTTTGCAATATATTCTCAATGGCTTAGAGATAGAATCCATAATTCTAAGCCCAGAAATGAAATTCTTAAGCCATACACCATCTAAAGTAGCCTCAAAATAGGAGACAAACTCAGATTTCATAGTAGAAGTGGCAATCAAGGTCTACTTGGCACTCCTCCATGATGCAGCTCCACCAGCCATCATAAAAATGTATCCTGATGTTGATTTGCGTGAATCAACACATCCAGCAAAGTTAGAATCTGAGTAGCCAATCACTTCCAAATTTTCCGTCTGTTTATACATAAGCATGTATTTTTTGGTTCCTTGAAGGTACCTCATTATTTTCTTTGCAGCTCTCCAGTGGTATAAACCTAGATTACTTTGATATCGTCCCAACATTCCCACAACAAATGCAATGTCAGGTCTTGTGCAGACCTGAGAATACATTAGGATTCTCACAACATAAGCATATGAAATGTTCTTAATTTGTTCCCTTTCAAATTCGTTCTTCGGGCATTGGCTCAAAATAACCTATCACCCTTCACAATGGGAGCAACACTTGGTGAACAATCCTTCATCCAAAATCTCTTCAAATTTTATTAATATAGGTTTCCTGAGACAGACCCAAGATGCCTCAAAATATGTCTCTATGAATCTTAATGCCAATGACATAAGATGCCTCACCCATATCCTTCATATCGAAATTATTAGAAAGGAATTGTTTCACCTCATGCAATAAACCCTTATCATTGGTTGCTAGCAAAATGTCATCCAAATATAAAAAAAGAAAACATATTTTACTCCCACTGACTTTAAGGTATATACATTCATCCATAATGTTTTCTACAAAACCGAAAGAAGAAATTACATTATGAAATTTAAAATACCATTGATGGGATGCTTGTTTTAATCCATATAGTGACTTCTTGAGCTTTCAAACCAAATGCTCACCATCACTAGAGGAGAATCCTTTAGGTTGTTTCATGTAAACCTCCTCCTCTAGATCTCTAATGAGAAATGTTGTTTTCACATCCATTTGATGCAACTCCAAGTCAAAATGGGCTACTAATTCCATAATAATGTGCAAGGAATATTTCTTAGATACAGGAGAGAAAGTCTCCTTGTAATCGATTCCTTATTTCTAAGTGAATCCCTTTGCAACAAGCCTTGCCTTGTATCTCTCAATGTTTCCTAACGAGTCTTTATTTACATGAAATGACTTTTGCACCATTAGACAACTCAACAAGATCCCAGAATTTGTTACTCTTCATAAAATTCATCTCTTCCTTCATGGCATCGTACCATAATTTTGATTCTTTGCAACTCATGGCTTGTGAAAAAGACTCAGGATCATTTTTGGCTGCAATGTCGTAGTCAGATTGTTGTAGATACAAAAAATAATCATCAGGAATTACTGATCTCTTTGGTCTAGTAGATCTTCTTAATGTTGTCCCACCATCTTCCTGAGAAGTATGTGGTTCAACTCGTTGTTCAAAAATTCTTAGCAATTCTTGAACTATCTAATCTATTGGAATGTCATTTGCAGCTTGTGGAACTTCAACAATTGGTTGTTCAACACCAGTTTGTACTTGAGGGGTGCTGTGAACAATAACCCGTTGGCATGTGTTGTCCTTAATGGAAACTTAATTGATGAAATGAGATGATTGGCAATATGATGCAGAGTGTTGTCCTTGATGGAAAACCTCTTTGATGAAGTTGTACTTGATGAAATTTTTAATGATGTAAATCTGATGTATCTACAATCAGTACAGAAGTTGCAGAAGAAAGAATCTACAGTATGTGCAAGAAGAATGTCAAACAAGGTATGTAACAAATAATACGCGGTTTTTTTTAGTAGAAGTCGCGTATGCACGTGGAAAAGATCGTGCCAAGTCGCGTATGCCCAATTGTGCTCTAAATTTATAAAACCAGGGGTTACTACCATGGTATTGACCCATTGTATTGAGTGCTAGATTGTCTATTTGATCCCGTCCAGGAATACCATCAGAAGTAATGTGGTTTTGTCTCATGGTATTGAAAAGGGCTAAATCTATATAAGGAGAAGAATTTCATTGTGCAAAGTGAGTGGTGTCTGGGGTTTAATGAATACTTCACTCTGAAGTATATTTGCATGGTTGAACTCTACTCTTAATTGATAGATCTGAATCTATGATGCATCTATGAACATAATGAAGGTTCAAGATCTGTAGATCTTGAAATGGTGAATCTCTTGGATGATCTGAAATGATGTGATGAAGACCTGGTGCAAATCTGTTGAAGAAGTTGAAGAAATATGGGTAAGTTCATAGATCCAGTCTGATCTACAAAAGTTATCTTTTATAGATCTATACGTAGGTTCGTTTTGTGAAAAGCGCGTGTATACGCGGCTCTATTCAGACAAAAGTGCGTATGGGTTGTTAAGGTTCTTCTGATAAATTGCACAAATGTATACGCAGGTTCACTTCATTAAGGGCGCGTGTATACGCGGGTCTGTTTAAAGAAAAGCGCATATGATATTTAAATTGCTGGTTGCACAGAAGATAATTGAGGTTCTGCATATCTGTTCTGAAGTCTAGGCTATCTCTGATATTTTAGTTACAGTGGTTTCACTGTTCTATTTGATGAAATGAGAAAAGGATGCTTGGTGAAAAGTGAAGGATTGTGTTGAAGCTGTTTGATCCAGTTTGAAAATTAATGAAACGTGGTATGCAGTGGATCTGAGGGTTGAACCCTTTAGTCTGAAAGTAGAAGCTTTCTGCCAGTAGAGGTTGGTACAAATATCAGGGGGTTGCAGCTCCCTTCCAGGAGAGGCTGGTAAACCATAGAAGGTTGTAGCCTTCTGCAAGTGGGTGCCTGCGTGCTGGTATGAGTCTACGCCAATACATGATTGTAAGATGTTTTCTTTATATAATAAATATTGAAGACTGAGACGACGGCAGCGATGGTTTTCTCTCGAATTGGGTTTCCACCTTAAATCCTGGTGTTCATGTGTGTTGATGATATGTGATGCTTTATTCTATTCTTACTGCACCTGTTTACTGCCTTCTTAACTTCTGATGAATGAATAAAGCACTGATGTAAGTTAAGAATTAACTGCTTATTTATATCTCTGTGCATACGCGAGTTTCCTTCTGGTTATCTGCGTATATATGCGAGTTCTGTTCAGGAAAGTAGTGTATGGGTTTGAAAGAAAGAAAAATAAATAAGTTTTCTAAATACTGATTCACCCCCCCCCTCTCAGTATTTTTCCAACAATTGGTATCAGAGCCGGTCCTTCTGAAAAGGCTTAACCGCTAGAAGGAAGTTCAAGCAAGATGAGCAATCAAGAGGGAACAACATCCATCAAGCCTCGGCTCTTCAACGGAAGTAGTTTAATCTTCTGGAAAATAAGGATGAGGTCCTATCTTCAGTCTATGGGAGCAGATATATGGGCCATTGTTGAACAAGGATATCAATATCCAGCCACTGTACCAACAGATGCAACAGAAAAGAAGAATTATGAAACAAATGAAAAGGCGGTCAATGCTCTATTAGGAAGTCTAACTGAATCAGAACTTTTCAAGGTCATGCAGTTGAATACAGCAAAGGCAATATGGGACAAAATCATTCTAAGTTATGAAGGTGATGCAAAGGTAAAATGTGCAAAACTCCCAACTCTCAAAATTGAATATGAAAAGTTAAGAATGCATAGTGATGAGAGTATTGCTAGTTTCTTTTTACGTCTTGATGACATTGTAAATCGTATGGGAAATCTGGGAGAAACAATAGTAGAATCTACTTTGGTTAAGAAAATCTTGAGATCACTAATGACAAAATTTGAGTCAAAAGTTTCTGCTCTTGAAGAAAAACAGGATCTTCAAAACCTTACTGTGGTGCAACTTCATGGCATTCTAACTGCTTATGAAATGAGAAGAGGAGGACCATCTGAAGTCAAAGAAGCCATATTTAGAGCTTCTACAAAAGGGAAAGAAGTTCAAGAAGCAGAAGGATCAGGATATATTTCAGAAGAAGAAGAGGCAAACTTTGTAAAGAAACTTCAACTTGGTACAGGATGGTTTAGAGGTAATCTTCCTTTCAAATTCTTTAAGTGTGGAAGATTTGGTCACTATGCTGCTAAGTGTCCTTACAAAGAAACACCTGCTAAAGGAAAGGAAGTAGCAAGAGGAAATAAGAACTGGTCTAGCACTAGAAAAAGTTACTATACTCATGAAGACAGTGATGGGTTATCTGATAGTGAGGAATAAGTTGAACAAGATCTTAGACTTCTTATGGCTTTTGAAAATGAATCTAAAGAAGAAAATGATACTTTTATGGATGCTCTAGAGGACAATTATTTTCTTAATGAAAACAATCAACTCAAAATATGCTTAGAAGAATGTAAAATAATCATAGAGACTCTAAAAAATTAGATTGAAGAAGAGAAGAAGCACAATGAAAAATTAGAATGTGAAGTGGTAAGTCTAAGAAAAGAACTTGAGAAAGTAAAGACTCTGAATCTTAGATTTGCTAAAGGATCTGAAACCTTGGATGAAATTATCAAGGTACAATGTTCTTCTCTTATAAAGACAGGTCTTGGATATACCGGAGAATCTTCTCAGGCTTCAGCACCAAACTATCTAAAAGCAGCTACAACTGGTCTACAACATTCTGCCACTCAGCAAAGGGATAAAGACCCCTCACAGGTAAAGCATTATCAGCTCAAGTCAAGGAACTTCAACTCAAATACTCTTCAAAGGAACACCAACCAGCAAGTAAATTCAAATAGAAGATTTCATGATCACAGAAATTTCTACTTCAATCGACAATGTTTCTCATGTCACAATTTTGGTCATAAAGCTATTCAATGTGTTGCATATAAGACTATCATGACAAGAGAAGCAAGAAAGAAAAGGACTGATATTGGAACAAAGAAGAATACCTATAACAAATTTTCTCCTCTTCAAAAGGAAGTTGAATGTACTTATTGCAATAACTTTGGCCATGAAGAATCTGAATGTAGGAGCAAAGTCCAACCAAAAGAACATGTTCCTTCAAGCACCAAAGTATGGAAAAAGAAAGATTTACAGGTTGAAAATTGTGGCATAGCTTTATTTGCAGAAGGTGAAGAAAATCAATGGTACATTGATAATGGATGCTCAAAACACATGAAAGGTGACAAGAACAAACTTCTTGCATATAGTGCTCTAGAAAAGGAAAAGAATGTTACTTTTGGAAATGATACACCTGCTGTTATTAAAGGAAAAGGGTTTTTTTTCCTAAAAGAAAAAGTGAAAGCCAATAATGTCATGTATGTGGATGGATTAAAACATAACTTGTTAATTGTAAGTCAAATGTGTGACCAAGGAACTGAAGTTGTCTTTAGTTCAAAAGAATGTGTGGTACGTGATCTTGATACAGGTAAAACAATTATAAAAGGAAACAGAACTCCAAGTAACCTGTATGTATTAAAGAACTGCAAAGAACAATGTTACTTTAGAAAATCTTCAGAAAATTGGTTATGGCATAGAAAGTTGGGGCATCTGAGCTTCTCTCAAATCAACAAGTCAAGCAGACTTAAAGCTGTTCGTGGTCTTCCCAATATTACTCTTCCTGAAAATATCATATGTAAATCTTGCCAATTCGGTAAGCAGACCAGAGTGCAATTTAATGCCAAAGAAGGATCATCAAGTGGGCCTCTTGAACTTATTCATACAGATATATGTGGACCTATGAGGAAAAAGTCTCCACGTGGTGAAGAATACTATATCTTATTTATTGATGATTTCTCTAGAATGTGTTGGATTGGGTTGCTTAAACATAAAGATGAAGCATTTGAGAAATTTCAGATATTCAAAGCTCTGGTTGAAAATGAATTAGATCTAAAAATCAAATGTCTTAGATCTGATCGAGGAGGTGAATATACATCAAATGAATTCCTTGAATTTTTTGAACAACATGGCATAAAAAGACAGTTTTCTGTAGCATGCACTTCACAACAGAATGGTGTAGCAGAAAGAATGAATAGAACAGTTCAAAAAATGGCTAGAGCCATGCTTGATGATTTCGGAACGCCTGACACATTTTGGGGAGAAGCAGCTCATACAGCGGTAAATATTCTCAACAAGGCACATGTTCGTGTAAATAGTGACAAAACGCCATATGAACTCTGGTATGGTAATCCTCCCACTGTGAAGCATTTTAAAGTTTTTGGGAGCAAATGTTTTATCAAAAATAATGATGAAAATCTTGGCAAGTTGGAACCAAGAGCAGATGAAGGTATACTTCTTGGTTATTCCTCTCAAAGTAAAGCATATAAATGTTACAATAGAAGACTTCGAAATATTGTTGAATGTATTGATGTTGTTATTGATGAGTCTCCTGCAGCTCCAAAAGAAGAAAAACAAACAACATATGAAGGTGATGATGACGTATATCCTTCTACGTCAAATAGAAATGATACATAAAGTGAACCCAATGAAGAATCTGGAGATGATTTATCTGAAAAAGCTCCATCCAGATATGTTCAAAAGAGCCATCCAGAATCTCAAATTTTGGGTGACAAGGGATCAGGTGTACAAACAATAAGGACTCTTGTGGGATCCTCTAGCTATTTGGCATTTCTATCCACTGTTGAACCACACAATGTCAATCAAGCTAGCAAAGATGAATGTTGGATTCAAGCCATGAATGAAGAGCTTGATCAAATTGAAAAGAATCACACTTGGGAGTTAGTTCCAAGACAACATGATAAAAATGTCATTGGAACTAAATGGATATTCAAAAACAAGTTAAATGAAAATGGGGATGTTGTAAGAAACAAAGCTAGACTTGTTTGCAAGGGGTACACTCAACAAGAAGGTATAGACTTTGAAGAAAATTTTTCTCCTGTAGCTAGACTTGAAGCTATAAGAATGTTTCTTGCCTTCTCAAGCTTCCAACAAATCAAAGTTTATCAAATGGATGTTAAATCTGCTTTTCTCAATGGTGATCTAGAAGAAGAGGTTTATATAGAACAACCAGAAGGATTCATTTTGGGAAATGATATAAATCTTGTTTGTAGACTTAAAAAGGCTCTATATGGTCTCAAAAAAGCTCCAAGGGCACGGTATTATCGTCTTGACAAATATCTTCATCAACAAGGATTTTCAAAGGGGTCTGCTGACAGCAACTTATACACAAAAATTGAAAATGATAAATTATTGATTGTGATTGTATATGTTGATGATATCATCTTTGGAAGTAATGAAGAATATATGAGTCAGAAATTTGCTTCTGTTATGCAGCAAGAATTTGAAATGTCTTTACTTGGGGAACTAACATTCTTTCTTGGCTTGCAAGTACATCAAACTACATATGGTATATTCTTATCACAAGAAAAATACCTTAAGAAAATTATGAAGAAGTATGGCATGGAATAATGCAAACCTGTAAGTACACCAATGATGACTGGATGTAATCTCAGTTCTCATGATGATTCTCCCACGGTGAATCAACCAGAATACAGATCTATGATTGGAAGTCTACTCTATCTCACTGGGACTAGACCAGACATTATGCATGCAGTTGGTATTGTTGGGCAATTCCAAGCTAATACAAAAGAGTCTCACCTTCAGGCTGTTAAAAGAATATTCAAATATCTACAAGGAACTCAAGACTTTGGACTATGGTATCCAAAGAATGTTGATCTTACTCTTCATGCTTACACTGATGCAAATTGGGCTGGAAATGTTGATGATCGGAAAAGCACTAGTGGTGGTGCATTCTATATGGGGCCCCAGTTAGTATCTTGGTTCAGTAAGAAACAAAGTTCTATTGCTTTATCTACAGCAGAAGCAGAATATGTGGCTGCCACATCTTGTTGCACTCAACTCCTTTGGATGATGCAAACCTTGCAAGATTTTCAAATCAAATGTACACCTCCTATCTCCATTATGTGTGATAACACAAGTGCCATTAGTATCTCAAAGAATCATGTTATGCATTCGAAGACCAAGCACATTCCCATCAAGTATCACTTCTTACGTGAACAAGTGCTTGAACAAAAGGTGAAGTTGGAGTATGTTCCCTCCAAAGAACAAGTTGCTGATATATTTACCAAACCTCTGCCCAGGGAAGCGTTAGAATATCTCAGACAGAAGCTGGGTGTTGTCTCTGCCTCTCAAAAGTTTAGATCTGATTAAATTCAGAAGATTACATTGGATACATGGGTTTCCTGAAAGACAGTTGTGTATATACGTGAGTTTATCCTTAGAAAGCCGCGTATGGTTGGTTGCTAACAATTTTTGTGAGGGGTCGGCACTTTTTAGCACAACTGCAGTGCTGTTTGATATCTCTGATGCTGTATGGTATCTCTGGTGATGTTTTATCTCTTCTATTTTTTATTCATTCTCTGAAATTGCCTTGATGATCTTCTGTTGAAAGTGTTCAGGATGCACAAGCTAAGGGGGAGATGAAGGAGTAAACTGATGTACAGGTTCAGGGGGAGTGTTAGCCTTGCTGAGTATTATGCATTGGGCATTGTGATTCTAAAATATGATCAATTTCTTGAAGTTATTTTTGGTTTTGATTATAAAAGGTCATGTTGAGATCAATGTTGTAAATTGTTATTTTCAGTCATGTAAGGACTTGTTCAAATTTGTAAACCCACTTGGTTGGGTACTTGAGTCTCATATGTAAAATCCACTTGGTTGGATCTTTGATGTAAGTATGAGTCTTTGGTGATAGGAAGGTCTTAGAGTCATGTACTTCATTGAAAAACATGTTTTCAGCATGAACTCAAGGGGAGCATGGTAACCTCAGTGCACATCAGATCTACAACGCTGTTCTTTTGCATGAGGAGGAAAACTTCGTGATGGTTTTGATGCGCCCTTTGCCCTTGCTGTCAAAGGGGGAGAATGACATGGTGTTTGAATAGGGGGAGATTGATTAAACACCATTGTGGTTGCCATCAAGTCCAAAGGGGGAGATTGTTGGCATGTGTTGTCCTTAATGGAAACTTAATTGATGAAATGAGATGATTGGCAATATGATGCAGAGTGTTGTCCTTGATGGCAAACCTCTCTGATGAAGTTGTACTTGATGAACTTTTTAATGATGTAAATTTGATGTACCTACAATCAGTACAGAAGTTGCAGAAGAAAGAATCTACAGTATGTGCAAGAAGAATGTCAAACAAGGTATGTAACAAAGAATACGCGGGTTTGTTTAGTAGAATTCGCATATGCATGCGGAAAAGATCGTGCCAAGTCGCGTATGCCCAATTGCGCTCTAAATTTATAAAACCAGGGGTTACTACCATGGTATTGACCCATTGTATTGAGCGCTGGATTGTCTATTTGATCCCATCCAGGAATACCATCGGAAGTAATGTGGTTTTGTCTCATGGTATTGAAAAGGGCTAAATCTATATAAGGAGAAGAATTTCATTGTGCAAAGTGGGTGGTGTCTGGGGTTTAATGAATACTTCACTCTGAAGTATATCTGCATGGTTGAACTCTGCTCTTAATTGATAGATCTGAATCTATGATGCATCTATGAACATAATGAAGGTTCAAGATCTCTAGATCTTGAAATGGTGAATCTCTTGGATGATCTGAAATGAAGTGATGAAGACCTGGCAGAAATCTGTTGAAGAAGTTGAAGAAATCTGGGTAAGTTCAAAGATCCGGTCTGATCTGCAAAATTTATCTTTTATAGATCTATACACAGGTTCGTTTCGTGAAAAGTGCGTGTATACGCGGCTCTATTCAGAAAAAAGCATGTATGGGTTGTTAGGGTTCTTCTGATAAATTGCACAAATGTATACGCGGGTTCACTTCATTAAGGGCGCGTGTATACGCGGGTCTGTTTAAAGAAAAGTGCGTATGATATTTAAATTGCTGGTTGCACAGAAGATAATTGAGGTTTTGCATATCTGTTCTGAAGTCTGGGCTGTCTCTGATATTCTGGTTACAGTGGTTTCACTGTTCTATTTGATGAAATGAGAAAAGGATGCTTGGTGACAAGTGAAGGATTGTGTTGAAGCTGTTTGATCCAGTTTGAATATTAATGAAACGTGGTTTGCAGTGGATCTGAGGGTTGAAGCCTTTAGTCTGAAAGTAGAAGCTTTCTACCAGTAGAGGCTGGTGCAAATATCAGGGGGTTGCAGCTCCCTTCCAGGAGAGGCTGGTAAATGAGAGAAGGTTGTAGCCTTCTGCAGGTGGGTGCCTGCATGCTGGTATGAGTCTGCGCCAGTACATGATTGTAAGATGTTTTCTTTATATAATAAATATTGAAGACTGAGACGACGGCAATGGTGGTTTTCTCCCGAATTGGGTTTCCACCTTAAATCCTGGTGTCATGTGTGTTGATGATATGTGATGCTTTATTCTATTCTTACTGCACCTGTTTACTACCTTCTTAACTTCTGACGAATGAATAAATCACGGATCTAAGTTAAGAATTAACTGCTTATTTATATCTCTGTGCATACGCGAGTTTCCTTCTGGTTATCTGCGTATATACGCGAGTTCTGTTTAGGAAAGTAGCGTATGGGTTTAAAAGCAAGAAAAATAAATAAGTTTTCTAAATACTGATTCACCCCCCCCCCCCCCCCCCCTCTCAGTATTTTTCCAACATAGCCATTCTTTCACTTAAGGTGGAAGGTTGAGATTCTGAATGATCCTTCTAAGAAACTATGTTCCTGGTTTGATCGCTTCCACTAATCAAGTTATTTTCAAGAAACTTTGCATTTCTTGACTCCACAATCCTAGTGCTCTTAGATGGACAATAAAATTTGTAACCTTTAGACCTTTCAGCATATCTAATGAAATACCCACTAATGGTCCTTGGGTCCAGCTTCTTCTCTTGTGGATCATATATTCTCACTTCATACGAACATCCCCAAACATGCATATGTCGCAAACTCGGTTTCCAACCTTTCCATAATTCAAATGGCGTTTTAGTAATAGCCTTGGTTGGAAATCGGTTTAATATATACACTGCCATCTTAAGTGCTTTAGTCCAAAAGAATCTAGGACGATTGGAGCTGCTAAGCATACTCCGCACCATGTCCAATAATGTTCGGTTTCTTCTTTCTGCTACACCATTCTGGTCGGGTGAACCAAGCATGGTGTATTGGGCAACAATCCCATGCTCTTGAAGAAATTTTGCGAATGGCCCAGGTGCTTTTCCATCTTCTGTGTATCTACCATAATATTCTCCACCTCTATCTAATCTCATGATCTTAATTTTCTTGCCGCATTGATTCTCTACTTTATCCTTAAAGATCTTAAAGGCATCTAATGCTTCGCTCTTTTTATGAAGCATGTAGGGATACATATATCATGAGTAATCATCTATAAAAGAGATGAAGTATCTCTAACCATGTGAGTCCATGTCTGGACTACATATATCAATATGTATGATCTCTAATATGTCTGAACTCCTATTGGCACCTTTCTTTGACTTGTTGGTTTGCTTTCCCTTAATGCAGTCCACACAAGTCTCAAAATTAGTAAAATCTAGAGTATTGAGTACCCCTGCATTTACCAATATTTTAATTCTTTCTATGGAGATATGACCTGGTCTCCGGTGCCATAATTTAGAGGAATTTTCATCAATAATACATATTTTAGTGTCAGTGTGAACATGCATTGAATCATAAGTTACATTGTTTTGTAAATTAATGCAGTAAATACCATTAGAAAGAATACCATTCCCAACATAATTAGATTTATAAAATAAACTGAAGGGTGTTTCTGAAAAGTTAAAGGAATATCCAAAAGGTACAAGCCTTGAAAGTTTCTAGAAAAACTTGGTACATAAAAGGTATTTTCTAATTCTAAAACAAAGCCACTACTTAAAGTTAAATAGCATGTTCCTATAGACTCCACATGCGAGCCCATCTTGTTTCCTGATAAGATGCTTTGCTCACTTCCCACTGGCTTCCTTTGGTTTTGCAAAGCCTGTAAGGAATTAGAAATGTGAATTGTTGATCCAGAATCAATCCACCAGGTGTTAATATTTACATTAACCATATTAGATTCATAACAAACAAATGAGATTGGATTACCTTTGTCTGCAAGCCATTTCTGAAATTTGGCACATTCTTTCTTCATGTGTCCCTTCTTTTGTTAGAAGAAACACTTGGAATCCTTCTTGATATCGGCTTGGGGAGGTATTTTACCTTTCCCTTTCTGATTGGATTGATATTTTCCCTTTCCTTGCATTGCAAGCATTGCACTTTCTCCCATTTCCATCACCAGTCTCTCTTCCTCTTGAACACACATGGTCGTAAGTTCATTAATTGACCATTTATCCTTATGTGTGTTGTATGAGATTTTGAAGGGTCCGTGTTGGCGTGGAAGGGTGTTCAGGATGTAGTGCACCAAGAGAGACTCTAATATTTCAACCTCGATTTTCTTCAATTAAGTCGCAGTGTCCCTCATTTGCATGATGTGCTCGCGCACACCTTTTACACTGGTGAGCCTTAGGGATGAGAACTTCATAATTAGGGTGCTTGCTAGTGCCTTGTTTGAAGTGAGGAATTGATCATCAATGGCTTTCAACAAGTCTCGGATCTTTTCATGCTGTTCAACGGAACCACGAATACCAGCTGAAATTTTAGTCTTAGTGAACACCACGCTTAGACGATTAGATCGTTCCCATCGTTCATAAAGCGTGATGTCCACTATAGTGCTGGTATTATTAAGTTTCGATGGTTCGTCTTTCCTAATATCATAGTCTATGTCCATCCACCCCAAATGAAGGAGAACTCTCTCCTTCTAGACCTTATAGTTATCTCCCTTAAGTTCAGGGATATCAGTACGAATTTCAGAAAAATTTGCAGGTTGTACAACTGCATATAATTAAAAATCGCATGCTTATGTTAAAATTGAGGCATAAATAAAATTTCATGCTTTACCAATGTAAATCATGCTTTAAAATTGAATCTAATGACATAAAAACTGTCCGTGGACTAAATTTTTAATTCAAACAGATTCAATTATTCTTTTGAGCTTTATGATAAAAATATTAATTCATAACTCCTGTGAGTAAGTTATGAATATTTTATCCTAATTAATTACTTAAATATAACAAAAAAAATTTGTGGGATAAAATTTATTATATTTAATATAATTAATTATAATTAATGTCTAAATATTCTTTATGTGATCCTAATCAATCATAATATATAATTTTATTTAATTATAGATGTTGTGGCTATTCTCTAATTAATTAAAATTATATGGATCACTAGACATTATTTTCATAAAATCAACTGATAATTTGCATGAATAAAGCTACAATATTCATGCATAACATTTAACCATAGGTCTCTTATACTCATTCATAATAACATGTTTTAATTAAAGCTTAAATAATTAGATTCATGCAAACTAAATACGAGCATATTTACCAAGTTGCATATAATTAAACTAAATAAATATTACATGCAAAAAATTGAGCACATATTTCCAAAACTATATCTATAATTACCAAGGCAAAGATAAACTCGCTCTGATACCAAATGTAAATTTAATAAATAAATAACGATTCTTTAATCGGAATAAAAACTTAAAGAATCTAAAAGTAAAAACTTTAAAATACCCAGTGAAAACGTAAATATCTCCAGCCATTGGTGTTGCTCACTATATATAAAATCCAGATTTCTACAAAACTTAGATGTTCAAAGTAAGTCCAAAAATTTTCTCCACTTCCTCAGATTTCTCTCTCTTCTTTCTCTCAAAAAAACCCAAAAATTATTTAAAGACGTAGAAGTCAATGTTCGTCAATTAATTCTGCGTGATTCACACTTTTAACACCAGTAAATCCATGGTGAGTTGTTAATCATTTACTTTTATCTCCAATTCCAATGAGGAGTAGCAGCCTTGTAAAATACCAGCAGCCTCGTTTCAACGCTTTAAAATCCTTTCTCCATAGAAACTAAAAATATAAGTTTCTCGAAAGAAAAGCTCATATGCTATCATATGCCCCCGGAGGCCATTGATCGATCTGGAGTATTTAACATCAACAAAACTAGAGCTTCGCAGGTATCTTGCAGAAATACACTTTGATTACTTCACCATGCCAAATAGAGAAGGATTAACTAATGCAATCTTCACGCAAGAAGAAAGAAAATATATAGAAAATCTGAAGGCACTTCCAAGCTCTGCTCACTCATAGTTTGATGGTGTAAAAACTCAAGGGGTTTGAGTTAGTGAGCTTAGGGACCAAACAGAAGAGTTTGTAGCCCAGCTTCCATCAAACTTCTGTTGGCTATGTGTCAGAAGTTCCACTAGTCATGGTAGAGAACTGCAGTGGGAATAATGGACCACTTCAGAAACTACCGGCAAGAAATTAATTTACTGCAGTTAATTTCTATAATTTAAGGAAACAACTACAGTTGGTTTCCTTAGTCTAAAGAAATGACTATAATAGTTCCAGAAATCAAGGAAGTAGTTCCTCAAATTGAGCAATGAGAGAGGGAGTGTAACAATAAAATAATAAACTTGAAGGATTGCTGCATATTCTCTGTTACCCGAAATATGCTTGCAACCACAATAACCAGTAATATCCACTTGTTCACCTGTTTTACATGAACCACGTTTGGCCTGCACTTTAATAATAGTGCTCTCTCATAAGTTGTTACTTATTTTACATGACTCAGTGGCTGACCTGTAGTTTTAGAAGGAAACTGCACGCAGCCATTTACATTTTCAACTTTGTTTACTTTAATGGTGATGGAGAATCCACTTTCCAACTTGTATTTTGATATCAATTTTTAAACATTATTGACTTCAATTATAGGATATAATAAATTGAGGTCGATCACCCAACTATTTGATTATAATAAATTAGATATTAATTTTAACAAAAATAGCTATGATGTTAGCTGACGCATTCGGCATTCATTTTATAGCAAGCATTTGCAAAAAGAAAAAGGCCATTTTGTTTACCTCCTAATGTACAAAATAAAAATTTTAATAAACGCATAAAAATCCATAGAGTTTTGAGTAAACCTTATTATTATTAATTTGAACTTTTCTAAAAATATATAAAATATTTGGTCACAGTTTTGCACACGATATCTCACAAATAAAATAATATTATTATCGGCTACATTTTCGCATGCCATCGTTGAGTAAATTGCTATGCAGTATCCTTATTTGATTGAAACTCTTTGTTATGAAACTCTTATTCATTATACACTTTCGTAATTTTAGCAAATTGCTATGTGGTATCCATATTGGATTGGAACTCTGACTCATATAGTCTAGCATATTTTTTTTTAAAAGGAAAATATTATAATTTATTTGTCCAATTAGCAGTGGGACGGTCATAATTATCTTCTAACAGTTTTACTTGTTAATTACACTATCTGTAAAACTGTTACTTACACTATTTGTAATTACTGGTTGGTCGTGTAGGTTTTCACTTGTCCCAAATACCTCCGAGTATGTCTGGGATGGTTTTTCTATTTTTCTTTGGTCTTGAAAACAAAAACTATACACTACCTGTAATTACGCTGGTCGTCTTTAAGATGTAGGTTTTTACTTTTCCCAAAATACTTCCGAGTGAGTTTTAAAAGGTTTACTTATTTTTATTTTGACAAAAAAATTCTTAACCAAACAAAAATAATTTTAACATATACTCTCCACTTAACAAACCCCTCTTGATATCTTTCAAAAATCTACTTTCAAAATAAAGAATTATTGTAACTATGAACCAAAATAAAACGATAATATTTAAGAATATTATATCCAATGTATTTAATATTTAATACTCTACCTTACCTGCATCCTTTTCGCGCATTTATTCTACAATGCTCGAGTACCCATTATAGAATACTGCCGCATCCTAAACAGGATAATATGATTACATAATTTTGTTTTCCTGTTTGTACAAACAACAATGGAAATGAGATGTCTGGGAATTAATTTGTCCCCTTCTTTATCATTTATAATAACTGTTTGTTTCACGTTATGATTGCAACGTATACCAACGATCTAACTTCGTCTCACATTAATAGTCTCTCTAATTCTCCACTCCATTATTATATTATTATTTTTCTATTTTTCTTTTTTAACGTAGAAAAATTCAACACTTAACAACCAAAAAATTTTTAGGATCATTTCAACCATTTCAGATATCTCACTTGAACTGCCACAGAACCATCATTATACTATTTAATTCTCACATATAAACACTATAAACAACTTTAACAGTGAGATTTTCTCTCACTTTTTAGTAATGGAGAAATTCTATTAACAAATTTGTATATTGAACAAAATTCTAGTATAACCCTAGTTTTCAACTAATTTTGAATTTATTTTAAAAAAATGTATCCCCCTCCACCGTGAGAAAGTAAGGAGAGAATAAGATCAAACATTAGGTACCCGTCTGATTTGATATGATAAGGGTCGATATTTCAAAATTTATGGCTATCAATACTACGGTGTAAAGTGTTTATTTATTTGCTATCGGCAGTTTGATTCGCATCTGGATAGCAGGCGTGATGGTCAGCTATCTTCGCGTTCACATTGCATTTTCAATTCTGTGGGTGAACAGATAAAAAAGTCCAATATTTTTATTTTTATGTCATAGTTATATCTATTTTATTTTTTTTGTTTCTGTGGGTGAACAGATAAAAAAGTCCAATATTTTTATTTTTATGTCATAGTTATATCTATTTTATTTTTTTTGTTTTTGGAATGTGGTGGTATATTTTTCTTTCGGGCGAGGTTTTAGTTTTAGTTTTCAATTGCTGAGATTGTAGGCTATTTTGGTTATTTGAAATTAGTATATGTTTGAAAAGAAACGCCTCAATGAATTTGGATGACAGATTTTGTTTTTAGTTTCTAATTTTTTAACGACATTTAGATTATGTTGAAATAATAAATAAAGAGTGATTATTATGTATTATGATATTTTTATTGTTAATTTTTACAATTTAATCAAAAGTTTCAAACTATGGTTAATTTCATACTTTAAAGAGTATGAGAGGTGGGAAAGAGTTCATCTAAGTTTGAAAATATGATTCAAGTGTATGAGGGGTGGGAAAGAGTTCATCCAAGTTTGAAACTAGGGTTCCTTTCATACTGCAAAGTGCATGAGAGGTGGGAAAGAGTCTATATTAGGGGTATTATTTTTTAGTTTGATTTATTAGATATATAAAATAATCTAAAATATAATATCATCAAATAAAATAAAAGTTGATAACTTATTAAAGATAATTTTTAGTTGAATGAAAAAAATAGATATATAAATCATTAATTTAATAGTAAATTTATGAATTTCTCTGAATTAAATTCATGAATTTCTTTTAGTTTGAGGAGAAAAGTTTCTAAAAATATTTTTTGAAAAACTCAAAGCGGGGAAATTTTAGATTTGGCAATGGCACAAATAGTGCACAATTTAATTTATTTAAATATCTTCTTTGACATTTGGCCAATAATAGTTATTTTTCATCATTCTCACTGTCCTATCCGTTTGAAATTCCTTGACCTCACAATTGTGAGGGCTTGAACCTCGGTCTTCGTGGTCAAGAACATAAACTCCACGCCAATCAAGTTACATGATGGTCCTTTCTAAACGATATTCCTGGACTATATTATAGTTGCACTTAGGGTCGGGGGTGGTGCATGGCGGCCACTTGTCACTACTATTGGTGAATAATTTTTTTGTCCATCAACTTGGACCATCCTCCATGGCCTACCTCCGAGCATGAATCATATGGACATGCGACTATCGACGTGGCAACTTTTTGTGTATACGTGGACTCTCATTGCAAAAAAGTCATATGGTTACACCCATGTCCATGTGGGCTACCTTACTGTATACATGGGCTTCTATTGGAAATAAAACATATGGTTATGCCCTTATCCACATGGGCTTCCTAAGTGTAGACATGGGTTTCTACTACAAATTAAACATATGGTTACACTCATGGGCTTCCTTGGTGTATATGTGGATTTCTACTGCAAATAAAACATATGGTTACGTCCATGTCCACATGTATCACCATTGCATACAATAAAGTTGAGAAACCAGAATACCGAGAAAATTCCACTCGTCCAATTCAAAACCATGATCAATTGAATGGCATCAAACTGTAACAACTACAAAGTGTGTGTTGTGTATTGTTTTGAATGATGGTTTGGTCCCACATATATATATATATATTCGGTATCATCCTGAGGCTAGGTAAGCCGATTGTGGGTCGACTTCCAAGCCTTAATGGGTTGGGCTCTTCTAACCATATGATCATTGCATATAACCATGCTTCCAAACCTTAAACTATGTTCCATGGACCACATGAGAACTCCATATAACGCGGTCCTTAAGGTTCTCTGGTCATATTTGTGATTATGTCAACATGACATCATTATTCCATGTGGTTTTCCGTGGGGGTGTCATGTGTCACCCACTTGTGGACTCTTAGCCAATTAGATCTTGCCAAAAAAATCTTACCACATAGCAGCCTTTAGTAGCACCACGTCATTCATGATGATGTCATTGGTTGATGTTTGTTATTGGTTGTACGGTTGACTATGCCAAGGTTTCTTGATTTATCATAATTTTTATTTTTTTAAAAATATTTTTTTAAAGAAATTAGAAGTTCAAATTATGAATTTAAAAAGAAAAATTGTAATAAGAAAATGTTAATTTTTTTATTTTTTCTGTTCAAAAATTAAGGATGCTCAGAGGAAGAAAATAATAGAAAATTTTTCAATACTACTGGATTTTACATAGATCCATTTTCATTTTTAAGAATGTGCATGATTTCTTAATTTCTCAATTTCAGGATTTGTTTCTGAAATTGCGACCAAGAATGTTATACAAAATCTAGGACTGCGGACAAAAGCATCTTTCCTAGACTTGGTGGCTTAGTCTATAGAAAGAAAGACAAAGTAGCTATTGTTTTCCTTAAATTAAATAGATAATTCGATGAAGCCTACCTGTTATCCGTCATATGCTTCACTCCTTTCTTGGCTTGAATGCTCAAATCCTAACTCTCTTTGCCAAAATTATAACCTACACAATCAGACAACACAAGCCAAATTTCCACAGAATCTATGTAGCATCATCTAAATACTTCATTTAATTGATTAACATGGCATAGAAATACATTAAGTCGTAAAATCATATATAGGGAAACAAAGAACTCAAATTAATATAAATGGAAGGAGTTACAACCATAAATAGAAGTTAATCTTGTAGAAGAGCTCCTCCAGTGTGACTTGTTTCTTCTTTATCATAAAATACACCTAACGTGTGGAACGTTAACTCTTTACAACAAAAACATAAAGGTAGAATTCTATCTCCAAAAGCCAACCCCTAGCTTGTGGTTGGCAACAAATATATAGGTGAGGCGAGTAAGTTGGGAGTTATTTTCTAATTACCAATCAAGGGTTTAAGATCCACTCTTAATGGCAGGATGGGATAAAAGTATAAGGGATGGAAACTCCAAGGTAGGATACGATAGGATCTGAATTTTTTATCTTGGGTTAATTGTTGTAACAAATTCCGGAAGCTTCTAGAATTTCTCTTTTTTCCCGAATTTATAAAACCAACGTAGGTTCCTAGTGGAGAAACCTGTAGGTGATCAACAGAGTCCACAATGGAGCAACCTGTAGGCAAACATTTTCCAATAGGAGGCCAGGGAGCGTTGGGCCTTAAAATGACTGAAACAAGCTGTTTTCAGGTAGAAACTCTGGGATATGGGAGTTTCATGCATAGGGATTTTTTCTATGATTATGAAAAAGGTTAAAAGGATGTTAATTGATCCAGTTTGCAAGTCAACTGACCAAATGGGACAAAATTTCCTATAGCATATTGCCCCATAAAGATCAAAGTCATAAATGGTGACTCATGAATGAAGTTATTTACCTTGTGACAAGTTGGGATTAAGAACATTTGGTGGGATCATATTATGTTACAATACATTTTCATCATGATATATTTGTTGAGGGAGGAATACCCATACTGAGAACATAAGTTAACATTACATGTACAATTATCAAAAGACAAGTCCACTAATTACAAATGGCAGACCGATGAGTGGATGATTATCTGTATGACCATAGCCATCATAATTTATGATCTTGTATTTATACTGAAATCACAACTGAGATGTATGAAACTAGATCAAGGGTATTTTATCTCTTTCAGATGACTATCCAACATACGAGTCTAACCAAGTGAATTAATGAGATGGGGTCAAACATAGTATACACCATCTCATTACCGACCAATGATGTAAGTCGTTAACAGAAGTGAGAGAAACTATTGATGATATTGATGGATCTCAAGGTATTGCAGTACATTTTGTATTATGTTATTAAATCATTTATGTCGAACATCACACAGTATCTTTTGGTTGAAGGCCATTTATGTAAACTTCTCACCAAGCGAGAGGAAACTTTCCATTGATGTATGAAAGTACCAAGGTACCGAGGGGTGTTTCAAAGTCAACTTCCTGGATAATGAGGTGATGTTGACATGAAGCGACCCATCGCAAGAGGGCCTTAATGTATCCCCCATCAAAAACATGAAATGGGTATCATGATTTGAGACAAAATGATGATGATACAGAAATAGATCAAGAATGAAAAACATGTAATAAAGGCTTAAGTGTATTGTAGAAGATATTAACTGAATGACTTCTCTTGAAAATAGTTGCGACACTGAATGGAGTTGGAAATATTGACCCAAAACCGAAAATGGGGGAATTTGAAAATTGTATTATGACCAAAATAATAGAATATTACCCAGCCCAACAGCCATGGAGATGAAGTGAAAGAGTGTCATGTTCAATAGTGACTTTCTTCCATTAACAAAATGGAGTTCTCTATTTTCCAAATTTTCCCAACCATACTAGTCAATACCTCTTTATTTTTTTAACAAACTTGAGGAGGATCAAATATGATTGATTTGTAAGTTCACCCTAATTCGTCAGAGTATGTTTAATGAACCATGAGAAGGAGTGGTTCAACCTTTTCATGTTTGAAAATTCCATTGTTGTTTAAAGTTTTAATGAGTCCAAATAAGGTAAAACTCAACATATCTTTCATGTTTAAAGAGTTTGAAAAAGAGGCGAAAAAAAAAACTACAGATGTTCCATTTTCTAAGTAGTCCCTTCAGTCTTAAAAGGAAGAAAATAATTCTAAACAGAACCTCTTAGCCATGTTTGACTAAGGTATTCCTTTTTCGTAAATATTCTATCTCAGTCTGGAAAAGGGTTAAACTTACACTAAGTAGATGTATTTTCATTTAATTTAACAAGTTTGAAAAGAAAAATGTTCGATGCTATTTTAATATTTTGGGAGTATAAAAAGAGCTAAAAGAGGACTCTAAGGGGGTTCCTTTTCTTCAATTTATGGAGTCTGAAAAAGTGATAAAAGTGAACTCCTTGGTCAAAATTCTATGTGAAAATACAGAAAAATATTTTAAACAACAATTGACCTGTAGAAATTATATAACTTATGTGTTATATTTCCAAGATTCTTCTGATATCACACTATTTTAACTTCATGCAAAATACAGAATCTATTCCACCATTGATCATTTACGGAAATAAAATCAAGATAGCAATGCACACATGAAACAATAAAAATTCACACACATTAAAACAATTGTTTAACGGGAAAGCCTGAAGCTAAAAACCCCAACTATATGTATATAATATATTTCATAGAGATCATGTAACAATCCTCATACAAATTTGGTCATATCAAGCTCTTAGTGCAATACAATTGCTACACATTAATCAGGCCCGATCTTGCAAATCCATGCACCGATCTTTGCCACCTAATAGCCCGCCTCTACTGGGCAATACTTGTTGAAGAATGGCTCTAAATGAAATCGAATCATCCAAGCTTGCACTGTGCAATCCTCATTGGCATCTCCACTGAGTGTTGGATGTGATCAATGCATCACTATAGTCACGACTGATAGTCACACTTTCTCTTTCACCAATCTCTCCACTGGTCTCCACTGAAACTGCTATGCACTGTAGTTAACTGATGTATTCTTTAGTTGATTAATGAGTTATTATTTAGTGAATTAATTAACTAATTAATTCACACCATTCTCACTAGTGTATCAATAAGTTAGACTAGATACAACTAGCTCAACTGAGTCTAACTAAGTTAAACTAAATACAACTCCATCAACTACTTCTATAACTCCACCAAAATCTGTCACATGAGTTCTAACTAAAGTCCTCATGCATTAGCTCCAGTAAAAATTTAGGAATAGCGTAATTCCTTCTTTCATCTACTGTGCCACATCTGTGCACTTAAATTAAGTGCTCCAAGAGAATAAGATAATGTTTAGAGTCCAAATATTATTAAGAGCTAATAATATTCAACATATCTATTTTTAGACTAGAAATCTAAAAATAGATTCCGCCCAATATGTCTAAAAATAGAGTTCCATCTATTTTTCCAACTTGACCAACCATCCACAAATAGCATCCTGCAACTCATAGAATATGATCAACATGTCTAAAAATAGGCATAGTCTAAAAATAGAATTTGCGCCAAAAATAGCCCGCGGGCCCACTTAGTGAAGGCGAATCTTTTCACTAAGTTCATCATCTTGTTGAATCTCAACACTCCCTCTCAACAAGATAGGGATTATCTGCCACCCTGACCCTGTCTCTATGGTATTCTAATATGCTCCTAGTGAGCACCTTTGTTAGAATATCTGCATCCTGATCCTCTGTAGAATGTAAGAAAGCAACATGATCTTTTGCTGCACACAATCTCTGATATGATGATACCGGATGTCAATATGTTTTAGATCTATCATGAAATACTGGATTAAATGAGATTTTAATGCAACTCTGATTATCACAACATATCACAGTAGGACCTAAGTGAGAACTGAACAATCAGACCAGGATCTTCCTCATCCATATAGCCTCACATACAGCCAACCTTGCTGCCATGTACTCGACCTCCGCTGAACTGAGTGCCACGAATCTTTGTTTCCTGCTATACCAATAAACTATTGTAGATCTGATACTGAAAATCCCTCCAGATGTGCTCTTTCTGTCTGTTGGGCTTCCTACCTAATCTGCATATGTGAAGCCATGCAACTTCATCTCATCCGACTTTCTATACCATAATCCATATCCAGATGTGTCCCTAAGATACCTCATGACATGCTTGCCTACCTTCTAAAAGAGCTTGGTAGGCTTAACCATCGCTTGTGAAAGCTGGTTCACAAAATAGCATATGTCCGGTCGTGTATTGACTAAATACATGAGCGAACCAACCAACTATCGATAAACAGTGGCATCCACTACCTCTGCTGATGTAGCATCCTCTTTCCTCCAACCACTAGGAAAAGGAGTGTCGATAGGCTTGCAACCTTGCATGTGAAACTTCTCCAATATCTCCCAGCCATACTTGCCTTGAGACACAAATAATCCACCCTTTCGCTGCCAAATTTCCAATCCCAGGAAATAATGAAGGAGGCCCAAGTCCTTCATCTCAAACTCCTTTGCAAGATCTGCCTTACATGAGTGTATCAACAGTTCATCACCTATTAGTATTAAATCATCTACATAAAGCACAATGATCAAAAAATTACACTCCACCACAATCTGGTATAGTTTCGGATCCACCCCACTCTTGGCGAAACCAAGTTTGGTGAAATAACTGTCTTTCCATGTGTACCAAGCATGGGGTGATTGTTTCAGCCCATATAGTGCTCTTTCGATCCTGCACACATGCGACTCACTGTTGAAGATTTCGAATCCTTCAGGCTGCTCAATGTACACCTCCTCCTCAATGACTCTGTTGAGGAATGTAGTCTTCACATCCATTTGATGAATGTGCCAACCCATATGTGCTGAGAGAGAAAGGATGGTCTGTATGGAATAATACCTTGCAACAGGTGCAAAAGTTTCTTCATAGTCGATCTCCTCGATTTGTGAGAAGCCTCGGGCAACAAATATTGCCTTATAGTTCTCGATGCTCTCGTCAGTAGCTTGCTTCACTTTGTAGATCAATCTCAACCCTACCACTGATTTCCCTTTCGGCCTTGGGACAATCTCCCATGCATTGTTTCTAACAATCGAATTATACCCTTCAACCATGGCATCCACCCATGCAGGATCCTCCACAGCTTCCTCTAAAGAGGATGGTTTTTTCACGATACACTTTCTCATTAGAGCCATGTATCCAGTAAATCGGTCAAGTGACTGTCTCTTTCTGCGCTGTGATGTAGGGGCTCCTACATTCATTGTTGCATCAAGGTTCAGTAGCTCAACTTCTGTAGTGCACTTCCGCCCTCTGATCTTTGGTGCTGCATGAGTGGTTTCTTCCACTCCATGAACCTCCTCTTGTGGTTGATCCACATCCTGAGGCTCATCTTTAGGAACAAGTAGCTCCTCATCTGCATGCAAGTGTAGCTCCCTCTCAAGTGAAAAATTCATGGCTTTCTCCTCATGAAATTTGATATCCCATCGCATGACAGTCATCCAACTGTCTGGAAAATACACAAGATAATAGTGGGGTGTTTCTATGTATCCCACAAATATCCCAACCTCTACGGTCAGCTCCATCTTCTTCCTTGCATCCTTCATCACATGAATGTAAACAGGTGAGCCAAAAATCTTAAAATGAGAAATATCAGGCTTCTTACCAAAAAATGCCTCTTCGGGTGTACTCATGCCAAGTATTCTATGAGGACAATGGTTTTTCACATAAACTGTAGTGTTGCATGCTTTATCCCACAAGTGTATGGGAAGGCCTTGATCATGCAACATCACCCATGCAACACCCACAATTGTTATGTTATTTCTCTCCGTGACCCCATTATGTTGTGGGTTATGAGGTGCTATGAGTTCTCTTCGAATTCCTTCTTCGCTACAGAAGTCTTTGAATTCACCAGAGATGCATTCACCACCATTTTCACTCCTTAGAGCTTTCACCTGCTTCCCCGACTCTTTCTCAACTAGCGCCTTGAACTCACAGAACTTTGAGTATGTCTCGCTCTTCTTCTACATGAAGAAGATCCAACACTTACAAGAAAATTCATCAACAAATATCACATAATACCTGTGCTTTGTTTTTGAAGCAACTGAGAAACGTCCACACACATCTGTGTGAATTCTCACAAGGATCGTCATGGCGTGATGATCCTTCTCATGAAAAGTGGTCTTCACAAAGTTTCCCAAAGTATGTCCCTTGCACTGATACAAATACGCAACTGTACCATTGGGAATCCCAGTAGAAATCTGCTGCAAAATTTTCAAAGCGCCATGGTGAAGAGGGCCTAATCTCCTCTGCCACAATTCACCCTCATCCCGGCTCACCACTCCTACTTTGCCTGCCATTGCTGCGCAAACATCTACCTACAATTGATAAATATTCTTAAATCGAATCCCTATCATCCTGGTTTGACCAGTTGTTTTACTTCGTAGGAAGGCTTTTCCCTCGCTAAAAACAACATCATAACTCTTGTCTTCCAACATCACCACAAAGATCAGATTCTTCTTCAATCTTGGAACATGCACGACATCCTTCAAGATGAAAGGTTTATTAGACTCCGTCTCAAAGGAAATGGTCCCGATACCAGTTGCATTGTATCTACCATCATCGCCCATCTCGATGTGCACTCCAAGATCCTTTTCATCCAGATCACTAAACAAATATTTGCCTCCGGTCATATGGAAAGACGCACCACTATCAAGAAACCACATCGATCCCATCACACCTGAGACCAAGCATGCGATCCAGCTCAAACTATGAGGCTAAGGACTCTCCAACTGTAGATCCAGTAGCCTACTTATTCTTCTTCTTTTGTGGATAGTTAATGGCGTAATGTCCACGCTGGTGACAGTGAAAACACTTCACCTTGGACAAGTCCTGCTTCTTACCTTTCGCACCGGATTGAGAAGGATTTTTCTTTCCCTTCCCTTTCCTTACTTTGGAAACCAAAGTGAAATTTTCATCATCTTCATTCTTTGATGAAGATCCATCCCTGGTGCCCTGCCTTATCTCCTCCTGCACAAGATCCGACCAAAGTCTCTCCCATCCTGGCAGTTTCTCCCATCCATTGACAAAGTCCTCATAGCTATGCCAACTCTTCGAAATCGCAAGGAGAGCCAAGCTCACCAAGTCATCTTCATCTACAGTAACCCCCACACTTCCCAGCTCATCCTTAGAGTGGACAAACTTCGTGAGCTATTTTGGTATATTGTCGCCTTTCTCCATTTTTATTTTCCCGAGCTTGCCTTTAAGCACCAACTTCCTCTAGTCACTTCTGCTTTGGAAAAATTCTGTCAAAGCCTTCCACATCAAGAATGGAGTGGCTTTACCATGAAGGATGGACACAATGTAATCCTTCACACCTTCCAAAAAAATTCTTCGACAGTTTGCTACCTTCTTTTGCCATGCGTCGAGTATGGCTACATCACTAGAACCAGGATTTGGAATATCAGCATCTATGAAATCCTTCAACCCATTATCATCTAGCACCACCTCCATCCTGTCCTTCCATGAAATATAATTAGACCTTCCATCAAGGGCATACTCCAATCGCAATATGTTGAAATACATTTCAATGAATGCTCAACTTCGACACTAAGAAAACACTGCAGCAAATTCAAATTCCACCAGCACAAAACTCAACTGCTTCAATAATTGCAATATCCTCCGATCAATACTGCTCTGATACCATGTAGAAATTATATAAATTATGTGTTATATGTCCAAGATTCTCCTGATCTCACACTATTTTAACTTCATGCAAAATACAAAATCTATTCCACCATTGATCATTTGCGAAAATAATATCAAGATAGCAATACACACATGAAACAATACAAATTCACACACATTAACAAAGTTGGTTAACGAGAAAGCCTGAAGCTGAAAACCCCAACTATATATATATATAATATATTTCGTAGAGATCATGTAACAATCCTCATACAAAGTTGATCATATCAAGCTCTCAGTACAATACAATCGCTACACACTAATCAGGCCCGATCTTGCAAATCCATGCACCGATCTTTACCACCTGCTAGCCTACCTCTACTACGCAATACCTGCTGAAGAATGGCTCTGAATGAACTTGAATCCACCAAAATTGCACTATGAAATCCTCATTAGCATCTCCACTAAGTTCTGGATGCAATCAATGCATCACTATAGTCACAACTGATAGTCACACTTGCTCTTTCACCTATCTCTCCACTGGTCTCCACTGAAACTGCCATGCACTATAGTTAACTGATGTATTCTTCAGTTGATTAATGAGTTATTATTTAGTGAATTAATTAACTAATTAATTCAGACCACTCTCACTAGTGTATCAATCAGTTAGACTAGATACAACTAGCTCAACTGAGTCTAATTGAGTTAAACTAAATACAACTCCATCAACTACTTGTATAACTCCACCAAACTATGTCACATGAGTTCTAACTGAAGTCCTCATGCATTAGCTCCAGTAAAACCTTAGGAATAGTGTAATTCCTTATATCAACTATTGTGCCACATCTGTGTAGTTAACTGAAGTTCTCCAAGAGAATAAGATAATGTTCTAGAGTCCAAATATTATGAAGAGCTAATAATATTCGACATATCTATTTTTAGACTAGAAATCTAAAAATAGATTCCACCCAATATGTATATAAATAGAAGTCCATCTATTTTTCCCAACTTGACCAACCATCCACAAATAGCTTCCCGCAACTCATAGAATATGATCGACATCTCTAAAAATAGACATAGTCTAAAAATAGACTTTGCGCCAAAAATAGCCTGCGGGCCCACTTAGTGAAGGCGACTCTATTCACTAAGCTCATCATCTTGTTGAATCTCAACATGAATTACTCAAAACACCAGAAAAATTATCAAACATACCTGGTTCATGATAAAAAATGAGCAATTACTAGCTTTAAACATTAAATATGATCAAATATTGAAAAAATGACCATAAGTAATGAAAATGACTATTCATTTTTACCATTTGACATTCACCTTCAATAGTGAGAAATTTGAGCCATTTTTTCCCTCGATATTATGCAACTGATTGCAGTGAATCTGATGGATCATTTCTAGATTCTTCACTTCTAAGTAGGATCTAATACCCTTCTCTTTTAATTCATGTTTCATTTTTGTGATTTCATGCAATTTTTATGGCTTTTTTAGAGCAATCAGGTTCAAAAAATTTTCCCTAGGACCAATGCATGCCCTAGCTATCAGAAACTACATCTCACCTAGGAAAATTTTCACTACAGATAGGGCTGAAATGATTTTTCATCTCTTCTGGGGCAACGTTGGGCCCAATTCCTTAGCTAAAATTTCCAGTTTTTTGTAGCAACCCTAGTAAAAATCCATGTAAAAAAATATAATACCACATTTGATGGGACACATATTCCAAGCTGAATGGTGGGAATAACATCCTAGTGGGTGTTCATTCGGTTTATTATGGCTAAAGGAAATTGGAAAAGTCAATGGAAAAGTAATTGTAAAGGCATGCGACATTAATTGGAATATTATTTATGAAAATAATGGAAATTAGGAGAAAAGGAAGGTGAACTCAAATGATTGTATTAGTTTTGATGTGCTAAGGGTCTTTCAGTTTTAAAAACATGTGCATAATTTTTTCATTAGTTTGCATAAGGATTAAGGAGTTTTTCCATGAATTATAGATGAACTTTAGCGAGTTAGAAGCATAAAATAATTCTAAATAACATTGAAAATTAGTGTAAAACATAGAAATAAGTCACCACATGAAATTTACACAATAGACATGATGAAGCAGTTCATCCCTCCTGGGCTACATCTGGTGGTTCGACTCCCAATGGCTTGTCCATCTTTTATTATGTTAAAAATTTGGCTATTACATGTAGTTAAAATGGTATAATGGTTTCTTTGTTTGCACCAATGGCTTCAGAATGCTCCAATTAGTCAAGAATGACTCTTCATTCACTCAGAATGGTAAAAAATTGAGCCTCCTACTCTTTTTCCCAATATCTCCTAGGAAAACTCCAGTAAATGTGGAGAACTCCAGTTAACTAGAGTTAAATTAGGGTTGAACGCAAAATTTGGTGCGTATTTATCCGCTCTGCCAATAAAGTCGTGCATTAAAGGTTATGGTTAGGGTGGTGGCCACATGCACACCACCAACCGTTAAGTGGCTTATATGTTAGCGAAAACAGCGGAATACAATATCGGAGGTTCATTAAACATAAATATGTTCGCGATCAACATCGGATATTTTTTACGGGACCTCGCAATATCAAACAAATTCGCAACTTTAATACAAGGTACATCACAGATCGCGAATGTTAACATTTTTCAATACCACCACTTTACTGACTTCCCAAACCACAACAAATACATTATTTCTATTGCATATGATATGTGATTTAATCACTTTGCATACTAAATAGTTTATTGTGCGAAATTCTTAGCCATAACCACATAAATCTGTGATATGTGCTTAAGCGCTATGGCTTCTCTCGCATCAATTTGTGATGTCTTCCATGTAAATAAAACCATTGTCAATTGTGATGCATGCAATCTCTCCTATTGTGATTTAAACTCTCTACCATTGATATATTCTAGACACAATGGTTCTCATCATTCGCTCGTTCAGTCCTCGCTATTGACTGGATCACAGTCGTCCGTTCCACCTACAACATTTTCGTGATTGTGCAATCCCTGATTATATATATGCAGAGTTCAAGACTCCATGACAACCACCAATACGTATCGCACTCTATTGGTCGATCTGGTTCTAAACCTGTTTTTGATTTTGAACCCAATCCTGTAACTTGAATTTTGAGTAAAATGAATGAACTCTTGACCATTCCTCCCCATTTGGAAGCTTTTGGAGCCCAATAGGATTTATTAACTACTAAGTAGATGAGGGTACAACTCCCTCACATTTCTAATCTCCATCCCTTTTTCCTTGCTTGGTTTAGTGCCTTTGAGCCCAACTCGAAGGTAGTGAACACTTCCCCTCTTTGATGCTCTTGTCCTCCTATCAATAATTGTATCTTCTTTGAGCTCATACAGAAATTCTGGCAATAAATATTCAATAGAAGGTAGCTAAACATCGCTTCCTTGATCATCGATCAAAGGAGGCTCATACAAGCGTAAGTTTTCAACATTAACAACTGAATACATTTGCATGTAAGAAGGCAAATCAAGCTGAAATGCATTATTACCAACTTTTTTTATAATCTTGGAAGGACCATAGAAATTGGGTTTGAGGTTTTTACCTTCCCCTTTCATCCTTTCTTTGCTAATGTGCAACCATACTTCATCTCCCTCTTGAAACTTGTGATCAACCCGGTGTTTTTCATGCCTCTATTTGTATTTTATTTGACTTTTCTTAAGCTATTCTTGAACTCATTGATGTATCATTTGAATTTTCTCAATGAACTTTCGAGCCTTACCAATATCACTATGGCCATGAATTGCAACATCCTTCCCAAAGATGAAGTCTAGTGGAGATTTTGGAAAATGCCCACATCATGCTTCAAAAGGTGATTTTTGTGTTGAAGAGTGCTTTTCCTGGTTGTAAGTGTGTTGAATGTAATGCAGTTGTTCATCCCATAACTCATGATGTTTGTTGCAATATCCTCTCAATATATGCACAAATTTTATGTTTACCACTTCAGTTTTTCCATTAGTTTGTGGATGAAAAGTGATACTCTTTTTCAATTTTGTGTCCATCATTCTCCATAGATTTGACCAAAAATTCCCAATTAACTTGGAATCTCTGTCACTAACAATAAAAGTGGGAAATCCAAAATGAACCCAAATATTTTGAAAATAAATTTCAGTAGTATGTTTAGCAGTAATGGTATTCTTACATGGCATAAGTATAGACATTTTTCTGAATCTATCCACAACTACAAAAATATAATCATGTTGCTTACTTGACATGGGTATACCTCCAAAAAATTCCATGGATACTCTCTCCCATGGCCTTGATGGTATTGGTAGTGGCGTGTACAATCCAAGCTTCCTATTAATAGGTTTAATTGTTGCACACATAGAAAAACCTATTATAAAATGTGACATACTATCTATCATGTGAGGCCAATAACAATACCTCTATAGATGCACCATTGTTTTTCTTACCCCAAAGTGTACAACAATAACAGAAGAATCAACTTCTCTCATGACACTTAGCCTCTCTCCTTGTGGAATACATAGCTTTCTGAAATGAAACAACAAATTTTTATGCATGTGATAATCTCTTTCTTCAACTTGATTCCCTTCTTTCAAACTAGCATACACATCTTTGAAATCAACATCATGTGCATATTTTTCTATGTAACTCTCATGTACAACATAATCATTTTTGAGTAAAGTAGAAGCACTAATGCTTGGTCTCGAAATCATATCTGCAACTTTATTGAATATAACTTTTTTTTACCTTATAACCAAGTGAAATTGTTGAAGAAATTGCATCCACCTGAAATGTCTTGACTGCTGCAATTTTTTTTGCAACTACAAGTACTGTAATGATTAGTGATCAGTGTGTACAATAGTATCTTTACCCATCAAGTAGTGTTTCAACTTCTTGACACTTTGTACCAACGTATATATTTCTTTTTCATATGTAGGATAATTAATCACAGCACCATTACAAGTTTTTGAATAAAAGGTGATAGGCTTACATGTTGCAAAAGGACTGTTCCCATGGCATAGTCACTAGCATCGGTTTGTATCTCGAATGGTTGTCTCAAATTTGGTAGTGCAAGGGCTACAACTGAACTAATATTATCTTTTAAATATTCGAAAGCTTGCTGCTATTTGCCTCCCCATTGGAAGAATTTCTTCACAGTTGTCATTTCATGCATAGGGGCTGCGATCAAAGAAAAGTTAGCAATAAATTTCCTCCAATATTGAGCTACAGCTAGGAAACTTCTTGCCTTGGTAATTGTTTTGGGTTTGGGCCAATTCAAAATGGCCTCCACTTTAAAAGGTTCAATCCTCAATTCTAATCCTCCTATAATACATCCCAATAGACCAAATAAGTCTTTCCAAACTCACATTTTGACATCTTAAGAAACAATTTCTCTTTCTTCGAAATATCAAGCACTCTATTTACATGCAATACATGATCTTCTCTTGTTTCTCTGAAAATAAAAATTTCATCTAAGCACACAATAAAAAATTCATCAAGGAATGGTCGCAAAACACTATCCATAACGTGCATAAAAGTTGACGGTGCATTACATAAACTGAAAGGCATAACTAGCCACCAAAAGAGTCCTTGTTTGGTTTTTAATGCAATTCTCCATATATCACTTTCTAAAATTCTTACTTGATGATATCTATTTCGTAAATCTAACTTAGTGAAAAAAATTTCTTATTTCAGCTAATCAATCAAATCACCTATTATTGGGAGTGGGTAATGATTTTTTACCGTAATTTTGTTCAAATCTTGAAAATCTACACACATGCGCCAAGTCCCATCTTTATTTGGTATCAAGAGTATGGGTGAACCACATGGCAAGGTGTTTGGCCTTATGATACCTTTATCCAACATCTCTTTGATTTTCCTCTTTATTTCAACCTTCTCCATTATGGACATGTGATACATACCGATGTTTGGAAGAGAACAATCATGCCGCAACTAAATCTCATGTTGAATTTCCCTTTTTGGAGGAAATCCTGTTGGCTCCTAAAACATCTCATGATTTCCATTAACCACATCATATAATTATGATTTCAACTTATGATCACATCCATCAAAAGATTCATGATTAGTATCTTCTTTTGGCTTAATCATAAGAAAAATGAAATTCTTACTTGAATTTAACAGCCTCTTTACCTAACCAGCATTTACCAAAGAAATATATGTCTTCTTGCGGTGTGCTCTAACAATGAATTCCTTGCCATATTTGAATAAATGATATTTTTTCTCATGGTTATAGAATATCGCTTTCCTGTCATACAAGTAAGGACTCCCTAATAAAATACCAGTTATGTCAAGTGAAACCATATCTAATTCAACTATGTCAACAAAGCTTGCAGTGATTGCAAACCTCAATATACATTTCCTTGTAACCTGTAGATTTCCATCATTACAAATCCAACACAATGGATATGGTTTTGGATGTGGTATGGTCTCAAGGTTATGTTTTTTTACTAAGTATTCAGAGATTAAATTTTCTTGTGACCCATTATCAAACAGTGTGTTAATCTTGGTATGTTTGGATATGACCCTCACATGAAACAATTATACTCTTTATTCTTCATTTAGAGTGTTTATGTGACAGTTTTATATAATGGTATTGGGTTTAGTTTCAATTTATTTTCCCTTCATGTTCTTCAATCCCAGGGCTATAATTTTAGTCTCATCACCTGAATCAAACCCTAAGTCATGTTCAGTTGTAGCAGCAATTTTTTTTTCCCTTTGTTATTGGGTTTCTTTGGCCTCAATTTTGGATGTAATTTAGAAAAATGAGTCTCATCATGGCCTTCTTTTGAATAATGTTTACAAGTCACTTTTTCTTCCTTGTTCTTAATGGATGCATTCTTTTCGTTTTTACCTTTTGGGGTTTTATCCTTATCTTTATCCTTAAAAGGTTTCTTCCTACCCTCTTCAGGAATGGCCTTAACACAAACTTCATCTAGACTGGTGGGGTTAAACATGATAATAGTATGTTTTAGGTAGCTATGTAAGCCTCCTATGTACTTTAGCAAAATCTCTTGTCCCTACAAATCCATCCCTAATAAAAGAGATCTTCTCCTAAATTATTGGGTGTATTCCTGCACATTTTGTCCCTTTAACTGCCTAAATTTATGCCTGTTCATGATGGATTTTTTAATATGAGCTAATGGATAAAACTATCATTTAATATTAGCATTAAAATCTAGCCATGATAGAGTAATCTTACCATGTTTCTTGATTTTCTCCTATGTCTTGGCTTCCAACCAAACAAGTGTTGCATCTTCCATTATCAAAGAAGCTAATTGAATTTTTGTATCATCATCTTGAAGGTTATATATCATGAAATAGACCTCCAATTATCGAATCCAATTATCTAGCTTGTCTACATTTACTTCACCATTAAACATTGGTAATTCTAACTTAACATCAAATTTTAATAAAGGAGATTTACTAGTGCTCTTGGACTTATGTGGATGATGTATTGAAGAAGAGGTATAATATGATGATGATAATGATGAGGGTGAGGGTGAAGATTGTGGCACCCCATTGCCTCCATTTACTCCATTTCCCTTCTTTGACTTGTCTTCATCATGTTAACCTCTTGAAGATCCTTCTTCTTCCTTTTGGATTTTATTCCTGTCTCTCATTCCTTTATTGATAAATAATTCTAACCATCTCAGTCATGTCAAGAAATTATTTCCTAAACACTCCTTCTTCTTCCTTAGGGTCAAATTCTTCATGAATTTATCCTTCCTCATAAGACATGCTTAGTGGAAATTCTACTTCTTTAGGAGGTGAACTAGGTGGTGGATATTGTGGCAATATTGTTGTCCTTTTCTTTGGCTCCTTTTGAGACCTGCCTACTTCCACCAGTTTGGATTCTTCCCTTTTGAGCTTGAGTCTTGTAAGCATCTAAAAACTGCAAAAAGTTAAACAATTATTTGCACTAAACAACACCCGAGAAAAACTCTAGATCTGATACCATTTGATTTGAAATGATTGTATTAGTTTTTTTGTGCTAAGGGTCTTTCAGTTTTAAAAACATGTGTATAATTGGTTCATTAGTTTGCATAAGGATTAAGGAGTTTTTCCATGAATTATCGAAGAACTTTAGTGAATTAGAAGAATAGAATAAGTCTAAATAGCACTGAAAATTAGTGTAAAATAGAGAAGTAAGTCACCACATGAAATTTACACAGCAGGCATGATGAAGCAGTTCACCCCTCGTGGGCTACATCTATTGGTCCAGCTCCCAATGGCTTGTCCATATTTCATAATGCTCAAAATTTTTCTACTATATGTAGTTATAGTGCTTTAATGTTTGTTATCTTTGAACCAATGGCTTCAGAATGCTCTAATTAGTTAAGAATGACTCTTCATTCACTCAGAATGGTCGAAAATTGAGCCTCCTAATTATTTTCCGAATATCTCCTAGGAAAACTCCACTAAATGTGGAGAACTCTAGTTAACTGGAGTTAAATTACGGCTGAATGCCAAATTTGGCGTGCCATTATCCTCTCCACCAATAAAGTTGTGCATTAAAAGTTATTATTAGGGTGGTGGCCACATGCGCAGCCCCAACTGTTAAGTGGCTTAGACATTAGCGGAAACAACAGTATACAATATCGGAGTTTCATTAAACATACATACATTCCTGATCAAAATTGGATCCCTTTTATGGGACTTCAAAATATCAAACAAATTCACGACCGTAATACAAGTTACATCGCAAATCACAAATGTTAACATTTTGCAATGTGAACACTTTACTGACTTCGCAGATCGCAACAAATACATTATTTCTATTGGATACGATATGTGATCTCATCGCATCGCATACTAAATAGTTTATCGTGCGAAATTCTTATCCATAACCACAAAAATATGTGATATGTGATTAAGCGCTATAATGACACGTGGATCCTCTCACATCATCATATCGTCGCTTATATTATTTAATTTACAATGTATTTGATGTAAATTAAACCATTTTCGATTGTGATGTGCTCAATCTCTCCGGTTGCGATTTAAAATCTCTATCATTAATATATTCTAGATCCAACGGTTCTCACCATTCGCTCATTCAGTCCTTGTTGTTGACTGGATCATAACCGTCCATTCCACTTGAAAAATTTCCACGACTGTCCAATCCCTGATTCTATATGTAGAGTTCAAGACTCCATGACAACAACCAATTCAGATCCCACTTTGCTAGTTGATCTGATTCTGAACCTATGTTCCATTTCGAACCCAATCCTGTAACTTGAATTTTGAGCAAAATTTATGAGCTCCTTATTAGAAGGTGAAAGGTCACAAGTTGCATGTGAGGAGTAAAATAAAGGAAAATAATGGAAAATGAATAAAATAGAGGCCTCCTTAATAAAATGTATAACTAGGATCAGTCGGCAATCTTTTGGTCAATTCATTTGTGGAGCTCTCTCATTATTCTCTCTCTCTCTCTCTCTCTCTCTCTCTCTCTCTCTCATACTCCTGGGTACTTAGATTTTTCTTGAAGAACTATAGGAGAGTGTGGATACTTGGTGATTTGGAGCAAGAAGGCAATGGAAGATCGGGAAAGCACAATTCATTGGGATCAATAGCTACAATGGGTTTTGATTGCAGGTACCAAGTTGCATGTATGTTTTCCTCACTAGTTTTTGCATGCATGGTGTATGCATGTGTATTTTCCTAGGCTTTCCACTTCCTAGATAACCATAGTGTTGTGGTTTTATTTCCATTCATTTTTTCTTGGTTGGTTCTCCTTATTCCTTTAGCTATTTGGTTGAGTTATTATTTCCTCGAGCCTTGGTTACAGAAACATTCTAAATCTCGACAATCAGTTGTTGGGTTGAGTTACTAGTCCTAAAGCCTTGGTTGCACAAATTCTTTGAAGCTCTAGGTGGGTTGAGCTAATAGTCCTTGAGCCTTGGTTGTAAAAATGCTATGGAGCCCAAAAATAACTTGGTTTGAGTTACAAGTCCGAGAGCCTTGGTTGGAACAAACACTGTGGAACCCTGGAGTAGTTTGGATAGAGACCAATTCGTCATGGTTGTGATGTTCGACCATGACGTGGAATCACTAGTTGAGGGTTGAGGTGTTTTGGCCTCTAGAATCCTTGGATTTATTGTGAATATTGTTTTTGATGACATCCCACATTCATGAATGGAATATTTCATGGGGGTGGTTGGATGAAGTGAGATTTGGCTAAGCCAATCTATGGTCGGGTGGAATGTGCAAGTCCCATATACGATTAGTTTCTACGTTCAATAATGAAGATCTCATTGCTCGGGTATTTTATATGAAAATGTATTGGTTTATGTATGAATTTTATTGTTGTTCTATCCATTGTATTTATGTAGTTATTGTGTTGGTTATATGCATGTATTTTATGAGCGATGATGTATGTCTCTATCAATGTTTTTACTCGTAAATGAATATAGAATGTATCTATGGTAAAATATATTGTATTGTAGATAATGATGCAACGAAATAATGCTTCTTAGTGATTTTTAGATAAGTATGAGACCCCTATGCTTGAATATGTTGTTTACACCTGTAGATTCAATGTTTGTTATATATTTGATGAAATTCTTGTCATGGCTAGGAGGGGTCTAGATGATTTTTTCTTGATGTGATTGATTCCATATCATTGTCCCATTTTTATTTATCATCCCTTAAGATTTCATGAATTTTTGGGCAGTGACCTGGGCTCTGGGCCTAAAAATTTGGCTCAAATCCTGAATATGCAAACACAAAATTGGGTTTTGGGGGCCCTAGCCATTGGCATGCAGTGTTGTTCCTGTGGCTATGGCCTCCTAGCCCATAAAATTAGTTTTATTCCTACAGATATGGCTCAAAATGGGTCAAAATACCAGTATGAACTAGGGGTAAGAGGCCTGAGTGGTTGGGTTACCTCGTGGGGGTGTTGTGGTTGTTGTACAAGGTATGTAGGTTGTGTTTTTCATAACTTCCACTTCCTTAATGTCACATAAGAGGTTGAATCATGATATTGTAGCCTCTCTTCACATGTTTACCCTAGTTGGAAGATTACTTGGGTAGATGTGGGCGGAGGGTGTTACAGAGTGGTATCACAACATGGCTCAACCCTTGGATTGGATGAGAGGTGTGTTTTTCATGTTTTTATGTTAATTGCATATTTTTTTAGTATGCTTGTGGTATATAGGTTCTTTCTTCATCCATATTTTTCTAGCCATGGTGGAAGTGGTGTCGCCATGGAAGTGTTGATGATGTCATTACAAACATGTTTTCATGAGTGTATGATTGGTTATTTGTTGCTCACACTTATGTATTTTCAGTGCACGCTTTTTTACATGTTGATACATGTTGTGTTTTCATTTCTTGTTTATACTAGGTCACATATTGGTCATTCTTTCGTATTGTGTGTGTATGCTTTCTTATGTGATGCTATATGTGGGACATTCAAGATTGGTTATACATTTCAAGTGGGTTCATATGGTCAATTTTTCATTGATTTGGTTAAGGTTGTTATGCATAAGGTAATTTTATGTGATTAGTTCATCATGATGATATTTGTATGTCATGAGGCTAATGTGTTGTCTAAGATAGATCAAGGGATGTAAACCATCAAAGTGAAGTTGCAGCATTGGACCTCGAGGCAAGAGCATGCCGACATACATGTTCAAATGTTGGGGATTCAGGTATGTCGGTTAAGGATTTTTATATGAACTATGGTTCTGAATATTCCTTTTATTTTATTGATCTTATGGTTACATACATTATAGATGTTAATTGATTAGTGCGGTTATATTTACATGTGTCGGATAGTCATGAATGATAGAAACATGTGGTGGCATGCATTTCTATTGTTGTTTTATGTTTGAAAACTTATATGTTGTTAATGAGCATGTTATAGGTTAACGTGTTGTTGTTGTATGATTGTTAGTTTGATGATTAGGTTACATGTTGTTGATGAGCACGATATATAAATTTTTGTTGCTACATGCCAGTGACTTGATAGTTATGGTTATGACATTTAGGAATGAGACAACCTAATCATTATGGTGTGTTGTATTATGTCTAGATTGACTGTGCATATGTGATTGTATGCATGAATGACAATTGTTTATGATTTTATGGTGTGAACATGTTAGCTAGATATTGTTATGGATATCATGACCTTAGATATGATTGAGTTGATATGTTGTGAAGTTATTTCGTGCTAATCTAGATTGACTATGCAGACAAAATAACCTCCCGTGAGATACATTGAGGTATGAGTTTGCTTATGTCATATACTTGGTGCTCTAACGTTTTGATTATTTGATTATGTCATCTAGTTGATATATTTAAAATGGTATGTTTTCAATTTGTTTGAATGTTTGATTAATTGCATGATATGAGTATATGTGTCTATAATATTGGATGAAAAAATTGGAAGGTCATTGTCGCAGTGAAAACAAGGCCAATGAAACTCATCTCATCAATGAGAATGTATTTGACATGCTAATGAATTTGTTCTTGGAGATTTATAACACACTCACCTTCCAAAGCTTGCGTAGAGGAGACAAGGATAAGAAGGCCAAAGTGTATTGTTAGTGTATTTATGTCGAAGGTTGTAAGACGAGTTGGAGAAAGAAATAGTAGAGGTATTTATCTATTAGTAGATTTGGATAGGAATGTATCCTTGAGGAAACCAATTATGAAATACTTTCCAGTCCCAAGAGTGTAGGTTTTAACCTTATACAGAAATTATTTGCAAACGAATTCGTAAAATAGAAAATAAACAATAGTAAGATCATAAAACATAAAACATATATATACAGAGTTTTTTCCCCTGGATCCCAAATTGGTACTACCAGCTTGATTTTTCATTATATTCCTATTAGTGTTACAACACATATATATAGACATGCCAAAGAATTCATAAACCCCAATCCACTAACCCTATATTAGAACATAATTTTAGTTCCCTTGACCGAATCTACAAAATACTAGGGGCAGAAAGCCATGCAAAAAACCATAGGCGAGTTCACCCACCTAAAATAGGGTCCAAAACAAATTTCTCGAGGCATTGTCTTGGACCATATGTAGGGGGCTACCTGCCCTTGACTAACCCATAGACAAGGGGGGATACCTCCCCCCCTCTGATCCCTACGCAATGAACAAATAAGCCCTATCTCCCTCCCTGTGACTTATTGTAAATAGTATCACACACGCAACAAACATTACCTTAGATCATCATCTTCAGTGGTGTGGTGGAAGTATTAGTTTAAAACTGGGTAAGAATGATATTGGAATCAATGATTTTGCTTGGGGACAAGGAGGCAAGGGAGTGTGGATTTGAGGAGGGGAGATGGTGGAGTTGTGTGGAGGAGAGGTTGAATTTTATGACATGAATGACCATATCTTGAATATTTGAAGGGAGAATATTATGGTCCCCAATTATGATTTGCATCCAAGTCACGATGGTCAAGAATGTCAATTTCATTAAGCAAAATTTTGTTACCTCGGTGGAGTTGTGAAATGAATTCCCATTATTTGATGTCCGTGGAGTGGTGCGGCCACATTTCAAGAACAAATTCATCGTCAAAGTCAATAAGAGGTAGCCCTTTAGCCCTTTAGGTTCACAAAATGTGCTTTTAATTTTTTTTCAATGTGAAACAATATCCTTGTTGGTTCCACCAATGTCATCAAGTAGTCTGCGAAAATGGAAGTACAATATTAGTTCACTCGAAAACAAAAGTATACATAGAAATATGCATCTTGAAATGGGATGGAATTGTACTGAGGCAGGATATGCATGACCATGGCATGGAATATTTGTTTCCACGGTGTTATTTTTCGGTGAGAGGGTAATGGCTACGACCACGTGAATTCAATAAGAGATAATGACTGAAGTGAAGGAGGTATTTGCATGTATGTAATGATGAAGGGTGTTGATTGAAGTTGGACATCTAGGTTATTTGAAGCACATATGAAAACTATTTTCTTGACATATATGGAGACAAAATAATGACTACATTGTGTTAGGGGGAGTTTTTTGAGCATGTGGCATGTTTCCCATGCATCTATGTCCCTATCAGAAATCATTTGGATTGGGTGTTTGCAGAAACTATTGCTAGTATGGGGATCGAGAGGATAAATTTATGCAAGCCATGAGAGAATGTGGTAGTAGCTTTTTGACTTTGTCTTTGATTTTGCTGCATATTTGAAAATGTAGTTTAACACATCATAATGAAAGAGGAATTGATGGAAGTTAATGTCAACAATCCAAATAGTAAGCATGTGAAGGTTTTGAATGTTAATTTTTTCATCATTCCTGGCTGGACTATAAGATTTTTGTGCAGAATCATCAATGTGCATAGAAGAGTATTCACATAACTCCCAGGGGACTCCATAGTGGAAATATGTAGTATTGTTTGTTTTGTGAAGGCATGTAGAGGAATGATAATTTGTGTCCCGTTGGACATAGTTGGAAATATCCTCGTAGTATTGGAGCTAGTTATAAGCGACAATATCATTTCTCGCAAGAAGGCATCGATCACAAAGTGTCGATCGATGTATTATTGGATTTCTATGATGGCTCGATTAAGGGTTCTAAGCAACACAAGGACTCAATTAACCTCTGATATATCAGATGCATTCATGGCATACTAAACAATACCCTTATTTTAAATATATATTGTAAAATTCCTCTAAAGCCACATTATTTACCCCCTGCCAATATGAACACAATACACCTTCCCAATTTAAAAGACCCCTACTTTAACTAGATTTTGTAAGTATACATTTTTTCATTAACATTTTTAATAGCCCTTTGTATTTTTCATTAACATTGAGCTCCATTTTTTATACCTGTCAGTATGAAAACCCTTTACCCCATATTATATGCTCAATATATTATGTCATTTTTTCATCAATATATATCCCCCAATATGAACGCACATGGTATGTGTTGGACTATATAACTCATTGTTAAATGAATAAACAACACACATTAATTATCAATCCAGGGACGTCTATTTATTCCAATGACAGTTGCAGTGTCTGTGTCGATACACCAACTAGAAGAAATTTTAGAGAAAATAAATCGTTGCTGAAGTAAATGCTAGAAGTAAATCACACATGTAGAATTAAAAGGATCTACAAGACTGGAATCACACTTCAATTAATTTTTTCTAGTGTGCCACATGAAAAGTAACCAGTTGGTGTCTCTAATATCATATGTGTAACATCATAGAAAGTATTGAAATTGAAGCGGATATTTTCACATATGAAAAACAACAACACCACTTTATTGATACATAAACCTTAATACCATTACATACAAAACTACTTCAATCATTGCAATCCCTGCTAAGAAGGAGGGCCCTTCCTCCCTAGCAGAGCATAGGTAAAGGAGGAACTTAACAGAAACTAAATTGAATAACGCATGTAGCATGAATAATAGGATGATCTATATTAATATGAACAAAATACACAGCCAAAATAATTTTTTTCTCTGCTAATATTTCGACCTCTAGGGCTGAGAACTATATAGTGGTTACATAAGAAAATTAAGGAATAGATTAGTCATGAAAATATTATGATTCTCATGCTGATTGAAATAGAACACATATAGTTATAACAACTTCCTAATAAATTTCTGACTAGAAAATAAAAGATTACAATCAAAACCGCCCTTAGGATGTTATCCCAAAAATACAATGCTAAAAAACTTCTACAACTATCATAATAGAATCACAGCTATAGTGTAATATATAGAGGACAGATCAGCAACAAGTGTTGACAAGATCAGTCAACAGTACAACTGTATCAATATTTCACCAGTGGGTCTATAACAACAGAATGTAACAATAGTTTATCAGTGAGTCTGTAACAACAAGGTGTAATAACATCATTTTGCCATAAAAAATTCCTCTTAAATGCTCCTGTGAACTTCACGCTCGGGATATTTGGTGCTATAAATGACATCTAAACAGAAAAATGAAATACCATCGATCTTCTCTAAACATTCACCATCAGTTAGTCATAAAAAAGTACGATATATCATAATAATTGGTGAATCGGCAGAGTAATAAAAACAAGGTGAAACAACACAAGTTAGGGTAGAAAGGTAGGAGAAAGAGGCAAATATACTCCCATTGGTTATAGTTAAGAGCCAAAATAGGGAAGACAGAGGTAGGAAAAGTGTACAAAACTAGAATCCAACATCTCCCCCCAACTGAAATACTTTCATGTCCTCATGCAAACTCATCTCTCATGGGAATATCTCCAGTGCAGGTCAGTGATATCATAAGCACCAGATGTACATTCGACTCTTGACCTGTATCCCTGATTGGCCATCAACTGAAATATCAAGGATTCTGACTCATACTTGCTCAATTCATAATTGATCTGGTAATCCTCAATTGGTAGCCAGATCAAAGGAAACTTGAATCTCAATCCCACTACAAAGCACCAAGGGATTGTACAATATTTGCATATGCTGGTACATGTGTAACAACCACCATGAAATTATGGAATGAGAATTGATTCCCCTTCAACAAATTATTAGTACCAACTTCCATGCATTTCAAGAACCCTATCAAAGCTCGGCTCTTCATCATTGAGAACAGATTGAGGCAGAATTTCACAGTTCTTCTTCTATAGGTTGCAGCTGGCTCTTTAATCCCAGGGGTACTCAAAATTATCCTAAATTCTTGTCTCAATTCAGTAGCCCGTCGTTGTTCTTCCTGAACCCACAATGTCATCTTCTCTTCATTAGTCTCCATAGATTTAATGTCCAGATGCCATTCAATTTGATTCTTCACGAAGGACACCAAATCTCTCAATTGAATATCCCCCATATAGGAGAATATTTTCACAACCATATGAATACTCACATGTTCACAAATAATATTGTGTAAGAACAACTCACATAGCAAGCTTTTCTCATCAAAATCAGAGGCACAGAAAAAATCTAGAAATGTACGAGTGGAAGAAGATAAATAGGTTCTATCCTCCATAATAGATTTCATCTGAAATAAGAAGTAACATTCCCACAAAAAAATAGGATAGGATGAAGAAGGCCACCTACAACCCAGAAAATTGAGGGTGAGGTCGTGAAGTTTTTGTTTGTCTAAGGTGACGTTTTGAACCTACTATTGTAGCAACAATAATTTTTCTTTCTATTTCTTCAGAGTTTCCTTCTTCTTGTAATTCTCCAATCGTTTCTTCAACTCTTCTTTCATCCATATTTCATGTAAAGTGTCAATCTCTCTCTGATGTTCCTTTTGCGAAATATTCCCCTCCCGAAGGGAGATTGCTTCCCGTTTCCTCTTTTGTAACTCAGAAACTAGGAAGATTTTCTCAGAACTCCATCCTGAAATGTGACTTAGCGTTATCCAGCATTCAATATCTTCATCAACTATGGATATACTAGCCCCTATTACATTGGGTTGTTCCACCTCTACTTCTGGTTCTTGTGTAACAACAACCTCCTTGATGGGTTCTTGTTTTTCACCCCCTTTGTTTCCACCTAGAGTAGCCTCGGTGTCCATCGTTGTTTCTTCTATAATAGGAGTGGCCTCCACAGGTTCTTATGGGTCGGCTTTTAGGTCAATTATTACAGGAGTCTCTGCTTTAACTATTGGTTCTTTTGTAATAGTAGTATCATCAACAAGTTTTTGTGTAACAACCTCCTGTTGTTCTGTTTATGTTTCCATTGGGCTGATATTTTCTCTACATACCTTGCATCCCATTTTTGTTAAGTATTGAAAACATGTTATGCATACCAGCACTGGGATTTCCTTCCCCTCAGATAATTTTTGCTTTAATTCTTCATTCTCCTTTCTTATTATTTCGAGTTCTAAAAACACGACATTGGTTTTGTCCTTACCTAATGAGGAGGGTTGCCTTTCTTCTTCTTGGACTCCTAATTCTATATGTTTTTCGGCCATAAGAAAAGGTTCTGTAGGTAAGTTGACTTTCACTCTTTTTTTTGGTCTTCTATCCCCAATTGGTTCATCAATAGGCTTTTTCCCAATCCTAACTCTAGTAGGCCGAGTCTGGGTTTCCACCTCTTCCTGACTTCCTCCTGAAGTCATGGTCTGTTTCCCCCGGCTTGTCCTCGGTCTCTTTTGCTTGAATTCTTCCCAAGTTTTTCCTTGCTGGCCTAGGGCATCCAACACGATTAGCTTAATGAGTCTGTGATTAGTCACACATGCCTCTAGGTGTGATATTTTTTTTACTACTACTTCCATATGCTTTGTTGTGAAACCAGCTCCAAAAATACAAGAAGAGAGATATCACCGCCTTATAAATCAGCCACTTCGAGGGGTAAATCTCCAATACACTACATAAATGAACATTTCTTGGATGATACAAATGAAAAAACCTCCTTCCTATATATAGGAGTCCATGGGGCCACAATGTAATCCTAGCTGACCTAATAATAGTAATGTGAAGGCACAATAATAAAAATATTGGGTTTATAGGTGTACAATGATAACAATAAGGGGGGCTACCCTAACATAATAAGGGACTACACTATTAATATAGGGACTTAACATGCCCCTCTCCTCCAAACAAGTGTTTTCCTCAACGCTTGATTATTTCTTGATGATTTTGTATAAAATTCTCATCCTCCCATGTGGAATCTTTGACAAGAAAGTTCTTTCACTTGCTGAGATACTCTGAAATTGATCGCACTTGTCAAGTTATTGTTTCTGTGACTACTTCAGAAATTATTTTGATGTGATGTTGATATGCATGTTGCTTCATTCGATTTTGTGCCAAATTTAGGTTATCCTTTAATATTTGGAGAACTTCTTGTTGATGCTCAATGTGATCCTCCACTACTTGAACCCTATAATTTTCCCTTAAAGAAGATGTGATGGATGGTGGATGATATCCATAAAGTGCCATAGATGGGGTCATTTTTTCTGCATTATGGAAGGAAGTGTTATACCACCATTCAGCTAGAGGTAACCACTTGACCCATTCTGCTTGCTTATCAGATACAAAACAACGAAGATATCCTTCCAAACATTTATTCAATATCTATGTTTGACCATTGGATTGAGGATGATAAGATGAGCTATTAGCTAGTTGAGTACCCAAACAAGAAAATAATTCCGTCCGAAAATTTCCTGTAAAATTGGGATCTTTGTCACTTACAATAATCTTGAGGTTTCCATGTAGATTTTGAATTGTTTCCATAAATGCAGTAGAAACTATAATCGCTTTAAATTGATGAGATAATGCACAAAGTGGGCATACTTGGTAATTCTATCAACTACCACCATGAAGACACTCCTTCCTTCGTACTTAGGTAAACCTGTGATAAAATCCATTGAAATCTCCTCCCAACATTGACTTGGAATGTTAAAGGTTGTAGAAGACCTGGGGTCTTAATTGTGTCAACTTTATTTTTCTGGCAAACCAAACATTCTGCCACAAAATTTTGAATATCATATTTAAGGCCATCCAAAAAAAATCTTCCTTCACCCTGTGGTAAGTTTTTAAAAATCCAAAGTGTCCTCCTAAAGGAGAAGTGTCCAATTCCAAAAGAATCTTTTGTTTTAGTTGGGAATCCTTGAAAATATATAAGCGATTTTTGTACCATAAAACATCATTTTTCCAACTAAATGTATCAGATGTACTAGGATATTTCTGCAACTTTTGAATGAGAGTCCATAGTTATTCATCCTTCTTCCATTCATCCCTTGCTTTGGTTATCCAATCTGGTTGGATAATTGAAATGGCACAAAGCAAGTCTTCCACCTCTTCATTCTTTCTTGAGAGTGCATCTGCAACAACATTTAACTTCCCTTTTTTGTACATGATTCCAAAGTCATAACCCAACATCTTTGTGACCGATTTTTACTGCTCTTCTGAAGATAGTTTTTGTTCCAAAAAGTCTTTAAGACTATAATGATCATCTTTTACTTTGAAGTGTCTTCCCATTAGGTAAGGTCTCCATTTCTTTAGTGCATGTAATATTGTCAACGTTTCCTTCATAAAGAGCCTTTTGTAAATACTTTCCTTTGATTGAACAACTTTCAAAAGCAAAGGGTCTTCCTTCTTGCATTAAAACAACAAAAATTCCATTTCCAGGGGCATCACATTCCACAATAAAGGTTTTGGTGAATTTCAGCGTAGCTAAGACTGGTGCTAGGCACATTGCCTCTTTAAGATGTTCAAAGGGCTCAGTTGCTTCAGGAGTCCATGAAAAGGCATATTTTTTAAATAATGTTGTTATAGGTGCTTCTATTCTCCCATAATTATTAACAAACCTGAAATAATACCCTGTTAACCCAAGAAATCCGTGCAACTGCTTTATGGTTGTGGGGACTTTCCATTTCTTAATGGCTTTAATTTTGTTAGGGTCTACCTTAAAACCCTCATGAGATACAATATGACCCAGATATTCCACTCTTGTACTCCAAAGAAACATTTGGATTATTTTGCATATAATTTTTTCTCCTCCAATAATTTGAGCACCCTGTCAACATGTTTGAACATGATCCTTCCAAGACCTACTATAGATTAGCATATCATCAAAAAATACTAGAAAAAATTTTCTAAGGAAGGGTTTGAAAATGGAATTCATCAACCCTTGAAATGTAGAAGGTGCATTGGTACGGCCAAATGGCATGACCAAAAATTCATAATGACCCTCATGAGTTCAAAATGCTATTTTTGAAATATATTCACTCTTCATTCTAATTTGATGATATACTAAACGAAGATCCAACTTGTTAAAATAAATTGCTCCATGTAATTCATCCAATAGTTCATCAATCACAGGAATGGGAAATTTATCTTTAATATTGATCTTATTGAGCTCCCTATAGTCCAGACACATGCACCATGATCCATCTTTCTTGTGCACCAATACTATTAGAGCAGAGAAAGAACTTTGACTAGGTTGAATTATACCAGCCTCTAACATTTCTGTAATCATACGTTCAATTTTTCTCTTTTGGACATAAGGATATGTGTAAGGCCTGATGTTTGGAGGAAGACTTCTTGGAATCAAATGAATAGAATTATCATGATCACGAATAGGTGGGAGTCCTTTGGGAGTATCAAAAACCTTGGAATGATTGTCCAATACCAAATTTTGTGAAACCAGCTCCAAAAATAGAAGGAAAGAGATATCAACGACTTAGAAATAAGCCACTTCGAGGGGGAAACCTTCAATACATTACATGAATGAACAATTCTTGGATGATTTTGATGTTGGAACTTCTAGTGAGCATAATTGTGCAATTATGCCCCATTGTTCTTTCTTCAAAATATTTGTCATGACACTAGAGCTTATTATCTTTTCTGGCTTCCCTGCGATACCTCATAATTCGATTTCCTTTCCTTCCACAAAAAATTTCAAAAAAAGTTCTTAAAAATTTAAAGCTATTGTCCCCAAAGATTGTAACCATTGTAATCCTAGTACAACATCAGCACCTCCCATTGGGATGGAAAGCATTGGACTATTCAATACATATTCCCCCATGGCTAGCTTGATATTAAGGAATTTTCCAGAGAAATTTATAGTTCTTGCATTTGCAACCATCACTTGACATTCTGGTGCTGGGTATAGGAAATGATTCAATTCCTTGGCTACCTTACAATGAATAAAATTATGGGTACTACCTTAATCAATCAACACTATTACCTTTTTCTTCCTGATATGTCCTTCCATCTTAAGATTTTGAGGAGTGGTAATTCTTGCCAATGCATTACATGATATGGTTGGACTCATTTCTTCTTCTGCTAGGGTTTCTTCCTGGTGTATATCCTCTACTTTTGAATTTTCTTCTTCATTTTCTTCCTCTTCACAATATATGTAAAATAATTTCTTCTCAGCGCACTTATGACCTTTAGTGTATTTTCTATCACAACTATAGAAAATCCCTTTTGCTCCTTTTTTTTCCAATTGTTGTGGTTTCAACCTTGTAGGTTGTGGAAGTCTAGGAGTGGAAACACTTCCATCTTTCTAGATGTGAGTGGTAGGCTTCCTTGTCGCCATAATTTTACATTCAATTTTTCTTGCCAACCCGAATGTCTTCTCCAATGAATCAGGTTCCCAAACTTGAACTTCATGTTGGATGTTATCCTTTAAAGTCCCTATGAAGACATCAATCCGGTGTTCCTCTGGAATATCAGTTACCTTTATATTCAATTTTTGGAAGTCCTCAATGTGCTCCGCCACTAAACCATTTTGTTTGAGATTTATCAATTGGCTAAAGAAGGTGTTTCTATTTGTATCCTCATAATGTGTTATCATTTCCTTCGTAAAAATTGACCAAGTGACAATTTTTCTATGGGAGAAAAGCCATCGATACCATACAAATGTATTTTGTTATAAGTGTAAAGATGCAATGCGTACCTTTTGTGTGTTTTGACCATTATTGAGATCAAAATATTGCTCCAACTGTAATATCCATGTTATGAGATCCTTGCCATCAAACTTCCTCATATCCATCTTTGGTATATGGTGCTTCTTCAATTTAACATTAGAGTTTATGAAATTACGATTAAAATTTATTTTGTTCTCATCATGAGTTTCCTCTACTATCTTTCCACCATTAGGAATAATTTCTTGTATCAACTTTGTCAAACATTCGATGTCTGCTTTTAGATCATTCTTCATGATTTCCATGTTGTCTTTCATTTTTTCTTCCATTTCCTCCATCTTAGCTTCCACGCCATCCATCTTAGCTTCCATGCCATCCATCTTAGTTTCCACGCCATCCATCTTAGCTTCCACGCCATCCATCTTAGTTTCCATGCCATCTATATTAGCTTCCATGCCTTTCTTCAAACCATCCATCTTCGCTTCCATGATTTTCTTCAAAACTTCCATTTCATTTTTTGCTGCTCTCTGTGAGAGTGAAATTTGGTGAATTTTCTCTTCTAATTTTGATAGATAATGTTGCAATTATTCATATTCACGAGTCATATTAGAGTATTCTAAGGGCTTAGTGGGTGTTGAATTCTTTTTAGGAGGCATTTTAGAACCCAATACTGAAATATATGCTTAATAGGCCCTTGGAATCACTTCAAACTAATTTTTTACACAAAACGTATTTAATTCGAAAACAAATACACACATTTTTCTTGATTTTGAGGAGCTTGATATTGAAACTTAGTTAACTCTATGATTTTGGATATTCAATATCTAAAAAATTTCACTACAGTAGCCCTCTGAATACTCTTTCGAATGCCACATGTTTGACCTAATTTGGATTCTTCAAGGAAAAGTTATGTCCAATCTCCCACAATGATCTAATTATGGACTAGTTCAGTAGAACAAACTTGTATGACTTGTCACGTGTCCCTGTTTCCTCCTTCAAATCTAAAATTGATAGAAAAGAAACTACAGTCTATGTACTTGCAGCCGCTTTTTACAGCACTCCAATCCAATGCTCAAAGAGAGTGTTATGAATATTTTCCCACGATCACCTCTTTGAGATGAAATTCGGAAGCCTAAAAAATCCCTAACATCCATAGATCATATCTCTGAAAATATTGCGAACCAAGCTTTGAAAGTTTTCAACGATGTTCCTCAGAATTTCGGCTTCGATCTCAAAAAATTTCATCTTTTGAACCTTCGTATAAAAACACTTATAGCAAAAATTCCATGATGACCTTTTTGGAGCAGCAAAAACCCTAGAATCCAAACCTTTGATACCAAATGTTGTGAAGCCAGCTCCAAAAATAGAAGAAAAGAGATATCAAAGCCTTAGAAATCAGCCACATCGAGGGGGCAACCTCCAATAAATTATATGAATGAATAATTCTTGGATGATACAAATGACAAAACCTCCTTTCTATATATAGGATTCCATGGGGCCACAATGTAATCCTAACCGACCTAACAATAATAATGTAAGGGAAAAATAAAAATAAAATGGGGTTTACAGGGGTACAAAAATAACAATAAGGTGGGCTACACTAACATAATAATGGACTACACTATTAATATAGGGACTTAACATGCTTGATATTCCCTAACAAATAGAATGGAAGATTAATTCTTTGTTGATACTGAAGGTGATTAAGCAGAGGAAAGTGATACTTGAACACTATTGTGGATATTCCATCACAAGTGATATATTTAATTAAACCCAAGGAAACATCTTCCCAAGTATGAGGAAGTGGCAATTTGTCAATTCCTCTCCCTTTCTTCTCTAGTTTTTCTTCCCCTACTAGGAAGTCTTTTTTCAAGGAGGGGTCATTGATTTTTCTGTTAAACCACCTTCGACCCTCTACTGGTAATGAAGTTACCCAGGAAATTACCTCTTTAGTCACCTCCACTTGCATGCCCCTTACTAAGGTTTGATTATTCTTCAAGTTTTGAGAAAATTAAATTTCCACTGCCTCATCTGAGCCTTCAAGCTTCTTGAAAACCTTAATCCATCCAGCATATTTTAATATATGGTAGGATTCTGGACAATTCTGCAAGGCATCCATGAAATCCGACTTCTTCCTGACCACTGCTCCACCCATCTCTGCTTTCCATTCTAAATTTACTTATTGTTGTTTAGCCCCATTTTAATGTCACTGCGTTTCTGAATTCACTTCTTTGTTGTTCAGCCCCACTGTAACATCACTGTGTTTCTGAATTCACTACTTCTTGGTGTCTCTTCTTATCCCAATCGATGAGTTTACAATGAGAATGCAAAGTTTCAGCCAAGGATATTGATAGGAGGTGATGGGTTTTATGGATTTACTGAATCTTACCTCACACTAATATTCCTAATTGGCTCATTATGGAAAGTAATGGGATTTATTACACCCGCTCTTTTCCAAGTGGATTCGGTCATTATTGGAAATTCCGTTACTGATTAGGTGCATGCAAATTTGATAGATATTTATTATTACATCTTTTTTCAATGATTTCAAGACATATCTCCTCCCCGACCTTAATGGTGACAACCACCCACGGCCGTCACAGGAGTATCATTACTTTGCCAATTAATCACAGAATAATCAATGACATCGTTTACCTTGCTAATGACATACCTAAGGTGACGTGGAGGAAGACTTTGAATGGGCAGCGTCGTGCTTGCAACGCTTGTGTTATTGCGTTTAGCCAGCATGGTTATTTTTTTTTATGGAATGAATCATAAAAAAAAAAAATAGTATTCGTGGCTATCAGTTGTTACATGTGTAGCAGCTAAGACAACCCTTAGATTATTCTCAGAAATCATAATAATTAGGAGAAATTGGTTCAGAAAAGGAAATTACATTAATACCACCATCCTATAAAATAGATTAGAAACAAGAGATGATGTTTCAAGAAGAAAAACATAGCTGTAACAACCACCACAAGAGCAGTTTTTTATTGCTACTGAATGTCTAAATGCGCCCTCGAAAGGACTTTCCACAGTTAGATTTATTTTTGTTTTTCTTATTATTTTCTTATTTATTTCTTTCACATTTTTATTTGTATTTTATTTATTCTATTTTTTAATTTTTAAACAGGTGTAACAGCTGCCACAAAGGTGGTTTTCAACTGCTGCAAGTATTGGAATTTCAATTTTTAAGGTTGCGTAAGAGAATGTTCCCCTCCTGTCGTAACATGAAGATTAGAGTCCGCGAAAATCTTGACAAATGATTCCTTCGAAGTGGGTTGATGGTGTAACCTTATATGGTGACCATTAACCGGTAACGACATCTTAGCACTGTCAATGGTGACCAATTGTACAGTCCCATTTTCAAATACCGTATCCACTTCGTAAGGACCTAGCCATCTGGTGCAGAGCTTGTCTTTGAAATATTCAAACCTTGAATCGTATAAAAGAGCCCAATCTCCTTTCTGGAAAATTTTCTTCTTAGTAAACCCATCATGCCATCTGGCTCTTTTCTATTGAATGATCTATGTCTATTGAATGGAAGCTAGTGCTTCCTCTTCCAACTCATTGAGTTGGTTCAGTCTTTGAGTCTATGTTGTACTCAAGTCCAGATCGACCTGCAATGTTTTTTCTTAATGTCTTTATTTCAAATTCTATGGGGAATAAGGGATTCTTACCATACACCAATTCATATGGCGAGAAGCCTGTAGTATTCCTCCATGTTGTCCTATAAGCCCATAGTAGCTCTGGAAGTTTCTCGGCCTAGTTTCTTCATTGGTTGGCTACTATCTTTGTTATGATTCCCTCAATGAATTTATTGGTGTTTTGTACTTGACCATTTTCTTGTGGGTGACATGGTGTATTGATTCTGTGATGAATTCCATATTTTTCAACCAACTTCTTGATCAAATGAGATGTGAATTGAGGCCCCCCATCTATCACTATCTCTCTGAGTATCCCTAAGCAAACAAAAATATCTTGAAACAAGAAGTTTGAAACAACCTACTCTGTTGCTCTAGTTAGTGCCTTTTCTTCGACCCATTTTTTGACGTAATCATTTGAGACCAATATGTATGATTTTTGTTGTGATTAAGGATTAATTGGCCCTGCAAAGTCTAAGGCCCATTTCTCAAATGTTTCTATTGCTATCTGAGGCTATAAAATCATCTCATCTGATTTTAGAGGCTGGCCCATCCTTTAAAACTATCACATCCTTTCACAAACTTCTTGGCATCCTCGAATATAGTTGGCCAGTAATATATTGTTGAGAGTACTTTATGTCCTATTTTCTTGTTTGTGAAGTGTCCCCCATAGGGTTCCTCATGACAAGCCTTCAAGATCTAAAATAATTCATCTTCTCTAATACATCGCCTAATCTGAAAATATGGCATGGTGTGATAGAGATTAGCTTCTATCTAGGAGTAGGTAGCACTTTATTGTATAATATTCCTTCTTTCCTTCGAAGAAAATTGGTGTGGGAATTTTCATGTAGCAAGATAATTGGCTATGTCTGCATACCATGGTGAGTGAGTAGATATGGAAAAAAAATATTGATCTGGAAAAGATTCCTCAGTGGCAGTGCATTCATCACTTATAGTTAGTCTAGAAAAGAAATTGGCAACTACATTACCTTTCCTGGATTTATCTAAAATAGTAATATCGAATTCTTGTAACAGAAATAACCATGATGTAATTCTACCATTAGTAACAGGCTTGTTCATTAAAAATCGAATTGCAGCATGGTCCGTGTGTAAAAATACTTGATACCCAGTGATGTAGTGTCGGAATTTGTTGATAGTATGCACTACTGCTAGGAATTCCTTCTTAGTAATAGTGTAGTTATGTTCTGTTGGAGTTGAGTTCTTGTTGATGTAATAAATGGGATAAGGTTTCTTCTCCTCCAGCTGACCCAAAACAACACCCACAACCATGGTAGATGCATCTATAGCAATATGAAATGGCAATTCCCAGTTTGGTCCTCATAAAATACGTACTGCTGTTACACATATTGTCAACTTTAAAAAGGCCTGCTCACACTTCCCTGTCCACACAAATTCCAAATCTTTCATAAGTATTGAAAATTGAGGAGATGAAAGCTTTGAAAAAATCTCTATAAATCTCCTATAGTATCCTGCATGTCCCAAAAAACTAGGTGCCTCTTTTAGAGTCTTAGGGGTTGATATTTTCAAGATTACCTAAATTTTGCAGGATCTACCTTGATTCCACCTGCTGAAATGAAATGTCCCAACACAATTCACTCGGTCATCATCACGTGGCATTTCTCTGTGCTCAAAGAAGCATTAGTTTATTCACAACGTTCCAAAATTTTTTCCAAGTTAGCTAATGTTGTCTCAAAGGCATCCCCGTAGGGTGTAAAATAATCCATAAATATATCAAGCCAGTCATTCAAAAGATCAGAAAAAATACCCAATATTACCCTTTGAAAGGTTGCTGGTGCATTACAAAGGCCAAAGGGATGGAATCTGTATACAAAAGTACCCCATGGAAAAGTAAATTTTGTCTTGTCTTGGTCTTCTGGGGAAATCTATATTTTATTATATCCACTAAACCCATCTAGAAATGAAAAGAATTTTTTTCCAGAAAGAGTATCCAAGACCTGATCAATGAATGGTAAAGGAAAATGGTCCTTTTGAGTGGAATTTTTAAGTTCTCTATAGTCAACACAGTCTCTCCATTTTCTATTCTTCTTTAGAACTATGACAATTGGAGACACCTACTAACTATCAGAAATGGGGTGGATGAAATTAGCATTAAGGATTTTCTGCAATTCTTATTTCATTATCTCCTTAAGTGTGGGGTTCATTCAGTGCTAAGGTTGTCTAACTGGTTTGAAATCCTCTTTAAGGTAAATGCAGTGAGTGCATAGGCCAGATGGATTCCTTTCATATCATTATAGTCCCATACAAATGTTTTTTTGTATTTTTGTAACAGGTGTATCAACAATCTATTTTTTCAGCAATTAGGTTAGGATTGATCTTTAAACATTTTCCAGGTTTAATTTCATCAAGGCTGCTGATAGTAAGTGGAATTGTTTTCAAATATTCAATAATTGCATCATATTCCTCATATTATTCTAAGAAATATGTAATGGAGGCAACAGGGATTGAATTACTAATAAAATCATTAATGATATCGTCCTCTGTTTCATCCTTAAAGTATTGTTCTTTTACAAGCGTGATAAGAGGTAGGGAAAGATCAAATTTAGGTGCAAATTTGTCCCACCAGGGACTACTCGAAATCCATATAAGGTTTTGCTGGGGAATAAAGGTTCAGGTTCTGACTAGCATGTCCATCTGAGATCACCATAGATTTGGACCTACATCCGAGATATGCATCTGAAGTGGCTATCCACAGTCTTCCCAAGATTAAAGTATGACCCCCCAAGTTTGATTTGGTTTGTAAAGTGAGAAAGTCATCTTGATAATTCTAGGAAGCCACAGTGATAACCACATCTTCAATTACTCCTTTGGGCTTGACACGGGACCTATCTGCTAATTCAAGCACTGTAGGTGTAGGTATAAGTCCGTGGACTCCCAGAGAGATGAATAGGTCTTTAGTCATGACATTAATAACATCCCCTAGATCAATCAAATTATTGGTTATGGGATGATTTTCAATATAGACAGTCATTGTAGGGTTCCCTGGGTCATTATATTTAGTAGAAAAAGGCTTCTCAATCATAAGATCAAACAATTTTCCCATGACATGGATAGTGGTAGGCTCTTTAGGCTTCCTTCCAGGTATTTTGATGCATAGATCCCTGATTATTTTAGCATAGATAGGCACTTCTTTAAGAGCTTTTAATAGAAAAATCTACCCATACAAATTTTGCATCTCCCTAAGGAATTCAAATTCAGGTTGTCAGACCAACTCGGTTTCAGTTAATCGTTGAGGGTATGGGTGGTTCTGAATACTAAAAACTGAGTCAACTATCATAGATGTGCCAGCCTTACTTGGATTGGCTATTGTAGGAACAACATACCCTCCCATGCTAGTTGTTACATATGTAACAGTGGGTGTTGTATCAGTTGTTACATGTGTAACAACTGCCTCAAAATCGTCCATATCCTTCCTGGGTTATTCACTTTCTGTGGTAATAATGGGGGTATGTTCATATCTAATTACTTTCCCTAATCTAAGCTGAAACTCATTAAGTCTGATAGGAGTAATAAGATAAGTCTGGAGGGTAACCGGAGCATCCATGCTCTATGTTTCCTTATTATTTGGATTGGTGTTACGTTGCATATGTAATTGGGGTCAGACTTAAGGTGTAGGATTTTTAATAGAAGGAAGTTGTAACTATTGTTGTTTTGATTGGTATTGGAGGGGGTACTAGACCTTATCCATTGCCTCTCCAATTCTTACCCCAAGGATTGGGTTGTGATGGAGGATATTTCATTGGTGGAGATGGCCACTCGTTCCACGTTGAAGGAAATTGTGATGAGGAAGGAGTAGGATACTGCCATGGGTATTTCTGGCCACTATAAACATTATTCCAAGGATAAAAAGAGGAAAAATATAAAGGCATACCTATAGGTCACGGCTTCCATGGTCTCTTTGATCTGATGAAATAACAATATTGAACATCCTTGCTTGATTCTTGAAGTACCACCTTTAGTCTGGGAAACTCATAACACTGATTCATAGAGTGCACCAACTCACAAATGTTGCACAGGCTGACAATATTCAGTCCACATTCTCTTTCCAAATGTTTCTTTTCACATCAGGGACAGAATATTTCTAAGTCTACTACAGGTTCTTCTTGTGCTTTCTTGACTTGTACCATAGTGATGTGGGCAAAGAGAGTGCTAAGTGTAGAAATTTTATGAATAATGATTAATTATTCACCGATACTATCCTGATCACATACAATTCGAATTTATATGCAACACATAATCTCTTCCACTCAGATCATCAAACATGCGGAAATAAAATCAAGCGATAACACATCAAATCATCATACACATTAACTCAGTATGTATGGGGAAAGATTTTAGCTGAAAACCCCGCAGCTATTGTGTATATTATAATGGAGAAATCAAGTAACAAACTCAGTATAATACTCCTCACAAGTACTCAGTACTTTCTCATGAAGTTACCCACAATCTAGCTCAGTTTTGAACAGGTTACTGGTTCAAAACTCACCGCCAATTGCCTTGACTCTATTGCGCAATCCAGGCCTGTCTATATAGAGATCCAAGGTTCGAATCTCCTTGGCTTGACAGCGCAATCATTATGGGAAATTCCTCCAAGTGTGGTGCAAATCTCATGCACAACTGATGTCGCCACTGATTGCTAACTCCACCCTTTCATCTACCTCTTTCACTGGTCTCCACTGAAATGATCATGCACTATAGTGAACTGATGTGTTCTTGAGTTGAATAATGAGTTACTAATTAATGAATTAAATAACATTTAATTCACTCCACTCATAACTAATTGATTAGCTAGTTAAACTAATCTCAACTAGTTCAACTAAAATAAACAGAACACAACTCCACTAGCTGTCTCATTAACTCCACCAAACTTCTGCCACTGAAGTCCTAACTGAATTCAACCATGCATGATGCCATAAAACCCTTGGGAATAGCATAATTCCTCTGTCAGATGCATGAGCCACTTCCAAGGCTTGAACTAAAGTGCTCCAAGAGAGTAAACTGAAGTTTATAGTCTAAATATTATTAAGGGTAAATAATATTTGACTTCCCTATTTTTAGGAGAGACAGTCTAAAAATAGACTTCGACCTCTTCGACCTATAGGTCACAAAAATAGAGTCCCATATATTTTTACCAACATGACCAATGCTCCAAGAATCTCATACTGGAATCCTCGGACCATGCTCCATATGTCTAAAAATAGACATAGTCTAAAAAGAGACTTTGTGCCAAAATTTTCCTGTGGGCCCACTTAGTGAAGGCGACTTCATTTCACTAAGCTCCATCATCTTGCTGCATTTTCAACACTCCCTCTTAGCAAGATATGGATTATCTGTAACCCCTATCCTGCCTCTGTGGAATTCGAACTTGCTCCTGGCGAGCACCTTCGTCAGGATGTCGGCATCCTAATCCTCCGTGGGAACATATGAAAGAATCATGATTCTCCTCTGAACACAATCTCTGATATGATGGTACCTGATGTCGATGTGTTTGGACCTATCATGAAATACTGGACTAGCTGAGAGTTTAATGCAACTCTGGTTATCACAGTAGATCACTGTAGGCTCCAAATGCAACCTGAACAATCCTGCGAGGATCTTTCTCATCCAAATAGCCTCGCATGCAGCCAAGATAGCTTCCATGTACTCGGCCTCTGCTGAACTGAGTGCCACGGATCTCTGCTTCCTGCTATACTAGGAAACTGTTGTCGACCCAATGCTAAAAACTCCTCTAGATGTGCTCTTCCGGTCCGTTGGACTCCCTACCCAATCTGCATCAGTGAAGCCAGAAAGCTTCGCTCCATCCTCCTGTCTGTACCATAGACCATATCCCGATGTGCCTCTAATATAGCGCAATACATGCTTTCCTGCATTCCAAAAGAGCTTGGTAGGCTTAACCATAGCTTGCGAAAGCTAGTTAACTGCATAGCATATATTGGGTCGTGTATTGACCAGATACATAAGCGACCCCACCAACTGTCGATAGACAGTGGCATCCACTACCTCCGCTGAAGTAGCATCCTCCTTCCTCAAACCACCAGGAAGAGGAGTGTCAACAGGCTTGCAGCCTTGCATGTTGAACCTCTCCAGAATCTCCCGGGCATACTTGCCCTGAGAAACAAACAGTCCTCCGCTGCGTTGCCAAATCTCCAATCCCAGGAAATAATGAAGGATGCCCAAGTCCTTCATCTCAAACTCTCGTGCAAGATCCTCCTTGCATGAAAGTATCAACTGCTCATCGCCAGTCAAAATCAGATCATCTACATACGGTACGATGATCAACAGCTTCCCCTCCACCACAATCTGGTACAGGTTTGGATCCGCCTCACTCTTGGAGAATCCAAGCCCGGTGAAGTAGCTGTCTATCCGAGTGTACCAAGCACGAGGTGCTTGCTTCAGCCCATACGGTGCTCTCTTGAGTCGGCACACATGCGACTCACTGCTGAAGATCTCAAAACCTTCAGGCTGCTCTATGTACACCTCTTCCTCAATAACTCCATTGAGGAACGCAGTCTTCACATCCATCCGATGAATGTGCCACCCCATCTGCGCTGAGAGAGCAAGGATCGTCCGTATGGAAGAGTACCTTGCGACAGGTGCAAAAGTCTCCTCATAGTCAATCCCCTCGATCTGTGAGAAGCCACGGGCGATAAATCTCGCCTTGTACTTCTCCACACTCCCGTCAGCCGCCTGCTTCACCTTGTAGATCCATCGCGAACCTACAACTGATTTCCCAACCGGTCTTGGGACAATCTCCCATGCACTGTTCCTGATGATCGAATCATATTCTTCGATCATGGCAACAACCCATGCGGGTTCCTCCACAGCTTCCTCAAAAGAGGATGGCTCCGTCACAACACATTGACTCACAAGAGCCATGTATCTAGTGTACCGATCCGGTAACTGCCTCTGTCTGCGCTATGCTGTAGGTGGTCCTACAACCTTCTCTACATCCCGAGCTAGTCGCTCAGCTTCTGTAGTGCGCATGCGCCCTTTGATGGTTGGTGCTGCATGGGTTGTTTCTTCCACCTCTTGAACCTCCTCTTGTGGCTGATCCACATCCAGAAGCTCCTCCTTAGGAACTAACAGCTCCTCATTTGCATGCAAGTGTAGCTCCCTCTCAAGCGAACACTGCATGGCTTTCTCCTCCTGAAATTTTATATCCCGTCGCACAACAGTCTTGCGACTGTCTGACAAATACACCCGATAGTTGTGAGGTGTATCAGTGTACCCCACAAATATTCCAACCTCAGCAGTTGGATCTAGCTTCCTTCTCGCATCCTTCATCACATGCATGTAGACAGGAGAACCAAAAATCCTCAAATGGGAAATATCAGGCCTCTTGCCAGAATAAGCCTCCTCCGGTGTACTCATGCCAAGAACCTTGTGAGGACAACGGTTCTGCACATACACTGTTGTATTGCATGCCTCGGCCCACAAGTGAAGGGGTAGGCCCTGATCATGCAACATCGCCCGTGCAACACCCACGATCGTTCTGTTCTTCCGCTCAGCCACCCCGTTCTGCTGTGGGTTATGGGGTGCGATGAGCTCTCTCCGAATCCCTTCTGCGCTGCAGAACTCCTTGAATTCAGCCGAGATGAATTCACCACCGTTATCACTCCTTATATCAATCACCTTCTTCCCCGACTCCTTCTCGACCAGTGCTTTAAACTCACAGAACTTCGCGAATGTATCGCTCTTCTTCTGCATGAAGAAGATCCAGCACTTTCGAGAGAAATCATCGACAAAGATCACATAATACTTGTGCTTTGCTGTCGAAGCAACTGAGAAAGGACCACACACGTCTGTGTGAACTCTCTCAAGGATCATCGTGGCGCGACTATCCTTCTCGTGAAAGGTGGCTTTCACAAACTTTCCTAAAGTACACCCCTTGCACTGATCTGACTGCGCAAGGGTGCCCTTAGGAAGCCCAGTAGAAATCTGTTGGAGGATCTTCAAAGCTCCATGGTGAAGGTGGCCCAATCTCCTGTGCCACAGTTCGCCCTCATCATCCCGGCTCACCACTTCTCCCGCCTTGCATGCCATTGCTGCGTAGCCATCTACCTGCAACTGATAAAGGTTCTTGGTTTGAACCCCTATCTTCCGGGTCTCTCCAGTAGTCTTACTGCGCAGGAAGGCTTTTCCTTCGCTGAAGACCAAATCATACCCCTTATCCTCCAACATCGCCACAGAGATCAAGTTCTTCTTCAATCCAGGTACATGCATGACATCCCTCAATACAAAGGGTTTACCGGACTCCCTCTGAAAGGATATGGTACCGATACCAGTTGCACTGTATCTACCATCATCGCCCATCTCGATGTGCACACCCAAATCTTTGTCCTCCAGATCTGAGAACAAATCCCGATCTCCCGTCATATGAAATGACGCACCGCTATCCAAGAACCATACCGATCCCATCACACTTGAAACCAAGCATGCGATCAGTGAAAATTCAAGCTTGAACTGTGAAGCCAAAGCTTCTCCATCTGCAGATCTTCCCGCTTGCTTGTTCTTCTTCTTCTTTGGACAATTGGTAGCATAATTTCCGTGATCATGGCAGTGAAAACACTTCACTTTCGCCATATCTTGCTTCTTGCCCTTTGCACCGGAATGAGAAGTTTTCTTACCCTTCCCCTTCTTTGCTTTGGCCACCAAAGCGCAGTTTTCTTCATTAGCTCCCTTTGATGAAGATCCATCCCGAGTAGTCCTCCTTAGCTCCTCCTGCATGAGATCCTCCCAAAGGTGCTCCCATCTCGGCAGCTTCTCCCAACCATTGACACTATCTTGATATGAGTGCCAAGCCTTCGGAAGACCAAGGAGAGCCAGGTCAACCATGTCCTTGTCTTCGACAGTCACCCCCACACTTCCCAGCTCATCTCTGCATTGAGTGAACTTCGTGAGGTATTTGGCGATACTGTCGCCTTTCTCCATCTTGATGTTCCTGAGCTTATCTTTGAGCGCCAGCTTTCTTTGATCGCTCTTACTCTGGAATAGATCCGTCAAAGCTTTCCACATTAAATATGGAGAAGCCTTTCCATGCAGGCTGGATACAATATGATCCTTGACGCCCTCCAACAGGATCCTTCGACACTTCACCATCTTCTTTTGCCATGCATCGACTTCAGCTGCATCAGTGGGCTTTTGGACATCCGTATCTACGAACTCCTTCAGACCATTATCTTCTAATACTGCCTCCATGCAATCCTTCCATGCAACATAATTCGAACTGCCTTCAAGAGCATATTCGAGTCACAAACCGTTGAAAGACATTTTCAACACTGGCACCAAGAAAACAAAACTGCTGCAAAATTTCGAATTCCACCTCAAAGCTCAACCACTCTAGATCTGTGAGAACAAATTATTTCTAGCACAGAGATCGACTACAAGGGGCATTTACCATACCTTTCACTTTCAGAAGAAAGATGAATCCGGAGGCTACCTAGCCCGCATGCAGACTCTGTCTACCGAAATAAATTTTTAATCACTGTGATGATCAATCTCTGCTTCAATAGCTCCGATACCATGTAGAAATTTGTTGAATAATGATTAATTATCCACCGAGACTATCCTGATCACATACAATTCGAATTTATATGCAACACATAATCTCTTCCACTCAGATCATCACACATGCGGAAAATAAATCAAGCGATAACACATCAAATCATCATACACATTAACACAGTATGTATGGGGAAAGCTTATAGCTGAAAACCCCACAGCTATTGTGTATGTTATAATGGAGAAATCAAGTAACAAACTCAGTACAATACTCCTCACAAGTACTCAGTACTTTCTCATACAGTTACCCACAATCTAGCTCAGTTTTGAACAGGTTACTGGTTCAAAACTCACCGCCAATTGCCTTGCCTCTATTGCGAAATCATGGCCTATCTATATAGAGATCCAAGGTTCGAATCTCCTTGGCTTGATAGCGCAATCATCATGGGAAATTCCTCCAAGTGTGGTGCAAATCTCATGCACAACTGATGTCGCCACTGATAGCTAACTCCACCCTTTCATCTACCTCTTTCACTGGTCTCCACTGAACTGATCATGCACTGTAGTGAATTGATGTGTTCTTGAGTTGAATAATGAGTTACTAATTAATGAATTAAATAATATTTAATTCACTCCCCTCATAACTAATTGATTAGCTAGTTAAACTAATCTCAACCAGTTCAACTAAAATAAACAGAACACAACTCCACTAGCTGTCTCATTAACTCCACCAAACTTCTGCCACTGAAGTCCTAACTGAAGTCAACCATGAATGATGCCATCAAACCCTTGGGAATAGCGTAATTCCTCTGTCAGATGCATGAGCCACTTCCAAGGCTCGAACTGAAGTGCTCCAAGAGAGTAAACTGAAGTTTATAGTCTAAATATTATTAAGGGTAAAAAATATTTGACTTCCCTACTTTTAGGAGAGGCAGTCTAAAAATAGACTTTGACCTCTTTGACCTATAGGTCACAAAAATAGAGTCCCATCTATTTTTACCAACATGACCAATGCTCCAAGAATCTCATACTGGAATCCTCGGACCATGCTCCATATGTCTAAAAATAGACATAGTCTAAAAATAGACTTTGCGCCAGAATTTTCCTGCGGGCCCACTTAGTGAAGGCGACTTCATTTCACTAAGCTCCATCATCTTGCTGCATTTTCAACACTAAGGAGGTCAATTTTAAAATCCTCAAATAAGTTATTGATCTATGCTCTGGTTACTCCTCCACTTATGGACTTCTATATTTGATGTGAAGGATCCCGAGCTGAAACTCTCTCCTTGACTAATCCTCTCGAGCTATGCATGCAAAGCTTCATTATCTCATCAAACATCTCTTGCGATATGTCTCATTTCCCTATTATGTTCAGATGCTCCAGAAAATAATCTCTTAAACCTCTTAAGAATATTTTCTTTAGAACCTTTTACATCTAAATTATTGAACATAGACCTCTGTAAATTTTAGTGAAATCGCTCCAAATAGTCTTCCAGGCTTTCCTCCTCCTTCTGTGCAATTCTAAAAATCTTTTCCTTCAAGTCTCTGCTTCGGTAGTAGTATTGATACTTAAAGAGGAATCCCTATCTCATGTCATTCCAAGTTCAAATCGTGCCAGCACCCAATCTCATGAACCATCTTAATGCTGCTTATTTCATAGTAGAAGGGAATAATTTCAGGTTCTAGGCATCTAAAGTGTAGTCATAACCTCTACACAACACATCAAATTCAAACAGAAAGGTATCAGGATCTTCAAAAACCATCCCCTGAAAGGATGGTAGGGATGATACAGGGATATTATTCTTAGGAGCCTCATCTCATGTTACTACTATTAGGAATTCAAAAGTAACAGATTTTTCTGTCCTGACATTCTCGTCCCCCATGGAGGATTCTTCCTAATGGGATGAACTGACTTCAGAGTGCACTGGAGATTGACAAATAGAAGGATCGAGGTTCTCCAGGACCAACTGTGTAATAGCACTACCAACATCCAATTGATGATCAAATGAATTTTGTTCCTTAGGTCCCTCATGTTCCCCACTATTCTCTCCATGTCCTTTAATTCTCAGATTCTGATCAATGATTTTCCACTGTTGTTTTGAATCTGGAGTTTTGACATCGGGAATGGATATGATGTTTTAAGGGTGATTAGATCCAGACACAAAAGACATCAATGGTCTAGGCCTTGATATGGTAGCTTCTTTCTGTGGTCATATTTTCCTATTATCTCTATATGACATGGAATGTTCCTTTTCTACCCTTGAAATCAGATCTCCAAAGAATGTTTTCCTTCCCAAATATGCACTCTTCTTTTCCTTCTTACGACCCATATTTCCTATATTCAGTAGAGTGGGGGGTGCTTGTAGATGTTGATGTTTTCCTACTAGCAGACATGGGCCCTATGTGTATCAATTCACCCTACAAGTGCTTAAGTTTCTACAACAATGAGCCCACCCAATTTTGTTAGAGCGATTCACAGGTTCTTACCTCTCGTTTTACCATGAAACGACTATATATTTGAAGGCATCCTAAAACAAAAATACCCAAAATTCAACTCCTAAGTGTCCCAGCAAGACATTGATGAGCCGGCTCAAGTTTGTTAGAGTGATACGCAGGTTCTTACCTCACATCTTACCACCCAACAATTGTGTCACTAGAGACACTCTAAGAAAAAAATAAAATGTTCAGAAATTCAACCTCCTCAGTGTCCCAACAAGACATTGGTGAGCCTGGTCAAATTTGTTAGAGCATTGTGTAGGTTCTTACCTCTCGTCTTACTGCCCAAAAATTGTGTCAATGGAGACACTGTATGAAAACACACGGAAATTGCACATCTAAGAAAAAAATCTTATTCATTGGATCGTCACTGCCATCCCTAGCAACAACGCCAAAATGTTGGTCTATATAAATTATTGTTAAAAGACTGGAAAAAACACATTAATTATCAATCTAGGGATATCTATTTATTCCAATGAAAATTTCACTATCTATGTTGATACACCAACCAGAAGAAATATCAGATAAAATAAATCGTTGATAAAGTAAATGCTGGAAGTAAATCTCTCATGAAGAATTAAAAGGATATAAAAGACTGGAATCACACTTCAATTAATATATTCTAGCATTCCACAGGACAAGTAACTAGCTGGTGTCTCTAATATCATATGTGTAACAACATACAAAGTATTGAAATTGAAGAGGATATATTCACAGCTAAACAACAACAAAAACACTCTACTGATACATAAACTGAAATACAATTACATACACACAACTACTTCAATCACTGCAATCCTTGCTAAGAAGGACGACCCTTCCTCCATAGTAGGGCACAGGTAAAGGAGGAACTTAACATAAACTAAATAGAATAACGCATGTAACAACAATAACATGATGATCTGTATTAATCTAACCACAATTACAGAGCCAAAATAATGATGTTCTCCAATAACCTTTCGACCTCTAGGGCTGAGAACTATATAGTGGTTACATCAAAAAATTAGGGAATAGATTAGTCATGAAAACCTTATGATTCTCATGCTAATCAAAATAGAACAGATATAGTTATAACCAATTCCTAATAAAGTTATGAAAATAAAAAATTACAATCAAAACTGCCCTTAGGATTTTATCCCAAAAATATAATGCTAAGCAGCTTCTATAGCTATCGCAATAGAATCACAGCTATAGTGTAACAGCCAGAGGAAAGATCAGTAACAAGTTTTTACGAGATTAGTCAACGGTACAACTGTATCACCAGTTCACCAGCAGGTCTATAACAGTAGAATGTAACAACATTTTGTCAGAGGGTATGTAACGACAAGGTGTAACAACATCGTTTTGCTATAACAACACCCTCTTAACTTCTCTTGTGAAATTCATGCTCAGGATATTTGGTGCTATAAATGACATCTGAAAAGGCAACATAAATACCATCAATCTTCTCTAAGCATTCACCATCAGTTAGTCATAAAATGTTACGATATATCATTATACTTGGTGAATTAGCAGAGTAATACAAACAAAGTGAAACAACACAAGTTAGGGTACAAAGGTAGGAGAAAGAGGCAAATATACTCCCATTGGTTATATTTAGGAGGAAAAGTAGGGAAGACAAAGGTAGGAAAAGTGTACAAAAATATAACCCAACAGTATGTTACTTCTCCCTTTGTTAAGCCCTCATACTAATAAGTAACGTATGCATCAAAGAAATAATTAGCATCAGCAATGTTGGATTCATTGTTACATTCAAGATTTTCCATATCAGGTGCATTTTCCAACCATAGTAAACCATGTATATGTGAAGATCCTATATTTTTATATTCATACCTGATCAAAATAGAAGAGAGAAAGTAAGAGTTATGCATACAAATATTGTACATAAAGGTTCAAAGACAATTAATGGTAGATTAATATGTACACCGAGAGTCCTTTACATAGAAATATTTTAGTAGGACCTCTTCTAGGAATATTGTGAACTTGCAATGCATGTATTGATATGCATGATGTGGTTTCACAACAATGTTTTGGATTCACCAATGAGGTTGATCATCTGCATTGGGTGGAGGACTAGAAGGCATGGACATGTGCAAGTCATGTCATTTTTTTTTTGTTGCACTTAGTGTGAAGAAGAAGGTAGGGCTACCTTGTCGAATGATCATGTCATTGAGGTCCCTTCTAGCCTTGGTATGTAAAGAGAAGCTTACTAAAAAATGATGATCCAAAGAACATAATCTAGTTTAGAATTGCTAAAGGAGGAAGTTGTTGAAGGTGGTGGCAAAGGTCTACAACGGTTCCTAGAAATCTATGTAAAATTTCACCTTTAATGAAGAAAAAATTTGTTTCATGGTTGTGATGCTGCATGATAAGGTTGTATAGGTAATATAAAAACCTAGGAATTTTTCCAAATATACTATCATGGTAGTGCATTAGGTGTAAAGTGTATTCTTGCATTTCAAGTTTTTTGAATCTTGGTTGTTTTATCATGGTAGAACCTACGGGGAAGAGGGGGGGAAGGCCATTAAGAGGGGGCCCTCAATGTTGTAATCATTAATTAGAGAGAGGAAAAAAATGGTCCATTGAAGCGAATGGGTGGGTGTAGAATTGCAAGATTCTATGTAGGAAAATATCTCATCAACCCTGGTATGGGTATTTGGGAGTGTTGATACAAAAGAGGATGGTTGAGAGTCAGATGGGCAGGCACAAAGAATTTTAGGATTGAGAATCTCGGGAATTAATTGTTGGGGTTCAGATGAATTCACAGTTATATGGTTTAGAAGGCAGAGACATCTATAGGGAGAACAAGAAAATAAGATAATGAATATGGGTTTGGATGCACATCCTTATATTATGGATTATTTTCTAGTTTATATTGAAAATATACTAACACTCGTGGTCTACTAACAGATAAACCATAGGCTATGTGGTCATGGATTCATTTGTTAACAACAAGGATATATGTATCTGAGAGCATGTGGGGAAGGGTGGTAGCAATATTAGTTATATATTAAGAAAAGCTAAAGGTATGTCAAAAGTACTTTTATTTCCCTCCACGTGCATGGGCCACTTGAATAATTGGGTTGACACATGGAATTATCATATCTTCAACTTGATTTTAGCAAGAGAGGACATGTGGTTTTTGTTGAAGAATGTAACTACTGTCGGTATTGAAAATTGTATTTATCAAAAGAAATTTAATTATTAAAGAAAATCACTTATTAAAGCATGGATTTCATGCTTGGGTCAATGTTTTCTAGGTATAAGCCTTCATTCAAGGATCTTATATTTTAGTTTCAGTTAATAGAGTCATTGTCATTTTTATTACAACCATATTAGGTTTTTGTAGCATGTAAAAAGAATTATCTTTTAGTCAAAAATATCATTTGTCATATCCACACCAAGTCAGCCTTCTCCTCATGAAGTTAGCCTGAATTAAGGAAATTCAAACCAACAAAATGGTTATGTATAGAGAGGTAGCTCAACCTATTTGGAGCACTCACTCATCAAGTTCGATCTATAAGAATAAGAAGCATAAAATAAGAGAGAGAAGTATCTAGAGAAAGAAGGAAGAATATGGGAATACCTAACATGTGTTCTTTGTTTATCTATCTTTCACATGTGTGAAGTTTCTGGGCTACTACTGGGATTGTAGTTGCAATTGGGAAACTGACACTTGGAGACTTTAGAAGGGGTCATCACCAAGGAGGAAGGGATGACTTGGTTATTGGAGGAGGTCCTTGTCAAGGTCAAAAGGGTATTGGTTTTTCTCATATTCATTTGAATCTAATAGTGGAAGAGTTGGATTGGGTTTTCCCCTTGAAGGGGATTTTCCCTGGCTGAGTGCCAAACTCTGGCGTCTCTTGTTCTTGAGGGATTCATATACATTTAATTTTTTTATTTCTTGATGAAATATAAAGAAATAATTAAAATAAGGCAACACAACTCACAATTAATTATCAAGAAAGAGGAATCAAACCCTAATTCCTATAACCAATGATTTCTCAATAGTCTTTTGTCTCGATCCATTCTATTCGATAAGGAAAAGTGATGGATAGATAATTTTGAGGAACCATGATAACAGGGGTTGACACCACAAAATAATTATTTTTTCATGGATGGGTAAGATTCATCACAAACAAAGCACACTTGCAAGGGTCTAAGTGCATCAATCATTTCATGAAAAAGATTGTGTGGATGCTAGAGAGGATTTTTGTGGAAATATTAGGGATTTGAAGTAGCAACAACTTGGGGGGATAGTTGTATACGAAAGGTGGGAGCTAATGAAATTGAAGGGTTGGGAGAATTTTGGATGGCAAATAGAAATCGAGGGGAGAATAAAAGATGAGGGATGGATGAAAGGGGAGGAAGATAAATTTGTCCAGGCAAGGGATTTTGATTGGGAATGGTTTTCAAAGGAAGGTTGTATCGTTGATTTTTGTAGAGAAGACAAAGGCATGTGTTTATTGTTTCCTTATAAAGTGATTAGCGCATTTGTTGGCGTTTCTTCTATACATTACTCTCTGGAGTAGATTAAATACCTAATCAAGAAAGGAAGTATCATAAACTATGGAGGTATAAGTGAATTTGGAACAAAGAAGAGTAACGCATACATGTCAAGTGGAAATTAGTGTATACAGAAAATAAATTTTTGGCATGATGAAGGAAAAGGACCTTATATTTGTTACATGAATAGAAATATATTAATGTAAAAAAGAAAAAAATAGTTATATTTGCAAACAAATATTCAATATGTACAATGAATAAAATGAGGATATATACGAATCATTTGCTAAGTCGAGAGAGAACTATGTGTTGTTTTATTTCTAATTTTTTTTTCTTTAAATTTATTTCTACGAAAAGGAAACTATGAAACAATTTGTGCAAGTGTTGCAGGAAAGTGGAAAGTAAGCGAAGGATTATTTGGAGGATTAGGGTTTTTGTTTTATTTTTTCATGAAAAATTGAATAGAATATTATTGTAAAGCATAATAGCATTTAATGTGTGTGATTATTTTGGTTAAGGGAATTTTGGGTAGTACATAAGTCACTGAATATCCAATCTAGGTGCAATACGGATATGTGTTTGTCTATATGGCAAGTAAAACTTATTCAAAATGAGAGCTTTGGTTTTGTATTATGGAATGAATTTTATTATTGACCGGCGGGTTTCTCAAATTACAATTATTAATATTAGAAGGCATATAATTATGCAAGTTTTTTTGGATCTAATAAAGGCTACTTTTGTATTTTACAAGTATTAGAAGTAGTAGTTATGTATGTTTTCCATATTAGAGCATATACATATCCATATGCGTACTTGAAATATGTTAATGTGTTGCAAAGCACATGAATAAATGAATACACTTGAAGAAATTAAAGCGAGATAATGGCCATGTATTAATGAGGAAAATTTACAAGAGTAGCAAGTATTGTAGCCAACTAGTTTTACAAAAAGTAGTAGAGATAGAGGTGTAGGAAGAATACTTTGACAAGGAAACCATAATTGTACAAGGGAATTGAGTACATATACTGGTTTATAAGGAGAAATAAGTTGACAATAGGTAAAAGAGAGTTGTGCTATAAGGAAACAGTTTGAAAAATGGAAGATGGGATTCAATAGATGCGAGGGAAAAATCTGAATCCATTGGTGTTTCAGGGAAAGGGTGTGAAAAATGAGAGCATGAGATTTAACAAAGGAGAGGGGAAACAATGATGCTTAAAGCTTGCGAGCAACTCTCTTGGCAGGGCCAAACTTTCATTTCATTTCTTGAAGGATAGGGGCATATGCAGAGGCATAAGGGAGTTCCTCAAAGTGCACAAGGGTTAGGCGAAGTCATTCAATGTGGTTAAAAGTGTCTATTTTAATAGAAAGTGTGAAAATGAAATTTCAACATTTTATGTTGGTGGAATTTTTTTGACATATTTTGACTCACTTGAAAGGAGGCTAAGGTTGTTTGATATTATTCCCAAGAGTTCAGTTGCAGCACCATTGAAAGTAACAACATTTCCCAAATGGCCATTGTGGTCATGCAATTCAAGATGGAGCACATAATGGTAGTCACATTCAAGGAAGGCACCATTTCATTTCGTGCAATGCCACATGTTTTCAAATTATTGGATAGCCTTCTTTATGCATTACATGAAATTAATGTTAAGGGGGCATGCAAGGAAGTAAAAATTTTCCATATTAATTTTTTTAATAGTAGCACAAATGGAAACCCACAAATATTTATCGGAGTGAGAAATTTAAACAATTTTAGAGGTTGTTTTTATTTTTAGGGGCCTATTAGGGGCACCTTTGTATTTCCAGATTACTAAAGGCAAAGATGCATTAAATCCTATTTCCTGAAACAATTGCTGGATTTGTTGTGTTTTAGTAATATTTATGTTTATTAGGATGAAAGTGGTGGGGATAGTCCCAATATTCCTTCAACTAAACTCAGCAACATGACCCCCTTTGATTGCAAGGACTAAAGTTTCCCCTAAGGTTCAGAGGTTGGAAATTTAGCAACCTTCAACATGGTATTGTGTACACCATAAGGTGACATCGATGTTGTAGCCTAACATGTCACACAAAGCGATAGTTTTCTTCTGAGTTTCTGAGCTATCGCGTCCACGTCTGATGGATTTAGGAGAATCAATATAACAAGACCAATAACATCAACAATTGAGTAGATACTTGCAATTTTGAGTGAATTTTTTGGGATGGAATGAATGTTACAAGAGGGTATTGATTGATCCTCATGTTTTTTGTAAGACACGGTTTATGTAGAGAAAAGGAGGATTTAAAATGGGTGGTTGAGATGATTATAGTTAGGATTTGGAACTTTTATGGTTCCATTTGATACTTTGTAGATTAAACCAATTTTCATGAGAAAATTCAATGAGTCTTCCAAGTCATTTAAGGCATATATGTGGATCTCATCACCGTCTTGTTCCACAAGGTGAAAGATAATAGATTTCCTAGCGCGATGTGCATTTTTGTATTCTCAAAGGGGTGTTTTTGCAAAGGAATTTCCTTGTCTGGACCAATAATTACAGGATAGGTTGGGTGCCTTGAAAGGGAGAGTTGTTTAAGGAGCAGTGCTATCTATATTATTGGTTGTAGGTTATACCTCTATTGGGGAAGTTGATGGAAAGCCAAACACATTTGTTGAGGATGAGGTGGTATGGAGCACTTGTTTGGTGGAAAGAACAATATGGGTTGGCTTACAAATTAGAGGTGTTGGATGGTGTTTAATTTCAAGTCTGATTACAATAAAGAAGAATTATGAGAGAGGAGGGGAAAAGAAATGAAATATATTAGATGCCTTAAAGGGACTTAAAAGGAGAGGAAGCAGAGGAAGGCAAAAGGGGAAGTTGCAACATACAAATATCAATGGAAGGGCCTCCAAGAACTATTTTTAGGATAAAAAAGGAGCCTACTTGAATATCCCTAGATGTTGCAATGACATTGTGCATAGAACCAATCAAGATCTCATGTTTGTGAGTTCCTAGAGAGAGACGGTAGCAGGGGCCTACAACCCTGGCTAGGAAAATCTACTCAATAGTAATCACTTGGAGGATTGGTTGTATCTCGGTAGAAAAAACCATCAACAACGAAAGTGAATTAATATTAAAGGTTGGATCTATTGCGGTATGGATTTATTTTTTGAAGAGAGGAACTGCAAGTGGATATCAAATGTAAGTGGATATGAACACAAATATTTTGTGTCGAAAATTGAGGGAAAATGCTATAGAATGAATCTTGAAAGACATGATGAAAATAATATGAAGCAAATTGTGTGAAATATATTAATGTATAACATACCTCTCCCCTCAAATCTACCCACTTTCACTGGATTACCTGGGGTAAACATGAGATGAGGGGTTTTTATGACAAGACTCAACCTCCTTGGTGACCTTAAGGAGATGGAGTTGATAATATAGAACTTACTAACATTCCTTAGGCTCCTCAAGACCTTCCAAGAGTAAAGAAACCCCTCCAAAAGTCCGTCCCCTTAGCCAACGTAATTTTCCCTGAGATAGAGCCCTGTTCTCTCCCTTTTCAAGCCCTCCATACAACTGGAAACCCCCAGTTTCTCCCATAGGCTAAAATCAATGTGACTATGGCATTTTTTTCCCCTGTGTTGTGCACGCAACTATGGAATTTAAGTCATTTTTTTAGGGTTGAGACAAATAATCTGCCCAAAAATCCATATAACTTCCAAAAATCATAAATTACATTTTAAGAATGATTAGAAACCAAAAATTGAATCCAGGACTAGGTCTGACCATCCCCAACCAGGGCTATAATTTCGTCAAACACTTGTTGAACCTGAAACCTATAGTTCATGAATGAAGTCATGAGAATAATGGATTGAAAACTCATATGATAATTAACAAGAAGGATAACCACCCTCTTCCATTAGATGTCTTAACATAAATTATATCTTTCATCCATTATTATTTCAATTACAAGTAAAGACATGAAAAGAGCCATGACTATAACCAGTCATATATCCATTCTTGTAACAAACATATAAACATATAAATAACCATACGATAACCGCCATTAAATCCAAATAATAAAAAGTACAATTACCAATCAAGAGAAAGAGAACTTAGCTTTCATTAAACATAGGCAAGATCTAATTAGCTTTGGGATTTCCACGTACCACCCGACCATAGACATGGTTGAACCAAATTTTTCTTTCATCTAGCCACCCCCATGACATATTCTAAGAATTAATGTGGGATCTCATGGGATAAAAAAATACAAAACAACCAATGGAATCCATACGTTAAACCACATCCACCCTCACCATACTGTGATCTCACCTAAATTGGCTTTGAGATCACAAAAACAAATCGAGATTGGAATTCCTATGGATTCCTTCACCATCCTTGAGGAATTTTCCATCTCCAAGTCTCTAGGATTTAAGAAATCCACATTGGATTACTAGACCCTAACCGAGACTCCACGCTCAGGATTTACCGGGTATCCTGCCATTACCGGTTAAGGGATTCCTAGGCCTTTCTGAATGTTCCTAAGACCACCTCCACCCTAGATTTGGAAACCTTCCTACAATTCCAAAGCTTAAAAATGAGAACAATACCATCACATCATGGCTATCCAGAAATTTAAAGGCAAGGTTAAAGACCACTGTAAAAATACGGTGAAACCATGCCACCGATAGTAAAAGAACCAAATACCAACATGTGCATACCATGCATGTCAAACCAGCTAGGAAATCATACATGCATTTTTTTACCTACAAGTATTCTTGTTGAAACTTTCTTGTTCCAACCTTTCCTTGCTTGAAATTTTATTTCCTTTTTCTTCTTTATCATTACTCGATTTTTTTTTCCCTTTCTTGATCCAATTCGGAAATGCTCCAAGAAAACTCCAAGTGTCCAAGAATGTGAAAGAGAGAAAACAGAGAGAAAGCTCCAAAAATGAACTGATAAAAGGCACCAACTTATCCTTAGAATCATTTTTATTAATTAGGCCCTTATTTTCTTCATTTTCCATTATTTTCATTCATTTTCCTTCATGGCCCTGCTCCTGGAGTGCTTTACCTGCATACTAATGCCTATTCCAATTTCTCTTTCCACTGTAAAATCTTGCATTCAATTTCAACCACCCTTACCAGGATTTTCTATGATTTCCTGTACCAATCACATAACTTCCATTAGATTAAATATAAATTGAAATAAATTCACATCATACATCATTGGTGGCTCACCAATAAGGTACACTTGAAATTTTTTTACTTCCTGTTACAATAAGTCAAATTGGCTCTTTGACCAAATCATCATGTATAAACATATCACATCTGGTTAGCTTAAATTAAACCATCCTAATTCAGAATCATAAATCACTTGCATAATTTAAAACTGAAATAAAATATTGATCTTTCCATGATTCTTTTCTTCTTCCTTTGTTCTTTATCCTTTCCGTACACACACTCAATTTGATTTCCAAACTCGATAATCACTCAGTGCCTTCTCTTTAAACATCAAGGGAATCTAGAGACTAAACATACTCCCCCCTCAATATCAGCAACAAGGTTATCCGGAGACTAAATCACCTTAATCCTTAACAACAACAAGGGTATCTCAAGACTAAATCACCTCAACCCTAAATAGAAAAGGAAGGGCCCATACAATCCCATTCATTCCTATCCCATCACATTCTAAAACACATACACACACAATATACAACAAAACATACACCTGCACCCAGTGTAAGACAAAGCACATACACCTACACCCGATGTACAACACAACACATATATCTACACATTGTCCAATACTATGAATACACATGTCGTGATATAATGACTACACAACATATGTAATACCATACCAAATATACACAATGCAACATGTACGAAATGTACACAATACTACATGTAAAACATGTACACAACCCCACCTGCACAGTGTGTGCAAAACACCACATGCACAACGTGTGCACAACACCACATGTACACCACACTACCTGCACAACATGTACACAACACCAATTATATGGCATGTATATAGAACCACATGTACACAACACCATTAACAAAACATGTACAGAACACCACATGCACGTCACACCACATGTACCACATGTACATAGCACCACATCCATGGAACACCACATGTATAATCATGCACACCTCACCACATGTACACAGAACTGCATGTACAACATGTACACTTCACCATATGTACATAGAAACACATATACAAAATGTGCACTACAACAAATGTATATATGACCGCATTCCCAACATGTACTTAGCACCATTGGTACCCAACACCACATATGAAAACATGCACACAAAACTATATATGCAACATTTGCACAGCATCATATATGAAACATGCACACAACATCATATATGTGGCATGCACACAACATAATATATACAGAATACTACATATTATACATGTACACAACACCGGTACTGGATGTCTTAAAACAACACTATCCTTACCAAGAAACCTTGCTTCTAGTGTCTTATCCATACTTGTCCCATCATGCGACATACACACTCCTTTCGTTCCGTTGATTATTCCTTACCATTACCTGTCCATAAAATAAGCATATACATAGTATAATCATGTAATATCAATTCATATTCACATGATATTGACCTCGTAGATATGTCATGGATAGTCTTCCACTTGATTCCTCATAACCAGGAACCTCTTCATACCATCAACCTGCATAAGAAATCATTCCTCCACTAGAACGATTCTTGATGACCTTGTTAGACAATGACATACATAAATACATATATATCTACATATAAACATATGAATGAAATAATCATGATCCCTCACATCTAGTCGTAAAACAACATACATACATACATACATACATACATACATACATACATGCATACATACATACATGTATACGTATATATAAACATCAGTATAATCATGATCACACCATAAATACAAGATATAATAATGTCTACGTTAAGAGAAAACCATGTATTTGTGCAACACATGCACAACATTGAGAAGAATAGTTCCCAACATAGCCAAGGCATATGATGTCTCAAATCCATTTAATTTACCTTTCTTGTTACCTTTTTCATGACTGATCTACCACAATCAATTTATTTCAATGGACACAACCAATCCAACCAGTTTTTATATTCTTGCCTTCAACTTCCTTTATACATGCACCAAGCTTCATCTGGGTCTTAAATTACCTATTGATTTTCATTCATATATCTCTGAGCCCCATTAAATTCCTACTTCCGAACCAATTGCTAAGACCCTTAAAACATAAAAGGAGATAGCAAGAAACAAATAAGAATAAAACCATGAAAACCGATAACAATATGACACCAAAAAAAAAGTGGTATGGCCATAAACTAGAAAAACAAATTTGAAAATCAAGCACAAGCAATCACAAAATACTGAAAGCACAGTACTAGCAACAAATACCATGACTCAATCCCCATGGTTCATAGTACTTCCAAATGGATACTCCACCTAAGCCTTCTCCAAGATTTCATGGCAGTCTCTTTACTATGAAACTCCATGTATCATACTTCCATAAACACATAACTATCATTATATAAATAAATATAAAAATATACCAGTTACGTTACCCTATTGTGCCAAGAATGTTGCCTTGTGACTGAACACACATATCAGACACATTTTCCAAAGATCAAGACATCATATGTATTAATTTTAAATTGACCTTTACCCAGTCTAACAACCATTTCATAATCAACAATCAAATCACATTCATAAGTCATAATACACAATGCTACAACTATTACCTACTTACACTCGAGTACATATCAGTTGTTCTCAACACATATGTGTTAGTGAAACCATCTCAAACAATATCATGCCTTCATACAATCTTATAGATACAAACCCATATCATGCAACGAGCCAAATATTCAAACAAAAAATAGACACAATAATAGACACCAAACACTCAAACACCAAATAAATGACATAATCAAACATTCAAGCACCAAGTAGAATACATAAGAAAACTCATACCAAATTTGTGACATAATCAATCTTATACCTCAATGTATATCAACGGAGGCTATCTTGTCTACACAATCAATCTATATTAGCATGATATACATTCACAACATATCAATCCAAGAATAATTAAGTTCATGATATCTACAGCAATAACTAGCTAACATGTTCACATCATAAACTCATAAAAAATTGTTATTCATGCATACCAATCACATAGGCACAGTTAGTCTAGATTATTATGGCACAATATCACAAGCCACTAGGGTAATTTTGAGGTCTAAAATGGACCTCCTAAGGAAATTATAAAATAATAGTGGAAATAATAAAATAATATTTGATTACATCATCATATTTAAGAGGGAAAAATATAAAAACTAATTTTTTTCGTATTTTCAACTTATCTCCCTATAGGTTTACTCAAATTTTGAGCAGAAAGACTTGTTGGATGCAAAATTTGATTCCTCATCCTAGGAGTACCCATGTTGAATACTTTCGATGGACCCTGCTACATGAAAAATGGGAAGTACATGAAAAATGTGGGTGCAATCATGTTTTTCATGTATTCTCATTTTCCGTGTAGTAGAGTCGATAAAAAGTATGCAACATGGGTACTCCTTGGATGAGGAATTTAATTTTGCATCCAATGAGCACTTCTGTTCAAAATTTGAGTAAAATCGTAGAAAGACAAGTTGAAAATACGAGTTGAAAAAGTAGCTTTATTATTTTATTACTTTTTATTATTTTTACTTTTTTACTAAAAAATGGTGAATCCTCCCCCATGGTTGACATCATAATATTGAATCCTATTGGTTCTTATAAAATTTATTTTGGTGATACAATTTTCTTTGGAAGCCCATTTTAGACCTCAAAATTCCCCTAATGATATCAACTCATACTTGAATGTCATAACCCTAACCATCCACATAGGTCAATCCAAATTAATATGATACATATAAAAAAAAGATCCTAAGTACAATGACCATAACCATCATGCATACAACTACAACGCATATAACAACAAGTTATTATCCTTCATGAATAACTAACACATGTACATATTGTCACACTGGGCAACTAGCATCTATCATACATGTAACTATAACAACCATCGAATGACAGACATGTACACAACCCTAATTCTTATAACAATCATTAACCAAAATATCTACATAGCAAACATAAAATAAATTCATGACGATCAACTCTTGCCCCAAACTCTAGTGTTGCAACCTCGCATGACAATTTTCAACTCCTGCTCTATCTCATCCAATGCATCAGCATCATAACATAGTAATAGAATCATAATGAAAAAACATTACATGAAATGACCTCATGCATGACAACCTTAATCATGAAAATGCATGCACAACAACATGAATTCATCCCATCCAGTCCAAGTGTTTAACCATGCTCTAATACCACCTGTAACATACCTCTCCCCTCACATCTACCCACTTCCACCATATTATCCAAGGTAAAAATGAGATTAGGGGTTTTCATGACAAGACTCAACCTCCTAGGTGGCCTTAAGAAAATGGAGTTAACAATACATACCTTACTGACTTCCCTTAGGTGCCTCAAGGCCCTCCAGGAGTAACCCAACTCCTCCAGGAGTCCATCCCCTAAGCCAACATACCTTTCCCTAAGCTAGAGCTATAGTAATTCCCTTTCCAATCCCTCTATGTGACTGGAAACCCCAAGTCACTCCCATAGGCCTACATTATTGCGATTATGGCCTTTTTTCCCAGTGTTGTCCCAACGAATGTGGAATTTAAGCTACACCTTCAAGATTGAGGCCAAGCCTCTGCCTAGAAATACATATAACTTCCATAAATCATAGACTATATGAAAACAATAACTATAAACCAAAAACTGGATCTAAGACTAGACCTGACCATCCCCAACTAGGACTGACATTCTGTCCAACACTTAGTGAACATGAAATATACAGGTCATGAATTCAATTCTGAGCGTAAGGAAATTTAAACTCATATGAGACTTAACAAGAAGGATCACCACCCTCTCCAATTAGCTGTATTAACATCAATTAGGTCTTACATCTATTATTCTTTCAGCTACAAGTAAAAACATGAAAAGAGTGATGATTAAAACCAGTCATATATCCATGCTTATAAAAATCATATAAACATATAAATAACCGTAATCTAACATCCTTCAATCCAAAAAATAATAAGTACATTTACCAATCAAAATAAAGAGAACTTAGCTTTCATTAAACATAGGTAAGAGACGACCAGGTTTGGGGCTTCCACGTACCACCCAACCATAGACATGGTTGAACCAAATATTTCTTTTAGCTAGTCACCCCCATGCCATATTCCAAGCATGAATGTGGGATCTCATGGGATAAACCAATCCATAAAAACCAAGGGAATCCAAAGGTTAAACCACCTCCACCGTCACCATATCGCAATCCCACCTAAACCGACTCCGAGATCACAAAACCAAACTGAGCTTGTAATGCCTTTGAATTTATTCACCATCCTTGAGGAATTTTCCATCTCCAAGTCTCTATGCTTTATCACAATCCACACCATATCACTAGGCCCTAACGCAGACTCAACCTTCAATATTTACTGTGTATCCTACCATTACTGGTCAAGGGATTCGTAAGCCTTTGGGAATGTTCCAAAGACAATCTATGGCACAGATTCCAAAACCCTCCAACAATTCCAAAGTTCAAAACCGAGAAAAATCTCATCACACCATGACTATACGGAAATGGAAAGGAAATATTGAAAACCAATGTAAAAATCTAGAAAAACCACGCCATCGATAACAAAATAACCAAATACCAACATGAACATACCATGCATGTCAAAAATATCTAGGAAATCATACATGCACTCTGTTACCTGCAAGTATTCTTGTTGAAGATTTCCTTTTCCAACCTTTCCTTACTTGATTTTTTCTTTCCTTTGCCTTATTTTTCCTTCCTTTGCTTGATTTTCCCTTTCTTGATCCAATTCTAAAATGCTCCAAGAAAACTCTACATGTCCACAAGTGTGAGAGAGAGATCCAAAAATCAACTGAAAAAAGGTACCAACTCATCCTCAAAAGCCTTTTTATCATTTATGCCTCTATTTCCTTCATTTTCCACTATTTTCGTCCTCAGATGCAACCTGTGACATTTAAACTCCCTCTTCTCCTAATTTTATTTTATTTTCATAAATAAATGTGCCAAAACAAATTTTTTACTTTTCAAATCCTTAGCCATTTCCTTTTCGAATTTCCCCTTATCCACAAACACATCAAGTGGTTCCCACTAAGATATATTGCACAACATTTAGCTTGGAATAAATGTTCCTTAAACGTGGTCTTATTTTTTCCCTCATTAAATATTATTACATTAACTTTTAGTTCGGGTCTGATACATAATGCTGGAGAAATTAAAACAGATAAGAACACATGTGATACTATCAACATAGGTATTTATAAACAAATCATTCTTGTAAATTTAGGTGTAAAAGAAAAATTATTCGTGTCCAAAGAAAAAGTAAAAATTACCTAAGGTCCTATTATGGAATGGGTTTCCTTTAATGCAGGATAGGTTTGGAGGGAAGAGAGGAAGGGATTGAGAGATTGAATGAGCTATTAAGAAAAACTCGATCTATTTTTCAAGCCAGGAGACCTAAAATATTTTTCAAGAATTTCCTAGCAATCTCTTCATTGGTAGTAACAAATGAAAGTTGGACTAACAAAATAAGCATTCCAAGTAGACCAAAAAATCGTTCCTTCAATTATTTTAGTTGGTTGTGCGATAAATATTTCTTTTGCATTTAGGTTAATTACAACTTCTTAACTTATTCACAATACCTTGAAACATTCCTCATACTCTTAATTCATATTTCCAGTTTTGTGATATTCTATAGGAAAATGTATCTTATTCAGTCTTGTAATCTAAAATATCTTACTGTATTCAATATACAAGAGCATGTGGCATTCTCCACAATACAGATTGTGTGAAGGAAAATCTAGGTTGTATTCTATGCTTTTGTACTTGCAGTTGGAAGTTCTCTTTGTTTGTTCTTCAAGTTTGGGAATGAAATATACATGCATGAATGCAAATATGGTTGTATGCATACAAGAAGGTATATCCATGAGATTTTAAGTATCAAATTTTGAAATATGGGAATGAATTGTAGGTCTGTGAATTAAAATATAGCCATATGTATAGAAACATACAACATGCATGAGTTTGAAAGTTGAGTTAGAAAAGATTTTAGGTATATGAAAATGTTGAATTATGGATTCTACATTCGAGTACCAATTAGTATAATTCCAAGACAATAGAAAGCTATTTATATGGTTTAATTCTCATATTATATTGATGAAGGAAGATGATACATGGGGAAATTCAATACTAAAAGGAAGAAACTAACAAAGCTATGATGTCTTGCAAACTAATGTTTGACTGGGGGTATGAGTCAATAACGAATTTGAAATTAATTTTGGTTGACATTAACATGAAATTACAACACATTCCAAGCATTAATAGTAGTGTCTACTGCTTAATAATATCCTTATAGGGCCTGGTTAAGTGTACTTTAAAATGTGAAAAAGATGGTTCCTCCACAAATAAGCAAACAAAAAACTGAACTCCTATTTTGCAATGAGTTTCCTTGAGTGTAGGATAGGTTTGGAGGGAAGAAAGGAAGGGATTGGCAGAAGCACCTATAATTTTTCCTTTCTTGTTGACCGAGTAGATCTACCCAAACTTATAGATGATTGTTACATGACCTAGAAACCATGTTTCATGAAATTTCAAGATTGGTGAGACATCCTTGAACTGTGTTTATGAAAATTATCACATTCAATTTATTCCTTCTCTTCATTGGAATTTGGCCATTTAATGGAGACAGATACTGAGGAAGCTTTACAATATTTGTTAGAAAAGGAGGAGATAAAGGATATTAATGAATCTACCCATATTTTTCATTTGGGTAATATTGCCGACAAGAAATGAAACCCTCTTCCTAGGCAAATCTATCATGACAAACATGGTCTTATAAAATTTTTGAAGTATTAATTATAGGTGGAAAATACAAGATAGGCGAGAGAGATTTATGACTAAAAAATTAAATATTTAGGGGGCGGAAAATACTAACACCTATTATTCCTATTTTCATCCTTCAAAAAGTATCATCTATTGCCTAATTCCTTGGGTGTTGAGAATTTACATGTGATAGGTGCAAGAGGACACATGTCAATTTCTCCCCCCAATCTTGAATGGGAGGAAGAGGATATGTATATTAAACATCGAAAGGAATCATTGTGGATGCTCATATATATTTTTCTTATTTAGTTTCCATGAAGTACATTGAATTTTATTAAGGCGATCATTATTGATAATTGGTAAGAAATGAAAATATATTATCTTTTCTTATTTTGAAGCATGGCTACAAATATACATTCAAGGGAAGCTAAAAGAGCTTATTTTTGAGGCGATCACAACATTTCTTGGAATATGTTGCTAAAATAAAAAGAGGAACATTTGCATGTAGATAAAATAAATGTTAACGCAACTGTAGAAATTTTTCAATTTAGAAATGAAAAACATAAGGACTGCCCAAACTTCTAACAAAATAAATATGTAGAGAATGAAACCTAATAAAACTGAAATTGCAACTCATGGTAAATTGTACAAATTGTAAATATGAAACAATTTTATAAATGGAAGGAACCCAAACATCAACAAATGAGACCAATGGCTTGCATAGCATAGAAATACAAGTCAAGGAATAAAAAAGGAGATTTATGTTGAAAAATTGAAGCAAATATTTTAGTAATAATTTTTTTTAAAACCATGATGATTCTTTAATACTAGTGAAAGTTTTAATAAAACCCAAAATGAAGAAGTCTCAACTATTTAGAAGTTAGAAATTTCATAAAACTACAAAATAGAGGCTTAACCATCCAAACGTCTAGGAAAAATAAAATGCAAAAATGAAACATCGAAAAACTGAAGTTTTCATCTCATAGGAGGATTTATAGCCTCAAGACATGAAAAAAATTTAGGAACCGAGGAATCCAAACATAGAACTCTAGGAATATCATCTTGCCACAACAAAGTCCATTGTTGAATGCATGCCCATAAGGTCTGCCATCTCTCCAATTTTGAAGTCAATAATGAAAGGGCAATTAAATGTTACTTTATAATTAATCCTTTCCCTTTTTTTATTTCTGTGATTTTTAAAAATTAGAAGTTTCTTTTTTATGTATTTTATTATTATTTGATGGACATAAGTAGCCTCTCAACAATAATTTCTGAAGTCAATAATTAAATGAAAATGAAATTTAACCTAACACATTATAGAAGAACTCACTTCATGTTACTACAAATATATGATTATGTTTATAAGTGTTTAGCATTACATTTTTTGATATACGATCTACTTTGGCTTCTATGAGGTGTAGATTACTTGAAACCTTAAAAATTACCTTATGCTATTAACTAATTTTAGACATGGTCTTATATGAAGAGATTTTTTTTAGATGAACCCATCATTTTAGTTTGATTAAAAATTTGTTAATTTTTCTATTAAACCACTAGTGCATGACCATTGACTATCCCTATTATTCTTAAATTACATTACATTTTTCTTAAAGTAAGGTTCTCATAAATTAATACTACATGTGCTCACTCTTTAAATTTAGGAAAAGAAAATTGTCTCTTGATTTTACAAGAAGGCCTATTTGATATCTAATTCATGCACCCGGCATCCCAAATGTAATGATTTCATTATTATTGATATATAGCGTATACCTTGGTTTATTCCTTAAATCATTATTTTTTTAGGTTGTAAATCAATATTTGGAAAAGAAAATAGAAAATAAATAACACAGTCTCGAATTATGTATTTAGTAAGCCTCAAACCTATACATGAGCTAATGCATTTCATCATATAGAATATCTTATTATAGTTGGAATTGTATGCCTAAAAAAACAATTTTTTTACTTAAAGACATTCTATAGAAATTTTACAGTCAAGTAAAGAGAAAATATTCAGCCATCAAATTTGTAATCCATTGTCACTAAAACTTTAACAACAAATTTGTAATCTAGTGTCACTAAAATTTTAACAAAAAATTAGGGAAGGGGGTTGTGTTTTATTCTCTATTCTAATTAAGACATCCAATATTTTATATGGAATACTATGGTGGAGTTGATAGTAATATCATTTATTAATTTGGTCCACCCTTATCAGCAGATATATATACCCTACAAAATCTTATAGATAAATAATTAAGAGACCAAACCAACATGCAATGAAAGAAGTCGTTGAGGGAGTACATTGGTGCAAATTAGAGCTACTTTTAATGCCACAATCATTTCTTTCTTTGAGCTCCTTGATCTTATAGTTAAGAACCTTCCATACACCATTCTTTATATTAACCTTCCCTCAAACTGATTTCACAATGTCAATCATATCACCAAAATCCACCTCAATAGTGTTTCATCTTATTATCATCTTCAATAATACTACTCCAGAGCTATACACTTCAATATTTTCATTTAATTTTACAGAATAAGAAAACATTTATCTAATGCACAGATAAGTCTTCAAAATAACATATAATAGACACACAAAGTGACCAACATAACATTGAAATTTCTTTCCATAAAATATAAATGATTGACAGTCATCTTAGGGTTCTATATTAGCAAACCATGTGAAAAATGCAAATTTTTATGTTAAAGCTTAAAGATGGAAAATTATACTAAAAAACTAAAGGCGTTGAAGGTTTAACTATTTAGAGCTTCCTCATAACACAAAGCATAGATATTCAACCACCCAAACTCCTAAGAAAATAAATATGCAGAGAGTAAAGACTAATAAAATAAAAAATACAACTTAGGGGAAGTTTGACAGGAGGTAACTCTAAATTTTTTTTAGAAAATGAAGGTGACCAAACATCAATAAACAATACCAATGACGCGAATGGCAAAAATATACAAGTTAAGGAAAAAAATGGGCATTTACACTTATTAACCTTAATCGAAATTTTTATACCTGGAAACTTCTAAAAGCATGAAGATCCTATAATACAATAAAAATTATGATAAAACCCAAAATGAAGAAGTAAAACTATTTACAAATTATAAATTTGATAATATTTCATAATGTAGAGGCTCAAGAATCCAAACTTCAAGAAAAATCAAAATGAAAAAAAATGAAACATACTAAAACTAAAATGTGCATCTCATAGGAATATTTATTCATGAAATGAAAACAATTCAAAAATTAAGGAATACCAATCCCTAAAATATCTTTTTTCATTCAAAGATATTAGTTGTTTTTTTACCTTGCTTTACCCTAATTGTGATTTTATGGAAAAAAAAAATCAATTGTTTTTTTTCCGTAAAAGTGATGTATTGGTCTGAGTGGAGGTAGGGATAACATTCCTTTTCTTTCTCTTTTCCACATTTCCATAGATATAAATTTTGTCAAGACTTTGAAAAAAAAACAAATGTTTCAAAACATCCACAAAAAAGAAAGAAGAAATGTTCAACTATCGAAATTTGGAAGGAAAAAGAAATGTAGAGAATAAAGCTTCTTAAGGCAATAAAAATTCCTTCTAGGTATATTTACAGCTTGTATGCATGAAAGTATATAATAGTCAATTATTTTCTAGACAAGATCAGCAAGAATGAAAAGGAGCACAACTATTAATTGTACATTGAAAACTTAGAAATCCATTTTTCTAGTCTTAGGCTCTGATTTTGAAAGGAAAAAGCACCAATACACTTTCCTTTATTTTTGGAAGATTAGAGCTACGTTGTCTCTAGCTCTCAGTTTTTCCAAATTCTATGATATATCTTAGTATTTCTTGCGTTTCCGATAGCTATGAATCATAATGTTAATTTATAATGGGTTTATCTTTCCTTTAACTTAGATGCCTCTAAATATCTTTTACGGGAAAAAATATTGTCACAACATAGACACTTGGCATTTTACAGAAGAAAAATTTGTCACAACTTAGACACTTGGCGTTAGAGAGCACGACTAATATGTAATAATCTAGCCAAATGTTTGCATATTGAAAGTTAATAAAAAAGGGAAAAAACCATTATACAACTCTAATCACACATTATCTAAATTCATATAATTGGTGTTTAATGGTAGAGGTGCCAAGTGGAACTAAGCACATGTATTTTTGGGCCCAAGGATGACCATAAAATATATACATGCACTAAATACTATATCGTCCCATTTTCTTGAAACAATTGATGGTGAAAGTTTGAAAGGAAATGGAGAGAAGGGTTCCGAATAGCCTGGATGTGAATCCAATTTAGAGATTTTCAGTGCTACAATATACTTTTTTGTGAGGAAGTAAATTTTCAAGGCACTATAGATGTTCAAAGAGTATGTGGTCTTTTATATCAATAGGATATTTCTTATTAATGTGTCGCAGCTGCAAGTAAATTATACATAAATGATGCCCCCATTATTTTTTATTGTGTTCGTGTGTTATATTTGTGAAACTTGGTGTCTCTTGCAAGAATATGTATGGCTATTCATGATGAGATGATATGATTCTTAGTGATCTTTTCTGCAATTGAAAGATAATAGAAGATTAGCATCCATATAGTCTATAATCTGGTTGAAGACTGTATATTTATAAGTCATATTATTGGTGAAATTCCATGGAATATGACTATTATTTGTTAGCATTGGATAGGAAATTCCACTAGAAGGTTAATGCTAGTCGTTATAGTGCAATTAATAACATATTAGAAACATATATTTCTTTATTATTATAAATACCACTAGCTACAGTGAACCACACTAAATAATAAGTAAGAACAGTAATAATCTACAATTATACGCGGTAGTAGAACAATAATAATCTACAATTATACGCGGTAGTAGATCCAATACTAATAATAGCAGGAATATGAAAAATAATATACCTAAATATGACTCAGAAAGACTTGCTAAATTAGTTAGAGGCATATTGGTTAGTAGGACTAAGAAGATAAATCGTTAAGTACTAATCGTTTGCCCATTATTATAAATGGTAAAACAATTATGATAAGTTGTCATTTTTTGGATTTTAATTTGACCTATGCAGGTGTTTCTTTTTTCCCTATAGAGATTTATACAAGATGTAATAATGGATTTTTTCAGCTTTAAATATTACTAAAAGAATATGCTAGTTTTGCTTCTTTTGGGCATGTATCCAATGGGAGGGAGGTATAGTAGGAAGACACAAAACAATATATGCATCACATTTTGACATAAATAACCTACCTGATGTATTCTAAAAGAAAGCCCTTGAAACCCATATGCTTTGATGTCCTCCAACTTCGATATTCTGAAATTTTCTTATTGAAACAACAATAGGTATGCATTAAAGGACTACAATTTTTTAATATACACTATGTGTATTAGGATCTGGTATATATAACTTACTTGTTGCTTTGTGAAACCAAACCCTTCAAATCCTTCCACTTCAATTTTCCTCAAGGTTTGATGTTCTCATAAATTAGTAGATTGTTTCATTGTTGAAAAAAGCACCCATATTTAGTATATATTGGAGCTAGAACTCCAACCAACTGCCTCGAACTACACCCAATCTAACAACAAATGAAACATAACGAGAATTGAATGGATAAATTGAATGAAGCCCATGCCTCCATGCCCATTCAATGCACAAACAGGTGCCCTTGGCATATTTGAGGTGAATATTTATTGAATATCAAAGTGAATATTGAATCTAATGTTATTGAGAGGATATTGGGTGGAGAATTTGTGGAAATATATGGATTGTAGAAATTTCAAACAATATTGTAGATCTGGGCAGGGCAGGCTATTGAATGTGGGTTGATCAGGAGGATTGTGTGGAGATTGGGTGGGATATTCCGTGGGAGATACATTGAAGGTTGATGTTGAAAATCGAAGTAGGAGCAGTGATATAATGGGTGGGTCTAGACATTGTTGATGACAGTCCAAGTGGTAGCGTATAATTGGACTAAGGAGGACGAAAATTGAAGCCAAAAATTGGTTGGGGTGAAAAATGTATGACCACCCAAACCCCACAAAAGAAACTCCTGTCAACTTAACTAATTTATCTAAAACATATTTTTGAATTAATAAAATTAATTATCATTAAAAAAATTCTAAAACTTGGGTGGCATGAGGGGGAGGGATTTTCATAAATCCCAATGGAAACATCGAAGATAGATATGCCAAGATTTTAGGCCAGAAAAGTAACAACCAAGAAGAGGCTTATTAGATTCTCTTTGGCATAAACTTAGCCATCATCAAAGGTATCAAGAAGCTTCAAATCTTGGGCAACTCCATGATAGGTATAAAGCACATGAGAAAAAGCACCCCTAATAATAACTCCTTATTAATCCAGGTCATAAATATAAAACATAATTTGATCCCTCTCCCGGATGAACTGAATTTCTACCACATCCTAAGGGGAAACAACAAACAAGAAGATAAAAAATCAAATGTTTCTTGTATAATTAAATAAGAAGCTATATAGGTGAATAGGATGGAAGGCCACCTAAGTATTCCTTAATTATGATTGGGAACCCTAAGAAAAAGAGTAGCTTAAATCACACAAAGGAGAATAAGAACAGACCCTCTGGTTTGCTGAATACTCTAGATAGTCTCATCGCTCTTGTATCCTTGCTATCTCAAGATTTCCTCCCCCCTCCTTCCTCGGCCCTCTCCCCGCTCCATTTCCCTTCCCCGTCCTCCTCCCCCTCCACCTTATCCCCTTGTTTCCTCTCATTCCTTCACCCCTCCCCATTTATTTTATTTCCTTCTTCCACCCCTCTCCCTTTCTTACATTCCACATCCCCTCCCCTACCCTCTCATCTCCTTGTTGGCATGACAACCTCCCCCTCCCACTCTTGAACAAGTGGCCTCACCTTGGCTGCCCTTAAAATTATTTAACTATGCCTTGTCATGTCGAACTTAACTACTTCTACCTAGTCCTCGGCTTCTTTGGAAAGTCATATACCGAAATCAATCACGATAGTAGCATCATGCAGCTCGAGAACCAACCACTTAGTCCATGCATCTTACCAGACATGTGGTTATTCTTCCCCTCGCTCGTTTCTAAGTAAAATATCCATAAAATTGGTACCTGGATCGTGCGAAGGGTGAAATATTGGGAGAAGAATTTACTCATCGGGCCCTAGAAATTGTAGGAAAAGCGTTGGAAGATGGTGGCTATTGAGTTCGAAGAAGTTGGGTGAATTAAGGAAATCATGGAACTACATTGGGATTCTAGTACCATTGGTACTATGACATCGCTCCTCCCGCACTGACATCCTACTGGTGACTATTTAAGGAATAACATTCAGAGTATTTTCAGTAAGCCCAAACTCAAGGAGGTGGATACTACCTGGTTGTTTTCCCTGTGTTTGTAGCAAAGAGCCAAGAAGAGCGGTAACAGTCTAAGAAAGGGTAATTCTGGCGAGCCGAAGGGTTGGCTGGTGGTGAACTGGTGGGTCTATTTCTTGCTTGGTGGCCTTTGGTTTCTCTTAGCGGACACTGGAAACTAGGGAATTGTCGAGGAGGGTTCCAATTTTAGTTTTTAAGTGGGGGCTGAGGTTGTCTTCAATTTCCTATGCACTAGCCTGTGTATATTTTTGGTTTAATTTTGTAGTCTTGGGTCATATAGGAAGTCGAGGATCATTTTGATATTGGTGATTGTCGTCTCTAAAGCCGTGAAGGACCTGACTGTGGAATTGGTCAGTCTGGTGACCTTCCTATCCATCGGTTCCTTTCTTTTCTTTGTGTTCATCTGGTCTTTCAGGTCTGAATTTCTTGTGTATGACATGAGTTATGCTTCTGAGAGTATTGGATCAGGCTCCAGTGGCCTTGGCATGCTCGGAGTGGGAATTTTGAAGGGGCCCATTGTTCTTGGAGAAGCAAGCTGAAGGGTGATTCTTGTACCATGAAACATGGATAAGTCTGACACCAAATCATTGTGTTGTAGATGTGCGTGCACCTGCACCACAGGGATGCAATCAAGCTCGAGGAACGACATCTAGAAGAGAAGGAGAAAATTTGTAGGCTTGAAGACGAGGTGGAAGCTTTGAGACACTAAATAAAGGGGCTAAAACTTAAACTTGCAAACAACAGCACAAAGGATGAGGAGGGAGTGTAGAAGCAGTTGTACCTCAACTCCCAACTCGAATGGAAGAATAATTTCCTCTATCATCTACAAATTTTGTTATATGTATAAACACACATGTATATATCTATTATCACAATTCAATTAGATCAAAATTTTGACACTATAATGACTTATGTTAAAACTCCAATAAAAATGAAACAAATTGTAATAGACTCGGTGAAGAAAATTCTCATCATTTGTTGTAAAAGTTTGACTTAAAACGTTTTAATACAAACACTTATACTCTTTCTAATAAAAAAAAACATTTCCTAAAACTGGACTACCACTGATTAAAAAAAAAGGCTGGTATATCCTTACTAATAAAAAAAAATATGTCGTTATATATTTATTATAAGTATTTTTAACTTATTATAATACACAATAAAATTGAAAGACTGCTGCATATTCTCTGTTACCCGGAATATGATTGCAACCACAATAACCAGTAACAACTAGTTGTTCACCTGTTTTACATGAACCATGTTTGTCCTGTACTTTAAAAATAGTGTTATCTCATGTGGTTACTTATTTTACTTGACTCAATGGCTGGCCTGTAGTTTTAGAAGCAAACTGCAAGCAGCCATTTACATTTTCGACTTTGTTCACTTTAATGCTGATGGATAATCCACTTTCCAACTTGTATTTTGATATAAATTTTTAAATTTTATTGACTTCAATTATAGGATATAATAATTTGATGTCGATCCTCCAACTATTTGATTATAATAAAATAGATACTAATGGAAACAAAAATAGCTATGATGTTTGCTGACTCATCCGGCATTCATTATATAGCAAACACTTGCAAAAAGAAAAAGGGCCATTTTGTTTACCTCCTTATCTATAAAAATAAACATTTTAATTAACTCGTAAAAGCTTGGGTGAACCTTATTATTATTAATTTGAACTTTTCTAAAAATATATAAAAAAAATTGTCACAGCTTTACACAATATCTCACAAATAAAATAATATATTTTGTCATAATATATTCATAATACACTTTCATATTTTTTAAAAACAAAAGGAAAATAGCATAATTTCTCGTATACATTTGCCTATGTCATCGTTGAGCAAATTGCTATATGGTATTCATATTTGATTCGAAATCTGATTCATAATATACTTTCATATTTTTTAAAAACAAAAGAAAAATATTATAATTTATTTGTCAAATTAACAGTGAGATAGTCATTATTATCTGCTAAACCTTTTATTGGTTAACTACATTACCGGTAATTACTGGTTGGCTTTCTTTAAGGTATAGGTTTTTACACCTCCCAAATACCTCTCAGCAAGTCTGGAATGGTTTTCTTATTTTTTTACTCTAAAATAAAACTCACACTATTTGTAATTATTCGCTGGCTGCTTTTAAGGTGCAAGTTTTCACTTCTTCCAAATACCTCTGAGCGGGTCTTAAATGGTTTATCTATTTTTCTTTCGTCCAAAAAAAACTTTTAAGCTAAATAAAAATAATTTTAACACGTACTCCAGCCCAACAAACTCTTGATATCTTTCGAGAATCTCCTTTCAAAATAATGAATTATTGTAATCATGATCCAAAATAAAACGATGAATTATTGTAATCATGATCCAAAATAAAACGAGAATATTTGAGAATATTGCATCGAGTGTGTTTAATATTTAATACTCCACATTATCTGCATCATTTTCGTGCACTTATTCCACAATGCTCGAGTACCCATTATAGCATCATTTCATTTTCGTGCACTTATTCCACAATGCTCGAGTACCCCTTATAGAATACTGCCGCATCCTAAACAGGATAATATCATCACACAATTTTATATTCCTGTTTGTACAAACAAAAATGGAAATGGAAATGAGATGTCTGGCAAATAATTTTTTCCTTTTTTATTATTTATATTATAACTATTTATATTATAACTGCTGTTTCACGTTATGAGTGTAACATATACCAATGATCTAACTTCGTCTCACATTAATACTTTCTCTAATTCTCCACACCGTTTTAGATACATATATAATTATTTTTTTTATTCAGAAAAATTTCTATATATTTGAGATTTAACTATCACTTAAAAAAAAAAATTGTTTTAAACATTTTTTTAATTAATTAATTTATTTTTTATAGAGGAATTCAACAACTCTAGAAATATAAATTTTCTTATTTTTTTTTCTTAAAATTCATAAGGTTTTAATAAAATCTAGAAGGCTGATGTGATGTGAGGAATAAAAACGTTGATTGTTATTATATAGCAAAAATTGTGGGATTGCTTTAGCGATTCATGAATATAGGATTAAAACTAAAATTAAGAAAATTAATATGAAGTTAATATTATAGTTTTATATTAAATTTTATTCAATGTCTGCAAAGAAATAAATATCAATTTTGTTTAGGAAATTTTAACAAAAAAATTTGGGGAAAATTTGGAGAGAAAGCTTTAGCATAAATTTTTCGGGGGGTGGGGGGAGTGGGATTTAGAGGTAAATTTTTAGTCTTTAAGCTATATATTTTCATTGGGAGATAGTGTATTTGTATCATTCAACATCTTCTTCTTGAAAGTCATGGATTCTTCTCATTGTGAAGTTTTTCTTTCTACAACATCAACATTTTCGTCATGCAACAACTCTATTCACATTGATGAATATACAGGAGTTTTTTCACTATGAATAGAGAGTCAAATTTTTGACTTGGTCATAATCCTAAGGATGATGAGAACAAAATTGATGGAGGGAAGAAAAAATAAATTTATGTAAATCAAGAGTCAATTATTCCAGTTAGTCCTAATCCTAAGGATTATGAGAGCACCAATGATGAAGGGCATGATGAAGAATTTCTAGAGTTAAAATTTCTACTTCATCCTAATCCTAATTATTATGAGAGAACCATTGATGAAGGGGGGGTTGAAGAATTTCCAGAGTCAATTTTTCCACTTCGTCTTAATCCTAAGGATTATGAGAGTGCCACTGATGAAGGGGGGGATGAAGAATTTCTAATAAATAGAGATTCAAAATGTCTACTTAGTCCTAATCCTAAGAATTATGAGAGCATGATAGAAGAATGGGAGGATGAAGAATTTCCATTAAATAGAGATTCAATGTTTCCACGTAGTTCCAATCCTAAGGATTATGAGACCACCGCTGATGAAGTTGAGGATGGATAATTTCTTGCAAATGCTAATTTGACTATAAATAGAGAGTCATATTCTCCAATCATTCATAATCTCGAGGATTATGAGAGCACCAGTTATGAAGGGGGGGATGAAGATTTTCTTGCAAATGATAATTTTAGAGGCACGGATATGAATACTGCATTTTCTCTAAGTGAGCATTTCAAAGGCAGTCATGGTGATGAAGAATTGAATCCTCTAAGGAAATATTTGAAAATCGAGGATGAAGATGGTGAATAATTTCGTCCAAGTTAGGATTTCAAAAGCACAGGTGATGGTAGTGTGGAATTTTCTTCAAGTGAGGGTGGTAATGAATATTTTCCAAGCAATGATGATGAATAATTTCCAATGGTTTACAACCAACCAAGTTAATTTGGAGCTGTGATGTAGACCATAGTTATAATCCATGATGTGGTTACTCATTGGTTTGGTGATCAAAGGTTCATTGTTTAACTTGATCGCGTAGAGCTCATCCCCATGATTTCGGTGTAGTTTGTTTCATCAAAATCCAACTCAGGATGAAGAAGTTATGACATGTTGTTCGTTTTCCCAAAAAGTTAAAAATGTGTGGAATAGTGATAGACTGATGACATTGTAGTCCAGTCAACACTTTGGGAATATCCGAGGAATAGTCTCCAATTTTAGTCCAATGTCACTATGGCAAGTGTCGCAGTCAGATTCGCCAGAGAACTTTGGAATTGAATTTTTTTTACATTTGTTTCTAAGGTCGAGTGAGATTTTTTTTTAGGTTGGAGTAGTCCAGCCTGAGCTAGACATGTGGTGCAACTAGAGGCTGCCACGTGCCCCCTCTGGTAAGGACCCATCCAAGCTTGGGTAATTTTTGAATTCATCATATTTAAATTTCCGACAGACATATGAATGGCATATATTATTTTGGAATGTAAGGTTGAGACCTTAGTCTATACATATGGCATAATATATTTCTATGTTGGAGAACCTATCTATATGGTGGAGTCTTCTATATCTAGCAGAGACTAATTGTTATATGGCAGGAGGCTTCTCTACATCTAGCGAGAGGCTTCTACATCTAACAAATGCCACTATACTTGGCGAACATGCGCTTTATATGGTAGACAGGTGTATGGACTATAAAATATGGTTATAAGTTTGGTTTTACATATCATATGGTGGATTAAAATATTATTGCAGGGGTCAGGGTTGAACCCACGACCACCACCATGCTATTCAGGCGCCTTACCCTTACCACTCCACTACTTCGACGGGTCTTAACCCATATGCTCCTCCACTACAATTTGATGTTAAGTCGCGCCAACGATGGGGGTTCGGAGTAGGCCAGCCCCCTCCCATGTGATTATATTGTGGGAACCGTGGTATGAAGCTCAACAACCGATGGGAAAATTTGAAACATAAACCTGTTTATTATATGATTAATCTAGGATTAATGTAACATTAATCTATGCTTAGGCCTTAAGCTATTTCACTATCAACATTTGGATAACACAGATTAATGACATGCTTATCCACTAAGTCATCATTAACTGCATATTAATCTACAGTTAATGTGGTGGTAAATCTGGAGAAGGTGCCTTTTGGGATGGAAACTCCAAATTTAGCAGTGTTATCTAGACATTTTCTAGATTTAGTGGAGAAAATGTAGGAAAATAGGTTTCTGCTATAACTGAGCCAATTTTCGACCAATTTTAGCTTAGAAAGAGTCATTCATGGTAGATTTTTATTTTTTGGAGCCGTTGGAGTAGGTTTCAGAGGAAACAGGAGAGTGTAAACAACATTTTTTTACAATTGAATCCAATACAAAGGCCCATTCCATGGAAGCTATACTAAGCAGATGTGGCCCAGGAGTGGTGAACTCCTTCATCAAAAAAATGTGTTATTGATTTAGTTTTCATGGTTTGTTGTGTGTTTATATGCTTCTTTTCATAATTTAGTTTCCATGCTTTTATGTTGATGAAATCAACTTAATCTCCACAAGTTTGTTTTCTTATCAATCATAAGCACATCTATAAACCCTTGTACAAGAAGAAAACATAAGCACTTTTAGTATAAATCTGAAACTGATATTAGCACATCAATAACTAACAATAAAATGCATATCAAGTTGGTATTAGAGAAAATGTTATTTGCTTGCTTTGCATGAGATTGTGCAAGAAGGGTTTTAATAGCTGCAATTTTGTGATGCTTACAAGGTTGAAGTTGCAGAGAGGAAAACGAAATCTATTGGTTGATAGTACTGAGGTTAGAACCATAATAAGGAGAGATGATAGAGCATCATATTCACCCAAATTTCCACTCATAGTTTCACGTGAATCATCTCAATTTTATCTCCATAAGTTGGGATTGAAGAGGTACAAATTGTAGAAGAAGCTGAGTTGATTGACAATGTACAAACATCAGAAGTTGAGCTTGAATCCTTAGCCATCACGTCAGGTGTTGGAGAGACTCAACGAAATTCGTAAGAGGAATATGTCAAGAGATATTTTAATGACATTAAGAGAATGGTTAAAATCATGTTTGATGTATTCACTATAGAAAGGGCAAGAGAAGGTTCTAAGCCTATGTTACACCATTTTTTGGTCATCTAACCTATTATCATTAGATGGAGCCAAGTACACCATGTAAGACCAATTTTACCCTAAGTAAAATTGCCTTCACTATGTTAAATAACTTAATAAACCACATTTATTAGGTTGTTTATGGTCCAAACAGGAAACCCCAAAGGAAATATTAAACAAACCTATATTTGTTTGATTTTCCTCATGGAATAATTAATTAAACCATAATTTAATTATTATTCCCAGTCATGTTTAACCCAAAAACAAAGAAATTAATTAGATAAACCTTTATTTATCTTATTTTTTTCTAGGAATAATTATTTAAATCTTATTTAGATAATATTCCTTGTTAAATATGACCAAATCACCCACAAATAATTAAATAAATCATTACTTATTTGATTATCTTCCAACCACTTCCTTAAAAAGATAAATAAATCATTTATTTATTTATTTTTGACTAATCAAGGGATTTGACCCAAGTCAAATACCTTTTCCCTCCAACAAATATAATAAAATATTCCATAAAAAGTGGATCTAGATCTAGTTAACCCATGCACCAAGATCTAGAATGGCCCAATATTTTTTTATAAATAGGAGAGTTTTTCCTACCATTATTCACCTTTCGTTGCCTATTAGATCACTCTGGATCTATACACTTGGTCACATTTTTCCATTATTTGTTGTGTGAGCTCCCTTTGAGCTCTATTCTTTGCATTGGGTTTTCTACACCAACAAGAGAGAGAAATCTTAGATCTGAAGTGCTGAGGACTTCCAAGAACCCATCCCACTGAGGAGAATTGGAGACGCCTTCTTGTTTTCCTCCCAGGTGCCCAATTAATACAAAAATTCTTTCAAAAATTGTTCTTGTCTTGTCTATTGGTATATGGAGCAAACCTTTGTTTTTACTGCGTAATGTCTTTTCATGCATAGATCTGGTTTTTGCAGCTCTTTTCTTGTTCAACTAACAGCAGATCTGAAGATATTGGCAGCCACTTTTGTTGTTAGGGCTATTAGTTATGCGTAGCTAAAGTGGTCCTTTTTCGTACACTTCGACAAAGGGTTCATACTAACAAATGGCGATTCCACATGGGTTTTAAATTACGACTGCTGTCGTTTTTCATATTTCTGCATATCCAACTACTTCAGACCCTAGGGTTTCTTTTCAGCTGTTTATTTTTCCTATTTTTATGTTGTTTTTCTCACATAAAACCCTAAAACATTAAAATTTTTAACTTCCGCGTGTTTCTGACCCTATTGCGCAGGTGACCGACATCAGCCGCAACTGAGACGACAAATTTTCCAAAAATCTACCGCCGAGACAACCGGAGCGGGGGGTCGCACTTTTCAGCCCAAAAAATGTGACCTGAACCTCCAGGTCACAATTTTCTGCCCTTTTTCTGCGACCTGCACTAAAAACAGGTCAGAACCTACGACCTGCTAGTTTTTCAGTTGTTTTTCTGCAATTTTTTTGGGTTTTTCTGAAGCTTCTGTCAGGGTTTTCCAGCCTTTGTCTCAGCCCGTTTCGACCTATTCCTGATCTGGTTTTCTCACCTAAGTGGGAACCTAGCCCCCTAGGGCTTCAGTACCCTCCAATTTTGGTGGAAGATTTTTAGCTGCTTCAGCCGTTTGTTTTTCCAGAGTTTTAGCCTCCCCTTTTTCCAGATCTGATACCTCCTTTTCAGATCCTTTTAAATCAACCTTTCTTCCTTTCAAATCACCTCTTGTCATTTTTTTTGGACCTATATTTAGGACCTCCTCCCTGTCCTTTCCTCTTTTTGCTAATTTCCCCCTTTTTCCAGCCACCTTGCCTCTGTCTCTTGGTTGTGATCTGCACCTCTTTTCAGCAGCTTTATCCTCTAGATCCCTGTCCCTTTTGACCTTAGATCTATTGGCCTCTTTTCTGTGTGTTTTTCCTAGATTTTTCCCCTTTTTTAGATTAGTTTTGAGAGACCCGCCTTCTTGGATTAGATAGATGCACAAGTAGCTGTTAATTTTCTGTTATTTCCGCAATTATATACTGTTCTCTGCATATTTATTTTCAGTTACGCAACACACTTTTTTCTTGCTCTAAAAACGGAAAGGATTTAAAAATTAAAATTAACACACGCCACACATTGATCCTAAGTGAAGAAGCACCTGGTTAACACCGCCTGGAAAAGACTCTAAAATCAATTGTCACTGCACCTTTTCTACCCTTGACCTCACTTGATTCTGTCCCTTTCTGCCCTTTTCGGTTTCCTTCTTCCCGTCATCATTGCGCCCCCAAGGCGCCTTTCCCGGAGACTTCTTGGCCTTCACCCTCAGTTTCCGGTCGATCGACCTGCTCCGCCCCGCCGTCATCGAGCCAGTCCTCCTCCGAGTCCGCACTCCGACTCCTCTCCTGATTCATTGGGTTCTCCTTCTCCTCCTGGTTCTCCCCCTGTCACCTTCACTATGTCTGGTCCAGGGCCTAATGCTAGTGGTGCTCCAGGCCCTAATGGCGGACCTACTACTAGCGGAACCGCCACAGGAACTACCTCGGCCATACCCTTGCTGCCATACATTGCAGGCCTTAACCTCCTCGATTTCAATTAGTTGATCAATGACCCTATCCTCCACGATGTTGGTTGGCCTGCTATGCCAACCAAGCTCCCCTCCAACATCCCTAAGTTTGAAGGCCTTGCTGGAGAAGATCCAACCAATCATGTCCGATCTTTCCACATGTGGTGTTCCTCTAATTCCATTACCGATGACTCCATCCGTGTTCGTTTGTTCCAACGCACGCTTACCGGTGAAGCTTCTAATTGGTATGTAGACCAAGCCACCTCTTCCCATACCACCTTTGCAACCATTGCCCAAGCCTTCTTATCTTACTTCTAGCTCCCTCTCCGATACGATACCGGTACGGAGCTCTTGACCTCCTTTAAGCAAACATCTTCAACCCACCTTTCTATCCATGTTCAGGAATGGCGACGGAGACGCAGCTTATGTCGAGCTCCCCCCTTAGAAGATCAGATCTATATGGACAGGTTCCTTCACTCCCTCTCAGCTCCCATTGGCAAAGATGTCGCCTCCCATTTCCCTCAAACCGAAGAAGCCGCCCTCCAAATAGCCTTGAAATATGACCTGATCTATGCCCAGTCTCGTTATGTTTATACCATCATTCCTGACCTCCCCAGGCCCAGTGGTGCTGACGCCCCGGGGGCATCTCATTCCACCGACGGTATCGTTGGAGCCCTTTCCCATCTGTATGCTCAACCTCCTATGGGCTACGGTCTCCCTCCCAGAGGGGCTAGCACCCCTAGCACTCTTCCCCCTCCCGATAGCATGTATCCAGGATACGGCATGCCTCCTCCTTTTGCCCAACCTCGTGCTTACCTCAATGTTGCCCAACCTAACCATTATCCTTATTCGCAGCCTGGTATGCCAGCTCCTCCAGCATATGTGCTTCCACCTCCTTTGCCTCCTCAACCCCAGAAACAACACCTACAGCCCCCTCCAGGGCAAGTATTTACACAGCAGGGTGCGACTAATCCCCCTTCTTCCCAAAGAAGGCGGAGAGGCAATCCAAACCAATCTGCCCCTGGTACTCGTGGACCCAATCCTCAAGTTTTTTACCCTAACACTGCTAACCAGCAACAGGGCACTCAGCCCAAGCTGGACAGGCCTCTTCGTACCAACAAGCCTTGTTCATGTTGCGGTGTTTACGGTCATTACACCCACGATCATCCCCTTTTACCGGAGATGCGGCAGATGTGCGAGTCTCAAGCCACATTGCGAGGACAACATGCCTCCCCTCCTGATCCCCCTAATGTGGCCACTACTCAACCAGCTGTGTTTACTGATCCTTTCCCTCAGCAAGGATTCGTGGCTACCAAACCACCTGATGGGCGGGTCTCCACTCCCCCTTCCATTTCTGGTTCCTCCGACTACCAGATCCTCATGATGAATTCTGATCCATCCCCCACCATCGACCTTCACCTTCAAACTTGGTCTCGCCAATACCCCAAGCCTCCTGCTCAGTCTGCCCTCGAGCCTCCTTCTTCAGGTTCTACAGAGCCTCTTTCAACATCCAGTGGCCCCTTACATATCCCTCAACCCAAAGTTGAGGTTCATACCAAGATTCCTAAGGGACCATTACGCCGAAATACTGTTTCCAGTCGAGCTGCTCATTTGTATAGCATAGTAGATGATTTGGCGCAATCTCCTGCTGCCATTTCCACACTGGAACTCCTCCAGTTGTGCCCTTCCCAAAAGAAGGCTTTACTATCTGCCGTGGGAACTGTAGATCCTGCTGATGACCAAATGATTGTTTTCGATGCCACTTAATCGGACCATCCTCCTCTTCCTCCTTCCGTCACCTTCCAAATCCCAGTCAAAATCCGGAACGCCAACGTTTCCTGGTGTATAATTGATGAGGGGGCATCCAACTATGTGATGTCCGCTTCAGTTTGGAAGAAACTCAGATCCCCAGAGCTGGCCCCTTCCACGATCACCCTTCGAGCGTGGGACGGTCATGCCTCCCAGCCCATTGGCCTGTTCTGTAATTGTCCTATAACCCTCGCCGGTAAGACTGTTTGCGTTGAAGTCGAAGTCATAGATGCCCCGCTAGACTACAACATTCTATTGGGGCGAAGCTACACCTATGCTATGTCTATTGTCCCATCTGCGGTTTTCTGCAAGATGTCTTTCCCTCATAATGGAAAGATAGTCACCATTGACCAGTTGACATATCATGAGCAAAAATCTCAGACCTCACCTGAGACGATCATCTCTTCTGTAGCCAATAAGCAAACCGTCGATTCCTTGACCAGTGTCTCTCCTGGCATCTACAAAGACTCCTCTTTGCTCGGAACCTTCCCTGGTCTTCCTCCTCCTCCTATCTTTGACCCCAGCTCATCGAATGTTTGCATGATGCAATCGTCTCGGGCTGATCTCAAGCAACCTGCTTCGGCTAGTCAGCAACCTTGCCCTCCGCAACCTGCCCCTAGCCCTTCACCTACAGTTGGTAGTCATGAGCCTCTTTATCCTCCTGGCACGATTCTTCCAAACCTTAGCCATTTAGGAGCCGTCCCACCTGGCCATTACCCCTCTGGTCAGATACCGTTCCTATCTCCCCCACCAGGAGTGTACACGGTACCGGTCATGGCCACCCTCTCTCTTCCTAACTTGACCCTTGGGATTCCCGTTTGGTACCTTGATCCTCTAGCCCCCACCTTTCCTGGTCAACCCAAACCTTATATTGCTTTGACCTCAGTTAAACTGGTCCCCATGACTTCTCCCGCTGCATCAGTGCCTCAATCACCTCAACAGGAACCACCTCCTGTTGCGACCGCTTCGGGTAAGAAGGGCAAAGCTCGCAAGGGGGCATCAAAGGACAAGGCTACCCCGACAAACCCTGCCCCTCCTCAGCCTCCAAAGCATACCATCTAGTGTGCTTTGTGTGATGTTGTCGGTCACGCCTCCCATACCTGTCCTCAATTGCTTCATCTCAAGCCCATGGTTAATGTCACGTTCCCTGAGTCCATGGTCCCAGAAGCCTCTGTTCCTTTCACGACGGTAGCCAAGAACCCCAAGACTATTCACACCAACCACCCCTGTGCTTTGTGTGATCTCCATGGCCATTACACCCATCTTTTTCCCCGCCTCGAGGACTTCCGCACCTCTATCGCCACGGTCCACCAATTCGAGGACAAGCGCAATGAGTCCACCTCTCCCCTATTTGCGCATTCTGCTTCAGCAGAACTACCAGATATGCCTGCTCCCATTGAAATTCCCCCTCCGGATGTCGAGATGACGGAGCCTTCGTCCAGCATTTTCTACCTATCATCATCCATGAGACCCTCAGGGAACATTCCATCTGAATCCTCCCCTGTGTTTTCGCTTGACCTTCCTTCAGCGATCATCTTGGGATCAACATCGGTATATCCTTGATCTACTTACTCTTCGGTCACCGACGATGCGCATGTGAACCTCTCTTCTCATGATGATGATTTAGGTCACTTCACCACGTCAGGTGGTCTTTCTTCCACCAGTCACCCCATATTCTATCGCGATGACGACATTATGGAAAAAATACCCACCCCTCGCGTTATCTATTCCCCCTTACATCGAACCCAGGCGTTCACACCACATCCACCTTGTGGCCGTTACATTGAAACCCAATGTTTTGGTAAGGGGGCACCCACATTTGAGAGACCAAGAGAAGCAATTCTCCACAACTCTCCTAGTGTATCTGGTCATGTTGAATTTAGTCTCAGTATTCTTCCACATTTAGAAGAACCTCTAGAGTCCCATATCACTTCAGATCACTCTAGGGATGATACCCCTTATCATTCCCTCATCTTACATCAGCAACCCAATCTCTTAGACATTATTGTTGACCCACCTATATCTTTTCTATGAGAGGATCAGTTCATTATCTCCAAATCCTCTTTTTTGGATAGTGACACCAGGTATGCCAACTCGGAAACTTAAAGTCCATTTGATCCCTATATGCAGTACCAAAAGAGATTGGTAATCCTCCATTTCCTTTCTCAAACTGCATAACCATAACAAGAAAAAATGGTAAACCACATCATTAAAATGTGTTTAGATTCCCATTTTTCTAAATACATTTTGGCATGACCACACCATGCTCGGGGGCACCCATGCCCCTTAACCATAACCCTCCTCACCTCGTTTTTGGAGAGGAGGCTGTCTTACTGATCGAGTGTGAAATCCCTTCCCTTCATCTGGCTGTTGAACTTCTCCCTGACACACAGCCTCTATAACAAAGACTTATCCTGCTTGAGCATGCCTCTGAAGTCCGTCGTGTTGCATTGCAAACCATAAGAGCGGCCAAGAAACGCACCAAAGCTCAATATGACCAAAAATTCCAGCCTCGTCCTTTTCACGAAGGCGACCTTGTTCTAGTATATGACTAGGCCCATGATGTCCTTGGTCACAAGAAGTTCGACTCATTATGGCTAGGCCCTTACGTCATAAGTAAGGATCTTGGTAACGGGGCATCCTTTTTAGAGGACTTCGAAGGAAATCCTCTTCCTAATCCTTGCAATGCACTCTATCTTAAGAAATATTACCCTTAGCATTTCCCTTCTAAGATGCGTGTTTTATTTTCCGTTAGATAGCCAGCATCTTTTTTGTACTTTCATCCTTCGTCAGGACCTATTTTTTCCAAGAAGGGCCACTTCACCTCCACTTTAAATCGAATTTCCTCACTTACGACACTTGTACTTGGGGCACCACTTCGCCTCCATACTTGTCCATGTTCGTGTCGATTTTCGTCATGAGTTCCCACCTTGTACTCATGTTTTCATGGTCCCCCATTGGGCCTTTACTGTGTGGCAACACCATCGAGTCGCCCTTGTTTAGCGCATCCAAGTTGAGTCATCATCGCATTCATGGAGTCTATCCCGAGTCCCTTTGTACCCCGCCATAGCCCTCCATCCTTCATTGCTTGGTCTCTCTCTTGTGTCGCACATTATGACCTTCAGTCCCACTGTCCCCTATCCCTTATGATATTGTGTCAGTAGCTGCCATGTCATTCATGCCCTTTATGCTCTAACAAGGGAAGTCGTCCATTCGCTGCTCAGTCCTTAACATTTCCCTATCATCATTAGTGTCAGTTTGTCCATCTCTCTACTATTCTCTCTCACGGCATAGTTGAGGATTTCTCATTGCCTCACCTGTGGCGGACCTCCTTCTGTCAACATCAGATCATTCATTCCAGAATCCAAGTCTAGAGGGCGGTGTACCTTGGTTCCAGCTTCCACTCTTGTTCGGTGCCTCGGATCAGGCAAAGGGATCTCTCGTTTCCCTTTGAATTGATTGTTTCTCCAGCTCCTTTCAGCATGACTGAGATCTGTATACTTGATGGTTCAGTGATATAGCAGCAGCTCTTGATGATTCCTGGGTGTGTGTGAGATGTCTTAACCCTCATGAAGGGGTGGCCTTGCAGGTAGCCCCCCACATGCCCGGATGACCTCTTCCTTGCAGCCTTCGATGTAGCTCCAGATATTTGATGATGTTGGCCTTATCCACTTGCAGCGCCTCTTTGATTTGCATGTATCAATCATATTTTGTGAGCCCTTCCCCATTTACAGGGGGAATTTGGGTTGTATTTATCTGATGTACTCAGATATTATTGTACCAGTCCTGGCTGTTATCCCAGGCACAACATGTATGTGGGATTCCTCATTGTATTTTTCTCGGGCTCATGATTATGCCAGCTATACTCTATGGTTTGGTCCCTTGTTTACTGGACACACTATTCTTTTGTACTTTGTCTCGTCGGGCATAGGTATGCCTCCCTCGCTGCCTTCAGCACAAGTACCCTCTCATAAAAAGAGACTTGTTGCACATGCGATTCTCGTCTCCTTAGGGTCTAGTTCTTCAGCACACTATCTACCTTGCATTTCTCTCTCTGACTTCCCTTTTGTTGTCTAGTGATTGAGTTCTTACAACGTACTTCGGTCATACGATTTGCTCCTGACACTCACATGCTGGGGGTCAATCTGTTACACCATTTTTTGGTCATCTAACCTATTATCATTATATGGACCCAAGTACACCATGTAAGACCAATTTTACCCTAAGTAAAATTGCCTTCACTATGTTAAATAACTTAATAAACCACATTTATTAGGTTGTTTATGGTCTAAACAGGAAACCCTAAAAGGAAATATTAAACAAACCTATTTTGTTTGATTTTCCTCATGGAATAATTAATTAAACCATAATTTAATTATTATTCCTAGTCATGTTTAACCCAAAACAAAGAAATTAATTAGATAAACCTTTATTTATCTTATTATTTTCTAGGAATAATTATTTAAATCTTATTTAGATAATATTCCTTGATAAATATGACCAAATCACCCACAAATAATTAAATAAATCATTATTTATTTAATTATCCTTCAACCACTTCCTTAAAAAGATAAATAAATCATTTATTTATTTATTATTAACAAATAAAGGGATTTGACCCCAGTCAAATACTTTTTCCCTCCAACCAATATAATAAAATATTCCATAAAAGGTGGATCTAGATTTGGTTAACATTATTTTAATCATGCACCAAGATCTAGAATGACCCAATATTTTGTTATAAATAGGAGGGGTTTTCCTACCATTCTTCACCTTTTGTTGCCTATTAGATCACTCTGGATCTATACACTTGGTCACATTTTTCCATTATTTGCTGTGTGAGCTCCCTTTGAGCTCTATTCTTTGCATTGGGTTTTCTACACCAACGAGAGAGAGAAATCTTAGATCTGAAGTGCTGAGGACTTCCAAGAACCCATCCCACTGAGGAGAATTGGATACGCCTTCTTGTTTTCCTCCCAGGTGCCCAATTAATACAAAAATTCTTTCAAAAATTGTTCTTGTCTTGTCTATTGGTATATGGAGCAAACCCTTGTTTTTACTGCTTAATGTCTTTTCATGCATAGATCTGGTTTTGCAGCTCTTTTCTTGTTCAACTAACAGCAGATCTGAAGATATTGGCAGCCACTTTTGTTGTTAGGGCTATTATTTATGTGTAGCTAAAGTGGTCCTTTTTCGTACACTTCGACAAAGGGTTCATACTAACAGCCTCCACATGGAGAATGAACTTCAGATGATAAGAAGGATGAAGAGAAGATTTCAAAGGGAAGTGGAGGAAAGTGACATCAATATCCACCATCCTCATCCTCATCATCTTCGTCAGCATCATCTTCCACTTCCACCACAAAAACCATGCACACTCATTCAAAAACCCCAAAATGAAAAACTCCATTACTCAAATTGGACATTAAGTTTGAACTTCCCATGTAAAATGGTGAGGTAAATGCAGAGAAGTTGGAAAATTGGATCCGTCAACTAGAGGTATACTACAGAATTCAGAACCTATAGGAGGATGACATAAATTTATAGTTTTCTTTATTGAGGCTAGAAGGAGCAACACTAGTTTGGTGGGAGGAAAAGACTCAAGAGGAGATGTGAATCCATGGTAAGATATCCATTTATTGGGTCAAATTTATTTCTTCCATTAAAATACATTTTTATCCATTATCCTATATGCAAAAATAAATTATGAGTTGGAAAAACTTTAGGAAAATCAAGGGCCAAACAGTTCAAGAGTATACCCAGGAGTTTAGAAAGAGGGCTTTGTTGCTAGGAGTACATTTGAATTCCCAAGACACACTCTTGAAATACATTGGGGGTTTAAATTCCTATTTGAAACATACTATCCTTATGTTTAACCCAAGAAATTTAGATTAAGTATGTGTGCAAGCCACACATCTTGAAACAAGGGGAAATAAAATTCAGGAAGAGGGTAGTAAGAAGAAACCATTCAAGGGTAAGGGAAAAGAGAAGGGAGGAAAATGGAAGGGAAAGAAGAATGCAAGAATTAAGAAATAAGGGGAGAAAATTACATGCAAATATTGTTCCAAATAGGGGCATGATGAAGATCACTATTGGAAGCTACATCCCAAACTAAGGCCTAAGAAACCAAATGAAAAGGGGAAACAAAATATGACTTCCACCACACAGCATGATCATGGATAAGATTCCGGTGATGAGATCAAGATTGTATCCATGGTAAAAAAGGGAAAAGAAGCCATAGTAAGTACTAGTTCCTCAAATAGTCACAACAACACTCCAAATGAAGACATAAGCATATAATTTTTCCATGTAAGGGTGATTTCAAATCATACAAATATTGACGCATTGTTTGATAGTGGGTCGCAAGGAAACTTGATTTCAGAAGACTTGGTCAAAAATCATAACCTTGGAACTATAGGACATCAGAAACAATACTTATTGGGTTGGATACTTAAGAATTCCAATTTACAGGTTACAAGGAAATGCATATTTCAATTTTCCGTTACTGCAAACTTTGTTGATGAAGTCAAGTTAGCTAATGTGGTTACACTTGACATTTCTAGGATTATCTTGGGAATTCCATATTTGTATGACATGAAATCAGTGTTTTATTGCCATGAGAGAAAATAGAGTTTTCTTAAGTATGAGGTGGAGTATATTTTGAGAGCTCATCGCAAAAATATGAATATTTTTTTAGTTAATGCAGGGCAAATGAAGAGGCTAGTTAATGAAAGTAAACATTTTGTGCTTCTCATGATCAACAAAAAGGATGATATTGACTATGAATCTTTTGAAGGATGTGATGAAAAATTAAAATCTGATTTGTTTTATGTGGTAAGTCAGCATGGCGAGATGTTTCAATAACCAAGTGGGTTACCTCCCAAGAGGGGAATTTAGCATGAGATTCAGCTGCAACAGGATGTTCCACTCCGAAATCAAGAAAATCAAGAATAAAATCCTATAATTTTTTAGCAAAGGTATCATATGCCCATCTACTTCGCCGTGTAGTTCACCATTTGTTTTGGTACCAAAGAAGGAAGGGACTTGGTGCATGTTCATAGATTTTTGTGCACTGAATAAAATCACGGTAAAGAATCATTATCCACTCTCACGCATTGATGATTTTCTTGATCATTTAAGGTATGCAAATTATTTCACTAAGCTAGACTTACGAAGTGGTTATCATCAAGTTATAATATTTGAGGAGGAAATTTGGAAAAGTGCATTTAAAACAACGATTGTTTGAGTGGCTATTTATGCCATTCAATTTAACAAGTGCTCCAGCTACTTTCATGAGAGTTATGAATGATGTACAAAGACCATTTATAGAGGAATTTTTCACTGTTTAATTAGATAATATTTTGATATTCAACAAATCAAGAGATTAACATGTCATGCATGTGAATAAGGTACTTGATGTCTTGAAAAAAAAATAGTTGTTTTTAAATATGTCGAAGTGCGAGTTTGCCAATACTTCTTTAGTGTATTTGGGACACATTGTTGGAGGAAGTGAGTTGAAGATATACCCTTCAAAGGTACAGGTCATTCTAAATTGGTCCAAGCCCAATACAACTACAAAGGTAAGAAGCTTTCTTGGAGTAGCACAGTATTGGAGGAAATTCAATGGTAATGTTTCTTCCATTGTAACTCCGTTACATGCATTTAAAAGTGTCCAGAAAGTCTTCCATTGGGGAGATATGCAGCAAAAGGAATTTGATGCTTTAAAACAAATGATTAGTTCAACACTAGTATTGGCTCTTTCGGATCTTAGACAGCTATTTGAAATCCAAACAGATGCAAGTGATTACGCCATGGGAGCAGTTCTCATGCAAAATTTTAAGCCTATTTCGTTTCATTCTAAAAATTTTAGTGGAGTTGTGACTAATTATCCCACCTATGACAACGAGTTATATGCATTGGTAAAAAGTGTGACTAAATGGAATCATTATTTGATAGGGAAAGAGACCATTATACATATCGACCATCAGCCATTGCAGTACTTACAATCACTAAATACATTTCAAATGGATGGGATTTATACAAAAAATTCATTTGGTTATCAGGTATAAAAATGGAATCTACAATAAGGAAGTTGTTGTGCTCTCTAGGCGTATTCTAAATTCATCTATTATACTCAAGCACAATTGAGTTATTCATGAAAGTTACATTGAACAATATGCATATGATAATGATTTTCAAGATGTGTATGAAAGCTTGAGTCAATGAAACCAGATTGAAGAGTTAGATTATCATGTGCATAACAGGTTTTTGTATCACTTGGGCAAGTTATGTATACCATAGGGAGAAAGAAACATTATCATAATGGAGGTGGACACTTAATTGATTGCTGGACATTTTGGTGTAGGCAAAATGGTATCAAATCTCCAAATATATTGTTATTGGCCATGCATGATTGATATTTTATATCGTTTTATTATAGGATGTTATTTATGTGCCATAAGTAAGGCTAGTAATAGAAAACTTGGATTGTACACTCCACTTCTGGTTCCTTCACATGCTTGGGAGAGTATCTCAATGGATTTTGAAGGTGGTCTTCCAATGTTAAGGAAAGGTCATGATTATTTGCATGTTGTTGTAGATAGGTTCAGAAAAATGTGTCTTTTATGCCATGTAAAAAACAAATTACAGATGAACAAACAACTTATATTTTCTTTCAAAATTTATGGGTGCATTTCGGTCTTCCTACTTCTATAGTAAGTGATCAAGATTCGCGGTTTGTTGGGAATTTTTGGTCAAAATTGTGGGACATGATGGACACAAAGTTGATGAAGAGTAAAAAATTTCATCCTTAGACATATGGTCACACCGAGGTGGTTAACAGGACAATCATTCATATTCTTACAGGTTATTGCAACAAACATCGCAAATTGTGGTTTGAACAGTTACATTGCATTGAACATGCATACAACAGGGCAAAGCATTCTTCCAAAAACGCATCGTCATTTGAGGCATGTCTTGGGTACTTACCAATCGCCTTTGGAATTCATCATTGAGAAATATGTCACCATAGATGGTCATAGTGACATAGACAAGGCATGGAAGTTCAATGAGAAAATTTAGTTGTTACATCACACAATGTAAGAACAACTTGAAAAGAGTCAAGGGAGCTACAAGAAAGGCGTGATAAACACTGTGTTGATCACAAATTCCATTTTGGAGATGAAGTTTGGCTATATATCAGCAAAGAAATATTTCAAGGGGAAGGGAAAAAGCTTAATCCAATTAGTTATGGTCCATTTAAAACTCTAGAAAAGATTGGTAGCAATTCATTTAAGCTAGACTTGCCTCATTATATGCAAATATAGTCTGTCATTAATGTTGAGAATTTGAGATTGTTTGAGCCTCCTTTTATTGACGATCAAGGAGAACATGTTCACATGCCATCAATATATTATTTCTCACCAAAATATCTTGATGAAATTTAGCAAGATCTCATACTTGATAGAAGAACCAGAACTTCAAGGAAAGGGAATGTCGAATACCTTAGAGTGGGGCTCAAGGGACAAAATCCTCCCAAGGGAAAATGGATGGAGATTTAAAGGGTGAGGGAGTTGTAACCTCACCCGTTGAAAAATTGATAGTATATTTTTGGGTCCAGAAGGCTTATAGTGGGGTGGAATGATCAGAGGCTTGGTATTTAGCTCAAAAAATAAAGTGCTCAGTAATGCTCCAAAATAGAATGAACGCGTAGAGCTCGTCGCCAAGCTTCTGAAACAATTTGTTTTGACAAAATCCAACTTTGAATGAAGAAGTATGACCTCCTCTCCATTTTCCCAAATAGGTAAAAAATATGCAGAATAGTGAGAGACTGATGACATGGCAGTCCAGTCAGCACTTAAGAAATATCTAGGGAATATTCTCCAATTTTAGTCCAATGACTTTATGACAAGTGTCGCAGTGATATTCGCCAGTGAACTTTGGAATTTAAATTTTTTTACATTTTTTTCTAAAGTTGAATGAGAAATTTTTTTATGTTGGAGTAGTCGAACCAGAGCTGGACACTTAGTTCAGCCGGAGGCCGCCACGTTCCCCCTCTGGTGTGGACCCATCCAACCATGGGTAATTTTCAAATTCATCATATTCAAAGTTTGGAAAAACATATGGATGACATATATTATCTTGAAATCTAAGGTTGACACCTTATTCTATACATATGGAAGAATACATTTCTATGGTGGAAAACCTCTCTATATGGTGGAGGACCTGTCTATATGGCGAAGGATTATATATCTAGCAGAGACTAACTGTTACATGGTAGGAGGCATCTTTACATCTGGTGGGAGGCTTCTACATCTAACGAAGGCCACTATACTTGTCGAACAAACGCTTTATATGGCAGACATGTGTATGAACTATAAATTATGGTTATAAATTTGGTTCTATATATTGTATCGTGAAGTAAAATTTTAGCACGGGGGTCAGGGTCGAACCCACGAACACCCCTGTGCTACGTCGGCACCTTACCACTCACTACTCTGATGGGTCTTAACCCATATACTCCTCCACTACTATTTGAAGTTAATTCACACGAATGATAGGGGTCTTGAGGGGGCCAACCCCCTCCCATGTGATCATAATGTGGGAACTGTGGCGTGAAGCTCAAAAGCCGACGATAATGTTTGAAACATAAACCTGTTTATTATATGATTAATTCAAGATTAATGTAACATAAATCTGTGCTTAAGCCTTAAGCTAATCTACTATCAACATTTGGATAATGTGCAGATTAATGACATAGTTATCCACTAATTCTTCATTAACTATGTGTTAATGTGGATTTAATGTGGTGGTGAATCTCGTGGAGGTGTCTTTTAGGGCAAAAACTCCAAATTTAATAGTGTTAGATCGACATTTTCCAGATTTAGTGGATAAAATGTAGGAAAATTGGTTTTTTCCATAACTGAGCCAATTTGTGACCAATTTTGGCTCAGGAAGGGTCATGCTTGGTAGATTTTGATAGTTTGGAGCCATTGGAGTAGGTTGCAGAGGCAACAAGAGACTTTAAAAATAATTTTTCACAATTGAATCTAATACAAAGGCCCATACCATGGAAGTTGAACCAAGGAGATGTAGCCTAGGAGTGGTGATCTCCTTCATCAAAACGATGTGTTATTGATTCATTTTTCATGGTTTGTTGTGTGTTTATATGTTGTTGTTCAATATTTAGTTCCATGCTTTTATGCTCGTGAAATCAACTAAATCTCCGCAAGTTTGTTTGTTTATCAATCATAAGCACATCTAAAAACCCTTGTACAAGAAGCAAACATAAGTACTTTCATTATAAATCTGAAAATGATATTAGCACAACAATAAAAAAATAATAAAATTTAGATCATCTTGTATTCTTCCTGAAGTTATTTATGTACAATTAGACAACACAAGCTATGAAAACAAAAATCAAGTTATTTTTGGGTATCTAAACATGCTCGTTGAATTAGGAATTTTTAAAAAGGTAAAGGTTTGTTTCCTTCTTGTTGGGCATACTCATGGCCATATTTATCATATGTTAAGTCATTTTTTAGTAACATTGAGGAGGAAATATGTTGGGAGCCTACCATCATTAATTGAATGTAGTAAGAAATCAGACATTTCAAATCATGTTTTTCATGTGTTGGAAGAAACTATTGAAATCTGAAGGTTTATTCTGCGATCACATGGATTGGAAAAATGCATTGAATAACTTATTTACATTTAGGGAAAATTTTAAGTATGGAATTTTATATTAAAGGTTCACTAGTACATTTGGCAGAAATTCTGACACTTTAGTTCTGACACTTTTGACCAAATGTCGAAAATTTCCCCAAATTTTATCAATTTTTCAAATCCTGCCCACAACTGTTGCTATACTGATGTTTGGAGACAAGTGTCGGTATTGTGACACTTATAGGTAAGTGTCGGTCTTGCGGCATTTGGAGAAAAGCATCAGAATTGCGACGGATTGGAGGAAAGTGTCAGTCTTGTGACACTTAGAGCTAAGTGTCGCTATTACGACATTTGGAGAAAAGCATCGACATTGCAATGAAATATCTGCAAGCATCGGTCTTCTGACAAAATATCTGCAATATTCGGTCTTGCTATGAAAACCTTCGAAGCATTGGTCTTGTGACGAAATATTCACAAGCATTGATCTTGCGACGAAAACCTTTGACGCGTTGGAATTACAACGGTATTAAAATTATTAAAAATTTATAGCCATTGAGGAGGATTTGGATTAGAAGTTTTAGACATCGTATCTCTATTTTGGATTTCAAATTTTTGACCTACCACTGTTATCCTAATCGGTACTATACGTTTCGGCCTATCTTTGTTGTTAGTTATGGGTGTAAAAATAGATTAGTGTGACAATTCACTTTGATTGACATAGACATGACTCTAGGTTAGGTGACTGTAATGATGGAAAAAGTGTGTACGTGATCTGGTGGTGTTACTCTTTAATGTTTGGTATATCTCATATTTATCACGAAGATTGTAGAGAATAAATTTGCTTTCAATGTCAATCAGGTAAAGTTATTAAGTGTACAAATGTTCTTATTTTTTTTAAATATAATCAAACTTATTAAAAAAAATAATCAAACTTGTTTTTTTATTTCATTAATTTTATTTATGGTATTATTAAATATATTAAAAATTATATTTCAACTATATTTTTTATATAGTTTTGAAATAAGTTATTAGATTGGTGAATAAAATTAATTACATCTGAATTTTCTCTAATTTCTTTTTTGGTAAATTTATTTCATGAGGTTCACAAATATCAAGTCAAATTTAAAAAAGCTCAACAAAAACTCTAATAATTTCATGAAAATCATCTAAAAAATTATTGAAATATCAAACTTGACAGTAGACCAATATGGGTTAAGTTAGTATTATGAGGATCATGTTGGAAGTTATATTGTTAATTTACATATAACACCACTTTTTTTAAATAATATTTTTAGTTTTTAGTTTTTTATCTTTATCTTCACGATTCTAACCAGGGCCAAGCACATTGCAAGCATCGGTGATGGATGATTCTGGGGAGGATGTTGACGATGCGGATATGATGAAGGAAGAACTCGTGGAATAAGTTGAACCTGGACCAAGCACATTGTAGGCATTGGGGGATGAACAACATGAAAATGTTGTAGAAGTTACAATGATCGAGGAGGGACGCTAGGAGCGGGCGGTACCAGGATCAGAAGCATTGCATACATTGATGAGGAGGGAGGACACTCGCTTAGAGAGTCTTTATGAAGATATGACTCGTGTTTCAATTGAGCATCTGGGATATGGACCGTATGCAGGGATGGGAAAGAGGATGAATTCTTAGCCAATACCATGGAGGACCTTTCCTCGGATTACTATGATGGAACCTTGTACATTAGAGAAGCAAGGATAATTTCTCGTTGTAGACCTTGATAGGGAAATTTGTGACATCACTCTAGTAGGTTCAAATTCTCATGACAAGGGTGGAACTTGATCATATTTGTGATAGATATGGGTCATGCTTAGCCACATGGAAATTGGCTAGGTGCCCGGCATGACTCATGGACTGCCTTGGTGGTAGGGCACATTGTTTGGGTAGACTTCTTCATTGCTTACAACCAAGAAGGAACTCTTGGTGCACCTTTAGTGGGGGAGAATCCTTGGAGGAAGTACCCATGATGATGATGGTAGAAGTGACCGAGGGCACTTAAACTATACACTATACACATGATGGTGGCTAGAGTTGAGATGAGTCTACTCTTGATGGACACATGGGAAACCAAAGTCATGTACATTTACATGAGGGCATGGCAGGACATTATGTGGAGACATTATGCAAGTGCACTTACTAGGTGCCACTTATGAGCATCATGGAGGAGTGTCAAGCAGGAATATGCTAAGCATGATCGATTGCTAGTGCTACATGAATATCTTTTATAGATGGGCTGATGGACATTGTTCACTTGAGCAACAAGGCATTGGTTCCTCATTTTCGATCCCTTGGAAAAATGACGCAATTGAATATACCATTGTGGTAGTGGAAACTACAGATTCTCCTGCTACATTACAATATCTCGCTCCTTATACAGAGGCAACCTTGGATAAATACTTCATGTATAAGAAACAACATACATCAATCATTTATGACTATCTCTCCAAACAGGCACAAGGTTATCAACAAATGTCTCTTCTTTTAAGAAGACCACCTGGCTGAGAATCTTATCCGGGAGATGTTTTCTATTTGCATTCCCATCTCTTGGAAAGAGCAGCTAAATTAAGTTCCCAGTTAGGTGAGGGGAGTCTTACTGCTCTACCAATAGTTGAGACTCAAGCTGGAGATGTTGCAGATAATGATGAACCATAAGATTGGATCACTTGCGAGGCTTGCGCCCATAGAAATTCACGAAGCCACCCGTTAATTGTAATGGAACTTTGTGCAAAGTTTCCTCCTATAACGGAGGGCGTTGGAAGCGTTCAGTGGAAATGTGAAGAACAAAGGTCGATGAAATGATGAAAACATCAACTTGCAAAAGGTCTAAAAAAGCCTCCCTTGACATTCTTCCCAACTTGCCATGTCTTGTTATGTAGCTTCGACCTTGACCAATGTCTTGCCCATGCCAATGTTTCGCTGAGACCAACCAAAATAATGTCCAAGCTTCGATACCAACTGCAGCCCTATCATTGTATTCTTGCTTCAATATTCAAACTTCATCAAAGCTCAACTTGCCCTCAATCGAGCTTTGATACCATCTGCCACGAAGTGGTAGTGGTGCCAGTGCTTCGCCCGTGCAAGGGCGCCAAGGAAACATGCTCGGGTGGGTCAGGTTGGTTCGGGCCTATGTCATGTGAGGGCTGTCGTGTAAAAAATGTTAAGTGGTGATCGTGGGTGTGCCTTGTGCACATTCAGGCCAGTCAAGTTAGGTCGTGTGAAGGCAGTCGTGTTAACAATGCTAAGTTCTGACTGCCTGTGTGCCTTGTGCATGTTAGTGCGACCTGTTTTTTGTTTTCTCCCTCATGCCTTCGTTCCAGCGGGTCAGGTCCTGCTGTGGGAGGGTGCCCAAGGAAATGAGTTCGGGTCATGTGAGGGAGGACGTATAAAAAATTATAATTTGTGACCCCCCTGTGCCTTGTGCACGTTCGTGCAACCTGCTTGCCGTTTTCTCCCTCATGCCCTCATTCGGACAGGTTCGGTCGGGTCGTGTGTTGGCGCCCAAGGAAACACGTTCGGGTTAGGTTGTGCTATGTGAGGGTGCTAGAAGGAAATGTGTTCGAGTGGGTCGGGTTGGGTCGTGTCATGTGAGGGCACCCAAGGAAATGCATTCGAGCCGGTCGGGTTGGGTCGTGTCATGTGAGGGAACCTAAGGAAATGAGTTCGGGTGGGTCAGGACATGTCTTGTGAGGGAGTCCAGGGAAACGCGTTCGGGTGGGTCGGGTCAGGTCGGGTCGAGTCGTGTCACGTGAGGGCACCCAAGGAAACGTATTCGGGTCGGGTCGTGTGAGGGCAGGCATATAAAAAATTCTAATTTGTGACTGCCTGTGTGCCTTGAGCACGTTCGTGCGGCTAGTTTCTGATTTGCTCCCTTGTGCCTTCGTTTGGGTGGGTCGGATCAGGAGGTGCCATGTGAGGTAGGTCGTATCAAAAATTCTAATTTTTGACTGCTCGTGTGCCTTCTACATGTTCATGTAATCCATTTTCTATTTTCTCCCTTCTGCCTTCATTCAAGCGGGTCGGGTTGTGCCGTGTGAGGGCGCCCAAGGAAATACGTTCGAGTCAGGTCGTGTGAGGGAGGCTGTGTAAAAACTGCAAAGTTGCGATCACCCTTGTGCCTTGTGCACATTCATGTGACCTGATTTCCATTTTCTCCTATATGCCTTCATTCGGGCTGCTGCCCAAACGCATTCAGGTCAGCTCGTTTCAGTTGAGGGCGCTCGCCCAAATGCGTTTGGGTTGGGTCGTTGCAGTTTAGGGCACCCGTATCAAATTTCATAAGTTATGACCACACGGGTGCCCTATGTATGTTTGCGCAGCCTATTTTTTCATTTCTCCCTTATGCCTTCACTCGGTCGTGCACACTGTGTTGCGCAATGTGAGGGTGCTCGCCCGAACACGTTCGGGTCGAGTTGTTTCGTTTGAGGGCGGTCGTATCAAATTTTCTAATTTGTGAATGTAGGGGTGCCTTGTGCACGTTCATGTGGCTCATTTTCTATTTTCCCCCTTGTGCCTTCATTCGGTCAGGTGTGCCATGCAGTGAAGGCACCCGCCCAAACGCGTTCTGGTCGGGTCAGGTTGTTTCGTTTGAGGGTGCCCACGCAAACCCATTTGGGTCGGGTCATTTCGGTTGAGTGCATCCACCCAAATGTGTTCGGGTCAGGCCCCCTAAGCCCCCAATCCCTAATCCCTTAGCTATTAACTCATTATTTGACCCCTAACCCCTAAATGCACCTAAATCCCTTAACCTGGCCAAACCACCAATCCCCTAAGCCCTTCTCTCATATGATACCTAAGCCTTTGCCTTTCTCTTCCCTTCTAATTCCATAATAGTGTCATAGTGATGCCAACCAAATTCTTTGGAAAGCCTTCCTAGCAGACAATACTTGTGACCTGGCTGAAGCCTCAACACTTTCAAATCATCTGGAATGACCATTCTCTTCTTCCAGTCATATGGTGGGGGAACCCCTTCAAAATCCCTTAGCCTAGAAAGTGCTGCAGCACCACCTTGGTTTTGTGTGGAATCATTCCTCTAATTGTCCAGTAGTCAAATCCTTCTCTTACTTTATTTTCATGTTCCCATACCTAACCAATGAGAGCACAAGAACACCTAATTCTATAAAAGCACCTATAAATTCTCTTACTTTATTTTCATTTTCTCATAACTAACCAATGAGAAAAAAATAACACCTATTTATATAAAAGCACCTATAATACTTTTGTGGGTTTCACTAATATCGCTTTAGTTAGTGTGTGCACAGTCCTAGCCTAGATCCTAAAGTGATTCCCGTACAATGATAATCCACTAGGTGTATTTGTTCTTAAAAAAATATGCATGGATAAATGTCCCATATATGGCCAATTTCCACCAAAATGGTTCCCCCTACCTACCTAGTAACTACATTACATTTATTTCATGACAAGACTACCCTACAACCCACCAAATTTCTATATTATCCTTGACATCAACAACATTTTGCTGTTCAAGATATAGCTAAGTTGGAACAAACTTAGCTCTAGAGCATAGGATATTTTTCCACCTCTAATATTTATAAAGCAATAGATATAAAATTTGTAAAGTTGTGGGAGCCCTTTAAATATCACCTTTCCTATATATATTGACTTCGTCTTAAAAATCATGGAAAATGTCCATAGATGATTTATCCTTACTAAACCAAAAATTTAATTGAAAATAATCATTCATACCATAACAATACTACTTCCCTTTTAACCACAGAAAACTTATTTTTAAGCTACCATAATTCATCTATAATATCACATAATTAGATTAAAAAATCAACCAAAATCCCTACTTTATGAAATAAAAATTCAACAATTTTATATAATTAATAATTTAAATAAATGTCTTAGATCTAATCTCATTAATAATTATTTATAATCAACGATACCACTTATTTACCCAAACCCCTTATTAACCCCAAGAAAATTCTCACACATTTTATTTAATGGAATTTGAGTGGCCTTAAAAAACACATGTATTTCATTTCAAAATATCAAAAATTTTCAAATATCAAAATTGTTAATTTCCCTCATTCATTTCCCTCTTCAAAATGTCTAAAATTTTCAAATATCAAAATTTTTAATTTCCCTCGTTCATTTCCCTCTGGTTGCAAGCTTTTTCTAGGGAAGGAGGGAGGATGTGGCCATACTGTCACCAGTTTTGAGGAAGGATGCAACCATACTATTGCAGGTTTGGAGGAAGGATGCGGCCATACTGTCGCAAGTTTAGAGGAAGGATGCTGTAAGTTATGTTTATGTGTTTATCCAGTGATAATGCAATGCGCTTTAGGTTTCTTTGGTTATTTTTTTCCCCATTTGGTTTTGTTACTTTCTACTTCTGCCCATTTGGTTATGGTGCATTTTATTAGCTATGAGAATTTTTGGTTGGCTTCTACGGCAATGGCTATTTGGTTTCTATATGTTTTGGTTTGCTGATATGCCCATTTGGTTATTTTTTCCATATTATTCTAAGAAGTTCTTGTTTGCATCCGCGGAAATGGTTGTTTGGTTTCTCTTTGTTTTAGTTTGCTGATATGCCCATTTCTGAACCCTGAACTCATCAACCCTTTAAATCAAACTGATAACCCTTTATGCCCATGTTGGTCTTCAATCACAGGTACTAGGCTATGCAAACCATCCTTATACATGAGAGAAAAAACCCACAACCCACCAAGAAAAACCCTATCTATTACATGAATAGTCGTGGCACCATCTTCTGCAACCTCGTGAACAGGATTCTCAGATCTAGTGCAGGATGAAGGTCGCGTGTTCAATTTTGTTGTAGGGCCAGCGAATCTACCTGCAAATTTTATAAAAAAAGCTCAAGTAGACCTTTGATGAGAATATATGATATAACCCATGCTATAAGCTCACAAAATTTTGGTTTTCTTCTTTCATATTTTTTTTTCGAGTTTCCTTAAGTTTCTGCTTCAAGTGGAAAATGCTCAATAACCCATGCAATCAGTTATTAAACCTCTGGTTCAATAAGACATGTACTCAGTTATTAAAACTATGTTCTAAATTTGTAAAGAACATTAAAATTGAGAAACCCCCTATTATCCCTTCATTCTGTTATTTAAATGTTAAATGCTCAGGTTTTCTTTCTGATGTAAGGACATTTGAGCAAATTTTCATTAAAATTGGAATCCAAAACTATGAAAATGAAAACATGGATAGTCATAGCAAATCAGGGAAAAATTAGTTAAAACATAACTGAATTGATGGAGCTGATAAGGCTTAATCAATTATAATTATCAACCATTTATGCATAACGAGATATTTAGGGGTTTGTTTGAGTGATTGAGGGAGAAAAATCGGGTCAAAGTGGATATTGAGAAGTGTAGCAGAACTATTCGTGCACAGTGTGCAGTTGACGTGGAGGAACAGTGTAGATGGTTTTTGATAACCATGAAGGGTTATCGCACAGATGTTGGGCTATTAGCGGTAAATGTTAAACCCATGTGATACACCCCAGCGAGTGACGTGTGGCATCAAAAAACCACTCATTTCACATAGATTTAAAATGTTAAACATCATGCAGACCGTGATGCGATATCCATTAGATGAATGAGCATGAGTGGATCATAGGTATAAAGTGTGCTCGAAATAATGGTGGAGCCCTCGGCTTATTTCGTATAAGGTTTATGTGATTTAAAAATGTGCAACAACCATCTGATATTTGATCGACGGTTCTCGCAAATAAAGATACTCGAGGTTTAAACCTTAAACCGGAATTGACATGTCATAAGATTGAATCGTGAATCTTTTTGAGTTCCATTTTTAAGCATCAAAGCGGGACTAGAATTTGTTGGTTGGGGTTATGAAAATTTATGTTTTATTTCTTCTGATACATATAATTTGTGCACCCATAACCCACAGATCCATGAATTGTGAAAGTATGTGGTTTATCTGCATCACTTTTCAACAGTTCTCTATTACTGTTTATATACTTTTTTTTTTAGTTTTTTTAAATTTTGTTTTATTAAATACGATTTCCTGTTTGTGGGTTAACAGTGATTACACATAGCTACTTCGATTTTATGAGCTTCCTTTGCATCGAAAGCTTTACATGTCAGGTGGGAACGAAGGTGTCAATTTTATGGAAATATCAAAATCCAGTCACTTCGATACGAGGATGGCAGTAGACGGGTAAGTAAGATTTTACAAGGGTTTTTTCATTGTGGCTCTCTAAAATCTTGGACCAAATGGGTCCTGGAATCGATCACTCGGTAGCGAATATGTTAAGGTAGATTAGCTTATTTTATGGTTTGTTTGAAGACTGCATGCAGTCTGTGGGAAATATGTTATATAGGATATATGGATAGTGTTTAAGTTTCTAGATTTTTTTGATTTCAAGCACACTAAGGAGTTTTTTAAACTCTCATCAAGTGTGGGAAGATGTAAAATAAGTCATTTTATGGAATCTACTTATTTGATTTTTAGGGTTTGTTGCATTTCATGCGCTGGAAGGAGTTTGTGAAACTTTAATTAGGTTTTAATATTGAAGTGGATATTTCCAATGTTTATTATTCAATGTGGTTCAAGTGAGCTTTGTATTCATCATGAGGGTACTATCCAAGAGGAAGATAAATATATAAAGATAATTTTGAATAAATAGAAAAGGGGGAAATGGATAGGGAAAAGATAATAATCCAAGAGGATTATAGATATATAAAGATAATTTTGAAGAAATAGAAAAGGGTAAATGGATATCTTAGTAATGTCTTTGGGAAAAGATAAGAATCCAAAAAAATTAAGATTGAAAAATATATGTAAGAAAAAGAACATAAGAATATACAGAAAACATTGGTGTGGCTCTAATAAGATTTATGATGTATTTTTGTAATAAAATAGTTTGGTTCTCTAATAATAGAATGGCTTGTTTGAAACTAGGTCTTCTCTAAATTATTTGATGGATTTTACTGCTGAGGAAAAGATAGAGACAAAAGAATGGGTTTCAAATCTGGGTAATGCCACAGAATATGTCAATGAAGTGATTTATTGTCTCCAACAATGATTATTTATTTCTTTGAAGGTCTTCATGATTTGTTGATTTTTTTGTTTTTTTTCATATGTTATATCATGTTGAAAAAAGGGATTGGATCTCTGCAACAAGATGAATTGTGTCAAGATGACATGTTTAGCCATGCTGAATTATCAGCTGTTGAAGACCAGCAAGAGCAAGTGCTAGTAGAAACCACTATATGCAATGTAAGTGTAGCTTCTATCTCAAAGTAGTGTTATTATATGGCTCTAGATAGTAGCAAAGGTTCAGTGACTTATCTCAGTTGAAATGACTTAACAAGGTCTACATGATGCTTGTTTGCAGCTGACAACTACAGAGACTATACCATCTCATGATTCTAGAGCTACTGTAGAGATGAAAAATTGCCATTCATTAATGGATTTGGAAGTAAAATATTATGTTCCCAGTTTACAGTCCCAGCCTCAAGAAGAAGTTATAAAAAATTCCACGGTTGTACAGTCAACACCTGTTAGTACAAATATTGAGGATACAGGGACAACCCAGGAATTGGAAAATAATTATACTGCTAAGGTATTGACAAGGGATTTTTTAACAGTTGAAATTAGAAAAAAAAATGATATTGATCATCTAGAAAAATAATTTCACGTGGCGATAGATGTTTCAAATGAGGTATTTGTAGTCTGGTTTGGTTGTGCATGCTTTAAATAGTAGTTTGGCGAGCTTAGAGGAAAAATATTCAATTAATTATGCAAATGTAACTGGGTAGATTGTTCAGAGTGGTGAAAATGGTACCAAGCATGCTAAAAATGTAGTTGATGTGTAGATTGATGCCAAGAATGTAACTCAAGCTAAATAAGCATTTGATATTGGTACTGGTGACAAAGGTCAAAAGGATTCTGTGCAGTTAAATCTACTTGTTCTAGATAATTCTCAAAATGTAGAAGATGTATCCACAACAAATTTAGTGAGTACAAAACAAGAAGATCAACCACATCTGAGTCAGCCTGAAACTAAACAACTAAAGCCTTATGTGGAGCAGAAGTGGTATGACACAACAGAAATGAAAGAAGAGGAAGAAGTCTCTAATAAAAAAGAGCTTGGATTTGAAGCTTTGAAAGGAATGCAGGATTGCCAGAAGCAACCAGGAACGAAAGCAACATGTGATATCAGTTTTGGTGATGAAAATCAAAAGGAGCTTGTTTTTTTATTGTGTCACATATGTTTGTTTATTGCTTGAGATAAATATTGTCTACATCATTCCTTAAAAATGTCTGCCCGGTTAAGACCCAAATAACTTGTTGGTTTGATATAAGCATTTCCAATCCAGAAGCTAAAACTTAGGCAAGTTGAATGAACTATTTGCTAGACAATATAGTTAGTATAAAAATGATATGGTTGTATGTTGTATCATATACCAAAGACTACCAAATTTCTATCTACTTTTCAAATCATCCATTTTTCATTAAAACTAACCATATTCTATGGGGGAATTAGAAAAATGAAGAACAATACAAATTTAAAAACATTAAATACGACATTCTTTTTTTATTAAATATTTTATTTTTGTCGGAATACCGACGCCTCTAACGTCGGAACAAAAACGGAGTGTCCAACCGTCAGTCGTGTGACGAATCTCTCCAAACTGTCGGTCTTGTGACGAACACCTCCGAACCATCGGTCTTGCGATGAAATATCCACAAGCGTCGGTCTTGCGACGAACACCCTTGAACCATTTTTCTTGCAATGAAAACCTCCAAACCATCGGTATTATGATGAAATATCCGCAATCGTCGGTCTTGTGACGAAATATCCGCAAGCGTTGGTCTTGCGACAAAAACCTCCAAACCGTCGATCTTGTGACGAAATCGACCGACGGTTTAACTAATGTCTATTAGGTCCCTATATTACTAGCATAGTAACTTATTGTTTTTAGTGTAACCCCCTTATTTTTATTATTGTACCCTTGTAACGCCCATTTTATTATTATTGTGCGCTTAAATTATTATTGTCTGTCGGCTAGGATTACATTGTTTCCCACTAGGATTACATTATGGCCCCATGGACTCCTATATATAGAAAGGAGGTTTTGAAAATTGAATCATCCAAGATTTTTTCATTTATGTAATTTATTGGAGTTTTCCCCCTCCAAGTGGCTTATTTATAAGGCGTTGATATCTCTTTTCTTCTATTTTTTGAGTTGGTTACACAACATTTGGTATCAGAGCTTTGGATTCTAAGGTTTCGCTGCTCCAAACAGGTCATCGTGGAATTTTAGCTATAACTTTTTTTCTACGAAGTTTCAGAATCTGAAATTTTTAGGGTGCGAAGCAGAAATCCTGAGGAATATTTTCTAAAACTTTAGGAGCTTGGTTCACAACATTTTCGGAGATATGATCTGTGGAAGTTAGGTCTTTTTGTAGGCTCCTAAACAGGTCATCGTGGAATTTGCGCTATAATGTTTGTTCTACGAAGGTTCAGAATCTGAAATTTGTATGGTGCGAAGTTCAAATCATGAGGAAATTCATCAAAAAATTTCAGAGCTTGGTTCGCAATATTTGTGGAGATATGATCTGTGGAAGGTAGTGCTTTTTCAGGCTCCTGAATTGCATCTCAAAGAGGTGATCGTGGGAAAAGTTCAATAACTCTCTCTCTGGGCATCGGATTGGAGTGTCGTAAAAAGTGGTTGCAAGTAAACATACTTTAGTTTCTTTGCTATCAATTTTAGAGACAAAGGACGAAACAGTGATACGTGGCAAGTTGTACAAGTTAGCTCTACTGAACTAGTCCATCATTAGGTCATTGTGGGAGATTGAACACAACTTTGACTTGGAGAATCGAAATCAGGTCAGACCTATGGCATTCAAAAGATAATTCAGAGGGCTACATCAGTACCAAAATTCAGATATTGAGGTGCTGCAATAACAAAGATAATCCAATTTCAATATCGAGCTCCCCAAAAGCAAGAAAAAGGTGTGTATTTTTTTCCGAATTGCATAAGTCTTGTTTGAAGAATCAATTTTAATTGATTCCAAGGGCATATTGTAGAATATATATCAGTATTGGGCTCTAAAAGATGCCCCATAAAAATAATTCAACACCCATTAAGTCTTCAGAAGGCTCTACTATGACTCATGAACATGAAGAATTGCAACATGATCTATCAAAATTACAAGAGCAAGTGCAACAAATTTCACTGTCACAAAGAGCAACAAAAAATGAAATGGAAGTTTTGAAGAAAGGTGTGGAAGCGAAGATGGATGGAATGGAAGTTGGCATGGAAGCTAAGATGGAAAACATGAAGAATGATCTAAAAACAGACATCGAAGGTTTGACAAAGTTGATACAAGAAATGTTTCCGAATGGTGAATAGATAGTAGAAGAACCTCATGATGAGGACAAAATAAATGTTAATCGTGATTTCATAAACTCTAATGTTGGCGGGAAGAACCACCATATTCCAAAAATGGATATGAGGAAGTTTGATGGAAAGGATCCTGTAACATGGATACTACATATGGAGCAATATTTTGATCTCCATAACGTGCAAAACACACAAAAGGTACGCATTGTAACTTTACATTTAGAACAAAATACATTTGTATGGTATCGATGGCTTTTCTCCCGTAAAAAAATTGTCACTTGGTCAATTTTTACGGAGGAAATGATAGCAAATTATGAGGATACAAAGAGCAACACCTTCTTTATCCAATTGATAAATCTCAAACAAAAGGGTTTAGTGGGGCAGCACAATGAGGACTTCCAAAAATTGAATATAAGGGTAACTGATATTCGAGAGGAACACAGGATCAATCTCTTCATAGGCACTTTAAAGGATAACATCCAACATGAAGTTCATGTTTTGGAACCGGATTCATTAGAGAAGGCATTCAGGTTGGCAAGAAAAGTTGAATGTAAAATAGTGGCAACAAGGAAGCCTACCACTCAATTATATAAAGGAGGAAGTGTTGCTACGTCTAGATTTCCACAACCTACAAGGTTGACACCACAACAATTGGAAGAAAAAAGAGCAAAAAGGCTTTGCTACAGTTGTGATAGCGAATACACTAAAGGTCATAAGTGTGCTGAGAAGAAATTGTTTTACATAGATTGTGAAGAGGAAGAAGAAAATGAACAAGAAGAGGATATACACCAGGAACCAACCCTAGAAGAGGAAGAAATGAATCCAACCATATCATGTAATGCACTGGCAAGAATTACCACTCCTCAACATCTCAAGATAGAAGGACAAATCAAGAAGAAAAAGGTAATAGTGTTGATTGATTCAGGTAGCACCCATAATTTTATTCATTGTAAGGTAGCCAAGGAATTAAATTGTTTCCTATACCCAGCACCAGAATGTCAAGTGATGGTTGTAAATGGAGGAGCTATAAATTCCTCTAGAAAATGCCATAATATCAAGATAACCATGGGGGAATATGTATTGACTAGTCCAATGCTTTCCATTCCTATAAGAGGTGTTGATGTTATACTAGGAGTATAATGGTTACAATCTTTGGGGACAGTAGATTTTAATTTTCAAGAAATTTTCTTGAATTTTTTTTCAGAAGGAAAGGAAGTCGAATTACGGGGTATTGAAGGGAGTTCAGGAAGGATAATAAGCTCTAATGTCATGACAAATCTTCTAAAGAAATAACAACGAGGCGTAATTGCACAATCATGCTCACTAGAAGTTCTGACATCAAAATCATCTATTTCTGCAGATCTCCAACAAGTCTTGGAAAATCATTCCAAGGTGTTTGGAACTCCCAAAGGACTCCCACCTATTCGTGATCATGATCATGCTATTCATTTGATTCCAGGAAGTGTTCCTCCAAACATCAGGCCTTATAGATATCCTTACTTCCAAAAGAGCGAAATTGAACGTATGATTGCAGAAATGTTAGAGGCGGGAATAATTCAACCCAGTCAAAGTTCTTTCTCTGCTCCTGTAGTATTGGTACACAAGAAGGATGGATCATGGCGAATGTGTCCGGATTATAGGGAGCTCAATAAGCTCACCATTAAAGACAAATTTCGCATTCCTGTGATTGATGAATTATTGGATGAATTACATGGAGCAATTTATTTTACCAAGTTGGATCTTCATTCAGGATATCATCAAATTAGAATGGAGACTGAAGATATTCCAAAAACAACATTTCGAACTCATGAGGGTCATCATGAATTTTTGGTCATGCCTTTTGGCCTTACCAATGTACCTTCTACATTTCAAGGGTTGATGAATTCCATTTTCAAACCCTTCCTTAGAAAATTTGTGCTAGCATTTTTTGATGATATACTAATCTATAGCAGGTCTTGGAAGGATCATGTTGGACATGTTGACAGGGTGCTCAAACTATTGCAGGAGAAAAAATTATATGCAAAAAAATCCAAATGTTTCTTTGGAGTACAAGAGGTGGAATATCTGGGTCATATTGTATCTCACGAGGGTCATAAAGTAGACCCTAACAAAATTAAATCCATTAAGGAATGGAAAGTCCCCACAACCATAAAGAAGTTGCAAGGATTTCTCGGGTTAACAGGGTATTATCGCAAGTTTTTTAAGAATTATGGGAGAATAGTAGCACCTCTAACAACATTATTGAAGAATGATGCATTTTCATGGACTCCTGAAGCAACTAAGGCCTTTGAAGGTCTTAAAGAGGTAATGTGCCTAGCACCGGTCTTAGCTATGCCACACTTCACAAAAACCTTTATTGTGGAATGTGATGCCTCAGGAAATGGAATTGGTGTGGCTTTAATGCAAGAAGGAAGACCCATTTCTTTTGAAAGTCATCCACTCAAAGGAAAGTATTTACAGAAACCTATTTATGAGAAGGAAATGTTAGAAATATTGCATGCACTAAAGAAATGGTGAACTTACCTAATGGGAAGACACTTCAAGGTAAAAAATGATCATGATAGTCTTAAACACTTTTTGGAACAAATACTATCGTCAGAAGAACAGCAAAAATGGGTCACAAAGATGTTGGGTTATGACTTTGAAATAATCTACAAAAAAGGAAAGCTGAATGTTGTTGCAGATGCACTCTCAAGAAAGAATGAAGAGGTGGAAGCATTGCTTTGAGCCATTTCTATTATCCAACCAGATTGGATAACTGAAGCAAGAGATGAATGGAAGAAGGACAAAGATGTATGGATACTCATTCAAAAGTTGCAGCAAGATCCTAGTACATCTGATACATTTAGTTGGAAGAATGATTCCTTATGGTACAAAGATCGCTTATATCTTTGTAAGAATTCCCAACTAAAACAAAAGATTCTTCTGGAATTGCACACTTCTCCTTTAGGAGGAAACTCAGGATTTTTAAAAACTTACCACAGGGTGAAGAAAGAATTTTTTTGGGATGGCCTTAAATCTGATATTCAAAAGTTTGTGGCGGAATGTTTGGTTTGCCAGCAGAATAAAGTGGAAACAATTAAGACCCTGGGACTTCTACAACCTTTATCCATTCCAAGTCAACGTTGGGAGGAGATTCAATGGATTTTATCACAGGCTTACCTAAGTTCGAAGGAAAGAGTGTCATCATGGTGGTAGTTGATAGACTTACCAAGTATGCACACTTTTGTGCATTATCTCATCCATTTAAAGCAAGTACAATTGCTACTACATTTATGGACAGAATTCAAAAGCTGCATGGAAGCCCAAGGGTTATTGTGAGCGACAGAGATCCCATTTTTACTGGAAATTTTTGGACGAAGTTATTTTCTTGTTTGGGTACTCAATTAGCTCATAGCTCATCTTATCATCCTCAATCTGATGGTCAAACTGAGATAGTAAATAAATGTTGGGAAGGATATCTTCGTTGTTTTGTATCTGATAAACAAACACAATGGGTCAAGTGGTTACCTCTTGCTGAATGGTGGTATAACACTTCCTTCCATACTGCAACAAAAATGACCCCATTTATGGCACTTTATGTATATCATCCACCATCCATCACATCATATTTAAGGGAAAATTTGAAGGTTCGAGCAATGGAAGATCACATCGAGCATCAGCAAGAAGTTCTCCAACTCTTAAAGGATAACATGAATTTGGCACAAAATTGAATGAAACAACAGGCAGATCAACATCGCAGCGAGAGAAGTTTTGATGTAGGAGATTGGGTATGTTTACGGCTACAACCATACAAACAAATGTCCCTCAAGCAAGAAAATAAGGATAATAAATTATCGCCAAAGTACTATGGTCCTTACAAGGTGTTGCAAAGTATTTGTACTATGAAAAACAAATTGGAGCTTCCTGCTTCTTCATGAGTACATCCAATTTTCCATGTTTCATGCTTAAAGAAGGTTATCGGTGAAAATCTTCCAGTTCAAACAATATTACCAGAACTTGATGAGGAAGGAAAAATCATATTGGAACCTTAAGTGGTCATGGAAACAAGAACTCGACAACTACAGAATCGATCAATTTCAGAGTATCTCATCAAGTGGAAGAACTTACCCACTGAAGATTCTACATGGGAGGATGAGAATTTTATACAGGAGCACCTAGAGCTACTCAAGTGTTGAGGACAACACTTTTTTGAAGGAGAGGGGCATGTTAGGTCCCTATATTACTAGTATAGTCCCTTATTGTTGTTAGTGTAACCCCCTTATTTTTATTATTGTACCGTTGTAACCCCCATTTTATTATTATTGTGCGCTTAAATTATTATTGTTAGGTCAGCAAGGATTACATTGTGGCCCACCAGGATTACATTATGGCCCCATGGAATCCTATATATAGAAAGGAGGTTTTGTAAATTCAATCATCCAAGATTTGTTCATTTATGTAATTTATTAGAGGTTGCCACCTCGAAGTGGCTTATTTTTAAGGCGTTCATATCTCTTTCCTTCTATTTTTGGAGTTGGTTACACAACAATGTTGGAATAGCGACGCTTTAACTAATCGTCGGAAGACCGATGCTTTAAAAGTCAGAAGGTATAACGTTGGAAGTCTGACATTTTGTTTTTGTCAGAAGAGCGACGTTCTGGATAATGTCGAAAGAGCGACGATGGCCTGGAAACGTCGGAAAAAGTGTCGATCTTCCGACACTTGATTGAAGTGTCGGAAATTGCAACATAATGGTTAACCATGTTTTTCCTAGCCTCAAACTGTCGATATTGCGATGCCTATGTGTCAGAATAGCAACGAAGTGGCCGTCGGAAATTGGGACAAATATACTAGTGTTTAGAAACCTTGGCAAATCTTACTAGTCCCTAATATCTAAATTTTTAAATTTATGATTATAATTATGTAAAAATGTTCAATTTTATAATTATTTTGTATTATAAAATATACAATATTGGCTTTTTTTTAAGTTAAAATAAACTTATACTATAAAATTTGGGCGAATCCATTTTTAGAAAAATGGAAATTGGCGAATATTTAAAAAAAAAAACATGGAATATTAGCCCACCTACGAATATTAGCCCCAAAAGTTTTCCCTAATCATTGACATTAGCTTTCAACATCAATTTTGTATCAAAAAAATTGATGGGATAGCACTTGTATGGGGAAATAAGTATTCAACTATTGCAGAATGGGGGTTGTCATCAGGTTTATCATTTTTGAAGTTCATTCTTGGGCATCCAATATTTTCATCAAAGATATTGTTATTACAATCAGTTTTTGACTCCATAATGCACAAAGGAATAAAGAAGATATAAATTATTTTGAATTCCTTGAAGAAATTAAAAGATGTACCACAGATATATTTTAGTAATTTGATGTTGTTGATTCAGTTTTGTGGGAGTCATTTTTCAATAATGAAAGTGATACGATTTCAATGTCAATAAATGAGGATACACTTTTGAAGACTTCATTTATTTGGCCACAAAATATGCCAAATGGACATTAGGAAAGACACATTGTTGAACAACAACGGTCTCAAGGTATTGTTAATCATGCATAGGTAGAGGAAAGAAAAATACATATTGGTTCTAGAATATCATGTGCACAACATGACACCATGGAAGACCTTTACATTGGTTCTATTTGGGATGTTAAGGAGAGTTTCTTAATAGGAGTGTTAGCAGATGCAGATCAATTTGGGTATCCATTCTGGGTTGCAAGGTTATAGATTTTATTAAATAAAATGAAGATATTATAGTTATTGAAGTACATTCGTATGCCACAAATACTCACCCATTCAATGGTGTTTGATAAAAAAAATTGGCAGAAAGAGAAAAATAAAGGGCACAAATATAAATTGTCACCGCAAATAAATCTTAAAATTAGAGGATGTTGACATACTTGTGTCTGACTTCAATTTAACAAAGGGAGGAACTCTTCACTTGAAGACCATAAATATTTTTAAAAAATTTGCTACCAGGCTAAATAGTGTTGAGATAGGAGTCTGTTGAATCTAGTCGTAAATCTAGAAGACTTTTAAAACCTTAAATGGTGGGCATGCATGTTGACTCAGATGGACCAATAGTTGATGAAAGAGAAGAATATGGACGATCTTCATCTGCATCTAGCCATTCATCTAAAGATGTAGGTTTTGATGGTGTGCTAGAACCTATGAGTCATTTTGAACAAATTTCTAAGATATTTTATGTAAATGATGTTTTAATGTTAACTTTAAATAAATATTTTGACTTCCATGTGATATTACATGAAGTTATGATTCATTTCTACGCTTGTTTGATTATATTTTTTAATTATGAAGAATTCATATCTTTAGAATATCCATAATGCAACAATAAATTACAAAAACAATTTATGTTATATTCAATATACCAAAGACGATATTTTTATTAAAAGTAAAAAAATATTAGAAATTAATGTTGAATTTTTAAATTATGCAGTGATATTTCCATGATATTATTTATTGTTATCATTATATTTTTATTAAAGTAAAAAAATATTAGAAATTAATGTCAAATTTTTAAATTATACAATGACATTTCAATGATATTATTTATGTTTAAAATTTGGTATAAAATAATTTTAAATTTTTTGAAAATTTAATGCTCATTGAAAAGGGACACTTCATTTTGATGGTTGATTTTTTGGTTTTTGTTGTAATAAGAAAAGTTGTCTTAGGCTAAGATTTTAAAAGAGCTATACTTTTAGCCTTTAAAATAAAAACTACTCTTGGAATAATAAGTCTTTCACTTACTTTTTATTCTTTAAAAAATGTTTTAAGTCATATAATTTGTCCATAACTTCATGGTTCAAATATGTTAAAAGCTTAAGATTTTTAATTTCATGGTTAAAAAATTGTCAAAATATTAAGGTTTTTATGAGTTGTGGTATTTTATTTTTAATTATATGGTTGAAAACAATTACAATTTTAGGGTTTTTTAGAGTCAAGATATTGAAAATTTACCTTAAAAAAAACACCGTTCTCAAATACACACTTTTCGTTTTTGGGGTGTTTTTTCATGTTTTTTGAGTTTTTTTTTGGGATAGGTTCTCGTTTTGAGGTAATAGTTCTAGTTTGATCGGTAACTTTGTTAACATTTATTAATTTAGGGATGAATGTAAAATTAATGTGTGGTTGAATATATTTAATGAAACTTGAAATTTTTTATTATAAAGATGAGTATAATTCTAATTAGATGATTACAAAATTAATCATACTTACAAATGCATGTTAAAATGAATGTGTGGTCTCCGGATGCGGATGATCAATAGAGGCATCGGGATGTTTGGCTCTGGCCATTTCCCAACGAAGTTGGCGCGTGGTGGCCACATGGCCCTCCACGGCCCCATAACCACAGCATTTACTCCGCTTGATGTTGGCATTAACTCTCAACGTCGTCGATACATCACTCCTGTTCCGCCTGGCTGGTGCATTATGAAACCTTGCTCCTGGAGCGATGAGCTCACCGTTTCTCTGTGCGATTGTGTGGTGACTCTGGCCAAGCTCGCCGTCTCTCCTTGCGATTGTATGGTGCCTCTGAACGGCGCGTGCCCTGCCCACTGTGCAGAGCCAAGCGCTCGCACAGTAACAGGCAAACGCAGCTCACTTTATAGTTGCATCGATTTTGGACCGGACGTGCATTACTCCCACAGCAAATTCTGCCCGGGCTCCATCGATCTTCAGCCTATCTCCAGCTCTATCTTGCAACTTGCTCCGGTTTCCTTCTCTGTTGTCGACTCGCTCCAGACTCTCAAGTCTCACGAACCTGTGTCTCTCGGCTTCATCATGCCTCGCCTTAGGCAGCGCATGACCGCTCGGCGAGGAAGCCATAGAGGATGTTCGATTGGCGACAGCCCTTCTTCAAGCATGCCTTCCTCTGAGACTCCTCCTGCCTTTTTTCTGGGCGACCCTCCTACCCATCCTCCGCCTGTCGCTCCTCCGCGCTTCTCCGCCCCTGCCCCTCAGCCTGATCGCAGTCGTTTCATTCGTCAAACCACTCAACGGGCAGAGCTGCGGTTTGACAGCGCCCTTAATCGGCCCTCCATCACGGCTTTCATCACTATTACTTTGCGTGAGGACGCCTCCATTAACCAACCCTCTTGGTTTGTCTCCCACTCTACTCCTGTTGTCCCCCATCCTGTCCAAATCGAGCCTCGTTCCTCCACTGCCCCCTCTCCCAATGAGCTCTTTCCTGAACCAGCTAGATATGCCAATCCCACCTCTGGCCTCTCCTACCTGCAGGTTAACACCAGAGCTGAGCAGGACGCTGAAGAACGCAACAAACAAAGTGCAATGGAAGATCCTGAAGCTGATTACGGATGCCCAATAGTGGAGGAAAAGCCCTCGCCTACCAACTCCATCTGACTCAACTATGCCGCGGCGCAGTATGGTTTTTCAACTTGTTTATCTTGTTAGCAATGCTGGTTATCTTCAGTACACTACAGTTTTCTGGTTTTTGCTTATGATAGTGTTAGTTTTTTGCTACTGTATCAAGACAATCCTTACTATTCCACCGGTTTCCCTGTACAAGGGCGGTGAGATTGATACTACAAAGCTGGTTTCCCTATATGGGCAGCTTCATTACAGAAATATGTTTGTCTTTCAAGCCCAGTTTCAGGCTAGCACAGCTGAGCTGAGGCAGTTTTGTATCACTATATTTACATAAATAGAATTAGTCCAATTTAGAAAAAAAAAAAAATGAATGTGTGGTAATGAATTGTTGAAGGGGTTCCATTTTTTGATCCTTACCATTTTTGTATAAATATTATACTATGTCTGTTCATTGAATAGTTTCTAGATATTGAAAGTTATATTGAGTATGTGGGTATTTGGTTGATGAGCATGTAGACATAGTCTAGTGATAGATTACGAAAAAATGAGGAAGTTAATTAAGAATGATCTTGTAGATGTTGACGTTATTCCATATTGAAATAGGATTTCTACAAATGGATATAGACAATATGTAGTGGGAAACATGTTGGCTATGTAGTTGACATCAAGTGGTATCAAAGCATAGGTTTTTCTCTTTGAAATCATAGATTAGAATAAAAAGGTTGCCTTAAATTGGTAAATTTGAATTAAATGCTTTGCATGATAGAAGAATAAGTTCAAAATAAGATATTGGACTGAAACGATGAATTACAATAGTGCAACTACAAAGAATTGCGGTAACTAAATTGTGAATTTTTTCTTCATGTTTTCAATTACTAGTTGATAGAAATTGTTAGTGGAAATTAGAAGTAGCACACGGATTCAATATGGAAATGAATTAAAATTAGGTAATTTGTAGTGTAGAATGAGTGATGTTCCTAAGGATGGTGGAAAAGAAGCTTGCTCGTTCCAACAAAGTTTGGAAAAAAGTAGCAATTTCTCATTGAAATGATGGTGTTCAAAGCTTGCAACACGATCATATTTTGGAAGAATTTGATAGGTTAAAAAAAAAAAATTTCCATTATAATATGATATTATCAAATAATTGATAATTTTTGGTTGAGATATTAATAACACATAGGTGTTATTTAGGTTAAAAGGAAGTAACCCTCTGAATATTGAGAAGAAATACCTTTTGGAAGGGTCGTGAATGTTTGGAAATTATGAATAATGAGAAAAATGTAAAGGAGTTGCAGCCAAAAGATCATTCCACAAAATTATGTAGAGATGAGAATATTCGCTTGAATATCTTTGTGTTCTAAAATTACTAATTATGTATGTAGTAGAAATAGATAAGACATTTTTATATAATATTACAAATTTAAAGTTGTAATGAAGGGAGTAAGGAAGCTCTTAATTGAATTTTAGGCAACTAGGAGAATTGAAAAGTGAATATTGAAGTTCTCAAATAGCTGAGCTAAGTAATTGCAATATTCACAAGATCAAGGAGTGCTTAAAAGGAAGATGTTTTAGAGGAGAAAACCTAAGAATACGAAAGGGTTGAGGTAAGGAGAAGGATTGGTAAGGTATCTGATAATAGTTCAATGGAGAAGGTTTGTTACATAAGTGGGACTACAACTCATTGTGAGCGAGAGGAAGCTCAAAAAGAGAGTAAGAAAATGGCTATTGATAGTAATTGAAAAGGTTTATGGCTGAGCCACAAAGTGAGTGAAAATTATTTTTATAGGAAACTCATTTAGATTAAAATATAAGTGGACATACTAATGAAGCTACTAAAAAAAGATAGGAATACCAAAGGTTTAGATGGAGGATGTGGAGAAAGGTGAAATGGAACATGTAGCGAGTGAATTTGTAGCATAGGTTGAATGCTCAATAGAAGAATAAAGAGCTCAAGGAATCAGAGATGAATGTTTTCATATGTGAAGAAGAATAGGGATCTATCCTCAGTGAAGATGAAGATGAAGGAGATAATGAGATCCAATAATCTCATGGTTTTGAAACTAATGAAATTTTTTTGAATTTATATATTGAAGATAGAGAGTTTCCTCATGAAGGAAATACCACAAAAATTCCAATCCATGGAATTTTGGAAGAACTCCTGACAACAAAGTAAAGTGATGTAGACTATGAGGAAGATAACTAACCTAATTAGTGTCTCCTTTATAATTCCAGGTGATAATTTATGTATGCATGAAAATTACGAAGAATATGAAGATGGATAGTATTATAGAACTATCATGAATATTTATGAAAGTTTCAATGTCATATTGGATGAATAATGTCTCGAAACTAAAGCTAATTTCAAGTTATTGCAACAAAATAAGATTATAAATGCAATATTCAATGGAGGAAAAATTCAGTCTGGAGATGAGTTAGAATAATATGAATACAAATATTATGATACATAATTGGATAAGCATAAGTATATTTATGTCCTTGATTTATCAAGGGAAGACATAGAGGAAGAAGATAACTCAATACAAAATTTTAAGCTTTTTATAGAGGACATAGATGATAATAATGGTTTTGTATTAGGTCTTAATTTTTCGTAGATGGAATGAACAATCGAAAGGTAGATGAAGACAATAAATTAATTGCAGCAACAATGAGTTCTAGAATAATAAGTGATAATCATATAAAGAAATAATAATAAAGTAAATACATAGAATTACTACTATCACAAAGGAGGGAAGCCCAACAATACGTCTTAGAATATGATGAAAGAACTTAAGAGATGGCCAAGAAGAACTCAAGAGTTTTTGTACCATAGGATTCAAAAAATTACTTGCGTGTTAAAGGGGAGTATTTTGAGTTAGAAAAGAGTGATAAAAAATATTTTTAAATAGGTTTTTTTTAATAAAATTATTCCATGTAATAATTTTGAAAGTCAGACCAGTGATTTTTCCATAAAGGAACAAGAATGATGGAGTAAACAATTAGATGTATCAAACACTTTGAAAGGACAACAGTTGGAAAATTTTCATGTCACCAAGAAATAACAAAGTTAGATGAATAAATTTACCACTTGTGAATTCTAATGAATTATATTAATAGGAAAAGGTACAACAAGAGAAAAAGGACAAAAAAAAATAATGTACAACTAATTGAATAACTTTGCATCAGTAGGGAAATTCGAAAATAACAACAGAGGATTTGAAACCCTTGAGAAGTAAAGGAGACAACAATAGAGGAAATGGTGTAGGAGCATGATGAAATTGATAACGAATTACATTATAAAGTTTGGGATCGAGGAGGCTTATGACCAACAGGTCATAATTTTGTTTACCTTGGGAGTCTAATGCATGAGCATTCCAACTTCCAAGACATTAAGACTTTGGAGGAAAAAAATTCCACGAGGGGTCTCAACATTTGTTGAAGAACCTAATCATTTGATGCAATTAAATCTATGTTTAGATGAAAATTTAATGAATTGATAATTATGAAAAATACAAAGAAGATAATTGATATCTTCATTAAGGGTATTTAGAGCCATGTTAGTGAGTCATTAAATAATAAAATAATTAGCTAGGGCATAAGAGATTATAGGGAGGGAAATAATGGAATATGATCTAAACTAAATTAGTTATCCCACTTCACTTTAAGGAAATAGAATATGGAGTCTATTTAGGAAAGTGGCTAGTGACATCCTGAAGGGATCTCTCATATTCCACAAATTTTGTATAAATTCTATAAGAGAGCTCAAACCATCATCAATTTCCATGTTAATGGTTTTTTATTGTGATGTGGGGTTCTAGCATGTTTTTTTGTGGAGATGTTATATTTGCGTTTTCTCTAGGGCCTCTATTAATTATGTACGTTGAAATTTAATTAGATAAATTTAAATTGAGTATTTTTGTTTCCAATTTAAATTAATTATGAATGTAACAAAAAAGAAAAAAAATCCTTTGAAATACTTGCCTCGAGGAAACTGAGGACATTGGTAGTGTATTTTGTGAATATCCCCTTGGTTCACTCTCCCAAATTGGATCCAAATTATCTCAATGTCAACAAAAAAGACACAACATGATCTGCGAAAGAATTAGAACAAATATAATATTTATGTAATTCCACTTTATAACTTTGTTGGCCATTTTAAAAATAAATCTTGAAATTGAGAAATTAAGAAATCATGCACATTCTTAAAAATCCAAACAGATCCATGCAAACTTGAGTAGCATTGCCTCATTTTCTATTATCATATTCCTTTAAGAATTCTTAATTTTCAAAGAGAATGAAGAAAAATAAAAAAATATTTTCATATTACAATTTTGCTACTTAAATTCATAATTTGAATTGTTAATTTCTCTACAAAAATATTTTTAAATTAACAAAATTTATGATTTTACCAAAAAAAAATAAAATTAAACAAGTTTATTTCTTTTATTTTCTTTTAATCCTAAATGGATTATGACTTGTTTAAAACAAAATAGGTGTATATCCTTAAGAAAAAATATATATTTTTTTCTTTTACGAAAGACATTTTTTAATTATTAAAATATAGAATTAAAAATTAGTTATATGTGAGAATTAAAATGGTGGGACTTTACTTTAATGGTAGTGTTGTCTTATAAGTGGATACTTATTAGTTCCTATCACATGCATGATTGGGACTATAATAATAGAAATGGTGGGGTTGACATTACTTTTAGATTCTTATTGTCACAACTACCACAAATAATCAAATTTTTGAAGTTGCCAGTGTATGCAATATCATTCTCCATCTTATTTGGCCTCTTCCCGAGGTGGGGAGGCTAAACCATATATTATAATCATTTGTTTCCTTATCATTTTGGAAGGTTTTAAACTAATGCTAGAGCTCAACACATTGAATTTTATGTGATGTACCTTAATGCTCCAGTAATGCGTAAGTAAATGTTTTCATGAAATTCCTATCCTTTTCAAAACTTTATATGGACTTGTAAAACTACCACCTCAATAGACATTCAAGGTAGCATTCCTCATTTTCTCCTTTCTTCAAGAGGCATTGGTTTGTTTTCTATTGGCGAAAAGGATGAAGTCGAACGCAGCCACACCGACTCCATGGAATGGTAGCCCGAAGACCACACTAAATCTATGACTTTGTGACAAACCTGCATCAGAAAGGTAATTTCCTAGATTTATGATAGGAAGCTAGATTTATGAAAAGAGTTTTTTGTTCCTTGGAGCTAGCTTATTATATTATACGAAAAAAAAAAAACATGAAACTATGTAATGAAAATGCTAGAAATGGTTACTGTCAGTAACAAAGATAAACTATGATCACTTTCAAATCTCAGTTTTATGAAGACCATTAAAGTTACACAACCACACAAAAACATATTTAGTATATGCTATTAAATTCCCCTCACAAAAAAATTGATCTGATTCATATGTGCGCCAATGTTGAATATTTCTAAAAAAAATAGGATACAAAGTTCAAACTATATACTATACAGTAACTGTAAAGGAAAATATATATTTTTCTATATTGGATTGAATTAGGGAACCCAACCCATGTCCTAAGAAATCGGCATATTTACAATTCATACACATACTCTTCCCATTGTTGGTATTTGAAACTAAAGCAATTTTCCTACCTAAACCAAAACTATCACATACATGCACATACCTTATTCTTTTCCTTCTTTTTTTTTCCTTTAAGGACTCACTAGATTTTGTATCAATGACCCCCTAGTTTTATTTTTATTATTTCTCTTGTTTCTTCTATTTTTTTGAATGGATTTCTAGGCTAGTTCGGTAGTGGGTTTCGTGATGAATTCTCAGAAAAATAAGGGAACATCCCATGCAGATTTGTTCACTGTGAAAACCCTAAGTTTCTCTAATTCCTCCACATCCTCCTTGTTAGGAATTGCATGGAATGGTGAGACTTGCATTAACTTCGAAGAATATGAGAAATCGTTGGTATTAACATTTGGCTTCATCACAACTACCATGTCTATATTCATGGTGGGAATATTGGATAGTGACTCAACATATTGGTGTTGGTGGTTTAACATTGCTAGAGTTGGAGCTAGAATGGACTTTGTAAACAATTTCATGTCACATAGAGCAATATGAATGGTGTACGAGCGGTCGAATACATAAGTCATTTGTGTTCAATAATAATTCCTTAGTATTCGCTACCCACTACCCGCGTACAGGATCAAGTAGGATATTGGCTTCACGATACCTAACATGATTTATATAAGGTTGGTTTGTCTCTTCCCGTAGTATTCTTACTAGTTGGCTAGGGATCCCTCAGAGGCAGAGTCATTGGTTGAATGCACCTACCACCTTAGGGATCCAGCCTTCCTCATTTATGAATCAAATCTATGCTTCTCCTATAATAAAAGCGAGTTATCCACATAAATAAAACGGTTATACCAGAGGCCATTGGGGTATAACGGAGAGATGCACTTCTTGGGGGGAGGAATGCACTGGGATCAAACAAGACATTCCCTTTAATACTAATATGGTTCTAACATTATTGTAGTAGTATTCTTGCTTTTGTACTATTAACTATGTAACTAACAACTATAAGCTTAAAGGTTCCACATAGTAGCATGAAACCCCATGTGCCTATATGATATTTTTTTAATAATAATTTTTTTTATAATATATTGTTTTTGTTTATAATTAATTTTTTCATACATTTAATTTAATTTATTATTTAATTTTAAAATTGAGCAAGTGTGTTAATTTTTTCTGCTGATATGAATTCCTATACTTTGGACCTATGTTTGGCCTTGAGCTACGCTCAAGCTCTACACGTTGGTTCCCTTCCCTAGTCCTAATCTATGAATGACATAGAAATCCACATTACCGTCACCAACTATAGAATTTTTCCAATTTCTATACCTATTGAAAAAGATGTGAGGAAAAATAAATAGGTATGGAAAGGGGGCCCCATAGTTCGCAAATGAAACATGTTTCAAATCGATGTCATTCCATCTTGTACTAGTTAGTATCTCACATACCTAACATATTATGATTTTGGATGCCCATTATTTCTAGTTTTTCTTCAATATGTCGTAGCCAAATAGATCTACTAAGAAAACTACCTTATCTTTGGTTCATTCAATTCCAATTTCAGAATCGTTGATTAATCAGGGCTCAAAAAAATTTTCTCCCAATATTTTGGCCCCCTTTTTTTTCCTCTACTATTTTTTGTCAAATTTTCCATTATTTTTATTTTTCAAACCCTTGTTGAGTTATTTCTATATAAAATTTTCACAAAATTTGTTCATCAAGGTTATGTTGTTTCCTAGGTATTAAAGTTACTGAGCTAATATTGTTGCTAATTCCATGAAGATGAGACACTTGAAGTTGTAATCATTGATTGGAGAGAGGAAAACAATGGGTCATTGAAGTAAATAGGTGGGTGTATAATCGGAAGATTCTATGTACGAAAATATTTCATCAACCTTAGTATGGGTATTTGGGAGTGTTGATACAAAATAGGATAGTTGAAAGTCAGATGGGTAGGGGCAGAGAAGCTCAGGATCAAGAATATCAGGAAGGAATTTTTGGGGTTGAGAGGAATTTGAGGTGACATGATGTAGAAGGGGAAGACAGTTGTAGCAAGAGAAAGAAAAGAAGGTAATGAAGATGGGTTAATATGGAAATCCTTGTAGTATGGATCATTTTCTAATTTGTATTGAAAATATACTAAAACTCATGATCTACTGACAAAGAACTCATAAGCTATGTGGTCAGGGTTGTATTTTTTAACAACAATGATATCTATATTTGAGAGCATGCATGGAAGGGAGGTAAAAATATTACTTATATCATAAGGGAATATAATGGTATTTCAAGAGTACTTGTATTTCCATCAACATGCATGGTCCACTTGAAGTATTGAGTTGAAAAATGCAATTATCATATCCTCAACTTGAGTTAGGAAAAAGAGGACAACTGGTTGTTGTTGAATAACGTAACTATTGTCCATCTTCATAATTGTATTTCTCAAAATAAATTTTATTATTAAATAAAATTACTTATTAAATTATGGATTTCATGCTTGGGTCAATGTTTTGTAGGTCAAAGCCTCCATATAAGGTTCCTATGTTTTCTCTTGAGTCAATAGATTCATTTTCATTTTTATTAGACCCTTATTGGGCTTTTATAGCATGTAAAAAAAATTAATTTTGCGTCAAAAAGTTTATTTTTCACCTCCACACTAAGTTCACCTTGTCCTCGTGCATTCGACTTGAATAAGATAAATTCAACCCAGCAGAAAGGTTATATATAGAGAGGAAGCTCGACCTATTTGGAGCACTCGCTCATCAAGTTCAATCTATAGGAATAAGAAGCAGAAAAGAAGAGACAAGTGGTTGGAGATAAGTAGTTAGAGAAGGAAGGGAGAATATGGGAATACCTAAAATTTTTTCTTGGGCTATTAATCTCTCACATGTGTGAATTTTTTGGGTTATTTCTGGGGTCAAAATTTTGAATCTATGACAAGTCCAAAATTATGTAACTAGCAGCCAAAATTTTGTAGTTGGGGGTACAAATTCTGGATTGTAGCTACAACAGGGAATCTGACACTTGGACACTTTAACAAGGGTAACCAATAAGGAGGAAGGGTTAACATGGTGATTGGAGGAGGTCTTTGTATAGGTATAATGGGTATTGGTTTGTCTCATCTTGAGTTGAATATACTAGTTAAAGACTTGGATTAGGTTTTCCCCTTAGAGGGGTGTTGCCCTGTCTGAGTGCCTACATCTTGTGTCTCTTGTTCTTGTGGTCTTCATATACTTTGAATTTGGTAATATATTAATGAAATATAAACTAATAAATAACTAAAAGAAGCCAACCTAACTCACAAGTAATTATCAAGAAAGAGGAATCAAACCTTAATTCTTATAAGAATTGGTTTCTTAGTAGTTATTTGTGTGGATCCATTTTGTCCGATAAGTAAACTGATGGATAGATCATTCTGAGACACAGTGATATAGGTGATGACACCGCAATATATTATTTTTTTCATGGATGGGTAAGCTTTGTTACAAATGGAGCATACTTGTAGGGGGCTAAGTGCATCAATCCTTTCACGAAAAATATGGTGTGCATGATCAACAGGATTTTAGTGGAAATATTAGCGATGTGAAGTAGAAGAAACTTGGGGGGATGGTTGTATAAGAAAGGTGGGAGGTGAATAAAGTGAAGGCTTGGGAGAATTTTGGATGGAGGGTAGAAATGGAGGGGAGAATAGAAGAGGAGGGGTGGATGGAAGGGGAGGAAAATGAATTTGTCCAGGCAAGGGAGTTCGATTGGGCCTAGTTTGAGAACGAAGCTCGTATCGTCAATTGTTGTAGAGCATATGAATATGTGTGCTTATTATTTCATTATAATGTGCTTAGTGCCTTTGTTGGCATGCCTTCTTAACATCACTATCTAAATTAGATTGAATCTCTAATAAGACAAGGAAAGTATCATCAAATATGGAGGTATAAGTGAATTTGTAAAAAAAACAAGTAAAACATACATGTCAAGGTGAAATTAGAGTATACATAAAAAAAAATTTGGCATGATGAAAGAAAAGAAAATTATATTTGTTCCAATTCAAAAAATATATAACATGAATAGAAATATACTAATGCAAATGAGATAACAAACATGTATATTTGCAAAAAAATATTCAATATGTATGATGAAAAAAGCGAGGATATATACCAATGATTTCCTAAGTTGAGAGAGAAGGATGTGTTGTTTTAGTTTTTTTTTTCTTTAAATTTGTTTCTATGAAAAGGAAGTTATGAAAAAATTTGTGCAAGTGTTGTTGGAAAGTGAAAAGTGAGTGAAGGATGAGCTGGAGGATTAGGTTATTTGTTTGTTTTTTGCATGAAAAATTGAATAAAATGTTATTGTAAGGCATAGTAGCATTAATGTGTGTGATTATTTCGTTTCAATAAATTTTGAGTAGTACATATGTCACTAAATATCCAATGTAGGTGAAATATGGATATATTTTTTACTATATGGCAAGTACAACTTCTTCAAAATTGGCACTTTGGTTTGTATTACATCTAGAATTTTAATATTGACTAGTGGGATGTTAAAATGATAATTATTAGTATTATAAGGCATATCATTATGACATTTTTTAAATCTAATAAAGGCTACTTTTATATTCTAAGAGTATTAGAAGTAGAAGTTATGTATGTTTTCCATATTAGAGCATATCCATATCCATATGTGTACTTTAAATATGTTAATGTGTTGCGAAGCACATGAAGAAATGAAGAAGGTCATAGAAATGAAAGCAAGATAATTCATAGGTATTTATGAGGAAACTTTACAAGAGTAGAAATTACTACTACACTTGATTTTTATAAAATGTAGTAGAGATAGAGGTGTAGGAAGAAGAATTTGAAAAGGCAAGCAGATTTCTACAAGGGCATTGAGTACATATGCTAGTGTATAGGGAGAAATAAGTTGACCATTGGGAAAATGGAGTGATACTATAGGGAAATGATTTGAAAAATGAGATATGGGTGTAAAAATTATATCGACACTCTATACCAATGGATTCAACCCAATATTGCAATGTACTAAAATAAGGTACTAAATCCTTCTACTATATTTGTAGAATATAAAACATGATCGCTCAATCGCATGCAAGTAAAAGAAATAAATTATCAATAACACAACACAAGATGTATCTCGAGAGAGCACCTGCTCAAAAACCCTCTATCATATATTGTACATAGTCAAATAATCATGAAACAATACAATGCTTTCTCACACTGTGAAAATCCTGCACTCTACCGATCGTCTCATCCTCATCTTGCTCAAAACTAACTAGAAATTATTAGACAAAATTGAGCAACACTTAGCCAATTCCCAGCCCCTTATTATCTTGGACTTACTCACGCAATACCTAGGTAATTAATCCCTATTAAATAGCATAATAAACCTTCCTTGAATGCGCAATCCTTCATGAGCCTTCATCATATTTTATAATTGCACCCGGGAAATTTGCTAATAATACAGCTGATAGTTAACTTCCTCGTAACCTCTCTCTCAACTGGGTCATCATCATAATTGACATGCATGTACCTAATAATAGTGAATCATCAGTTATCTGATATATTGCTACTTTTGAATTAAATCTAATTTAATTCACTTGACCTGTCACTAGCTCATCACTCAATTAGAACTATTTAAAATCATTTTGACTCAATTAATTTGAGTTAATTGCTTACGCATCCAATAAAATAATACATTAATTATAACTAGACCCCTAGAATAATATAATCATTCTACATGCCTCACCTCTCACCCTCAACTCTAATTTCTTGAGCTAAATCAGTATTTTTGACTTAGTTAACTCATACAAGTTCCTATGAGATGAAATTAGAATTTAATTTCCAATTTATTTAAGGGATAAATAAATTAGATGCCCACATTTATCGCTAGTTTGTAATTAAATTCCTCACTCATGTGTGACTGGAATCGTGCACCATTTATGTCGTCAATTTTTTTCCTTTCTGGATGCCAATTTCACCATTTCTTGTTGCAAATTTCAACAATGGGATTCAATGGAGGCAAGGTAAAAATCATAGTCCATAGGTGTTTCAGGGAAAGGGTGTGAAAAATGAGAGCACGAGCTTTAACAAAGGAGACGAGAAACAACGATGTTTAAATCTTGCGAGAAATCATCTTGGTAGCGCCAAAATTTTATTTCATTTCTTATAGGACAACAGATGATGCAGAGACATAAGGGAGTTCCTCAGAGTGCACAAGAGTTAATTGAGCATGCTCAATGTGGTTAAAAGTATATTTTTTAATAGAAAGCGTGAAAAGGAAATGTCAATTTTTTATCTTGGAGATGTCTCTAACAGATTTTGGCTCTCTTTAAAAGAGGCTAAGGTCCTTTTCTATTATTCCCAAGAGTTGAGTTGCTGTATCATTGAAAAAAAGAACATTTCGCAAATGGCTATTGTGGTCATGAAATTCAATATGGAGCACATAACTGTAGTCACATTCAAGGAAGGAACCATTGCATTTCCTGCAATGCCACATGTTTTCAAATTTCTATACAGAATTCTTCAAGGATTACATGACATCAATATTAAGGGGGAATTCAAGAAATTAAAAGAATTCCATGTCAATTTTTGTAATAGTAGCACAAACAAAAACTCACATATATTTCTGGAAGTGGGAAATTTCAATAATTTTACATATTTTTTTTGTTTTGAGAGACCTATTAGGGGAGCCTGTTTATTTCCAACTTACTGAAGGCGAGGATTCATTGAAGCCTATTTATTAAAACCATTGTTGGAGTTCATTTTTTTCAATAATATCTAAGTCTATTACAAGGAAATTTATGGGGATCGTTCCAATAGTCCTTCCATTGAACTTTGTAACATGACCCCCTTTAATTTTAAGGACTGAAGTGGTCCCTAAGGTGTAGTGTTTGGAAATTTCACAACCTTCAACGTGGCATTGTGTGCCCCATAAGGTGATTTCGATGTTTCATATTGAAATGTCGCACAAAGTGATAGCTTTCTTGGGAGTTTCGGAGCCATCACGTCGATGTATGATGGATGTAGGAGAAGTCGAGCTAACAAGACCAATAACATAAAAAATTTAGTTGATAGTTGCAACATTGAGTGAACATATTGGGATGAAATGAAAGTTACAAGAAGGTATTGATTGATCCTCATGTACTTCCTGAGACAGTTGTTTCATCGAAAAGGAGGATTTCAAATGGGTGGTTTAGATGATTATAGTTAAGATTTGGAATTTTTATGGTTGCATTTTATACTATTTGGATTCAAACAATTTGAATGATAAAATTCAATGAGTCTTCCAAGTCATTGAAGGTGAATATGTGGATCTCATCACCATCACGGTCCAGAAGGTCAAAGTTGAGATAGTTCCAAGCGCCATGTGCTATTTTGTATCCATGAAGGGCTATTCTTTAAAGGTCCTTGGCTTATCCAGACCAATATTTACAAGATAGGTTGAGTTCCTTAAAAGGTAGAGTTGTTTGAGGAGGATTGCTATCTATATTAGAGGTTATAGGCTAGACCTCTGTCATGGAAGTTGATGGCAAGCCAAAGGCATTTGTTGAGGATGAGGTGGCATGGAGAACCTATTTTCTACAAATAATAATAGGGGTTGGATTTTCAATTAGAATTGTTGCATGGTGGATAATTTCAAGTTATATTACATGAAGAGACCTGCAAAGAAAGAATAATTGTGAGAGAGGAGGAGAAAAGAAAGTAAATATAGTATATGCCTTAAAGGGACTTAAAAGGAGAGGAAGGAAAGGAAAGAAAGAGGGGAAGTTGCAACATACAAATATCAATGGAAGGGCATGTAGACATAATTTTTTAGAACAAAAATGGATCCCAATTGAAGATCCCCAAATGTTGCAAGGGCATTGTGCATAGAACAAATAAATACCACATGCTTGTGAGTTCTTAGTGAGAGACGGTAGCAGGGGGTTGTAGCCCTAACTGAGAAAAGATGCTCAATGGTAATCACTAGCAGGATTGGTTACATCTCAGTAGAACCAATGATGAACAACGAAAGTTCATTTCTAGTTAAGGTTGGCTCTATTGGGAATGTATTTATTTTTTGAAGAGAGGAACTGCAAGTGGATATCAAATGAAAGTAGATACGAACATAAGTATTTTGCGTAGAAAATTGAGGGGAAAGGCTACAAAATGAATCTTCGAAGACATGAAGAAAAAAATATTTAGCAAAAATCATGGAATATATAAATGCATGAGAAAAATAAATGGACAAGAAAAAAAATGATACTATCAACGCAAAGACTGCCAGACAAATCATTCTTTCAAATTTAAGTGTAAAACAAAAATTATTCTTGTTCAAAAAGACAAACAAAAAGTACCTAAGGTCCTATTCTGGAATGGGTTTCCTTTAATGCAGGATAGGTTTGTAGGGAGGAGAGGAAGGGATTGGAATATTGAATCAGTTATTTAAAAAACCTTGATCTATTGTTTAAGACAAGAGACCTAAAATATTTTTCAATAATTTCCTAGCAATCTCTACACTGGGAGCAAAAAGTCAAAGGAGGAAGAAAAAAAGCAACACTCAAAGTAGACCAAAAAAACATAGCTTCAATTATTTTAGTTAGTTGTGCAATAAATATAGCTTATTTATTTTTGTCGATTAGTGTTGGAAATATTGAGAGTGGGGGGGGGGGGTGAATCTATATTCCTTTCAATTAGAGCATTAGTTAATCTTCAATTATTATCAGTGTTTGTACAATGATAGCAGCAAACAAAAGGAACATAATTGCACAAAGTTTTTAAGGTGCAAACCCACTCTGGGACAAAAACCACCTAATTATTTTCTAATAATTCTTTAATATTCAACTCCAATTGAAAATAAAGCTCCAACTTCCTAGAATCTAGAAAAGCATTCTTCTCCAGCTCCCACTGAATGGATGCTCCAATGCCTGAGATTGTTTAGTAGTCAACTGAATGGATGCCCCAACACCCAATGAGCTACAACTCATCCTAGCACCACCCTACCACCCTATAGAAGAATAAAATAAGAATGGACTCCTGTACCAGGGAAAATGGTCCACTTTACAATAATATAGAATGATGTAGAAGAAGAAGATATACTAGACCATAACCCCAACTTTGACACAACCACCTAATGATGATCCTAGACCTCACAACACTACCTCTTCAACCCTTAGTAGATAGAGACTAGTACAATTTTTACTATAATGTATTTACAATGACTTATTACAAATATACCTTTACAATGATTGTATGTAGTGCTGCCCACTTGAAGACTTCATATGATGAACGTCTTGCTACTGTTATGCACCTTCGTTGCTGCTCCTGTCATGCTAGCCTCTACTGCACCTTGCTTTGCCTTTCTGCCTTAGAAATTCTGTTCCTTTGCAACCCTTGACAACACATGATCTAGCTTTTTTTGGCCTTCTAGGAGCTCGATATTGAATCTTGTGTATATCTGTTATTTTAGATCCTCAATATCTAATTTTTGGTCCTATATTAGTCCTCTGAGTCTTCTTTCCAATGCCATAGTTCTTACCCAATTTGGATTCTTCAAGAGAGAGTTATACCTAATCTCTCACAATGCCCTAATTATGGACTGTTTCAATAGAATGCACTTGTACGGTGTGCCACGTGTCACTATTTCTTCATTTATCTCTAAAATTGATAGAGCGAAAACTAAATTCTGTGTACTATCTATCACTTTTTAAGGAATTCCAATCCGATACTTAGAGAGAGAGTTATGACGATTTTACCAAGGTCACTTATTTGAGATGAATTTCAGGAGCTTGCAAAAACCCTGATTTCCACTGATCATATCTCCAAAAATATTGCGCACCTTGATCTAAAATTTTACAGCAGCTTCCTCAGGATTTCAGCTTCTGAACCTTTGTAGAAAAAAAATTAGAGCGAAAATGCCAGGATGACTTGTTTTAGATGGCCGAATCCCTTGCATAAGAAGGAAATGAGGATCACAATTTATATAAATGCTTAGGTTGAGAGGGGCTTCAACAACTAAACATGGGAGGAATTTTAGGAGCTTAAAAATATTAATTATAACTTTTCAATGACCCATACCCCAACCCCATGGGGTTTTAGCCCACTAACTGAGGGTACAAAATTCAAACATGAATATCTCTCAAACCGTGAAGAATTACATGGCATGACATATATCAATGGAAACATATCGACAAGTAAAAACCATCAAAAGCATTATTGACCTAGAATATATTAATTTGGTAGGTAAAAATTCCCATGCAATATTGGGTTAGCCCCTGGTGCTGCTTAGGTTGACATCAATGACAACCGTTGATCAACAATATCCCCATTTTGCATTGATGGAAACACAAGTACTCCCCCTGCAATCATGACACACCCCAACCCCATGGGGTTTTAGCCCACTAACTGAGGGTACAAAATTCAAACATGAATATCTCTCAAACTGTGAAGAATTACATGGCGTGACATATATCAATGGAAACATATCAACAAGTAAAAACCATCAAAAGCACTATTGACCTAGAATATATTAATTTGGTAGGTAAAAATTCCCATGCAATATTGGGTTAGCCCCTGGTGCTGCTTAGGTTGACATCAATGACAACCGTTGATCAACAATATTCCCATTTGGCATTGATGGAAACACAAGTACTCCCCCTGCAATCATGACAACTATTCCTACAACATTCTCTCCCCCTTTGACATCAATGGAAAAGGGTAACTCCCCCTGAAACACAACCATCCTACGGACCTATACGCACTTCCACTCCCCCTGACACACAACCATCCTGTAGACCTGTAATCTACTTCCACTGCCCCTTTATATTCTGAAAAAAGGAAAATCTAATGAGAACTTGGGAGAATCCCAAGCTTCTAGCAAAGATATTCCAATGTTGGTGAATATATAATATTTGATTCTTTTGGTGCTGCTTGGAATCTTGCTACTTTTCCAATTGCTTGCATAACATCTGGTTGGGAGGATATTACATATAGAAGACTACTAATCATATATCTGTACAACCTTTGATCCACATCCTTAGATGAGTCGTCTATGCTCAATTTGCAACATCTTACCATTGGAGTAAGGATGGGTTTACAATCTTCCATTTTAAATTTCTTGAGAATTTCCTTGATGTACTTGGCTTGACATATAAATATTCCTTTCTCTTGCTGAGATATTTGAAGCCCTAAGAAGTATGTCAGCTCACCAAGTAAAGACATATTGAAATCACTTTGCACCTTTGTAGCAAACTTCTTACTTAGTCGATCATCATTGCTACCAATTATTGTATCATCCTCTTTAGCTATTAGACATGCTTTAGTTGCTTCATCCACAACATATATGTCACTTGGATCTCGACTTGCTATAGCCATAATTTCACCATATATGCCTTTCCTGATTTCACATTTCGTGGAGTTGAATAGTATTGTGTGTCCTTGATTAGACATTTTTCCAACACTGAGCAGATTGTGATTCATGTTTTCAACCAATAGAACATTCTTGGCTAGAGCATCTTTTCTTCCGAGAGTGACAGTACCTAATCCTATAACATTTGAAGATCTGTCATTTCCAAAGGACATGGTTCCATCCTTCTTCTCTTTCAGAGATACAAATTTATTTCTATCTCGAGTCATATGCATTGAGAAACCGCTATCAACATACCACACATCTTTGTTCTTTTGAGCCTTGAAAGCGAGAGCACAATTATCATTCTTCTTCTTATTCCATTTTTGTTCGTTCTATGGCTTCGAAGATTCTTTTGGAGGATTTTGAAGTCTGCAGTCTTTCGCTATTTGTCCAAAGTTTTGACATTTGTAACATTCAATATTATTTCTTAAATGTTCAAATCGATTGATGTTTCACTGAGCCCTGGGAGGTTCATATTTGACAGATCTCCTGGAATTGTATTCGTTCCTAGGTTACGTGCGACATTCTATAGGTTTATGACCAAATTTTCCACATGAATAAATATAGCCATAAAAAATATGTTGGTACCTGGATGGAAATTTTCATTGAGGAATTGTCTTCCAAGGTTGTTCCTGCGAATCTTGTCCAATGAAGTCTACATGCATGTCAGATCTCATAGGTTCATTGTATTTTGTTGTAGAAGGTCCTGCTTCCTCTTCTTTGAAACCAATGCCAGTTTTGTCATTGTAAGATCGTTGATTATTGATGATTTCTACCAATGCCCTTCATCTGTTGGCATATTTTTGGATAGTTTTTCCTTTCTTCAGTTCCTCAAGCAGCGAGATTACTTCGGCTTCTAATTCTTCCCTTTCTTGGTTGCTTTCTTCCAACTTATTTTGAAGTGACTTTTCAATGCATTTGCGTTCTTCAACTTGAATTTTAAGACCTAGAACTTGTTCTTCAAGAGTTTTGGAACGGATCTTCTCTACCTTGATATCTTTTATAAGCTTGATTTCTTCCTCATAAAATTCTTCTATTGTCCATCCTTATTCTTCGTTGTTTGATACCTCTTGTTTATTGTGCTTGGCCATAAACAATACTCTCTCATTGGCTTCTTCTTCACTGTCATTGTCTTCATCGGATGATGAGCTATCTTCTTTAGAGAGAAAGTTCCTTTTGGATCCTTGCTTGTGGAATTTCCTAAAGCCTTTCTTTCCTTTTGAGTTGCCATTACTTCTATTTGGAAATTTTGCTGCAAAATTCACAACCTCATTACAGCTAAAACATATCAATGGAATTTTACCTTTGAATTGTCCCTTACCAATTTTTAGTTTTCTCATGAAGTTAGTGTATTCTTCATTTGAAAGACCTTCTTCATCATCTCCCTTTTCTTCACACTTGCAGGTGCATGTCTTTTCAATTGAAGGTTGTTTATCCTTATTGGTTTTCTTAGATGCAACGAACGCAGTTTATACATGCAAAGTACCCACTTCTTCATCAAGTCTCATTTCTTATGCTATGAGAACTCCATGTAATTCCTCTTTTCCGAGTTTGTCCAGATTTGCGTTGTATTCTAAAAGTGATACGTTTGGGTTGAATCTCCCGGGTAACATTCTAAGAATATTTTGTATAATAGTCTTCTCGTCAATTGGCTCTCCCAATCCTTCCAGAGTATTGGTTATTTCATCAACATATTGGAAGTATGCAGCAATGTTGCAATCTTCTTTCATTTTGAGTTGCTCAAATTTTGCTCTATAGATTTGAAGCTTTTCTTCTTTGACATTTGAGTCACCTGCATATATATTCTCAAGCTTGTCCCATACATTTTGGCGAGTTTTACAACCCAACTTCAAATGATAAAGCGAATTCAATAAGTCCCGCGATAATAATATTCTTTTCTTTTGCATCATTTACCAAATTCTTCTTACCTTGTGTCGTAGTTGATGTAAATCCATTTTGAACAGTGTCCCATACTTCATAACCTTGTGCCAAGAGATAGACATCCATTCTTGCTTTCTAGAGTGCATAATTATTTTCATTGAATAGAGGTACATCATTCTTGGTATGCTCCATGACCTCCTTCCAGCTGTTAAACTGCTATTTAAGGAACCAAGCTCTAATACCACTTTTTGGAAATACCGAGAGGGGGGCTGAATCAGTATTCCTTTCAATTAGAGCTTTAGTTAATCTTCAATTATTATTAGTGTTTTTACAATGATAGCACCAAAAAAGAGGAACACAAATTCACACGGTTTTTAAGGTGGAAACCCACTCCCAGACAAAAACCACCTAATTATTTTCTAATAATTCTTTAATATTCAACTCCAATTGAAAATAAAGCTGCATCTTCCTAGAATCTAGAAAAGCATACTTCTCCAGCTCCCACTGGATGGATGCTCCAATGCCCGAGATTCTTCAGTCGTCAACCCCGAAACCAGGATGCCCCAACACTCAATGAGCTACAACTCACCCAAGCACCACCCTGCCACCCTATAGAAGAATAAAATAATAATGGACTCCTCTACCAGGGAAAATGGTCCACTTTACAATGATATAGAATGATGTAGAAGAAGAAGATATAATAGACCATAACCCAAACTTTGACACAACCACATAATGATGATCCTAGACCTCCCAACACTGCCTCTTCAACCCTTGGTAGATAGATACTAGTACAATTTGTAGAATAATGTATTTACAATGACTAAGTACATTGATACCTTTACAATGATTGTATGCAGTGCTGCCCACTTGAAGACTTCATGTGATGAACTTATTGCTGATGTTATGCACCTTGGTTGCTGCTCTTGTCATGCTACCCTCTGCTACACCTTGCTTTGATTTGCTGCCCTAGAAAGTCTAGTCCTTTGCAGCCCTTGACAACACATGATCTAGCTTTTTCTTGCCTCCTAGGAGCTCGATATTGAATCTGGTGTATCTTTGTTATTTCAAATCCTCAATATCTAATTTTTGGTCTTGTAGTAGTCCTCTGAGTTGTCTTTACAATGCCATAGGTCTGACCCAATTTGGATTCTTCAATAGAGAGTTATACCCAATCTCTCACAATGCCCTAATTATGGATTGTTTCAGCAAAGCACACTTGTACATCATGCCACGTGTCATTGTTTCTTCATTTGGAAATGAAATTGATAGAGAAAAAATTAAAGACTGTGCACTATCTGCCACTTTTTATGGAATTCCAATCCAATACTTAGAGAGAGAGTTATGACGAATTTACCAAGGTCACTTCTTTGAGATGAATTTCAGGAGCCTGCAAAAGCCCTAATTTCCACTGATCATATCTCCAAAAATATTGCGCATCTTGATCTAAAAATTTTATAGAAGCTTCCTCAGGATTTCGGCTTTGCCTCATAGAAATTTCAGCTTCTGAAACTTCATAGAAAAAAAAATTAGAGCAAAAATTTGATGATGACCTATTTCAGATGGCCGAATCCCTTGCATAAGGAGGAAATGAAGATCACAATTTATATAAATGCTTAGGTTGAGAGGGGCTTCAACTAGTGAACGTGGGAGGGATTTTAGGAGCTTAAAAAATATTAATTATGAATTTTCAATGACCCATGCCCCAATCCCATTGGGTTTTAGCCCACTAACTAGGGGTAAGAACTTCAAACATGAATATCTCTCAAATCGTGAAGAATTACATGGCGTGCCATATATCAATGGAAACATATTAACAATTAGAAACCATTAAAATAATTATTAACCCGGAATATATTAATTTGGTAGGTCAAAATTCCCATGCAATATTGGGTTAGCCCCTGGTGCTGCTTGGGTTGACATCAATGACAACCGCTGATCAAAAAATAGAACATCTTACATTATTCACAAGACCTTGAAACTTTCCTCATACTCTTAATTCATAGTTCCAATTCTGTGATATTCTATAGGAAAAAATATCTTATTAATTATTGTAAGATAGAATCTCTTACCGTATTCAATATACAAGAGTATGTGGAATTCCCACAACACAGATTGTGTGAATGGAAATCTAAGTTGTATTATAAGCTTCTATACTTGCAGTTGCAATTTTCCTTATTATTTCTTCAAGTTTGGGAATGAAGTATACTTGTGTGAATGCAAAAATGGTTGAATGCATACAAGCAAGTATATCCACGAGCTTTTAAGTATCAATTTTTTGAGCATGGTAATAAATTTTAGGCACATGAATGAAAATTTTCCCATATGCATCGAAAAAGACAACATGCATGAGCTTGAAAGTTAAGTTAGAAAATATTTTAGGTATAGGAAAATGTTGAATTATGGATTCTACATTCAAGTACCAATTTGTAGTATTTCGAAACAATAGAGAGCTAGTTATATGGGTCAATGCTCATATCCTATTGATGAGGGAAGAATATACTTGGGGAAATTCAAGACTAAAAGGAAGTAACTAACAAAGCTATGATGCCTTAAAAACTAAATTTGACTTGTGGTATGATTCGAAAATGACTTTGAAATTACTTTTTTGTCACATTAACATGAAATTGCAACACACTCCAAGCATTAAAAGTAGAGTCTATTGCTTAATCATATTCTTATAGGATCTGGTTAATTATACTTTCAAATGTGCAAAAGAAAATTAATTCCTCCCCAAGGAAACAAATAAAAAATTGACCTCTTATTCTCGATTGAGTTTCCTTGAGTGTAGGATAGATCTGGATGGAAGAGAAAAAGGTATTTGCATATGCACCTATACCTTTTCCTTTATTTTTGACCGAGTATAACTACATGGACTTATATATGGTTGTTACATGACCTAGAATCCATCTTTCATGAAATTTCAAGATTAGTGTGACTTCCTCAAACTGGATTTATGCAAATTATTTCATTCTATTTGCTCCTTCTCTTAATTGGAATCTGGCCATTTAATGGAGACATATATTGAGGAATATTTATAATATTTATTTGAAAATAAGAATATAAAGAAGACTAGTCAATATACCCATATTTTTCCTTTGGGTAATATTTCTAACAAGAAATGACACCCTCTTCTAAGACAAATATATCATCATAGCCATGGTATTCTATAAATTTTGAAGCACTACTTATAGGTGGAAAAGAAAAGACAAGTGTGAGAGATTTTTCACTCAAAAAGTCAATATTTATGGGGTGGAAAATACCAACTCCCGTTCTTCCTATTCTCATCCTCCAAACATTATCCTCTATTTCCTGATTCCTGTAGTGTTTAAAATTTACATGTGATAGGTGCAAGAGGAAACATGCCATTCCTCCCCCCCCCCCCCAAATTCAGAATGGGAGGAAGAGGATGTGTATTTGAAACATCTAAAGGAATAATTGTGGATTCTCATGTATAGCTTTCCTATCTAGTTTCCATGAAGTCCATTGAATTTTTTTTAGGTGATCATTATTGGTAATTGGGAAGGCATGAATATATATTATCTTTGCTTATTTTGAAGTGTGTTGCAAATCTACATATAAGGGAAGCTAAAAGAGCTTATTTGTGAGGGTATCACGACACTATTAGGAAAATGTCACTAAAATCAAAAGTGGAACATTTGGCTATACATAAAATAAATGCTAAGGAAACTACATAAATGTTTCAAATTAGAAATGAAAAACATAAGGACCACCCAAACTTAGAAGATAAATATGTAGAGAATAAAGCCTAATAAAACTAAAATTACAACTCATAGGAATTTGTACAACTTGTAAATAGGAAACATTTTTAGAAACATAATGCACCCAAACATCAATAAATGAGACCAGCCAAGTGGCATGGAATAGACATACAAGTCAAGCAACAAAATGGATATTTAAGCTCAAAACACGAAGCAAATGTTTCTGCCTTTGAAAAATTATAAACCCATGATGATTCTATAATACTATTGAAGCTCTTAATAAAACCCAAAATGAAAAATTTTCAACTATTTATAAATTAGAAATTCCAAAAAACTACAAAATAGAGGTTTAACCATCCAAACATCTAGGAAAAAGAAAATGTAAATAATGAAATGAAACATCGAAGCCAAAATTTTCAGCTCATAGGAGGCTTCACAACCTCAAGACACTAAACAATTTAGAAACAAAGGAATCCAAATAGAGAACTTTGAGAATATCATCTCACCAAAATAAAGGCAATTGTTGAATGCATGCCCATAAAGTTTGCTAAATTTCTAATTTAGAAGTGAATAATGAAAGAAAAATGAAATGTTACTTTACAATTAGTCCTTTCCCATTTTCATGTTTGCTATTTTCAAAATTAAAAGTTGATTTAGCTTTTCAGCAATATTTTTTGAAGTCGATAATGAAATGAAAATGAAATTTAACCTAACACATTATGGATCACTTCAGGTTGCTACAACCATATAATTATATTTATAAGTGTGTAGCATTACATTATTTGATATAATATCTAATTTACCTTTTCTCAAGTATAAATTACTTCAAACTTTAAAACTAACTTTTTACTATTAATTAATTACTTGAAACTTTAAAAATAATAATTTTTTCATTTTTCTATTAAACCACCAACTCATGACCATTGGCTATCCCTGTTATTCTTAAATTGCAATACCTTTTTCTTAATGTAAGGTGCTCATAAATTAATACTACATGTGCTCACTTTCAATTTGGGAAAAGAAAACCCAGAAGGCCTTTTTTATATTTAATTTATGTGTCTGCATCCCAATTGTAACGACATCGTTATTAGTGATGTATAGGGGATAACTTGGGTTATTCCTTCCATCATTATGAGTTTAATTCTGGAAAAGATCGTAGACAAAAAAAAATTCTTAGTCTAGAATTATGTATTCAGTAAGCCCCAAATCTATACATAAGCTAGTGCATTTCCTCGCATAGATGCCTTATGATGGTGGGAATTATAAGCTAAAAAATAAATTTCATGCTTAAAGATATGCTATATATTTTTTACAGTCAAGTAAGGAGAAACTATTCCACCATCAAATTTGTAATCCATTATCACTAAAACTTTAACAACAAATGTGTAATCCAGTGTCACTAAAACTTTAACAACAAATTGGTATTCCAAGCCATCATTGCATATGTATACCCTACAAAAGCTTATAGATAGATAAGTAAGAGACCAAGCCAGCATGCAATGAAGGATGTCGTTAAGGGAGGTTTAAAGCTGCAACCATGTATTTCTTTGAGCTTTTTTATCTTAGATTCAAGAACCTTCCATATCCCAACCTTTATATTAACCTTCCCTCGAACCCATTTCACAATGTTGATAATATCACCAAACCCCATCACAATAGCGTTTCATCCTGTTATCAACTCCAATAATACTGCTCCAAATATATACAAATCCATCTTCTCATTTACTTTTACACATTAAGAAAACACTTATCTAACGCACAGAACAAGCTTCAGAATAACAAAAAAATAGAAAACAAAGTGATTAACTTAACAATGAAATTATTTTCTTTTTTTCTAAATGATTAATCCTTTTTGTATATGTTGTTGGATTTAGACTTGGATATAAGACTTTTTATGTTTTGGTTGACCTATTTTAAACATCGATTGCCAAAATATTTGTTTTTCCGCACGCAAGTTGAAGTGTAGAAGATACTACCTAAGCGTACAAAAAAACAATAAAATTATTTTCGATAATATTAAGAAACGACTTGAAAAATAGCAAGTTTGAGGTTAAAGCTTAAAGATGCAAAATTATACAGCAAAACTAAAGAGGTTGAAGGTTCGACTATTCAAAGCTTCCTCATAACCTACGTTACACGGGTACCGCTCCCTACCCCTGGAGATGAAGTACCTGAAGCTCCGGGGCTCCCGGGAGCTTGGGAGCTGGTAGGAAACGTTCCGAAAATGGCGGGAGCTTCATTGGGAACTTGGGAGCTTTTCGGGAGCTTTTCGGCGACCAATTAGGAGTTTCCGGTACTCGTATCGATTGGGAGCGCTGATCGGGAGCTTGTGGGAGCTTCGATCCATCGAGGAGCTTCTAGAAGCTCCTCGATGGATCGGAGCTCCCACAAGCTCCCGATCAGGAGTACCCGCATAAATGAAGAAAGCCCGCCAAAGAATGGCGCGAAACCTTTGGCGCGAAACCAAACCTCGTTCTCTGCATTAATTTTTCTTTATAATCAGCTAAAGCGAGTTCAATGTTCATCTGCAAGACTGCAAGGGACGCTGTTTGGAGTTGGAGTCTATCTGAGATCTGAATCTCTGTCACTGTTCGGTGTTTGGCATTTGCTGCAGCCTGCTCCATAGCCGCTCGGCGCTACAGTGTTCAGTGGTTCACTGTTCAGTGTTGAGTCTTGACTCGTTGAGGTTACACCGTTACAGGTATATCACCGTATCATTTTGATTTATGAATTATGATTTATCATTTTGTTTGTTGAATGATCAGTTCTGGTCCCTGGAATGATCTGTTTGTTGAATGGATTTCCGATTCTCAGTATACAGTCTTGAATGGAGGTCAAAAGGGTGGGTCCAGCTTGTTACAGTCTTCAGTCGCGTCTAGGATGATTGCTTCAGCGTTTTTTCTGTTTCATATTTATTATTTATCAAGATTTGCAGCCTTAACATATGATATGTGCTTTGCTTTTCTGTGTTTCCATCGTCATGGAAAGGCTTAACACTGTTTTCTCTTAAGAGTTTGCATTGTTAGTTCTGTAAAGTTTCTTTTTAATGTGCATTGTGCAATCTTGATAATCTACTTCTTAGCGCAGATCTGTTTATCTGTTATTAACTTATTCCTTTTGCGCACTTTGTTAGTCTTGATCCGTAATCGTTCAGTGCAATAGGTAGTTATCAGATACTTAGCTTAGTACCCTATTATCTGTTACTTATGATCTGGTTAACCAGTGCGTTGGTGAGTGGATCCCGAAGCTGTGTAATAGGGCTTCTAACAATAACATAAATGTCTCCTTTTATATTCGGGTACATTATACCAAATTCACTGGATTGAGAGTCCAAATTTACTAGATAACTTGGGTAAGAAGTGGAAAGTATTAAGTTGAACATATTTAAGAGTTAAATGGCATCCACCAAGCTTGAGAATAAACACCATGTTGAGTTGTTCAATAAATAGTATGTCAGTTATTCTCATAAAACCAGTTTTCAGAACTTGATTTTATTTTACAACTCCAAAGTTTTCTGAGAACTAAAAGGAGTGTGGGAAACTGTTTGCAGGATTAGAAATAAGTTAAAATGCTACAGGCTGTTTTGCTTCAACATCTGCGTGCTCTCTGTTATAACTTATCTCTCTCCACAACCGTGTGGAGCGCTCCTTGGTGTTGTTTGTCCTCTGTCCTATGTTTATGTCGTGTTTTTGTTCTGTGTATGTAGTAATGTATGTTTGGATGTCTCTATGTGGTTTCTTGTTGTGTTATGTTTGTGCACAGTGAGAGAGAGATTAGCATAAAGGTATGGAAAGGAAGGAAATGAGTTCTTGATTTATTTCATCTGGGATTTATATGTGATTTATATTCTCAGGGTTTGAACCCGCCTAAATCACTAACGAAGAGTATGGCTATCTACACAGGGTTGGCAAGTAATTGGATCTAAAAGTGCCCATCAAAATCTGCAGATAACTTTTTGTTTCTCATTTGAGGGTTGTAGATGAGAATATGTTTTTAAATTTGGTTTTATCTCGAATTTAGTCTCATATGTGTTCAGGATTCAAACATGCCCAAATTGTCCAACTGGAACATACAGGTTAAATATCTATATAAAGTTTGTTAACAATTAAACCTCAAAGCGCCCATCAAAATTTGCGGTACTAGTCTTCATAACTTTTCCTTTTCAGTAAAGCTCTGTTTGCATTTTTAATTTTTTTATATATTTACTGTCCCGAATGATTACTTAACGTTCCCCTTAATCCAAATTGTAATAAATAAAAGTCCACTACAGAGAGCACTTAATTTTAAACTGAAAACCTGATCCGAATTTCGGATTTCCTTATTAATATTCATGCAGGTCGAACACATGTTATATGTCTTACTGGATCCGTGCAACACTTGGCATAAATGATAATCTTGTTTAGATGCTTTCACTTTAGCCAACGTTGCTTTTTCTTGGTTTCATTGGTTTGTAAGTCGTCAATGGATATAGAAGGAAATGGCTATATATATCAGAGTCTTTGGTTGCTTCTACCGTGAGACAATGCGTTGCGCAAAGATAAAAGAGGTCTTGATTTTTATCATAAAAATTTTTAATTTTATGTGTCGTTTCTTGGTCGTTCTGTCAAATTTGAAATTAGTCGTCAAAATACCTTAAATTAGTATGCAGCAATCTGTGCTAGTCTTTTGTATTTTTTTAATTTTAAGTACACATTTTTCTTCGGATTCTTACCGAGGAGAAGTTCATTGATATTCAAAGTCATTATGATTCAGGAAAAGTTCAGAGAAATTTGAACTTTGCTGCTTGTAGCCACTCTTAAGTCAATGGAGTCAAACAAAAAAACATGATGACTTTAAACTCGCCAAGTTTGAAAGCAGAGTATTTAAAATCCTTCCATTTGACAAAAATAACCATGCAATTCTTGATGATGGGGTGAAAATTTATTCTCTATATTTCAATTCTATACTTCTAATTACTCTATGTCATATATTTAAATATGAAATTAATTTATTAAATTATTACATAGTTATTAATTTATTACATGGCTGCATATTGTTGTTACAAGAATAAAAAGCTCCTCCATATTACCAGTTATTACATGGCTGCATATTGTTGTTATTACATGGCTGCATATTGTTATTACATAACTTTTCATTTGGGAGCTGGTAACTATTATTGTTGTAAAAATCATTAAATCGGAATTGACATCCATTTCATGAACATATGTCATAAAGTATATTAAAATTTAAAAGTTAAAACCTTATGCTTTTACATGAACGAACATATTCTTTTGCACATAAAGTTAGTTCAATATTGTTAAAGAAAAACACATAACAAGCCACTAATATCATTCAAAGGAAAACAACACTACATCAATTCTCTCAACTTTAATAAAACAATATCCTTACTCTTTAAGATGAGTATTAGGAAAGGAAAGCAATGAGCATATGCCATATACATTTCATTAGTTGTACTTGTTAGTATTTTCAATTTTAATTCTTATTATTAATAATTTATTAATTAGTGTTACTGATATAGTTGACAACTTGACACACAATATTTGACTATGCATCATAACAATTTTGCAAAAATATCATTTTAATTTTTAAATGATTTTTCTAAAAGATATATATTGATATTCAATGTTCATTAAACTAGAATAAGGCCTATGGACCATAAAAGATATATATTGATATTCAATGTTCATTAAACTAGAATAAGGCTTATGTTCATTAAAGTTTTAAAAGTTATGGTTCAAAACTTTCAATATTGAATATTTGCTTAAATAAATTATAAAACAGTGAACACATAACAAGCTACTAATATCATTCAAAGGAAAACAACACTACATCAGTTCTCTCAACTTTAATAAAACAATATCCTTACTCTTTAAGATGAGTATTAGGAAAGGAAAGCATATACATTTCATTAGTTGTACTTGTTAGTATTTTCAATTTTAATTCTTTGCCATGACTCATATATGTACATTTTAAAATTTTATTCTTTTATGCAAATTAAATTATTATTATAATTTATTAGTATTTTGAATTTTCATTTTGATTCTTTGTCATGACTTATGTACATTTTAAAATGATAAAAATTTAAAATCTAGTTCTCTGTTCTACTTCTAATTTTTGTGAATTTTGATGTAAATTTTCAGTATTGATACCATGGAAAGAAGATTGGGCAGTGAATCTGGTGACATCAACAGCAGGATGAGACCCCCACTACCTCCACAAGCCCCACAAGTTCAAGAACATAATGAAGAGACAACACTAGGTACCAATAGACAATCAAGCACCATTTCGAAAAAGCCCTTAATACAATTTGTGGAAAAGATAACACAGAACAAGGCAAAAAATAGTGGGGGATGTGAGGAATGGAAATGCACCTTATGTGATCATGTATTTAAGGGTAGCTATACAAGAGTATGGCATCATCTTTTGAGCATCCCTGGTTTAGGAGTGAAGGGTTGCACATGCAGCCTTGAACAAAGAATGGTGATGACTAAGCTTCATATGAAAGCCAATGGAATCAATGAATGTGATAGTAGTATTGTAGCTCCTAATAAGAGAGGTAGAAACGAAGATTCATCTCAATGTATGAATGAAAAAAGTCACATTCAATCCGAGACTAATGAAGGGGGTTCTAGTTCTAGGAGGACTTCTGTAAGTGAATCAATTCAAAAAATGTACAATGTCGTGCATAGGGATGAAGCTGATGATGCCATAGCAGATTTTTTATGGCAAATGGCATTTCATTTAATGCCACTCGTTCACCATACTATAAAGATATGGTTCAAAAAATCATAGCTGCAGGGACAGGGTATGCACCCCCAGGTTACAACAAAATGAGGACTTCATTGTTAGATAGAGGGGTGACAAGAATGCATGGACTTATGGAGGATCTCAAACAATCTTGGGTTCAATCAGGTTGTTCAATTGTCATGGATGGTTGGACAGACATTCAACAAAGACCTTTGTTGAATGTTATTGTCACTTCACCAGCAGGGCGTTATTTTTTAAAGGCAATTGATTGTAGTGGAAAGAAAAAGGATGCTACTTTTATGTTTGAAATGTTGAAGGATGCAATTGATGAAGTTGGTCCTTCAAATGTGGTACATGTCATCACAGATGCAGCACCTGTTTGTAAAGCAGCGGGATTGATGATCCAAAGTCGATATAGGCATATTTTCTGGACTCCTTGCTGTGTACATGCCCTTAACAATCTCCTAAAAGACATTGGTAAAATACAATGGATTGCAAAAATCATTTCAGATGCGAGGGAGGCACAAATGTTCATCTGCAACCACCATGCTTCCTTGGCAATTTACAGGTTGTATTCAAAGAAGCATTTTTTAAAACCTGCAGAAACCAGATATGCCACATACTTTATTTTGCTTGGGCGCATGGTTGAGGTCTATGCATCTTTACAAGCGACTGTTGTTTCTTCAGAGTGGAATGCATGGAATGAGTCTAAGTCACCTCAAGCGAAGAAGATAAGAGAAATGCTTCTTAATGAGGATTGGTGGGCTGACTGTACATATGTTGTCTCTTTCACACTTCCAATTGTGGAGTTGATCAGGTATGCTGATTCAGATTCTCCTGCTCTTGGAGAAATATATGAATGTATTGATACCATGGTGGGCAAGATAAAACACATCATTCGCCAAAGAAACCCTTCTTTGGAGTTTTTCCATGAAATCCACAAGCTGATAGAGAAAAGATGGCTTAAACTCAATACCTCTCTTCACATGGCTGCATATGCCCTTAATCCGAAGTGGTATATGGAAAGACCAAATAGAATTATTCCTATTGATGATGAAGAGGTAAAACATGGGTTTCTTGATGCTATAGCTAAGATGTACACTGTTGATGAAGCAAGTGTGATACGAGAACAATTTATTGATTTTGGTACATTAAGCCCTCTTGCATTCAATCAAGATGCAAAGAGAGACATCAAGCATTATGCTCAGAAGAAACCCCTTGGATGGTGGAGAATGTATGGGGGCCAGGTCCCAGAGCTCCGAAAGCTTGCTTCACGTTTGCTATCTCAGGTTGCCAGTTCCTCAGCTGCTGAAAGAAATTGGTCCACTTATAGTTTCATACACTCTGTTAAGAGGAATAGACTTACCTCTAAGAGAGCGGAGAAACTTGTTTATGTGCATAGTAGTCTTCGACTTTGTTCAAGGAAGCTACCTGAATATTTAGAAGGACCTGTTGCACGATGGGATGTGAATGTTGAAGATGCTACCCAAATTGACGATGATGATGAAAATCCTTTACCAAATGCAGGATTGGTTGGCATACCTTTAGATGACATTGTTGCTTCTGATGATGATGATGATGATTATGTTGATCCAGTACCCAGTGAGGCTCAAGTTTATGTGGATATCTTTGATGCTGAAGATCGTACTCTATGATCATCTTAATATTTGTATTGTTGTTATATTTTGGCTCTTGGGCATTTTGACTTATGTACTACTTTAGGCTTTTGCCTTTTTTTCCAGTATGAACATCAATATGATTTGTGTGACTTGTCACTTTAGCGTTTTAGTTTTGGTTTTAACTTTTTATGGTCTTGAATCTTTTAAAAAATCAACTTGGTATGACATATGTACATTTAAATTTTAATATGTACACTATTAAAAAAAAAAACTTATAAAATATATATATTAAAATTTAATTTTTAATATATTATATAATATATTATTGCCGCTCCCAACTTGACGTTTCCTGTAAATTTGGACAAAGCTTCTAGCCGTATCGGATACTTGTTCCCCCGTACCCAAAGTATCCCCGTACCGGAAACTCGTGCAACGTAGCTCATAACACAAAGAACAGATATTCAACCAGCCAAACTCCTAAGAAAATAAATATCCAAAGAGTAAAGCCTAATAAAATTGAAAATACAACTCATAGGAAGTTTGATAGCGTGTAAATCTGAAACAATTTTAGAAAAAAGAAGACGACCAAAGATCAATATACAAGACCAATGACAGGCATGGCATAAATATACAAGTTAAGAAAAAAGATTGGACATTTACACTGAAAAGATTGAATCGAATGTTTTACTGTCGGAAACTTCTAAAAGCATGACGATCTTATAATTTAGTAAAAATTATGATAAAACCAAAAATGAAGAAACCAAACTATTTGGAAGTTAGAAATTTCATAATATTGCAGAATACAGAGGCTCAACCATCAAAACTTCGAGAAAAAGAAAAATGAAACGTACTAAAACTGAAATGTGCATCTCATATGAAGCTTTATTCATGACATGAAAACAATTCAGAAAGTAAGGAATCCAAATAAAGAACTCTGGTCAAGACTTTGACAAAAAGCAACAAATGCTTCAAAACATCCACAAAAAGGAAAACATAAATTTTCAACTATTGAAATTTGCAAAGAAAAAAAAAATGCCGAGAATAAAACATGCTAAGACAAAAATGTTTTTCCTTGTAGGTAGCTTTACAACTTGTAGGCATGAAAATAATTTGGAGATAATAGTCAAATATTTAGAGACAAGATCAACAAGAAAGACAAGGACCAGACCTATAAATTGTACATTGAAAACTTAGAAATCCATTTTGTTAGTCTTAGGCTCTGAGTTTGAAAGGAAAAACTACAAGTTGGTGGTAAAGGCACAAGCACCTATACCTTTTCCTTTATTTTTTGGCCGGATAGAATTACGTTACCTTTGGCTCTTTGCTTTTCCTAATTTTATGATAGATATGAGTGTTTATTGAGTTTGTGATAGCTACGAATCATAATGTTAATTGCTAATGGGTTTCTCTTTCCTCTAACTCGGATGCTTCTATAATCTTTTGCAGGAGAAACATTTCCTGCAACATAGACGCTTGGGGTTAAGGGGAAGGTGAGTAATATATAATAATCTAGCCAAATGTTTTCATATTGAAGGTTAATATATATATATATACTCTGAATTGATATAGTTGGTGTTTAATGGTATAGGTTCCGAGTGGAACGAAGCACATGTATGTTGGTGTTGGAGCCCAAGGATGACCATCAAATATATGCATGAAAACATTACTACATCATCCCATGTTGTTGCAGAAAGTTTGAAAGGACGCAGAGAGAAGGATTCCGAACAACCTGGATGGGAGTCCAATTTGAGATTTTCAATGCTACAATAGACTCTTTTTTTACTTTATAGCAAGGAAAAATTTCAAGGCAGTGCATACGTAGAGAATGCTGCCTCTTGGATTAATAGGAAATTTCTTATAAACGCGTTGTAGGTGCAAGTAAATTATAAAAAACTAGGCTCCAATTGTCGTTCATTGTGTTGTCGGTTATATTTGTGCAACTTGGTGTTTCTTGCAAGAATATGTACGGCTACTTATGATGAGACAATTCTTAGTGAGCTTGTCTATAATTAAAAGATAATAGAAGAGCAATATCCATGTAGTTCATTCTGGTTGAAGATTGTAGGTTTAGAAGTCATACTACTGGTGAAATGCCATGGAATATGCCTATTATTTGTTAACATTGGATAGGCCATTCTACGAGAAGGTTTGATGTTATTTCTGGTAGTAAAATTAATAACATATTAGGAATATATATTTCTTTATTAATATAAAACCAATAGCTAATAACAACAAGAATATAACTAACAATGGACCTAAATAAGACTCAAAAAGACTTGCTAAAAAAACTTTCTAACTTAGTTAGACCCATATTTCTTAGTAGGAATAAGAAGATAAATCATTAAGTAAAGATCATTTTCTGGCTAATATAAATGCTAAAATAACTATGATCACCTGTCATTTTTTTGATTTTCATTTAACCTATGTCGTGCTTATGTTTTCCTTATATAGATTTATACATGATCTAAGAGTGGATTTTTTCAAGTTTAAATCTTAAACCACATAGGCTAGTTTTTATTTTTGTGGGCATGTCTCCAATGTAAGGGAACTCTAGTAGCCTATAGAGATTTATACATGATCTAATAGTGGATTTTTTCAAGTTTAAATCTTACAAAAAACATAGGCTAGTTTTGTTTTTTGTGGGCATGTCTCCAATGTAAGGGAGTTCTAGTAGGAAGACAGAAAACAATATATGCATCACATTTTGGCACAGATAACCTACCTGTTGTATTCTAAAAGAAAATCCTTGTAACCATTAATCTTTGATGTCTTTGAGCTTCGATGTTATCAAATTTTCATATTGAAAGAACAATAGGTAAGCAATAAAGGACTACAATATTTGAATATACAATATATGTATTAGGATATATTATATATAACTTACTTGTTGTATTCTGAAACCAAACTCTTGAAATCCTTCAACTTCGATTGTCCTCCTCATTTGATGCTCTCATAAATTGGTAGATTGTTTCATTGTTGATAAAAATCACCCCTCTTTCGTATATATTGCGGTTGAAATGCCACCCAATTGCCTCGAACTCCACCCAAAGAAGAAAAAAATGCAACACAACTAAAATTGAATGGAGAAATTGAATGAAAACCCTCCCTCCATGCCCATTCAAAGCACAAACAGGTGTTAGGAATACATGAGATGAATATTGAATGAATTTTGAAATGAAAGTTGAATGATTATGGAATGTGAGGTGATTGAAAAGAGATTGGGTGGATAGTGTGGGGAGATATAGGGAATGTAGAACACCCAAAAAATTTTGTAGATATGGGCCATGCAGAATATTGAATGTGGGTTGATGAATATTTTGTAGAGATTGGGTCGGAGATGAGATTGGGTGGGAGATTCAGTGGAAGATACATGGAAGGTTGATGTTGTGAATCTAGGTGGGAGATATATGAAGGGTTGATGTTGCTAATCTAGGTGGGATGGGAGATGTAATGGGTTGGACTAGACATTATTGATGATAGTCTAGGTGGAAGCTTATAATTGTACTAAAGAGGATGACAATTAAGACATCCTGTTGGTTGGGGTGAAAAATGTTTGCCCACCCCAACCGACCACAGAAATCACCTATCAACCTAATTAATTTATCTAAAACATACTTTTGAATTAATAAAACTCATTATCATTAAAAATAATTTTTTTAACTCAAATGTTATTGCTTTCCATAGTAAATGGAATATGACTAGTTTAAAACAAAACCTAATTAATTGATATAAAACATAGTTTTGAATTAATAAAATGCATGATCGTTAAACAGATTTTCTAAAACTACAAATGTCATTGCTTTTATGACTAGTTTAAAACAAAGGCTAATTAATTTATATAAAACACACTTTTGAATTAATAAAATTCATTATCATTAAAAACAATTTTGCAAAACTACAAATGTCATTTATTTTCATAGTAAATGGAATATGAGTCTTTTAAAACAAAAATTAATTAATTTATATAAAATATTTATGTTGAAAGACTTTCCTATAAGCGGGTACTTTTGTACATGGGAACTCTAGAAGTTTTTCCCAAATTTACATGAAACCTCAAGTTGGTAGTGACTATAATACAATATATTAAATAATATATGTTAAAAATAAAAATAAAATAACTTATTTATTTCTATCTAAATCTTTCCATTGACCAAATGTCTCATCTTTATTTGGATAGAAGGGATATCCATAAACGAGTCCGGCTACATACCCTTCCCTTAGCATAGACCCATATATAGATTTAGACCCAGCTATATGCCCTTCCCTTCACATAGACCTGTATATAGATTTAGACCCAGCAACATATCCTTCCCTTCACATAGTTCCATTAGTTCAAGGAACACCCAAACTGTCAAGTCAAATACACTTGATTTTGGGCTTATTGTTGTAGTGAAACTCCCAAAACTCTAAAAACTCCAAAATACCAATGGAAGCTCCCAAAACCCTAAAATATATACCAATTGAAGCCCCCTATTGTTTAAGAGCATTTCCTACTAGTTCCTACATGAACTTGAAGTACTTAGATAAGTGCTCTCCAATGCCTCATAGCAATACTTATGTAACTATGTAAAATATACTTTTAAATTAATAAAATTCATTGTCATTAAAAACATTTTGCAAAAATAAAAATTTCATTATTTTTCATAGTAAATGGAGTAAGATTAATTTAAAACACAGCCTAATTAATTTATATAAAACATATTTTTGAATTAATAAAATTCATTAGGCTTAAAAACATTTTGTGAAACAAAAAAATATCATTGCTGTTCATAGTAAATGGAGTATGACTCGTTTAAAACAAAGGTGGTATATCCTTACGAATAAAAAAACATATTGTTATATATTTATTACAAGTATTCTTAAATTATTAAATACATAATAACATAGTAGACTTGAAGGACTGTTGCATATTCTCTGTTACCTGGAATATGCATGCAACCGCAATAACCAGTAACAACCACTTAGTTCACTTGTTCTACATTAACCATGTTTGTCGTGTACTTTCAGAATAGTATTCTCTCATACGTTGTTACTTATTTTATACGATTCACGATAAACTCAATGGCTGACCTGTAATTTTAGAAGTAAACTTCAGGCCACCATTTAGATTTTAGACTTTGTTCACTTTAATTGTGAGATATAAATCGATGTAGAAACGACTTTCCTACTTGTATTTTGATATTAATTTTTAAATTTTGTTCACTTCAATTATACGATCTAATAAATTAATGTCGATTCCCCAACTATTTTATTATATTAATTATAATAAAAATATCTATGATGTTAGCTGACGCATTCGGCATTCATTATATAGCAAAGCAGTTGCAAAAAAAAAATGAGCCATTTTGTTTACCTCGTTATTTATAGAGATGAAAAATTCAATAAACACATAAAAGCTCAAAGACTTTTGAGTGAACGTTATTATCATTAATCTGAAATTTTCTAAAAATATATAAATATTTTGTCACAGTTTTGCACACAATATCTCCCAAATAAAATAATATTATTATCCTCTACATTTGCCCGTGCCATCGTTGAGCAAATTGCTATGTGGTATTCATATCTGATTGGAACTCTGATTCATAATACACTTATTTCTTTTTAAAACAGAAGGAAAATATTATAATTTATTTGTCAAATTAGTAGTGGGACAGTGTTATTTTTTTCATTTTTCCCAAATATTTTTAAGTAGCTTTTGGTAAATATCTATTTTTCTTTTGTTTAAAGAAAATTTTACATTATGGCTAGTAATCTTTAAGTACTCTCAAATATTTCTGAATGAGTGTTAAATAATCTATCTATTTTTCTTTTTTTTTTTAAACTCTTATCCAAACAAAAACAATTTTACCACATACTGAAAACTCAACAAACTTTTGATATGTTTCAAAAGTCCCTTTTCAAAATAATGAATTATTGTAACTATGACCCACAATCAAAAATAAAAAATAAAACGATAATATTTGAGAATATTGCATCCAATGTATTTAATATTTAATACTCCACCTTATTTGCATCATTTTCGTGCACTTATTCCACAATGCTCGAGTACCGACTATAGAATACTGCCGCATCCTAAACAGGATAATATGATCACACAATTTTGTATTCCTTGTTTGTATAAACAACAATGGAAATGATATGTCTGGAAATTAATTTTTTCCTTTATTTATCATTTGTTTTATAACTGTTGTTTCACGTTATGAGTGCAACGTATACCAATAATCTAACTTCGTCTCACATTAATACTTTCTCTAATTCTCCATTCTCCACTCCGTTATTATATTTTTTTATTCATATTTTTATATATTTTAAGTTAGGAAAAATTCAACATTTTTGACACATAACTACTTACTAGTAAACATTTGAGATTATTTTAACTATTTCACATATTTCAGATTATCAATTTGGCTACCAAAAAACCATTATATTATTTAATTCTCAACTATAAACAACTTTAACGGTGAGATTTTCTCTCCACGTTTTAAGGAATTTTATTCCTAAAACTTCTGTTGTGGTCTAGTAATGGACAAATTTTAATAACAAATTTGTATATTCAGAAAAATTATAGTATAACCTTACTTTTCAACTAATTTTTGAATTTATTTAAAGAAAAAATGTATCCACTCATCAACACATTAAAAGAACTTGTGCTTCCTACAGTGTGAAAGTAAGGAGAGTATAAGATCAAACATTAGGTACCCGACTGATTTGATATGATAAGGGGCTATATTTCAAAATTTATGGCTATCAATACTACGGTGTAAAGTGTTTATTTTTTGGGTATGACAAATGACCTTTCAACGGCAGTTTGATTCCCATCGGTGGATGGCAGGCGTGATTGCTCAGCTATCTTCGCCTTCACATTGCATTTTCAATTATGTGGATGAACAGATAAAAAAGTCCAATATTTCATGTTATTTTTGTCTGTTTTTTGGTTACTTAAAATTAGTATAGGTTTGAAAAGGAACGCCTCAATGAATTTAGATGGTAGTTTTTGTTTTTAGTTTCTAATTTCTAATTTCTTAATGATATTTAGACTATGTGGAAATAACTAGTGATTGTTATGTATTATGGTATTATTATTGCCTCTTTTTAGAATTTAAAACCATGGTTTATTTCAGGTTTGACAAGTAGAATGTTTAAATAGATTAAAAACCCTAAAATATAATATCGTCAAATCAAATAAAAGTTGATAAGTTGGCTGAGAAAATAGATATATAACTCATTAATTTAATAATAAATTTGTAGATTGCTCCAATTTGGAGGAGAAAGAGTAATTAATAAAAGACTGAAAGCATAGCGGGGAAATTTTGGAATAGAAATGATCTCGTTGGAGGACAATACAAAACCTACTCCTTAATTGTAGATTTAGCAATGGCACAAATAGTGCACAACATACTTTATTTAAATATTTTCTTTGACCTTTGGCCAATCGTAGTTCTTTTTTTTTCATCATTGCTATTGTCTTATTTATTTGATATTCTTGATCACTGAATTGTAGTGTGCTTTATACATCTTCTTTTTCCCACTTTTTTGATAGAAGATAAAGTCCAATACTGATGCAACAAAAGGCTCATCTCTCACCTATTAGCCATCTTTCCATCTCTCACGTATTAACCATTTGACAAAATAGAACGAGAAGATAGAATCTAGTGCTAGTGCAACAAAAGGCTCATCTCTCACCTAGTAACCATGGGATAAAATAGAACTTGTGGTTTAAAAGAATTTTTTTTTTAACCTCACAGTTGTTGTGAGGGCTTGAACATAGGTCTTAGAGGTCACAACATAAACTACACGCCAATTTTCCTTGCTAAACAATTCTCTTAGATTATATTATAGTTGCACTTAGGATCAGGGGTGGTGTATGGCCACTTGTCACTAATATTGGTGAATGAATTTGTTATCCATAAACATGGACCATCCTCCATGGGCTACCTCCAAGAAGGACTCATATAGAAATGTGACTTTCCACATGGCTACTTCTATGTATACATGGACTGCCATTGCAAAAAAATCATATGGTTACACCCATGTCCACATGAGCTACCTTAGTGTATACATGGGCTTCTACTGCAAATAAAACATATGGTTATGCCCTTATCCACGTGGGCTTCCTAAGTGTAGACGTGAGTTTCAACTCCTAATAAAACATATGGTCCCCCTATCCACATGGGCTTCCTCAGTGTATATGTGGGTTGCTACAAAAAATAAAATTATGGTCATGTCCATGTCCACATGTATCACCATTGCATACAATAGAGCCGAGAAACCAAAACACAGCGAAAACTTCACATGTCTGATTCAAAACCATGATCAATTAAATGTCGTCAAACTATAACAACTACAAATTGTTTGTTTTGTATTGTTTTGAACAATGGTTTGGTCCCAAACACACACACACACACAAATATATTTGTATTTAGTCTTGTTCCAAGGCTAGGTAAGTCGATCGTGGATCGACTTCCAAGCTATATGGGTTGGGCCCTTCTAAACATATGACCAATGCATATAATCGTGCCTCCAAGCCTTAAACTATGTGCCATGCACCACATGGCCAATCCATATAACTGTTTCCTTAGGGGTCCATGGTCATATGTGTGATGATTTCAGCATGACAACATTACACCATGTGGTTTCCTGTGAGAGGTGTCACCCACTTTTGGAATCTCAACCAATTGAATCTTGCCAAAATTTTCTGGGTACATGGTAGCCTCTAGTGGCACCATGTCACTCATGATGATGTCAGTGGTTGATGTGTGTTGGTGATTGTACTTCTAAATATGAAAAGGTACCATGTGTCATTTAAAAATAGGTCCATATCATCATCAAATGATATTCTACCATGTGTGGTCATTTTATTGGGTAGATATGACAAGTTAAACATCTCAAACCTTTTCTTTTATCCAATAGTTGAAGTGCAATGGGTGTTGTTGAGTAGCCCAAAGGTGCACACCACTTATTAGCTTTAAAGAGTGTGTAGGTATACATGCTCAAGGTTGTGGATTTCTCAGTAAAAAAGGTATCTACTCGAAACATGCACACCTTTTAATAAATTGTATGTTTGGTACTTTTCCCTAAGTTTTGGTCCCTTAATTAATACTAAAACTTCAATTGGCCATAAATTATCATCTAGGAGGACTTTCCTGAGCAGTATATAACGTTTGAAATTTATTAACAAGACCTACATAGCCATGATTTTCTTTGTATCTTTATGACATCATAATTGCATCAAAATTTAGATAACTTCAACCACCTTTAGTCATCATAAGTAGTATTGTCGTATATCTTCATACAATGTTCTACTACTTCTTTATTCATCATAGGTAGTACTATTTTTGTCTCAAATATGCCCTTTGACATATATGACATCTTCTTGTCATCAACGACAACACTATGTGCAACAGGAGCATGTGATGGAGATATGGGCAATCATATCCACTCATGGTAATTCAAAAGGTATGTCTCCCAGACAATGTGAAGAATGATATTGAATGGCACTACTTGAAATGATCCCTCCATTCACTCACCACCACCATCAACCTGTGACATGATTTCCCAGACCACTCCTTCCATAATTGGAAACCTTTATCCTCTGGATTATCCATTACATTTTTTAGCCACAATGTTGTATGAGCACAAAGTAGGAGAGATGGGATGCTCACTCAATTGTAGAGAACCTACAACGGAACTATTTTTTGAATCATATGATCACATCAGTGAAATATTTCATTGAGTATGGACAGAGTATATCAATTTTCTATAAGGGTATGACAATGACGTAACCCCAAAATTTTCCATGAATTTTTATAAAGGCAGAATTGTGGTGGTAGGAACAATGCTACATGTAATAGAGGAGGTCATATCATAAGTAACATATCTTTCCCATATTGCATAATGTTGGGATTGTCAAAGGAGGAAAAATCCTAAGATCATGCAAGAATTCCTTGAACTAGGGGATGTCCTCGAGAAGAAACAAATGAGCTGATTTCATGAGACGTTGCTACAGGATCATTGGGGGATTATGACACTATTATTGAAATGATATATCACTTGTGAATGCTACCATGGAGTAGTGTACCTATAGAATCTTCAGATCCTAGACCACATGTGGCATGGAAGGCTAGTCCATTCTCCATTCTTCCTCTATAGTACAATGCAAAACATGACCCTACTATTATAGAAGTGTAACAAACTATGAGAACCCCTCTCACATCATGGGACCATCAAGCTCCTGGTTGAGAATTCTATGCAAAGAGAATTTAGGGTGGTGATTAAAGTGCCAAGGATACCAACTAAATTAGAAGTTTTTACAAATAAATTTGGATAATTCATAGTTGCTACAACTCCACCAAGATATAGCATAACCATAAATATATATGTTGCAACTCCAGAAGCTACAACAAACCTAGTATTTGTTGCAACTCTTTAAGCTATTTTCGTATATTACTTTGTCATGACACCACTAGCCATGAAATACCCCATAGTATTTATTAAAAAAAACTTTCTTAAGGGATATATTATAAATCCACATTGATATGAAGGATACCACGATAGTGATGTGGAGATAATATGAAGAAACCCTTTGATAAAGAGACTATGAGGGGTGAAGGATATTCCAGCTTATGTTCCCTTCCCTAGAAAGAAAGGGACTAAATATTCCCCTGTGACTGTAACCCCATAATACTCAACGAAATCCATGCTGCTCCACAGAAACTAGTAGGGGAATAAATAAATAGAGTTGCAATGCAATAAGAGACCCATGTTAACCCTTAAGAACTAGGAGGGGTAGAAATAGAAAAACCCCATACTACTACACAATAACCAGTAGAGAAATTGGGAGAAATGCATTTTTTTGAAACACAAGAAAAATCAAACATGATGGGGGATGGTCTAGACCTTGTTGATCCTACATTTGATGAAATAAGGAAAAATGGCCTTGCTGAAACACAAGAGCGAATAAGGGAAACACTTCGAAAATTTATTACTATAATTCTAGATGCATTCCAAGAGGACGGGGATGTAACACCTCCAGTTTAAGGACATTTTTTTTTTTTTTTTTTCAAGGGAGTATTTATTTTCATCTATTGTTATATCTTCCTCTACTCCTTCAATTCTTCTTTATATTTTTAATATATATATTTTTTTTCCCTTTTTAATAACATTTAATATTTCCAAGGGTACAGTGTACATGTATACACAAAATACTATGCCGTTATTGATGTCCATAAGTAAAATCACCTCCTTCGATCATACCTATGCTATTTAGGGGCCAATATATATAATGATAAAACATATTCGTAGACCCTACACATTCTCTATAGGTATAGCATTGGATAGAATTAATTAACAATGGAATACCCCTATGCACAACCTATATGTATACAATAACCCATATATATGTTTATATCCACTATAATAAAACTATGGGGAGGCGTACTTCGATATATATATATATATCACATATATATATATATAAGTTCCCTACCCCTTTTGATCGTTTCGTTGGATGTCCAAATAGATGTATTCATATACAATACGACATATATATAGGTGTAAACCTTTTGAAAAGTTTATTGTAATTTCCTTGGCCGATTACGTGGGTAGTACTTGGATATATCGTTCTATAACCGTGACACCTCCCATACTGATCAATTTACCATATATATATCTTCATAGCCGCTACAACGTCCACGTAAGCCCGCCATTATGGAGAGGTAGGGTAGGCGAGTTATTTATGTAGCGACAGGTCAGCGCTACTTTCATATCTATTGCAACTGCGGACCGGTCAAATCTTGTCGTACCTCCATTGGCGTGGTTTAATTGGTCAGATGCGCCACGGTATGGCCGCCATAACAGTTGTAATTTATAAACATTGTATCTCACACATACTGTCCCGGCCGCGGATCGGCGTGACAGGAATTCATAAAATACCCGAGCTCTTTCATCTTATGGCGGCTTGTCATTATGATTTCTCTGATCCAGTGCATAATTTATGTGATTTTCCTACGCAGTGGTAGCAACACACCTACTAGTTAGAGTTGATAATATCTGTGTCGCACAGTATTTTGCTAGGTCTGACCTAACGTGTGCGTTTGGTTTTTCTACTTCAATGTTTTTGCAGGCAGAGACGGGGTGTAGCTACCGGGAGCAACGTACCTCTGCCGGCGCCCGTCGTCCTCTTCGGTACACCTTAGTCCAGTATGGTACCCTCCTCTTGCCGTGGCAGCATTTGCTAAATCAATATCGTGATTTTCTGCAGTTCTGGGGCAGGGTGCATTAGGGTTTTCAAGCGTTCTTTTTATTCGAGACTCTTACGCTGATCTATTTATTTGACTCTTTCTGTGCAAATCGAAACTACAGAGTCATGCTCTTCCCTGCTTCCATCACCTGTTGGGGAAGGGTGTAACCAGGTCGGCATGCGTTTTCAAGTAGTTCCTTTTGTTTTGTATTGATTTTAACCAATAATGCCTTCTAATCATCTGCTGTTGTGTTTTGCGCAGAGAAGGAATATTTTCGACATACCAATCCTGGTGACAGAGGGCCGGAGTCGAACGCGTTTTTTTTTTTGGTCTGCGTGGATCCTAGCTGCGTTCTAACCGAGTTATACTTACTATTGATATATTTTTATTTTGTTTACAATCGGCTTCTGGTTCTATTAATAGTTCGGTGTTACCGATTTATCCTTGTTGTATTCAACACGCTTTCTAGGACAGAGATTTATCCGCAGTATTTCATGTTGGCTATGCCCTGAGGCATTCATTAATCTATGTTTTGTTTTTCCGATGTCAAAGGGCAAACTCCTAGGTTGTCTCTACACGCCCATATTGTAACAATATCTACATTACGGCCGTTCATATTTCCTTGCGCATCGCATAGGAGGCTCGTTTTGCTGTGCTTCTACACGCCGCGAGGGTGGGAAGGAACCCTAACCTTCCTAGGTAACTTTCAGATTTTCTTGTTTCTGTCATATCGGTTTATGCTTCAACTTTGTTGAGATGCGGTGTTATTCTGCTATGCTTCGAGATCAACGATTAACTATGCACCCTAATCTACGTTCACGATTGTATATTTATATTAAACTGTGTTATTCGCCAGCTAGACTCAAAACGTCTAATCTTGGCAGATGTTTGTATTGTTTAGTAAGCGAGATATTTAACTCATGATTATTTGTGCAGACTATTATTGGGGTCATTCTTATTCTTATTTATTCTTATTGTCTTTAATAATGATAAACTCTTCCGCGCGGAATCCATATATACATTTTATACTTTCTGGTTTTAAGTTTTTATACCCTACCTCCATGATATAAAAATCATTAAAACAAATGGCAACGACTTAGTAACCGGCGCGTAATCATATATACATTTCGTCTTGTATTGATGCATTATTAAATGTTGTGGTTGCTTCTTGTAGCTTACATGAACGGACGTGCTCTTGTCACGCTCACTTTCCCCGCATTAGTTTTTATAGGTTGTATATTTTTATAACCCTGTTATTACGATCATAAATTCACCAAACCATAAATTCATATTCCCCAAAGCATGTTTCTAATTCTGCGTCCAGAATTGCAGGATGCTTTCTTTCCTGTTTAGCCTAGGCTTCCCATTTTTGGGACTCTTTAAAGCTGCTTTAAGCTTTTCCTCAGCTTTTCCAGCTTTTTCTCACCTCTTCCCAACTACTCCTCTTCATTGGGGAAATTTAGATTCCTCCTCAATTCTAAATTAATTTCTTTCAAGGATTTTTGAAAGATTTTGGGGATTTGTTGCCTTATCCATCCTCATGGATTTGGCAAGTGATCTCTAATTCTCATCTTGGTCAAAATGCACCATCATTTTTATTTATTTCCTCAAATAAAATATGATTACACTTATCCTTAGGGTCCACCCCTTAGGTTTAAGTTCAAATGTCTAACTTTAAAAAATTCAACACACAAATTGGGGGTGTTACATATTCCCCCTCACGAAATTAAACACCGTCCTCGGTGGTATTAAGCTACTGAGTTGTTTAAACTGAATGGATATTTCTCCATCATTCGGCTTCCCTTTCCCGAGGTGGCTTCTTCGAGCGGTAAAGTGCTTCACTTTGCCGCACCTGCAGCCAGCATTCTATCGATCTCCATCTTTTCTTCCCGCTCCAATATTTGAAGCGGTTCTGGCAGAAAATCCCATTCTGGTTCCACCTGTACAACATTCCAATCAACTATGTGAGAAGCATCATGCACATATCGTTTTAATAATGAAATATGAAACACATTATGCACTCTAACATGGGGTGGTAAGGCCAGCTTGTAAGCCATTGGTCCCACCCTTTCTAACACCTCAAAAGTCCCACAATATCTAGGTGCAAGTTTTGCACAACTTCCAGCATAAAGTGTGCTCTTTTTGGGTTTGATGCGTAAATACGCATGATCTCCTTATTTAAATTCTCGGTGCACTCTTTTCTTATCAGCGTAGCTTTTCTGGCGATCCTGTGCTGTCTTGATGTTTCTCTGTATTTGTTTAACAATTCTCTCCATCTCGTGTAGGGCATCTGGTCCCAACACCAGTTTATCCTCTGGTTGACTCCAGCTCAAGGGAGTACGGCACTTTCTTCCATAGAGTTCCTCAAACGGACTCATCTTAATAGAGGATTGGTAACTATTATTATAGGCAAACTCAGCTAAATGAAAATACTCTTCCCATTTTGATGGCCTATCCATCACATACATTCTCAGCATATCCTCTAAAATTTGATTTGTCCTTTCTGTTTGCCCATCAGTTTGAGGGTGATAGGCAGTACTAAAATTCAACTTAGTACCCATTCCTGCAAACAACCCTTTCCAAAATGCTGCTGTAAACTTAGCATCTCGATCTGAGACAATCACCTTGGGAACTCCATGAAGCCTTACTACCTCCTTTAGGAAAACATTTGCTACTTGAGCTGTTCCAAAGGTAGATTTTACTGGTATAAAGTGAGCAGCTTTTGTGAGAGTGTCTACTACTACCATTACAGAATCATGTTGATATTTAGTCTTAGGAAATCCAATTATAAAATCCAGGGAAACTGTGTCCCATTTTCATTCTGCAATTGGTAAAGGGTTTAAAAGCCCTGCTGGGTGTTGATGCTCAACTTTGACTAACTGACATTCCATACATCTACTTAAATACTCTGCCACATCTCTTTTCATTCCTGGCCAGAACAACTTCTTCTTCAAGGCTGTTAACATCTTTTGATATCCTGGATGTCCTGCATAGGGCTGTTTGTGATATTCATCTAGAATTTCTCTTTTCAATGACTCTACATCTGGAATATACAACCTGTTTTTGTAATATAGTAGCCCTTTTTGGTCTTTTGTGAAATCAGTTTTATCCTTTTTCTGAAATTTCACCAAGAGTGCTTCATATTTGGGATCTTGATTTGCTGCTTTTCCTACCAATTCCTCTATCTCCATCTGAGCACTACTCCCAATGCTGTTTAAATGTTGACAAGAATTTCTACTTAATGCATCAACAACTTTATTTTCTTTCCCCTTGATATGCTTGATTTCCATATCAAATTCACTTAAAAAGGACAACCATCTAGCTTATCTTGCATTCAGGTCAGTTTGGGAGAAAAAATATTTGAGGCTGATATGATCAGTCATCAATGTGAACTTCTTCCCCAAGAGATAATGCCTCCACATTTTTAAAGCATGGATAACAGCTGCAAATTCCAAATCATATGCACTATAATTCTGTTAATGTATTTTCAGTTTCCTAGATTCATAGGCAATGACTGAATTTTCCTAGAACAGGACTCCTCCCAACCCTTCTCTGCAAGCATCTGTACATACAACAAACTCTTTATCAGGATCAGCAATTTTTAATATAGGGGCTGAAATAAGTTTTTGTTTTAACTGCTCGAAACTGTTTTGACATTTTTCAGTCCACACGAACTTAGCACCCTTCCTTTGTAATGAGGTTATGGGATTTGCTATAGCAGAAAATCTTTCCACAAATGTACGATAGTAGCCTGCTATCCCCATGAACGACCTTATTCCTGAAACATCAGTTGGGACTGGCCATTCCTTAATTTCTTTTATCTTTTCAGGGTCAACTGCAAGCCCTTTTTCCGAAATAATATGACCCAAATATTGAATTTTATCTTTATAAAATTCACATTTACTGAACTTGGCATATAGCTGGTTTTCCTTTAAAGTCTGCAACACTATTCTCAGATGTTCCTTATGTTCATCTTCATTTTTGGAGTAGACTAAAATATCATCTATGAACACCAGAACAAACTTATCCAAATACTTATTTAACACACTGTTCATCAAGCACATAAAGGTGGCAAGGGCATTTGTCAGTCCAAAAGGTAGGACTACATATTCGTAGTGTCCATACCTGGTTCTAAAAGTTGTCTTGCTAATATCTTCTTCTTTGATTCTAAGCTGGTGATATCCAGTCCTTAAGTCAATCTTTGAAAAGACTGAAGCTCCTCTCACTTGATCGAAAAGATCATCAATTCTAGGAAGTGGATATCTATTCTTAATGGTCAACTTGTTTAGTTGACGATAGTCAATGCACATCCTAAAAGTTCCATCTTTCTTTTTCACAAATAAAATCGGGGCTCCCCAAGGAGACACACTTGGTCTGATATACCCTTTATCTAACAATTCTTGCAGCTACATCTTCAGCTCCATAAGTTCAGGGGGGCTCATCTAATAAGGTGCTCGGGAAACAGGTGTTGCTCCTGGTACCAGATCAATTGAAAAATCAATCTCTCTTTTGGGGGGAAGATGAGGGATTTCCTTGGGAAAGACTTCCTTAAATTCTCTGATGACTGGTATAGCATCCAATAACTCTTCCTCAGTTTGCTGTTCTATTTCTTCTACATGCACTGCATAGACTTGGTATCCTTTTCTAGTTGTTCTTTTCAATTGTAAGGCTGATATTTTTCTTACTGAAATGGATTTTGGTTTCCCTTTTAGTGTAAAAGGTTTCCCTTCCTCATCCACACAATGCAGGGTTTTATCCTAGCAGTTCATTAGAGCTTTCTTCTTTTCCATCCAATCCATTCCTATCAGCAGATCATAGGATCCTAATGGCAATATGTTCAGATTTACTTCTATTGTAAAGCCATTCAATTGTATTGTTGTTTTAGGCAGTTTATGTGTGACTTTTCTCTTAGTTCCAGTGGCCAGCTGTACCAACCATGACTGTTGAAACTTTTCAGGTTTAATTTTACATTTTTCTACAATTCCAGGACTAACGTAACTCAAAGAAGCACCTGGATGAATCAAAACAGTAACGGGTAGGTCAGAAATCTTACCCTCCATTTCCACCATGGTTGCTTGATGTTCTGCTTGCCGATTTTCCAAAGCTGCACTGATAGTTGGTATATTTATGGCTATGTCATTTACTGTTGTTGCCTCTCGCTCTCTGCTGATCATGTGTATATTTCGATGGGGGCAGTCTCTCATCATATGGGGGTCTCCACAGCCCCAACATTTCAAAGGTTCCTTCATTCTGACTGTCCCTTCCTTTCTATAGTTCCCTTCTACTGGTTTTGAAGCCACTTGGGACTGAGCAGTTTGACTTTCTTTTGGTTTACTGAATTTTTTCCGTTGATGATCTCTACCAAAATTTCTTAGATATGCTGGTTTTGGTCTTTTTCCTTTGAACTCACCCTTGTTCAGCCAGCTCTTCCCTTGTTCAAATTTACCTTTGAACTGCTGATAGCATAATCTTGCTTTTCTAACAGCTTCATCCATTGGTTTTGGGTTGTCAAACTCAATTTTCTCCTTGTAGACAGTAGGAAAACAATTTAAAAACCTTTGCACCTTTGCTTTTTCTTCCCTAATGTAAGGAACATACCTCAATAAATTTGTAAACTTAGTGACAAACTCATCAATAGTGAGTTGTCCTAGTCTAAGTTCATGGAATTATTTTGCTTTATCATCATAATAACGTTCATTCAAATAACGACTTTTGAATTTAGTCTGAAAATATTCCCAAGTAACTATCTTTTCATCAATGACATGCACCATTTTTGTCTCTTCCCACCACAGTGTAGCTTTTCCTTGTAGCTGGTACATAGCTAATCTAGCCTTCAGATTGCTTTCATATTCATAAACTTGGAAATACTTGATCATGTTCAGCAACCAAGCTTCAGCATCCTCTTCCTTCTCCCCATCATAGGAGGGAGGTTTGATCTTTCTAAACTCTCCCTGTAACTCTCTTTTCTGTTTATGTTGCTGTCTAGCAGCATCATCATCATCAGACTCATCTATCTTTCTCTTTCCGGAACCTTCACCTTCCTGGCTGTTCCGGGAAGTTAACTCTCTGATGAGCTTTTCCTGCTCCTTACTGGCTGATGACAACATGTCATTCTGGCTTCTCAGTTCAGCCAATTCTCGTTGCAGCCTGTGCAACATAGCCATTACCGGGGCATTGGGATCTGGAGTAGCAAACTCATCACGCAGATCCACATAAATTCCTTCACCTTCAGCCATTTCAACTGTACACACTCACAACACAGATTAGCAAAATTTTATAAAAAAATTTCAGAAAAGCAAAATATGTAATTATCAGTGAGCACAATAACAACAGCCCAGTTTTTTCACTTGGGCTCTGATACCATTTGTAACACCTCCAGTTTAAGGACAATTTTTTTTTTTTTTTTTTCTTCAAGGGAGTATTTATTTTCATCTATTGTTATATCTTCCTATACTCCTTCAATTCTCTTTTGTATTTTTAATATAATTTTTTTTTATAACATTTAATATTTCCAAGGTTACAGCGTACATGTATACACAAAATACTATGCCGCTCTTGATGTCCATACGTATAACACCTCCTTCGATCATACCTATACTATTTAGGGCCCAATATATATATATATGATCTATATATATATATAATTATAAAGCATATTCGTAGCCCTTAAACATTCTCTATAGGTATATCATTGGATAGAGTTAATTAACAATGGAATACCCCTATGCACAACCCATATATATATACAATAACCATATATATGTGTTTATATCCACTATAATAAAACTATGGGGAGGCGCACTTCGATATATATCTATTTATCACATATATTTATAAGTTCCCTACCCCTTTGATCATTTCGTTGGATGTCCAAGTAGATGTATGCATATACAATAACGACATATATATATATATGTAAATATTTTGAAAAGTTTATGGGAATTTCCTTGGCCGAGTTCGTGGGTAGTACTTGGGTATCTCGCTTTATAACCGTGACACCTCCCATACCGATCCGTTAACCATATATATATTTTTATAGCCGCTGCAACGTCCACGTAAGCCGCCATTATGGAAAGGTAGGGTAGGTGAGGTATTGATTGTAGCGACAGGTCAGCGCTACTTAGATATATATTGCAACTGCGGACCGGTCAATCCCGTCGTAACTCCGTTGGCGTGGTTTAATTGGTCAGGTACGCCACGGTATGGCCGCCATGACAGTTGTAATTTATAAACATTGTATTTCACGCATACTGTCCCGGCCACGGATCGGCGTGACAGAAATTCATAAAATAACCGAGTTCTTTCATCTTATGGCGGCTTGTGATTATGACTACTCTGATCCAGTGAATAATTGATGTGATTTCCCTACGCAGAGGTAGCAACACGCATACCAGTTAGGGTTGATAACGTCTGTATCGCCATGCCTTTTGCTCGGTCTGACCTAACGTATGCGTTGGGTTTTGTTTTTCTTTCAATGTCTTTGCAGGCAGAGACGGGTGTAGCTACCGGGAACAACGTACTTCTACTGGCGCCCCTCGTCCTCCTCGGTGCATCTTAGTCCAATATGGTACCCTCCTCTTGCCGTGGCAATATTTGCTAAATCAATATCGTGATTTTCTCCAGTCCTGGGGCAGGGTGCATTAGGGTTTTCAAGAGTTCTTTGTATTCAAGACTCTTACGCTGATCTATTTATTTGACTCTTTCTATGCAAATCAGAACTACAGAGTCATGTTCTTCCCTGCTTCCATCGCCTGTTGGGGGAGGGTGTAACCAGGTCGGCCTGCGTTCTCAATTAGTTCCTTTTGTTTTGTATTGTTTTTAACCAATAATGCCTTCTAAACATCTGCTGTTGTGGTTTGCGCAGAGAGGGAATATTGGTGACAGAGGGCCGGAGTCGAACGCGTTTTCTAGTCTGCATGGATCCTAGCTGCATGCTAACTGAGTTATACTTACTATTGATATATTTTTATTTTGTTTACAATCGGCTTCTGGTTCTATTACATGTAATAGTTCGGTGTTACCGATTTATACTCGTTGTGTTCAACACACTTTCTAGGATAGAGATTTATCCGCAGTATTTCATGTTGGTTATGCCCTGAGACATTCATTAATCTATGTTTTGTTTTTCCGATGTCAAATGGGCGAACGCCTGGGTTGTCTCTACACGCCCAGATTGTAACAATATCTACCTTTCGGCCGTTCAGCTTTCCTTGCGCATCGCATAGGAGGCTCGTTGTGCTGTGCTTCTACACGCCGCGAGGGTGGGAAGGAACCCTACCCTTCCTAGGTAACTTTCAGATTTTCTTGTTTCTGTCGTATCAGTTTATGTTTTAACTTTGTTGGGATGCGGTGTTACCATTCTGCTATGCATTGAGATCAACAGTTAACTATGCACCCTAATCATTGGTTGCGATTGTATATGTATATTAGCCTGTATTCGCCGGCCAGACTCAAGACGTCTAGTCTTGACCAGTTCGTATTGTTTCGATAGGCAAATGATACTAACTCATGGTATGTGCAGACTATTACTGCGGTCATTCTTATTTCTGCCTTATTCCTATTGTCTTTAATATTGATAGCGCTCCTCCGCGCGAAATCATATCTACGTTTTATACTCTGGTTTTTTTTGAACTTGTTATACCCTACCACCATCATATAAAAATCATTAAAACAAACCAGTGCGTAATCATATATACATTTGGTCTTGTCTATTGATGCATTATTAATTACTGTGGTTGCTTCTTGTAGCGTATATGAACGGACATGCTCCTGTCGCGCTCATGTTCGCTGTTGGTTTACATAGTTTGTGTATTTTTATAACCCTATTGGCTGATCATAATTTCACCGAACCCTAACTGGCCGCATAAAATCTTTTTCATCGCGCCCTTTCTATGGCTTTGATATTAAATAAGAACTGCGATTTGTCTATTTGCTCACGGTACTGATATCATTGTTTTTATTTCACTAGCCTACACATGTATGAAAACCAAGATTGGACGAGCCATTATTTAGCTCTCGGCGTTTTCATGATTATTTCTATTGTGACTCTTTTTAGCTCTCGGCGCTGTCATGATTATTTACATTGTGTCTCTTTTTAGCTCTCGGCACTGTCATGATTATTTGTATTATGTCTCTTTTCTTTTCACGGTCTGAATAAGTTTCGTGTCAACCATTTGGTGGTGCGCCTTACTTAGATTTAATTATGTTGCTAAGCTATTTATTTCCAAAGTTAAAAGTAGATGTAGTGTATTCCACATACTATAAAAGGTCTATATATATATCTTTGTTATGCATATATAGCTATTCGGTGGGGCTTAAATAGAAGTCCTTAATTTTAATAAATTCTTTGGTTGTGTCACTTGGTTCAAGACCAAAAGTAGATTTATGAATGAACTTATTACACTTATAAGTATTATAAAAAAATAAATCCTATAAAGTAACATACTCTCTCTCTAGCAAAATTTCAAAAGGGCATAATTTAATGTTCTTACTTTCTTCCTTTTTATTTTGTCCCATGTAAATTCAGTTGGGCTATAATATTTTTCTAGCATGCACATGAACAGATAATATCACCCTTGTATCTACAGGGAACAAAGTAATATTTGATTATCTGTAGAGGCTAAGTAACTTCAGATTTAAACCAAATTTGGTTTAGAATTTCTGGGGTTTCTCCTCTATAGATTTGGGTCTACAACTAACCAGAATCTGGAAGGTGGAAGCCTTAGGATAGACTCTGGTAAATGTAGTACTAAAATCAATCATACAAGTAAATTGGAGTTTATATGTAGCCAACTCATACTATTATGAAACAAAATAATAAGAATTTCAAAACATACCACAATCTGCAAATGACCAACCTCCCAACCTTATAGTCCTCTTTGTCTCCCAGGACTCACCCCCGAGCAGAGATCACCTCCTAGAACAGATCAACCTCTGATCTGCCTAGGAGCATCTTATTTAAGCTCATATTTCCCCAAAGCATGTTTCTAATTCTGCGTCCAGAATAGCAGGATGCTTTCTTTCCTGTTTAGCCTAGGCTTCCCATTTTGGGACTCTTTAAAGTTGCTTTAAGCTTTTCCTCAGCTTTTCCAGCTTTTTCTCACCTCTTCCCAACTACTCCTCTTCATTGGGGAAATTTAGATTCCTCCTCAAATCTAAATTAATTTCTTTCAAGGATTTTTTGAAAGATTTTGGGGATTTGTTGCCTTATCCATCCTCATGGATTTGGCAAGTGATCTATAATTCTCATCTTGGTCAAAATGCACCATCATTTTATTTATTTCCTCAAATAAAATATGCAATTACATTCATACCACACTTATCCCTTGGGGTTAGGATTTAAGTTCAAATGTCTAACTTTAAAAATTCAACACACAAATTGGGGGTGTTACAGGGGAAGCTATGCAGGAGGACACTAGTACAACTCTTGGAGTAGAAGAAGACTCGATTTTCCAAGAATAAAAGGAGGTTGCAACTCTTTGAGTAGTGAAGACTATTGTTACCCCATAACTAGAAGGGACATCCAAGGACAAGAGGTAGAAAATAGTAAGTACGCTTTTGCTTATTTCCTCATATAAATCACTTATGAGGAAGAATCATATGCCAGAATTAGAGAATAGGAAACTTCAAGCTACTATATGAGATTAAAGGGATTAAAATTCCTTACCCAAACAACAAATTCTCTTGGTTTATAATAACCTCTCGTACAAAAAAACAAGACATTCTAGACAACCAAAAGAGAAATAAAATAGGTGGCTCTCCAAATAGAAGAAAACATGCCTACCCTAGCTAAAATTACTACCCAAACTAAAGTCAAAACAATATAACAAAATTGCACCCAAACAAAATTCTTGATAAATGGGTGAGAGAAAAAGAATGAAGGTGGAACAAATTAATAACTTCTTATAAGAAGGCTTGATGTCGAATTAAAGATCACCAATAAATTCTTATATCGTTACTGGAGAAGTGAACATAATATTTTGAAACCCAAAGGATTCAATGGAAGAGGAAATAATGGAAGAAAGGAAATTATTTGACATTGACAAGTAAGTGAATAATTTGGAAATTGAGAAAATCAAATTTGGATTATTGTTCAAGTCAAGTTTAGATATATATCTCCCTCACCTCATTAGAAAATCAAATTTGGAGTTGTGGTATTTTATTTTTTATTATATGGTTGAAAACAATTACAATTTTAGGGGTTTTTAGAGTCAAGATATTTTATCTTTAACATCATGTCTCAAAATTGTGACCCGAAATATTTTTTTATTATTCCACCATCAACACTTTTTGTTTTGAGGGTGTTTTTTCAAACCTTTTTTCAAGAAAAAATAAATTGTTTTAATAAAATGTTGAAAATTTACCTTAAAAAAAACACCGTTCTCTAATACACACTTTTCATTTTTGGGGTGTTTTTTCATGTTTTCGAGTTTTTTTTTGGGATAGAGTTCTCGTTTTGACGTAATAGTTCTAGTTTGATCGGTAACTTTGTCAACATTTATTAATTTAGGGATGAATGTAAAATTAATGTGTGGTTGAATATATTTAAGGAAACTTGAAAATTTTTATTATAAAGATGAGTATAATTCTAGTTAGATGATTACAAAATTAAGCATACTTAAAAATGCATGTTAAAATGAATGTGTGGTAATGAATTGTTGACAGGGTTCCATTTTTTTATCCTTACCTTTTTTTTATAAATATTATAATATGTGTGTTCACTGAATAGTTTCTAGATATTGAAAGTTATATTGAGTATGTGGGTATTTGGTTGATGAGCATGTAGACACAGTCTAGTGATAGATTACGAAAAAATGTGGAAGTTAATTAAGAATGATCTTGTAGATGTTGACGTTATTCCATATTGAAATAGGATTTCTACAACTGGATATAGAAAATATGTAGTGAGAAACATGTTGGGTATGTAGTTGACATCAAGTGGTATCAAAGCATAGGTTTTTCTCTTTGAAATCATAGATTAGAATAACAAGGTTTCCTTAAATTGGTAAATTCGAATTAAATGCTTCGCATGATAGAAGAATAAGTTCAAAATAAGATATTGGACTGAAAGGGTGAATTACAATAATGAAACTACAAAGAATTGCGGTAACTAGATTGTGGATTTTTTCTTCATGTTTTCAATTACTAGTTGATAGAAATTGTTAGTGGAAATTAGAAGTAGCACACAGATTCAATATGGAAATGACTTAAAATTAGGGAATTTGTAGTGTACAATGAGTGATGTTCCTAAGGATGGTGGAAAAGAAGCTTGCTCGTTCCAACAAAGTTTGGAAAAAAGTAGCAATTTCTCATTGAAATGATGGTGTTCAAAGCTTGCAACAGGATCATATTTTGGAAGAATTTGATAGGTTAAAAAAAATATTTTTCCATTATAATATGATCTGATCAAATAATTGATAATTTTTGGTTGAGATATTAATAATGCATAGGTGTTATTTAGGTTAAAATGAAGTAACCCTCTGAATATTGAGAAGGAATACATTTTGGAAGGGTCGTCAATGTTTGGAAATTATGAATAATGAGAAAATTGTAAAGGATTTGCAGCCAAAAGATCATTCCACAAAATTATGTAGAGATGAGAATATTCGCTTGAATATCTTTGTGTTCTAAAATTACTAATTATGTATGTAGTAGAAATAGATAAGACATTTTTATATAATATTACAAATTTAAAGTTTTAATGAAGGGAGTAAGGAAGCTCTTAATTGAGGTAGAAGTGTGACAATGGCAGAGATGTAGTGGAATTTTAGGCAACTAGGAGAATTGAAAAAGAGAATATTGAAGTTCTCAAATAGCTGAGCTAAGTAAGTGCAGTATTCATAAGATCAAGGAGTTCTTAAAAGGAAGAGGTTTTAGAATAGAAAACCTAAGAATACCAAAGGGTTGACGTAAGGAGAAAGATTGGTCAGGTATTTGATAATAGTTCAATGGAGAAGGTTTGTTACATAAGTGGGACTACAACTCATTGTGAGCGAGAGGAAGCTCAAAAATAGAGTAAGAAAATGGCTATTGATAGTAATTGAAAAGGTTTATGGATGAACCACAAAGTGAGTGAAAATTATTTTTATAGGAAACTCATTTAGATTAAAAAATAAGTGGACATACTAATGAAGCTACTAAAAAAAGATAGGAATACCAAAGGTTTAGATGGAGGATGTCGAGAAAGGTGAAATGGAACATGTTGCGAGTGAAGTTGTAGCATAGGTTGAATGCTCAATAGAAGAATAAAGAGCTTAAGGAATCAAATATGAATGTTTTCATATGTGAAGAAGAATAGTGATCTATCCTCAGTGAAGATGAAGATGAAGGAGATAATGAGTTCCAATAGTCTCATGGTTTTGAAACTAATGAGTTTTTTTTTAATTTAGATATTGAAGATAGAGAGTTTCCTCATGAAGGAAATACCACAAAAATTCCAATCCATGGAATTTTGGAAGAACTCCTTAGAACAAAATAAAGTGATGTAGACTATGAGGAAGATAACTAACCTAATTAGTGTCTCCTTTATAATTCCAAGTGATAATTTATCTATGCATGAAAATTACGAAGAATATGAAGATGGATAGTATTACACAACTATCATGAATATTTATGAAAGTTTCAATGTCATATAGGATGAATAATGTCTCTAAACTAAAGCTAATTTCAAGTTATTGCAGCAAAAAAGATTATAAATGCACTATTCAATGGAGGAAAAATTCAGTCTGGAGATCAGTTAGAAGAATATGAATACAAATATTATGATACATAATTGGATAAGCATAAGTATCAAGGGAATACATAGAGGAAGAAGATAACTCAATACAAAATTTTAAGATTTTTATAGAGGATATAGATGACAATAATGGTTTTGTAATAGGTCTTAATTTTTCGCAAATGGAATGAACAATCCAAAGGTAGATGAAGACTATAAATTAATTGCAGCAACAATGAGTTCTAGAATAATAAGTGATCATCATATAAAGAAGTAATAATAAAGTAAAAACATAGAATTACTACTATCACAAAGGAGGGAAGCCCAAGAATAAGTCTTAGAATATAATGAAAGAACTTAAGAGATGGCCAAGAAGAACTCAAGAGTTTTTGTACCATAGGATTCAAAAAATTACTTGCGTGTTAAAGGGGAGTATTTTGAGTTAGAAAAGAGTGATAAAAAATATTTTTAAATATTTTTTTTTAATAAAATTATTCCATGTAATAATTTTGAAAGTCAGACCAGTGATTTTTCCATAAAGGAGCAAGAACGATGGAGTAAACAATTAGATGTATCAAACACTTTGGAAGGACAGCAGTTGGAAAAATTTCATGTCACCAAGAAATAACAAAGTTAGATGAATAAATTGACTACTTGTGAATTCTAATGAATTATATTAATAGGAAAAGGTACAACAAGAGAAAAAGGACAAAAAACAATAATGTACAACTAATTGAATAACTTTGCATCAGCAAGGAAATTCGAAAATAACAACAGAGGATTATAAATCCTTGAGAAGTAAAGGAGACAACAATAGAGGAAATGGTGTAGGAGCATGATGAAATTGATAATGAATTACATTATAAAGTTTGGGATCCAGGAGGCTTATGACCAACAGGTCATAATTTTGTCTACCTTGGGAGTCTAATGCATGAGCATTCCAACTTCCAAGACATTAGGACTTTGGAGGAAAAAAATTCCACGAGGAGTCTTGACATTTGTTGAAGAACCTAATCATTTGATGCAATTAAATCTATGTTTAGATGAAAATTTAATGAATTGATAATTATGAAAAATACAAAGAAGATAGTTGATATCTTCATTAAGGGTATTTAGAGTCATGTTAGTGAGTCATTAACTAATAAAATAATTAGTTAGGGCATGAGAGATTATAGGGAGAGAAATAATGGAATATGATTTAAACTAAATTAGTTATCCCACTTCACTTTAAGGAAACAGAATATGGAGTCTATTTAGGAAAGTGGCTAGTGACATCCTGAAGGGATCTCTCATATTCCACAAATTTTGTATAAATTCTATAAGAGAGCTCAAACCATTATCAATTTCCATGTTAATGGTTTTCTATTGTGATGTGGGGTTCTAGCATGTATTTTTGTGGAGATGTTATATTTGCGTTTTCTCTAGGGCCTCTATTAATTATGTACGTTGCAATTTAATTAGATAAATTTAAATTGAGGTTTTTTGTTTCCAATTTAAATTAATTATGAATGTAACAAAAAAGAAAAAAAATCCTTTGAAATACTTGCCTCGAGGAAAATGAGGACATTGGCAGTGTATTTTGTGAAGATCCCCTTGGTTCGCTCTCCCAAATTGGATCCAAATTATCTCAATGTCAACAAAAAAGACACAACATGGTCTGTGAAAGAAATAGAACAGATATATCATTTATGTAATTCCATTTTATAACCTTGGTGGCCATTTTAGAAATAAATCCTGAAATTGAGAAATTAAGAAATCATGCACATTCTTAAAAATCCAAACGGATCCATGCAAACTCGAGTAGCATTGCCTCATTTTCTATTATCATATTCCTTTAAGAATTCTTAATTTTCAAAGAGAATGAAGAAAAATAAAAAATAATTTTCATATTACAATTTTGTTACTTAAATTCATAATTTGAATTGTTAATTTCTCTATAAAAAAAAAAAAAAAAAAAAAAAAAAATTATTAAAATTTATGATTTTACCAAAAAAAAAATAAAAAAAATAATAAACAAGTTTACTCCTTTTATTTTCTTTTAATCCTAAATGGATTATGACTTGTTTAAAACAAAATAGGTGTATATCCTTAAGAAAAAAATATATATTTTTATCTTTTACGAAAGACATTTTTTAATTATTAAAATATAGAATTAAAAATTGTTTATATGTGAGAATTAAAATGGTGGGACTTTACTTTAATGGTAGTGTTGTCTTATAAGTGGATACTTATTAGTTCCTGTCACATGCATGATTGGGACTATAGTAATAGAAATGGTGGGGTTGACATTATTTTTAGATTCTTATTGTCACAACTACCGCAGATAATCAATTTTTTTAAGTTGCCAGTGTATGAAATCTCATTCTCCATCTTATCTGCCCTCTTCCCGAGGTGGGGAGGCTAAACCATATATTATAATAATTTGTTTCCTTATCATTTTGGAAGGTGTTAAACTAATTCTAGAGCTCAACACATTGAATGTTATGTGATGTACCTTAATGCTCCAGTAATGCGTAAGTAAATGTTTTCATGAAATTCATATCCTTTTCAAAAGTTTATATGGACTTGTAAAACTACCACCTCAATAGCCATTCAAGGTAGCCTTCCTCATTTTCTCCTTTCTTCAAGAGGCATTTGTTTGTTTTCTATTGGTGACAAGGATGAAGTCGAACGCAGCCACACCGACTCCATGGAATGGTAGCCCGAAGACCACACTAAATCTACAACTTTCTGACAAACCCGCATCAGAAAGGTAATTTCCTAGATTTATGATAGGAAGCTAGATTTATGAAAAGATTTTTTTGTTCCTTGCACCTAGCTTATTATATTCTACGGAAAAAAGAAAAAAAAACATGAAACTATGTAATGACAATGCTAGAAATGGTTACTGTCAGTAACAAAGATAAACTATGATCACTTTCAAATCTCAGTTTTATGAAGACCATTAAAGTTACACGGCCACACAAAAACATATTTAGTATATGCTATTAAATTCCCCTCACAAAAAATTTGATCTGATTCATATGTGCGCCAATGTTGAATATTTCTAAAAAAAAATAGGATACAAAGTTCAAACTATATACTATACAGTAACTATGAAGGAAAATATATATTGTTCTATATTGTATTGGATTATGGAACCCAACCCATGTCCTAAGAAATGGGCATATTTACAAATGATACACATACTCTTCCCATGGTTGATATTTGAAACTGAAGCAATTTTCCTACCTAAACCAAAATTATCACATACATGCACATACCTTATTCTTTTCCTTTTTTTTTTCCTTTAAGGACTCACTAGATTTTGTATCAATGACCCACTAGTATTATTTTTATTATTTCTCTTGCTTCTTCTATTTTTTTGAATAGATTTCTAGGCTAGTTCGGTAGTGGGTTTCGTGATGAATGCTCAGAAAAATAAGGGAACATTCCATGCAGATTTGTTCACTGTGCAAACCCTAAGTTTCTCTAACTCCTCCACATCCTCCTTGTTAGGAATTGCATGGAATGGTGAGACTTGCATTAACTTCAAAGAACATGGGAAATCGTTGGTATAAACATTTGGCTTCATCACAACTGCCATGTCTATATTCATGGTGGGAATATTGGATAGTGACTCAACATGTTGGTGTTGGTGGTTTAACATTGCTAGAGTTGGAGCTAGACTGGACTTTGTAAACAATTTCATGTCACATAGAGCAATATGAATGGTGCACGAGCAGTCGAATACATAATTCATCTATGTTCGATAATAATTCCTCAGTATTCTCTACCACTACCCACATACAGGATCAAATAGGATATCGGCTTTAGGATACCTAACATGATTTATATAAGGTTGGTTTGTCTCTTCCCGTAGTGTTCTTACTAGCTGGCTAGGGATCCCTCAGAGGCAGAGTCATTGGTTGAATGCACCTACCACCTTAGGGATCCAGCCTTCCTCATTTATGAATCAAATCTATGTTTCTCCTACAATAAAAGCGAGTTATCCACATAAATAAAATGGTTATACCAGAGGCCATTGGGGGATAACGGAGAGATGCACTTCTTGGGGGGAGGAATGCACTGGGATCAAACAAGACATTCCCTTTAATATTAATATGGTTCTAACATTATTGTAGTAGTATTATTGTTTTTGTACTATTAACTATGGAGATAACAACTATAAGCTTAAAGGTTCCGCGTAGTAGCATGAAACCCCATGTGCCTATATGATATTTTTTTTATAATAATTTTGTTTATAATATATTTTTTTTGTTTATAATTAATTTTTTCATATATTTAATTTATTTTATTATTTAATTTTAAAATTGAGAAAGTGTGTTAATTTTTTCTACTGATATGAATTCCTATACTTTGGACCTATGTTTTTCCTTGACCTAGGCTCAGGCTATACACGTTGGTTCCCTTCCCTAGTCCTAATCTATGAATGACATAGAAATCCACATTATTGTCACCAACTATAGAATTTTTCCAGTTGTTATACCTATTGAGAAAGATGTGAGGAAAAATAAATAGGTATGGAAAGGGGGCCCCATAGTTCGCAAATGAAACATGTTTCAAATTGATGTCATTCCATCTTGTACTAGTTAGTATCTCACATACCTAACATATTATGATTTTACATGCCCATTATTTCTAGTTTTTCTTCAATAGGTTGTAGCAAAATTGATCTAATAAGAAAAATACCTTATCTTTCGTTCATTCAATTCCCATTTCAGAATCGTTGATTAATCAGGGCTCAAAAAAATTTTCTCCCAATATTTTGGCCCCCTTTTTTTCCTCTACTATTTTTTGTCAAATTTTCCATTATTTTTATTTTTCAAACCCTTGTTGAGTTATTTCTATATAAAATTTTCACAAAATTGGTTCATCAATGTTATGTTGTTTCCTATGTATCGAAGTTACTGAGCTAATATTGTTGCTAATTCCATGAAGATGAGACACTTGATGTTGTAATCATTGATTGGAAAGAGGAAAAAAATGGGTCATTTAAGTAAATAGGTGGGTGTATAATTGGAAAATTCTATGTACGAAAATATTCCATCAACCTTAGTATGGGTATTTGGGAGTGTTGATACAAAATAGGATGGTTGAAAGTTAGATGGCCAGGGGCAGAGAAGCTCAGGATCAAGAATATCAGGAAGGAATTTTTGGGGTTGAGAGGAATTTGAGGTGACATGATGTAGAAGGGGAAGACAATTGTAGCGAGAGAAAGAAAATAAGGTAATGCAGATGGGTTAAGATGGACATCCTTGTAGTATGGATCATTTTCTAATTTGTATTGAAAATATACTAAAACTCATGATCTACTGACAAAGAACTCATAAGCTATGTGGTCAAGCTTGTATTTTTTAACAACAAGGATATCTATATTTGAGAGCATGCATGGAAGGGAGGTAACAATATTACTTATATCCTAAGGGAATATAATGGTATGCCAAGAGTAATTATATTTCCATCAACATGCATGGTCCACTTGAAGGATTTAGTTGAAAAATGCAATTAGCATATCCTCAACTTGAGTTAGGAAATAGAGGACAACTGGTTGTTGTTGAATAATGTAAGTAGTGTCGGTCTTCATAATTGTATTTCTCAAAATAAATTTTATTATTAAATAAAATTACTTATTAAATTTTGGATTTCATTCTTGGGTCAATGTTTTGTAGGTCGAAGCCTCCATCTAAGGATCCTATGTTTTCTCTTGAGTCAATAGATTCATTGTCATTTTTATTAGACCCTTATTGGGCTTTTATAGCATGTAAAAAAAAAAAATTTTCGGTCAAAAGGTTTATTTTTCACCTCCACACTAAGTTCACCTTGTCCTCGTGCATTCAGCTTGAATAAGATAAATTCCACCCAGCAGAAAGGTTATATATAGAGAGGAAGCTCGACCTATTTACAGCACTCACTCATCAAGTTCGATCTACAGGAATAAGAAGCAGAAAAGAAGAGACAAGTAGTTGGAGAAGGAAGGGAGAATATGGGAAGACCTAAAATGTTTTCTTGGGCTATTAATCTCTCACATGTATGAATTTTTTGGGCTATTTCTGGGGTCAAAATTTTGAATCTACGACAAGTCCAAAATTATGTAACTAGCAACCAAAATTTTGTAGTTGGGGGTACAAATTCTGGATTGTAGCTGCAACAGGGAATTTGACACTTGGACACTTTAACAAGGGTAACCAATAAGGAGGAAGGGTTAACAAGGTGATTGGAGGAGGTCTTTTTATAGGTATAATGGGTATTGGTTTGTCTCATCTTGATTTGAATCTACTAGTGAAAGACTTGGATTGGGTTTTCCCCTTAGAGGGGTGTTGCCCTATCTGAGTGCCTACATCTTGTGTCTCTTGTTCTTGTGGTCTTCATATACGTTGAATTTGGTAATTTATTGATGAAATATAAACTAATAAAGAACTAAAAGAACCCAACCTAACTCACAAGTAATTATCAAGAAAGAGGAATCAAACCTTAATTATTATAAGAATTGGTTTCTTAGTAGTTATTTGTGTGGATCCATTTTGTCCGATAAGTAAACTGATGGATAGATCATTCTGAGACATAGTGATAATAGGTGTTGACACCACAATATATTATTTTTTTCATGGATGGGTAAGATTTTTTACAAATGGAGCATACTTGTAGGGGGCTAAGTGCATCAATCCTTTCATGAAAAATATGGTGTGCATGATCAACATGATTTTAGTGGAAATATTAGCGATGTGAAGTAGAAGAAACTTGGGGGGATGGTTGTATAAGAAAGGGGGAGGTGAATAAAGTGAAGACATGGGAGAATTTTGGATGGAGGGTACCAATGGAGGGGAGAATAGAAGAGGAGGGGTGGATGGAAGGGGAGGAAAATGAATTTGTCCAGGCAAGGGAGTTCGATTGGGCCTAGTTTGAGAAGGAAGCTCGTATCGTCGATTGTTGTAGAGCATATGAATATGTGTGCTTATTATTGCATTATAATGTGTTGAGTGCCTTTGTTGGCATGCCTTCTTCACATCACTATCTAAATTAGATTGAATATCTAGTAAGACAAGGAAAGTATCATCAAATATGGAGGTATAAGTGAATTTGTAACAAAGACAAGTAAAACATACATGTCAAGGGGAAATTAGAGTATACATAAAACAAATTTGGCATGATGAAAGAAAAGGAAATTATATTTGTTCCAATTCAAAAAATATATAACATGAATAGAAATATACTAATGCAAATGAGATAACAAACATGTATATTTGCAAAGAAATATTCAATATGTACAATGAAAAAAGTGAGGATATATACCAATGATTTCCTAAGTTGAGAGAGAAGGATGTGTCTTTTTAGTTTTTTTTTTTTCTTTAAATTTGTTTCTATGAAAAGGAAGTTTTGAAAAAATTTGTGCAAGTGTTGTTGGAAAGTGAAAAGTAAGTGAAGGATGAGTTGGAGGATTAGGTTATTTGTTTGTTTTTTGCATGAAAAATTGAATAAAATGTTATTGTAAGGCATAGTAGCATTAATGTGTGTGATTATTTCATTTCAATAAATTTTGAGTAGTAAATATGTTACTAAATATCCAATGTAGGTGCAATATGGATATCTTTTTTACTATATGGCAAGTACAACTTCTTCAAAATTGGCACTTTGGTTTGTATTACATCTAGAATTTTAATATTGACTAGTGGGATGTTAAAATCATAATTATTCGTATTATAAGGCATATCATTATGACATTTTTTTTATCTAATAAAGGCTACTTTTATATTCTATGAGTATTAGAAGTAGAAGTTATGTATGTTTTCCATATTAGAGCATATCCATATCCATATGTGTACTTGAAATATGTTAATGTGTTGCGAAGCACATGAATAAATGAAGAAGGTCATAGAAATGAAAGCGAGATAATTCATAGGTATTTATGAGGAAACTTTACAAGAGTAGCAAGTACTATTACACTTGATTTTTATAAAATGTAGTAGAGATAGAGGTGTAGGAAGAAGAATTTGAAAAGGCAAGCAGATTTCTACAAGGGCATTGAGTACATATGCTAGTGTATAGGGAGAAATAAGTTGACCATAGGGAAAATGGAGTGATACTATAGGGAAATTATTTGAAAAATGAGATATGGGTGTAACAATTATATAGAAACTCTATACCAATGGATTCAATCCAATATTGCAATGTACTAAAATAAGGTACTAAATCCTTCTACTATATTTGTAGAATATAAAACATGATCGCTCAATCGCATGCAAGTAAGAGAAATAAATTATCAATCACACAACACAAGATGTATCTCGGGAGAGAACCTGCTCAAAAACCCTATATCATATATTGTACATAGTCAAAGAATCATGAAACAATACAATGCTTTCTCACACTGTGAAAATCCTGCACTCTACCAATTGTCTCACCCTAATCCTGCTCAAAACTGACTAGCAATTCTTAGACAAAATAGACCAACACTTAGAAAATTCCCAGCCCCTTCTTATCTTGGCCTTACTCATGCAATCCCTAGGTAATTAATCACTATTAAATAACATAATAAACCTTCTTTGAATGCGCAATCCTTCATGAGCCTTCATCATATTTTATAATTGCGCCCAGGAAATTTGCTAATAATACCACTGATAGTTAACTTCCTCGTAACCTCTCTCTCAACTGGGTCATCATCATAATTTACATGCATGTACCTAATAATAGTGGATCATCAGTTATCTGATACATTACTACTTTTGAATTAATTCTAATTTAATTCACTTGACCTATCACTAGCTCATCACTCAATTAGAACTATTTAAACTGATTTTAACTCAATTAATTTGAGTTAATTGTTTATGCATGCACTAAAATAATACATTAACTATAACTGGACCCCTAAAATAATAGAATCACTCTACATGCCTCACCTCTCACCCTCAACTCGAATTTCTTGAGCTAAATCAGTATTTTTGACTTAGTTAACTCATACAAGTTGGTATGAGATGAAATTAAAATTTAATTTCCAATTTATTTAAGGGATAAATAAATTAGATGCCAACATTTATCGCTAATTTGTAATTAAATTCCTCACTCATGTGTGACTAGAATCCCACACTAGTTATGTCGTTAATTTTTTTCCTTTCTGGATGCGAATTTCACCATTTCTTGTTGCAAATTTCAACAATGGGATTCAATGGAGGCAAGGTAAAAATCATATTCCATAGGTGTTTCAGGGAAAGGGTGTGAAAAATGAGAGCACGAGCTTTAACAAAGGAGATGAGAAACAACGATGTTTAAATCTTGCGAGAAATTATCTTGGTAGCGCCAAAATTGTATTTCATTTCTTATAGCACAACAGAGGATGCAGAGACATAAGGGAGTTCCTCAGAGTGCACAAGAGTTAGGTGAACATGCTCAATGTGGTTGAAATTATATTTTTTAATAGAAAGTGTGAAAAGGAAATGTCAATGTTCTATCTTGGAGATGTCTCTAATAGATTTTGGCTCACATTAAAAGAGGCTAAGGTCATTTTCTATTATTCCCAAGAGTTGAGTTGCAGTATCATTGAAAGTAAGAAAATTTCGCAAATGGCTAGTGTGGTCATGCAATTCAAGATGGAGCACATAACTGTAGTCAAATTCAAGGAAGGAACCATTGCATTTCCTGCAATGCCACATGTTTTCAAATTGTTAGATAGAATTCTTCAAGGATTACATGACATCAATATTAAGGGGGAATTCAAGGAAGTAACATAATTCCATGTCAATTTTTGTAATAATAGCACAAAAAAAAGCCCACAGATATTTCTCGAAGTGGGAAATTTCAATAATTTTAGAAATTTTTTTTGTTTTGAGAGACCAATTAGGGGAGCCTATTTATTTCAAACTTACTAAAGGCAAGGATGCATTGAAGCCTATTTCGTAAAACCATTTTTGGAGTTGGTTTGTTTCAATAATATCTAGGTCTATTACAAGGAAATTTGTGGGGATAGTTACAATAGTACTTCCATTGAACTCTGTAACATGACCCCCTTTAATTGTAAGGACTAAAGTGGCCCCTAAGGTGCAGTGTTTGGAAATTTCACAACCTTCAACATGGAATTGTGTGCCCCATAAGGTGATTTCGATGTTTCATCTTGACATGTCGCACAAAGTGATAGTTTTTTTCGGAGTTTCGGAGCCATCACGTCGATGTATGATGGATGTAGGAGAATTCGAGCTAACAAGACCAATAACATAAACAATTTAGTTGATAGTTGCAACATTGAGTGAAGTTATTGGGATGAAATGAAAGTTACGAGAAGGTATTGATTGATCCTCATGTACTTCCTGAGACAGTTGTTTCATTGAAAAGGAGGATTTCAAATGGGTGGTTTAGATGATTATAGTTAGGATTTTGAATTTTTATGGTTGCATTTTATACTATTTGGATTCGAACAATTTTAATGATAAAATTCAATGAGTCTTCCAAGTCATTGAAGGTGAATATGTGGATCTCATCACCATCACAGTCTAGAAGGTCAAAGCTGAGATAGTTCCGAGCGCCATGTGCTATGTTGTATTCATGAAGGGCTATTCTTTAAAGGTCCTTGGCTTATCTTGACCAATATTTACAAGATAGATTGACTTCCTTAAAAGGTAGAGTTGTTTGAGGAGGATTGTTATCTATATTGGAGGTTATAGGCTAGACCTATATCATGGAAGTTGACGGCAAGCCAAAGGCATTTGTTGAGGATGAGGTGGCATGGAGCACATGTTTGGTAGAAAGAATAATAGGGGTTGGATTGCCAATTAGAAGTGTTGCATGGTGGATAATTTCAAGTTAGATTACATGAAGCAACCTTCAAAGAAAGAATAATTATGAGAGAGGAGGAGAAAAGAAAGTAAATATAGTATATGCCTTAAAGGGACTTAAAAGGAGAGGAAGGAGAGGAAAGCAAGAGAGGAAGTTGCAACATACAAATATCAATGGAAGGGCATGCAGACATATTTTTTTAGAAGAAAAATGGATCCCAATTGAAGATCCCCAAATGTTGCAAGGGCATTGTGCATAGAACAAAGAAATACCACATGCTTGTGAGTTCTTAATGAGAGACGGTAGCAGGGGGTTGTAGCCCTGACTGGGAAAATATGTTCAATGGTAATCACTTGCAGGATTGGTTGCATCTCAGTAGAACCAATGATGAACAATGAAAGTTCATTTCTAGTCAAGGTTTTCTCTATTGGGAATGTATTTATTGTTTGAAGAGAGGAACTTCAAGTGGATATCAAATGTAAGTAGATTCAAGCATAAGTATTTTGCGTAGAAAATTGAGGGGAAAGGCTACAAAATGAATCTTCAAAGACATGAAGAAAAAAATATGTAGAAAAAAGCATGGAATATATAAATGCATGAGAAAAATAAATGGACAAGAGCAGTGATACTATACGATGCAAACTGTGAGGACAAATCATTCTTGCAAATTTAGTGTAAAAAGAAAAAATTATTCTTGTTCGAAAAAAACAAACAAAAAGTACACAGATGTTATTCTAGGGTAGGTTTTCCTTTAATGCGGATGAGTTTGTAGGGAAGAGAGGAAGGGATTGGAATATTGAATGAGTTATTTAAAAAACCTTGATCTATTGTTTAAAGATAAAGAGACCTAAAAATATTTTTCGGTAATTTTCTAATCTCTACATTGGCGGCAAAAATCGGAAGGAGGAATTAATAAAACAACACTCAAAGTAGACCAAAAAAACATAGCTTCAATTTATTTTAGTTGATTGTGCAGTAAATATTGCTTATGTATTTTGTCGTTGGTGTTGGGGGAAATGTTTTGAGAGGGGGGCTGAATTAGTATTTCTTTCAATTAGAGCATTAGTTAATCTTCAATTATTATCGGTGTTTGTACAATGATAGCAGAAAACAAGAGGAACACAAATGCACACAGTTTTTAAGGTGGAAACCCACTCCGGGACAAAAACCACCTAATGCTTTTCTAATAATTCTTTTCAACTCCAATTGAAAATAAAGCTCCAACTTCCTAGAATCTAGAAAAGCATTCTTCTCCAGCTCCCACTGGATGGACGCTCCAACGCTTGAGATTCTTCAGTAGTCACTGAATGGATGCCCCAACACCCAATGAGCTACAACTCACCCTACCACCACCCTACCACCCTATAGAAGAATAAAAGAAGAATGGACTCCCGTACCAGGGAAAATGGTCCACTTTACAATAATATAGAATGATGTAGAAGAAGAAGATATACTAGACCATAACTCCAACTTTGACACAACCACCTAATGATGATCCTAGACCTCACAGCACTGCCTCTTCAACCCTTAGTAGATAGAGACTAGTACAATTTTTACAATAATGTATTTACAATGACTTAGTACAAATATACCTTTACAATGATTGTATGCAGTGCTGCCCACTTGAAGACTTCATATGATGAACTTCTTGATGCTGTTATGCACCTTGGTTTCTGCTCTTGTCATTCTAGCCTCTGCTACACCTTGCTTTGCTTTTCTACAATATTAATTATGTTCCTTTGCAACCCTTGACAACACATGATCTAGCTTTTTCTTTCCTTCTAGGAGCTCGATATTGAATCTGGTGTATATCTGTTATTTCAGATCCTCAATATCTGATTTTCAGTCCATAGTAGTCCTCTGAGTCTTCTTTCCAATGCCATAGGTCTTACCCAATTTGGATTCTTCAAGAGAGAGTTATACCTAATCTCTCACAATGCCCTAATTATGGACTATTTCAACAGAACGCACTTGTATGGTGTGCCATGTGTCACTATTTCTTCATTTAGCTCAAAAATTGATAGAGAGAAAGATAAAGTATGTCTACTATCTATCACTTTTTACGGAATTCCAATCCGATACTTAGAAAGAGAGTTATGACGATTTTACCAAGGTCACTTCTTTGAGATGAATTTCAGGAGCCTGCAAAAACCCTGACTTCCACTGATCTTATCTTCAAAAATATTGCGCACCTTGATCTGAAATTTTACAGCAACTTCCTCAGGATTTCGGCTTCGCCTCACAAAAATTTCAGCTTCTGAACCTTTGTATAAAAAAAATTTAGAGCGAAAATTCCATGATGACCTATTTCAGATGGTTGAATCCCTTGCATAAGGAGGAAATGACGATCACAATTTATATAAATGCTTATGTTGAGAGGGGCTTCAACAAGTGAACATGGGAGGGATATTAGGAGCTTAAAAAATATTAATTATAACTTTTCAATGACCCATACCCCAACCCCATTGGGTTTTAGCCCACTAATTGAGGGTACAAACTTCAAACATGAATATCTCTCAAACCGTGAAGAATTACATGGTGTGCCATATATCAATGGAAACATATCGACAAGTAGAAACCATCAAAAGCATTATTGACCCAGAATATATTAATTTGGTAGGTCAAAATTCCCATGCAATATTGGGTTAGCCCCTGGTGCTGCTCAATGGTTGACATCGATGACAACCATTGATCAAAAATCTCCCCCTTTAACATTGATGGCAACACAAGTACTCCCCCTGCAATCATGACACCTATTCCTACAACATTCTCTCCCCCTTTGACATCAATGGAATAGGGTAACTCCCCCTGAAACACAACCATCCTAAGAACCTGTACACACTTCCACTCCCCCTGACACACAACCATCCTGCAAACTTGTAATCTACATCCACTCCCCCTTTATATTCTGAAAAAGGAAAATATAATGAGAACTTGGGAGAATCCCAAGCTTCTGGCGAAGATATTCCAATGCTGGTGAATATTTAATATGTGATTCTTTTGGTGCTGCTTGGAATCTTGCTACTTGTCTAACTACTTTCATAGCATCTGGTTGGGAGGCTGTTAGATATAGAAGACTACTAATCATATATCTGTACAACCTTTGATCCACATCCTTAGATGAGTCGCCTATGCTCAATTTGCAACCTCTTACCGTTGGAGTAAGGATGGGTTTGAAATCTTCCATTTTAAATTTCTTGAGCATTTCCTTGATGTAATTGGCTTGACATATAAATATTCCTTTCTCTTGCTGAGATATTTGAAGCCCTAAGAAGTATGTCAGATCACCAAGTAAAGACATCTTGAAATCACTTTGCACCTTTGTAGCAAACTTCTTACTTAGTCGATCATCATTGCTACCAATTATTGTATCATCCTCTTTAGCTATTAGACATGCTTTAGTTGCTTCATCTAGAACATATATGTCATTTGGATTTCGACTTGCTGTAGCCACAATTTCACCATACAAAACTTTCCTGATTTCACATTTCGTGGAGTTGAATAGTATTGTGTGTCCTTGATCAGACATTTGTCCAACACTGAGCAGATTGTGATTCATTTTTTCAACCAATAGAACATTATTGGCTAGAGCATATTTTCTTCCGAGAGTGACAGTACCTGATCCTATAACATTTGAAGATCCATCATTTCCAAAGGACACGGTTCCATCCTTCTTCTCTTTTAGAGATACAGATTTATTTCTATCTCCAGTCATATGCATTGAGCAACCGCTATCAACATACCACACATCTTTTTTCTTTTGAGCCTTGAAAGCGAGAGAACGATTATCATTCTTCTTCTTCTTCCATGTTCGTTCGTTCTACGGCTTCGAAGATTCTTTTGGAGGATTTTGAAGTCTGCAGTCTTTGGCTATGTGTTCAAAGTTTTGATATTTGTAACATTCAATATTATTTCTTAAATGTTCAAATCTATTGATGTTTCGCTGAGCCCTGGGAGATTCATATTTGACAGATCTCCTGGAATTGTATTCGTTCCTAGTGTATGTGCGACATTCTATAGCTTTATGACCAAATTTTCCACACGAATAACAATAGGCATAAAAAATATGTTGGTACCTGGATGGAAATTTTCATCGAGGAATTGTCTTCGAAGGCTGTTCTTGCGAATCTTGTCCAATGAAGTCTACATGCACGTCAGATCTCATAGGTTCATTTTATTTTGTTGTAGAAGGTCCTGCTTCTTCTTCTTTGAAACCAATGCCAGTTTTGTCGTTGTAAGATCGTTGATTATTGATGAGTTATTCCAATGCCCTTGAGCTATTGGCATAGTTTTGCATAGTTTTTCCTTTCTTCACTTCCTCACGTAGCGAGATTACTTCAGCTTCTAATTCTTCCCTTTCTTGGTTGCTTTCTTCCAACTTCTTTTGAAGTGACTCTTCAATGCATTTGTTTTCTTCAACTTCAATTTTGAGACCTTGAAATTGTTCTTTAAGAGTTTTAGAACGAATCTTCTCTGCCTTGAGATCTTTTATAAGCTTGATTGCTTCCTCATAAAATTATTCTATGGTCCATCTTTCTTTTTCATTGTTTGATACCTCTTGTTTATTGTGCTTGGGTTTATTGTGCTTGGCCATAAAAAATAATCTCTCATTGGCTTCTTCTTCACTGTCATTGTCTTCATCGCATGATGAGCTGTAACACCCCCAAGTTCTATGCTTTTCAAATGAGACATTTGAACATAAATCCAAAGGGGAGTGGACCCCAGTGGATGATTATTGTGTGGATGTGGTTAATTATTTAATTATGAAAAATAAATAAAATATTGTGCATGCACTATGACCAGATGAGAAAGTGAGATCACATGCCTAATCCATGAGGTAATGGAAAAGGAAAAAGACTTTCCCAAATCTTTCAAAAATCCTTGAAAGAAAGTATTTCTAATTTAGATTTTGAGGAAAAATCTAAATTGCCCCAATGAAGAGGAGTAGTTGGGAAGAGGTGAGAAAAAACTAGAAAAGCTGAGGAAAAGCTTAAAGCAGCTTTAAAGAGTCCCAGAATGGGAAGCCTAGGCTAAACAGGAATAAAGCATCCTGAAATTCTGGACGCAGAATTGGAAACAGGCTTGGCGAAAGCACAGCTTAAATAAGCTGCTCCAGAACAGATTGAGGTTAGTCTGTTCTTGGAGGATCTCTGCTCGGGGGTGAATCCTGGGAGATAAAGAGGATTCTAAGGTTGGGAGGAATGGTCATAGTAGAGGTATGCATGCCTAATGATGGAAATTTCTGTAAGTCTGTATTCAATATATCCCTGTTTTATGAGTTGTGATGTTATGGTTCATTATGAAAATTATGAATTGTTATGTTATGATTCCTTATGCAAACTCTGGATTGATTATTTGTTCAGTAACTCATTTAATTGTAAACTAAAACTATTGATAACAGAGGCAAATTGGTAGGAGTATGGGAATGATTTCCTTGTTGTAATGGAGCTAAAGATGGTAGATCCTTTGAGCAGCTAATCTCCTGATTATGTATAGGTGTAGCTTGCTGTCTTTTAAAGGAATATTAAATTGATGTGTGTGAAGACAGAAAATGTTAACAAACCAGTAACCATGAACAGCAAGTACCCAACAACAACAACAAAACTTATCATAACAATATGGTTGGCACAGAATTCCCTGTAACCAATAACAGAAGGTAGGAACCCAACAACCCTGTGATAGCAGGATGGGGTCCATTGTGTCAGCTGTGTTACAAGGGAAAGAATTTTAGAACTAAGAATTTAAATTATTCTATTCAATGTATGTGTAAACATATGAAAGCAGAAGTTGAATCCTAACTAGTTAAGAGGATAACACTAGGGAGTCTAAACTATCCAGTTCAGTATCCTCCCCTAATTGATCGAGGCAAGAGGATCTGTGTCCTAGTTTCCCATGGAATAGTGAATCTGCACCAGAGGGTCACACATATTGAATGCTTGTAACAGTAGAATAAAGGGAAATCCTACTTGAACATCTATTGTGTGACAAAAGTTAAGTGATGGAGGATTGTAGGCATATGAAAAAAAAATGCAATGAACAGAGCATCGGTTTACCATCCATCTAAACTGCTCGGAAAGTAGTTGAAGGAATGGAGGTTAACTGAGTATAGGTAGATGTATGCGAGGAGGCATACATCTATACCTCGATGCTGAAATTTTAAAATGTTGAAAATTTTACAAGGCTTGCAACTGGAAAGTTTGAGAAATTCGTATATTCCCATAACTGTGTAGGAGTACTGAAAAGAATTCACACCTCTGATACCAGACTGAAATTGTAAGTGATTCAGTAACAAAACTATAAGTGTTATCAGGCGCATAAAGCAGAGAATGCCTGAGTTAGGTTATATGTGTAGAAAGCTGGGTCTGGGAGACGTGAAAAATGGTATCGGAGCCAGGTTGAGAAAACTGGGCGAGTTGTGTGCTCACTCAAAAATGTTGAGTTACTGTACATTGAAAAATACTAAGGGATACAGCTACAAACCTTGATTAAAGGGAACAAGCTGTAGGTAGATCTGGGTGGGGGGAGGAAACATGCCAGATCCAAAGCCTATGGATGTCAAAATGTTTAAGGAAAAATTAATGAGAAACTCCTAAGATAATTACAAAATTAACTATAGGCAATTTTCATTTAAGACTGAGGACAGCGAAGAAAAATTTATTCCAGACTTGTGTAGGTGAGAAATGGAAGTTAAAACTGATTATCTAATTTCCAGATTTCATATAAATATCCTTGGAATTGTTTTAATTGAACAAGGTTGAAGGTTAATGAAATATGTAGTCCATGCATTTAATAAAACTGGTCTAGTAGAAAATTAGCAGATGTTCAAGAATTACAAGTCTAAATGCTATAATATATTATGAAAATCAGTTGCTGAAACATTGTGGAGTTCTCCGCTTGTAAGATTCATATCGAACCGCCCCCATGTTCTGTTGGTTCTCCAACAGAGAGAGAATAATACTGTCAAAAAGAAGTCATCTTCATTCTGATTATCACATATCAGACAATCGGTATCCTCCGACACAAATCAAATAAGGTTAACACAAGGTTGGTTTACATCTGAAGGTACCTAGCTCTCCATAGATGATGTAACCTCTAACTTGTTTCTGATACATATATAAAAGTGAGATTATGAGTAGGCTAGAAAATGCTAGTAGTAGAACGGAAATCTATATATCATAATGGAAAAAGAAAAGAAATTCTGCTCTATGCAAATTTTATAGCAGTAATAGCTCAAAAGTCTAAAGTAAATCCTTTTTTAAAAACTTTAAAATAATCATTATAGAGTTAGATTCAAATGTAAACAATAATTTTACATCCCCCTCGAAAGGGTCAAGAAGGCTTCAGGCCATGGGAAAAAAAAAAAAAATTCACCCATATGTATGGTTGGTATTTAAAAATAAAAGCAGAAAAAAACAAAAATTTGCTAGTAGAAAAGCAATGCGTTGGCTAAAGAAAATGAATAACTAGATCAAAAGGAAATCAAAACCATGAAGAACGTCGGTGCTTAAGTTAACAGAATTAATACGATTTAACCACTGCGAGAATGAGCTACGAGTAAAAATCTAAACTCTGCCTGCATAATATTAAAACACTTCTTACGGCGCGACCCTGTAAGGTCGATTCGATCAAACAAATAAATGAAATCGTTACATATTACAGTACTGATATTCACATGATTACTAATGGGTAACCGCCGAAGGGTAGGCTAACGCAGAAACACAAGAAAAGGCAACCATTATTTAATTCCGGGTCCCAGGTCCCGCTCGGGAGGATTCGAGAGCCTTACATCTGAGTAAACATCAGATTCAGGAAAATAGTGCATGATTACAAGTATGTCGTATTGAATTAGGAAATACGAAGTATATATTTTGCAATGAGGGGCGAGGTCAGAGTTCGACCTCGTGACCTCCCCATTTCCACTCCGCAATTCTACCAGCAAACTACAAACCCAACATTTTAGCACCGAGAGCTGTATGCATAAACGACAATCCAAGGATGATAGACGTATTTGAAAAAAAAATGATGAAATTGAGAACCCATATGTCAGGCGAAAGACTGGAAGGTCGATCCCGATCCCTGCATGGTGGAGTAACAAAGAAAAAAAAAAAAAACAAACAGAGAACAAATAGCACTTAACACGAGAAACAAATTAATAACGAAATCCCGAGAGGGGGGGGAGGGGTTTAAAACGTGAAAAACAAGAAAGAAAAAAAAAAAACCCTAACCCTAATTCGACTTTATGACACGTAAGGGTTCGTTGCAGGGGTGGCGTAAAAACCAGAGACTCAACCCTAAATCCGCATCGACAGCTAGGCGGACGAAATCTTGAGAGGGATTTTCGAAGATCAGGGTCAGTCGGTAAATCTGTACCGTCCCCTAACCACGGATTTTCTCAATTTTAAAATTGTGCATCGAGCCGTCGGAAAGTCAGCAAAGCTGGGCGGTCCATCTTGTTGAAGTGACCCCTGCTGAGGGCACGTAAAGCTGGGATTCAAATCGGGCCGAACACCCAGAGAAACAGTACTGTGGGCACACACTTATCTCTCCCGAGGTGGACGAGAGCGAACTCCATTTGATAACCCTGCAGAGTTCATTGTCTTTGCATGGGACGCGTGTGTCCTTTCCCTGGTAACTGATCTGAGGGAAAGATTTCGGGCGTACTTCATATCACTGTGTAGGGTACCTGCACTGCACATAGCGAAGGTTAAATTATTAGTGATAACAGTCCAAAGATAATCATAGAGAATTGTAGAGCATACACACGGCACTATAATAATCGCATACAGTGTAGGTCCGAATAATAATTTTATGCGCAGGGTTAATCACTCATTACAGGTGGCGTCCATCTCGTGTATGTGGCGTAAATGATAATATCAAAAAAACCTAATCTGCGAGTTCACATGGAGATATGATCATGTGGTGTTATGTGAAAAAGAATATTAAATACCTAATTCACCTACACCTGTCAGCTCTACTTAGAAATTATTTCCATCCCATATCCATATATAGTATATGTATAATAGGGGGATGCTTTTGTAGCATGGGTATTAAAAGGGATTTTAAATTTAAGTAGAATTTAAATTTTACTGTTTCTTCGTCGCCGACCTGCACGAATATGATTATATAATAATTTAATTATACCATGTGGAAACAATCCGGTCAAATACCTGTAATATAACGCGTAAAGTCAGAGAAATTCAACCTTATACTATTTATTCAACTAAGGCGTGACATTGTTATGTAATGTAACGCGTGAGGGTGAATAAATCTCCGTTAATTTTTTTTATCATAACTCCAACGTTCCCGTCGGGATCGAACAAGCTTGGTTGAAAGAAATTGTAATTATGTGAAAACCTAGTCAGCCGTAACCGAACGGGGAGTAGGAAAAAAAAAAAAAGGGGGGCGCTCGTGGTAAATATTCAATGAGTCTCGCCAAACCCATTTTTTTTTCATATTTTATTTCGTAATATGTTCATAAATATTTTATGACAATTTCATATTTATAGTCAGTAATAAGAGATTGTTTATTAACGTATAAGTTTGTTTATTACGTATATTTTTATACTCCCTTAATAAAAAAAAAAATATTAGAGATTGCATATGTGACAAAATAATCCTTAACCGGAGTCTGACAGTCGAATTGATAAAATATACTTGACCTTCCACACGTAGAAGTATACGTGGAAAAAAAATGGTGCGTTCGCATAGGAATGGGTGCGTTAGGTTTCACTACGCCCTCCTCGTTAAAAAAAAATACTCATACACCACGTACACGTAAGGATATTAAAGATTCTTAGAGGGGAAGATTGGGATATTAAATGGAAATAACCATTTCGATGTTGTACTTGGTATATCAATAACATGGCAATATGTTATATCGAGAATTATATATATACCTACATTTACATACAAGTGGAAAAAAAATATATATATATATTTTTTTTTCCTAAACTAGAGGTCTTAGATATATATAGATATGTATCGGGTGGAATTATATATATCGACATGTATATATTCGTAAGTTAATTAATGGTATTATTGACAAAAGAAAAACGTGTATATCAATATGTATATAAATAATTATGCCTAAGTTCATTTAGTATTATTGTCAAGGCTATACGTATATATGACAAGTTTGGCATATATATATAAAAAAAAAAAAAAAAAAAAAAAAAAAAGAAAAGAAGAAGAAGAAGGTGGAAAATAGATACGATATATATAAGTGGAAATTGATGTATATATATATAATCTATTAACCTTACGTGTAGGGGTAAGTAAGTTATCCAAAGTGGTAAAAGAGAAAAAATTCCAACCAATGATATAAAAGGGTTGGTCATATATAAGATATATGAAGATGCGATATATATATGTATAGAATAATGATCCTTGAGTTAATATTACCAAGGATTATGTATACAAAATATGTTGTACAAAGGATTCTAAATCCATATATTTTAGGTATATCCAGAAGTGCTATACATATACACCTTAAATTAAAACCATGCCAAGGACTACATATGCAAGTAGCATATGTGATAAATAGATCCATATAGTGATCTCTAAACCTACTTATATAAGGATATTAACTCTATATATATATGAATACATAGGCATATGTATGGAGTACATGGAAAATTCAAAAATAAAAGGTATTAATATAATACTGAATATTAATATTGAATATTCGATGGGTAGGATATTGAATATTAATATAATATATATATGTAACAATATATATATAGATTTTATGAATGAAGTGATATGAAGGGAAATAAATGTCACCTTTGAACTTAATTAGTCAAGTATATGAAGAAAAAAAAAAAAAAACTTCCCTTAACTAAAGGTGTTACAAATGGTATCAAGATTTTACATTTGTCCCTACGCAGCAAAGGTATGAAAAAAATATAAAAGGGATTATTTTAAAGTATGTGTAATATATATGGTAGCACTTTCAACAAGCCTTTGAACTTATATATGAATATATATAATATAGGGATACATAGATATATTCATATGTTCATCAAATTAATATTGCCAAGGCTATATATATATATATATATATATCATGGTTACTTATACAATAAGGTGTGGAAATATATATGCTATATCCAACCCTAATGGATATATATATACGCTCATGAGGTGTATATTGCCTAAAGCTTGAGATGTAAGTAGTATATGAGTAAATAGAAGATGTATCTTATAAATAAGGCCTATATACTGCTATAAAAGAAAAGAAGATTGAAGTACAAGTTTTAAATTACAATTAAATGGTTGATTTAGAGATTATGGAACCATTACATTGAGTTAGGCATGAATGAATGAAGGGAAAATTTAAAATTTTCCTGATGATTTACTTAAGGAATAATATTCTTGTAATAGTGGAAGAATGGGTTCCTAATTATTTATTTATATTCTTCCAGTTGGTATATTTTATAAGTTTAGAGATAATGAGTAAAAGAATTGGAAAAAAAAAAAATGGAGAAGTGATATTTCTCTCATAAGGAAAAAAAAAAAAAAAACAAATATAGATTAAAGATAAAAGCATGAGAGATTATTGGTTGCTTTTATTAGAAAAAAAAAATAGAATGCTTTTATGCATTTGGAAAGAAGAAATCCTTTTATAATTCAGGAAAAAGTTGGAATACTTTTAGGATTAATTCCATTTTATATAAACCTATGAGAAAAATAGAAGAGGAGAACTAGCAAAGCATGAACATACAATTAAAAGAGAATGCATAAATTCCGGTGAGTCTTTGAAAAAGGGGAAACTGTGTCAAATTTATTTTTGGCATTTTCACATATTAATAAATGTGAATGTGATGAATTATAGAAATTTCATTTATCACCTGAAAAGGAAAGATGTATTCATACTATAAAATTTTGTGGGATAAATTTTATTAAAGTAATTTTCTTGAGTCTTAAATTCAAAGACAGAGAAATGATGTACAATCATCCAGCTACAAACCGAGAGAAAAGAGGATGAGCTGTATTTTGGACTTGGGTGTGGGGGAAACCCATCAGCTCCAAAATTGTTTCACTTAAGTGTTGAACTAGTGGATACAATTTCATGTGAGAGGTAAGCATGGAATTGAAGAGATTATTAATAAGTCCAGTTGTTACTAGTTAAATTGATTAACTAACAAAAGAAACAATGAAAAGATACTAGAAGTACAACTATAAAATGAGAAAGGGTAAGCATAACCATGCATATAATACAATTGTTTTCTCTCATTATGAGTACTAATGAAAAAGTTGGAAAAATTGTTTAGCCAAGTGTGTAACAGGAAATTGGGCACTTTGGAAACAAAGAGGAAAAAGGTGAAGGTAAATCACCTAGAAAATCCAGAAAAGCTGAACTGAACCAAGTGGTGCGAGGAAAGAATCTCCCTGCAAAACAAGGAAGGATAAGTAGTGTACTAAAAGTACACTAAACTATTATGAATCTGAACGGTTGATTAATAACTGAATGTCTTAAGTTATTGAAATGCAGAATGCTGTTGTGAATTATTAATTTTATGTACCTGATATTCATTTTCATTGGTATGAATTGTGGACAGAGAAACCAGAATAAAAGATCTTCCATACAGACTTCTTGCAAAGAAGTAGGAAGAAAACCAACTGCATAAGGCATCAGTAAATAGAATGGAGGCAGGAGAGTACTCTGCTGGAAACTAATGGCTTATACATTAGCCCTACCATTGCTTATTAAATTTCCTGATATATTTCATGTCTCTTTGTTGGAAAAGAAAAGTTATAATTGTTGTACATGATGCTTCTCACATGATTGATTTGAAATGTGGTCCAGGTGGAACCAGAAGAGGAATTTCCTTCCAAAGTCGCTTCAAAGATGAAAGTGAGAAGGAATGAATTGCGAAAGTGAATAGTAGCTCGAGTAAAGGTGTAGTGGAGCACTTTACTGCTAAAAAAAAAAAGCTACATGGCATAGAGAAGCTCAGATGAGGGAAAAGCATTCATAATTATGTTCAAAATCAACTAGTAGATAGTTGTCAACACCGAGGACGGTGTTTATTTTCAGAGGGGGAATATGTAACACCCCCAAGTTCTATGCTTTTCAAATGGGACATTTGAACATAAATCCAAAGGGGAGTGGACCCCAGTGGATGATTATTGTGTGGATGTGGTTAATTATTTAATTATGAAAAAATAAATAAAATATTATGTATGCACTATGACCAGATGAGAAAATGAGATCATATGCCTAATCCATGAGGTGATGGAAAAGGAAAAAAAGACTTTCCCCAAATCTTTCAAAAATCCTTGAAAGAAATTATTTCTAATTTAGATTTTTGAGGAAAAATCTAAATTTCCCCAATGAAGAGGAGTAGTTGGGAAGAGGTGAAAAAAAGCTGGAAAAGCTGAGGAAAAGCTTAAAGCAGCTTTAAAGAGTCCCAGAATGGGAAGCCTAGGCTAAACAGGAATAAAGCATCCTGAAATTCTGGACGCAGAATTGGAAACAGGCTTGGGGAAAGCACAACTTAAATAAGTTGCTCCAGAACAGATTGAGGCTAGTCTGTTCTGGGGAGGATCTCTGCTCGGGGGTGAATCCTGGGAGATAAAGAGGATTCTAAGGTTGGGAGGAATGGTCATAGTAGAGTATGCATGCCTAATGTTGAAGTTGCAGCAAGTACGTTTTCCAATATATCTTTGTTTTATGGTTGTGATGTTGGTTCATTGTAAAAGTGTAGTTGTTATGTGATGATTCATATGCAAATACGGATTGATTATTTATTCGATGGCTTCTCGTTTAATTGTAAACTAAAACTGTGGATACGAGAGGCAAATTGGTAGGGTATGGGAAAATTCATCTTGTTATTAGCTGGAGCTATGGTAGGTAGATCCTTTGAACAACTAATCTCATGATTATGTATAGGTGTAGCTTGCTGTCTTTTAAAGGAATATTAAATTGCTGTGTGTGTGAAGATAGAAAATGTTAACAAACCAGTAACCATGAACAGCAAGTACCAAACAACTAAACCTATCATAACAATATTGATGGCACAGAATTCCCTGTAACCAATAACAGAAGGTAGGAACCCAACAACCCTGTGATAGCAGGATGGGGTTCATTGTGTCAGTTGTGTTACAAGGGAAAGAATTTTAGAACTAAGAATTTAAATTATTCTATTAAATGTACGTGTAAACATATGAAAGCACAAGTTGAATCCTAACTAAGTAAGAGGATGTAACACTAGGGAGTCTAAACTATCCAGTTCAGTATCCTCCCCTATTTGATCGAGGCAAGAGGATCTGTGTCCTAGTTTTCCCATGGAATACTTGAATCTGCACCAGAGTGTCAAACATGTTGAATGCTTGTAACAGTAGAACAAAGGGAAATCCTACTTGAACATCTATTGTGTGACAAAAGTTTAAGTGAGGGAGGATTGTAAGCATATGTAAAAATACAATGAACAGAGCATCGGTTTACCGTCCATCTAAACTACTGGGGAAGTAGTTGGAGGGATGGAGGTTAACTGAGTATAGGTAGATGTATGCGAGGAGGCATACATCTATACCTCGATGCTGAAATTTTAAAATGTTGAAAATTTTACAAGGCTTGCAACTGGAAAGTTTGAGAAATTCGTATATTCCCATAACTGTGTAGGAGTACTGAAAAGAATTCACACCTCTGATAGCAGACTGAAATTGTAAGTGATTCAGTAACAAAACTATAAGTGTTATCGGGCGCATAAAGAAGAGAATGCCTGAGTTAGGTTATATGTGTAGAAAGCTGGGTCTGGGAGACGTGACATGAGCTATCTTCTTTAGAGAGAAAGTTCCTTTTGGATCCTTGCTTGTTGAATTTCCTAAAGCCTTTCTTTCCTTTTGAGTTTCCATTACTTCTATTTGGACATTTTGCTACAAAATGCCCAACCTCATTACAGCTAAAACATATCAATGGAAGTTTACCTTCGAATTGTCCCTTACCAATTTTTAGTTTTCTAAAGAAGTAAGCATATTCTTCATCTGAAAGACCTTCTTCATCATCTCCCTTTTCTTCACACTTGCAGGTGCATGTCTTTTCAATTGAAGGTTTTTTATCCTTATTGGTTTTCTTAGATGCAACGAATGCAGTTTCTACATGTGAAGTACCCTCTTCTTCATCAAGTCTCATTTCTTATGCTATGAGAACTCCATGTAATTCCTCTTTTCTGAGTTTGTCCAGATTTGCGCTGTATTCTAAAACTGATACCTTTGGGTTGAATCTCCCTGGTAACGTTCTAAGAATCTTCCGTAGAATAGTCTTCTTACCAACTGGCTCTCCCAATCCTTACAGAGTATTGGTTATTTCATCAACATATTGGAAGTATGCAGCAATGTTCCAATCTTCTTTCATTTTGAGTTGCTCAAATTTTGCTCTATAGATTTCAAGCTTTTCTTCTTTGACATTTGAGTCACCTGCATATATATTCTCAAGCTTGTCCCATACATTTTTGGCATTTTTACAACCCAACACCTTATGATAAGCAGATTCAATAAGTCCACTGATAATAATATTCTTTTCTTTTGCATCATTTACCAAATTCTTCTTACCTTGTTCATTCGTAGTTGATCTAAATCCATTTTGAACAGTGTCCCATACATCATAACCTTGCACCAAGAGATAGACCTCCATTCTTGCTTTCCAGAGTGCATAACTATTTTCATTGAATAGAGGTACATCATTCTTGGTATGCTCCATGACCTCCTTCCAACTATTAAACTGCTATTTAAGGAACTAAGCTCTGATACCAATTGTTGGAAATAATGAGAGGGGGGGTGAATCAGTATTCCTTTCAATAAGAGCATTATTTATTCTTCAATTATTATCAGTGTTTGTACAATGATAGCAGCAAATAAGAGGAACACAAATGCACACAGTTTTTAAGGTGGAAACCCACTCCAGGACAAAAGCCACCTAATATTTTTCTAATAATTATTTAATATTCAACTCCAATTGAAAATAAAGCTCCAACTTCCTAGAATCTAGAAAAGCATTGTTCTCCAGCTCCCACTGGATGGATGCTTCAATGCCCGAGATTCTTCAGTCGTCAACTAAATGGATGCCCCAACACCCAATGAGATACAACTCACCCTAGCACCACCCTACCACCCTATAGAAGAATAAAAGAAGAATGGACTCTCGTACAAGGGAAAATGGTCCACTTTACAATAATACAGAATGATGTAGAAGAAGAAGATATACTAGACCATAACCCCAACTTTTACACAACCACCTAATGATGATCCTAGACCTCACAACATTGTCTCTTCAACCCTTGGCAGATAGACACTAGTACAATTTTTACAATAATGTATTTACAATGACTTAGTACATATATACCTTTATAATGATTGTATGCAGTGCTGCCAACTTGAAGACTTCATATGATGAACTTCTTGCTGATGTTATGCACCTTGGTTGCTCCTCTTGTCATTCTAGCCTCTGCTGCACCTTGCTTTGCTTTTCTGCCGTAGAAATTCTAGTCCTTTGCAACCCTTAACAACACATGATCTAGCTTTTTCTTTCCTTCTAGGAGCTCGATATTGAATCTGGTGTATCTCTGTTATTTCAGATCTTCAATATCTAAATTTTAGTCCTGTAGTATTCCTCTAAGTCTTATTTCCATTTCCACAGGTCTGACCCAATTTGGATTCTTCAAGAGATATTTATACCCAATCTCTCACAATGCCCTAATTATGGACTATTTCAGAAGAGTGCACTTGTACGGTGTGGCACATGTCACTGTTTCCTCATTTGGCTATGAAATTGATAGAGAGAAAACTAAAGTTTGTGTACTATCTATCACTTTTTACATAATTCCAATCTGATATACAAAGAGAGAGAGTTATGATGATTTTACCAAGGTCACTTCTTTGAGATGAATTTCAGGAGCCTACAAAAGCCCTGATTTCCACTGATCATATCTCCAACAATATTGCGCACCTTGATCTAAAATTTTTACAAAATATTCCTCAGGATTTCGGCTTCGCCTCATAAAAATTTTAGCTTCTGAAACTTCATAGAAAAAAAATTTAGAGTGAAAATTCCACAATGACCTGTTTCAGATGGCTGAATCCCTTGCATAAGGAGGAAATGAGGATCACAATTTATATAAATGATTAGGTTGAGAGGGACTTCAACAAGTGAACATGGGAGGGATTTTAGGAGCTTAAAAAATATTAATTATGACTTTTCAATGACCCATGCCCCAACCCCATGGGGTTTTAGCCCACTAACTAGGGGTACAAACTTCAAACATGAATATCTGTCAAACTGTGAAGAATTACATGGCGTGCCATATATCAATGGAAACATCTTAACAATTAGAAACCATTAAAATAATTATTAACCCGGAATATATTAATTTGGTAGGTCGAAATTCCCATGCAATATTGGGTTAGCCCCCGGTGCTGCTTGGGTTGACATCAATGACAACCGTTGATCAAAAAATAGAACATCTTACATTATTCACAAGACCTTGAAACTTTCCTCATACTCTTAATTCATAGTTCCAATTCTGTGATATTCTATAGGAAAAAATATCTTATTAATTATTGTAAGATAGAATCTCTTACCGTATTCAATATACAAGAGTATGTGGAATTCCCACAACACAGATTGTGTGAATGGAAATCTAAGTTGTATTATAAGCTTCTATACTTGCAGTTGCAATTTTCCTTATTATTTCTTCAATTTTGGGAATGAAGTATACTTGTGTGAATGCAAAAATGGTTGAATGCATACAAGCAAGTATATCCATGAGCTTTTAAGTATCAATTTTTTAAGCATGGGAATAAATTTTAGGCACATGAATGAAAATTTTCCCATATGCATCGAAAAAGACAACATGCATGAGCTTGAAAGTTGAGTTAGAAAATATTTTAGGTATAGGAAAATGTTGAATTATGGATTCTACATTCAAGTACCAATTTGTAGTATTTCGAAACAATAGAGAGCTAGTTATATGGGCCAATGCTCATATCCTATTGATGAGGGAAGAATATACTTGGGGAAATTCAAGACTAAAAGGCAGTAACTAACAAAGCTATGATGCCTTAAAAACTATATCTGACTCGTGGTATGATTCAAAAATGACTTTGAAATTACTTTTTTGTCACATTAACATGAACTTGCAACACACTCCAAGCATTAAAAGTAGAGTCTATTGCTTAATCATATCCTTATAGGATCTGGTTAATTATACTTTCAAATGTGCAAAAGAAAAATAATTTCTCCCCAAGGAAACAAATAAAAAATTGACCTCTTATTCTCGATTGAGTTTCCTTGAGTGTAGGATAGATCTGGAGGGAAGAGAAAAAGGTATTTGCATATGCACCTATACCTTTTCCTTTATTTTTGATCGAGTATAACAACATGGACTTATATATGGTTGTTACATGACCTAGAATCCATCTTTCATGAAATTTCAAGATTAGTGTGACTTCCTCAAACTGGATTTATGCAAATTATTTCATTCTATTTGCTCCTTCTCTTAATTGGAATCTATCCATTTAATGGAGACATATATTGAGGAATATTTATAATATTTTTTTGAAAATAAGAATATAAAGAAGACTAGTCAATATACCCATATTTTTCCTTTGGGTAATATTTCTAACAAGAAATGACACCCTCTTCTAAGACAAATATATCATGACAACCATGGTATTCTATAAATTTTGAAGCACTACTTATAGGTGGAAAAGAAAAGACAAGTGTGAGAGATTTTTCACTCAAAAAGTCAATATTTAGGGGGTGGGAAATACCAACTCCCGTTCTTCCTATTCTCATCCTCCAAACATTATCCTCTATTTCCTGATTCCTGTGGTGTTTAAAATTTACATGTGATAGGTGCAAGAGGAAACATTCCAATCCCCCCTCCGCCTCCCCCACCCCCACCCCCCCCCCCCCCCAAAGACAGAATGGGAGGAAGAGGATGTGTATTTGAAACATCTAAAGGAAGAATTGTGGATTCTCATGTATAGATTTCATGTCTAGTTTCCATGAAGTCCATTGAATTTTTTTTAGATGATCATTATTGGTAATTGGGAAGGCATGAATATATATTATCTTTTCTTATTTTGAAGCGGTGTTGCAAATCTACATTGAAGGGAAGCTAAAAGAACTTATTTGTGAGGGAATCATGACACTATTAGGAAAATGTCACTAAAATCAAAAGTGGAACATTTGGCTATACATAAACTAAATGCTAAGGAAACTACATAAATTTTTCAAATTAGAAATGAAAAACATAAGGACCACCCAAACTTAGAAAATAAATATGTAGAGAATAAAGCCTAATAAAACTAAAATTACAACTCATAGGAATTTGTACAACTTGTAAATAGGAAACAATTTTAGAAACATAATGCACCCAAACATCAATAAATGAGACCAATGATTGGCATGGAATAGACATACAAGTCAAGCAACAAAATGGAGATTTAAGCTCAAAACTTGAAGCAAATGTTTTACTGCTAAAAAATTATAAAACCATGATGATTCTATAATACTATTGAAGCTCTTAATAAAACCCAAAATGAAAAAGTTTCAACTATTTATAAATTAGAAATTCCAAAAAACTACAAAATAGAGGTTTAACCATCCAAACATCTAGGAAAAAGAAAATGTAAATAATAAAATGAAACATACAAAAACCAAAATTTTCAGCTCATAGGAGGCTTCACAACCTCAAGACACTAAACAATTTAGAAACAAAGGAATCCAAATAGAGAACTTTGAGAATATCATCTCACCAAAATAAAGGCAATTGTTGAATGCATGCCCATAAAGTTTGCTAAATTTCTAATTTAGAAGTGAATAATGAAAGAAAAATGAAATGTTACTTTACAATTAGTCCTTTCCCATTTTCATGTTTGCTATTTTCAAAATTAAAAGTTGATTTAGCTTTTCAGCAATATTTTTTGAAGTCGATAATGAAATGAAAATGAAATTTAACCTAACACATTATGGATCACTTCAGGTTGCTACAACCATATAATTATATTTATAAGTGTGTAGCATTACATTATTTGATATAATATCTAATTTACCTTTTCTCAAGTATAAATTACTTCAAACTTTAAAACTAGCTTTTTACTATTAATTAATTACTTGAAACTTTAAAAATAATAATTTTTTCATTTTTCTATTAAACCACCAACTCATGACCATTGGCTATCCCTGTTATTCTTAAATTGCAATACCTTTTTCTTAATGTAAGGTGCTCATAAATTAATACTACATGTGCTCACTTTCAATTTGGGAAAAGAAAACCCAGAAGGCCTTTTTTATATTTAATTTATGTGTCTGCATCCCAATTGTAACGACGTCATTATTAGTGATGTATAGGGGATAACTTGGGTTATTCCTTCCATCATTATGAGTTTAATTCTGGAATAGATCGTAGACAAAAAAAAATTCTTAGTCTAGAATTATGTGTTCAGTAATCCCCAAATCTATACATAAGCTAATGCATTTCATTGCATAGATGCCTTCTAATGGTGGGAATTATAAGCTAAAAAATAAATTTCATGATTAAAGATATGCTATATAATTTTTACAGTTAAGTAAGGAGAAACTATTCCACCATCAAATTTGTAATCCATTATCACTAAAACTTTAACAGCAAATGTGTAATCCAGTGTCACTAAAAATTTAACAACAAATTGGTAATCCAAGCCATCATTGCATATGTATAGCCTACAAAAGCTTATAGATAGATAAGTAAGAGACCAAGCCAGCATGCAATGAATGATGTCGTTAAGGGAGGTTTAAAGCTGCAACCATGTCTTTCTTTGAGGCTTTTTATCTTAGATTCAAGAACCTTCCATATCCCAACCTTTATATTAACCTTCCCTCGAACCCATTTCACAATGTTGATCATATCACCAAACCCCATCACAATAGCGTTTCATCCTGTTATCAACTCCAATAATACTGCTCCAAATCTATACAAATCCATCTTCTCATTTATTTTTACACATTAAGAAAACACTTATCTAACGCACAGAGAAGTCTTCAGAATAACAAAAAGGTAGAAAACAAAGTGATTAACTTAATCATGAAATTATTATTTTTTTTTCTAAATGGTTAATCCTTTTTGTATATGTTGTTGGCTTTAGACTTGGATATTCAGTGTTAAGACTTTTTATGTTTTGGTTGACTTATTTTGAACTTCAATTGCCAAAATACCTGCTTTCCCGCGAGCAAGTTGAAGTGTAGTTTTGTATCTTTTGCTCAACTTTATTAATAGAAAATAGAAGATACTACCTAAACTTACAAAAAAAAACAATAAAATTATTTTCGATAATATTAGGAAACCATTTGAAAAATAACAAGTTTGAGGTTAAAGCTTAAAGATGGAAAATTATACTGCAAAACTAAAGAGGTTGAAGGTTCGACTATTCAAAGCTTCCTCATAACACAAAGAACAGATATTCAACCAGCCAAACTCCTAAGAAAATAAATATCCAAAGAGTAAAGCCTAATAAATTGAAAAAACAACTCATAGGAAGTTTGATAGCGTGTAAATCTGAAACAATTTTAGAAAAAAGAAGACGACCAAAGATCAATATACAAGACCAATGACAGGCATGGCATAAATATACAAGTTAAGAAAAAATATTGGACATTTACACTGAAAAAATTGAATCGAATGTTTTACTGTCGGAAACTTCTAAAAGCATGACGATCTTATAATTTAGTAAAAATTATGATAAAATAAAAAATGAAGAAACCAAACTATTTTGAAGTTAGAAATTTCATAATATTGCAGAATATAGAGGCTCAACCATCAAAACTTCGAGAAAAAGAAAAATGAAACGTACTAAAACTGAAATGTGCATCTCATATGAAGCTTTATTCATGACATGAAAACAATTCAGAAAGTAAGGAATCCAAATAAAGAACTCTGGTCAAGACTTTGACAAAAAGAAAAAAATGTTTCAAAACATCCACAAAAAGGAAAACATAAATGTTCAACTATTGAAATTTGCAAGGAAAAAAAAATGTTTTTCCTTGTAGGTAGTTTTACAACTCGTAGGCATGAAAATAATTTGGAGATAATAGTCAAATATTTAGAGACAAGATCAACAAGAAAGACAAGGACCAGAACTATAAATTGTACATTGAAAACTTAGAAATCCATTTTGTTATTCTATAGCTTTTCCTTTATTTTTTGGCCGGATAAAACTACGTTACCTTTGGCTCTTTGTTTTTCCTAATTTTATGATATATATGAGTGTTTATTGAGTTTGTGATAGCTACGAATCATAATGTTAATTGCTAATGGGTTTCTCTTTCCTCTAACTCGGATGCTTCTATAATCTTTTGCAGGAGAAACATTTCCTGCAACATAGACGCTTGGGGTTAAGGGGAAGGTGAGTAATATATAATAATCTAGCCAAATGTTTTCATATTGAAGGTTTATATATATATGTATATATACTTTGAATATATATATATATATATATATATATATATATATATCCTCTGAATTGATATAGTTGGTGTTTAATGGTATAGGTTCCAAGTGGAACGAAGCACATGTATGGTGGTGTTGGAGCCCAAGGATGACCATCAAATATATGCATGAAAACATTACTACATCATCCCATGTTGTTGGAGAAAGTTTGAAAGGACGCAGAGAGAAGGATTCCGAACAACCTGGATGGGAGTCCAATTTGAGATTTTCAATGCTACAATAGACTCTCTTTTTTCTTTATAGCAAGGAAAAATTTCAAGGCAGTGCATATGTAGAGAATGCTGCCTCTTGGATTAATAGGAAATTTCTTATGAATGCGTCGTAGGTGCAAGTAAATTATAAAAAACTAGGCCCCAATTGTCGTTCGTTGTGTTGTCGGTTATATTTGTGCAACTTGGTGTTTCTTGCAACAATATGTACGGCTACTTATGATGAGATGATTCTTAGTGAGCTTGTCTATAATTAAAAGATAACAGAAGAGCAATATCCATGTAGTTCATAGTCTAGTTGAAGATTGTAGGTTTAAAATTCATACTATTGGTGAAATGCCATGGAATATGACTATTATTTGTTAACATTGGATAGGCCATTCCACGAGAAGGTTTGATGTTAGTCCTGGTAGAAAAATTAATAATATATTAGGAATATATATATTTTTATTAATATAAAACCAATAGCTAATAACAACAAGAATATAACGAACAATGGACCTAAATAAGACTCAAAAAGACTTGCTAAAAAAACTTTCTAACTTAGTTAGACCCATATTTCTTAGTAGGAATAAGAAGATAAATCATTAAGTAAAGATCATTTTTTGGCTAATATAAATGGTAAAATAACTGTGATCACATGTCATTTTTTGGATTTTCATTTAACCTATGTTGTGCTTATGTTTTCCCTATAGAGATGTATACATGATCTAATAGTGGATTTTTTCAAGTTTAAATCTTACAAACAACATAGGCTAGTTTTGTTTTTTGTGGGCATGTCTCCAATGTAAGGGAGTTCTAGTAGCCTATAGAGATTTATACATGATCTAATAGTGGATTTTTTCAAGTTTAAATCTTACAAACAACATAGGCTAGTTTTATTTTTTGTGGGCATGTCTCCAATGTAAGGGAGTTCTAGTAGGAAGACAGAAAACAATATATGCATCACATTTTGGCACGGATAACCTACCTGTTGTATTCTAAAAGAAAATCCTTGTAACCATTAAGCTTTGATGTCTTTGAGCTTCGATGTTATCAAATTTTCCTATTGAAAGAACAATAGGTAAGCAATAAAGGACTACAATATTTGAATATACAATATATGTATTAGGATATATTATATATAACTTACTTGTTGTATTCTGAAACCAAACCCTTGAAATCCTTCAACTTCGATTGTCCTCCTCATTTGATGTTCTCATAAATTGGTAGATTGTTTCATTGTTGAAAAAAAATCACCCCTCTTTCGTATATATTGCTGTTGAAATGCCACCCAATTGGCTCGAACTCCACCCAAAGAAGAAAAAAATGCAACACAACTAAAATTGAATGGAGAAATTGAATGAAAACCCTCCCTCCATGCCCATTCAAAGCACAAACAGGTGTTGGGAATACATGAGATGAATATTGAATGAATTTTGAAGTGAATTCTGAATGATTATGGAATGTGAGGTGATTGAAAAGAGATTGGGTGGATAGTGTGGGGAAATATAGGGAATGTAGAAAACCCAAACAATTTTGTAAATATGGGCCATGCAGAATATCGAATGTGGGTTGATGAGGATTTTGTAGAGATTGGGTCGAAGATGAGATTGGGTGGGAGATTTAGTGGAAGATACATGGAAGGTTGATGTTGTGAATCTAGGTGGGAGATATATGAAGGGTTGATGTTGCTAATCTAGGTGGGATGGGAGATGTAATGGGTTGGACTAGACATTATTGATGATAGTCCAGGTGGAGGCTTATAATTGTACTAAAGAGGATGAAAATGAAGACATCCTGTTCGTTGGGGTGAAAAATGTTTGCCCACCCCAACCCACCACAGAAATCACCTATGACCCTAATTAATTTATCTAAAACATACTTTTGAATTAATAAAACTCATTATCATTGAAAACATTTTTTTTAACTACAAATGTTATTGCTTTCCATAGTAAATGGAGTATGACTAGTTCAAAGAAAAACCTAATTAATTTATATAAAACATACTTTTGAATTAATAAAATGCATGATCATTAAACACATTTTGTAAAACTACAAATGTCATTGCTTTTATGACTAGTTTAAAACAAAGGCTAATTAATTTATATAAAACACACTTTTGAATTAATAAAATTCATTATCATTAAAAACATTTTGCAAAACTACAAATGTCATTTCTTTTCATAGTAAATGGAATATGAGTCTTTTAAAACAAAAATTAGCTAATTTATATAAAATATCTATGTTGAAAGACTTTCCTATAAGTGGGTACTTTTGTACATGGGAACTCTAGAAGTTTTTCCCAAATTTACATGAAACCTCAAGTTGGTAGTGACTATAATATAATATATTAAATAATATATATTAAAAATAAAAATAAAATAATTTATTTATTTCTATCTAAATCTTTCCATTGACCAAATGTCTCATCTTTTTTTGGATAGAAGGGCTATCCATAAATTGTTTAGCTTAGTTCCAGGCCCAGCTACATACCCTTCCCTTTCCCTTCGCATAGATCCATATACAGATTTAGACCTAGCTACATACCCGATATACAGATTTAGACCTAGCTACATACCCGTCCCTTCACATAGACCTGTATATAGATTTAGACCCAGCAACATACCCTTCTCTTCACATAGTTCCATTAGTTTAAGGAACACCCAAACTGTCAAGTCAAATACACTTAATTTTGCGCTTATTGTTGTAGTGAAACTCCCAAAACTCTAAAAGCTCCAAAATACCAATGGAAACTCCCAAAACCCTAAAATGTATACCAATTAAAGCCCCCTATTGTTTAAGAGCATTTCCTACTAACTCCTACAGGAACTTGAGGTACTTGGATAAGTGCTCTCCAATGCCTCATAGCAATACTTATGTAACTATGTAAAATATACTTTTAAATTAATAAAACTCATTGTCATTAAAAACATTTTGTAAAACTAAAAATTTCATTATTTTTCATAGTAAATAGAGTCAGATTAATTTAAAACAAAGCCTAATTAATTTATATAAAACATATTTTTGAATTAATAAAATTCATTATGCTTAAAAACATTTTGTAAAACAAAAAAATATCATTGATGTTCATAGTAAATGGAGTATGACTCGTTTAAAACAAAGGTGGTATATCCTTACGAATAAAAAAATATATTGTTATATATTTATTACGAGTATTCTTAAATTATTAAAATACATAATAACATAGTAGACTTGAAGGACTGTTGCATATTCTCTGTTACCTGGGATATGCATACAACCGCAATAACCAGTAACAACCACTTAGTTCACTTGTTCTACATTAACCATGTTTGGCGTGTACTTTCATAATAGTGCTCTCTCATACGTTGTTACTTATTTTATATTAGTCACGATAGACTCAGTAGCTGACCGGTATTTTTAGAAGCAAACATCAGGCAACCATTTGGATTTTCGACTTTGTTCACTTTAATTGTGACACATAACTCGATGTAGAAACGACTTTCCTACTTGTATTTTGATATTAAATTTTAAATTTTGTTGACTTCAATTATACGATCTAATAAATTAATGTCGATTCCCCAACTATTTTATTATATTAATTATAATAAAAATTAAAATATCTATGATGTTAGCTGACGCATTCGGCATTCATTATATAGCAAAGCAGTTGCAAAAAGAAAATGGGCCATTTTGTTTACCTCCTTGTCTATAGAAATAAAAAATTTAATAAACACATAAAAGCTCAAAGACTTTTGAGTGAACGTTATTATTATTAATCTGAAATTTTCTAAAAATATATAAATATTTTGTCACAGATTTGCACACAATATCTCCCAAATAAAATAATATTATTATCCTCTACATTTGCCCGTGCCATCGTTGAGCAAATTGCTATGTGGTATTCATATCTGATTGGAACTCTGATTCATAATACACTTATTTCTTTTTAAAACATAAGGAAAATATTATAATTTATTTGTCAAATTAGTAGTGGGACAGTGTTATTTTTTTCATTTTTCCCAAATATTTTTAAGTAGCTCTTGGTAAATATCTATTTTTCTTTTGTTTAAAGAAAATTTTACATTACTTGTAATTATTAGCTAAGAATCTTTAAGGTGTAGATTTTCACTCTTCTCAAATATAATTTATCTATTTTTCTTTTTTTTTTTTAAACTCTTACCGAAAAAAAACAATTTTAACACATACTTCAAACTCAACAGACTCTTGATATCTTTCAAAAGTCCCTTTTCAAAATAATGAATTATTGTAACTATGACCCACAATCAAAATAAAAAATAAAACGATAATATTTGAGAATATTGCATCCAATGTATTTAATATTTAATACTCCACCTTATCAGCATCATTTTCGTGCACTTATTCCACAATGCTCGAGTACCCATTATAGAATACCGCCGCATCCTAAACAGGATAATATGATCACACAATTTTGTATTCCGGTTTGTATGAACAACTATGGAAATGATATGTCTGGAAATTAATTTTTTCCTTTATTTCATTTTTTTTATAACTATTGTTTCACGTTATGAGTGCAACGTATACCAATAATCTAACTTCGTCTCACATTAATACATTCTCTAATCCTGCACTCTCCACTCCGTTATAATATTTTTTTATTCATATTTTTTGATATTTTAACTCAGGAAAAATTCAACATTTTTGACTCATAACTACTTACTAGTAAACTTTTGAGATTATTTTAACTACACATAACTACTTACTAGTAAACTGTTGAGATTATTTTAACTATTTCACATATTTCAGATTATCCATTTGGCTACCAAAAAAATCATTATATTATCTAATTCTCAACTATAAACAACTTTAGCAGTGAGATTTTCTCTCACGTTTTAAGGAATTTTATTCCTAAAAGTTCTGTTGTGATTTAGTAATGGACAAATTTTAATAACAAATTTGTATATTGAGCAAAATTCTAGTATAACCTTACTTTTCAACGATTTTTTTAATTTATTTAAAGAAAAAATGTATCCACTCATCAACACATTAAAATAATTTGTGCTTCCCAGTGTGAAAGTAAGGAGAGTATAAGATCAAACATTAGGTACCCGACTGATTTGATATGATAAGGGGCTATATTTCAAAATTTATGGCTATCAATACTACGGTGTAAAGTGTTTATTTATTGGGTATGACAAATGACCTTTCAACGGTAGTTTGATTCCCATCGTTGGATGGCAGGCGTGATTGCTCAGCTATCTTCGCCTTCACATTGCATTTTCAATTATGTGGATGAATAGATAAAAAAGTCCAATATTTCATGTTATTTTTGTCTGTTTTTTGGTTACTTAAAATTAGTATATGTTTGAAAAGGAACGTCTCAATGAATTTAGATGGTAGTTTTTGTTTTTAGTTTCTAATTTCTTAATGATATTTAGACTATGTGGAAATAACTAGTTATGTATTATAGTATTTTTATTGCGCTCTTTTAGAATTTAATCTAATGTTTGAAACCATGGTTTATTTCAGGTTTGACAAGTAGAATGTTTAAATAGATTAAAAACCCTAAAATATAATATCATCAAATCAAATAAAAGTTGATAAGTTGGCCGAGAAAATAGATATATAACTCATTAATTTAATAATAAATTTGTAAATTGTTCCGAGTTGGAGGAGAAAGAGTAATTAATAAAAGGCTGAAAGCACTGCGGGGAAATTTTGGAATAGAAATGATCTCGTTGGAGGACAATACAAAACCTACTCCTTAATTGTAGATTTAGCAATGGCACAAATAGTGCACAATTTACTTTATTTAAATATTTTCTTTGACCTTTGGCCAATCATAGTTCTTTTTTTTCATCATTGCTATTGTCCTATTTATTTGATATTCCTGATCACTGAATTGTAGTGTGCTTTATACATCTTCTTTTTCCCACTTTCTTGATAGAAGATAGAGTCCAATACTGATGCAACAAAAGGCTCATCTCTCACCTATTAACCATTTTGTCATCTCTCACGTATGAACCATTTGACAAAACAGAACGAGAAGATAGAATCTAGTGCTAGTGCAACAAAAGGCTCATCTCTCACCTACTAACCATGGGATAAAATAGAACCTGTGGTTTAAAAGAATTTTTTTTTTTAACCTCACAGTTGTTGTGAGGGCTTGAACATAGGTCTTAGCGGTCACAACATAAACTACAGGCCAATTTTCCTTGCTAAACAATTCTCTTAGATTATATTATAGTTGCACTTAGGATCAGGGGTGGTGTATGGCCACTTGTCACTAATATTGGTGAATGAATTTGTTATCCGTAAACATGGACCATCCTCCATGGCCTACCTCCAAGAAAGATTCATATAGACACATGACTTTCCACGTGGCTACTTCTATGTATACGTGGACTGCCATTGCAAAAAGATCATATGGTTACACCCATGTCCACATGAGCTACCTTAGTGTATACATGGGCTTCTATTGCAAATAAAACATATGGTTATGCCCTTATCCACGTGGGCTTCCTAAGTGTAGACGTGAGTTTCAACTCGTAATAAAACATATGGTCCCCCTATCCACATGGGCTTCCTCAGTGTATATGTGGGTTGCTACAACAAATAAAAATATGGTCATGTCCATGTCCATATGTATCACCATTGCATACAATAGAGTCAAGAAACCAAAACAAAGTGAAAACTTCACATGTCTGATTCAAAACCATGATCAATTAAATGTCATCAAACTGTAACAACTACAGATTGTTTGTTTTATATTGTTTTGAACAATGGTTTGGTCCCAAACACACACACACACACACACACAAATATATTTGTATTTAGTATCGTTCCAAGGCTAGGTAAGTCGATCGTGGATCGAATTCTAAGCTATATGGGTTGGGCCCTTCTAAACATATGACCAATGCATATAATCGTGCCTCCAACCCTTAAACTATGTGCCATGCACCACACGACCAATGCATATAACCATTTCCTTAGGGGTCCATGGTCATATGTGTGATGATTTCGGCATGACAAAAATACGCCATGTGGTTTCCTATGAGAGGTGTCACCCACTTTTGGAATCTCAACCAATTGAATCTTGCCAAAATTTTCTGGGTACATGGTAGCCTCTAGTGGCACCATGTCACTCATGATGATGTCATTGGTTGATGTGTGTTGTTGATTGTACTTCTAAATATGAAAAGGTGCCATGTGTCATTTAAAAATAGGTCCATGTCATCATCAAATGATATTCTACCATGTGTGGTCATTTTATTGGGTAGATATGACAATTTAAACATCTCACACCTTTGATTTTATCCAATAGTTGAAGTGCAATGGGTGTTGTTGAGTAGCCCGAAGGTGCACACCACTTATCAGCTTTAAAGAGTGTGCAGGTTTACATGCTCAAGGTTGTGGATTTCTCAGTCAACAAATTATCTACTCGAAACATGCACACCTTTTAATAAATTTTATGTTTGGGACTTTTCCCTAAGTTTTGGTCCCTTAATTAATACTGAGGAGGACTTTCCTAAGAAGTATATAATGTTTGAAATTTATTAACAAGACCTACATAACCATGCTTTTCTTTGTATCTTTATGACATCATAATTGCATCAAAATTCAGATAATTTCAACCACCTTTAGTCATCATAAGTAGTATTGTCGTATATCTTCATAAAATGTTCTACTACTTCTTTATTCATCATAGGTAGTACTATTTTTGTCTCAAATATCCCCTTTGACATATATGACATCTTCTTGTCATCAACGACAACACTATGTGCAACATGACCATGTGATGGAGATATGGGCAATCATATCCACTCATGGTAATTCAAAAGGTGTGTCTCCCAAACAATTTGAAGAATGATATTGAATGGCACTACTTGAAATGATCCCTCCATTCACTCGCCACCACCATCAACCTGTGACATGATTTCCCAAACCACTCCTTCCATAATTGGAAACCTTTATCCTCTGGATTATCCATTACATTTTTTAGCCACAATGTTGCATGAGCACTAAGTAGGAGAGATTGGATGCTCACTCAATTGTAGAGAACCTAAAACGGAACTATTTTTTGAATCATATGATCACATCAGTGAAATATTTCATTAAGGAGTATGGACAAAGTATATCAATTTTATATAAGGGTATGACAATGACGTAACCCCAAAATATTCCATGAATTTTTATAAAGGAAAAATTGTGGTGGTAGGAACAATGCTACATGTAATAGAGGAGGTAATATCATAAGTAACATATCTTTCCCATATTGCATAATATTGGGATTTTCAAAGGAGGCCAAATCCTAAGATCATGCAAGAATTCCTTGAACTAGGGGATTTCCTCGAGAAGAAACAAATGAGCTGATTTCATGAGAATTTGCTACAGGATCATTGGGAGATAATGACACTATTATTGAAATGATATATCACTTGTGAATGCTACCATGGAGTAGTGTACCTATATAATCTTCAGATCCTAGACCACATGTGGCATGGAAGGCTAGTCCATTCTCCATTCTTCCTCTATATTACATTGCAAAACATGACCCTGTTATTATAGAAGTGTAATAAACTATGAGAAACCCTCTCACATCATGGGACCATCAAGCTCCTGGTTGAGAATTCTATGCAAAGAGAATTTAGGGCGGTGAGTAAAGTGTCGAGGATACCAACTAAATTAGAATTTGTTACAAATAAATTTGGAGAATTCATAGTTTCTACAACTCCACCAAGATATAGCATAACCATAAATATATATGTTGCAACTCCAGAAGCTACAACAAACCTAGTATTTGTTGCAACTCTTTAAGCTATTTTCATATATTACTTTGTCGTGACACCACTAACCATGAAATACCCCATAGTATTTATTAAAAAAAACTTTCTTAAGGGATATATTGTAAATCCACATTGATATGAAGGATACCACAATAGTGATGTGGAGATAATATGAAGAAACCCTTTGATAAAGAGACTATGAGGGATGAAGGACATTCCAACTTATGTTCCCTTCCCTAGAAAGAAAGGGACTAAATATTCCGCTGTGACTGCAACCCCATAATGCTCAATGAAACCCATGCTGCTCCACAGAAATTAGTAGGGGAATAAATAAATAGAGTTGCAATGCAATAAGAGACCCATGTTAACCCTTAAGAACTAGGAGGGGTAGAAATAGAACAACCCCATACTACTACACAATAACCGGTAGAGATATTGGAAGAAATGCACTTTGTTGAAACACAAGAAACATCAAACATGATGGGGGATGGTCTAGACCTTGTTGATCCTACATTTGATGAAATAAGGAAAAATGACCTTGCTGAAACACAAGAGCGAATAAGGGAAACACTTCGAAAAGTTATTACTATAATTCTAGATGCATTCAAAGAGGACGGGGAAGCTATGCAGGAGGACACTACTATAACTCTTGGAGTAGAAGAAGACTCAATTGTCCAAGAATAAAAGGAGGTTGCAACTCTTTGAGTAGTGAAGACTATTGCTACCCCATAACTAGAAGGGACATCCAAGGACAAGAGGTAGAAAATAGTAAGTACGCTTTTTCTTATTTCCTCATATACATCACTTATGAGGAAGAATCGTACGCCAGAATTAGAGAATAGGAAACTTCAAGCTACTATATGAGATTAAAGGGATTAAAATTCCTTACCCAAACAACAAATTCTCTTGGTTTATAATAACCTCTCGTACAAAAAAACAAGACATTCTAGACAACCAAAAGAGAAATAAAATAGGTGGCTCTCCAAATAGAAGAAAACATGCCTACCCTAGCTAAAATTACTACCCAAACTAAAGTCAAAACAATATAACAAAATTGCACCCAAACAAAATTCTTGATAAATGGGTGAGAGAAAAAGAATGAAGGTGGAACAAATTAATAACTTCTTATAAGAAGGCTTGATGTCGAATTAAGGATCACCAATAAATTCTTATATCATTACTGGAGAAGTGAACATAATATTTTGAAACCCAAAGGATTCAATGGAAGAGGAAATAATGGAAGAAAGGAAATTATTTGACGTTGACAAGTAAGTGAATAATTTGGAAATTGAGAAAATCCAATTTGGATTATTGTTCGAGTCAAGTTTAGATATCTATCTCCCTCACCTCATTATAATATGTTTCTATAAGAAAAATTCATAATGTTTCCGAGAAAATTCATTACAACTAGAAAAAAAATTAATATTACTTCACCTACTACTTTCTCAAAGGTACACTATTCCTATACTAGTGAAGAGAAAAACTTTTTTTTAGAATTATGTCAACATAACATTTTATTGTTCCATGACCCAATATGGAATCCTAATTGTGGTGGATATTCAACTAATGGCACTTGTTTCTTGTTTGAAAATTCATATTGATTGGCAATCCACTCACAATATTGTAGATAGTGACTTGTAGAGAAATTTACCACATGTAGAATGTATTACCAAAATAAGGGAATATATCATTTCCTATTATAATTCACAAATAGAAGTTCTAGAAAAATTAACTATAGAAGGATCCAATTAGAGATGGGAAAAGTCCAAGGACTAATTCAAACAAAAAGACCTATTCGAACCCAATAATTTGAAGGAAACGCTAGAGAGAGTAGGAATACATTAAGTGCATGGAGAGTTGTGGTAACAAATGGATAGGTCTAAATTTCCACTATTTCATGATTTGACTAGCTACGAGGGAGGACAAAAAAAGATACAAGTTATCCAAGAGGGAGGAACTAGCTTACTAGAAATATATTCAAGAAAGAGGAGGCTACTTCCATGATGATGAAGTAGGGAGACTTGACAATAATATCAACAACCTCCATGAGATTCTTACCTACTAAAACTTAATCTAACTATTTGGATACATCTGGACATGCAATGAATTTGGTTGGTGAGGGATGAAAAGAGCTCAAATTGACATATTTTCCACACTCATCCCATAGCTTTTCACAAACATTTTTCTTATTTTCATATTATTTTCATACCCTTGCATTCATAATGCTATTTTTTTGGTCAGGGTATAATTATCCCTTAAATATTCCATTTCAATACTTATTCTTATACATTGTTAGGAGATTATTTCCTTTTGTAAAAATAGTGGTATATACAAATGAATATGCATAGATATCATTATAGGACATAGGCATTGAAACTCTCCATGATACGCATATGCAACAAATCCTAAGTACGAGTTGTTGCATCAATATTATTAATTGTAGTTATTGTATCTCTAAGTTTTTTCTCCTCATACTGAAACTCTAGATTGTTGTCAGTGTTATTGCAGCTCCTTGTTGATGAAAATCCTAAATTACCATTGTTACATGTATTATCTCATTATTGTTGTGACTCTCACCTCTTAAAAATTTCCAACTTTAACATATTGTACTTCTCACCATTGTTTCAACTTCTAGCATATGGTTTTTGTTGTAACTAACTCCTGATTGTTACTAAAACTCTAAATAAGAGTGTTGTAACTCCACACTATTTGTAACAACAACATATTCAAATGAACAACTATCATTTGTGGACCAACTAGGTATTCAAGCAACCAATCTCCTCATGCAAGAAAATGACAAAAGTGAATAAGCACTAGAAAGGAGTGAACAATTTAGCTTAAGTCTCCATGTGTCTTATTCTTGCTATTTCTTTAAATATAATGTGACAAGAAGGAACAACCTAAATTTCATGTATTTCCACAACTACTTTGATTAATTTAGATAGAACACCTCATGCATAAAATTTATGCTCCTTGTGAGCGGAGTAGTAAATTTAAGCTAGTTAAGTTAGAACTAAGTCTTTCTGTTGTAATTCCAAATTTATGTAGTACAAATTCATTTTTCATTCATGTTAAATAAATGGTGTGTTGAGTAATTTACCTTACTATTTTCATAACTAGTTCCTTCTATAAGGACGTAATCCCCCCTCCTTCAATAAGTAGTATCTGTAGCTTTTATAGTATCTATAGTATCTTTACTCTAAATTTAGATTCCTATTATCTAGAATTCATATTGTTGAAACTCTAAATTGACATCAATTTTCGGTATTTCTTTTCCATAATTATAATTATAATGAATAATTTTTTATTGAATCTTGTTTACAACATTGGATTGTAGACACAGATTTTATTTTGTAAGTAAGGTGTAATTTAAATAATTTTGAGTTATTTCATCCTATTGAATGTGAAACTACATTTTAGTTATAATAACAGAGAATATCTTAACACTGGAACAAGTAACCTTATTTTCTTGCATTATTTATTTGATACCAGTGTGATATTGACTTTTCACTTTATTTTTGTGCATTATTTATTTGATACAAGTGTGACATTAGCTTTCCTTAGGATTTCCTGCAAGTGTTATTTTTACATTCCTACAGGTGTGTGGGTTGGATTGCAAGTATATTTTTCTTGGTGACTTGTGAAAATATCTCAATTTCTTGTTTGTGTGTTGGAGTTAATGCTTACATTCCATATTTTAGAAATTGGTTTGTGATGGTTGAGAAATTCTCTCAACCTCTCTCTCTAAATTAGGAATAAGTTGGATCTCAAAAACTCTATTTAATAGAGTAATCAGAATGTAAATTTGTGTGTGAGTGTTTTTACACATACACCATTTGTGTATAATATATGAGTGTTTTTCCAGTAATTGTGTGTTTTTTATTTATTTCTATCTTGGTATCGGAGCACAGGATCAAAGGCCTGTGTGTTGTGTTGTGAGAAAATTCCTCGAATTGAGCTGAGCTTGCGTTCGAGAGTTGTTTGTTGTGCGTTCCAGACAACGTATTCTCCATTTTTTAAATTTTTGTGTCTCTAATTCAACTACAACATCACTACCAGTTTGGCTTGCAGCCATTTCCCCTGGCTTCCTAACAGGAAAACAGGCTGTGTCCTTTGCTGCTAGTGAGTACATTTGAGAGACTGTGTATCTGCATAGGCCTAGTAAACCAATATTTCAAAGGGTAGAGTCAGTGTAAAGACATACAACGTTGCCACTGTCCATCGATCTGTGTGTTCCAAAACATTTTTTTAGCTTCAGTCTTAAAATCTGCAAGAACATTGTTCAATTACAGCTCAATTCAGATTGACCAGGAGGACTTTCTATATCGGGAAGGCTTCATTTATCTTCGCAATCTTCGATTTGTTTTTTATTCCATGAATCATCTCCATTAAATATCTTATCTGGATTTCCCCATGTCGGTAGAAATTCACTAGTAGTTATGCTATAGAATTCACTCTCCTAAGCATTTTTCCAGTAGTGATTCTATTAAATTAAGCCGAAAATTCAAATCTGAGTAGCTTTCAGCTTTTTCGGCCATGAAGGTATGGTGGATATTGCAGTGCATTGAAACTGTGACAAAGCGAGGTCCGACTATCCTTCGAGTGGAGAAACTACAAACGCATCTAAAAGTAGGTTGTGGGTAGTGATAGGAAGTCGAACTTGAGACCTCTGAGAGTGCCTCGTTGAGTAGAAAAATGAAGGATTCTTTGAGAGAATTTCTGAGCTTTGTCGTTCAGATTGTAGTTGATGGCTTCATTCTTCAAACACGTGCAGATGTTTTGTATTTCCTATGTGGTGGTGGCGTCACCATAGACCCGTTGAACTCCCTTGGCAACAGGAACTTTCTTCCAGAGGGATGGGAGATGTGAGTTCTATGGTTGAATTTGGCATGTTAGAATTAGTTGTTGTTGCAACTGAAACATATTGACAAGGAAGGACGTTACTATGTTAATACAAAACGGAGAGCATTTGCATGTTTATTTTATTACCAATATATTGACGAGACAAAGGACATAAAGGAGCTGAATATTAATGCCAAAGATAGCCCTTACGAAAAATGGAGTCATGGAAGCTTTAGCTAGTGGTCGTGCCGTTATTGAAATATATTTGTGGTTTAGTAGTATTATAATTTGTTTGTAGATTAAGTGAGATAAATAATCAGTTAAAGGTCATTCTTTTTTTGTAAAATTGATTCTAGATAAATTCTGTATCTAGACGGCTTCCCTAGATAACTGGCGAGTACAGCGGTTAGCACCTATCTATTTCGGTAGAATGACTAGGAGTTCAGTGATTGCAATCAATTGTGTTTGAAGAGATCAAGTGGCAGTAAGGCTCAATATGGATGGTTGTCCATATAGTATGGAAGTTGTGGATCTAGGGAAGGATCTCTCATTAGTGGTAGATGAGGAAGTGGTCTCCTAATGAGGTTATGCAACATATTGGGATGCTGTCCAGTAATTGATTTCGGGAGGTCTTTGATTCGGGAGTTGAGGAAGCGAACTCGGGAATCCAACTTGCCAACTACACCTTTCCAAGGGTTATGAGGCAACTTGATGGAGCATCTACTGATAAGCTTGATTATTTTGTTATTTTCATGTAATGTAATCATTAAGGGCGGATGTTGGAGTTAATGCTTACATTCCATATTTTAGAAATTGGTTTGTGATGGTTGAGAAATTCTCTCAACCTCTCTCTCTAAATTAGGAATAAGTTGGATCTCAAAAACTCTATTTAATAGAGTAACCAGAATGTAAATTTGTGTGTGAGTGTGTCTACACATACACCATTTGTGTATAATACATGAGTGTTTTTTCAGTAATTGTGTGTTTTTTAGTTATTTCTATCAGTGTGACACCAAGTTAGGCTACAACTTCATATTCTATAGAATAGATGGTGCACAATAGTTTTCAAGTTACATACTAACATTGAATTGGAACTTAGACCAATAGAATTTTGAATGTCTTTCTACACAATTAGAGTAGAAAGATAACTGAAAAGCTCGTCACTTCGTCAAGTTATTCATTTTGTTTTAAAATGGATTATTACTCTTTCCAGTAGTATTTTATTGTTGTAACCAGCATCCTTTACGTTGTTTCAATATACCAAAAGGATATATTTCAATTCAAAATTATCATAAGCTCCTATCATTCCATAAATCATAGGAATCGCTTAAATAATACATAATAAAATAAGCTGCATATTCTCTGTCACCCGCAATATGCATGCAACCACAATATCCAGTAACAACTACTTGTTCACCTGTTTTACATGAACCATGTTTGGCCTGTACTTTAATAATAGTGTTCTCTCCTAAGTGGTTACTTATTTTACTTGACCCAATGGCTGGCCTGTCGTTTAGAAGCAAACTGCAAGCAGCCATTTACATTTTCAACTTTGTTCACTTTTTCAATTTAATGGTGATGGAGACTCCATTTTCCCACTTGTATTTTGATATCAATTAATAAACTTTATTGACTTCAATTATAGGATATAATAAATTGATGTCGATCCCTCGACTATTTGACTATAATAAAATAAGTATTAATTATAATAAAAATAGCTATGATGTTAGCTGACTCATTTTGCATTCATTTATATATCAAGCAGTTGCAAAAAGAAAAAGGGCCATTTTGTTTACCTCCTTATCTATAAAATAAAAGATTTAATAAACGCATAAAATCTCATAGACTTTTGAGTGAACCTTATTATCGTTAATTCCAACTTTTCTAAAAATATATAAAATATTTTGTCACAGTCTTGCACACAATATCTCACAAATAAAATAATATTATTCTCAAGTTGCTATATGGTATTCATATTTGATTGGAACTCTGATTCATAATACACTTTCGTATTTTCAGGAAATTGCTATGTGGTATTTATATTGGATTGGAACTTTGACTTTTGTATTTGTGGTATTCATATTGGATTGGAACTTTGATTTTTGTATTTTTTTTAAACATAAGAAAACATTATAATTTATTTGTTAAATTAGCAATGGGACAGGTATTATTATCTTCTAATGGTTTTATTTGTTAATTACACTATTTGTAATTATTGACGGGTTGGTTTTAAGGGGTAGGCTTTTACTAGTTCCAAATACTTTTAGATGATTTTTTTTTTTGGTTTAGAAAAAAACTCTACACTAGTTGTAATTATTGGCCGGCTGTCTTTAAAATGTAAGTTTTCACTCTTCCCAAATACTTTTGAGTGAATATTGAATAGTTACCCTATTTTTCTTTCCTCTAAAAAAACTCCTACCCAAACAAAAACAATTTTTACACATACTTCAAACCCAACAAACTCTTAATATTTTTCAAAAATATCCGTTCAAAATATTGAATTATTGTGACTGAACCAAAATAAATAAATAATATTTAAAAATATAGCATTCAATGTATTTAACATTTAATACTAGCCTTATATGCATCATTTTCATGCACTTATTCCACAATGCTCAAGTACCCATTATGGAATACTGCTGCATCCTAAATCCCACAATTTTGTATTCCTGTTTGTAAAAATAAGATGAATGAAAAAAAATGTCCCTCATCATTTATATGATAACCTTTGTTTGACTTTATGAGTGCAATATATACCAACGATATAACTTCCTCTCACATTAACACTCTAAATTTTTGAGATTATTTCAACTATTTCACATATCTCAAATTTTCATCAATTGAACTACCCAAAACAATCATTATATTATTTAATTCTCAACAATAAACAACTTTAACAGTGAGATTTTCTCTCACGTTTGAAGGAATTTTATTCCTAGAAGTTCTGTTGTGATTTAGAAATAGATAAATTCTATTAACAAATTTGTATATTGAGCAAAATTCAGTATAAAAGAAATGTATCCACTCATCAACATATTAAAAGAATGTGTGCCCTCCACCGTGAGAAAGTAAGGAGAGTATGAGATCAAACATTAGGCACCCGTTTGATTTGATATGATATGGACCGATATTTCAAAGTTTATGGCTATCGATACTATTATTTATCGTGTAACGTGTTTATTTATTAGCTATAACAAATGATTTTTCAGTGGCATTTTGAATCTTGATTCTGGTCTCTCGATGACAGGCTTGATTGGTCGGCTCTCTTCGCGTTCACATTGCATTTTCAATTATGTGGATGAACATAAAAAAGTCCAATATTTTTATTTTTATATCATAGTTATATCTATGTTATTTTTGCCTTTTTGGAATCTGGTGGTATATTTTTCTTTTGGGCGAGGTTGTAGTTTTAGTTTTCAATGGTTGAGACTCTAGGTTTTTTTGGTTATTTAAAATTGGTATATGTTTGAAAAGAAACGCCTCAATGAATTTAGATGGTAGATTTTGTTTTTACTTTCTAATTTCTTTAGATTATATGGAAATAAATGGAAATAAAGAGTGATTATTATGTATTATGATACTTGTATTGGTCATTTTTACAATTTAATCAAAATTTTGAAATCATAGTTCATTTCATACTATAAAGTATATGAAAGGTGGGAAAGCGCTCATTCATGTTTGATAGGTGTAATGTTTAAATTATAAAGTTATTACATTTGTATTTGATTTATTAGATATATATAAAAAATATATATAATATCATCAAATAAAATAAAAGTTGATAATTTATCAAAGATTACTCTTATTTGAATGAGAAAAATAGATATATAATTCATCTCTTCAATAATAAATTTATGAATTGTTATGAGAAAAAGTCTTTGAAAATAATTAATGAAAAACTGAAAGCATAGCATGGAAATTTTACTTCTTGAATGTAGATTTAGCAATGGCACAAATCAAGTTGGAACCTAGGTCTTGGAAGTCACAACGAAAAATCCACGTCAATCAAGCTGCATGATGTTCCTTGTTGGACGATGTCCTTATATTATATTATAGTTGCGCTTAGGGTCGGGCGTGGTGTATGCCCACTTCTCACTACTATTGGTGAATGAATTTGTTATCCATCAACATGGACCATCCTCCATGGCCTACCTCTTAGTAGGGCTCATATGGATATGTGACTATCCACGTGCATTTTACTTCCATGCTCTATGGGTTGGGCCCTTCTAACCATATGACCATTGCATATAACTGTGCCTCCAAGCCCTAAACTATTTTTCATGGACCACATGAGCACTCCATATAACCATGTCCTTGAGGGTCCCCAGTCATCTTTGTGATGATGTTAACATGACATCATTACGCCATGTGGTTTCCCGTGAGGGGTGTCATGTGTCACCCACATTTGGACTCTCAACCGATTAGATCTTGCCAAAAATCTCCCTCTAGTGCCACCACATAACTCATGATGATGTCATTGGTTGATGTGTGTTGTTGATTGTACTACTCACTATGCAAAGGTGCCATGTATCATTTAATAATAGGTACATGTCATCATCAAATGAGATGTTTCCATGTGTCGTCATTCGATTGGGTCAATATGACTAGTTAAATGTCTTAGATATTTGATTTCATTTAATATTTGAAGTGTAGTTCCGTTCATTAATTAGCCACAAGGTGCAGACCTCTTGACAACATTAAAGAGTGTGTAGGTTTGCGTGCTCAACATTGTGGGTTTCTCATTCAATAGAGTATCTACTTGGAACATGCACACCTTTTAACAAATTTATGTTCGGTTCCTTGCCCTAGATTTTGGTCTCTTAATTAATACTGAGACTTCAATTGGTCATCAATTCTCATCTTGGAGGATTTTTTCTGAGCAGTATATAAAGTTTGAAAAATATTAACGAGACCTACATAACCATTTTTTTATTTGGATCTTTAGGACATCATAATTCCATCAAAACCTCTATTAACTTCAACCACCTTTACTCATTATAGGTAGTATTGTCATATATTTTCATAGAGTGTCTTGTTTCTTCTTTAGTAGTCATAGGTAGTATTGTTGTTGTCTCATATATCCCCTTTGACATAAATGAAATCTTGTTGTCATTAATGATAACACTATGTGAAACAGGACCAACCACCAATGTGATAGAGGTACAAGCCATCATAGCCACTAATGGTAAGTAAAAAAGTGTGTCTCTCAAACTGTGTGAAGAATGATATTGAATTTCACTACTTGAAGTGATCCCTCCTTTCACTCACCACCACCAGCAGCATGTGACGTGATTTACCATACCACTCCTTCCATAATTGGAAACCTTTATCCTCTAGATTATCCATTCCATTTTGTAGCCATGGTTTTTCAGGAGCGCTTAGTAGGAGAGATGGGATGCTCACTCAATCACAAAGAACCTACAAGTGAATTGTGTGTTGAAGTGTATGATCACATTAGTGAAATATTTCATTGAGGATGGACAGAGTATATCAATTTTCTATAAGGGTATGAACATGACGTAACCCTAGAATTTTCCATGATTTTTTTTGGAGTCAAAATTATGGTTTTAGGAACAGTGGTACATGTAAAAGAGGAGGTCATATCATAAGTATCATGGCTTTCCTGCTTTGTATAATGCTGGAATTGTCAAAGGAGGCAAAATCCTAAAATCATGCAACAATTCCTTGAACTAGGGGAAGCCTTGGAGAGGAAACAAATAGGCCAGTTTGATGTGAAGTTGCTACATGATCATTGGGGGCTTGTGGCACTATTAGTGAATTATATATCATTTGTGAACGCTACCATGGAGTATTGTACCTATAACCTTGAGCTCCTAGACTACCTATGACATGTAAGTCTAGTCAATTTTCCATTCTTCCTCTATATGACATTGAAAAACATGACCCCAGTAGTATAGAAGTATACCAAACTATGAGAAACCCTCTCACATCATGGGTTCATCAAGCTCTTGGTTTAGCATGCTATGCACAGAGAATTTAAGGTTGTGAGTGAAGTGTCGAGGATACTAACTAAATTAGAAGCTACTACAAATCAATTTGGAGAATTCATAGTTTCTACAGCTCCACCAACATATAACACACCCATAATTGTAGATGTTGCAACTCCAGAAGCTACAATAGCCCCAGAATTTGCTGCAAATTTTTTATCTATATTCATAGAGTACTTTGTTATGACACCATTGACCACAAAATACCCCTTTGTGTTGATTTCAGAATAATTTCTTGAGGGATATATTGTAACTAAATAGAGATATCAAGGAGACTATGAAAGTGATGTGGAGATAATACAAAGGAAAATTTCGATGAATATATTATGAAATTTAAAGGATATGTTAGCTTATGTTCCCTTCTCAAGAAATAATGTGACTAAATACAACCATGTGGTTGCAACCCCATAATATTAAAAGAAACCCATCACGATCCACAAAAACTAGTCAGGGCAGAAACAAAGAGAGTTTCAATGCAAGAACAGACCCATGCTAACCCTTAAGAACTAGGAGGGGTAGAAATAGAAGAACCCCCTACTTCTCTAAAAGAACTAGTAGAGCTACTGGAAGAAAGGCACTTTATTAAAACACAAGAACCATCAAACATGATGGGTGATGGTATAGAATTTTTTGAGCCTACATTTGATGAAATAAGGACAAATTACCTTACTAAAATCCAATAAATAATAAGGAAAAATCTTTGAAAAGTTTTTGTTATAATTATAGTTGCATGCAAGAGGATGAGGAAACTTTGTAGGAATCCACTATTGTAACTCTTGGAGTAGAAGAAGACCCTATTGTCCAAGAAGAAAAGGAGGTTGAAACCCTTGAAGCAAAGAATACTATTGCTACCGCATAACTAAAAGGGACATCCAAGGACAAGAGGTAGAAAATATTAAGTATTCTTTTGCTTATTCCCTCATATACATCTCTTATGAGGAAGAATCATATGCTAGAATTTCATAATTGGAATCTTGAAACTACTATAGAATATTAAAGGGATTAAAACTCGTTACCTAAGCAACAAATTATCTTGTTATAGAAGAAGCTCTCATAGAAACAAACAATACATCCCAAACTTCCAAAATAGAAATCAAATAGATGTCTCTCCAAATAGAACAAAAAAATCTTACCCTAGCTAAAATTTATACCCAAACTAAAGTCAAAACAATAGAATAAAAGGACACCCAAATAGAAATTCTTGATAACTCAATGAGAGAAAAACAAGGTAGATGCAACAAATCAATAACGTCATATGAAAAAGGCTTATGTTGATGAAGGATCACCAAAAAAATTGTATATCCTTACAAGAGAAGTGAGACAAATATTTTGAAACCCAAAGGATTCAACGTGGAGAGGAAATAATGGAAGAAAGGAAATTATTTGACCTTAAGAAGTAGGTGAATAGTTTTCAAATTGAGAAAATCCAATTCGGATTATTTTTTGAGTCAAATTTAGTTATAGATCTCTCTCGCCTCATTATAATATGTTTCTACAGAAAGAATTCATAGTGTTTCAAAGAAAATCCATTACAACTAGAAAAAAATTTGAGATTATATCACCGGCTACTTTCTCAGTGGTATATTGCTCCTACACCAGTGATGAGAAAAAAATATTTTGTGAATTATGGGTCAAAATAATATTTTATTGTTCCATGATCTGATATGGAATCCTAACTAAATTTGTGGGGGATTTCCAACTAAGGGAATTTGGTTCTTGTTTGGAAAATCATAGTGATTATGAATCCACTCATAATATTTCAAATAATGACCTCTAGAGCAACATATGGGTTAGAGTGGAATTTTTCAAATGAGTGTACAAGTTACCAACAAACATAAACAGTGTGCCTACTCACCACCACATGTAGAATTTATGACCAAAATAAGGTAATAGTTCATTTCCTATTTATAACACCTCTCGCTTTCCATTTTTTTTTTCTAATAATAATAATAACATCTGTCTTGTTATTATGATTACAGTTTATCTCGTTATATCTCGACATATTTATGTCATTCACATCTTCTCTTATTTCACTATGTTTTTTTATGGTTGAGAATAGTATCTAAATTTCCAACCTCAGCTATAACTTTACTCTAAACTATATTCTTTTTCTCTAACAAGTGTGAAACTAATGTTCTAATATATCTCACCCTTTTTAAATTTATTTGTATTGGAAATAGCCAATATATATATATATATATATGTGTGTGTGTGTGTGTGTGTGTGTGTGTGTGTGTGTATGTATGTATGCATGTATGTATGTATGTATTCTTTACTTTTTCCACTCAACCTATATTGGATTCTAAATGTCAGCCTATTTATATTTGGCTATTAAATTAATTCCTTACCTTTATAACAACTTGGTTCTCATATCATCATTAAATCCGATATCTATATATTGGAAGTAATCACCATTGTACGATGGATAAAAGATAACAAAATTCGTGTTTTGTAGTTCTGTATTTTAAACTTTTCGGTTAATAAAACCTTACCTTAATTAGTTGACAACTACATACACCCATATCCTTTTTCATTGAATTAAACCTTATGAATGGTTAACCTAGCATATTCCAACTATCCAATAGACAAGCATAGCTAGAACTATCATTAATTATCTCTACTTAACCTTTATATTTGACACACGGTTATCTCAATATATATTTAAATATATAGAAGAGCACTTTAACCTTATAATTCCCTTTTCTACAGATTTTGATCACCAATTAAATGATAATGTACCATTTCATAACATAGGCAATTCCACCAATTATGAAATGGTTTGGTAGCATGGTGATCAATATAAGATATCCTTCCGAATTGGTTCATTAACCCACCCATATTTTCCGTCCGAGTTTTTATGACAATTTATTTCCCTTGTCGTGCAATACCCCATCTGTCAAGTTCATCTATATGCATCGTATTAAGTTGGAAAACATTATAGCTCAACAAACAATTTTTGGATTTCGTGAATCATGAATCCTCATCCTTGATCACATGGGATTGTACCTGGAACTTTGTTGATCTCTGAAACGATTCCACTTACCTCTGGTTGTCGAAACCTAGACGATGGTGAATTCACTTTAGATTAAGGTTTTTCCATATATAAAAACTTAAGAAATTTCATTTATGTTCTATTTCCTTTGACACTGTATTTTGGTTGAAAAATGCATTTTTCCCCTGCCTGAGTAGGATTACAACTGTGCAATTTGGTTTGACACTTTCGTTGATATTCAAGTGGACCAAACTACATTATGATCACATGGTAACATATATTGCCTTCGGCCATGACTATGATCTTCATTCCTACAGGTAATATTTTACTGTGTTTCATTTTTTTCTTTTTATCTTAAAATTTATCTATTGTGTAGTGGTTCTTTGTGACCTCATATAATTTAGTTATTACTATAAAATTTGCAATGGCAGGTCCCCATCTGTGTGACCATCAAAGCCATTCTACATTTGATACTAAACCATACATTTATCTGTATATCTCGCTTTGCTACTCTCTTATCTTCGTTCAATTGTCTAATTTATTCCATCATTACAAGACTTTACCAATTTATGATTTCTCCATTTATTTCTAAAACCGTTATTGTTTTAATTTAGTTGGGTTCTTATCCTTTGTGGAATAATGACATCATTTTTGCAAACGTAGAGGGTTTCCTGTACAGGACGTGATCTTTTCTTCTTCTACCACACCTGGCTAGATCACTCAATATTAATCCCAACTCTCGGTCATTTACCATGGAAACTACATTCGAAAGTCATAAAGGTATGATATGGATTATTTGAAAATCGTTTACATACTTTATGTACTTGCTACGGCTCACTGCATTTTGATTTTCAATACTTAGTTTCCATTGCCAATGTACTTGAAGTTACGTTATGGATTGTCATTGTCCATGTCTTCATTCTTCTACTATTAGCTTCTAGCCCTAAATATCTCTGTATTTTAAAGTTCACTGAGACTATGTCTCGTTTACATAAGGATTCATTATCACTATATCTGAGGCTTCGTAATTTCTTTCAAGTTTTAATAATTTTGATGTGATTATGATTATGATACCGTGACCACAATTTCGAATTTAGAGTATTATAATGTTCTACTAATTTAGTCCCAACTTCGCTTCTGCCATACTAAGTTTTGGAAATTTTTCTTTGATTTCTCTTTATTTCATTAAGAGTACTAATATCTCTCTTATCCTGATGCAGAGAGCAGAAGGGATTAATAATTTCTAACGTAATGAAGTCTTTCATTTTATTTCAGTTCTCAGATGTTATCTGGTTTAGTTATATCTCGAGGTTTATAACCCAAATCTAAACTTAAATTTTAGTGTAACTTGCATGTATTACTTTATGTTAACTGCGTTTGAAATGAAATTTTGTTCAAGTTATTCCTATGGTTTACTTAACACAGAGTTATTTTTATACAGGTTGGTCAGATGTTCGTTGGGTTTTCATACGCACTCTGGTCATTTTTTTTTATGAACATTTATAGTTTATTTAAGGGGAAAAGATCCCTATCTATAACTTCCTTTCAATCCTTTAGTATTGGACAGTACAATCATTATGATGGACTGTGACTTTTTATACAGATACAATTATCTGAAGTGAATATTTGTAGTTGTTTACTTCCTTATTTTATAAACAATGTCAGTTTATTTAAATATTTAAATTTACATGGAAAGGATTACCATACTACAGATTTACAGTATTGTTTCACATAACCTCTCCTATTTTGGTATAAGGAAGAAGTACAATTTTTTTTACCACTAGTATGTTTCTTTCTATCTACTTACATTCTCTGCTTTATGAGTTTCAAATATTCTTCAATACAGATAGTCTTTTAGTTTCAATATATTGTCATGCATAAATCATGCATATATATATTAGAGGCTAGATATTGATGAAAGATACTATCCTTTTCATTTCCCTTCATGCATGTAATACTATAATACATAAATGGTTTCCTACACGGTTATTTCGTTTATCAGTCATGTATATTTTTATTTCGAAGTTATTTAATTTTTAATAAATAGTATGATAACATAATAGTGGATTCGATTCATTACGAGTATGTCAGTTTCTTGTGAGGTACCTAACCTTAGATCTAAACCTGTTTTTGGGTTAAGACATTCTTAGAGTTGGTCCTCTACAGAATTTGTCTGTACAACCATACAGATTAGACTATTTCATTATGGTCAAATCTGTTCAATGTACAGACCTCTCAGACTAATTTCTAATCATCTAACATCCACAATATCAATACATGATTCAATACATAATTCACATTAACTTAATTAATTTCTTTCTCAGTATCTCAGAATATACTAAAATATAATTTAAACAACTCAATTAAACTATGCATACCACTTAAGGTAGAGTAGATTGCCTCCCAACCTTAGAGCTCTTTCTCCACATCTCACCTCTGAGTAGAAATATTTTTCTTCCAGTGATAGACAATCGTTTATCTATCCTGAATCATCTTATTTAAGCATGTTTTCCCCCAGCTTGTTTCCCTTAACTAGGTCGAGTTAATCTAGGATGTTGTATTCATGTTTTCATAGGCTTTCCCTTTGTTTCTTCCACAAAGGTAATTTTAAAGCTAGATTTTCTGCTTTCAAGTTTTATTCCACCTCTTCCCAATAATTTCCTCTTTACGGGGGTATTTATATGTTTATATCCAATCTAATTTTAGTATCTTACTTTATTCCTTCCAAGTATTTCTGGAAGTCTAGGAAATTCTTACAACCTTATCCATCCTCATGGATTTGGTTTCCAAATATCTAATCATAATCTAGTCATTGCACATTAATTTACATTTTATTTTATTAACTTGAAAAAAGAAATCCACATAAATGTTTCCATTGGGGTCCCCAATGCCCTTTTGGACTTGTTCAGATTTCTAATAAAAGCATAGCAATTTGGGGATATTACATATCCCCCCTCTAAAAACAGAACACCATCCTCGCTGTAGAAAATAAAACATAACAAAATAAATGTTTAAACAGTGATGGATATTTTTCCATCATGTCATCCTCTCGCTCCCAAGTAGCCTCTTTAGGTGTAAAGTGCCTCCACTACACTTTCACCCTGGCCACCATCCTATTTCAAGGCTCAATTTCTTCCCATGCCAAGATTTGAAGTGGATCTGGAAGGAATTCCCCTTCTGGTTCCACCTGTATCACATGCCAATCAATAACATGAGCAGGGTCATGTATATACTTTTTTAATAACGAAACATGAAATACATCATGAACCTTAATGTGACTAGGCAAAGCTAGTTTATATGCAAATGATCAAACCCTTTCCAACACTTCAAAAGGTCCACAGTAATGTGGAGCTAGTTTTTCATAGCTTCCAGTGTGCAAAGTACTCTTCTTGGGCTTAATCCTTAGATACACGTGATCACCCACACAGAATTCTCTGTGAATTTGGTTTTTTTCTGCATAATTTATCTTCCTGTCTTCTATTTTTTGTTATGTTTTGCTGAATTTTATTCACAAATTTTTCCATTTCCTACAAGGCTTCCAGTCAAAGTATTAGTTTATCTTCAAACTGACTCCAAAATATAGGAGTATGACACTTTCTTCCATAAAGTGCTTCAAAAGGACTCATTTTTATGGAAGCTTCATAACTATTGTTGTAGGCAAACTCTTCTAAGTGTAGATAGTCTTCCCATTTTGTTGGCCTATATATGACATACTCTATCGATTGTCTCACCCTGATCCTGCTCAAAACTGAATAGCAATTCTTAGACAAAATAGACCAACACTTAGAAAATTCCCAGCCCCTTCTTATCTTGGCCTTACTCATGAAATCCATAGGTAATTAATCACTATTAAATAACATAATAAACCTTCCTTGAATGCGCAATCCTTCATGAGCCTTCATCATATTTTATAATTGCGCCCAGGAAATTTGCTAATAATACCACTGATAGTTAACTTCCTCGTAACCTCTCTCTCAACTGGGCCATCATCATAATTCACATGCATGTACCTAATAATAGTGAATCATCAGTTATCTGATACATTACTACTTTTGAATTAATTCTAATTTAATTCACTTGACCTATCACTAGCTCATCACTCAGTTAGAACTATTTAAACTGATTTTAACTCAATTAATTTGAGTTAATTGTTTACGCATGCACTAAAATAATACATTAACTATAACTGGACCCCTAAAATAATAGAATCACTCTACATGCCTCACCTCTCACCCTCAACTCGAATTTATTGAGCTAAATCAGTATTTTTGACTTAGTTAACTCATACAAGTTGCTATGAGATGAAATTAAAATTTAATTTCCAATTTATTTAAGGGATAAATAAATTAGATGCCCACATTTATCGCTAGTTTGTAATTAAATTCCTCACTCATGTGTGACTGGAATCCCACAATAGTTATGTCGTTAAATTTTTTCCTTTCTGGATGCGAATTTCACCATTTCTTGTTGCAAATTTCAACAATGGGATTCAATGGAGGCAAGGTAAAAATCATATTCCATAGGTGTTTCAGGGAAAGGGTGTGAAAAATGAGAGCACGAGCTTTAAAAAAGGAGACGAGAAACAACGATGTTTAAATCTTGCGAGAAATTATCTTGGTAGCGCCAAAATTGTATTTCATTTCTTATAGCACAACAGAGGATGCAGAGACATAAGGGAGTTCCTCAGAGTGCACAAGAGTTAGATGAACATGCTCAATGTGGTTGAAATTATATTTTTTAATAGAAAGTGTGAAAAGGAAATGTCAATGTTCTATCTTGGAGATGTCTCTAACAGATTTTGGCTCACTTTAAAAGAGGCTAAGGTCATTTTCTATTATTCCCAAGAGTTGAGTTGCAGTATCATTGAAAGTAAGAAAATTTCGCAAATGGCTAGTGTGGTCATGCAATTCAAGATGGAGCACATAAATGTAGTCACATTCAAGGAAGGAACCATTGCATTTCCTGCAATGCCACATGTTTTCAAATTGTTAGATAGAATTCTTCAAGGATTACACGACATCAATATTAAGGGGGAATTCAAGGAAGTAACATAATTCCATGTCATTTTTTGTAATAGTAGCACAAACAAAAGCCCACAAATATTTCTCGAAGTGGGAAATTTCAATAATTTTAGAGATTTTTTTTGTTTTGAGAGACCTATTAGGGAAGCCTATTTATTTCAAACTTACTAAAGGCAAGGATGCATTGAAGCCTATTTTGTAAAACCATTTTTGGAGTTGGTTTGTTTCAATAATATCTAGGTCTATTACAAGAAAATTTGTGGGGATAGTTACAATAGTACTTCCATTGAACTCTGTAACATGACCCCCTTTAATTGTAAGGACTAAAGTTGCCCCTAAGGTGCAGTTTTTGGAAATTTCACAATCTTCAACATGGAATTGTGTGCCCCATAAGGTGATTTTGATGTTTCATCTTGACATGTCGCACAAAGTGATAGTTTTCTTCAGAGTTTCGGAGCCATCACGTCGATGTATGATGGATGTAGGAGAATTCGAGCTAACAAGACCAATAACATAAAAAATTTAGTTGATAGTTGCAACATTGAGTGAAGTTATTGGGATGAAATGAAAGTTACGAGAAGGTATTGATTGATCCTCATGTACTTCCTAAGACAGTTGTTTCATTGAAAAGGAGGATTTTGAATGGGTGGTTTAGATGATTATAGTTAGGATTTTGAATTTTTATGGTTGCATTTTATACTATTTGGATTCGAACAATTTGAATGATAAAATTCAATGAGTCTTCCAAGTCATTGAAGGTGAATATGTGGATCTCATCACCATCACGGTCTAGAAGGTCAAAGCTGAGATAGTTCTGAGCACCATGTGCTCTGTTGTATTCATGAAGGGATATTCTTTAAAGGTCCTTGGCTTATCTTGACCAATATTTACAAGATAGATTGACTTTCTTAAAAGGTAGAGTTGTTTGAGGAGGATTTTTATCTATATTGGAGGTTATAGGCTAGACCTCTATCATGGAAGTTGATGGAAAGCCAAAGGCATTTGTTGAGGATGAGGTGGCATGGAGCACGTGTTTGGTAGAAAGAATAATAGGGGTTGGATTGCCAATTAGAAGTGTTGCATGGTGGATAATTTCAAGTTAGATTACATGAAGCAACCTTCAAAGAAAGAATAATTATGAGAGAGGAGGAGAAAAGAAAGTAAATATAGTATATGCCTTAAAGGGACTTAAAAGGAGAGGAAGGAGAGGAAAGCAAGAGGGGAAGTTGCAACATACAAATATCAATGGAAGGGCATGCAGACATATTTTTTTAGAAGAAAAATGGATCCCAATTGAAGATCCCCAAATGTTGCAAGGGCATTGTGCATAGAACAAAGCAATACCACATGCTTGTGAGTTCTCAGTGAGAGACGGTAGCAGGGGGTTGTAGCCCTGACTGGGAAAATATGCTCAATGGTAATCACTTGCAGGATTGGTTGCATCTCAGTAGAACCAATGATGAACAATGAAAGTTCATTTCTAGTCAAGTTTTTCTCTTTTGGGAATGTATTTATTGTTTGAAGAGAGGAACTGCAAGTGGATATCAAATGTAAGTAGATTCAAGCATAAGTATTTTGCGTAGAAAATTGAGGGGAAAGGCTACAAAATGAATCTTCAAAGACATGAAGAAAAAAATATGTAGAAAAAAGTGTGGAATATATAAATGCATGAGAAAAATAAATGGACAAGAACAGAAGTGATACTATCAATGCAAAGACTGCCAGACAAATCATTCTTGCAAATTTGAGTGTAAAAGAAAAAATATTCTTGTTCAAAAAAACAAACAAAAAGTACCTAAGGTCCTATTCTAGAATGGGTTTCCTTTAATGCAGGATAGGTTTGTAGGGAAGAGAGGAAGGGATTGGAATATTGAATCAGTTATTTAAAAAACATTGATCTATTGTTTAAGATAAGAGACCTAAAATATTTTTCAGTAATTTCCTAGCAATCTCTACACTGGCAGCAAAAAGTCAAAGGAGGAATTAAAAAAACAACACTCAAAGTAGACCAAAAAAACATAGCTTCAATTATTTTAGTTAGTTGTGCAATAAATATTGCTTATGTATTTTTGTCGATTAGTGTTGGAAATACTGAGAGGGGGGGGTGAATCAGTATTCCTTTCAATTAGAGCATTAGTTAATCTTCAATTATTATCAGTGTTTGTACAATGATAGAAGCAAACAAGAGGAACATAATTGCACATAGTTTTTAAGGTGGAAACCCACTCTGGGACAAAAACCACCTAATTATTCTCTAATAATTCTTTAATATTCAACTCCAATTGAAAATAAATCTCCAACTTCCTAGAATATAGAAAAGAATTCTTCTCCAGCTCCCACTGGATGGATGCTCCAACGCTTGAGATTCTTTAGTAGTCAACTGAATGGATGCCCCAACACCTAATGAGCTACAACTCATCCTAGCACCACCCTACCACCCTATAGAAGAATAAAATAAGAATGGACTCCCATACCAGGGAAAATGGTCCACTTTACAATAATATAGAATGATGTAGAAGAAGAAGATATACTAGACCATAACTCCAACTTTGACACAACCACCTAATGATGATCCTAGACCTCACAGCACTGCCTCTTCAACCCTTAGTAGATAGAGACTAGTACAATTTTTACAATAATGTATTTACAATGACTTAGTACAAATATACCTTTACAATGATTGTATGCAGTGCTGCCCACTTGAAGACTTCATATGATGAACTTCTTGATGCTGTTATGCACCTTGGTTTTTGCTCTTGTCATTCTAGCCTCTGCTACACCTTGCTTTTCTTTTCTACAATATAAATTTTGTTCCTTTGCAACCCTTGACAACACATGATCTAGCTTTTTCTTTCCTTCTAGGAGCTCGATATTGAATCTGGTGTATATCTGTTACTTCAGATCCTCAATATCTGATTTTCAGTCCTATAGTAGTCTTCTGAGTCTTCTTTCCAATGCCATAGGTCTTACCCAATTTGGATTCTTCAAGAGAGAGTTATACCTAATCTCTCACAATGCCCTAATTATGGACTGTTTCAATAGAACGCACTTGTACAGTGTGCCATGTGTCACTATTTCTTCATTTAGCTCAAAAATTGATAGAGAGAAAACTAAAGTATGTCTACTATCTATCACTTTTTACGGAATTCCAATCCGATACTTAGAAAGAGAGTTATGACGATTTTACCAAGGTCACTTCTTTGAGATGAATTTCAGGAGCCTGCAAAAACCCTGACTTCCACTGATCTTATCTCCAAAAATATTGCGCACCTTGATCTGAAATTTTACAGCAACTTCCTCAGGATTTTGGCTTCGCCCCACAAAAATTTTAGCTTCTGAACCTTTGTATAAAAAAAATTTAGAGCAAAAATTCCATGATGACCTATTTCAGATGGTTGAATCCCTTGCATAAGGAGGAAATGACGATCACAATTTATATAAATGCTTAGGTTGAGAGGGGCTTCAACAAGTGAACATGGGAGGGATTTTAGGAGCTTAAAAAATATTAATTATAACTTTTCAATGACCCATACCCCAACCCCATTGGGTTTTAGCCCACTAACTGAGGGTACAAACTTCAAACATGAATATCTCTCAAACCGTGAAGAATTACATGGCGTGACATATATCAATGGAAACATATTGACAAGTAGAAACCATCAAAAGCATTATTGACCCAGAATATATTAAGTTGGTAGGTCAAAATTCCCATGCAATATTGGGTTAGCCCCTGGTGCTGCTTAGGTTGACATAAATGACAACCATTGATCAAAAATCCCCCCCTTTAACATTGATGGCAACACAAGTACTCCCCCTGCAATCATGACACCTATTCCTACAACATTCTCTCCCCCTTTGACATCAATGGAATAGGGTAACTCCCTCTGAAACACAACCATCCTAAGAACCTGTACACACTTCCACTCCCCCTGACACACAACCATCCTGCAAACCTGTAATCTACATCCACTCCCCCTTTATATTCTGAAAACAGAAAATATAATGAGAACTTGGGATAATCCCAAGCTTCTGGCGAAGATATTCCAATGCTGGTGAATATTTAATATGTGATTCTTTTGGTGCTGCTTGGAATCTTGCTACTTGTCTAACTACTTGCATAGCATCTCGTTGGGAGGCTATTACATATAGAAGACTACTAATCATATATCTGTACAACCTTTGATCCACATCCTTAGATGAGTCGCCTATGCTCAATTTGCAACCTCTTACCATTAGATTAAGGATGGGTTTGAAATCTTCCATTTTAAATTTCTTGAGCATTTACTTGATGTACTTGGCTTGACATATAAATGTTTCTTTCTCTTGCTGAGATATTTGAAGCCCTAAGAAGTATGTCAGATCACCAAGTAAAGACATCTTGAAATCACTTTGCACCTTTGTAGCAAACTTCTTACTTAGTCGATCATCATTGCTACCAATTATTGTATCATCCTCTTTAGCTATTAGAAATGCTTTAGTTGCTTTATCTAGAACATATATGTCATTTTGATTTCGACTTGCTGTAGCCACAATTTCACCATACAAACCTTTTATGATTTCACATTTCGTTGGAGTTGAATAGTATTGTGTGTCCTTGATCAGACATTTTTCCAACACTGAGCAGATTGTGATTCATTTTTTCAACCAATAGAACATTCTTGGCTAGAGCATATTTTCTTCCGAGAGTGACAGTACCTGATCCTATAACATTTGAAGATCCATCATTTCCAAAGGACACGGTTCCATCCTTCTTCTCTTTCAGAGATACAGATTTATTTCTATCTCCAGTCATGTGCATTGAGCAACCGCTATCAACATACCACACATCTTTTTTCTTTTGAGCCTTGAAAGCGAGAGAACGATTATCATTCTTCTTCTTCTTCCATGTTCGTTCGTTCTACGGCTTCGAAGATTATTTTGGAGGATTTTGAAGTCTGCAGTCTTTGGCTATGTGTTCAAAGTTTTGACATTTGTAACATTCAATATTATTTCTTAAATGTTCAAATCTATTGATGTTTCGCTGAGCCCTGGGAGATTCATATTTGATAGATCTCCTGGAATTGTATTCGTTCCTAGTGTATGTGCGATATTCTATAGCTTTATGACCAAATTTTCCACACGAATAACAATAGCCATAAAAAATATGTTGGTACCTGGATGGAAATTTTCATCGAGGAATTGTCTTCCAAGGCTGTTCTTGCGAATCTTGTCCAATGAAGTCTACATGCATGTCAGATCTCATAGGTTCATTTATTTTGTTGTAGAACGTCTTGCTTCTTCTTCTTTGAAACCAATGCTAGTTTTGTCGTTGTAAGATCGTTGATTATTGATGAGTTATTCCAATGCCCTTGAGCTATTGGCATAGTTTTGCATAGTTTTTCTTTTCTTCACTTCCTCACGTAGCGAGATTACTTCAGCTTCTAATTCTTCCCTTTCTTGGTTGCTTTCTTCCAACTTCTTTTGAAGTGACTCTTCAATGCATTTTTTTTCTTCAACTTCAATTTTGACACCTTGAAATTGTTCTTCAAGAGTTTTGGAACGGATCTTCTCTGCCTTGAGATCTTTTATAAGCTTGATTGCTTCCTCATAAAATTATTCTATGGTCCATCCTTCTTCTTCATTATTTGATACCTGTTGTTTATTGTGCTTGGCCATAAAAAATAATCTCTCATTGGCTTCTTCTTCACTTTCATTGTCTTCATCGCATGATGAGCTATCTTCTTTAGAGAGAAAGTTCCTTTTGGATCCTTGCTTGTTGAATTTCCTAAAGCCTTTCTTTCCTTTTGAGTTTCCATTACTTCTATTTGGACATTTTGCTGATCCTTGCTTGTTGAATTTCCTAAAGCCTTTCTTTCCTTTTGAGTTTCCATTACTTCTATTTGGACATTTTGCTGCAAAATGCCCAACCTCATTACAGCTAAAACATATCAATGGAAGTTTACCTTCGAATTGTCCCTTACCAATTTTTAGTTTTCTCAAGAAGTAAGCATATTCTTCATCTGAAAGACCTTCTTCATCATCTCCCTTTTCTTCACACTTGCAGGTGCATGTCTTTTCAATTGAAGGTTTTTTATCCTTATTGGTTTTATTAGATGCAACGAACGCAGTTTCTACATGTGAAGTACCCTCTTCTTCATCAAGTCTCATTTCTTATGCTATGAGAACTCCATGTAATTCCTCTTTTCTGAGTTTGTCCAGATTTGCGCTGTATTCTAAAACTGATACCTTTGGGTTGAATATCCCTGGTAACGTTCTAAGAATATTTCGTAGAATAGTCTTCTTACCAACTGGCTCTCCCAATCCTTACAGAGTATTGGTTATTTCATCAACATATTGGAAGTATGCAGCAATGTTCCAATCTTCTTTCATTTTGAGTTGCTCAAATTTTGCTCTATAGATTTGAAGCTTTGCTTCTTTGACATTTGAGTCACCTGCATATATATTCTCAAGCTTGTCCCATAAATTTTTGGCGGTTTTACAACCCAACACCTTATGATAAGCAGATTCAATAAGTCCACTGATAATAATATTCTTTTCTTTTGCATCATTTACCAAATTCTTCTTACCTTGTTCATTCGTAGTTGATGTAAATCCATTTTGAACAGTGTCCCATACTTCATAACCTTGCACCAAGAGATAGAACTCCATTCTTGCTTTCCAGAGTGCATAAATATTTTCATTGAATAGAGGTACATCATTCTTGGTATGCTCCATGACCTCCTTCTAGCTATTAAACTGCTATTTAAGGAACTAAGCTCTGATAACAATTGTTGGAAATAATGAGAGGGGGGGTGAATCAATATTCCTTTCAATTAGAGCATTATTTATTCTTCAATTATTATCAGTGTTTGTACAATGATAGCAGAAAATAAGAGGAACAAAAATGCACACAGTTTTTAAGGTGGAAACCCACTCCGGGACAAAAGCCACCTAATATTTTTCTAATAATTATTTAATATTCAACTCCAATTGAAAATAAAGCTCCAACTTCCTAGAATCTAGAAAAGCATTATTCTCCAGCTCCCACTGGATGGATGCTTCAATGCCCGAGATTCTTCAGTCATCAACTGAATGGATGCCCCAACACCCAATGAGATACAACTCACCCTAGCACCACCCTACCACCCTATAGAAGAATAAAAGAAGAATGGACTCTCGTACAAGGGAAAATGGTCCACTTTACAATAATACAGAATGATGTAGAAGAAGAAGATATACTAGACCATAACCCCAACTTTTACACAACCACCTAATGATGATCCTAGACCTCACAACATTGTCTCTTCAACCCTTGGCAGATAGACACTAGTACAATTTTTACAATAATGTATTTACAATGACTTAGTACAAATATACCTTTATAATGATTGTATGCAGTGCTGCCAACTTCAAGACTTCATATGATGAACTTCTTGCTGATGTTATGCACCTTGGTTGCTCCTCTTGTCATTCTAGCCTCTGCTGCACCTTGCTTTGCTTTTCTGCCGTAGAAAGTCTAGTCCTTTGCAACCCTTAACAACACATGATCTAGCTTGTTCTTTCCTTCTAGGAGCTCGATATTGAATCTGGTGTATCTCTGTTATTTCAGATCTTCAATATCTAAATTTTAGTCCTGTAGTATTCCTCTAAGTCTTATTTCCATTTCCACAGGTCTGACCCAATTTGGATTCTTCAAGAGATATTTATACCCAATCTCTCACAATGCCCTAATTATGGACTATTTCAGAAGAGTGCACTTGTACGGTGTGGCACATGTCACTGTTTCCTCATTTGGCTATGAAATTGATAGAGAGAAAACTAAAGTTTGTGTACTATCTATCACTTTTTACATAATTCCAATCTGATATACAAAGAGAGAGAGTTATGATGATTTTACCAAGGTCACTTCTTTGAGATGAATTTCAGGAGCCTACAAAAGCCCTGATTTCCACTGATCATATCTCCAACAATATTGCGCACCTTGATCTAAAATTTTTACAAAATATTCCTCAGGATTTCGGCTTCGCCTCATAAAAATTTTAGCTTCTGAAACTTCATAGAAAAAAAATTTAGAGTGAAAATTCCACAATGACCTGTTTCAGATGGCTGAATCCCTTGCATAAGGAGGAAATGAGGATCACAATTTATATAAATGATTAGGTTGAGAGGGACTTCAACAAGTGAACATGGGAGGGATTTTAGGAGCTTAAAAAATATTAATTATGACTTTTCAATGACCCATGCCCCAACCCCATGGGGTTTTAGCCCACTAACTAGGGGTACAAACTTCAAACATGAATATCTGTCAAACTGTGAAGAATTACATGGCGTGCCATATATCAATGGAAACATCTTAACAATTAGAAACCATTAAAATAATTATTAACCCGGAATATATTAATTTGGTAGGTCGAAATTCCCATGCAATATTGGGTTAGCCCCCGGTGCTGCTTGGGTTGACATCAATGACAACCGTTGATCAAAAAATAGAACATCTTACATTATTCACAAGACCTTGAAACTTTCCTCATACTCTTAATTCATAGTTCCAATTCTGTGATATTCTATAGGAAAAAATATCTTATTAATTATTGTAAGATAGAATCTCTTACCGTATTCAATATACAAGAGTATGTGGAATTCCCACAACACAGATTGTGTGAATGGAAATCTAAGTTGTATTATAAGCTTCTATACTTGCAGTTGCAATTTTCCTTATTATTTCTTCAATTTTGGGAATGAAGTATACTTGTGTGAATGCAAAAATGGTTGAATGCATACAAGCAAGTATATCCATGAGCTTTTAAGTATCAATTTTTTAAGCATGGGAATAAATTTTAGGCACATGAATGAAAATTTTCCCATATGCATCGAAAAAGACAACATGCATGAGCTTGAAAGTTGAGTTAGAAAATATTTTAGGTATAGGAAAATGTTGAATTATGGATTCTACATTCAAGTACCAATTTGTAGTATTTCGAAACAATAGAGAGCTAGTTATATGGGTCAATGCTCATATCCTATTGATGAGGGAAGAATATACTTGGGGAAATTCAAGACTAAAAGGCAGTAACTAACAAATCTATGATGCCTTAAAAACTATATCTGACTCGTCGTATGATTCAAAAACGACTTTGAAATTACTTTTTTGCCACATTAACATGAACTTGCAACACACTCCAAGAATTAAAAGTAGAGTCTATTTCTTAATCATATCCTTATAGGATCTGCTTAATTGTACTTTCAAATGTGCAAAAGAAAAATAATTTCTCCCCAAGGAAACAAATAAAAAATTGACCTCTTATTCTCGATTGAGTTTCCTTGAGTGTAGGATAGATCTGGAGGGAAGAGAAAAAGGTATTTGCATATGCACCTATACCTTTTCCTTTATTTTTGATCGAGTATAACAACATGGACTTATATATGGTTGTTACATGACCTAGAATCCATCTTTCATGAAATTTCAAGATTAGTGTGACTTCCTCAAACTGGATTTATGCAAATTATTTCATTCTATTTGCTCCTTCTCTTAATTGGAATCTATCCATTTAATGGAGACATATATTGAGGAATATTTATAATATTTTTTTGAAAATAAGAATATAAAGAAGACTAGTCAATATACCCATATTTTTCCTTTGGGTAATATTTCTAACAAGAAATGACACCCTCTTCTAAGACAAATATATCATCACAACCATGGTATTCTATAAATTTTGAAGCACTACTTATAGGTGGAAAAGAAAAGACAAGTGTGAGAGATTTTTCACTCAAAAAGTCAATATTTAGGGGGTGGGAAATACCAACTCCCGTTCTTCCTATTCTCATCCTCCAAACATTATCCTCTATTTCCTGATTCCTGTGGTGTTTAAAATTTACATGTGATAGGTGCAAGAGGAAACATTCCAATCCCCCCTCCGCCTCCCCCACCCCCACCCCCCCCCCCCCCCAAAGACAGAATGGGAGGAAGAGGATGTGTATTTGAAACATCTAAAGGAAGAATTGTGGATTCTCATGTATAGATTTCATGTCTAGTTTCCATGAAGTCCATTGAATTTTTTTTAGATGATCATTATTGGTAATTGGGAAGGCATGAATATATATTATCTTTTCTTATTTTGAAGCGGTGTTGCAAATCTACATTGAAGGGAAGCTAAAAGAACTTATTTGTGAGGGAATCATGACACTATTAGGAAAATGTCACTAAAATCAAAAGTGGAACATTTGGCTATACATAAACTAAATGCTAAGGAAACTACATAAATTTTTCAAATTAGAAATGAAAAACATAAGGACCACCCAAACTTAGAAAATAAATATGTAGAGAATAAAGCGTAATAAAACTAAAATTACAACTCATGGGAATTTGTACAACTTGTAAATAGGAAACAATTTTAGAAACATAATGCACCCAAACATCAATAAATGAGACCAATGATTGGCATGGAATAGACATACAAGTCAAGCAACAAAATGGAGATTTAAGCTCAAAACTTGAAGCAAATGTTTTACTGCTAAAAAATTATAAAACCATGATGATTCTATAATACTATTGAAGCTCTTAATAAAACCCAAAATGAAAAAGTTTCAACTATTTATAAATTAGAAATTCCAAAAAACTACAAAATAGAGGTTTAACCATCCAAACATCTAGGAAAAAGAAAATGTAAATAATAAAATGAAACATACAAAAACCAAAATTTTCAGCTCATAGGAGGCTTCACAACCTCAAGACACTAAACAATTTAGAAACAAAGGAATCCAAATAGAGAACTTTGAGAATATCATCTCACCAAAATAAAGGCAATTGTTGAATGCATGCCCATAAAGTTTGCTAAATTTCTAATTTAGAAGTGAATAATGAAAGAAAAATGAAATGTTACTTTACAATTAGTCCTTTCCCATTTTCATGTTTTCTATTTTCAAAATTAAAAGTTGATTTAGCTTTTCAGCAATATTTTTTGAAATCGATAATGAAATGAAAATGAAATTTAACCTAACACATTATGGATCACTTCAGGTTGCTACAACCATATAATTATATTTATAAGTGTGTAGCATTACATTATTTGATATAATATCTAATTTACCTTTTCTCAAGTATAAATTACTTCAAACTTTAAAACTAGCTTTTTACTATTAATTAATTACTTGAAACTTTAAAAATAATAATTTTTTCATTTTTCTATTAAACCACCAACTCATGACCATTGGCTATCCCTGTTATTCTTAAATTGCAATACCTTTTTCTTAATGTAAGGTGCTCATAAATTAATACTACATGTGCTCACTTTCAATTTGGGAAAAGAAAACCCAGAAGGCCTTTTTTATATTTAATTTATGTGTCTGCATCCCAATTGTAACGACGTCATTATTAGTGATGTATAGGGGATAACTTGGGTTATTCCTTCCATCATTATGAGTTTAATTCTGGAATAGATCGTAGACAAAAAAAAATTCTTAGTCTAGAATTATGTGTTCAGTAATCCCCAAATCTATACATAAGCTAATGCATTTCATCGCATAGATGCCTTATAATGGTGGGAATTATAAGCTAAAAAAATAAATTTCATGCTTAAAGATATGCTATATAATTTTTACAGTCAAGTAAGGAGAAACTATTCCGCCATCAAATTTGTAATCCATTATCTCTAAAACTTTAACAGCAAATGTGTAATCCAGTGTCACTAAAACTTTAACAACAAATTAGTAATCCAAGCCATCATTGCATATGTATAGCCTACAAAAGCTTATAGATAGATAAGTAAGAGACCAAGCCAGCATGCAATGAATGATGTCGTTAAGGGAGGTTTAAAGCTGCAACCATGTCTTTCTTTGAGGCTTTTTATCTTAGATTCAAGAACCTTCCATATCCCAACCTTTATATTAACCTTCCCTCGAACCCATTTCACAATGTTGATCATATCACCAAACCCCATCACAATAGCGTTTCATCCTGTTATCAACTCCAATAATACTGCTCCAAATCTATACAAATCCATCTTCTCATTTACTTTTACACATTAAGAAAACACTTATCTAACGCACAGAGCAGTCTTCAGAATAACAGAAAAATAGAAAACAAAGTGATTAACTTAATCATGAATTATTATTTTTTTTACTAAATGGTTAATCCTTTTTGTATATGATGTTGGCTTTAGACTTGGATATTCAGTGTTAAGACTTTTTATGTTTTGGTTGACTTATTTTGAACTTCGATTGCCAAAATACCTGCTTTCCCGCGAGCAAGTTGAAGTGTAGTTTTGTATCTTTTGCTCAACTTTATTAATAGAAAATAGAAGATACTACCTAAACTTACAAAAAAAAACAATAAAATTATTTTCGATAATATTAGGAAACCATTTGAAAAATAACAAGTTTGAGGTTAAAGCTTAAAGATGGAAAATTATACTGCAAAACTAAAGAGGTTGAAGGTTCGACTATTCAAAGCTTCCTCATAACACAAAGAACAGATATTCAACCAGCCAAACTCCTAAGAAAATAAATATCCAAAGAGTAAAGCCTAATAAATTGAAAAAACAACTCATAGGAAGTTTGATAGCGTGTAAATCTGAAACAATTTTAGAAAAAAGAAGACGACCAAAGATCAATATACAAGACCAATGACAGGCATGGCATAAATATACAAGTTAAGAAAAAATATTGGACATTTACACTGAAAAAATTGAATCGAATGTTTTACTGTCGGAAACTTCTAAAAGCATGACGATCTTATAATTTAGTAAAAATTATGATAAAATAAAAAATGAAGAAACCAAACTATTTTGAAGTTAGAAATTTCATAATATTGCAGAATATAGAGGCTCAACCATCAAAACTTCGAGAAAAAGAAAAATGAAACGTACTAAAACTGAAATGTGCATCTCATATGAAGCTTTATTCATGACATGAAAACAATCCAGAAAGTAAGGAATCGAAATAAAGAACTCTGGTCAAGACTTTGACAAAAAGAAACAAATGTTTCAAAACATCCACAAAAAGGAAAACATAAATGTTCAACTATTGAAATTTCCAAGGAAAAAAAAAAATCCGAGAATAAAACATGCTAAGACAAAAATGTTTTTCCTTGTAGGTAGTTTCAGAACTCGTAGGCATGAAAATAATTTGGAGATAATAGTCAAATATTTAGAGACAAGATCAACAAGAAAAACAAGGACCAGAACTATAAATTGTACATTGAAAACTTAGAAATCCATTTTGTTATTCTTAGGCTCTGAGTTTGAAAGGAAAAACTACAAGTTGGTGCTAAAGGCACAAGCACCTATACCTTTTCCTTTATTTTTTGGCTGGATAAAACTACGCTACCTTTAGCTCTTTGTTTTTCCTAATTTTATGATAGATATGAGTGTTTATTGAGTTTGTGATAGCTACGAATCATAACGTTAATTGCTAATGGGTTTCTCTTTCCTCTAACTCGGATGCTTCTATAATCTTTTGCAGGAGAAACATTTCCTGCAACATAGACGCTTGGGGTTAAGGGGAAGGTGAGTAATATATAATAATCTAGCCAAATGTTTTCATATTGAAGGTTTATATATATATGTATATATACTTTGAATATATATATATATATATATATATATATATATATATCCTCTGAATTGATATAGTTGGTGTTTAATGGTATAGGTTCCAAGTGGAACGAAGCACATGTATGGTGGTGTTGGAGCCCAAGGATGACCATCAAATATATGCATGAAAACATTACTACATCATCCCATGTTGTTGGAGAAAGTTTGAAAGGACGCAGAGAGAAGGATTCCGAACAACCTGGATGGGAGTCCAATTTGAGATTTTCAATGCTACAATAGACTCTCTTTTTTCTTTATAGCAAGGAAAAATTTCAAGGCAGTGCATACGTAGAGAATGCTGCCTCTTGGATTAATAGGAAATTTCTTATAAATGCGTTGTAGGTGCAAGTAAATTATAAAAAACTAGGCCCCAATTGTCGTTCGTTGTGTTGTCGGTTATATTTGTGCAACTTGGTGTTTATTGCAACAATATGTACGGCTACTTATGATGATATGATTCTTAGTGAGCTTGTCTATAATTAAAAGATAACAGAAGAGCAATATCCATGTAGTTCATAGTCTGGTTGAAGATTGTAGGTTTAAAATTCATACTATTGGTGAAATGCCATGGAATATGACTATTATTTGTTAACATTGGATAGGCCATTCCACGAGAAGGTTTGATGTTATTCCTGGTAGAAAAATTAATAATATATTATGAATATATATTTTTTTATTAATATAAAACCATTAGATAATAACAACAAGAATATAACGAACAATGGACCTAAATAAGACTTAAAAAGACTTGCTAAAAAAACTTTCTAACTTAGTTAGACCCATATTTCTTAGTAGGAATAAGAAGATAAATCATTAAGTAAAGATCATTTTTTGGCTAATATAAATGGTAAAATAACTGTGATCACATGTCATTTTTTGGATTTTCATTTAACCTATGTTGTGCTTATGTTTTCCCTATAGAGATTTATACATGATCTAATAGTGGATTTTTTCAAGTTTAAATCTTACAAACAACATAGGCTAGTTTTGTTTTTTGTGGGCATGTCTCCAATGTAAGGGAGTTCTAGTAGGAAGACAGAAAACAATATATGCATCACATTTTGGCACGGATAACCTACCTGTTGTATTCTAAAAGAAAATCCTTGTAACCATTAAGCTTTGATGTCTTTGAGCTTCGATGTTATCAAATTTTCCTATTGAAAGAACAATAGGTAAGCAATAAAGGACTAAAATATTTGAATATACAATATATGTATTAGGATATATTATATATAACTTACTTGTTGTATCCTGAAACCAAACACTTGAAATCCTTCAACTTCGATTGTCCTCCTCATTTGATGTTCTCATAAATTGGTAGATTGTTTCATTGTTGAAAAAAAATCACCCCTCTTTCGTATATATTGCTGTTGAAATGCCACCCAATTGCCTCGAACTCCACCCAAAGAAGAAAAAAATGCAACACAACTAAAATTGAATGGAGAAATTGAATGAAAACCCTCCCTCCATGCCCATTCAAAGCACAAACAGGTGTTGGGAATACATGAGATGAATATTGAATGAATTTTGAAGTGAATTCTGAATTATTATGGAATGTGAGGTGATTGAAAAGAGATTGGGTGGATAGTGTGGGGAAATATAGGGAATGTAGAAAACCCAAACAATTTTGTAAATATGGGCCATGCAGAATATCGAATGTGGGTTGATGAGGATTTTGTAGAGATTGGGTCGAAGATGAGATTGGGTGGGAGATTTAGTGGAAGATACATGGAAGGTTGATGTTGTGAATCTAGGTGGGAGATATATGAAGGGTTGATGTTGCCAATCTAGGTGGGATGGGAGATGTAATGGGTTGGACTAGACATTATTGATGATAGTCCAGGTGGAGGCTTATAATTGTACTAAAGAGGATGAAAATGAAGACATCCTGTTCGTTGGGGTGAAAAATGTTTGCCCACCCCAACCCACCACAGAAATCACCTATGAACCTAATTAATTTATCTAAAACATACTTTTGAATTAATAAAACTCATTATCATTGAAAACATTTTTTTTAACTACAAATGTTATTGCTTTCCATAGTAAATGGAGTATGACTAGTTTAAAGAAAAACCTAATTAATTTATATAAAACATACTTTTGAATTAATAAAATGCATGATCATTAAACACATTTTGTAAAACTACAAATGTCATTGCTTTTATGACTAGTTTAAAACAAAGGCTAATTAATTTATATAAAACACACTTTTGAATTAATAAAATTCATTATCATTAAAAACATTTTGCAAAACTACAAATGTCATTTCTTTTCATAGTAAATGGAATATGAGTCTTTTAAAACAAAAATTAGCTAATTTATATAAAATATCTATGTTGAAAGACTTTCCTATAAGTGGGTACTTTTGTACATGGGAACTCTAGAAGTTTTTCCCAAATTTACATGAAACCTCAAGTTGGTAGTGACTATAATATAATATATTAAATAATATATATTAAAAATAAAAATAAAATAATTTATTTATTTCTATCTAAATCTTTCCATTGACCAAATGTCTCATCTTTTTTTGGATAGAAGGGCTATCCATAAATTGTTTAGCTTAGTTCCAGGCCCAGCTACATACCCTTCCCTTTCCCTTCGCATAGATCCATATACAGATTTAGACCTAGCTACATACCCGATATACAAATTTAGACCTAGCTACATACCCGTCCCTTCGCATAGACCTGTATATAGATTTAGACCCAGCAACATACCCTTCTCTTCACATAGTTCCATTAGTTTAAGGAACACCCAAACTGTCGAGTCAAATACACTTAATTTTGGGCTTATTGTTGTAGTGAAACTCCCAAAACTCTAAAAGCTCCAAAATACCAATGGAAGCTCCCAAAACCCTAAAATGTATACCAATTAAAGCCCCCTATTGTTTAAGAGCATTTCCTACTAACTCCTACAGGAACTTGAGGTACTTGGATAAGTGCTCTCCAATGCCTCATAGCAATACTTATGTAACTATGTAAAATATACTTTTAAATTAATAAAACTCATTGTCATTAAAAACATTTTGTAAAACTAAAAATTTCATTATTTTTCATAGTAAATAGAGTCAGATTAATTTAAAACAAAGCCTGATTAATTTATATAAAACATATTTTTGAATTAATAAAATTCATTATGCTTAAAAACATTTTGTAAAACAAAAAAATATCATTGATGTTCATAGTAAATGGAGTATGACTCGTTTAAAACAAAGGTGGTATATCCTTACGAATAAAAAAATATATTGTTATATATTTATTACGAGTATTCTTAAATTATTAAAATACATAATAACATAGTAGACTTGAAGGACTGTTGCATATTCTCTGTTACCTGGGATATGCATACAACCGCAATAACCAGTAACAACCACTTAGTTCACTTGTTCTACATTAACCATGTTTGGCGTGTACTTTCATAATAGTGCTCTCTCATACGTTGTTACTTATTTTATATTAGTCACGATAGACTCAGTAGCTGACCGGTATTTTTAGAAGCAAACATCAGGCAACCATTTGGATTTTCGACTTTGTTCACTTTAATTGTGACATATAACTCGATGTAGAAACGACTTTCCTACTTGTATTTTGATATTAAATTTTAAATTTTGTTGACTTCAATTATACGATCTAATAAATTAATGTCGATTCCCCAACTATTTTACTATATTAATTATAATAAAAATATCTATGATGTTAGCTGACGCATTCGGCATTCATTATATAGCAAAGCAGTTGCAAAAAGAAAATGGGCCATTTTGTTTACCTCCTTATCTATAGAAATAAAAAATTTAATAAACACATAAAAGCTCAAAGACTTTTGAGTGAACGTTATTATTATTAATCTGAATTTTTCTAAAAATATATAAATATTTTGTCACAGTTTTGCACACAATATCTCCCAAATAAAATAATATTATTATCCTCTACATTTGCCCGTGCCATCGTTGAGCAAATTGCTATGTGGTATTCATATCTGATTGGAACTCTGATTCATAATACACTTATTTCTTTTTAAAACATAAGGAAAATATTATAATTTATTTGTCAAATTAGTAGTGGGACAGTGTTATTTTTTTCATTTTTCCCAAATATTTTTAAGTAGCTCTTGGTAAATATCTATTTTTCTTTTGTTTAAAGAAAATTTTACATTACTTGTAATTATTAGCTAACAATCTTTAAGGTGTAGATTTTCACTCTTCTCAAATATAATTTATCTATTTTCTTTTTTTTTAAACTCTTACAGAAAAAAAACAATTTTAACACATACTTCAAACTCAACAGACTCTTGATATCTTTCAAAAGTCCCTTTTCAAAATAACGAATTATTGTAACTATGACCCACAATCAAAAATAAAAAATAAAACGATAATATTTGAGAATATTGCATCCAATGTATTTAATATTTAATACTCCACCTTATCAGCATCATTTTCGTGCACTTATTCCACAATGCTCGAGTACCCATTATAGAATACCGCCGCATCCTAAACAGGATAATATGATCACACAATTTTGTATTCCGGTTTGTATGAACAACAATGGAAATGATATGTCTGGAAATTAATTTTTTCCTTTATTTCATTTATTTTATAATTGTTGTTTCACGTTATGAGTGCAACGTATACCAATAATCTAACTTCGTCTCACATTAATACATTCTCTAATTCTGCACTCTCCACTCCGTTATAATATTTTTTTATTCATATTTTTTGATATTTTAACTCAGGAAAAATTCAACATTTTTGACTCATAACTACTTACTAGTAAACTTTTGAGATTATTTTAACTACACATAACTACTTACTAGTAAACTGTTGAGATTATTTTAACTATTTCACATATTTCAGATTATCCATTTGGCTACCAAAAAAATCATTATATTATCTAATTCTCAACTATAAACAACTTTAGCAGTGAGATTTTCTCTCACGTTTTAAGGAATTTTATTCCTAAAAGTTCTGTTGTGATTTAGTAATGGACAAATTTGTTAAAATTTGTATATTGAGCAAAATTCTAGTATAACCTTACTTTTCAACGATTTTTTTAATTTATTTAAAGAAAAAATGTATCCACTCATCAACACATTAAAATAATTTTTGTGCTTCCCACAGTGTGAAAGTAAGGAGAGTATAAGATCAAACATTAGGTACCCGACTGATTTGATATGATAAGGGGCTATATTTCAAAATTTATGGCTATCAATACTACGGTGTAAAGTGTTTATTTATTGGGTATGACAAATGACCTTTCAACGGTAGTTTGATTCCCATCGTTGGATGGCAGGCGTGATTGCTCAGCTATCTTCGCCTTCACATTGCATTTTCAATTATGTGGCTGAATAGATAAAAAAGTCCAATATTTCATGTTATTTTTGTCTGTTTTTTGGTTACTTAAAATTAGTATATGTTTGAAAAGGAACGTCTCAATGAATTTAGATGGTAGTTTTTGTTTTTAGTTTCTAATTTCCTAATGATATTTAGACTATGTGGAAATAACTAGTTATGTATTATGGTATTTTTATTGCCCTCTTTTAGAATTTAATCTAATGTTTGAAACCATGGTTTATTTCAGGTTTGACAAGTAGAATGTTTAAATAGATTAAAAACCCTAAAATATAATATCATCAAATCAAATAAAAGTTGATAAGTTGGCTGAGAAAATAGATATATAACTCATTAATTTAATAATAAATTTGTAAATTGCTCCGAGTTGGAGGAGAAAGAGTAATTAATAAAAGACTGAAAGCACTGCGGGGAAATTTTGGAATAGAAATGATCTCGTTGGAGGACAATACAAAACCTACTCCTTAATTGTAGATTTAGCAATGGCACAAATAGTGCACAATTTACTTTATTTAAATATTTTCTTTGACCTTTGGCCAATCATAGTTCTTTTTTTTCATCATTGCTATTGTCCTATTTATTTGATATTCCTGATCACTGAATTGTAGTGTGCTTTATACATCTTCTTTTTCCCACTTTCTTGATAGAAGATAGAGTCCAATACTGATGCAACAAAAGGCTCATCTCTCACCTATTAACCATTTTGTCATCTCTCACGTATGAACCATTTGACAAAACAGAACGAGAAGATAGAATCTAGTGCTAGTGCAACAAAAGGCTCATCTCTCACCTACTAACCATGGGATAAAATAGAACCTGTGGTTTAAAAGAATTTTTTTTTTAACCTCACAGTTGTTGTGAGGACTTCAACATAGGTCTTAGCGGTCACAACATAAACTACAGGCCAATTTTCCTTGCTAAACAATTCTCTTAGATTATATTATAGTTGCACTTAGGATCAGGGGTGGTGTATGGCCACTTGTCACTAATATTGGTGAATGAATTTGTTATCCGTAAACATGGACCATCCTCCATGGCCTACCTCCAAGAAAGACTCATATAGACACATGACTTTCCACGTGGCTACTTCTGTGTATACGTGGACTTCCATTGCAAAAAAATCAAATGGTTACACCCATGTCCACATGAGCTACCTTAGTGTATACATGGGCTTCTATTGCAAATAAAACATATGGTTATGCCCTTATCCACGTGGGCTTCCTAAGTGTAGACGTGAGTTTCAACTCGTAATAAAACATATGGTCCCCCTATCCACATGGGCTTCCTCAGTGTATATGTGGGTTGCTACAACAAATAAAAATATGGTCATGTCCATGTCCATATGTATCACCATTGCATACAATAGAGTCAAGAAACCAAAACAAAGTGAAAACTTCACATGTCTGATTCAAAACCATGATCAATTAAATGTCATCAAACTGTAACAACTACAGATTGTTTGTTTTATATTGTTTTGAACAATGGTTTGGTCCCAAACACACACACACACACACACACACACACAAATATATTTGTATTTAGTATCGTTCCAAGGCTAGGTAAGTCGACCGTGGATCGAATTCTAAGCTATATGGGTTGGGCCCTTCTAAACATATGACCAATGCATATAATTGTGCCTCCAAGCCTTAAACTATGTGCCATGCACCACACGACCAATCCATATAACCATTTCCTTAGGGGTCCATGGTCATATGTGTGATGATTTCAGCATGACAACAATACGCCATGTGGTTTCCTATGAGAGGTGTCACCCACTTTTGGAATCTCAACCAATTGAATCTTGCCAAAATTTTCTGGGTACATGGTAGCCTCTAGTGGCACCATGTCACTCATGATGATGTCATTGGTTGATGTGTGTTGTTGATTGTACTTCTAAATATGAAAAGGTGCCATGTGTCATTTAAAAATAGGTCCATGTCATCATCAAATGATATTCTACCATGTGTGGTCATTTTATTGGGTAGATATGACAATTTAAACATCTCACACCTTTGATTTTATCCAATAGTTGAAGTGCAATGGGTGTTGTTGAGTAGCCCGAAGGTGCACACCACTTATCAGCTTTAAAGAGTGTGCAGGTTTACATGCTCAAGGTTGTGGATTTCTCAGTCACCAAATTATCTACTCGAAACATGCACACCTTTTAATAAATTTTATGTTTGGGACTTTTCCCTAAGTTTTGGTCCCTTAATTAATACTGAAACTTCAATTGGCCATAAATTATCATCTAGGAGGACTTTCCTAAGAAGTATATAATGTTTGAAATTTATTAACAAGACCTACATAACCATGCTTTTCTTTGTATCTTTATGACATCATAATTGCATCAAAATTCAGATAATTTCAACCACCTTTAGTCATCATAATTAGTATTGTCGTATATCTTCATAAAATGTTCTACTACTTCTTTATTCATCATAGGTAGTACTATTTTTGTCTCAAATATCCCCTTTGACATATATGACATCTTCTTGTCATCAACGACAACACTATGTGCAACATGACCATGTGATGGAGATATGGGCAATCATATCCACTCATGGTAATTCAAAAGGTGTGTCTCCCAAACAATTTGAAGAATGATATTGAATGGCACTACTTGAAATGATCCCTCCATTCACTCGCCACCACCATCAACCTGTGACATGATTTCCCAAACCACTCCTTCCATAATTGGAAACCTTTATCCTCTGGATTATCCATTACATTTTTTAGCCACAATGTTGCATGAGCACTAAGTAGGAGAGATTGGATGCTCACTCAATTGTAGAGAACCTAAAATGGAACTATTTTTTGAATCATATGATCACATCAGTGAAATATTTCATTAAGGAGTATGGATAGAGTATATCAATTTTCTATAAGGGTATGACAATGACGTAACCCCAAAATATTCCATGAATTTTTATAAAGGAAAAATTGTGGTGGTAGGAACAATGCTACATGTAATAGAGGAGGTCATATCATAAGTAACATATCTTTCCCATATTGCATAATATTGGGATTGTCAAAGGAGGCCAAATCCTAAGATCATGCAAGAATTCCTTGAACTAGGGGATTTCCTCGAGAAGAAACAAATGAGCTGATTTCATGAGAAGTTGCTACAGGATCATTGGGGGATTGTGACACTATTATTGAAATGATATATCACTTGTGAATGCTACCATGGAGTAGTGTACCTATATAATCTTCAGATCCTAGACCACATGTGGCATGGAAGGCTAGTCCATTCTCCATTCTTCCTCTATATTACATTGCAAAACATGACCCTGTTATTATAGAAGTGTAATAAACTATGAGAAACCCTCTCACATCATGGGACCATCAAGCTCCTGGTTGAGAATTCTATGCAAAGAGAATTTAGGGCGGTGAGTAAAGTGTCGAGGATACCAACTAAATTAGAATTTGTTACAAATAAATTTGGAGAATTCATAGTTTCTACAACTCCACCAAGATATAGCATAACCATAAATATATATGTTGCAACTCCAGAAGCTACAACAAACCTAGTATTTGTTGCAACTCTTTAAGCTATTTTCATATTACTTTGTCGTGACACCACTAACCATGAAATACCCCATAGTATTTATTAAAAAACTTTCTTAAGGGATATATTGTAAATCCACATTGATATGAAGGATACCACAATAGTGATGTGGAGATAATATGAAGAAACCCTTCTTTGATAAAGAGACCATGAGGGATGAAGGATATTCAGACAAGGTGTTCTCTCAGAAGAAAGGACTAAATATTCCGCCGTGGACTGCAACCCCATAATGCTCAATGAAACCTGTCAAGCCCACATAAATTAGTAGGGGAATAAATAAATAGAGTTGCAATGCAATAAGAGACCCATGTTAACCCTTAAGAACTAGGAGGGGTAGAAATAGAACAACCCCATACTACTACACAATAACCGGTAGAGATATTGGAAGAAATGCACTTTGTTGAAACACAAGAAACATCAAACATGATGGGGGATGGTCTAGACCTTGTTGATCCTACATTTGATGAAATAAGGAAAAATGACCTTGCTGAAACACAAGAGCGAATAAGGGAAACACTTCGAAAAGTTATTACTATAATTCTAGATGCATTCAAAGAGGACGGGGAAGCTATGCAGGAGGACACTACTACAACTCTTGGAGTAGAAGAAGACTCAATTGTCCAAGAATAAAAGGAGGTTGCAACTTTTTGAGTAGTGAAGACTATTGCTACCCCATAACTAGAAGGGACATCCAAGGACAAGAGGTAGAAAATAGTAAGTACGCTTTTTCTTATTTCCTCATATACATCACTTATGAGGAAGAATCGTACGCCAGAATTAGAGAATAGGAAACTTCAAGCTACTATATGAGATTAAAGGGATTAAAATTCCTTATCCAAACAACAAATTCTCTTTGTTTATAATAACCTCTCGTAGAAAAAAACAAGACATTCTAGACAACCAAAAGAGAAATAAAATAGGTGGCTCTCCAAATAGAAGAAAACATGCCTACCCTAGCTAAAATTACTGCCCAAACTGAAGTTAAAACAATATAACAAAACTGCACCCAAACAAAATTCTTGATAAATGGGTGAGAGAAAAAGAATGAAGGTGGAACAAATTAATAACTTCTTATAAGAAGGCTTGATTTCGAATTAAGGATCACCAATAAATTCTTATATCATTACTGGAGAAGTGAACATAATATTTTTAAACCCAAAGGATTCAATGGAAGAGGAAATAATGGAAGAAAGGAAATTATTTGACGTTGACAAGTAAGTGAATAATTTGGAAATTGAGAAAATCCAATTTGGATTATTGTTCGAGTCAAGTTTAGATATCTATCTCCCTCACCTCATTATAATATGTTTCTATAAGAAAAATTCATAATGTTTCCGAGAAAATTCATTACAACTAGAAAAAAAATTAATATTACTTCACCTACTACTTTCTCAAAGGTACACTATTCCTATACTAGTGAAGAGAAAAACTTTTTTTTAGAATTATGTCAACATAACATTTTATTGTTCCATGACCCAATATGGAATCCTAATTGTGGGGGATCTTCAACTAATGGCACTTGTTTCTTGTTTGAAAATTCATATTGATTGGCAATCCACTCACAATATTGTAGATAGTGACTTGTAGAGAAATTTACCACATGTAGAATGTATTACCAAAATAAGGGAATATATCATTTCCTATTATAATTCACAAATAGAAGTTCTAGAAAAATTAACTATAGAAGGATCCAATTAGAGATGGGAAAAGTCCAAGGACTAATTCAAACAAAAAGACCTATTCGAACCCAATAATTTGAAGGAAATGCTAAAGAGAGTAGGAATACATTAAGTGCATGGAGAGTTGTGGTAACAAATGGATAGGTCTGAATTTCCACTATTTCATGATTTGACTAGCTACGAGGGAGGACAAAAAAAGATACAAGTTATCCAAGAGGGAGGAACTAGCTTACTAGAAATATATTCAAGAAAGAGGAGGCTACTTCCATGATCATGAAGTAGGGAGACTTGACAATAATATCAACAACCTCCATGAGATTCTTACATACTAAAACTTAATCTAACTATTTGGATACATCTGGACATGCAATGAATTTGGTTGGTGAGGGATGAAAAGAGCTCAAATTGACATATTTTCCACACTCATCCCATAGCTTTTCACAAACATTTTTCTTATTTTCATATTATTTTCATACCCTTGCATTCATAATGCTATTTTTTTGGTCAGGGTATAATTATCCCTTAAATATTCCATTTCAATACTTATTCTTATACATTGTTAGGAGATTATTTCCTTTTGTAAAAATAGTGGTATATACAAATGAATATGCATAGATATCATTATAGGACATAGGCATTGAAACTCTCCATGATATGCATATGCAACAAATCCTAAGTACGAGTTGTTGCATCAATATTCTTAATTGTAGTTATTGTATCTCTAAGTTTTTTCTCCTCATACTGAAACTCTAGATTGTTGTCAGTGTTATTGCAGCTCCTTGTTGATGAAACTCCTAAATTACCATTGTTACATGTATTATCTCATTATCGTTGTGACTCTCACCTCTTAAAAATTTCCAACTTTAACATATTGTACTTCTCACCATTGTTTCAACTTATAGCATATGGTTTTTGTTGTAACTAACTCCTGATTGTTACTAAAACTCTAAATAAGAGTGTTGTAACTCCACACTATTTGTAACAACAACATATTCAAATGAACAACTATCATTTGTGGACCAACTAGGTATTCAAGCAACCAATCTCCTCATGCAAGAAAATGACAAAAGTGAATAAGCACTAGAAAGGAGTGAACAATTTAGCTTAAGTCTCCATGTGTCTTATTCTTGCTATTTCTTTAAAAATAATGTGACAAGAAGGAACAACCTAAATTTCATGTCTTTCCACAACTACTTTGATTAATTTAGATAGAACACCTCATGTATAAAATTTATGCTCCTTGTGAGCGGAGTAGTAAATTTAAGCTAGTTAAGTTAGAACTAAGTCTTTTTGTTGTAATTCCAATTTTATGTAGTACAAATTCATTTTTCATTCATGTTAAATAAATGGTGTGTTGAGTAATTTACCTTACTATTTTCATAACTAGTTCCTTCTATAAGGACGTAATCCCCCCTCCTTCAATAGGTAGTATCTGTAGCTTTTATAGTATCTATAGTATCTTTACTCTAAATTTAGATTCCTATTATCTAGAATTCATATTGTTGAAACTCTAAATTGACATAAATTTTCGGTATTTCTTTTCCATAATTATAATTATAATGAATAATTTTTTATTGAATCTTGTTTACAACATTGGATTGTAGACACAGATTTTATTTTGTAAGTAAGGTGTAATTTAAATAATTTTGAGTTATTTCATCCTATTGAATGTGAAACTGCATTTTAGTTATAATAACAGAGAATATCTTAACACTGGAACAAGTAACCTTATTTTCTTGCATTATTTATTTGATACAGTGTGATATTGACTTTTCACTTTATTTTTGTGCATTATTTATTCGATACAAGTGTGACATTAGCTTTCCTTAGGATTTCCTGCAAGTGTTCTTTTTACATTCCTACAGGTGTGTGGGTTGGATTGCAAGTATATTTTTCTTTGTGACTTGTGAAAATATCCCAATTTCTTGTTGTGTGTGTTGGAGTTAATGCTTACATTCCATATTTTAGAAATTGGTTTGTGATGGTTGAGAAATCCTCTCAACCTCTCTCTCTAAATTAGGAATAAGTTGGATCTCAAAAACTCTATTTAATAGAGTAATCAGAATGTAAATATGTGTGTGAGTGTTTTTACACATACACCATTTGTGTAAAATATATGAGTGTTTTTCCAGTAATTGTGTGTTTTTTAGCTATTTCTATCTTGGTATCGGAGCACAGGATCAAAGGCCTGTGTGTTGTGTTGTGAGAAAATTCCTCGAATTGAGCTGAGCTTGCGTTCGGGAGTTGTTTGTTGTGCGTTCCGGACAACGTATTCTCCATTTTTTAAATTTTTGTCTCTAATTCAACTACAACATCACTACCAGTTTGGCTTGCAGCCATTTCCCCTGGCTTCCTAACAGGAAAACAGGCTGTGTCCTTTGCTGCTAGTGAGTACATTTGAGAGACTGTGTATCTGCATAGGCCCAGTAAACCAATATTTCAAAGGGTAGAGTCAGTGTAAAGACATACAACGTTGCCACTATCCATCGATCTGTGTGTTCCAAAACATTTTTTTAGCTTCAGTCTTAAAATCTGCAAGAACACTGTTCAATTACAGCTCAATTCAGATTGACCAGGAGGACTTTCTGTATCGGGAAGGCTTCATTTATCTTCGCAATCTTCGATTTGTTTTTTATTCCATGAATCATCTCCATTAAATATCTTATCTAGATTTCCCCATGCCGGTAGAAATTCACTAGTAGTTATGCTATAGAATTCACTCTCCTAAGCATTTTTCCAGTAGTGATTCTATTAAATTAAGCCGAAAATTCAAATGTGAGTAGCTTTCAGCTTTTTCGGCCATGAAGGTATGGTGGATATTGCAGCGCGTTGAAACTGTGACAAAGCGAGGTCCGACTGTCCTTCGAGTGGAGAAACTACAAACGCATCTAAAAGTAGGTCGTGGGTAGTGATAGGAACTCGAACTTGAGACCTTTGAGAGTGCCTCTTTGAGTAGAAAAATGAAGGATTCTTTGAGAGAATTTCTGAGCTCTGTCGTTCAGATTGTAGTTGATGGCTTCATTCTTCAAACACGTGCAGATGTTTTGTATTTCCTCTGTGGTGGTGGTGTCACCATAGACCCGTTGAACTCCCTTGGCAACAAGAACTTTCTTCCAGAGGGATGGGAGATGTGAGTTCTATGGTTGAATTTGGCATGTTAGAATTAGTTGTTGTTGCAACTGAAACATATTGACAAGGAAGGACGTTACTGTGTTAATACAAAATGGAGAGCATTTGCATGTTTATTTTATTACCAATATATTGACGAGACAAAGGACACAAAGGAGCTGAATATTAATGCCAAAGATAGCCCTTACAAAAAATGGAGTCATGGAAGCTTTAGCTAGTGCTCGTGCCGTTATTGAAATATATTTGTGGTTTAGTAGTATTATAATTTGTTTGTAGATTAAGTGAGATAAATAATCAGTTAAAGGTCATTCTTTTTTTGTAAAATTGATTCTAGATAAATTCTGTATCTAGACGGCTTCCCTAGATAACTGGCGAGTACAGCGGTTAGCACCTATCTATTTCGGTAGAATGACTAGGAGTTCAGTGATTGCAATCAATTGTGTTTGAAGAGATCAAGTGGCAGTAAGGCTCAATATGGATGGTTGTCCATATAGTATGGAAGTTGTGGATCTAGGGAAGGATCTCTCGTTAGTGGTAGACGAGGAAGTGGTCTCCTAATGAGGTTATGCAACATATTGGGATGCTGTCCAGTAATTGATTTCGGGAGGTCTTTGATTCGGGAGTTGAGGAAGCGAACTCGGGAATCCAACTTGCCAACTACACCTTTCCAAGGGTTATGAGGCAACTTGATGGAGCATCTACTGATAAGCTTGATTATTTTGTTATTTCATGTAATGTAATCATTAAGGGCGCATGTTGGAGTTAATGCTTACATTCCATATTTGAAAAGTTGGTTTGTGATGGTTGAGAAATTCTCTCAACCTCTCTCTCTAAATTAGAAATAAGTTGGATCTCAAAAAATCTATTCAATAGAGTAATATGAATGTAATCAGTGTGAGTGAGTGTGTTTACACATACACCATTTGTGTATAATATATGAGTGTGTTTTCGCAATTGTGTGTTTTTTAAGTTATTTCTATCGCTGTGACACCAAGTTAGGGCTACAACTTTCATATTCTATAGAATAGATGGTGCACAATAGTTTTCAAGTTACATACGAACATTGAATTGGAACTTAGACCAATAGAATTTTGAATGTCTTTCTACACAATTAGGAGTAAAAGTAGAAAGATAACTGAAAAGCCTGTCACTTCGTCAAGTTATTCATTTTGTTTTAAAATGGATTATTACTCTTTCCAAATAGTATTTTATTGTTGTAACCAGCATCCTTTACGTTGTTTCAATATACCAAAAGGATATATTTCAATTCAAAATTATCATAAGCTCCTATCATTCCATAAATCATAGGAATCGCTTAAATAATACATAATAAAATAAGCTGCATATTCTCTGTCACCCGCAATATGCATGCAACCACAATATCCAGTAACAACTACTTGTTCACCTGTTTTACATGAACCATGTTTGGCCTGTACTTTAATAATAGTGTTCTCTCCTAAGTGGTTACTTATTTTACTTGACCCAATGGCTGGCCTGTCGTTTAGAAGCAAACTGCAAGCAGCCATTTACATTTTCAACTTTGTTCACTTTTTCAATTTAATGGTGATGGAGAATCCATTTTCCCACTTGTATTTTGATATCAATTAATAAACTTTATTGAATTCAATTATAGGATATAATAAATTGATGTCGATCCCTCGACTATTTGATTATAATAAAATAAGTATTAATTATAATAAAAATAGCTATGATGTTAGCTGACTCATTTTGCATTCATTTATATATCAAGCAGTTGCAAAAAGAAAAAGGGCCATTTTGTTTACCTCCTTATCTATAAAATAAAAGATTTAATAAACGCATAAAATCTCATAGACTTTTGAGTGAACCTTATTATCGTTAATTCCAACTTTTCTAAAAATATATAAAATATTTTGTCACAGTCTTGCACACAATATCTCACAAATAAAATAATATTATTCTCAAGTTGCTATATGGTATTCATATTTGATTGGAACTCTGATTCATAATACACTTTCGTATTTTCAGGAAATTGCTATGTGGTATTTATATTGGATTGGAACTTTGACTTTTGTATTTGTGGTATTCATATTGGATTGGAACTTTGACTTTTGTATTTTTTTTAAACATAAGAAAACATTATAATTTATTTGTTAAATTAGCAATGGGACAGGTATTATTATCTTCTAATGGTTTTATTTGTTAATTACACTATTTGTAATTATTGATGGGTTGTTTTTAAGGGATAGGCTTTTACTAGTTCCAAATACTTTTAGATGATTTTTTTTTGTTTAGAAAAAAACTCTACACTAGTTGTAATTATTGGCGGGCTGTCTTGAAAATGTAAGTTTTCACTCTTCCCAAATACTTTTGAGTGAATATTGAATAGTTACCCTATTTTTCTTTCCTCTAAAAAAAACTCCTACCCAAACAAAAAAAATTTTTACACATACTTCAAACCCAACAAACTCTTAATATTTTTCAAAAATATCCATTCAAAATATTGAATTATTGTGACTGAACCAAAATAAATAAATAATATTTAAAAATATAGCATTCAATGTATTTAATATTTAATACTAGCCTTATATGCATCATTTTCATGCACTTATTCCACAATGCTCAAGTACCCATTATAGAATACTGCTGCATCCTAAATCCCACAATTTTGTATTCCTGTTTGTAAAAATAAGATGAATGAAAAAAAATGTCCCTCATCATTTATATGATAACTTTTGTTTGACTTTATGAGTGCAATATATACCAACGATATAACTTCCTCTCACATTAATACTCTAAATTTTTGAGATTATTTCAACTATTTCACATATCTCAAATTTTCATCAATTGAACTACCCAAAACAATCATTATATTATTTAATTCTCAACAATAAACAACTTTAACAGTGAGATTTTCTCTCACGTTTGAAGGAATTTTATTCCTAGAAGTTCTGTTGTGATTTAGAAATAGATAAATTCTATTAACAAATTTGTATATTGAGCAAAATTCAGTATAAAAGAAATGTATCCACTCATCAACATATTAAAAGAATGTGTGCCCTCCACCGTGAGAAAGTAAGGAGAGTATGAGATCAAACATTAGGCACCCGTTTGATTTGATATGATATGGAGCGATATTTCAAAGTTTATGGCTATCGATACTATTATTTATCGTGTAACGTGTTTATTTATTAGCTATAACAAATGATTTTTCAGTGGCATTTTGAATCTTGATTCTGGTCTCTCGATGACAGGCTTGATTGGTCGGCTCTCTTCGCGTTCACATTGCATTTTCAATTATGTGGATGAACATAAAAAAGTCCAATATTTTTATTTTTATATCATAGTTATATCTATGTTATTTTTGCCTTTTTGGAATCTGGTGGTATATTTTTCTTTTGGGCGAGGTTGTAGTTTTAGTTTTCAATGGTTGAGACTCTAGGTTTTTTTGGTTATTTAAAATTGGTATATGTTTGAAAAGAAACGCCTCAATGAATTTAGATGGTAGATTTTGTTTTTACTTTCTAATTTCTTTAGATTATATGGAAATAAATGGAAATAAAGAGTGATTATTATGTATTATGATACTTGTATAGGTCATTTTTACAATTTAATCAAAATTTTGAAATCATAGTTCATTTCATACTATAAAGTATATGAAAGGTGGGAAAGAGCTCATTCATGTTTGATAGGTGTAATGTTTAAATTATAAAGTTATTACATTTGTATTTGATTTATTAGATATAGATAAAAAATATATATAATATCATCAAATAAAATAAAAGTTGATAATTTATCAAAGATTACTCTTATTTGAATGAGAAAAATAGATATATAATTCATCTCTTCAATAATAAATTTATGAATTGTTATGAGAAAAAGTCTTTGAAAATAATTAATGAAAAACTGAAAGCATAGCATGGAAATTTTACTTCTTGAATGTAGATTTAGCAATGGCACAAATCAAGTTGGAACCTAGGTCTTGGAAGTCACAATGAAAAATCCACGTCAATCAAGCTACATGATATTCCTTGTTGGACGATGTCCTTATTATATTATAGTTGCGCTTAGGGTCGGGCGTGGTGCATGCCCACTTCTCACTACTATTGGTGAATGAATTTGTTATCCATCAACATGGACCATCCTCCATGGCCTACCTCTGAGTAGGGCTCATATGGATATGTGACTATCCACGTGCATTTTACTTCCATGCTCTATGGGTTGGGCCCTTCTAACCATATGACCATTGCATATAACTGTGCCTCCAAGCCCTAAACTATTTTTCATGGACCACATGAGCACTCCATATAACCATGTCCTTGAGGGTCCCCAATCATCTTTGTGATGATGTTAACATGACATCATTACGCCATGTGGTTTCCCGTGAGGGGTGTCATGTGTCACCCACATTTGGACTCTCAACAGATTAGATCTTGCCAAAAATCTCCCTCTAGTGCCACCACATAACTCATGATGATGTCATTGGTTGATGTGTGTTGTTGATTGTACTACTCACTATGCAAAGGTGCCATGTATCATTTAATAATAGGTACATGTCATCATCAAATGAGATGTTTCCATGTGTCGTCATTCGATTAGGTCAATATGACTAGTTAAATGTCTCAGATATTTGATTTCATTTAATATTTGAAGTGTAGTTCCTTTCATTAATTAGCCACAAGGTGCAGACCTCTTGACAACATTAAAGAGTGTGCAGGTTTGCGTGCTCAAGATTGTGGGTTTCTCATTCAATAGAGTATCTACTTGGAACATGCACACCTTTTAACAAATTTATGTTCGGTTCCTTGCCCTAGATTTTGGTCTCTTAATTAATACTGAGACTTCAATTGGTCATAAATTCTCATCTTGGAGGATTTTTTCTGAGCAGTATATAAAGTTTGAAAAATATTAACGAGACCTACATAACCATTTTTTTATTTGGATCTTTAGGACATCATAATTCCATCAAAACCTCTATTAACTTCAACCACCTTTACTCATTATAGGTAGTATTGTCATATATTTTCATAGAGTGTCTTGTTTCTTCTTTAGTAATCATAGGTAGTATTGTTGTTGTCTCATATATCCCCTTTGACATAAATGAAATCTTGTTGTCATTAATGATAACACTATGTGAAACAGGACCAACCACCAATGTGATAGAGGTACGAGCCATCATAGCCACTAATGGTAAGTAAAAAAGTGTGTCTCTCAAACTGTGTGAAGAATGATATTGAATTTCACTACTTGAAGTGAACCCTCCTTTCACTCACCACCACCACCAGCATGTGATGTGATTTACCATACCACTCCTTCCATAATTGGAAACCTTTATCCTCTAGATTATCCATTCCATTTTGTAGCCATGGTTTTTCAGGAGCGCTTAGTAGGAGAGATGGGATGCTCACTCAATCACAAAGAACCTACAAGTGAATTGTGTGTTGAAGTGTATGATCACATTAGTGAAATATTTCATTGAGGATGGACAGAGTATATCAATTTTCTATAAGGGTATGAACATGACGTAACCCTAGAATTTTCCATGATTTTTTTTGGAGTCAAAATTATGGTTTTAGGAACAGTGGTACATGTAAAAGAGGAGGTCATATCATAAGTATCATGGCTTTCCCGCTTTGTATAACGCTGGAATTGTCAAAGGAGGCAAAATCCTAAAATCATGCAACAATTCCTTGAACTAGGGGAAGCCTTGGAGAGGAAACAAATAGGCCAGTTTGATGCGAAGTTGCTACATGATCATTGGGGGCTTGTGGCACTATTAGTGAATTATATATCATTTGTGAACGCTACCATGGAGTATTGTACCTATAACCTTGAGCTCCTAGACTACCTATGACATGTAAGTCTAGTCAATTTTCCATTCTTCCTCTATATGACATTGAAAAACATGACCCCAGTAGTATAGAAGTATACCAAACTATGAGAAACCCTCTCACATCATGGGTTCATCAAGCTCTTGGTTTAGCATGCTATGCACAGAGAATTTAAGGTTGTGAGTGAAGTGTCGAGGATACTAACTAAATTAGAAGCTACTACAAATCAATTTGGAGAATTCATAGTTTCTACAACTCCACCAACATATAACACAACCATAATTGTAGATGTTGCAACTCCAGAAGCTACAATAGCCCTAGAATTTGCTGCAAATTTTTTAGCTATATTCATAGAATACTTTGTTATGACACCACTGACGAAAAAATACCCCTTTGTGTTGATTTCAGAATAATTTCTTGAGGGATATATTGTAACTAAATAGAGATATCAAGGAGACTATGAAAGTGATGTGGAGATAATACAAAGGAAAATTTCGATGAATATATTATGAAATTTAAAGGATATGTTAGCTTATGTTCCCTTCTCAAGAAATAATGTGACTAAATACAACCATGTGGTTGCAACCCCATAATATTAAAAGAAACCCATCACGATCCACAAAAACTAGTCAGGGCAGAAACAAAGAGAGTTTCAATGCAAGAACAGACCCATGCTAACCCTTAAGAACTAGGAGGGGTAGAAATAGAAGAACCCCCTACTTCTCTAAAAGAACTAGTAGAGCTACTGGAAGAAAGGCACTTTATTAAAACACAAGAACCATCAAACATGATGGGTGATGGTATAGAATTTGTTGAGCCTACATTTGATGAAATAAGGACAAATTACCTTACTAAAATCCAATAAATAATAAGGAAAACTCTTTGAAAAGTTTTTGTTATAATTATAGTTGCATGCAAGAGGATGAGGAAACTTTGTAGGAATCCACTATTGTAACTCTTGGAGTAGAAGAAGACCCTATTGTCCAAGAAGAAAAGGAGGTTGAAACCCTTGAAGCAAAGAATACTATTGCTACCGCATAACTAAAAGGGACATCCAAGGACAAGAGGTAGAAAATATTAAGTATTCTTTTGCTTATTCCCTCATATACATCTCTTATGAGGAAGAATCATATGCTAGAATTTCATAATTGGAATCTTGAAACTACTATAGAATATTAAAGGGATTAAAACTCGTTACCTAAGCAACAAATTATCTTGTTATAGAAGAAGCTCTCATAGAAACAAACAATACATCCCAAACTTCCAAAATAGAAATCAAATAGATGTCTCTCCAAATAGAACAAAAAAATCTTACCCTAGCTAAAATTTATACCCAAACTAAAGTCAAAACAATAGAATAAAAGGACACCCAAATAGAAATTCTTGATAACTCAATGAGAGAAAAACAAGGTAGATGCAACAAATCAATAACGTCATATGAAAAAGGCTTATGTTGATGAAGGATCACCAAAAAAATTGTATATCCTTACAAGAGAAGTGAGACAAATATTTTGAAACCCAAAGGATTCAACGTGGAGAGGAAATAATGGAAGAAAGGAAATTATTTGACCTTAAGAAGTAGGTGAATAGTTTTCAAATTGAGAAAATCCAATTCGGATTATTTTTTGAGTCAAATTTAGTTATAGATCTCTCTCGCCTCATTATAATATGTTTCTACAGAAAGAATTCATAGTGTTTCAAAGAAAATCCATTACAACTAGAAAAAAATTTGAGATTATATCACCGGCTACTTTCTCAGTGGTATATTGCTCCTACACCAGTGATGAGAAAAAAATATTTTGTGAATTATGGGTCAAAATAATATTTTATTGTTCCATGATCTGATATGGAATCCTAACTAAATTTGTGGGGGATTTCCAACTAAGGGAATTTGGTTCTTGTTTGGAAAATCATAGTGATTATGAATCCACTCATAATATTTCAAATAATGACCTCTAGAGCAACATATGGGTTAGAGTGGAATTTTTCAAATGAGTGTACAAGTTACTAACAAACATAAACAGTGTGCCTACTCACCACCACATGTAGAATTTATGACCAAACTAAGGTAATAGTTCATTTCCTATTTATAACACCTCTCGCTTTCCATTTTTTTTTCTAATAATAATAATAACATCTGTCTTGTTATTATGATTACAGTTTATCTCGTTATATCTCGACATATTTATGTCATTCACATCTTCTCTTATTTCACTATGTTTTTTTATGGTTGAGAATAGTATCTAAATTTCCAACCTCAGCTATAACTTTACTCTAAACTATATTCTTTTTCTCTAACAAGTGTGAAACTAATGTTCTAATATATCTCACCCTTTTTAAATTTATTTGTATTGGAAATAGCCAATATATATATATATATATATGTGTGTGTGTGTGTGTGTGTGTGTGTGTGTGTGTGTATGTATGTATGCATGTATGTATGTATGTATTCTTTACTTTTTCCACTCAACCTATATTGGATTCTAAATGTCAGCCTATTTATATTTGGCTATTAAATTAATTCCTTACCTTTATAACAACTTGGTTCTCATATCATCATTAAATCCGATATCTATATATTGGAAGTAATCACCATTGTACGATGGATAAAAGATAACAAAATTCGTGTTTTGTAGTTCTGTATTTTAAACTTTTCGGTTAATAAAACCTTACCTTAATTAGTTGACAACTACATACACCCATATCCTTTTTCATTGAATTAAACCTTATGAATGGTTAACCTAGCATATTCCAACTATCCAATAGACAAGCATAGCTAGAACTATCATTAATTATCTCTACTTAACCTTTATATTTGACACACGGTTATCTCAATATATATTTAAATATATAGAAGAGCACTTTAACCTTATAATTCCCTTTTCTACAGATTTTGATCACCAATTAAATGATAATGTACCATTTCATAACATAGGCAATTCCGCCAATTATGAAATGGTTTGGTAGCATGGTGATCAATATGAGATATCCTTCCGAATTGGTTCATTAACCCACCCATCTTTTCTGTCCGAGTTTTTATGACAATTTATTTCCCTTGTCGTGCAATACCCCATCTGTCAAGTTCATCTATATGCATCGTATTAAGTTGGAAAACATTATAGCTCAACAAACAATTTTTGGATTTCGTGAATCATGAATCCTCATCCTTGATCACATGGGATTGTACCTGGAACTTTGTTGATCTCTGAAACGATTCCACTTACCTCTGGTTGTCGAAACCTAGACGATGGTGAATTCACTTTAGATTAAGGTTTTTCCATATATAAAAACTTAAGAAATTTCATTTATGTTCTATTTCCTTTGACACTGTATTTTGGTTGAAAAATGCATTTTTCCCCTGCCTGAGTAGGATTACAACTGTGCAATTTGGTTTGACACTTTCGTTGATATTCAAGTGGACCAAACTACGTTGTGATCACATGTTAACATCTATTGCCTTCGGCCATGACTATGATCTTCATTCCTACAGGTAATATTTTACTGTGTTTTATTTTTTTCTTTCTATCTTAAAATTTATCTATTGTGTAGTGGTTCTTTGTGACCTCATATAATTTAGTTATTACTATAAAATTTGCAATGGCAGGTCCCCATCTGTGTGACCATCAAAGCCATTCTACATTTGATACTAAACCATACATTTATCTGTATATCTCGCTTTGCTACTCTCTTATCTTCGTTCAATTGTCTAATTTATTCCATCATTACAAGACTTTACCAATTTATGATTTCTCCATTTATTTCTAAAACCGTTATTGTTTTAATTTAGTTGGGTTCTTATCCTTTGTGGAATAATGACATCATTTTTGCAAACGTAGAGGGTTTCCTGTACAGGACGTGATCTTTTCTTCTTCTACCACACCTGGCTAGATCACTCAATATTAATCCCAACTCTCGGTCATTTACCATGGAAACTACATTCGAAAGTCATAAAGGTATGATATGGATTATTTGAAAATCGTTTACATACTTTATGTACTTGCTACGGCTCACTGCATTTTGATTTTCAATACTTAGTTTCCATTGCCAATGTACTTGAAGTTACGTTATGGATTGTCATTGTCCATGTCTTCATTCTTCTACTATTAGCTTCTAGCCCTAAATATCTCTGTATTTTAAAGTTCACTGAGACTATGTCTCGTTTACATAAGGATTCATTATCACTATATCTGAGGCTTCGTAATTTCTTTCAAGTTTTAATAATTTTGATGTGATTATGATTATGATACCGTGACCACAATTTCGAATTTAGAGTATTATAATGTTCTACTAATTTAGTCCCAACTTCGCTTCTGCCATACTAAGTTTTGGAAATTTTTCTTTGATTTCTCTTTATTTCATTAAGAGTACTAATATCTCTCTTATCCTGATGCAGAGAGCAGAAGGGATTAATAATTTCTAACGTAATGAAGTCTTTCATTTTATTTCAGTTCTCAGATGTTATCTGGTTTAGTTATATCTCGAGGTTTATAACCCAAATCTAAACTTAAATTTTAGTGTAACTTGCATGTATTACTTTATGTTAACTGCGTTTGAAATGAAATTTTGTTCAAGTTATTCCTATGGTTTACTTAACACAGAGTTATTTTTATACAGGTTGGTCAGATGTTCGTTGGGTTTTCATACGCACTCTGGTCATTTTTTTTTATGAACATTTATAGTTTATTTAAGGGGAAAAGATCCCTATCTATAACTTCCTTTCAATCCTTTAGTATTGGACAGTACAATCATTATGATGGACTGTGACTTTTTATACAGATACAATTATCTGAAGTGAATATTTGTAGTTGTTTACTTCCTTATTTTATAAACAATGTCAGTTTATTTAAATATTTAAATTTACATGGAAAGGATTACCATACTACAGATTTACAGTATTGTTTCACATAACCCCTCCTATTTTGGTATAAGGAAGAAGTACAATTTTTTTTCCTACTAGTATGTTTCTTTCTATCTACTTACATTCTCTGCTTTATGAGTTTCAAATATTCTTCAATACAGATAGTCTTTTAGTTTCAATATATTGTCATGCATAAATCATGCATATATATATTAGAGGCTAGATATTGATGAAAGATACTATCCTTTTCATTTCCCTTCATGCATGTAATACTATAATACATAAATAGTTTCCTACACGGTTATTTCATTTATCAGTCATGTATATTTTTGTTTCGAAGTTATTTAATTTTTGATAAATAGTATGATAACATAATAGTCGATTCGATTCATTACGAGTATGTCAGTTTCTTGTGAGGTACCTAACCTTAGATCTAAACCTGTTTTTGGGTTAAGACATTCTTAGAGTTCGTCCTCTACAAAATTTGTCTGTACAACCATACAGATTATACTATTTCATTATGGTCAAATCTGTTCAATGTACAAACCTCTCAGACTAATTTCTAATCATCTAACATCCACAATATCAATACATGATTCAATAAATAATTCACATTAACTTAATTAATTTCTTTCTCAGTATCTCAGAATATACTAAAATATAATTTAAACAACTCAATTAAACTATGCATACCACTTAAGGTAGAGTAGATTGCCTCCCAACCTTAGAGCTCTTTCTCCACATCTCACCTCTGAGTAGAAATATTTTTCTTCCAGTGATAGACAATCGTTTATCTATCCTGAATCATCTTATTTAAGCATGTTTTCCCCCAGCTTGTTTCCCTTAACTAGGTCGAGTTAATCTAGGATGTTGTATTCATGTTTTCATAGGCTTTCCCTTTGTTTCTTCCACAAAGGTAATTTTAAAGCTAGATTTTCTGCTTTCAAGTTTTATTCCACCTCTTCCCAATAATTTCCTCTTTACGGGGGTATTTATATGTTTATATCCAATCTAATTTTAGTATCTTACTTTATTCCTTCCAAGTATTTCTGGAAGTCTAGGAAATTCTTACAACCTTATCCATCCTCATGGATTTGGTTTCCAAATATCTAATCATAATCTAGTCATTGCACATTAATTTACATTTTATTTTATTAACTTGAAAAAAGAAATCCACATAAATGTTTCCATTGGGGTCCCCAATGCCCTTTTGGACTTGTTCAGATTTCTAATAAAAGCATAGCAATTTGGGGATATTACATATCCCCCCTCTAAAAACAGAACACCATCCTCGCTGTAGAAAATAAAACATAACAAAATAAATGTTTAAACAGTGATGGATATTTTTCCATCATGTCATCCTCTCGCTCCCAAGTAGCCTCTTTAGGTGTAAAGTGCCTCCACTACACTTTCACCCTGGCCACCATCCTATTTCAAGGCTCAATTTCTTCCCATGCCAAGATTTGAAGTGGATCTGGAAGGAATTCCCCTTCTGGTTCCACCTGTATCACATGCCAATCAATAACATGAGCAGGGTCATGTATATACTTTTTTAATAACGAAACATGAAATACATCATGAACCTTAATGTGACTAGGCAAAGCTAGTTTATATGCAAATGATCAAACCCTTTCCAACACTTCAAAAGGTCCACAGTAATGTGGAGCTAGTTTTTCATAGCTTCCAGTGTGCAAAGTACTCTTCTTGGGCTTAATCCTTAGATACACGTGATCACCCACACAGAATTCTCTGTGAATTTGGTTTTTTTCTGCATAATTTATCTTCCTGTCTTCTATTTTTTGTTATGTTTTGCTGAATTTTATTCACAAATTTTTCCATTTCCTACAAGGCTTCCAGTCAAAGTATTAGTTTATCTTCAAACTGACTCCAAAATATAGGAGTATGACACTTTCTTCCATAAAGTGCTTCAAAAGGACTCATTTTTATGGAAGCTTCATAACTATTGTTGTAGGCAAACTCTTCTAAGTGTAGATAGTCTTCCCATTTTGTTGGCCTATATATGACATGCATCCTTAACATGTCCTCCAAAATTTGGTTTGTTCTTTATTTTTGACCATCAGTTTGGGGATGATAGATAGTACTAAAATTTAATTTGGTACCCATGCCTCCAAACAAACCTCTTTAAAAATTTGCAGTGAACTTTGCATCTCTATCTGAAATGATCATCTTAGGAATACCATGCAATTTTACAATATCCTTCATATATACATTTGCTACTTGAGTTGTACCAAAATTAGGTTGTACAGGTATAAAGTGAGCAGCCATAATCAAAATATCCACTACAACCATGATCAAGTCATGTTGGTATTTGGTCCTTGGTAAACTAGTAATAAAATCCATGGAAACAGTCTCCCACTTCCATTCTGGGATGGGTAAAGGATTCAGCCACCCAGTTGGATGTTAATGTTCAACCTTTACTTGTTGACATTCGATACATCTAGCCAAGTAATTTTCACATCCTTTTTCATACCAGGCCAGAATAGGTTTTTTCTTAATGCTGAAAGTAATTTCTCGTATCTGGGATGTCCAACATAGGGTCTTTTATGATACTCATCTAGAATCTCTTTCTTTAAGGAGTCTACATTTGGGATGTATAATCTATCTTTATAATAAATCAGTCCTCTCCGGTTTTTTGTATACCCTTTCATCACCTTTTTTAGAATTTGTGTTTGAAATTTTTCATAATTTTGATCTTGTTCCACCACTCCTTGTATCAGTCCCTATATATAAAAGTTGGTACTACTTCCAACATTACTCACAGTTTGCCAAGAATTTCTTCTTAGTGCATCTACAATATTGTTTTCCTTTCCCTTAATATGTTTAATCTCCATATCAAACTAACTAAGGAAGTACAAACAACTACCTTGCCAAGAATTTAAATCAGCTTGAGTGAAGAAATACTTTAAGCTGATGTGATCTGTCATTAGCACAATCTTTTTCCTAAAAGGTATTGTCTCCACATCTTTAGAGCATGTATTACAGCAGCCAGTTATAAATCATAAACACTATAATTATGTTCATGTTTCTTGAGTTTTCTGGATTGATACGCTATAATAGAATTTTCTAGTAGTAGTAGTCCTCCTAATCCTTCTCCACAAGTATCTGTGCACACTACAAATTCCTGATCTGGATCAAAAAATTTTAAAATAGGTGTTGTTGTAAGCTTCAATTTTAGCTAATCAAAGTTTTTTTGACATTTTTCAGTCCATTCAAACCTAAATCATTTCCTTTGTATAGATTTAATAGGGTAGGCTAAGCTTGAAAATATCTCTACAAATCTCCTATAGTATCCTGCAATTCCCATGAAGGATCTTATAGACGACACATCTATAGGTACATGCCATTATTTTATTTCTTTTATATTTTCTGGGTCTACTTGCAACCCCTTCTCTGAAATTATATGACCAAAATATTGAATTTTATCTTTGAAAAATTCACATTTGCTAAACTTAGCATACAATTTATTTTCCCTAAGTGTTTGTAAAACAATTGTAAGGTGTTCGTTATGCTCAGCTTCATTCTTAGAATAAATCACAATGTCATCAATAAATACTAATACAAATTTGTCCCAAGTATTTATTTAATACACTATTCATCAAGCACATAAAAGTAGCAGGTGGTCAACCCAAGTAGTAGGACCACAAACTCATAGTGTCCATACCTAGTTCTAAACGTAGTTTTACTTATATCTTCATTGAAAATATTGTTTCTCCTCTAACTTGGTCAAAGAGATCATCTATCCTAAATAAAGGACATGTGTTCTTGATTTTCAATTTATTCAATTGATGATAGTCTTTACACATTATGAAAGTACCATCTTTCTTTTTCACAAACAACATCAGTGCTCCCCATGGAGATACACTTGGTCTGATGTAACCTCTATCCAGCAACTCCTATAGCTGCATTTTCAACTCCATCAATTCTTGAGTATTAATTCTCTATGGGGCTCTAGAAACTGGTGTTGTTTCTGACACTAAGTCAATTGAGAAATCAATTTCTCTCCTAGGGGGCAGATGAGGGATTTCATCTCGAAACACATCTTTGAATTCTATGATAACAGGTAATGTTTCTAAAGGATTCTCTTTTGCTTGTTGTCCCAATTCCTCTACATGCACATAATACACTTGGCAAACCTTTCTATAAATTTTTTTCAATTGAAGGGCTTAAATTTGTCTCATTAATATGGGCTTGGGTTTGCCTTTTACTATGACATATTTTCCCTCCTTATTTATGGAATGTATTATCTTTTCTAAACAGTTTAACATGGCTTTATATTTCTCTAACAAGTTCATTCCTACCAGTACATCATAAGACCCTAAAGGTAGAATATTTAGATTCAATTCAATTTGGTATCCATTCAGATTTATGGCTGTTTGGGGTAACATATGAGTCACTTTCCTTTTTGTACCAGTGGTCAGCTGAGATAACCAATATTATTGAAAATTTTCTGACTTTAAGTTACATATTTCTACCATTCTGGGACTTACATAACTAAAATATGCACATGGATCTATAAAAATAGAAACAAGTTGGTCAGCAATCATACCTTCTACTTCAACCATAGTGGACTAGTGTTTTTCTTGATGATCTTCCAGAGAAGCACTAATTTTGGGAATGTTTCTTGCCACGTCATTTACAGTTGTTCCTTCTCTCAGTACTTGTATATTCTAAATATTTTTGTGTTGTCATTCCCTCAATAAATGATGTTCTCCACAACCCCAACACTTTAGAGGTTCTCTGATTTTAACAGTCCCCTCTCTTTTATTGTTTCTATTCATTTGCTTGGACCCGGTTTGTGATTGAGCAGTTTGATTTTCTCTGATTTTTCTGAACTTATTCCTTTGGTGATTCCTACCAAATTTATTTAAATATGTTGGTTTTCTTATCTTTCCACTGGATTCACCCTTCTCTTTGTTTTGCCAATTCTTTGCTTGTTCATTTTTTCCCTTGAATTGTTGGTAACATAGCATTGCTTTGTGCACAACCTCATCCATGGTCTTGGGATTATCAAACTCCATATTTTCCTTGTATATAGTGGGTAGAAAGTTTAAGAATTTTTGTACCTTTTCCTTCTCTTCCCTTATATAAGGTACATAGCGAGGCAGATGGGCGAATTTGGATACAAATTCATCAATAGTAAGTTGTCCAAACCTAAGCTCATGGAATTTTGTGGCTTTATCATCATAATAACGTTCATTCACGTATCTATTTTTGAATTTTACTTGGAAATACTCCCAAGTAATAGTTTTCTCATCTATAACATGAACCATCTTGGTTTCTTCCCACCATAAGGTAGATTTACCTTGCAACTGATAGATAGTCATTTTGGCTCTCAACTTACTTTCATATTCATAAACTTGAAAGTACCTTATCATGTTTCAAAGCCATGGTTCATCATCTTCCTCCTTCTCTCCATCATAGGAGGGAGGCTTGATTTTCTGGAATTCACCTTACAATTCCTCATTCCTCCTAGACTGTTGTCTAGAGGCATCATCTTCCTCAGAATCTTCTGAGTGATTTACCTTTCCCTTTCTCTTCCTTCGAGAATCTTCACCCTTTTTACTATTCTGGGAGGTCAATTCTCTTATTAGTCTGTCCTGCTCTTCACTGGCTAAGGATAGCCTTTCATTTTGGCTCTTCAATTGCATCATTTCTCTTTGCATTTGATGCAACATAGCCATCAATGGAGCATTTGGATTTGGTGTATTTTCTCCACCACTGAGATCCACATACAAATCATCCCCTTCACTCATGGTTCGTAGCTGTATACTTTAACATTTCACTGCACATGAAATTAGACATTAGTGAAATTTAAATCTAATAAAAATTCACAACAACATAATTTTTTTGTTGTGAGCACATATTTTTGCCTAGTGTTTTAACTTGATCTTTGATACTATTTGTAACACCTCTCACTTTCCAAATTTTTTTTCTAATAATAATAATAACATTTGTCTTATTATTATGATTACAATTTATCTCGTCATATATCAACATACTTTTGTCATTCACATCTTCTCTTATTTCACTATGTTTGTTTATGGTTGAGAATAGTATCTAAATTTCCAACCTCAGATATAACTCTACTCTAAAATATATTCTACCTCTCTAACAAGTTTGAAACTAATGTTCTAACATATTTCACCCCTTTTAAATTTATTTGTATTTGCAATACCAAATATATATATATATATATATATATATATTTGCTTTTTCCACTCAACCTATATTGGATTCTAAATGTGAGCCTATTCATATTTGTCTATTAAATTAATTTCTTACCTTTATAACACCTTGGTTCTCATATCATCATTAAATCTGATATCTATATATTGGAATTAATCACCATTATACGATGGATAAAAGATAATGAAATTTGTGTTTTGCAGTTGTGTCTTTTAAAATTTTCGGTTAATAAAACCTTACCTTAATTAGTTGACAACTACATATACCCATCTCCTTTGTCATTGAATTAAACCTTATGAAACGTTAACCTAGCATATTCCAACTATTCAATACACAAGCATAGTTGGAACTATCGTTAATTATCTCTACTTAACCTTTATATTCGACACTGGGTTATCTCAATATATATTTAAATATATAGAAGAGCACTTTAACCTTATAATTCCATTTTCTACAGATTTTAATCACCAATTAAATGATAATGTGCCATTTCATAACTGAGGGAATTCCACCAATTATGAAATGGTTTGGTAGCATGGTGATCAATATGAGATATCCTTCCAATTTGGTTCATTAACTCACCCGTATTTTTCGTCAGAGTTTTTATGACAATTTATTTCCCTTGCCATGCAATATTCCCATCCGTCGTGTTCACCTATATGCTTTGTATTAAGTTGGAATACGTTACAACTCAAAAAACAGTTTTTGGATTTTGTGAATAAGAGATCCTCATCCTCGAACACATGGGCTTGTACCCAGAACTTTGTTGATCTATGGAATGATTCCACTTACCTTTGATTGTCGACACCTAGACTATGGTGAATGCATTTCATATTAGGGTTTTTCCATATATAAAAACTTAATAAATTTAATTTCTATTCTATTTCCTTCAGCACTGTATTTCAGTTGAAAAACACATTTTTCCTCTCCCTGAGTTGGATTACAACTGTGCAATTCAGTTTGACACTTTCATTGATATTCAAGTGGACCAAAATACACTATGATCACATGGTAATGCCCATTTCCTTCTTCCATGACTACGATCTTCATTCCTACAGGTAACATTTTACTATGTTTCGTTTTTTCTTTCTATCTTAATATTTATCTATTGTGTAGTGGTTCTTTATGACCTCATATAATTTAGTTATTATTATAAAATTTGCAGTGGAAGGTTCCCATTTTTGTGGTCGTCAAATTCATTCTACATTTGATATTGAACCATACATTTATCCGGATCTTCGGCTTTGCTGCTATCTTATCTTTGTTCAATTGTCTAATTTATTCCATCATTACAAGACTTTACAAATTTATGATTTCTCCGTTTATTTCTAAAACTGTTATGTTTTTAATTTACTTAGGTTCTTATCCTTTGTGGAATAATGAAAACATTTTTGCAAATGCAGAGGGTTTCTTGTATAGGACGTGAGTTTTTCTTTCCGTAGAACAATTGTTTGATGGGCTTCTACCACACCTGGCTGTACCACTCTAGAGTAATCCGAACTCTCGTTCATTTACCAGAGAAACAACATTTGAAAATCATAAAGGCATGATATGGATTATTTGAACATCATTTTCATACTTTACGTACTTGCTATAGCTCACTGCGTTTTGATTTTCAATACTTCATTTTCGTTGCCAATGTACTAGAAGTTACGTTATGGATTTTCGTTGTCCATGTCTTCATTCCTCTACTATTATCTTGTAGCCCTAAATATATCTATATTTTAAAGTTCAATAAGACTGTATCTCATTTTAAAAAGGAATTATTATCACTATATATGAGCCTTCGTAATATTCAATTTTTAATAATTTGAATGTCATTGTGATTATCATACCGTGACCATAATTTCAAATTTATAGTAGATATAATGTTCTACTAATTTAGTCCCAACTTCACTTCTGGTGTACTAAATTTGGGAAATAGTTCTTTGATTTATCTTCATTTCATTAAGAGTACTAATTTCTCTCTTATCCTAATGCAGAGAGCAACATGGATTAAGAATTTATCAGGTAATGAAGTCTTTCATTTTATTTCCGTTCTCAAATGTTATCTAGTTTAGTTATACCTCGAGGTTTATAACCCGAATCTAAACTTCGATTTCAATGTAACTTGCAAGTACGAATTTATGTTAACTGTGTTTGAAATGAACATTTGTTCAAGTTGTTCCTATGGTTTACTTAACAAAAATTTATTGTTATCCAAGTTGGTTAGATGTTCATTGGATTTTTGTAGGCACTCTGGCCAATTTTTTTTGTTTTGATGAACATTTATAATTTTATTTAAGGGATAGAGAGCCCTATGTATAACTTCATTTCAATCCTTCAGTATTGGATACTACAATCTTTATGATGGATTGTGACTTTTTATATAGATATAATTATCTAAAGTGAATATTTGTAGTTGTTTACTTCCTTATTCTATAAACGATGTTATTTTATTTAAATACTGAAATTAACATGGAAAGGATTACCATACTATAGATTTACAATATTGTTTCACATAACCTCTCGTATTTCGGTATAAGGAAGAAGTACAATTTTTTTTCCTACGAGTATGTTTCTGCCTATCTACTTACATTCTCTACTTTATGAATTTCAAATATTCTTCAATACAGATAGTCTTTTAGTTTCAATATACTATCATGCATCAATCATGCATATATATATTATAGGCTAGATATTGATGAAATATACTATCCTTTTCATTTCCCTTCATGCATGTAATACTGTAATATAGAAATGGTTTCCTACACGGTTATTCCATATATCAGTCATGTATATTTCTGTTTCGAAGTTATTTTATTTTTAATAAATAGTCTGATAGCATAGAAATGGATTTGATTCATTTCCAACATGTCAATTTACTGTGAGGTACCTAACCTCAGATCTAAACCTCTTTTTGGGTTTAGACATTCTGAGAGTTGGTCCTCTACAAAATTTGTCTATACAACCATACAGATTAGACTATTTCATTGTGGTCAAAAATTTTCAATGTACCGCCCTCTTAGATTAATTTCTAATCATCTAACATCCACAATATCAATACATGATCCAATACAAAATTCACATTAACTTAATTAATTTCTTTCTTAGTATATCAGAAATATACTAAAATATAATTTAAACAAGTCAATTAAACGATGCATACCACTTAAGGTAGACTAGATTGCCACCCAACCTTAGAGAAATTTCTCCACATCTCACCCCTGAGAAAAGATATTTTTCCTCCAGATATACGCAACCCTCTGTCTATCCTGAATCAGCTTATTTAAGCTTGCTTCCCCCTCAGCATGTTTCCCTTAACTGCGTCCAATTAATTCAGGATGTTGTATTCCTATTTTATTATTATTTCCCTTTGCTTCTTCCACAAAGGTACTTTTAAAGCTAGCATTTCTAATTTCCAGCTTTATTCCACCTCTTCCCAATAATTTCCTCTTTAGTGGGGTATTTATATATTTATCTCCAATCTAATTTTAGTATCTTACTTTATTCCTTCCAAGGATTTTTGGAAGTCTGGGAAAGTCTTACAACCTTATCCATCCTCATGGATTTGGCTTCCAGATCTCTAATCATAATCTATTCATTACACATTAATTTCCATTTTATTTTATTAACTTGAAAAAAATAAAAAAAAATCCACATAAATGTTTTCCATTTGGGTCCACAGTACCCTTTTGGACTTTTTCAAATGTCTAATAAAAGCATACCAAATTTGGGATATTACACTGTTATAAGTCACGAATTTAATTTCTAGAAAAAACAATTATATAAGGATCCAGCTAGAGATGGGAAAATTCCAAAATAGAGAGACCTATTCAAACCAAAGAATTGGAAGGCATCACTAGAGTGAGTCATAGATACATTAAGTGCATGGAGATTTGTGGTAAAAAATGGATAGGTTTGAAATTCCACTATCTGATGATTTGGTTACCTACCAAGGAGTACAAAAAAAAATACAAGCTATCCAAGAGGGAGGAACCAACTTACTAGAAATAGATTCAAGAAAGAGGAGGATACTTCAATGTTGATGAAGTAGGGAGACTTAACTATAGTATCAACAACTTCCATGAAAGCCTTACCTACTTAAACTCAGACTAACTCTTTAGACACATGGGGACATGCAATAAATTTTGCTAGTGAGAGATGAAAAGTTCTCAAATTGACATATTTTCAACACTCGTCCCATACATTTTCACATAACTTTTTCTGATTTTCATCTTATTTTGATGCCACTGCATTCATAATGGTAAAAAAAATTTCAGGGTATAATTATCCCTTAAATATTCCATTTCAATACTTATTCTTATACATTGTTAGGAGGTTATTTCATTTTTGTACTAATAGTGGTATATAGGAATGAATCTGCGCATGTACCTCTATTGACACAGGTGTTTCAACTATCAATGAGACATAGATGAAACAACTTCTAAGTATGCATTGTTGCAACGCTCTCCTTAATTGTAGTTGTTGTAACTCCAATTTTTTCTCCTCATACTGAAACTCTAGGTTTTTTTCATTGTTATTGCAACTCCTCATTCTTGCAAATCTTAAATTCATGTTATAGCAACTCTTATCTCACTCATGTTGTGACTCTCACCTCTTGAATGTTGCAGCTCTCACATATTGTACCTCTCACTATTGTTTCAACTTTTAGAATATGGTTTTTGTTGTAACTGACTCATTATTGTCAATGCAACTCTAAGGAAGAGTAGTTTAACTCCAAACCAGTTCTAACAACAAATTATTCAAATGAACAATTGTCATTTATGGACCAACTAGGTATTCAAGTAGCCAATATCCTCATGCAAGAAAATGAAAAAGGTGAATAAGCACTAGAAAGGGGTGAATGACTCAACCTCCACCTGTCATATAGTTGATTAATTTTGCATGTCCCTCATTCTTGCCATTTATTAAAAATTTAATGTAACGGGATGGAAGAATCTAATCTTCATGGCTTTCCATAAACTACTTGGATTAATTTAGATAGAACATCTCATGTATAAATTTATGCTCGATATGAGCTAGCTCAGTCAGAAATAAGTCTTTTTTTGTAATTCTAGTTTTCGACAATACAAATTCCTTTTTCATTCCAATTAAATAAATGGTGTGTTGATTAATTTACCTTATTGTTTTCATAACCAGTGCTTTGTATAAGGAGGTAAGCCTCCCTCCTTAATTAGGTCACCTTTTAGAGTATCTATAGTATCTTTCTATATTTCTTTTATTTCCAACAATTCCTTTACTCAACAATTAGTTATATCTTTGTTGGTTTCTCTTTTTTGTAACTATGATATTTGTTTGATATAACTCTAAGTTTTATTGTTATCTATATATTTTTTGTAACTCTAAATTTTGATTCTTGTTACTCTAGAATTCACATTGTTGTAACTATGACATAAATTTACTATACATATTTTCCATAATTATAATTAATCTCTTTTTATTGAATCTTGTTTACAACATTTGATTGTAGTCTCAATTATTTTGTAAGTAAGGTGTACTTTAAATAATTTTGAGTGATTGTATCATATTTCATGTGCGACTACATTTCAGTTAGAGTTATCGAGAACATGTTAACACTGGAACAAGTCACCTTACACTACAAGAAAAAACGACATTGGTGAGGGTCATTCTTTTGATGGACCTTTAACATCCGTCACCAATGTCACATATGGTGACGGTCCTTAAAAAAATGTCACTATAAGTGTATATAGTGGTGGTCCTTTAAGGTCCATCACCAAAGCCATTTTCAATGACACTTTTGGTGAGGGTCATTAAAGTACCATCACTAATTCTCTCTTTGGTGACACTTCTAGTGAAAAAATTTTAATGACCCGCTCTAATGCAATTTTTTTTACTTTCGGTGACAATAAAAGAATGTTCATCATCATTGATCATTCCAATGATTTTTTGATGATTTTATGTGCTTTTTAATATATTTTTTGTCAAAATATAAAGATTTAATACCATTATTGTGGAGTATTTTTTATAATATGTCCAAGGTTATAGTGGTTAGATTCAGTCAATTTTTTTAATAAGTAATTAGTTTGTATCATTTCCTTCAACTAATGACTAGTTGAATAGAGTTTTTCTATGAATCAACACATGATTCATATATATTAAGTTTATTGTCTACAAAATTCCCTTTAGATAAAGTCCCACTAGTGTGTGTAGGAAATATATTATTTAATACATAATCAAGCTCTGTCAATTCTATTAATAAGAAATACCTAACACTCCTCAATAATCTGGGCAAACCTTAAATTAATGATTTGGCACATAGTAACGGTTCTTAGTACCTCACATGTCTTGGAACATTTTTGTACCTAGAAAATATTTTCATGACATTGATTCCCAAGCACATGGTGGCATGTGCTATCACAACATAGAATTATCCTAGCATGTGTTTGCATGCATGTAATCCCTAGCATGCCCTGGAACACCTTGGATGAATGCATTGACATAAATTAGCACTTGGCATGTATTGGGACCTATTATTAGTTTGGCTAGCATTCCCCTTTTGAAAAATATAAATTCCTGACTTATTAACCCTCTTATTGGTTCTTCCTTTCGTTTCCTTGAAACTTCTTGACACATATTGACATACCCTGGCACCTTACAAATCCTTAGCACCTGGCATGTATTGGAATATATTGGCACTATTTGGAACATATAATTAGCACACCCTAGAACTCCCAAGCACACCCTAAGAGTTCTTGACATGCCTTGATATTCCCTAGCATGTGTTACCAATCCTTAGCATACCTTGTCACTCCCTCCTTGGCATGAAAACTAGCACTCATTAACACTAGTCACTCGCACACATTCATCATATTCATTAACTTCCATGGATTTTGACCTAGTGCTCCATTAATGTTTTGTCCTAGTACTCCTTAAAACTCCTCAACATGCATTGACACTCTCTATCACACCATAGTACTCTTCACCATGCCCTTCCATTTCATAGCATGCATAACACTTTGTGGCACATATTGGCACTTGCAAAGTCTTAGCATGTATGGAATACGTTGACATGCCTTGCTATGATTTGAAATGGTTTAATATTAAATTTATCTGAGATCAAATGTTGGAAAGTATATGAGAAGAAACAAAGGAATACTTGACACTTAGAATACACTAGTACTTTTCACTTGGAAACTATTAGCACCTAGTGTTGGTGTGCCTAGCATTCCCCAATTGGAAAAGGTAAATTGATGAATTATTAACCCTCTTATGTGTTCATTTCCATGTAGTTTAAATTTTTTGTTCCTTTCGTTGCCTTGACAGTCCCTGCCATGCATTGACACACCCTTGCACATCTTGGCATGCCTTATCACTTGGCACATCTTAACATATTTGACATGCCTTCGCACTATATGACACATCTTAGCATTCCCTAACATAGCTTGGAAATCATGTCCTCACATCTAGCCTTTAAATTTTCTCATGACTTGGGAACCCAATCAATTTCTTGGCTACTATAGTTCATGTGACAATATTGGCTTGCTTCAACCACAACAACTTGACCAATTGTGCCTACTATGAGTAGATTGTGCCTTGTTCACCTAAGAACTACATATAACTCATATTATGCCACTCATGTTCAATGTCAACATGTCTCACTTAAATAGTTACCAACACAAGGATAAAATGATCAAACCATGGCCATAAAACAACTAACCAACATAGATTACATAGGAAAAATAACACATGTATGTTCAGTTCATATAAATACTAGAACATTAACTGAGAGTTTACAAGAACCATAAGATGCACAAGGCACACAAGATATAAGCCGACATAAGTTGAGTGCCCAAAATCTTATACACAACAACGTACAATATGCAATTATATAGAATAGTTTAAAACAAGAGCATGTAGGCAAAGTGTGCCACATCTCATATAAAAAAACAGCTAAAGGAAAAACAATTTTGTGCCTAGCACAAAATGATCTCCCTTTGTCTAAAACTACTATGTCGAGCCCCTTATAACAACCCTAGGCTCACCTCCTATAAATCCTATTCTGAACTTCTCCTAACACATCATGTATCCTTCAGGATCTTCCATCCCACCACATGAGTACCAGTTGTAGATGACATCCACATATTTCTTTTGGTAGCTTTTATTAGCCCATCTAGATTTTTTTCAAAAATCAGAAATGAACATAAAAAAAAAAAAATTATCTTTTGTGATGGCCCTTCATCATGAAATTTTATTTTTACAACATCAACATCTTGCATTCTTATTGACACGTATCGAAGGTATTCATTTTTCAAGAGTCTTATTTATTTTTAAAATTTTCGAAGGTCTTCATATATTTCTCATGGAAATGTCATATTTAATTCTTCTAATCATAGGATGTTGATTTCCTTCTCCATAGTTTCATTTTCCACGATCTCCTCCTTTCTCTTTATTCACATATTACTTCCCAAGAACTCCCAATCATAGTTGCTTCATTTTTTCAACCACCTCATATTCCATATGAGGACATATTATGTTGGTTTCATCTATTTTATATGTGACCCATGGCTTCATGAATCCTTTTAATTAAAGAGATCATTTTCCCTTGATCATGCTCATGAGGCAGAGCACACATCCTTACTATCTGCAACTATATAATTACATGACTTGACTCATTGAACATATGCATACATACCTCTTTTCTTTTTTGGTCATCTAGTATTCCTTCAAAAAATTCATTTCCTTAATTGAGAGTGATTCAATCATCTTTGACATGCAGCATTCCCTTGTCATCATACCATCATTCTTCTAAATAGTGAATCCCTTTGAAGTCAGTATTCTTAGTGAGACACTTGCTTTATTCCAAGATATTAACCTTCTAATGAATATTCCAATGAAGAACCTTGATTATCCTCATCCCAGAAATGCTCCTTTCTAACGATGTGATGAGTTCTGCACTATATGAATTCCTTCTACCCATAAGTGCTACTTATTCTTATAATGAGGTTACTAAGACCTACTTCCTTCTAATTATGACTTTCATAGAATTATACTTCAGCTATCTTTCAAGCTTCTTATGATAATGTCTTTAAATATTTATTCAGTCGTATGATCCTATGATGCAATCTCGTAAAATGATGCATCCTATCATGCTCTTAATTATTCCTACCATGATAGCCATATTTTACAAGAACTGAAAAGAACTAGGTGGAGAAGACTTATCTCAATCATAGCAGACCTTTTATTTCTTCCTTATTGGATTTCTTATTTTCATATTCTTCCACCTCTTCAATGACATGGGCTTATTATCTTCCTCTTTTGATGTTGTTCTTCTTGAGTTTGGGGAAATCTCTCTTGCAGTGCCCATATTCTTCACATCCATAGCATTGAACCTTCCCCATATTCTTCTTACTTTTCTGAGGACCAAATTTCCCAAACTTTCCTTTCCTATTTTCCATGGAATCATATGCTTGAGTTTTCTCATTTCATCCTACATCACCTTTTTTCTTTAATATGGTTTCTTCAATTTTGCATAGTGACCATAATTCATTGAATGGAGTAGCTTCCTTATTCCCATAGATGTTTGATGTAAAGTTACCCCATTCTTCTATAAATGCATTGAGCACTATATTAGTTATTTCCTTGTCATGAATTATTTCTCCCAACTCTTGTAGTTGGTCCCTTCTTTCAGACACCCTCATAGAGTGTGAAGCATTCCTTCTTTTTTTATATCTTCATCTTCTAGATTTATTATCTTAACAACATCACTTCTCCTACAGTGGTTACAAAGAAAAAATTTACAATTTTTTCATATATTTATTTTGATTTTTCTAGTTTTGATACATAGGGAATGAGGGGGTCCTTAATATATTCTATGAGAATCCTTGAGCCCTTACTTCGCTTTTCATAAATTTTTCATCAGTTTGAGATTCTTCCTTTGGAGGTTTAGTGATTGAGCCCTTAAAATGTTCCATAAATTCATTTTATATGAGGTTCAGGTTTGTCCTTTTCTTCCATGCAAGAAAGTTTGAAGCCCCAACCAAATTGTTTCTTTCCTTGCAAAAATACATTTTTATAGATTCAAATGTAGACATAAATATACCTACTTGTAAATATGCTCCTTTTTAACCTGTTTCCTTCTTGATTTTGATGATGTTATTGATACTAGAGGACTTCTTCTTAATAAATATGTATTTCTTCAAAAGTGATCCTTGATCCAATGAGAGGTACATCTCATTGAATCCAAAGAATTGTTTTAAGTGTAGAAGCCTTCTGTTAAAGAAATAGGGTTTGTAGGTCTTATTTTATTGACTTCCTTCAAGATGACGATGTAATACTTATCCTTGAAATGCCTTAGAGATGAGAATCTTATTGATGATTTGATGCCCTTGATAAAATTATAGAACTTTTGTCCTTGAATTTCCTTTTTTAAACTTTTGTTACTTGATTTTTCACCTTAGCTCTGAAACCATGTTGATAAATCTAGGGGCAACAAGTGTAAGTGATTTCTCTTTTTATGATAACTTCTTGTGAACAGTTTTTAATTTTGTTTATTATATTTTTCTTTAGCCTAATTATTATTGAGTTATTTTCATCAAATAGTTACCAAAACATAATGAACAATGAGACAAAAGACACCAAATATAGGAAAGCAGCCAAGGTCAAAACATCTCCAATCTTGAGAGAAAAACTCACTGAATTTGTCTTCTTATAGAGTCTTCAATTGATGAATTCCAAGGCCAAGACCCTTGACCTAAGAACCTCTCCAATACCAAGTCACAAGGCTTAATTGAATAACTATTCTTCCTCTTAAAGTCAACGTTGGTTAAATTTATTTCTATACCACTATTTTCAGCTTCTCTTGAATTTTGACCTTGTCTTACAGGCCTACAATTGTCATCCTTCTTGTAATCACTAAAATTCCACAAGTTTGGGATGACTAGGGTATATTTTTGAGGATCCTTCCCTTCGCTTGACCTGAACACTTCTTCTTGAGACCTTAGCTAACAAGAATGCTCTTTTATTGAAATTTATCTTGAATTCTTCAAGGATTGTTGAAACCCTATTACATAAACCCTAGCTTTAGTCACACATGTGAGTAGAAGGACCCAAAAACAATACCAAAAACCTTTTATCTTATTCTCCTTCTCTTTGTTGTCTGAGAAGCTTCCTTCCTTCCTTTTTTTCGCACTTCCTTATTCTTTGTGAATGATTGATTGATGATTTTTCAAGTGAGGATAAGTCCTCCTTTATATATTATTTTTTTCCATCTTTTTGACTTCACTTGTCATCACGTCTTATGTCAAAATCACATTTTAGATAGGTATATAGCTCCTTTATAAGGTCGACTTGTTGTGCACTTCTGACGATGTCTTGGATGGTATTTTTAACTCTTACAATGACTCAAATAAATTTCCTTACAATATGTAACATTCCCCAAATGGGTCTTTCATACATGAAAATAACCTAGAAGCTCTCAATGGGAGCTTGACCTAAAAATAAATTTCCTTGAGCATGAAACATATGGCTCAAGATTAAAAAAAAATTAAGAAAAAAATCTCATTACATCAAATGTATAAAACCATGATTACATATTTCATTTTGAAGACCAAACCTAGTTACGTATTTCAAGAAGGAGGGGTTTTTAAAAGACTATTATAAAATACATTTTTAATGGTATTCTTTTTGACAAACCCCCTAAAATTCATGAAAATTTAACTTTTAGAGGTTCTTTTTGAAACACCCCCCACCACCCCACAAAAAAAAAGTAATGAGACCTGAACATTTATAGGTTTTCATTTAAAAACCACCTCTAAAAATTCAATTCTCATGACTTTTGGGGGAGCGGGTCCAAATCCACCTCCAAAAGTTCAATCCTTGTGACTTTTAGAGGGATTATTTGACAAATCCCTTAAAATTCATGATAATGTAACTTTTGGAAGAAATTTTGGAACCCCCGCCCCCACCACCTTCTCCACCCCCCCCCCCCCTCCCCACAAAAAAAAATCATTAGAATTAAACATTTGGAGGTGGTTATTAAATGACTGCTTACAAATGTTAAATTCCCATCAATTTTTGGGGAGGGGGATATTTTTTTGTATTGCACAGGGAAAGTGGACACAAGGGTAGCATGGTAGCTATAAGTTAGAGGTTGGAGCTTGGTTTACTAACATCTATAATCATAGCATTAAATAATGAGAAGGGGACTTAAGACCTCATGGCATAGGGTCTAGGGAGCCTAGAGGGAAGGCAACGAGAGAAATTGATAGGGGAACCCAAAATAGTTGTGATAAGGGGATTAGGGGCCCCATTATCACAACCCATAAATCCTTAACCCGTAACCACTAAATTCCATATCTCCTTAACCCCCAAGCCATAATCCCTTAACCCTTATACTCATAACTCATAACCCATTAACCCATTGATCCCTTCAAACCTAAGGTTACAACCCCTTTACCCATAACCCCTAGCTTATAGCCTCTGAGGTATTTTTGGACAACCTCTCATGCCCCGCCCACCCCCGTGCAAAATAATAATAATAATAATAATCATTAGAATTAAACTTTTAGATGAGGTTTTTAAATGACTTCCTCCAAATGTTACATAAGGGTAACATGTATGGGTAGGAGTAAGTGGTACAAGCATGGTTTATTGAGATATATAATCCTATCATTAGAGAATGAGAAGGGGCCTTAGGACCTCATGGCATAGGGACTACGCGGCCTAGAGGGAGGCAAAAAGAGTAGTTGGTAGGGGAATCCTCAATAGTTGTGTAAAGGGATTAGGGGCCCCATTATCAAAACCCATAAGCCCTTAACCCATAGCCACTAAATTCCCTATCCCTTTAACCCCAAATCCATAATCCCTTAACCCCTACACTCATAATGCATAATCCATTAACCCCTTGATCCCTTAAACCCTAAGCCACTAACACCTTAACCCCTAACCCCTAACTTAGAATCCATGAACTCTATGAGTGATATTCCCTTATCCTCTTTAACATTGACTCTTAAACATTAACCCCTAAACCCCTAACCCTTGATCCCTTAACCCACTGACACCTAAATCACATAACCCTTAAGAACTTAACCCCTAAATCCCCTAATCCCTAAGCCCTTAGTGCTTAACCCTTAACCCCTGAAGCCCTTAACCACTAATCCATTAACGTCTAGCCCCTATACCATCTATATCTTAACCCCCTAGGCTTCAAATCCATAACCCATAAACCCCCTAAGCTCTAACCCTTTACCCTTTACCCTTCACCCCTAAACCCCTTAACTCTTATAACCCCTTAGTCTTTCTCTAGAACCATAGGTTCTCCAACACTAATCTTCTTGGTCATATTCAGTTTTTCTCTTCTACCCTCCAAATACAACCTCGAAGAATTACTAGGGTCTAAGGAAAAGAGCCACAAGGTCCCCAAATCTAGTCTAAATTTTATGGATAATCACTTTTCCCCCAAATATCTTAATGTCCACAAATGAATCTAAGTTTGTAGGAATAAAATGAGGTTCATCTCCATGCATGGCCCAAACATAATTCATGTCCATTCAAAAGAAAAAAGATGATATAAGGATGTCCCTTTAAATATCATCCTCCGTCAAAACTTGCCCATTATTTTACCAAATGTATGGGTAACAATCCCATACAAGTCTACAATATTTCTCAAAGGTTAGGTCCACAACATGCTCAAAACAACATTCAAATTCCCTTATTTAGCTCAAAATATATTTGAAACTGACATAAGTAGTCCCCAAATACATGAATGGAGCATTCTTTAAGCTATCCATATATAGGTTCATACCCTTTTGGCCACCTTTTTTGTGCCTTCAATACAAATATGACCAAGTTCATATTATAATTGGATTTCCCTTTTGCATCTGTTGAGAATATTACCTCGTTCTTTACTAATGGCTTGCTTCCAAACATAATTACACTAATATTATCAACATATGTGGGGATAAAATATGCATTAAGATGGGAAAATGTAGGTCACACTCAACCTTATTGTCAAACATAAGTCAAACATGTATAAAAAAATAAATAGTATACACATGTAATTCTTAAATTATTGGATGTTTTTGGATTAACTCCACCATTTTATTTCCCCACCTCCATGATAGATTTTTGTTCCATTAATTATTCAACATCTGCTTTCAATTTTTCAAGTTCCTTGTCTTTTTCTCTCAATTTCTCTTATGTATCATGCAATTGAATTCGATTGAGGAACCCCCAAAAATTTTGGTAAGGGTATTAGGGGATCCCTTATCACAACCCATAAAATCCCTTAGCCAAGGGAGCCCAAGGGTGTAGTTGTAGAGGCATTGGGACCAAATTTTGGGGTTTTAACATTAGGATAAGTTGAATGGTATGACCAAAAAGGTGGGAGGGGTATCTTCTTGTGTATTGAATGGGGCAAGATGAGGTCCAAGAATGGTTTAGTAATATCTATAATCCTATAATTAGAGAATGAGAAGGAAACTTAAGACCAAATTTCATATGGGCAAAGGGGCCGAGAGGGAAGGAAACAAGAGAAATTGACAGGGAACACCCAATAGTGGTGATAATGGGATTAGGGGCCCATTATCACAACCCATAAGCCCTTAACACATAGCAACTAAATTCCCTATCTCCTTAAACCACAATCCATGATCCCTTAACTCGTACACTCATGAATCATAACCCATTAACCCTTTGACCCATTAAAATTTAACCTAACCCTTAACCTAAAATCCATAAACCCCATAACCCTATTAACCTGTGACCCTTAACCGCTAACATCTAGCTTGAACCTATAGTACATATGGGAATAAAATCTAATGTCATACTCCAATAGTTTAGTTATACTCTTAGAATTTACTTGCAAATATTTTTTGTATTTAGAAACCAAAGCCCTAAAATTTGTGAGATGTCTGAAAAAAATAATTATCGTCGAATATCCAATGATAGGTTAGTTTGATATCTAAAAATAATATTTTTTATTATATATGCGGCAATAATTGAATGTTTTTCAGGTATTTGATGTTTGACAAGGTCAATTATCTATCTATCAGAATACCAACATTTGAAAAAGTCAATATTTTTCCAGTTGGACAATGTCTCTATGGTTAATAACCATTTAAAGTCAAATTAAATGGCTATTTTTTGGTCATAATAAAAAAATATTTTATTTTTTTAATTCCATTACAAATATTTAAACACTATTGAAGTTTATTTTTTAAAATAATCATCACTGAAATTCTGGTAAGGAAAAATGTCACATAACATTCCTCCAAGAGGATAAGGAGATGTGAGATCTACATTGGATGATTTGGATGATTTCCTTCCCTTGTGTCATCCATGTTTATAATCCTTAAGCCCTCGCAAAATTCAAAATTACTCAAAAGAGACTTTCAATCTCTAAATTTTGAACATGCCAAAAAAATTTTTAATCCAACCCATTTTTTTATAGTTGGACATCACGCATCATTGAGTCCACCCATCATGCTTCCTATGGGATGGAATCTAGGTATGAAAAACTTGACAAACATAAAGGAAACCTGTGTACTAAGGCTTGGTTGGACCAACATATAACACAACAATTTCATCTCAATTTAGCAATGACAGAACTAAAATAAAAATTTTCCCACTACTTACATTTGTCTTGGCATTCCCAACTAACAAAAAAAGCATCCTCACATGGTAGATAAAGAATAGCTTTAGGTAACTACAAAAGATATTTTGGGTTCCACATAATTTTGAGGTTGGTGACGGGTTATGGTTGGACTTGCATAATAATCCACTGACAAACTCCCATAATAATATCATATCACTTTGATACGATCCTTACACCGTCACTAAGGCTATGGGTGTGAATTATTTTGAGGGTATTCATAGGATGATTTATGTTACTTCAAAGGTATATGTTAGGATGATTTATGCTTGATGGAGTGCATGTCTAGAAGGATTTCCTTTAAGAGAATGGAAAATATGATGACGCCATTGTTGACATAAGTAATTTTGATATTCTACTTGAGTCCAATGTGATTCCTCCTCTTCTCTTGGCTTTCAATATCAAACTCGAGATCCAAACGCTATAAGTGGAACCAACAAAACAAATATAAAAATAAAGAGAACTACAAGATACAAATAACATAGACTGATATATTTAATCAATGAGTCAAGAAGACATTGAAATACATATGCATTAAATAGACATAACTATAGGAAAACAAATATTTTTGTATTAATGAAATGTACGAGAATATTTCAACCCTTTTACAAGTCTTTGTAGAAATTGTGATGTATATTTTCAACTTCTTATGAAGTTTTAATAAAAAATTCAAGACACAAACCTACTCTATTTCTCTACAGAAACAAATTCACAATTTAGAACAATAATCTCATACATGGAGTAAGAAATAACACATATGCACATAATAATTTTTTTTTTGAGAAAATAAATCTGCTAAAAACCCCAATGTGTGCTTGCATTAATATGATCAATAGAGATGTATTAGAATTTCTTTGATCAATTGAGCACAACCTGCAAGTGAATAACATATCTCTCTGCTCATTGAGAAGCTCTGACCTAGAATTAGTCAATTTTTGACTGTATTTGAGCCCCTATTTCCTTGTGAAATTCCTGAGGAATTAGGCCACGATTATTTAGGAAATTCCTCCAAAATTATTTGAAATTCCCGAGGTTGATCATTTCATTGCATGCAACACTTGTACACTCAAGATTAGTCTACAACTAATATTACACTACCTTGGAATCTCCACCAGAACTGGGGAGCTCGAATTCTCTCCATGCACTAGTTATTTCTGGTTCATTGATCAGTTAACTGGATCATCACAGAGTTTGATTGAATTCCCACTACACAACGAACCTTCCCCTAGTTCCTCCAATAGCTAGAACTAGTTCAAATGAAAAAAAATTGAAACAACTGACCTTGTTTGCTATAAATTATCAATCACAAATTCTTAGCTCAAATATAACTCCTGTAACTCAAATTTACTTAGCTAACTGTGTGACAAGAGCCATGCCGCCTCATTTAACTACATCCAAGTCTTCTGTTGATGTGGAAATTCACATTTTCTCAATTTAATAAAGGAAAAATTAAATTGAAAATTTCTTACTACATTTTTCAACAATATTGACCATGTAGATGTATCCCACGTAACTTATCCTTCCTTATCCACAAAGAAATCCTTCAATCACAACTCATGAATGGTAATGCTTCCTTAGATAAAAAGAAGCAACATTAGGGCATAACTAAGAGTCTCTAAAATTCAACCCAAAATCTATGGTAGGTATTGAATTTATAGCGTAAAAGAGGTAGTTTGGGTTTTACCAATCTAGGACTTACATCCACATATGAGGGAGGATAAGCTCTAGCGATAAGAGATAATACCTCTAAGATAGGAATTTGAGATTCCAATCAATAGTAAATGGTTAAAACCACTTTGGAAGCTTTGGAAAGAGAATATTCAAAATTATTTTTAATTTTTAATGAAATTATAGAACCATCACACTTGTTGTGAAGGAAACATGCGATGATGAGTGAAATTTCTCAATTAAGCAACATGAAATAATGCAAGTTTCTAGAAGAGAAAGTGCGATGGGTAAAAAAATAGGTTTTTGAGCTTATTAACCAAGAAAAATTGGACTCCTTGGAGAGATAATTCTCAAGGCTTTGCGAAGGGATTATTTAAATGTGTCAAGCATATTGATTGATCTGGTTTTTAGGCCATTTGAGTGAATGAAAAAAAATAACCTGTAACACTCCTCGTCTTCGGTGGCTAAAGTATATATCTAACTATATCTAATAGCTTTGAAATGTTCGATGGTGATGCTTCTCGGATCATATTTATGTAAACTCATTTTTCCAAATCTAAATCGTTACAATTCTTTAGTGTCTACTTCTACATCTTTGAAATTCTTAAGGGAGTAGTCTTCAATATCAAGTGGGAAGATAAGCCACAAATATTTCTTCACTTTGACTAAGGTCTTGTAAAATACTATATTTATTTTTTAAGCTACCTCCTACGACACAACTTTGTCCATAATAAATGTATGAAGAGCATGTGGAGGTTTATATGCATCATACACTCTAATGAAAGTGGAGTCACCAAGGGGAAACCAATCTAAAATATCATGTAGAGAAGCTTTGCATTTTTCCTACATGCATGGAAGCTCTACACCAAAGAGTAGATGATACATGGAAGAGATGAAATATTTAACTATCTTCTCATACATTCCCTTGTCTCGAGTATTCCGCAAGCTCTTAAAATAGATGTGGACTTGTTATTGTTGATCAAGGATCCATTTTAAACCCAATGCTTCAAAGTCGCATTTTGCACACACGACATCCAATAGGTAAGATTCCATATAGAATTTTGACTGCTCCCCCTCTGTTGGATTCTTTGTGGCATGGACATTAGATCTAATGGAATGCAAACATGATTTCCCAATTGAATATTGTTCTTTTAGTGGCGCATGGATGAATCAATGGAACCCAACTTTCTTGAAAGCTCTTTGTGCTTGATTTTCCATCAATCATGCTTACATAGTTGTTAGCATTTGATAAACGTTCCTGTGTGATTTAGCCTTATAAATCCCATCTAATTTGTTCCTAAACTTACTTGGATTTTTCCACCAAGACTTTAATATGTCTGTATTTGATCCATCAAAGCAAGCAAACCAAAGTGTATTGAAATTCCCTTAAGTTTTAGGAAGCTTGTAATAATTTTCTATATCAACCGCTATGAATGATGCCACTAATTATCATTTATCACTTTTGATTATAATTTTTTCCTCATATGTATGTTGAAGAATCCATTCTATAGTCTTTGCACAAGGATCGGTTGGCGTGTGTGAAATTTCTACAAACAAGACTTCTTCACACCAACGTAAACCTAAAAATATTCCTCATCCTATGGAATATCCTTCCTAGATAACTTTGAGTATATTTCACCCCAAGTAAGTTATGTTGTATTTTCAATATAGCAGGGAGTGTCACCCTATGGGGACAATTTAGGAGGGTTTTCCATAACTCCTTCTATGTTGCTTTCCACTATTCCAGAGCTTTTGATGGATCCAATTATGATGGGTGGAACCATTTCTCCAGAAGAAGAGGATATGATGAAGCAATCCAAATCAATTCTAGATGACATATCGAAAATATTCAATATAGACATAAAATGTTAAACCACTTATTGAAAATCTAGAAAGAAAAATTCAATGGTTTAGGTTGTAATTTTGAGACGACACTGTTAGGTTTCATATTGCATCAATAATGGCCAATAAATGCAAGTTGCAGATCATGTTTATAGGAAAGTTTCGTATTCAAGTTCTAGCACATTCACAAAAAGAAATTCTAGTGTCACTGTGGACTAGAAGTGTGATTTTCAACTTGAGTAATAGAGGCCTTTTACTCTAGCCATTGACTCAAATCCCAGTGTCATTGATTTTTTATAATGGAATTTGCGACTCTAAGGAAGGGAGGACGCCAATTCTAGTCGTAAATTTGGATCTTCGCGTCATTGGGGCTTGTAAATGTGATTTGTAACTTAAGAGATGGAATATTCCCAGTCTTGTCACCAATTACATTTCTATAGCATAGAGGATCTAAGTATATATTGGAATCACAATTTGCGATTTAGTGGAAAGGGGTCTTCTCTGCAAATCGAAAATTTAAGGATCGATTGCAATATGTAATGAGATATATTGTTCTATTAAGATTTCAACTAATGGATCATATGAATTCGACCAATGAAAATATATGATTTCAACCAAGTAAACATTTACACTTTCATCAAATAGACTTATACAATTTCACTAATAATCTCATACAATTTCATCAATAGACTTGTACAATTTGCCAATAAACTCAAGATTTCATGCTTCATAATTGGGGAATTAAAATGACACTTCGCCAATAAATTGCAGGTTATATTCAGGGTAGAAACCCTTGTAAAATATGATGGGAGAGGGTTTTAAAGGATGGAGGCTAAGTTTTAGATTTGAGTAGGGATTCAAGTGTTTATGCAGGGGAACGATCTAGATAGTGAAGGGACAGAGTGATAGGATTCATATTTCATGACTGTGCATAGAGAGAAACAATGGAAACATGTATTAAGAGTATAAATATTCATGAGTTGGGATATATGAACCGATTATATGCCCGATGAGTAAGACAAAAAGTAATGATGGTAGGGGGTGCATTACTTACCAGATAAAATCGTAGTTGCAAATTCAATCCAAAGAGATGGGCCACTCATCCAATGCTAGAGTGCATAAGAAAATGAGAGGGGAGTGATTTCATTCTATAAGTATTTGGCACATATGAGGAGGCTGCAATTCAAAAATGACTGGGTTAAGTTTCATGCGACCAATGCAAGTCAGAAATCAAGATTACAATGAGGATAAGAAGGGGTTGCAAGTTGCATTTGTAGAAGGCAGTCAATAAGACACTACACTTTAAATGTGTGTCTTGTGACTTAGTAGGATGTCATATAATATTTTTCACAAATTGGATTTTTAGAGGCCAGAGAATTTATCATTAGGAACTATACTTGTGATTTGCAACTTTTTGAGATCAAGAATTTGGGTAAATTTCTGATACACTTTAAACCAAGAAATTTCACTTCGACTGATGTGTTACAATTTCATCAAATAATTAATGAACATAAAATAACATATCTGCATTTTGTAAGGAATAGGAACATAACAAGCATTACCAACATACGATATTGATAACGGAGTTCATCCAGGAGGGACTACATCTCTGGGCCTCGGTGTTAAGATAGCGTAGGCTGTTGCATTAAGAGCTGGAAAGAGTGATGATGTACATGGATGGTATTTTATCTATCATACAAGGAAATTCCCTAACGCAGGATTGGTTGGACCTCTCCATGAGATGTTCCGCTACAATAACTGTCATTTACAAAAAGGACTCTTATCAGTATGAAAATAACTCACACATAATGACTATGAGTATCGCACCAGCATGGAAACAAAAATATTTCAATAAAACATACATGTGACAATGAGTGTCCCCCCAACATGGCAACAAAGGGATCTCAAACATAAATAAGACAAATCCATGATAGAAATTACATCTCACATCAAGAATAAAATAAGATCCCACATCAAACATCACAAGGGATATACAGAGCACAATGCATCTCATAGCAAAGAGACAAAGAAGTACATCATCACACTGCATGTAACTCACATCCTCGAGATATCTGAAGAATGGATGAAAAATTGTTGCATCTGGTTGTACCATCAATCTCGTGGCGTCGAATATCTAGAGTACAACTACTCACACATTGAATGTAGACACCTACAACTCCACTTTGAAAATTGGCCGAAAAACATAAGGGTTAGATGGGAAATTTGAATACACCAGTGGATTTTTGTCATCGAGAGGTGTATGATCGACTATCAATTCGCTGAATTCTGACAAAGTGGAAATCTGGGCCTTAGGGAATATTTTAGATTCCCCTAGATTCCTCCAAGATGTTTCTCCATAAGGAATTTGGAAATATGCAACTCAAGTTAGGAATCTAATCTCACAATTGATATCCTTGTGAAATTTCGAGAAGAATGAGTAAAAATTTGACCTCATTTTGACACTAGCGAATTTAGGCCTCCAAGGAATTTGAAACATTCCCTCAAGGTTCCTAAAGATTCTCCTCCACAGGGAATCTGAAAAAAAAACTTCTCCAATGAAAAATCTATGTGTACCATCGCACTCCATCCGAAATTCTAGTTAAAATGCATATAAATTTTAATACATTCTGACACAGGAAAAAATTTCGTCAAAAGACTCCCTTCGCAAAAAAAATATTGTCTCAAAATTGTGCCACCATTCCTCTGGTCTATAGCTCATATTCCTCGAACTGCATGCGTGTTTCTGCTGGAGAAATTGGATTTAAATTGAAAATCTAGGTAGAATTAACAAAGCCACGGTTGTGGCGTAGTGGTAAAAATTGTGTTTAGTTATGGGGAGTTCGGGAGATAAAATCCCACCTCCCCAGAATCCGCATCATATGTTCTATTAGGGCGCGATTTTTTAAATTTTGTATGGGTAGGGTCCACCTTGGGCGGCCCACCCAACCAACCCGCACATGTCATAAGGGTGGCATTATTATGGTTTAACATAGCAATATGTTATGTGTGTGTGTGTGTGTGTTTGTGTGTGTGTGTTGGTTGTAATGTTTATATTGTTATAATATATGTCGTAACATATATGTGGAACGGTGGTTCAGCGGGTGGCAGGGTTGGCCACCCGCACCCCAACCAACTTCAATATTTTTTTAATACATGCAGATGTGCCATGGTAGGGTGGTGGGGGTGCTGGCCCACCACCCTCTTTTTTATTTTTTTATTTTTTGTTTTATTAAAACAAAATGCACATTTTTAAAAATTTTGATTTTGACCGTAGGAGTGATTTTAACGGTCCAACAAATTTTCTCGGAATCCAACCAAAGTTGGCCAGAATCTGGTGGCCGGAAAAATGTGAAATTGTGCTTTCCTTAAGCTTTCCACCTCATCAAGTCAACCCAGAACTTTGATTTTTTATAACTTTCACATACAATATCTAGTTGATGAAATGGTCACACGTTACGATCAAGACACCAAGATCTCTGCTCTGTTCCTGTTTTGACAACATTATGATCACTTTGATTTTTGAGATTACATAAGCCCTCTTTGTCCATTGTGTGTCTCTGTAGCCATCTAGATCAATCCTCCCCACTGAGGAGCTTTTGGTCCTCCAAAAGCATCAACAATAATCTGCAACTGCTATGTACACTGTCTGCACCACAAGTGTCTTGGAAAAGGTCACCCTTCCATCTCCTTCATCTTTATTCTTCGTGGCCTTCAGCGATGAACCGACACCTGCATCCTCTACAAACCTATAGTACAATTTCTTGCAAATTACATGCTCAAATTATTACCAACTATGACCCAAACATTTCCATACTTTCCATGAGTTTATAACATGTACTCGATGGTCAAGCTTACATAAAAATGGAAATCACACCCTAGCTATCATTACAAGACCAAACACATCATAATTGCATTTTCAAGTGATGGTAAACACATCATCACTTTTACATGAAATAAATGCAACACATGACTTATAAAACAAGGCCAAAATATCATGGTTGCTTAAAAGGTGATGGAAAATAGATCATCACTTTTACAGTTAAAAATGAAACATGATTTACAAACATGGCCATGACACACTACCACATCTAGAAAAACCATCTCTCACTTATCAATGTGAATGGATCATCTTCAAGTGGCCTGTTTGTTTTTCGAACAACTACTTTGACTTGTTCATGCACCAACGCTTTTCCCTTAAGCTGTTTCTCTAGATGGAACTTTGAACATGTGGCTCTTTGATGGCCACTTTGGTTGCAATGGCTGAAAATTTTATTCTTCCTACATACCTACTTAACCTGTTTCCTTTTTTGCTATGGCGAAGCATTTTCACACCTCATCCTCCTTTGTTTTTCCATTCTTTTCCAACACTCAGAAATGACATGGTTATGTAAACCACAAAAATGACAATTTTTTCTATGCCACAATTTCCGACCATGATTAGCAACATTCTTATAATCAAAATGAACTCTGGAATAGGGATACTTGTTATACCTTCCCTGGTGGTCTCTGGTGCAATCATGGTTATGAGAGCTTGCCTCATCTCTTTCACTACAACATGCACTACCATGGGATGATGGTGAAGTGTTCCCATCAATCCTATTTCCTATTGTGTTCAACAACATTTGTTTGCCTTTGATGTCCTTAAAAAATCCTCCTTTAGTGTATCCCAAACCTTAGTAGCGAGGTATTTCCACAAACTCCAATGTTTGAGTTATGCCTTAGCCATGAATGCCAAGTCCTCCTCCTTTGTAACATATCTTGGTGAGGACTCTCTTCGACTAAATGGCACCATTCTTATCTGGTGGGAGAGTAAATTGCAAGGAAGCCATAATTTGGGTAACCTTATTTCCTCATGGTCAAATTTTATTGCTGCACTAAAATATCAATTCTATCCCTTGGGTTATACACCAGAAGCCTTAATGGAGTGGTAGTACCTAAGGCAAGGGAAAGGCCAAAGCGTGCAAAGCTTTACTGAGGAATTTAGAAAACAAGCACTAAGTTTGGGAATTTCATTAGATTCACCTGAAGTGGTAACTAAGTATATTGGGTCATTACATAGTTACATTAGACATTCATTGTTAATTGTTTGAACCTACTACTATTGACTTGACCAGTGCAAAGGCAATTAATATTGAAAACAGGGGCAGAAATGATAAATATAATCGTTCAACGAAACCGTCTTTCAAACCTTCAAATAGAAAATTAAAGGGGAAAGGAAAGGGAAAGGAAAATAATATGGCATCAACAAAGAAAGATGAAGGAGAAAATACTTATTTCACACACTGCAAAAATGAAGGTCATGACAACGATAATTTTTGGAAGATGTACCCAAAAAATAAGCCAAAGAGATATGGTGGAAAGGGTAAGAAAAAGACGATAGCAACTGCATAGCAAGACCTTGGATCTGACTCTAGCGATCAGGTAATGATCACAGTAGTAGGCACAAAATGTACTCTTTCTCTTCATGTTAATTCTGAATCACACGAAAGCACTAGTTCAACAAATGAGCCTCTTCCTAGTGAAGGAAAGATAATTGAGTTGTTTCATATTACAGTTGTCATAAATCATACAAAAGTCGAAAATCTATTTGATTCAGGCTCTCAAGAAAATTTAATCTTAGAATCCTTGGTTAAAAAGTTAGCCTTAGAAGTTAAGCCTCCTCCGAAACCATATTCCTTTGGATGGATACATGATAAAGTATAATTAAATGTAACCAAGCAATGTAAGGTTAAATTTGTAATTTCTTCTAAACTATTGGATGAAGTAGAAATTGATGTCATACCCTTGGATATCTGTGGTATTTTGTTAGGGAGTCCCTATCTTTACGACAGGAAAGAAGTTTTATTCGACAAGAAAATAAATACCAAATCACAAAATATGGGGTAGAATATATTTTAAGAGCTCATCAAACCAAGGTCAGTGCCAGTCTTGTAAGGGCAGAACAGATGAAGAGATTAGTGAATTGCAGCATGGGGTGTTTGCTCGTGGTTGTGAGAGCAAAATATGCAGAAAAATCTGACGCTTTCCGAGGATATGATCTGGCTCATAAAAATGAATTATGTGAAATTATTTCTAACAATGATGAGTTTTTTCAGGAACCCAGAGGATTTCCTTTGAAATGAGAAATCAAACATGAGATCCATTTGCAGCATGATGCTCCATTTCTAAACATTGGTATGTGTAGAATGTCGCCTATCGATATGGAGGAGATCAAAAATAAGGTACAAGAATTATTGGACCAAGGGATCATCCAGCCAAGTACTTCTCCATGCATCTTGTCAATCGTGCTAGTGCATAATAAATATGGCACATGGAGGATGTGCGTGGATTATCAGGCACTGAAAAAAATCATGGTGAAATACCCATACCCTCTCCCTCACATTAATGGTTTGTTAGATCAATTAAATAATGCTATATATTTCACCAAATTGGATTTTTGTAGTGGTTATCACCAAGTCATAATTGCATAGAAGGAGATGTGGAAAATAGCCTTCAAGACCAAACAAGGGTTGTTCGAATGGATGGTGATTTCATTTGGACAGTGTGATGCTCCAACCACATTCATGAGGGTCATGAATGATATTTTTGGGCCTTTCATTGATGAATTTTTCCTTGTATATTTATATGATATTTTTGTCTTTAGTAGAACATGGGATGAACATCTATGCCATGTAAAGAAAGTGCTTGATGTATTAAAAAGGGAAGAACTGTATGTAAAATTGTCAAAGTGTGAGTTCAGGAAAACCTCTTTAGTTTACTTAGGTCATATTGTTGGTAATGGTCAATTAAAAATATACCCCTTCAAAGTTGAGGTGATTGTAAAATGGCCTAAGCCTACTGATGTAACATAGGTCCACAATTTTCTAGGTGCAGTATAGTACTGGAGGAGATTCATTTCCAACTTCTCTATTATTGCATCACCCTTACACAAAATAAAAAGTGTAAAAAAATCCTTTCAGTGGGGAGGAAAGTAGCAGAAGTCCTTCGAAGCACTAAAAGGGAAAATTAGCATCACACCAGTCCTGACTTTACCCTATCTCAAATAGCCTTTTGAGATCAAAACTAATGCTAGTGGGTATGCCATGGGAGGTGTATTATTGTAGAAAAAGAATCTGATATGTTACCATTCGGAGAAGTTCTCCCAGGCTATCATCAATTACCCCACTTATGACAACGAATTGTATCCCTTCGTCCAAAGTGTGAAAAAGTGGTAACAATACTTGATCAAAAAGGAAACCATTATCCATATGGATCACCAACCCTTGCAATACCTTTAGTCATAGACTAAGCTAAAATAGGCTCGTCAGTTTAGGTGGATGGGTTTTCTACAGCAGTTTCATCTAGTAATAAAGTATAATAAGTGCACTAGCAACAAAGTAGCAGATATGCTCTCTCACCCTCCTATTTTTGCTTATATTATTTTGCATAATGCTTCATTGCCTTTTGAAATTTATGTTGAACATTATGCTAATGATGATGACTTTAAAGAGATATATGAAAAACTAACTCATGGATCATAGGTGGACAACTATCATTTGCAGGGGAAGTTGTTATATCACCTTGGAAAATTGTGAATACCCACAGTAGAAAGGGTACATGTAATTCGAGAGGTGCATACCTCTCTTGTGTCAGGTCATTTTGGTGTGGAAAAAAGATTACGTCATTTACAAAGGTCTTGCTTTTGGCCTCGTATGAAAAAAATTGTAACCCAATTTGTAAAGGGATGTGTGATGTGTTCTATTTCAAAGCCCTCTAATAGAAAAATCGGGCTCTACACATGACTCCCTATTCCAAGTCGTCCATGGGAAAGTGAGTTGATGGATTTTGTAGGAGGTTTTCCTATGTCTAGAAAGGGTCACAACAATTTTTATGTTGTCGTAGACCGTTTTAGAAAAATGTGCATATTAATTCCTTGTAAAAAGAAGGTTACTACTGAGTAAACTACTTATATTTTCTTTTAGTTTGTTTAGGTTCACTTTTGGCTGCCCACATCAATTGTGTTAGATTGATACTGTCACTTCCTTGGAGATTTTTTGACTAGCTTGTGGAAAATTATGGACACCAAGTTGAAGAGAAGTACGACATTCCATCCACAAACCGATGGAAATACAAAGGTCGTAAACTGTACCGTGGTAAACTTGTTGCGAAGCTATTGCATCAAACATCCCAATTTGTGGGATGAGAATCTTCCGTATGTGCAGCATGCCTACAACCAAGCAGTGCATTCGTCTACGCAACGTTCACCATTTGAGACATGTTTTGGTTACCTACCAAAGGACCCTTTTGACATGATCTATGGAAGAGATGAATATGCAAATGGACGTGATGATAGGGAGAAAGCACAGTGGTTCATTGGGCAGATACAGATCATTCACCAAAAATTTTAGGAAAAATTCGAAAAGCGTGAGGCTCGATATAAGGCCCGACATGACAAGCACCAAGTCAACCACCAATTTTAGGTTGGTGGCAAGGTGTGGTTCCATATCAATAAGGATCGAATGAAGGGAGAAGGAAATAAATTGTGACCAATCTGGTATGATCCATTTACCATATTGGAGAATATTGGTAATAACGCTTTCTGACTCCATTTTCCTATATACATGCAGATGTACTCGGTCATGAATGTCCAAAATTTGAAACATTATGAACCACCTAATTATGGACACCGAGGAGGTAGGATCAGTTCCTATAGTGGGTGAATTTGCACCAAAATATCTTGATGAGTTTCTAGAAGACATCATTCTCGATCGAAGAACAAGGACTTCAGGATGGGGAGATGTGGAATATCTCCATATTGGTTTCAAAGGAATGCACCTAAGTAAATCTAAATGGCCTAAAAAGGAGAAGGTGGCGGAGAAATTCCCTCACTTGTCTGTTTATTGATAAGGTTTTTGGTTTCTCGAAATCTCTTTAGTGGGGAGGAATGATCCACAAGGATTGTACAGGTCTAATTACAAGTGGCTTAAGTAAAAAGGCTCAACAATAAAATTCTTGGAAATGTGGCAAACTCAGTGTCAAGTTGAGGATCTCATCTTTCTTATTCCAACGGCGCAGATGGCACTCAATTCTGAGTCCGTATGGAGGAGTTAGAAGCAGTCAAAATTTATCGGTTGACTTGGTGATGTTGCAGCTTAAGGAGGCAACAAATTTTTAGAAATCCAGCCAACAGATTCCAGCCCACTCCGGTCGGATTTCGGGTGAAATTGTGGGTCCATCAAATTGACTCCTTCGGTCAAATTCTGGAAGATTTAAAAAGGACAGGTGGGATTATAATATATATATATATATATATATATATATATATATATAGATAAAGATAGGATGGGCCATGACCCCCACCCTACTCAACAGATCATAAAAAATATTTTTTAAGTGGGGTTGGGCAGCGTTCGTGACTCCGTCACCCAACCACCCGAGGCCAATAATGGGTGGGGCCAACAGTTTTGACCCCATGGCCCCGACCCACTATCCATATAAGTATACGGTGTTGGCAGAAGATTTGGGGCAGGTTTCCTGATGTGAGTTCGACCCCCCATACCTTGTATTAAATATATATCCACGAGGATTAAAAGAAACTAATGCCTCATTTTTATGCAGGGGGCATGGTTTGACCACCCGAACCCCTCCCTCAAACAATGGATCTCAGCTAACTCACCAAGAAGAATTCCCTGGGGAGTCCACCCACCTTATGATATATAAACTTGCAATTTATAAGTGTGCCAATGTAGACTAGGAGCAGCACAGAGCACGAGACAGAGTGGAACCTTGAGAATCTTACAGGAGGGGGGCAGAAGTTCCATGAACTCAAATCATTTCCAGAGGGGCCAAATTTTTCTAGCATCAGAATCAGGTAAATTTTATATGGATTGCACACCTCTCGGTGTCATAAATCCAATGGTGTTGTCCATTTCTTCATCAGAGGTCTCTAATTTTCGGGCACTTTCAGCTATGGAGGTATAAGGGTGTAATTTTTCATTGATGATTGTACTTTCATTTTATTTTCCACTTAACGAAAGAGGGCCTCTCCATTGATTCAGCAGGTCTTAGAGGCGTAGTCCCTCATGTTTGAACTCCATTATCAAGTTCTTGTCTTCTTTGCATGATTTTACGTTCTTCTCTCTTCTTATGTTCATTCCTTTTAAGTTTCATGGATAATATGCAATTTTACATGTAATTTTTTAATCCATCTCGAAGAAAAATATTTCCAATCAATCAACTCTATAGTCTAAAGCTGAAAATTACAGTTAAAGAGGCTAGGCAGAGTAGCACTCCAAATTGCGATTGCGGATTATGACAACGAAAAAATTACAAGTCTTTCAAGGCTTAAATTTAAGCCTATAGGAATGCAATGAAAATAGATTCAAGTCAAAATATAGATGAAGCTTTATAGATTCATAGGAGAATCCTGAGAATGTGTTAGGTAAGGGGGACTCCAAATTTTGAAACTGTCAAAAATTTGGGGTTGTTGTAGCAACTACAACAATTGGAGATTTATAGTTAGGACCTAAAAATCTCTACTTAGCCTATACTTAAGATGGAGTTTAATATTTAGGAATTATTGTATTAGATATAGGGATCCCACTAGTCTTGAAATTGCGCTAGAGCCTTGGAAGAGGTGAGATAGCTTGAGTGATTTCATTTGCAACAAATGGGATCCCCTCTTGGTTTCTGTGGACTAAGGGAAAAAAGAGATTCAATGATTGGGATGCCTGAGTAAGTAATAAATATGTGTATTAGAGGGTCTTTTGGGTTGTGAGATAGAGTGACTATTTGCCCTTATGGCATCATTGCCTTGGCTTGTGGGTGCCCTGTTGTTGAGAGATCTAGAATCACTATGCCTAATATTGGGAGTAACATCCTTAGTTAGAAACCAGTTAGTGATTTCACAAAGATAGGTATTCTCATGTTTATGAATACCTTAATGTGGTTTATTATGTGTAATTCGTATTTGGTATTTATTGTTGTTATTATGGTAAATGTGTTGTACAATATGTTTTTGTTAGTTATACCTAAACTACACATGTTTATAGGATGCCAATATTAAATATTTATTTATATGCAGAGCATAATTATTAATTGGTATCATACTTTCACAATTATGGAACCAAGTACAATGGAAATTTGGAATTTTGAAGTGTTCGAGTTAGAAGAATAATCACATGCCTTTGCCTAGGCCAGATAGAGGACATGGCATTCAACTATACACAAATTTTGAATCATGCTAGAAAAACAATCACATGCCTTTTCCTAGGTTGATATAACATCCAACTATACACACATCTTGAATCATGGTAACACTATGTTGATGTTTGGAATTTTTACCAACTTCTTAGTAAATTTATGGTCCAATAAAAAATATTTCTACTAAAAAATTAACTCAGAAAGTTTCAAAATTAACTTAACCCTTTCAAACTTATACATTTAGATCAATCCTTAAAATTTTTACATAATTAATTAACTAATAACAATAATCTAATGTTAAAGATATTAATAAGCTAGAAACCAAATAAATATATAAAATCCATTTATTCTTAAGAGAAAGATAATCTAACATATACTTATTAGGACAAATTTAAATCTATACCTATAATATCTTGTGATATATCTAAATAAATTATTTTATAATATAATACACCATTTCCTATCGAATTTATAACCAAATAACACAACAAAATAAAATACACCATTAAATAGTCATTTAAATCCACTAATTATTAAAATGATTACATTGCATAATGGAAAATATGTGATACTCTTACATTCCAATTCAATATAAAAAATAAAACAACCAAAAATACTCAAATTTCCATTTCTTAGTGGGTTAGTTCGAAATCAAACTTTTCCTCATGATTCTCCCTCCAAAAATAACTGTTTTCTTAAGTTTTCATATTTAGCATCAACATTATTTATTCACGAAGCAACCACAATGATGATGGATTCTTAACCAAAACTTCCAAATTTTGGAAGGTTCCTGGGAGGTAAACCATAGAGGGGACGAATAGGGGTATTTAGTGGAGTGGTCACTAAAATTTTAAACACTATTTGAAAAAGCAGGTGGATGTGCCAGGTTTCGGGTTTGAATTATGTTTCTTTTTTGGTCAATCAAAAAATCAGCTACCCTAATGGAGATCTAGGTAACATAACAAGTATCTACTCTCACCTCATTGATGATATTATGTGGTTTCATTCATTACAAACTCATTAATACAAGGTTTGAATCCTTGAAAGAAATATATCTAATGACTGAAAAATTCATGTTTTGTGATTTTCAATTCAGCTGCAAGGGGGAATGATGTTTGGGGTTTTTAATGGAAAATTATTGAATATTCTGAACCAACATTAATGATCAATTAACCCATTCAGATATGAGGGTGAGGAATCTTTGGGGATTTTAATGGGAAACTATTGAATTTTTTGTACCAGAAGAGGAGAGGCGTGGTAGAGAATGGGGGTGACATAAGGAGAATTGGCATTAGCCTCTACGATCAGTAATGGAGAGGATTTGGGTTCAACCATTAGACAAGCATTTGAGGTTGGGAAGCTAGAATCACTATTCCAACAACTCAAATATTTTTTCAAGAAAAAGGAGATTGAAGTAGAAGACTTATGTAAAGTTCATTATGAGGAATTGATCCATGCAATGGATGAGATCAGTGGGGTTTTAGTAGATGCATGCAAGTTAAAGAGTGGGATGGATAATGAGAATTACCAGCTTCAACAAGTGGGTAATTCTCTCCTGGCTAAATTTTAAGAGCTTCTAGAAGCTTATGAAATTAATAAGAACTTTAAATAAGTGATCTAATCATCGAAAATCTGTGCACAAGCCATGGAGTTTTGTGAAATGAAACCAACATGTTATAAATGATAGTTACTACTCCACATTCAAAACTTTAGACTCGATAGAAAGAGATTACTTACCCAAAATTCCAGCCATGGCGCTTTAGAAAATGGTAGAAAAGAATATCTCTGAAATCAAATCCCACATCAGTAAAAGCGTGAATAAGAAATTCAATGAATGGATGGTGAATATTAGGTGTACTACTAAAAAAAATTGTCAGTTGGAAACTGAGCAAGCTTCTTCAACTCGGCAGAGAGAAGAGGAGTTGTGAGACCAGCAAAAATCATGCAGAGGAACAGAGCATGTCAGGTGTAAAGAAATGTGCATATTCTTTAGACACTTGGGATATAGAAGATGTTGATTCTATTTTGAAATTCGACATCACTCCAGTTTATAGGGCACACCATATCCAGAATTTTCTTCAACTGGAAGACCATTTCTGGGATTACTATGATACAAATCGTTAGTTGGAGCTTATTTAATTAAGATTTGAAAATCTCATCAGTGCAACCTTTCGTAGAATCACATCAATTTTTATTTTCTCATATTTCTAGGTTTTTCAGTCTTGAGGATGGCTGGAGCATTAATCTCCACTCCCTAGGATGAAATGATGTGGGATATAATTGTAGAAAATATTAACTATATTTTAGAGGATCAGTTTTCATGTATGCAGGTTGCAAGCCATATTCTACTTATCAAGGACCATTTGAGTCTACTTGGTATGACTTTGAGAAGATATGGCTACCAGGTGGGTACTTTTCTTAATATTTTTGTACAAGAACAAAGAAAAATATCATGAAATTCTTCTAAATGAATGCAGAAAACATATCAATGTTGTCCCTACTAATGAAAAATACAACCAGATGGTGATGAAAAAAGAGTACAAGTACAACTTGAACGTGTTGGCATTCCATTCAAAAACATCAGATATCATGCCTTCTTTCCCTTACATTACACCGTTTTTTGCCACGATGCTTGCTTATTTTCGCATTTTGATGTCTTTCATAGAGGATTCTATGAGCTATCTATCCTTTCGAGGTCACATCGACTTCTATGATGTTGTGAAGAAGTATCTAGATAATATTTTAATCAATTCTATGAATGAGGCTTTACTCAAATTGATCATCATTTCCATTCTGGGATATCTCATGCCATGATGATTGCTGCCAATATCACAATTTTGGAGCAATCTAGTGACTTTTTTATGCAGTGTGCTCCCCAATTTTGTGGCATTCTTATGCTTTTGGCCGAAAGGCCACATGTTGCATTGTCTTCTTGAACTTTCTTGAAGAACTCTCAAGATGATTCACATGAAGTGATGTTGAGGATAGTCAAGTCTAAGGTGGATTATTTTATGTTGCTAGCTGACAACATCAATTGGAATCCAGATGAAGTTCCACAAAATGGTAGCGAGTATCTAAATGAGGTGGCACTTTACTTGGAGACGTTGGTTTCGACAACACAACAAATATTACCATTGGATGATTTGGAGAAGGTACGAAGGGGGTGTTGAAGCACATATCAGACTACCTCATGGTGACGCTTATGAGGGACAATGTCAAAAAATTTAATATAAATGATAATAATTTAAGAGTGATAGATTCCTTTGCCGAGGATGGATTCCAGAACACTAGCTTGAGTGAGTTTCCATGTTCTACAAGTTTGAAGGACTGCTTGATAGAATTGTGGCAGTTGGTTAATATTTTATTGAGCAAGCAGCCAGAGAACCTCATGAACCTGTTATAAGTGAGAAATGCTACAGTGATTTGGATTATAGAAAGGTTGCAATGATTTCTCAAAAATTAAAATATGCACTTTCAAGGCTATTTGGAAGCTTGCGGGTAGGAATTTAAATAAAATTCCCCCAAGAAATTCCATGGATACATTAGTAAGGATATTGAAATATTTCAACTGATGGATTCAATGGTATGTTTCAAGTCACTACTGGAAATATTGGATGTTTAATTTCTATTCATGCTCGCTTCATTAGATTAAAGTTTATTTACATGTTACAGGCTTATAGAAATAATATTTATTCTTCTCGGAGTATTTAGGAAAAATAGAATTTGTTGTATGCAGTATTTGTCTAGCTACAAAAATGTAAAATCCTCGGTAAAATCAATATATTAGACCATGAGATTCGGGTGAATTATATCATTAATAAAAAAATTATTTCTGATATACTATGTCATGTGAAATATTGTTTTTCCCCTTGCCCTTTATGTTTTTACTTTCCATTTTATATTTATTTGTCTTACATGCATAGTAGCCTCCTTTCTTATGACAACGCTTTGAATATGGTCCTGAATCAATTCCTGCATGATTTATCTATAAAGTGTCGTCAACAGGTATCTTCAAGCAATGAAACTAAGCATCAATAATTCCAATTATTTGGTAAAATATGTGTAAACTTGGAGAAATTAACCATTTACTTATTTAAAATGAAAGAGGACGCATAATACAAAATATACTCTAGAAACCTTTGACCAAAGACGAGGAAATGGTTCTTGAATATGGCTTGACTAGACACTGAATTTGGGATGATTGAAATCTCTATTTTTATTTTTTAGAGGGGAAAAGCTTGGAATTTTCTATTGGTATAACACAACTATTGAAACTATATAACTTCCAAGCATAATATTTTCAACTTAGTTAAGTGTTGAACAAAATTGTCGAAGCTTCTCTCTTCAGAAGTGTTCCTTTGCCTAGGCTTACCCAAGTAATATGAAATAACACTGAACAGTAGTGTAAAAGAAAGAAATAAGTCACCACATGAAATTTACACAACATGCATGATGAAGCAGTTCACCCCTCCTAGGCTACATTTGTTGGTACAGCTCCCTAGGGCTTGTCCATATTTCATTATGCTCAAAATTTTTCTATTACATGTAGCTATAGTGCTCTAATGGCTATTTTCTCTACACCAATGGCTCCAAAATGCTCCAATTAGTAAAAAATGACTCTTCATTCACTCAGAATGGTCAAACATTGGGCCTCCTGCACTTTTTCCCAATTTCACCTAGGAAAGCTCCACTAAAAGTGGAGAACTCCACTTAACTGGAGTTAAAATAGCATAGGCCGCAAAAAATGGCACACCCTCTAAATTTCCACTGACTTCACTTCTGCAATAAATGTTTTCAGTTGGGGGTGGCCACATGTGCGCCCCCAAAACCGTGGGTTACTAATCGTCGTAGGTTATCCACTCCGCATTAAATTGTGGTTTTGCGTTGAACCATGGTCGGAGTTGTTAGGTAGCGCTATCTGTGTGGTTTTAGCTGGAGTTTATTATTTCAATGTGACCATACAACGTGGGGACCACTAGCAGGTTGGGACTGACGATTTTTCCCAATCCCCAACTCTCACTACAATAAATTTTAAATAAATCCTGACTCCTATAGCGGTTAAGTATCAAATGTAGCATGGATAGTAAGTCCTCTACATGCTCAATGGGAGGTCTCGGGGTTGATTCCTATAGACCCCCATAAATTTTTTATATGTCGTTGTAGGCCATGTGGCCATCTCAGGGCTGGCCACGTTGCAGCTTATGATTGGCCCTCCAAATTCATACAACCAATATAAAATCAACACTTGTCAACCAGTGATTAGTCTTGTGGAAAGAAATATTTCAAGGAATATTCCTTTTTGATGACTGTACATCCACCCACTTTACTGACTGTGCATCCCAATAAAACCTGGTCAAACTGTCACAATTTACATGTTTGGCATTTTGATCAGAACACAATATGTTCCTCATACTACATTGGTTTTTTGAATCATTCGTGGTGCCAAAATCAGGAAGACGAGATCTACACAACCATTCTAGCTCCAACCCAATCCTGTAACTTTGAATTTTGAGAAAAATTTATGAACTCCTGATCATTCCTCACCATTGGGAAGATTTTGGACCCCAAAAAACTTGATTGCATGTTCAGTAGATGAGGGTAGAACTCCCTCACCTTTCCAACCTCCATCGATTTTTCCTTGCTTGGTTTAATGCCTTTGAGCCCAACTTGAATGTAGTCAACACTTCCCCTCTTTGATGGTCTTGTCCTCTTGTCAAGAATTGTATATTCTTTGAGCTCATCCAAAAATTATGGCGAGAAATATTCAATAGAAGGTAGCTAAACATCACTTCCTTGATCATCGATCAAAGGTGGCTCATACAAGCATAAGTTTTCAACATTAACAACTGACTAAATTTGTACATAAGAAGGAAAGTCAAGTTGGAATTCATTATTACCAAATTTTTTTATGATCTTGAAAGGACCATAGTAAATGGGTTTGATATTTTTACTTTCCCCTTGCATCCTTTCTTTTCTAATGTGCAACCATACCTCATTTCCCTTTTGAAAATTGTGATCAACCCAATGTTTTTCATGCCTCTCTTTTTATTTCCTTTGAATTTTCTCAAGTTGTTCTTGAACTTGTTGATGTATAATCTGAATTTTCTCAATGAACTTTCGAGCCTTATCAATATCACTATGGCCATCAATTGAAACATATTTCCAAAAGATGAAGTCTAATGGCAATTTTGGCAAATACCCAAAGCATACTCCAAAAGGTGAGGTTTGTGTTGAAGAGTGCTTTGCCCGGTTGTAAGCGTGCTGAATGCAATGCAGTTGTTCATCCCACAACTTAGGATGTTTGCTACAATATCCTCTCAACAGATGCACAACTTTTCTGTTCACCACCTTGGCTTTTCCATCTATTTGTGGATGAAAAGGCATACTCTTTTTCAACATTTTATCTATTATTCTCCATAGATTTGACCAAAAATTGAAAATGAACCTAGAATCCCTGTCACTAACAATAGAAGTTGGAAATCCAAAATGTACCCAATTATTTTGAAAATAAATTTCAGCAGTTTGTTCAGCAGTAATGGTTTCCTTACATGGCATAAGTATACACATTTTACTGAATCTATCCAAAACTACATAAAGATAATCATGTTTCTTTCTTGACATAGGTATACCTCCAACAAAGTCCATGGAGACACTCTCCCACAGCCTTGATGGTACCAGTAGTGGAATGTACAATCCAAGCTTCATATTACTAGGCTTGCTTTTTGCATGCATAGAAAAAACTCTTATAAAATGTGACACACTATCTATCATGTGAGGCTAATAGCAATACCTATGTAGATGTGCCACTGTTTTGCTTACCCCAAAGTGTCTAGCAATAAGAGATGAATGAGATTCCCCCATGATACTTAGCCTCTCTCCTTGTGGAATAAATATCTTGCCAAAATTAAACATTAAATTGTTATGCATGTCATAATATTCTTCTTCAACTTGATTCCCTTCACTCAAACTAGCATACACATCTTTAAAATCAATGTCATGTGAATATTGTTCTATGTAACTCTCATGTACTTTAGAATCATTTTTTAGTAATGTAGAAGAACTAATGATTGGTCTTGAAAGAATATATGCAAATTCATTGAATATACCTTTCTTGTACCTTATAACCAAGCGAAATTGTTGAAAAAATCACATCCACCTAAAATGTCTTGATTGCTGCAATTTTTTTTGCAACTGCAAGTACTGTAATGGTTGGTGATTGGTGTGTACAATAGTCTCTTTACCCATCAAGTAATGTTTGCACTTCTTGACACTTTTAACCAACGCATACATTTCTTTGTCATATGTAGGATAATCAGTCACAACACCATTAAAATTTTTAGAATGAAAGGTGATACGCTTACCATGCTACAAAAGTACTGCGCCCATGGCATAATCACTAGCATTCATTTGAATCTTGAATGGATGTCTCAAATTTGGTAATGCAAGGACTAGAGCTAAAATTATCTTTCCTTTTAAAGCTTCAAAATCTTCCTATTGTTTGCCTCCCTCTTGGAAGCCTTTCGTCACACTTTTCCCTCCATGCATAGGAGTTGCGATGGAAGAAAAGTTAGCAATACACTTTCTCCAATATTGAGCTTCACCTACGAAAATTCTTACCTCGGTAACTGTTTTGGGTGTGGGCCAATTCACAATGGCCTCCACTTTAGAAGGATTAATCCTAAATTCTCCTCCTCCTACAATATTTCCTAAATATACAAAAGAAGTACTTCCAAACTCACATTTTGACATCTTAAGAAACCATTTCTCTTTCTTCAAAATATCAAGCACTCTATTTAGATGCAAGACATGATATTCTCTTGTTTTGCTGAAAATTAAAATTTCATTTAAGAACAAAATAACAAATTCATCAAGAAATGGTCGCAAAACACAATCCATAACTCACATGAAAGTTTTCCGGTGCATTACATAAGCTAAAAGGCATAACTAGCCACTCAAATAGTCCTTGTTTGGTTTTGAATGAAGTTTTCCATATATCACTTTCTATAATTATTACTTGATGATATCCACTTTGTAAATCTAACTTAGTGAAAAACTTTTATTGTTTCAGTTGATCAAGAAAATCATCTATTCTTGGGAGTGGGTAGCTATTTTTTATCATAATCTTGTTCAAAGCTAGAAAATCTACACACATGTGCCAAGTCCCATCTTTATTTGGTATCAAGACTATGGGTGAACCACATGGTGGGGTGCTTGGCCTTATGATTTCTTTATCAAACATCTCTTTGATTTTCCTATTTATTTCATCATTCTCCATTATCAAAATGTGATACATATCGATGTTTGGAAGAGGACAATCTTGCTGCAGCTGAATCTCAAGTTGAATTTCCCTTTTTGGAGGCAATCCTGTTGGATCCTAAAACATCTCATGATGTCCACTAACCACATCATATAAATATGATTTCAACTCAGGAGCACATCCCTTAAATGATTCATGATTAATATCAGCTTTAGGCTTAATCATAAGAAGAAAATAATTCTTACTTGAATTTACTAGCCTCTTTACCTATCCGGCATTTACCATAGCAATTTTTTTCTTCTTCCGATGTTCTCTAACAATGAACTCATTTCCATATTTGAATGAATGATACTTGTTCTCATGGCAATGGAAAAAAATTTTCTTGTCATGCAAGTAATGACTCCCTAATACAATACCAATTATGTCAAGCAGAACCACATCTGATTCAACTGTGTCAACAAAGCTTGGAGTGATTGCAAACCTCAATATACATTTGTTTGAAACCTGTAGATTTGCATCCTTACAAATCCAACCTAATTGATATGGCTTTGGATTTTGTATGGTTTCAAGGTTAAGTTTCTTGACCAAATCTTCCAAGATTAAGTTTTCTTGTGACCCACTGTCAAACAATGTGTCAATATTGGTATACTTGGATATGACCCTCACATGAAATAGTTCTATTCTTTCTTCTCCATTTGGAGTGTTTATGTGACAGTTTGATATATTGGTACTGGGTTTAGTTTAACTTTATTTTTCCTTCATTTTCTTCAATCCCATGGCTGTAATTTTAGATTCATCACCTGAATCATATCCTAAATCATGTTGAGATGTAACAGTAGTTTTCTATTTCCCTTTGTTATTAGGTTTCTATGGCCTCAATTCAGGATGTAATTTCCAACAATCAGTTTCATCATGGCCTTATTTTGAACAATGTTTACAAGCCACTTTTTATCCCTCTTTCTTAACAAATGCGTTATTTTTGTTTTTACCTTTTGAGGAATTTTCTTTGGCTTTACCCTTAAAAGGTTTCTTCCTACCCTCTTCAGAAATGTTCTTCCCTCTAACTTTGAGATGTGTGGCCTAAACACAAAGTTCATCTAGGCTGGTGGGCTTAAACATGAGAATATTATGTTTTAGGTAGCTATGTAAGCCTCCTATGTACTTGAGCAAAGTATCCTGTATCTGCAAATCCAACCCTAATAAGCGAGCTCTTCTCCTAAATTCTTGAGTGTATTCTTGCACATTTTGTCCCTTTAATTGCCTAAAGTTCTGCCAGTTCATGATGTATTTCTTCATATGAGCTAATGGATAAAACATTTTTTTAATAGCAGTAATCAAATCTGACCATGATAGAATAATCTTACCATGTTGCTTGATTTCCTCCTTTGTCTTGGCTTCCCACCAAACAAGTGTTGCACCTCCCATTCTCAATGAAGCTAATTGAATTTTTGTATAATCATAAAGGATATGTATTCTCAAATAGACCTCCAATTGTCTAATCTAATTATCAATATTTTCTGCATTGACTTCACCATTAAACATAAGTAATTTGAACTTAACTTCAAGTTAAAAAAAATAAAAAATTACCAGTGCTCTTTGACTTGTGTGGCTGATGTACTGAAGTAGAAGTAGAAGATGATGATATTGAGGGTGAGGATGATGGCTCTCCATTGCCTCCATTTCCCTTCTTTGACTTATCTTCAACATTTTGACCTCCTGAGGATCCTTGTCCTTCTTTGTGAATTTTAGATCCTTCTCCTTCCAGTCTCTCATTCCTTTCTTGCTAAAGGATTCTAACTATCTTAGTCATGTAAAGAGATTCTTTCCTGAACACTCTTTCTTCCTCCTTGGGATCAACTTCTTCATGGTTATCTCCTTCCTCGTGAGGCATGCTTAATGGAGCTTCTGCTTCTTCAGGAGGTGAACTAAGTGGTGGAGATTGTAGCAATCTTTCTCTCATTTTCTTTGGCTCCTTTTGAGACCCTTCTGATTCCACCAATTTTCCTTCTCCTCTTTTGAGCTTGAGCCTTGTAAGCATCTAAAGCTTGTAAATAGTTAAATGATTCTTTGCACTAAAAAACACCAGAGAATAAACTCTAGCTTTGATACCAACCTGATCTGAAATTACTGTATTATTTTTTCTGTGCTAAGTGTCTTTTTAATTTAAAAACATGTGTATAATCAGTTCATTAGTTTGCATAAGATTTAAGGAGTTTTTCCATGAATTGTAGATGGTTTTTAAGGAATTAGAAGCATAAAAAAATATTAAATAACACCGAATAGTAGTGTAAAACCAAGTGTTATGGCCTAAATCCACCTCAGGCTGAAGGAAGGCAAAGTCTAGGGTAACATCAAACCACGCTTAATCTGGTAGATAGCCCTACCAGATCGAGAGAGGGCTCTCTCCTGGTCAATCTCAGAAAAAATAATCAATAAGGCTTGAGATGACTTGCAATAAAGGCTGATTTTAGGCTAGGTATATATGTGAAACAATTTGATTTGATTTTGGTGGTTTTGCTGGAATCAAAGGGAAACGCAGATTTTGGGTCCGGGAAATGATCAGTTTTGCAGAGGGCTGAATGGGGCAAGGAAAGCAATTGTTTTGATGCTTCGAAATTGAATGAAATGGATAGATCAAACTGGTAAGGAGTTGAAGAGGGAAAGAGGCATTCAAGAATCCTCTTCAGACAGTTGAAAACATGGAAAATTAAACAAAAATTTAAGGCAGAGCACTGCAAATCTAATGAATTCCACCTTTATTACTTATTTGTTTAATTTGAGAAGAAAGTAGAAGGAAAATGATACACATGAAACTTCAATAAACTTAAAATCATAGAGAGAAACACACCATCAAAACATAGAGCCACATGGATCCCAAAGAGTGCTGCAAACCCTGGTCTATTCCTTTGCCAAAATTGCAGAGATGAAATGTACAATGAAGTTCCAAGCAATCCCAATTGTCCAACCTATGTTAATGACTGAAAAACCACATGATATAGACAAGAAACCACTCATCCCCAGCCTCTAGTGGTCGATCCCACCATTCTAGGAGCTATTTAAACAATATCTAAACTAAGAACTGGAAAATAGGCAATTAAACAGCTTGCCTCTATAAGATAGGAAACTGATTCATTCAGTTACATTTCACTTTTTGGTGAATGAATCTACTTGGATGAGTAAAAATGTGCCAAAATTACATCAATTTACATCAATATTTTCACATTTTGAGATAAAAAAGTCAAACTGGCCAAAACTAGGCGAAAATCTGAATTACTGAGTGAAAACTAGGCCAAATTTCCCAATGCGCCGCGCGTGAAATCTCTATGCGCAGCGCCACTTTGAGGCTGAGTTGGAAGGCCTTCCCTAAGTCTAAATTGAGTGCAGGATAGCTTGTTGGAAATATCTACCTGTCTTCTTTCCAATCCAAGTGTAATTTCTAAATGTGGTTGCCATTTTCCCCTCCCAAAATGAGTTTTTCCAACACTGCTTCCTGTGTGTCCAAAAAGTGGCAGAAAGGGCATTTTTAAGGTGTTTTTGACCCTTCACGCAACCCAAAACTTGTCAAAATCCTTAGGTAATGGGTAGGCATGCATAATTTTTTATGAAAAATCTAGAAATTCAAATTTTTCCTCAAGAGGAGCTACCAATTATAAGCGCGCGCCAAGTGGCGCGACGCGTCGGGCAAGAAAATCTGTGTTAAGGCCAAAAGATTCAAAATTGACAAAAAATTTCCCAAATTTTCTGAAATTTGGTCTAAATGTCCACCACTAAGTGCTATGCTGAGCCAAAGAATATTCTGCCAAAATTTGGAGTCTATCATGCCTTTTGCGATGCTTTAATGACCTCTTTAGCTTTGCCTTCAGGATCTTGATTCTTGCCTTCCAAACATGATTTTGCGCCCAATAATGGTTATTCATGTGCCTCAACATGTTCTTTTCCTTTTTTTCCTTCTCCAACCGTTTCTCAAGATGAATATCGACCCTCTCAAGCCAAGTCTCTCTATCAGCCTCAATCTCTCGCTCAATGGATGTCATCTCGGTTTGGCTTCTTTGGGCGGCTTACCAGTTCTCACGGATGTTTTGCAACTCCATGATTGTTTGCTGATATTCCAACTATTTGTTTCACTACTCCAGGTAATTTATGATCCATTGGGCTCTTTGCAATTTGACGGTCAATGTGTCTACCTCTACCTTCTGCTCCTGAATAGTCTCTCTCAACTTTGAGCTTGGAGAGCTCAAATCCTCATTAATTAGTATGAAACTTGTATCTTGACCTCCTGAAGGCCCCTCATCCTGCATAGGCCTCTTACCTCTATCCTATAGCTATACCTATGTTGTTGATGATGGAAGAGAGACCCCTTCCACCCCAGGTGGAGATAATACTCGTCGGGTTGCTGCAAATAATCCTCTGGTGCCTCTCTGATAAGTGAGATATGTCGACACAGTAGTCTCTGTCTCCTGACCTCCATGTTAATATGAAGGTTTTCCTGCATCATGAACAACCTTCAGAGGAGCCTAAGGAGCTGTGAATAAATAATTGGAAATGAAATCTTCCCATGAAATACCTTGCAAGCCAAAATGATGCACAACCACTATCTTGATGAGTGCATAGTGATAAATACTGTTGTACTGCTACTCGGGAGTTTTCCTCTACATGAGAGTGGTCATTCTCTCGATGTTCTGGCACATGAAATAAGGGATGTTCATCATCCTCACCCTAGTGAAATGCATTAATAACCTGATATGGTAGGCATAGAGGTGTGAAAACCGGCCCTCACAACTAAAGTATCTGATAATGAGTTTCACCAAAGGCGCATAGGAATCCTTTAGGAACCAGAATGGGAACACTCTGCTGAGTTGTCTCACAAATCTAGGCCTAATATATGGTTCATAATGCCCTCTGTCCACCTGTTGTCTTTTTTTCCACTGCTCTCCCACATTTGGTATTCCAGTTGCTTGAGAGATTGTTTCCGGTGTCAAAGTGAAACTTACACCGGCAAGAGTTACCTGACCATCATGTAAATGCAGTAAAAAAAAATGAGCGAACCCCTGATGATAATGAATCCTAGCAATAATTTCACATAACTAATAGCATGACTGCTCTCGAAAACATTCCATGGCAAGTGGGCAAGCCTGCAATTCAGCCAATGATGTGGGCTCTTCTCTCACATGCCTACCACTTTTATGAGGCCTTCTAGGTGCATGTAACTCAGTGTTGGAATCACTGTCTCGGTCTTATGATGTATCAATGTCTATATCCATGATGTCCAAGGTCTATGCAAGGTGTATGTTGGCTTGTATGAGATGAAAACGAGAATTTTATGTACTTTTTTTTAGTGCCAAATGTATGGTAGTGTGGGAGGGACTGTGGGGAAATAAGGAAGTGGGGACAATGGACTTTAACCAAGTGGAATTTTCCTTTTGAAAACTTGTGATTTGGTAAATTTAGGGACAAGGGACAGCCACTTGATTTTTTGGGGTAACTTGGGATTTGGGGAAATTTTGCAAATGGGATAAGGATAATGGGAATGAGATGGGTATGAGTGGCTTTAGGGATTTAGGGAGATAGGGGATGAACTGTATTAATGAGATAACAGTGAGGGGGAAGAAAAAACAAGGTGGAGAATTGAGTATTTGGCACAAAATTATTTTTTTTAAATACCAACTTCAAAACCCTAAGGGAGCAACTCTCAACAAGATGATAGGGTTTGAGTTTTGCATTTAAACTCTCATAATCCATTTTCAAAGATTTGTAAATGGCAATTAGAAGGTCACATGAACTTACTTGGAGCAAGATTGACTGAGCCAGTTACAAAATTTGGAAGAGATGGCAATAACTTAGTTGTCTTCCCTGTGCGTCGCACTCTAAACCGAGTGTGCCGCACTGGTTCAATGCATCATGTAGGAAAAATTTAACCCATAGTGGATCAACCCTATGCGCCGCGCTCAGCCTATGTGCCGCGACCATTGTCCAGTGCATTGCACTTTGCAACTTACCCACAGTCTTTGCTCCAAACTTGTTTCTTCCCTTCCTCCACGATTTGTCTTGGCTCAATGCTATCTCTTGGCATGCAAATGGAGTGTTGGATTATGAAAATATCTTATATGCCCCAAATTTTAATTTTTTCTTTTTGAAAACCCACTTTTTAATGTTTGAAAACTTTGGCACTTTTTCAAAAAAACTTTGTTTTGCTTTCTTTTGGTTTCTGGACTGAATGATGATTTTATTGTCTGTTTTGCATGGATGGATGGAATGGAGTTTTGACAAAGGTGACCAGGGATGCGAATGGAGCATTATTACAACTGAATAATTTGAAAATTATATTGTATTTTGTACAATAGGATAAAATAGACAAATATTCAAAACAGAGTTTTGAAGAAAAATCATTTTTGAACATATGATAATGAATTTTTTTTTGCAATGAAAACTTAATTCGAACCTCCCTCATGTGCCTGCTGACATTATTAGTCATTTTGAGACCCGATTGATAAAACCCTAGACCTAATGAGACTAAAAACCCTAAAATGACTCTTTGCAGACTACGAGACCAAAAATGATTGTGAATGATTTTAATGAACAGACATAGGCCAGCAGGTACAAGACATGAGGGATATGAGTTGCAAGACCCTTCTGTCAGATGATCCATGCTCCTAATGGAATGCAGCTGACTAAACTGAATGGGACACCTAAAATGAAATGCAACAAAAGAAATTTGATCTCTGATGGAGGGATGAAGATACCGACTCTAACATTGGCTCCAATGGGGATGGTATCTCCTTTGAGGTGCCAAGAACTACAGATTTCTAGGAGAGTAGGTAGTTCCTTCATTCATTGGGAAATGGAGTCAAAACTCAAGCTGAAATGCATGACTGAAAACTAATGACTTGACGACACAAACTGAATCTCACTCATCTAAAAACTAACTCGATACTTCAACACATCAAGAAACTAGAAAATATACTCAAAATGGAGCTTATTCATCAAAACCTACTCTAAAAGTTTCATTCATCACCTGATCAAGTGAAATGAAACAACCAATGCAACCAGGTAAGTATTGCAGTTGCTGTTTGAATTCTCCGCAAGTGCTCACTTATGAACAACAAGAGAGAACTACTGAAAGGCAACTCCCATGAAAACTTGTGAACAGATCCTTTGAATACTATGGATTCTCTATCCGCCTCCAAAAACACTGCATAAGGATTTTGAAATTCATGCACACTGGGACTTAGCTCATCCAATAGATTACTTTTCTTCTCCTCATACCATGAATGCAAACTTTGATCTGAGCTTTGTGATGAGCTTTGTGACGAGACTCCTACTAAAAATGACAAAGAGACTGGCTGTCGGATCAAGTTTATATCAACACACGTTTCAAGCTTACATATACTTAGTGGAGAAGGACTTTGACTGCATAAATCATCCAACACATCAACTATTGGATTGTGAAAAACTTGAAAATACTACTGCAACCCATTTTCTATTAGTTCCGATGAGATTACATGATTTTCTACAAGCTTCTCATTTGAAGATATACTATGCAATTTACCCTTCAAAAATTGAAATGATTCAGAACAAAATGGTATGGAATCATCTTGTATCATTTGATCATATGTGCCAACTTCCAAGTCCTCATCTACAACTTGACAATAAATGGCATTCAGGGGCTACAAAGCTGGATATGAGAAGTCTTGAACAAGGTTTTCATTGTCCTCAAGATGGTCTAGATCAAGACTAGTCGACAATTGATTTCGGATTGCATGAAAGTTTTCTTTGATGAACTGAAACAAGTCAAAACAAAAAGGAAAATATCCTTCACTTACTTCAAATTTTTCTGCACTTTCCTTGTCACTATCATAGTTGATAAGCATCTGCTGATCATTGTACTCAAGCTGCTGAAAGTGAACTTCCTCCTTCCACAAACTAGCTATTGATTTGTCTGCAAGATTAGCTTCTGTTTGGAGAACATAATCATCATCATACTAATAAAAATGAGGCAAATCATCAGTATCAAACACATCATCAATCATACATGTCATATCAATGAATCTCTCTTCTCCAAGATGATCTACAAAACAATAATTATCAGATCTATGACAACTAGGATAAGAAACAAAATGTTTTGGATTAGCAACTTGTTCTTATTCAATCAACGAGCCATGGGCTTGAACATTATACTCATTCCTTGTGGTGATATTTTGCATCATCTCTTCCACTGCACTTACCAAAATGTCAAGCTTTACCTCTAGAGATGTCGATTTCTCCGGATCTATGTTTTTCATCTCTTCTTCTTTCAACTTTGCCCTTCGGATCTGCAAATGAGCCTCTACATTTATTGCACTATTCTGCATCTCTTCAGGTGTTGAAATTTTATTTTCTCTTAGCTGAAACTCCATTTCTGGATCAAAAGCACCCGTGTAGTGCAAGAGAGCAAATCCAGGAGGAGGTCTTATATTAACTGGCATCGAATAATAAACTTGGTTAAATATGGCAGAAAACTATTTTACTGTCTCCCCTGGAAGTCTTTTCAGTCAGTTATACTCTTCTATAATCAAGAAAGGGTTCTGTTTGATCACCCACATGTGGAGGAAAACTTTAACGAACTGCTGGAAATCTGAGATGCTTGCATCAGGCAGGGTTTTTAACCAACTCTTGACTTTTCCTTGCAAAGAAAGAGAAAAAAGCCTAATACTGAAATCCTCTTCATAAACTTCAAAAAGGTCAAGAAAAGATTTAAAATTTAGAACATGTCTCTCAGCAGTGATGTTGTCACGTTCACCAACAAATATTGGTAGATATAGGTAATGATTTTTAGGGAAAGTATGGGATATAGGAGGTAAAATCAGAGGCTTGTATCGATCTGGAATTTTACAAGGTATAGGGGTATGTACAAATGCTGCAGAATCAGTCTTGGTCTCTTGAGGTTCATTAGTTTGAAGATGGTTATCACAAGACTCAGAAGAAAGGTCTTGATCAAGCTCAAAACAATGCAAATATTTGGTATTTACAATCTTCAAAGGGAAAGAGTCAACTACAGGCCGAGGATCTTTTCTCAAATACAATATACTTTGCAAAGCCTTCTTGACGTTCTCGGGAAAAGAGAAGAAATAATTTGTAACAAAGAACAAAATGTCTTTGATGAAATTCCAACTTGAATACCCGATCTTTCCATATTTTCCTTTCATTTTTCTGTTGGTAAGGTTCATCCTCCAGTGGAATCCTTGGATCTGATCTCAAAACTGATTTAGAGTTGCCAGGTGAATGATTTCAGCCTTGTGGTGTCTGATCGTTGTCCACCATCAACAATCATATCTGAACTTGAATATATCTTACTGATGAAATTAGATGTTTAATTCATAAACTAGACAGGAGATTGACTGAAGCATCATTCATCTACTTTTGCTAATGCAAAGCAAGAGCATTTCGAAGGCTACCTGGCTAACTTCAGGCTTCGTCTGTAGTTTATAAAGAAAACAAAAAACTTTTATTTTTCCCCAGTATGGTCACCACTATGTTATGGCCTAAATCCACCTCAGCCTGAAGGAAGGCAGAGTCTAGGGTAACATCAAACCATGCTTAATCTGGTAGCTAGCCCTACCAGATCAGGAGAGGACTCTCTCCTGGTCAATCTCAGAAAAAATAATCAATAAGGCTTGAGATGACTTGAAATAAAGGCTAATTTTAGGCTAGGTATATATGTGAAATAATTTGATTTGATTTTGGGGGTTTTGTTGGAATCAAAGGGAAAGGCAGATTTTGGGTCTGGGAAATGATCAGTTTTGCAGAGGGCTGAATGGGGCAAGGAAATAAATTGTTTTGATGCTTCGAAATTGAATGAAATGGATAGATCAGAATGGTGATGAGTTGAAGAGGGAAAGAGGCATTCAATAATCCTCTTCAGACAGTTGAAAACATGGAAAATTAAACAAAAATTTAAGGTAGAGCACTGCAAATCTAATGAATTCCACCTTGATTACTTATTTGTTTAATTTGAGAAGAAAGGAGAAGGAAAATGATACACATGAAACTTTAGTAAACTCACAATCATAGAGAGAAACACACCATCAAAAAATAGAGCCACATGGATCCCAAAGAGTGTTGCAAACCCTGGTCTATTCCTTTACCAAAATTGCAGAGATGAAATGTACAATGAAGTTCCAAGCAATCCCAAGTGTCCAACCTATGCTAATGACTGAAAAACCACATGATATAGACAAGCAACCACTCATCCCCAGACTCTAGGGGTCGAGCTCACCATTCTAGGAGATATTTCAAAAAGATCTAAACTAAGAACTATAAAATAGGCAATTAAACAGCTTGCCTCTATAAGATAGGAAACTGATTCATTCAGTTACATTTCACTTTTTGGTGAATGAATCTACTTGGATGAGTAAAAATGTGCCAAAATTACATCAAATTCATGAAATTACATCAATTTAAATCAAGAGTTTCACATTTGGAGATAAAAAAGTCAAACTGGACAAAACTAGGTGAAAATCTAAACTGCTGAGTGAAAATTAGGCCAAATTTCCCAATGCGTCGCGCCTGAAATTTCTATGCGTAGCGCCACTTTGAGACTGATTTTTAGGGCCTTCCTGAAGTCAAAATTAAGTTCAGGATATCTCTTTCGAAATCTCTACATATCTACTTTCCAACCCAAGTCGAATTTCAGAATTTTGTTGCCATTTGCCCCTCCAAAAGTGAGTTTTCCCAACACTGCTTCCTGTGTGTCCAAAAAGTGGCAGAAAGGCCATTTTTAAGGTGTTTTTGACCCTTCAGGCAACCCAAAACTTGTCAAAATCCTTAGGTAATGGGTATGCATGCATAAATTTTGATGAAAAATCCCAAAATACAAATTTTTCCTCAAGAGGAGTTGCCAATTATAAGCGCGCGCCAAGTGGCGTGATGCGTCGGGCAGGAAAATCTGTGTTAAGGCCAAAAAATTCAAAATTGACAAAATAAGCTTCAGCCAAAATTTTGAGTCTATCATGCCTTTTGCGACGCTTTAACGTCCTCTTTAGCTTTGCCATCAGGAACTTGATTCTCGCCTTGCAAACATGATTTCGCACCCAATAATGGTTCTTCATGTGCCTCAACATGTTATTTTCCTTGTTTGCCTTCTCCAATAGTTTCTCAAGATGGATATTGACCCTCTCAAGCCAAGTCGCTCTATCAGCCTCAATCTCTCGCTCAATGGATGTCATCTCGGTTCGGCTTCTTTGGGCGACTTGCCAGTTCTCATGGATGTTTTGCAACTCCGTAATTGTTTGATGATATTCCAACTATTTGTTTCGTTGTTCCAGGTAATTTATGAGCCATTGGGATCTTTTCAATTTGATGGTCAATGTGTCTATCTCTGCCTTCTGCTCTTGAATAGTCTCTCTCAACTTTGAGCTTGGAGAGCTCAAATCCTCATCAATCAGTATGAAACCTGTATCTTGACCTCTTGAAGGCCCCTTATCCTACATAGGCCTCTTACCGATGTCATGTACATGTACCTTTGCTACTGATGATGGAAGCAAGACCCCTTCCACCCCAGGTGGAGATAATACTCGCCGGGCTGCTGCAAATAATCCTCTAGTGCCTCTCTGATAAGTGAGATATGTCGACACAGTAGTCTCTATCTCTTGACCTCCATGATGATATGAATGTTTTCTTGCATCATGAAAAACCTCCAAAGGAGCCTGAGGAGCTGTGAAGAAATCATTGGAGATGAAATCTTCCCATGAAATACCTTGCAAGCCAAACTGATGCACAACCACTATCTTGATGAGTGCATAGTGATAAAACCTGTTGTATTGCTGCTCAGGAGTTTTCCTCTGCACGAGAGTGGTCATTCTCTTGATGTTCCGGCACATGAAATAAGGGATGGGCATCATCCTCACCCTGGTGAAATGCATCAATAACCTGATATGGTAGGCATATAGGCGTGAAAACTGGCCCTCATAACTGAAGTATCTGATAATGAGTTTCATCAGAGGCACATAGGAATCCTTTAGGAACTAGAATGGGAACACTCTGCTGAGTTTTCTCACAAAGCTAGGCCTGATATATGGTTCATAATGCACTCTTTCCACCTATTGTCTTTTGTTCCACTGTTCTCCCACATTTGGTATTCTGGTTGCTTGAGAGATTGTTTCCGGTGTCAAAGTGAAAGTTACACTAGCAAGAGTTACCTAACCATCATGTAAATGTATTACAAACAAATGAGCCAAATCCTGATGATAATGATTCCTAGCAATCATTTCACAAAACTGATAGCATGACTGCTCTCGAAAACATGCCATGGCAAGTGGGAAAGCTTGCAATTTAGCCAATGATGTGGGCTCTTCTCTCACATGTCTACCACTTTTATGAGGCCTTCTAGGTGCATGTAACTCAGTGGTGGAATCACTGTCTCGGTCATATGATGTATCAATGTCTGTCTCCATGATGTCCAAGGTCTATGCAAGGTGTATGTTGGCTTGTATGAGATGAAAATGAGAATTTGGGTACTATTATTTTAGTGCCAAATGTATGGTAGTGTGGGAGGGACTGTGGGGAAATAAGGCAGTGGGGACAATGGACTTTAACCAAGTGGAATTTTCCTTTTGAAAACTTGTGATTTGATAAATTTAGGGACAAGGGATAGCCACTTGATTTTTTGGGGTAACTTGGGATTTGGGGAAATTTTGCAAATGGGATAGGGATAATGGGAATGAGATGGGTATGAGTGGCTTTAGGGACGTAGGGAGATAGTGGATGGACTGTAGTAATGAGATAAAAGTGAGGGGGAAGAAAAAACAAGGTGGAGAATTGAGTATTTGGCACAAAATTATTTTTTTAAAATACCAACTTCAAAACCCTAAGGGAGAAACTCTCAACAAGATGATAGGGTTTGAGTTTTTCATTTAAACTCTCATAATCCATTTTCAAAATTTTTTAAATGGCAATTAGAAGGTCACATGAACATACTTGGAGCAAGATTGACCGAACCAGTTCAAAATTTTGGAAGATATGGCAATAACTTAGTTGTCTGCCCTGTGCGTCGCGCACTAAACCTAGTGCGCCACACTGGTTCAATGGGTTGCGCAGGAAAAAATTAACCCATAGTTGAGCGGCCCTATGCGCCACACTCAGCCTATGCGCCACAACCACTACCCAGTGTGTCGCGCTCTGCAACTTACACACAGTCTTTGCTCCAAACTTGTTTCTTCCCTTCCTCCATGATTTTTCTTGGCTCAATGCTATCTCTTGGCATGCAAATGGAGTGTTGGATCATTAAAATATTTTATATGCCCCAAATTTTAATTTTTTCTTTTTGAAAACCCACTTTGTAATGTTTGAAAACTTTGGCACTTTTTCAAAAAAACTCTGTTTTTCTTGCTTTTGGTTTTTAGACTGAATGATGACTTTCTTGTCTGTTTTGCAGGGATGGATGGCATGGAGTTTTGACAAAGGCAACCAGGGCTGCGAATGGAGCATTATTGCAACTGAAGAATTTGAAAATTATATTGGATTTTGTACAAAATGATAAAATAGACAATTTTTCTTCAAAACAGAGTTTTGAAGAAAAATAATTTTTGAACATATGATAATGAAATTTTTTTGCAATTAAAACTTATTTCGAACCTCCGTCATGTGCTTTCTGACATTATTAGTCATTTTGAGACCAGATTGATAAAACCCTAGACCTAATGAGACTAAAAACCCTAAAATGACTCTTTGCGGACTACAAGACCAAAAATGACTATGAATGATTTTAATGGACAGACATAGGCCAACAGGTACAAGACATGAGGGATATGAGTGACAAGACCCTTCCGTCCGATGATATATGATCCTAATGGAATGCAGCTGACTGAACTGAATGGGACACCTAAAATGAATTGCAACAAAAAAAATATGATCTTTGATGGAGGGATGAAGATACCGACTCTAACACCGAGAAATAAGTCACCACATGAAACTTACACAACAGGCATGATGAAGAAGTTCACCCCTCATCAGATACATTTGTTGAACCAGCTCCCAATGGCTTGTCCATATTTCATTAAGCTCAAAATTTTTCTATTACATGTAGTTACAGTTCTCTAATGGATGTTTTCTCTACACCAATGGCTCCAAAATTCTCCAGTTAGTCAAAATGACTCTTCATTCACTCAAAATGGTCAAAAATTGGGCCTCCTACACTTTTTCCCAGTTTCACTTAGGAAAGATCCACTAAAAGTGGAGAAATCCTCTTAACTAGAGTTAAAATAGCATAGGCTACCAAAAATGGCACACCTGCTAGCTGTCCGCTGAGTTGACCACTGAAATAAATGTTTGCAGTTGGGTTTGGCCACATGTGCACCCCCAAAACCACGGGTTACTAACCATCAAAGGTTATCCACTCTACATCAAACTGTGGTTTTTCATTGAACAATAGTTGGAGCTATTGGTAGAACTATCTGTGTGGTTTGAGTTGGATTTTATCATTGCAATGTGACCATACAATGTGGGGACCGCTGGCGGGTTGGGACCGTCAGCAGTTCTCAACCCCCAACCCTCAATGCAATAAAACTTAAATTAAAGCCAACTCCTATAGAGGTTATGTATAAAACGTAGTTTGGATGGTAAAGTCTATGCATGCCCGATGGGAGGTCTCGAGGTCTATTCTTGTGGAGCCCCATAAAAGTTTGATATGTTGTTGTAGGGCCATGTGGTGGCCTTAGAGCTGGCCATGTTGCAGCTTATGATTGGCCCTCCAAACTCGTACAACCAATAGAAATTGACATTTTTCAAGTAGCGATTAGTCTAGTGGAAAGGAATATTCCAAGGAATATTCCTTTTTGCTGACTGTACATCCACCCACTTTGTTAACTGTGCATCTCAGTGAAACCTAGTCAAACTCTTGTAATTTACCTATTTGGCATTTCCATCAAAACATGATATCTTCCTCATACGACATCGGTTTTTCGAACCATTCACGACACCAGAATTAGGAAGAAAATATCTATGCAATGATTCTACTTGAACCGAATCCTATAAATTTGAATTTTGAGAAAAATTTATGAACTCTTGATTACTAGCCAACATTATTATTTGTGAGGTATCTTTTAGTCTTAGATTCTATTGTCTTAACATTATAAGGTTTATTTAATACCTTGTAATATAATTGGTATTTGAGATAATATAAAAAGGATAGAAAATTAAATTTGAATGATGATGTTGTTATATGTATAAGTTCATGATTTCTTGAAAAAGGGCTATAATGACCACATATACAGTCCCCTAGACTGTGGTAAATCACCATCAAAATTAAAAATATCAAGTAGTCTATAAAAACAATGTCTAATGTGGAAAGTTGTAGGATAAAATGATGTATGAATTTATGGAAGTGTTATCAAAATGAAGGCTGTGATTTTGAAATTTCTAGGGTAAGGCAATGGAACCCCATCTAATATCTAGTTTACTACTCAAAATTTCACATGTATTATTTCCCAGTCTTAAACTATGCATATTTTCTTGTATCCTTTTCACTCTTACCCATCCTTACTGTTATTTGTGACAAGAAACTTATGCTTCGCATATATGCCTCATTGTGCCTCTCTTGTCTGATTTCTAGCTATTGGTTTTGGAGCTGGGGATGGAAAAAATCTAGGTGATAAAGCTCTGATCGATGGAGAGAAAGATGTTTCTAATGACTGACTGAGATAAGCGGGTCCAGTTAGTTATTTAGAGGTTTTCTCCTGCAACTCGTTATGCTTCTCTTGCTGATTCACTTACTTCCTGTTTCTTACCATTTTCTTGCTCTTACACACCATTAGAAATGAGATAGAATATATAGATCCATAGCTCACTAATATAGTTTTTCATGATTCTTCTGGTGCATCTCAAGTAATGTTTGATTCGTTTGAAGGGGAACCATAATCATTATTATTCTTACAAAATGGAGAGTTTACTAGCTGGGAGTGTACGTATGATATCTAATATACATGACAAGAGTAATTAACATGAAAACAATTGTTACATAGTTATAGCGTGATTGTTATCCCTATCACTTTCATCAGTGTTGTTATTTCTTACACATTATGGAAGTTCCCTAATTAGATATAAGATTAATTATCACTAATATCTTTTTACTCATCTCAAATGGTGTTCATAAGCATATAAAACATATTAACTTAACTAAGCATGATGATACAAGAGTATGTGCATTCCCTTATTGGTATATATTAATAAGCGTATACATGGCAATCATAGTGATAGAGTTCATTTCATCCCATTGATATCGTCCTTATGACAAACCTTTGTCAATAATTAATAAAAATCGTTACTCTATCAAGCTATATCAGAATGGAACATCTTTACATAAGTCATGTGTTTAAGCTTATACAGTATTCAATCTAAGATTGATGCATACTCGGCATACCAGTGATCTCGAACTTACATATGTTGTGATATTACCTATTTTATTAGGCTTTACCTGTCTTCATGTCCTTGTTGCATATATCCCATCCCCAGTTATTACTAACAAGATAAATACTGACCCCTATAGCTCAAGATCAGGAAACTACCTTTGGTAAAGACCATCAAAATCTTCTTTCAGGGAGCATCTACTGGTATATTATTTTTTCTTTCTACATGGAAAATTTTAGGGGATAATATTCTCAAGTGGGCTAATTTTCAATGATTTTTCCAAAAAACGATTCACCAATTTCCATTTTTTATAAAAATGATTCGCCCAAATTTTACAATATAAAATTATTTTACCTTAAAAATAGCCAATATTATATAGATAGTATATCTAAAATAATTATAAATTTGAATGATTTTATAAATACATCAATAAAATTTTTATAGTTTTCAGATTTGGAACTATTCAGATTCGCCAATGTTTTAAATTTCAAGATAATTTTCTATCCTTAAAATTTTCCCTGGATTTCTATTCTATGTTTCACTGCTCTCCCTTACTGTAACCACCTTTCTCCACCTTTTTTTGAGTTGGCCCAGGTTATCACTTATTAGTAGGCCTTCCCATCACACACTTGAAGAGGGGTTCGTGGGGTCCTGATAAGAATAGAAAACCTCCTGCTCAAGTAGGCCTGGATTTCCTAGAGGTCCCATTGGAAAATTCACATTGAAAATGATAATATATTAATTTGTTCAAAGCATGCCTCTCTATTTTCATGGAAGTTTCCATTACATCAATCTTCCCATTTGGATGGTGAATATTTACTTGAAAACCTCATGCTATCGATCATTTTCAATAGAATGGCAAGTTTATTTTTTACACCAAAATGAAATTTTTACTACAGTTAAAAGATTTAGTAGAATCCTCTCATTTTGTGGTTCCAACTTCCTGCTACCACAAGGCATACCTAACTCCATTAATTACAAATTTCAATTTCATGAATCCATAATCCAGTTTCGTAACTCTTAAGTAGCTTTATTTTTCCATGGTTCACTATTTTATAGATATCATTTTCCATCTTCATAAACACCTTTGTTTTAGTAAATTGACCCTCTTTCATTGAGTTTGAATAGTTATGTGCATTGACCAACTTTAACAGCTTCACAAAAAATTCTATAAACAAATATTGATTAGCCTATATTGCCCCGTGATATTTGAATATGTTTTATACTATTCCTTGCAGGGTAATGACACACTCAAAATTGAAACATAAAGGATGCTCACTGCAAGGGATCGATACTCAAAAGCCTAAAATGTGAAAATTGTATCATTTTTGTAGGGCACTAACTACTGCAAAAATTGAGATAGCGTGGATAGAGATGAATAATGGAAACACTGAAATAAAATTGTTTATGTATTTAGAATAGAGTCACAATACCTTTCAATTATATGTATAAATATGTATTAAATAATTTTTTATTATAAACTTGCCTATTTGTTCAACACAGTCTTTTCTTTGAGATCTTTTGATCACAACTATTTGATGAACGTGAATTAAAATGGAATCATGTTTGGAATGGATTTATTTTCTATAGTTTTTCGGCGATGAGATAGGGTGCAAGGTTTGTCAATCGCTTTCACAAGAGGTCTATCAATGGCTTGCACTAGAGGTTTGTCAATGACTTGGACTAGCAACGATGGGCACACAAACATGCCCTCCCAACATGGGAAAAATAAAATGAAACGTAATCTAGTGATTGATGTTTCATTAAGGGCACTGACGGGCTTATGGAACACAAATTATTTCATGGGGATTGAGAGCTTGGGCATTTCATTTGTAAATGACCTCCTTGGCATGTAACTATGGAAGTTTACATTTAATTAGATAATTTTTCACCCAAAGTTACAATGAAAAGTCACAAAGCTTGCAAACCAATATTGAGTGATGACATATATGTAGGGCATAAAAGTGAACATGGACATAACAAACCCTAAAGCAAGGAATATGGGTGTCAATCCTTAGAAATATAACCCAAACCTAGTGAAAAACCAAGTTGTCTAGTTGGTGGCAAGTGCTAGTTAAGTGGTTTGGGTAAGTTTTCTAAGGTTTATAAATATTTTAAAAATTGATCAAGTGTAGGGTTCTATGTAATTGGTTTTATGGAATTATTATTCTTTACTTCCTGGAAATGCAAGTTCATTTTTCAATTTCAGAGGAATTCCTTTTAGCAACATTGTACCAGCAATGTAACTGTGGGAGCTTGGTAGGGCTCAATGGATCAAGTAACACCTTTTCTATCATGCACAAGATATGTAGTGGTGGAGATCCACACAATTATATTTAATTTTTCATGTTAATTATTGTTCATGTACTTGGACGTGTGTTTTGTTGTTGCATTCACATATTTGGAGGCACTATGGCACATGTAGCAACACTTAATCATTTGTTGCATTTTTGGAAAAATATTTTGATGCATGTTTCTCCATTTAATAATTACTTTGGGGCATATTTATAATTATGAGCCATAATTTTCATATATGGAGGAAATGTGGACCCAATGGCATGGTCAACTAACAAGATTACATACATGAAGAGCAGTGCCCTACTTAGCAGGTGTTGGATGGTTTTATGGCATAATTAAATTTTAAATGTAGAATAAAAGAGGTTTTCTCCAGTTAAGGAAAAAATATGAGTCACTTTCAAGGAAAATATGGTACATAATCCTATTTTGTTCCAATTCGAGAGAATTTATGGAATATTTCATTAACACATGGACAAATATGCTTCTAGGACTTCCTTTGCATCCTTGTTTGAAGCATACACTCTAAGAGAAGAAATTTTTGTATATAATGGCATAAAAAAAGGAACAAGGGCCCATACCAAGAGAATTTTTTTATTTTAGGGACATATTCTATGGGAAAGCATGGCCCAAGGCATAGGAAACAAGGGTAAACATACTTATCTAGAAGAATTTCCTTCCATGGAAGATACATATTGACTTGATAACCATCCTAGAAGCCCTAAATCTAGATATAGATTAAGAGTAGAGGAGTTATCCATGGAGTTAGGGAGTTAATTATATTTTATTAGAGTATTTGATGAATAATTAGCCTAATTAATAAGGGTGTCTTATCTTCAAGGGTTTGAATGAAGACCATAACCCACTCATGCACATATACCAAGGGTGTATCACCTCTTTAAGAGGTATATTAGTATTTTATTTGGTCAAAGTTGTTACGTTGGAGGGTAACCTGGCTATGAAGGTGTCATGTGGCAATGAATACTACTTCAAACCTTTTATCCAATAAAAATAGGTAAGAGCCCTACTTGAAATGGTTTCTAGAACATTCCATGAATATTATGTTTATGAGATAGTTAGGAGTGATTCCTATAAAAAAAGAGGCTTCATCTCATTTGTTAAGTATGGTTTTTAGTTGGAGGAAAATACATCAAATCATGGTATGGTTGTTACAGTTATTTGGGTTAGATTTGGAAGCAGTAGTCAAGGGGGGTGATTTCTTTTCCCTTTTTCGAGTCTAGTTGATTTTTACTGAAATTTGGCTATAAATTAGGAAAACTGTAGTTTTAAGGTCTTGAAGCTACACAATCCAAATTCCCCTAGGGCTTATTATGATTTTCAATCCATTTATGAATTCAAAATTTCATTTAAATGACAAAATATTGCAATCTGACTAATAATCATGTTTGGATTCTGACAAAAAAACCAAGAAGTGGCCTGGTTAGACTATGCCAATTTGGAGCTTCCAGTTGTCCAGGGGCTGAAATAGTTCTATATGCTTGCCATTTAATTTAAATTATTCAATTTTAATATTGAGTAATTGTGTTTCCTATGATAGGGTCTTCTTTTCTTACATAAGAGGGTTGTCAAAAGAGATATGTTCATCCTCTTATAGCTGAAACGATTTCAGATCTTTTTTGTATTGATTGTCATGGTTTATTTTCAATATAAATATCCTATATAGTTTTTATTCTCTCATATTTGATTTCATATCCTCATATAAATATTTTCTGGAAGTCATGGTTTATTTTTTGAGCATTTTCATGTGACTCTTACCTATATTTCAGAATTTTTAAGGGTTAGTGATTTTGTTAACTTGTCTTCTGCTTCTTGGTTGATATTAAATATCCTTTATAATTCATGACTTCATGGCCCTTGGATAAGGCATCCATTCAGACCAACCACTCAATATATTTAAAATCCAAAAAAAAATCATGCAACACACATGAAATGAAATCAGTGGCAAATGTGACACTTGTAGTTTGGCTCTAATCTGTCAAATTCCATCCTATATAATTCTTCAAGTGTGTTCAGCCATATTCATTTTCAAAATTTATGTTGATTTGTGTGCATATTCATAGACCAACTTGAATCCTAGTAATAGTTGCTACCTCCAACTTGGGATGTTGTATTCTTCCACTTTCTCGAATTCAGGAAGTGTCCACAAGCCTCCCCACCTTCTCATTAATTAATTCTCCATGTAAATTAATATCTAACTAACATTAATAGAATTATAGTTATATTTTGGAGGTATTCAATCCAAATTCATTGTGAAAGCTAAAAGGGGAAGAAAACTAACATCATTTCTATGATTAATTAGGATTACAAATCTAAAATTACTTTACAAAATTTTAATTTTGATAAGCAATGAAATCAGAGGAAAATAAGACACTTTTGTGTTTTCACTTGAATCTGTCAAAATTCATCCCCGTAACTCTCTAAGCATTTTGATCCAAATTCCTAGTTCTATTTTATGTTTATTTCTATGCATATGATTTATACCAACTTGAATCCTAGTAACATTTTTTTTCTTTAACTTGCGGCATCATATTCTTTCACTATTTCAAATTCTGGAATATTTCACAACCCTCTTCGCCTTTTCATTAATTTACTTGGGAATTTGAATTAATGTTTGGATAATATAAATGAAAATATAGTTAGATTGTGAAGGTATTCAATTATAATTCATCGTGGAATTCAAACGGTGAAGAATACTAACTTCATTTACATGTTCAACTGAGAGTACTTTTCTAAATTTACTTTCCAAACATGTGATTCAGGTATGCAATGAAATCATAGGCAAAAAATTCACTATTGATTTTTGGCTCAAATATGTCAATTTCCATCCCCCAGAATTATCCAAGTTTGTTAAGAAAAATTCCTGGTTGTATTTTATGTTGATATGTCTGCATCCAAGCAACAATTGTTGCCTCCAACATAGGGTGCTTTATTCTTCCACTATTTCAAATTCAGGGAGCTTTAACAACTTTCTTCAACTTTTCACTCATTTACTCAAGTATGTGAATTAATGTCTAAATAATATAAATTAATGTACAATTAATGTCTATCTTATCAACTTAGGTATTAGGGCTAAACGTGTAGTGTTAAGTGGCACAAAAACCTTACCCACAATCCTTGATTCCTCCACCACTCAGAGTAGGTTAGTGCCAAGAATATTAAAATATCCATTAAAAAACTTTATATTCTGGTCATTAGGCCCAAGACTTTTGTCCTTCTCAAATTTAGAAAGTAAAACCAATAGTTCCCTGAAGGAAATTTCCTCATAAATAGCCTTGTTTCCCTCCTCATAATTTAATTTAGAGAAATCCAAAACAAGTTTGATTATCTCAGCTATATTAGTACTTCTTGGCTTCTAAAAAACCTCATCAAAGTGATTCACCCCTATACCAACTAGTTCATTAGAAATTCTAACAATATTAACCTCCCAACCCTCCATTTCCCAAATAGTGTTAGTACTTTTCTTCGAAATTTAAAAGTGATGAAAATACTTGGCATTTTCATCTCCAAAACTCAACCAAGTGGCTTCCCCTTTTTCTTTTTAGGGAATGAATCTAGTACAAGAAACTTGTATTTGAGCACAGTTAGCCCTTTCAATGGTGTTGTTCCTAGATTACACCATAGGACTATCATAAAATTAGTCTTGATGTTGTACACTGTTGATTCCTATTTCGGAAGTGTCAACAAGGCATCAGGGGAACAATCGCATTTCTAGTTTAAATCCCCAACTACTGCTATATCGCTCTTTAACAATACACATATGTATATTTTATGACTGGGTAAATGGTTTTCCTTTGCATGCTTTAAGGAGGGTAACCTTGCTATAGTATATTTTCCATTTTTGTTTTCATGTCTTCGTCAAAATCAATTGCCAAATATTTTCATTCTATTGTTGCTTTAAAGTATAGTGCCAAATGTTAAATGCTTGGCCAGTTTTGATCCTAAAAATTCTTCCAAAATTCTGAAGTGGCTTACCTAGTAGTCACTGCAAGATAAAGTTTTACAAACCATTGTTTCCAGGAGTAAATAGTGCATGAAATTAGGCCAGCCATTGCCTCTAATATTGTTGATATATAGTGGGTTCATCATGTATCCTTCTCTACTCTCAATAAGGCAGCAAACACACCAAATTTACTTTCCATAATCCAAAAAGGCACTGCCCAGATTTTATGACATGACAATAGTGTAATTTTCAAGGTGTTAGACCCATTTTCAATGCACTGTAAGGATTAGGAACCTTGCTGCCATAACTTTTCTCATAATATTTTGCACATTATCCTCCAAATTATGTCTCAAGTCAATTAGTTTTTTAATTTTATGGTTATGCATTAGAAACCCAACATTGTTGTTGGAAAAAGTGTACTACAAACCATTTCATTTCATCTCTGATGCTATGCTCTACATGTGACTGAATGTGGATTGACACTACCTTAAAAATTGTAGCTACAATGCCCTTTAGGTTGTACCAAAAACAATTCTACTCTTGAAAATGTCATCCTTCAATAGTTGAGTCCCGTTGAGGTTGAATTTACTGCTTTCAATAGAGATATTAGATTGGTTCAATGGGGCCACACAATTTTAAAATATCTTAACTCAAGAACCAGTGAACAAAAACATGATATACTTGTTGGGAAAATAGGCATTCTAATTTTTCAACAAGGCTTCTAAAATAGAGGATCTCCATTTTGATCATGGATCTTCTTGGCTGTCATTGAGGACTTGGATGGCATGGATGCCCAACAAGCCTTACATTAATACATTATCCTTGAACACAAGAAGATCTAGATAAGTTTTGGTGTCCTTTTTCGGCAATTGGATAATTTTTGTGATAAAAAAATTGGTGTAAGTGAGACTCTGAATTGTCTATGTCCTCCAAAATATTAACCTTATTCTTAGCTCTATTTAAGGGTTTGACATGATTACAGAAATAATTTTTAACTGAAATAATTTTTCTTGGAATTTGGAGATATGATTTCTAATCTTGTAAGTTCTTCTACTCACTTGAAAGTTTTATCCTTTCCTAACTAATTTTTGGACATCAATTTTGGGTTTTTTGTTGTTACTTTTAGATTTTCCCTATGAAGTACAGGAGCATCTCCACTGGTTTTGGTGTTTTTCTTAAAGAACAGGGAGAAAATAGTTTATTCAAAGGTTGGGTGCCTACTCTTCTTGGATATAGTGCTCAGGGTGCTTGAAATTTTGGGTTTTAAGAGTTCTTTAAGAAGTACTACTCATACATTGCAAAGCATCAGTATACTTCCAAATACAATACATTGATCTACTTAACAGAATGCGCATCTATAGAATTTATTTTTGATATTTCCCTTTATCCTTTTGAGGCTCTAAACATTAGAGTACAACCACAACCTGGCTTTGCTAGAGGATTATCTAATGGGCTTCTAAAGTTTGTTAGATCAAGAGTTGTTGGGTGAGTTTTTTTCCCCTTTCTTACATATTTTTTTTTTATAAATTTTGAATAAAATTTCATGTAGTACTCATGAAATTTGATTGTGTTTCCTCAATCAACACATTTTATACAAAGGTATTGGTCCACTTTGCAGACGCCAAATTCATTATAGTATCAAATATTCCCATTTCCTATCATAATTATATATATTTGTATAATATAGATGCTTATATTGAATCTTTCAACATAGTATTATAATAACCTATGCACTCTAGGGGTCAAACCTCTCTTTTTTAAGTGTTTCTAAATCTAGTAATATATTGGCATACATGGGATAAGTTCATATATTGTGTTTTCCTATAAACAATATTATGATAATCTATGCTCATTTGCAGAAAAAAAATCATTTTAATATGTGTTTTAATATATTTTAGTGAACTGCATAAATTTGTAACAGCAACAAATGATAGTCCAAACCGCATATTACTAGTGGAGGGATGAGGCCACCTATGTCACATGTTACTAGTAAAACTAGTCATGATGGAACTAGTTTTGTTCAAACGGAAATTGTTTTTAGGAAATCTTCCATAGGAGATACATGTGCTCAAGTTACATGGGTACAATGGGATACATATCCATATGAATAGAGACCGTCGCCTCCAATTACTCCTTCAAGTGATTTATCTAGATTTTCAACTTCAATAAAGGCATATTCAAATGATATTATATCGTCTGTGGGTCCAAGTTCATATGGGGTAGTCATGTCATATTTGGAACTTCAATATAAGGAATGAAAATATTCAGATATGGAAAATGGTTTCACTGTTTATTTTTCATCCAAGGTTAATCTTAATTATCAAATAACAACAGAGTATCTATCTGTGAAGCTGGCATGGGAGAATCAAGGAGTAGGAAAAAATGAAATGAATTCCAAATTTTTTATGGATGAGCAACTTTTAGGGTATAGAAACCAAGAACATGTTTTCTCTAAAGAATAATTTCCACCTCCTTCTAATCATCTGTTAATGTTTCTATGCTTAGAGAAATTTACTTCAATCTTTCTTATTAGCCCAATTCACTTGCTTGTTTAGCAATGACATTAACATTGATAGTAAATGTTGATAAAACATAAAAAATAACCAAAATACAAGCCAAGACAATAGGACACAATATTTTGGTGGATTTCAGGGAAAAACCCTAGTGTGGGGAAACCATTTGTTCAAATATTCTTATTACTCTTCAAATTCAACATAGAGAGAAAGTACAATTTAGAGTGGTCAACAAGATGCCCTAGCCAGAAAAATCAACTTTGGTCAAACCAAAAATATTCCTTCTCCACTAAAGCTCAGTCAAACCCAGTCAAACTCAGCCTTCAAAGTCAATCAAAGTCAGCCAATTTTTTTTTTCAAATAACTCATTCAAACTTGGTCAATGTTGCAGTCAAACTATGGTCAAACTACCTAGAAATCTTGGATTTCATGCCACCAGCTGCGACCTAGCAAGATCAGATATTAGCCCAAAAATCAAAGAAATAAAGTGAAGGTTGACCCTTGGTCAACACTACTCAATGTTGATGTAGAAGCCCTAAAAACAATTCCAAAATTACAGCAATAATCTGACATTCCTTTCACACGTGCAGATGAGAGAGAGAGCCTTCTATGGGGCTGTACGAACCAATGAGAGAGGAGAGAGATGTGTGATGAGATTATGTCCAAATGAGGAATGAGTCTCTCCCTTTTATATCCATCATCAAGGGGTGGAGACACATATTTTTGGGCTTATGAACCTACATAACAATTCTCATTGACCTCGACAATTTGCACATGTCTGAGAGAACAAATTCAAAATCCAACTTCTGATCGTTCAAACAAGATGATCTTTAGATCATTATTGCACCTCTCAAAAATATAAATCCAATAAAAACATCATCTCCATCATATGAGCAATACAAAGTTGATTTTGGCCCTAGTTTCCAAATTTAAGGTCATCAAATTATATTGGTTCTTTTAATGAGTCAGTATGTGTTGAAGGGGACATAATTTGAGAATTCACAACTATTTCGCATCAAGTATTATGGTAGTTTTAACAAGACACTAGGAAGGTACCTCCAGGATGATTTGTTTGACCGGGTAGATTTTTTTCTTCATGTTTTTCCTTCTTCTATAGTTTTCAGGAAGTTTTTTTCTTCACATATATTTTCTTCTTACATATTTTATTGGAAAATTTTGATGTAATAAAATACCAAAAACATGCAGAATTCTTGTTGATGTTTCTGTAATAAACCCTCAAAATCACACATTATTTTCTACACACACCGTCAGGGCAGATTCATGATATTGGGAAGATAGTTACCTGTATTGTTGACATTACCTAATGAATGTGAAGGAAAAATATAGATGTGGTATAGGTGCTTAAAATATGCATGGAAAGATGGAGTTACATAAGCAACCTGATAAACCCCACCTTTCCTGTCTGATGCTACATGGGGCTTAACCTTTGAAAAATTACTAGAGCTTATTTTTTCTAATGATGTTGTTGAAAGTATAGTTTTCAGTTGTGATCATTCATTACATTGAGGCTGCAGGCTACCACAACAACCAAGGTACCAACCCAACAACTATGATGCTCTAGGGCTCCAGACTCCCTCCACGCCATAACCTATTCAATTCATCGGTTAGTCCAAAACCCAAGTGGCACACCCTTCTTCAAGATGGTCAATCCCTATACAATGCCCTCCTTCCATGATTCACCAACCGGTTGCTAGAATTATTTTCGATTCCAGAGTACGAGCATGAGATCGGATAACAATAATCCTGAGTCAGTTTAGAACTGAAGTACAGGGTTCACCGACTGGTTTCCATAAGCATGAATCATGAAATAATGCACTTTCCTACCTGACTAGGTAACCAAATCCCCACTTTTATAAATATATCTCTCCTTTATTTAATATTATAATATAATATTATAACATTAATTTTTCATCAAGACACCTTTATTAGTTTTGGATTCATCAGCCCCAGATACTCTCTTGTCTAGGTTTGCTTATAGCCATTATGTATTTATTAATATGCATAAATTAAATTTATTTACCATATTAGGCTTTCTGGTCTCATAGCATACAAATCACATACACACATTGGCCCCAACATTTAAATACACATACACATGGGAATATTTCCCTATAAGCAACTCCCAACTCACTAACCTAATTAATTATGTCTCGGCTCACGAAACTAATAATCTCACATGTACATGGTGAATACAACATAGGGGTTGAATAGGGTATCTTATATCCTCCCCCCCCCCCTTATTTATGCACTGTCCTCAGTGCATTTATTATATACATAATCCAGAACTATTGCTACATAGTGACATTCTCCTCCCTGCCTTCATCCTCACAGTCAGTATGTTGTAGGTCCACTATTCATATTCTACATCGATTTATTTATTCAAAGAAATACTCAATTCCTTGTACATGAACACGGTCCAGAGATATTTTTCAAACCCCAAATTGATTGGTGTGCAACCCAACACAAATTCCATCATACTCCAAAGATGAGATAACATTTCAGTGCAATTTTTTGTAGATGGCCATCATAAAGACTTCCAACGCATAAATATCTCTCCAAAACTGAAACTCTTCCCTTGCAACTACCTAGAAGAATACAATACAGGCCCCACTGCTTCAAATTTAATTCAAGTGTTGTACGATAAGGTCGAGGCTTTTTCATAGGAAGAAACTCATCATCATAAATTTTGTATCTAGATGAAAACATAGTGTTGGAAACCTCAATTCATGGACATCCTCAATTCACTGTGCACAAACAAGGTCCAAAGATCTTTGTCACACCCCACATTGATGGGTGTGAAACACAACACAAATTCCATCATACTTAAAAAATGTGATAACTTCTAAGTGAATTTTTTTGCAAATGGGCATCATAAATACTTCAAGCCCATTACTATCTCTTCAAAACTGAAATGCTTCCCTTGAAACTATCTGGGAGCATATAATACTAATTCTACTACCTCAAATTTAATTCAAGTGTTGTAGGATAAGGTCGAGCCTTTGTCATAGGAAGAAACTCATCCTCATAACTTTTGTCTCTGGATGAAAACATATTGTTGGAATCCTCAATTCAAGAAAATCCTCAATTCCATGTGCACGAACAGGGTCCAACTATCTTTTTCACACCCCACATTGATGGGTGTGCAACCCAACACAAATCCCATCATACTTCAAAACTGAGATAACTTCTGAGTGCACATTTTTGCTGGAATCCTCAATTCCCTGTGCACAAACAAGGTCCAGAGATCTTTTTCACCCCCCACATTGATGGGTGTGAAACCTAACACAAATTCCATCATAATTCAAAGTTAAGATAACTTCTGAGCGCACATAGTGTTGGAATCCTCAATTCTATATGCAAAAATAGGGTCCAAAGATATTTTTCACACCCCACATTGATGGGTGTGCAACCCACCACAAATTCCATCATAATTAAAAACTAAGATAACTTATCAATGCACATTTTTGCAAATTTCCATCATAAAGACTTTCGGCCCACGAATATCTATCCAAGACTGAAATCATCCCCTTGCAACTATCTGGGAGCATACAATATTGGTTTTTTTGCCTCGAGTTTAATTCAAGTGTTGTAGGATAAGGTCCAGCTTTTGTCATAGGAAGAAACTCATCCTCATAAATTTTGTCTCTGCATGAAAGCATGGTGCTGGAAAAAATATCATCAACCTAACCATCATCTGCCAGTCCCTCACTAATGATGTCATTGTTTTGCTCCCAACTCTTATTGAAATTCAAAATGAATTTCTTGTCTATTACTCCCTCAAATATGTTGAGATGATTTAACCACAAGAGTTTGCTTTAGTCCTACCAAAAAATTCAACTATATTGTTCCTATATAACCATTATCCCTTTTTTCTAGCATTCACTTTTTCACTGTTGAGTTCACTATTAATATTTACAAGAGTAGCGTCAAGCTAGAGTGGTGTTTGAATGTGGACCTGGACATAAGGTAGTGGCTCATTTTTCGATGATCAAATTCCTAACCCTCATTTTTAGCTTGCTTTATTTTTCCAAGAAATTATTTATCATAATAGTTGTAGGTGTTATAAATGGTAGAACCACTGAAACACACTACATATTATTTGAGATTGTTTTTCTTGAGAAAAGTGTCTAGATTTTATTCTACATAAGGGATGTCATGGTATATTCCCTATGGATCTACAATACCCTCTCCAAATGTACCAACATTACTTTCTCTTTTCAATTACATGATTCCTTCTCCATCTAAGATAGAAAAAATTCTTTAAAATATGGCCTCAAAGCTTCTTCTATGAGCTTGTAAAAAATTTTTAAAAAAATCTTTCATCAAATGTGCCATGCAGTGTTCACTCTTTTCTCTACTTACCCTTTTCCATCCCTTTCAACCACCATGCTTTAAGAAATATTCTAAACCATGAAGTAAACTTTAAAGTTACACCTAAAACATTGCCACAATGCTCTCTCTTCTTTTGCCACTGAATTTAGCAGCTTTATATTTTGGAAACAATTTTCATATTATTTTTTTATTTTGACCTTGTGACCTCTTACATAATTTATGTAACTCGTGAATTTTTTGGAGTATGCATAATTTTGTATGAAAACTAATTATGGGTACTTTGGAAAAAGCACGAGTTACATAAAATACTAAAATTATTGAATGCCATTTTTAGCTCCACACTCTTATTGAAATTCAAAATGGATTTCTTGTCTACTACTCCCTTAGAGATGTCAAGTTGATTTAACCACAAGCGTTTGCTTCAATCCTACCAAAAAATTCAACTATATTGTTTCTATCTGATCATTCTCCCTTGTTTATAACATTCACTTGTTCACTGTTGAGTTCACTATTTAACTTTACAAGAGTAACCTCAAGCTTGAGTGTTGTCTGAATGTGGACCTAGACATAAGGTAGTGACTCAATTTTTAATGATCAAACTTAATTTCTACCAAAATATGTCCAGGAAAGGGCCATTCACCATAATTCTTGACCCTCATTTTTAGCTTGCTTTATTTTTCCATGAACTTATTTATCATAATAGTTGTAGGTGTTATAAATGGGTGAACCACTGAGACACACCACATATGATTTGATACTGTTTTTCTTGAGAAAAGCGTCTATATCGCATTCTACATAAGGGTTGTCATGGTATCTTCCCTCTGGATCTGTAATACCCTCTCCAAATGTACCAGTAGTGTTATCTCTTTCCAATTACATGTTTCATTCTCTATCTAAGGTAGCAACAACTTCTTCAAATTATGGCCTCAAAGCTTCCCCTATGAGCTTGTAAAAAACCTTGATATTTTTTCTTTCATCAAATGTACCATGCATTGTTGACTCCTCTCTCCACTTACCCTTTGTCAACCCTTTCAACCGCCATTCTTTAAGAAATATTCTAAACCATGAAGTATACTGTAAACCTACACCTAAATCATTGCTACAATGTTCTCCCTTCTTATGCCACGAAATTCAGATGCTTTATAGTTTGGAAGAAATTTTCATATTATTAATTTTTTTTTACCTTATGATATCTTACATAATTTTTGTAACTCATAATTTTTATAGAGTAGCCATAATTTTGTATGAAAAAAAATTACGGGTACTCCAGAAAAATCATGACTTACATAAATTATTGAAATATTGAGTGTCATTTTTAGCTCCCTACTATTATTGAAATTCAAAATAGATTTCTTGTCTACTACTCCCTCATATATGTTGAGATGATTTAACCACAAGAGTTTGCTTTAATCCTGCCAAAAAAATAAACTATATTGTTTCTATCTGACCATTCTCCCTAATTTCTAACATTCATGTGTTCATTGTTGAGTTCGCTATTTAACTTTACAAGAGTTACCTCAAGTTGCAATGGTGTATGAATGTGGACATGGACACAAGGCAGTGACTCATTTTTCAATGATAAAACCAAATTTCTACCAAAATATGTCCGAGACAGGGCCATTCACCATAATACTCGACCCTCATTTTTAGCCTACTTTATTTTTCCATGAACTTCTTTATCATAATAGTTGTAGGTGTTATAAATGGGGGAACCACTGAAACACACCACATGTTATTTGAGACCATTTTTCTTGAGAAAAACATCTAGATCTCATTCTACATTAGGGCTTTTGTGGTATCTTCCCTATGGATATGCGGTACCTTCTCCACATGTACCAGCAGTGTCGTCTCTTTCCAATTATATATTTCATTCTCCATCTAAGATAGCAAAAAATTCCTCAAATTATGGCTTCAAACCTTCCTCTGTGAGCTTGTAAAAAAAAATTGAATTTTTTTCTTTCATCAAATGTACCATGAAATGTTGACTCCTCTCTCCACTTACCCTTTTCCATCCCTTTCAATCACCATGCTTTAAGAGATATGATAAAACATGAAGTAAAATTTAAAACTACACCTAAATCATTTCCACAATGTTCTCTCTTCTTATGCCACTGAGTTCGGTTGCTTGACATTTTGGAAGAAGTTTTCATATTATTTTTTTTATTTTGACCTTGTGATATCTTACATAATTTATGTAACTCATGATTTTTTTGGAGTACCCATAATTTTGTATGACAATTAATGGCTATTCTATACTAATATATTGGACCTACGTTCTTCCAAAATTCAATGTGAGAAGTTTGGAAGTATGATCGCCTGTTTCTAATATTCCTCCATAAATGTTTTGTCTCTGCATTTTCCACCTTCAAAATTAGAGTTACATGATCCACATCAACAAGATTGGTTAAGAAAGGAAGCCTCAAAGGTACTTTATGAAAAATATTATACATATGGGTAGATGTTTGCTAATTAATTTATATGCCTATCATACCTATGGCATAGGACCCCCCAAATACAAACTAATGTGCATTTTTATGCAAATGTACAGGTTGCACATAAAGTGGAAATGTTATTTAGAGAGGTTTTTAATTTTCTCTATCATATAGGACAGAAAATTGCCACATATGGATGCTTTTATTCTGGTATTAAGGTTATTTAATCAAGGAGGCTAATTGCATAGCTTGAAGGAATGTTGCATACAGAGATAATTGAATTTGAGGTGATATTATAGATGTACATAAAGGATGCTTATTATATTTTAGGTTGTCTAACATGATACTACGTTATAATAATATTTCTATTTAATGAATATTTCGTTATTTTTTTATATAAATTTCTTAGTTCTAAATAATTTCTTCATAGAGTAATTCATTCTTTTAATGCAATCTGTCAAATTCAAACATGGTTTATTGCAAGAGGATATCACTAGTGACAGGCAAGTTGGAAGATATGTTGTTGATATTTCAAAGCTAAACAATATAAGATGTCTTATTCTTTATGAATCCTATGAAAGGGATCATCATCCTTTCCATTATTCATAATTGTGCCATATATACTCACTATTTTTTACTTTTTGGCATGGAAATCAGCCTTTTAAAGGTAAATTTTTATGCTATCACAACAAATTTACATGATTCACAAGGTAAGAAATCAATCTTTAGTGTAATTGCAGATTTTAGGTTTTATAATTATAGGTTATTTATAGACTATAATTGTCTTCAAAGTTTGATTTTTAACTGAGTATTCAACCGAACATATTGAGTATCTTATTCATAACTATTTGTGATTTAGTATCAACTCTTTTAATTCATTAGAATTAAATCCATTTTGTACCGGAAGATAATTAAACACATTCTTTTTTCCAATTTTTTGCAGTCTTAAAATGAACTAATTACTGTTTTATTGTTTATTGTCCACTACTGGAAAGAGATACTCTTACTGTGATAAGTTTCAATTTTTTTAATTTGTTGGTTGATGTCCTATTTTGAGTGTGGACTTCTGAAATTCCAAATCACATGTCGCTTTATGTGAAGGGGATATATATATATATATATATATATATATATATATATATATATATATATATATATATATATATATATATATATATATATATATATATATATATATATATATATATATATATATATATATATATATCCCTTTGGTTCCTTGAAGATTTGTGTTACATTTACATAGAGGTTTAGCTATAATTCAAATATCTAGAATTTCTAATTCTAATTTGAATATTTATGTGATAAAGGAATGACAAAGGTCCCAATTATAAAAAGTCACCGAACAACAACAACACTGAGATTTTTATTTTATTCAACCTGTAACATATTGCATCCATTTTCATCAACGTTTTGCTTCCATTTGCTATCCACTTATGAAAAATCCTTTACAATATTTGGTGCATTTGCGAGTTATAGGTCATTGGTAGGCTATAAATGTCTTCAGAGTTTCAATTCTAATTAAGTATTCAACTGAACATATTGAATCTCTTACACGTAACTAGTTTCCATCCACCCACTTTTCATAACTTCCATAACCATTAGGTAGGGACTTGCAACTTCGATGATGTTTTTCTTGTTTAATAAAATATTGTCGAGACTTTAATTTAATGTATTTTGTAGAAATTACAATCTATAAAATTTCAAGGAATAATTTTTAAAAGTCTAATTCTTTAAAGGGTGCTAGCTCAATGGAAGAGCACTTGCTTTATAATAAGGAGGTTGGTGGTTCGATTCTATTGTGCCCTGATATTAATATGGAATGGAGGCGATTATTTTTTGGTGACAGGGACTCTTTTGACCATAACCAATGAGCTTATGGTGACATTTTTCGACCCTTAACAAAATATGAAATGGTGACGATCAACGAATGCCACCATATTTACACCTCAATAACGATGACCATGAAAGGTTTGTCACCATAAATCATTCTTGTTTATAAGAAATGGTGAGGGTCATTGTTTTTAATTATAATCATTATTTATGAGAGACCTTGAAGTCACCAATGACCTTATCATGACATATTTTGACTCTTACCAAATATAAAATGCTAACCATCAATGAACATTGCCAAATATATGCACCGATACTAAGAGCCATGAAAGGTCCATCACAATAAATCATTGTTGTTAATATTAAATGGTGAGGGTCACTATCTGTCATTATAATCAGTATTCGTGAAGAACCTTGAATGTCACCACAACACATACTTTTGGCGATGCCACCTTTGGTGATGTTCAGTTTTTTGGTGATTGAGGTTATTGTGCATCACCATTGCTCATATGAAATTGTGACGGTCACGATCCACCATTATAAATCATTATTGGTGATGAAACTTGAATGTCACCACAACATCTATACATTTGGCTATGCCACCTTTGGTGACGTTCATTTTTTCGTGACTAAGGCTTTTTTGACCATCACCAATGAAATTATGGTGACATGTTTCACCCGTCACCAATGTCCTTTTTTCTTGTAGTGTTTTTTTCCTACATGATTTATTTCATACAAGTGTGACATTGGCTTTCCCTTGAATTTCCTACAAGTGTGGATTGGATTGCAAGTATAATTTTCTTTCTGACTTGTGAAAGCATCCCAATTTCTTGTTCAGTGACACTCAATTAGGCTACTACAACTTTATATTGTAGTAACATAGATGTTGCATAATATTTTGCAAAGTTCCATAAAAACATTGAATTCACAATTAATTGAATAGAATTTTGAGTTTATTTCTACATAATTAGAAAGATAATTGAAAGGCTTGTAAATTATGAAGTTATTCATTTTGTTTTAAAATGGATTAATACTCTTTCAAGGAGTCTTTTATTTTTGTAACAAACATTCTTTAAGTTTTTTCAATATACCAAAAGGATATAGTTTTTATCTGTCCATAATTATAATTAAATTTCCATTTACGTCAATTCAAAACTAGCATAGACCCCTATCATTCCATGATTCATAGGAATTGATTCAATAATGTTATAAATAGATTCAAGCCAATATTACCTTAGTCTATCTTTTAAAATAAGTGTAGATCTATCTTAAATTTGGTATATTATACTTTCAAATGGATTGAATCCCTTGAAGTGTAATGTTTTTATTTATTTAAGATAAATATAGGTTTTTTTATAGTATATTGATAAGATATTCATATTTACACTACCTCTCTTTTAGTATTTCTATTGAAATTTACATATACACATACATACATATATGTTGTTGAAGTCATTACAACAAAGTTCATCATAATTGAACTTGGGTAGGGAGGATAACAATCATTCCTCCCAACCACCCAAGATAAACTTGTTTGATGAGCTCTGTTGTAATATATTTGAGCCTTGTTGTTGAGTTTTAGTAGTCCCTTGAAAAGGAAAACATGTATGTTCCTCCTATGGAATAAAAATACATTTATCATAGAATATATATTATTATTGATAACAATATTATATGTTAGCTAAATATAGATGAAAATAGAAATAATAAGAGATCTATTTTTATGAAAGAGCAAGTTTTGACTATATATATATATATATATATATATATATTATATATATATATATATATCAAAACTATCTCTTTCATAAATATAGAGATGATATTATTTTTATTTTTCATCTATATTTAGCTAACATATAATATCATTATCATTATTTACTATAAGTATTATATTTTTTTTGAAGAAATTCCTCTATCATATTTTTTTTTAAAAGACATTTAAATATAACAACACAGGTATAATGATTTGTTGATTTCTAAAACCTCTTTACATAATTCACATAAATAATCTTTAGAATAGGATAGTGAAGCTAAAATTCGCTATAGATCTAGGAGATCCTCCAATAAGGTTATATTAAGAAATTACTACCAATTTGAGGAAAACTGGCTAATAAGAATAAATTAAGTGTAATATAGGATTTAAACAAATGTTTCCCTTATCCCCTATCCTTTTTGGCATATACATTGACAAATTAGAGGTTTGTTTGGAAGAAAAAGTTTGTATAAACCTAACATTAGGTGGTATAGTCATCATCATATTTATATATAGTGTTTCTATTATTCTTATGCTAAGGAGTCATATGATCTTGAAAAGAAATTAAGATTTCTCAAAGATTTTTTTTTTAGTATAGTATCAATGTTAATATTGAAAAAATGACCCTAGATGCGGGTGACATGCCTGACATGAGTGGATATCACATCTCACCCCATCTAGACTATGGAAATATCCAACACAAATATTCACCTACGATGAATCTAATTGTCATTAGCTCCTCGCACATTCCTTGCAGAACCAGAGATGATGTTGAGTGGATAGGAATTGCGTCACCTAACCTTAAACATCACCTCACCCGTACCACCATTAATGTCCATAATGAATAATCAGCATCACATCCACACCTCCTCTCCTATGCCTGGTCAGCTGCTAAAGCTCCACACATATTTCGATGAGAAGATCACTCATTTCCACCCTTACAGATCTCATCCTCACCCCTATATAACCCCCATACTTCTGCCCATTTTCTCACTCATCTGGTCACCTTTGCCTTTCACTCTCCTCCTTCTGATCTAGCTTCTCACTGACTTCAATCAGCTGCAAAGCCTCAGCCCCAGAGTGGAGTTACGCATACTCCCTCTGCTTTTAAGTCTTCATACTACGAACCTACCCCTAGTCTTTGCAGCCCCTTATGCCCCAGTGTCACTCCTGCCTCCCCTCCCATGTGTGAAATGGCTCCCATACTGCTCCAATGCACTATTTGTGGTGGTCAAAGAGGGGATATCCCCGGTGGTTACCATCACAGAGAGGATAATAGCCTTGAATGGATTGACTGCTCCTTTTCCAGCACCTTAGCGAGCCATAAATTTGTTCCGAGCATCGATCAGAATCCTCTAGGAAAATAGCACAAAGAGGTAGTTCAGGCTCAAGGAAGTCCACCTTCTCTCCCAGAGCTCACTCACTGCATTGCACGCCATCTCTCCCGACCATTCTGATGCAGGATATTGAGGATACATACATCTAGATCATGGAATCCGACAGTGCTTGGATGAAGGTTCCTAATGGAGTAGACCTAGACTCCCCCATCCTCTATGTTCTTGCAAGTTTCCCCAAGAGAACTGTTTCCGACATGGAATTTGTTGTGGAAGTTGTTGTTCCGCAGGCTCTTGCTTGTCCCATTGAGAGGATAATCCCAAAATTAGTGATGATGATGATGATGAATAACGTCTGTGTAGCTACACAGTTTTACTCTATTTTTTTTCATATGTTCCCAGAGGGATTTTCTATTATTATCAACTCTATAGTTTTTAGATCCATCAACGCTATTGCGCACAATGTAAGGCTCGTTTTCAAGTTTTGTCTAGGCTTGCCTCCTTCCCCAAGGCAGCCCAAAAACAATGTCACAAAGGCAGGGACTGGTTAACTGCAGCTTACCAACCCTGCCTATAGCATATGCCATATTATGTTTTCGAAATTAATAGATTAGCTCAACTTACCAAAAAACAAATATTGAAAAAATGAAGGTTTAGATAATTAATTCCAAAAATATCCCTTATTTTAATTTTATATAAGAAGACAAAAGTTTATAGGAAATGACATCACACAAATATTGAAAAAATTAAGGTTGTGATAACTAATTCAAAAACTATAACAAAGGATAATATTGTATATGGCAAAAAAAAATTTAGAGAAAATTATTTCATACAAATATCATAGAAAATCAAAATTTCCAAAGGATAAACTCTCACTAGTTTCTTAGTGAAATAGGGCATTAAAAAACTCCTAAAGTGTTGTGGGTCAAAATATGTCTTCATATTTGTGACACTAAGAGGATAGAATATGAAAAGTACTTTGATAATTTTCTTAGTTTTTTAAACATTTGTGGACAAAATTTAGTCTTGGTGTTAACCATAATCACCATTAACTATTATCATTATCAAATTGAAAAATCATACACAATATCAAATTTATTTCTAAAATCTAGATTGGTGGGTGCAAGTTAATGATGGTGTCTCATGACACATTACTATTAGCAATGCAAACATGGAAAAACAACAATATATCTACTTGGATATATTATTTGATGTGCTTATATAATGAATTCAAATATTGTGTAAACAGATGAAATGCATGAAATGAATTAGATTTCCAAAGATATATAGTTTTTTATTTATAGAAATTTCATATGAGTATGTGAAATGTGATTCAATCCATTACATCCTTGAAGTTAGAAGGTCTTGCACTAGTGCTAAGTACAAAGGTCTTAAAATTTTATATATATATATATATATATATATATATATATATATATATATATATATATATATATATATATATATATATATATAATTATTTTAGTAGTGTATATCTCACTCTACAGTAGTGTACTGCATAATATATTTTAAGAATGGTTAAGGTTTAAAATGTTATAGTAGAAATATAAGAGGAATTCATTTCAATATTTGGACATATGTTAAGAAAAAATTATATTAAAAATAGTAAAAAATAATAATTTTGAAAGGGGCTTTGTAGTTTCATTGACAACGGGTTTATCTAGCCTATAGAAAACTAATTTCAAGGATAGAGATATTGAGAAGTATTTTGAAAAGTGTAATTTAACGTTGTTGCAACCCAAAACAACAACTTTTCCATCCCAAACCTATATTTGAGGTAACCAAATCAGTAAAAAAGTATGATAGAGTGGTCAATCCTAGTAGAAAAAAATAGATTTAAAAGAATCTGCATGCACTCTAAAAATGTACACACTCTAGAAATATGCACACACTCTAGGAAAGGGCACATGTTCAATAAATTGGCATGTGATATTAGAACACTTTCATGTTTTATACCTAATTATATCACTCCTCTCTTGCCCCACACCTTTTATGAGGTCTCCTAGACTCACCTATCTATTGGTGACACATATCTCCCATTGTTATCCATCCACCATTTACCTACTCTCACATCCTTCCCCCTTGACTCTCTTACACCTATTGCTTGTACACACTCCCCTTATCTCACTTGTCTCCCACTCTTCTCACCCCTCCCCCTTTTGCACCTATACACGTCCACCTTCCATCTTCTCTCACCTTTTCTCCTAGCCCATTCATCCCCTTCATCCCCACTACCCCACATATCCACCCTCTCGTATCCCACCACAGCCCCCTTCCCCTCTTCCCAACCCTCTCTTTTTCTAGTCCTATTTAACTCCCTCTCCATATTTCCTCAACCACCCCCTTGGATCCCCGCTCTTTTCCTTCATGCCCACCATTCCCAGTCCCCTACACATATACCTTTCAGTTTTTTTCACATCCTTCCATTTTTTTTCCTCTAATCCCACCCCCTCATTCCCACTTTTTATGGTCTCACCTATCTCCTTGATGCAAGACCATTTGAGCTTCCAAACCATTAATCTTTTGTAGGAAAAAAACATCCAAGAGAGGTCTTTACTTTTTTTGAGGAACCTAATCATTTGCTGTAATTAAATCTATTTTTAGAGAAAATAAATAAATATTGATAGTTAGGGAAAATAAAAAAGAAGATATTTGAGCTCTTCATTATGGGTAGTTAGAGTCATGCTATATAGTAATTGAGTATTAAGATAATTAGTTAGGGCATGATATATTATAGGCGGATAAATATTGGATTACGATCTAAACTAAATACGTATCATTTCAAGGTTTTAATGAAGCATTGTAATCGTGAAGACATAAGCAGGGGAGAGAATCTAGGAATAAAGTGTGTGTGAAAGGCCTAAGGATTTGTGCCTATCTTGAAGATCAGGCCAGGCAACTAGTAAATTTTATTTGGTTTTATGAAAAACATCTTTATATGATTTTATTTTTTGAATATTTGCGTGCATTGTTGGTATTTTAATGAATTTCTATGATTTAATTATGCATGTGTTTGTGAAATATGGAATAATACCTGTAGTGGTATAGAGGTTCTGAAGGGTTGACAAAGGTGTAAATTATAGCAATCAGGACTTGTAAGAGATTGCTATGGAGATGTTTAGAACCTATGGGAATAAAAATGGAATGGATCAATGGTAGAGATACCCACTTTGGGTCCCTGAGTTGTTAAAATGGTATTGCAGTTGGTCAATATTGTAAAATTTAGACATTTTTATTTGTATACAAATTCCCTATGTGTGTCGTATTTTCTGAATTGAAGTCGGAAGATATTTACAAATTTGTAGTGGTAAAAAACTAAGTGAGGGGTTGATTTGATCAAGGGTATTGATGTCAAATTAATGAATTATGAATGCGTTGGTGAGATTGTGGATTAATAGTCTGCGTGGAGGATAAAGGATTTCATGAACGAGTTATGTGAACACTTTGAATCAAATTGAGGTTTCTTGGTTGCATATTGACAAGTCTAACTTAGAAACAACATGATAGAACTAAATACACTAGGGATTGCCTCAATTGTGCTAATTGAAGTCGATATTAATGAGGCATTGAAGGTTGAAGTAGTAACCTATATTCGTGTGAAAATAATAAAACTGAAAAGAGCACATTGAGATCTCTATAATCATTTGAGTCATGGATTTTTGCGATAGAATGTCACGAGCATTTAGATGTCATTTATCTATCTGAATACAGAGTATATTTCAGAAGTTTTGGTTCCACTGTGAATTTTGGGTGACCATAGTTTACTCCCTATTACTGATATACACTTCCTTTTAATAGAAGCATAATAGAACACTTATTGTATGGGACAGAAAAAACATAGTTACCGATCAAAAGAGAAAATTACTGATTACCCATTCTTTTGAGGTGGCAAAAAAAGCACCCGATTTTAAAAGTGGTGATGTAGAATCACCCCCTTTTTTTGGAGCATATTTTTCGCACTTTAAATTTTGTTATGATTTTTTTTTAAATGTGATGATTTTCATGTCCATTTTGAAAAGTGGTGATGCATAATCAACCCATTTCTTTTAGAGGGTTGATTTTTACACTTTACATTTTCTATTTTCTTTTTCTTCCCTGACATGTTTATTTTTAAGTGTATTTATGTAATTTGTGTTTCATTTTTTTTCTAATGAGATCTTCATTTTTTCGCATAGTTAAAAAAATAAAAAATAAAATGGTTAGTGTTTTAAAGTTAGGATTTTAATATGTCTATGTATTGTTAATTAATATTTCAATGCACATCAAATAATTGTCACTAAAAAACTAATATTTTTAAACATATGACAAAAAAATACACATTTTCAATATAAATATAATGAAAAAAATAACATTTTGACACTTTTGTTAAAAATAACATGTTAACTAAATGATTTTTATGTGAAAATCTTAACAAAAAAAAAATTAAAAGTAACATTTTTATGAATTTTATGTCATAAGTTAATAGTAATCATCGTTTTTTTGCAAAAAATAATGATTTGTCTCATAAAATCTCAAAATTTAAACATTACAAGTAAAACTAGTGAATAGCTCTCAAAAATGATCTTTATTTGCAAGAATAACTTAAGTTAATCAATAATATCCATGAATCCATCTTCAACATCTTCTAGATCATCATTAATGTCTTCTTCCACAAAAATTTCTTCTTCATTTTGGTCATTGTCCTCTTCTAATGGATCATTGATCCTTGCAAATCTTTCGAACTGTCCTTTTCCAATCATTATATATAATGGTGGTTGAGGCTTCTTTGCCTTTTTTTCCACATGTGATTCATTAAAATATCCTTTCCTCAAACCAAGTTCTTGCATTGCATCTGGACGAAATTGAAGAGCATTAATGATTTGTTCAAGAAAATTGCATTGTAGTGAGTATTTCTCAATGGAAATAAAATTTCTTCCTTTTTGTAGGCAACATGCTAGTGTTGTACCTAATAAACAAGAAAAAAATAAATAAATAAGAAAATTAGTATAAAAACATAAAAAATAAAAAATAAAATATTAAAATTCAATTTTATATAATAAAACCTACCTGAACCTGAGAATAAATCCAAAACCCAATTTCATTCATTTTAACATAGATCTATAATATAATTAATCAATGCTTGTGGGTTTTTATAAATGTTAGCTGATATGAATGGAATGTACTAGTTTTCCTATGCTAAGTATCCAAACAGTAATTAAAATTTGTGCATAATGTTCTCTGAAGTTTGCAGGTTAAACAAATGGTTTTAGATTAGTTAAACAGATTTATGTGTGAGGTTAAAGCATGTATTTTTTCTTATATAACAATGTACAATAATAAATAACAGAGAAATAAATATCACATAGCATAATACTCAACAAATTTGATGAAGAAATTCACCCCTCCTGGGCTACATCTGCTGGTCCAGCTCCCAATGGCATGTGCTTCATATCTTATTGCTAAAAACTGGTAAGTACATGTGAAATGAAGCCTCAATAGGTTTTTCTCTTTGTAAAAATAGCTTTAGAATTCTTGAATTAGTTAGAGATGACTATTCATTTCCAGAAAGCAGAAAAATGATGCTCAAGACATTGCCTATGCCCTCGTGGGCGTGGTGGCTCCTTGATCTTTCTCACAGCTAAACCTGCTAAAGATTACCTATGATGGCTTTGAAACCCATGCCAATGTGTTTAGAATGTCAATAATACCCAAAAATGACTATTTTTGCACCCAATTTGGTTCAATAATGAGGGAGTTATGGAAAAAAAAAATTCCCAATATCCCTAAAACAATTCCTCCAAAACTGAAGGAACTCCAGTTAGAGGTGCTAAATATGGAAAGTATGCCAAAATTGTTGAGTTTCACTCCAAATTTGGCAGTGGCAATAAATGCTAAGTTAAATGTTGAGTGGTGGTCACATGGCTTCCGTTTGAACCGCCAACGGAATTAACATTAACCACATCTGGTTAAAACCGTGGCATTAATTGCTTGAACGTGGTTACATGGCATAAAAATCCCTCTTAATTGTAACTTTTATAGGGTTAAGGTCATGGTCACAATGATAAGACATATGGTTGAATAAACATGGGGCTAGCCCTTCCTCCGTCTAATCGAACCTTTTTCAAACTTCAAATAACAAATGTGAACCATAGTGGTTAAGATCCATCACATAGACCAGCCGGTCGAGTCTGTTTCCTCGCGAGCAGGAGGTTCAAGTTTGACTCCTACAGAGTAACAAATATTTTTCCACCAAAAACTCATTCGGCCTGGGGACATGTGGCAGCCTCCGGGCTTTCCATGTGGCACCCTCTAATTGGCCACAAATGAATGAGTCAAACCAATGTCGAATAGATTTCTACCACTTATCCTCATTTCATTCACTCTCCAGGGAATATTCTCGAAATATTCTTTTTTTAATTTTTCCCAAATTTTATAAAGTCAAACTTGGTCAACATATTTTGGAGTTTAGTGGAATTTTCAAACCTTCATAACTTCTGCATACGACCTTTGTTTTCTGAAAAGTTTGTGGCGCCAGAATCACAATGATGAGACATTTCCGATTGTTTAGGTTGCAACCACTTCTAATCACTTTCATTTTTGAGCATTTTTTAAAACTTGGACGTGATCTCTTGATCATTAGCTATCTCTCCTTTTGTATCTTTATCCTCATATGCTAGTTTTCTTACGATGACATCATGAACCAATACTTGACTATGACTCTTCCCATCTACTCGATTCAGTATAATAGGCTTATGGCTATTCTCTTTTTTCCAACATTCAACATGGATGAAATCACAATCATTTATAATAAGTTGATTTTCAGATGAAACAAGATTTGACTTCTACTTGTAACATGACATAGTAAAATTTCAATTAACTTGTACATAAATAATTAATTTTACAACATTAATCAAACGTAAAATTTCAATGTCTTACTATGTAAGTTGCATCCTTGAGTTTTATTTTCCCTTGAAGCTTGATAATAGAATTTTAAATTTTGTGTCTAAATGGAATGTCACAAATATCCAAAGTGGTGATGTTGTGACTTCTTCAAATCTCGTAACCACATTACTAAAAGCATGATAAGTATAAGGTTCACTATCATATTCAATGTATGGGAAACTAAAACCATGAGGAATATCTGCAATAACTAGGGCATGTTCCCTTTTAGGTATGAATTTTGCAATGTCTTGATAATCACTTGGTATTATTTGATATTGGATAGTGTCGATCCCATTCCAAATGAAATGATTAAGAGTAGGATCAATTTCAACATTCCTAAGATGTTGCATTCTCATCTTTTCTAACATAATTTTTTGAGTAAATATTTTGAAAGAATTTGGTACTCCATTTGCATCCTTCGTTGACATCTTTAATGACATAACAAATATATATGTATAAGTGATAAAATAAAAATAGTTTACATATGAATAAAATGAATGTATAAATAAATATACCTTATCGAATGCAAGATAAAAATCTTTAAGTGTTACTGTAGAACTTGATTTTGAGTAGTTGCACACAACATCATCCCAACTATCTTCATTAAACATTTTAACCATATGTTCTTGTATTTTCATACAAATATTCTAATTGAATAAATAAAGTAAAAAAATTAATATAGTGATATGTATAATAAATTCTACCAACAACATAATGTTAGATTTAAAAGAGAAATATAATCAAATAAAAAATAAAACCAATTCAAAAAATTCAAAAAACTTACTTTTAAAATTCTGTGCACATTTCATCTTGTGATAATTCACCTAACTTCACATGGCATAGTATTAAATTGACTAGTTTCTCATCCTTCACTTCTTACATTATTGTCCAAGGTATGATAGTCATATCATCTAGAAGTTGCTTCATTTCAGGACCAATCTTACTATTGTTAGATATTATGGATGTACAATTTTTATGTTAGGTCCCTATAATACTAGTGTATCCCCTTATTTCTATCATTAGAATGGCCCCCTTATTGTTATTGTTGTACCCATGTAGTCCCCATATTGTTATTATTTTATCCCATAATAGCCCACTATTTTTATTGTTGTGCCCTTACATTATTATTATTATGTTGACTAGGATTATATCGTGACCCCATGGGCTCCTATATATAGAAAGGAGATTTTCTCATTTGTATCATCCAAGAATTGTTCATTTATGTAATGTAAAGGAGGTTTCCCCCTCGAAGTGGCTAATTTATAAGGTGTTGATCTCTCTTTTCTTCTATTTTTGGAGCTGGTTTCATAACATTTGGTATTAGAGCTTTGGATTCTACAGTTTCGCTGCTTCAAATAGGTCATCGTGGATTTTTTACTATAATATTTTTTCTATGAATGTTCAGCAGCTCAAAAAAAACCATTTGCAAATAAATCCTAATGAACGACGTGTAAAAATTCTCTATATTGGTTCGCAGTATTTTTTGAGACACGATCTGTGGAAGTTAGGGTTTTTGTAGGCTCCCAAATTTCATCTCAAAGAGGTGACCTTGGGAAAATCATCATAACTCTCTCTCTGAGCATCAGATTGGAATTCTGTAAAAAGTGGCCAAAGTTAAATGGAATTTAATTTTCTGTGTATTAATTTCAGAGAAAAAGGAGTAAACAGTGACACATGGCACGTTGTACAAGTTCTATCTACTAAACGAGTCTATAATTAGGTCATTATGGGAAATTGGGCATAACGTTTCCTTGAAGAATCCAAATCAAGTCAGACCTGTGGCATTGGAAATAATATTCAGAGGGATACTAAAGGGCTGAAGATACAATCTCAGGGATCTGAAATCATAAAGATACATCCGATTCAATATTGAGCTCCTCAAAAGCAAGAAAAAGGTGTGTATCTTTTAAACAATTTTGCATAAATTTTGTTCAAAAATTTAGTTTGAAGTGATTCCAAGGGCATATTAAAGTATAGATATCAACATTGAGTTATATAATGCCTCCCAAAGATAATTACACACCCATCAATCCCTCAAAAATATCTACTATGACTCATGAAGAGGAAGATTTGGAGTATGATATATCAAAATTACGTTACCAAGTGCAATAAATTTCAATCTTACAAAGAGCAACCAAAGATGACATAGATGGTTTAATATCAGACATGGAGGGCAAGTTTTATGGCTTCAAGGATAAAATGAAAGCTAATATGGATGATAGAGTAGTGAAGATCACATCGAGCATCAACAACAAGTTCTCCAACTCACAAAGGATAACCTAAATTTGGCGCAGAATCGAATGAAATAACAGGAAGATCAACATCGCAGTGAAAGAATTTCTGAAGCATTCATGGAAAAAATAGCTTGACAACTATGAAATTGATCAATTTCAAAGTATCATAGCAAGTGGGATAACTTACCCACTGAATATTCCTCATGGGAGGATGAGAATTTTATACAGAAGCATACAGAAATAATGAAGCATTGAGGAAAACACTTGTTTGAAGGAGAGGGGCATGTTAGGTCCCTATAATACTAATGTATCCCCTTATTTTTATTATTATTATAGCTCCCTTATTGTTATAGTTGTACCCATATAGTCCCCATATTGTTATTATTGTGCCCCATAATAACCCACTATTGTTATTTTCATGCCCTTACATTATTATTGTTAGGTCAGCTAGGATTATATTGTGACCCCATGGGCTCCTATATATAGAAAGAAGATTTTTTCATTTGTATCATCCAAGAAATTTTCATTTATGTAATGTAAAGGAGGTTGGTCTCTCTTTTCTTCTATTTTTGGAGCTGGTTTCATAACATTTTAACCTTCTAATTTTTTATGGAAATATTCTCCAACCACTCAAAAATGTCATCAATAAATTCACATATCACCCCAGTTCTAAATTTCAACTGAAAAATGTTATCCTTGCCTCTGAATATATTTAAATTTGGTTTTCCACCTTTTGAATTGATTTTATCCTCAATTTGATAATATTTTTCCATTAAACATTGCTTCCGAAATCTTAGACTGACTTTTTTCTTATCCCCGCCACATTTTTCTAGAAATTCATTATGAATAAATCTAACCCTTGGGATGAAAGTCATAGACAGTTTGTACTCATTGTCTACATTATGATCCCATGCCAATAACTTTGTTTTTGTTTTTGTTAAACCAACATAAATAATTCATTTCACCGTTTCAAAAATAGATTAATTGGGATATTCCTCAATCAAATTCTTTTTAGCCTCTGGTGAATGCTTCCCTCCAATTACATAATATTTATATTCAAATGCATGTTCATTGGAAACCTGATTTGGATCAATAAGAACCACATAATCCACTACATGCACATATGGATTGAACCTAAATAATGTTTTCAGATTATGGACATGTAGGTGATACGCCTTTCTAATTTGATATTGATAATGTCATTCATCTGACCTATAGAATGGATGACATTAAGCTCAAATGTTTGGCCACCATTAATTAATGTATTCTTCCTCAATTGATATCTAATGACATTTTGTTTTATTTTAATAATTCCATCCTCTAACTCGACACCTGGTGTTATGATTTCATTGTTTCCTTTATAACTTTCAGTTTATTCTTCATTGTTGCTCATGACTTTATAAGTTGAACAACATTTCATTTCTTCTTCTTACCGGTTAACATATCTTATTTTTTAAAAACAAGCTCTTCATCATTAGCTAGAAGAGAGACATCCTTGGCCATTTTTCTTTTTGATGTTTTATTTATTTTATCCTTTTCAAAAATAGTTATAATCTCCTCCTCACTAATTCCAATGTATTTTTCAGCTTCATCTTCCACATATTCAAAAGAAACATGTTTAGCTTTACTAGACTAACCCACCTTACTGATTCTTTGTTGATGCCCTCTTTGTACTATTGCAGTGTCACGAGATATTGATCTTTGCTTCCTTCTCCTTTCTTCTTCTGTATTTGTGTGGAAAGTGTTGATCACAGTCATAATATTTGGCTCTAGTTAATAAATACCTTCCAACATGATTGAAACACTCTCAGCACAATCCTATAAAACAAAATAAAATATGTCAATGATCAATGATTTATAAAAATTTGAATGATCCTTACAATAATGCATAACACATAAATATAAATAAGCATACTCACAATGTTATTTGAAATATTTCTTGTGATTTCTGCACATAACTATGTATATTATTCATATGTGTCATATTGGACCTTTAAGAGATGATATATAACATTTTCATGTGTCTTGGCCATTCTTGGAAGAACATATACAGTGTTTGTATTTAGCACCAAACATTTGTCTCATACTCTGCCCATCACCTCATATGATTCACCAAAGCCAATCATACGACAATACAGATAGATATGTACACCATCATTCATTTCACTCTCTTGAAGATGCCATGAAAAAATTATTTTATTTATTTCTTCTGTACTCTTCCATTCTAAAAAAATATTGAATGTACTTGATGGACCAACTGTTTGACTTTTATTATGTTTCTCAGTTTTTTTATGTTCAACAATATTCATAGTGCATCCAGCAGTATCCATAGTGCATCCAACAATATCCATATTGCGTCCAGCTACAACTTTAGGTTTTCCAATCGCTATCCTTGGTCCAGAAACATTCAAAGAGATTTTCATTGATGCCATCTTCTTGATAATACATATAACAAATTATTTTTGTATTTTAAAAAACATGATATAATTTTAAAACTATTAATATATATATATATATATATATATATATATATATATATATATATTTAAAAAAAACATATATAATTTTAAAATTATTAAAATGTAAAAATAATTTATTTAATTCAAAACTAATAATAATAATATTTTTTATAATAAATCTAAAAATAAAAATAAAAAATCACGTTTTTGTCATATTAACGCTGGCTATCGCGCACAAATTTGAAATAGATCTCTTCATTGAGCCAGGACTAATTAGAAAATGTCTAACACTTGCCAGCCTAATGTTGATCTGATCAAAAGAAATAAAATACAAATTTAAAAAACTAATAAAAAATACATTTTTATAATAAAATTTATTTTATTTTTTATAAAAATTATATATATATATATATATATATATATATATATATATATATATATATATATATATATATATATATATATATATAATTTTAAAATAATATATATATAGTTTAAAAAATTAGTTATAAAAAAACAATTTATATTTCTTTTAAATGAAATTTAAATAATGAAAATAAAACATACTATATGCTTTAAAAATAATTAAATTTTTTTTTAAACTTTTTTTTGCATTTTTAAAAAAAAAAAAAAAAAAAATATAACTATTTTTTATTGTGAATTGTTGTTTTTTTATTTATTTTTGTTTGGTAGAGGAACCCAATAGCCCTAAAAATATAATTTTTCTTATTTTTCCTTTTAAAAACCCTACAAATTTGAGTTTTTTTCTCATCTCTTTCGCTATGAAAATATAAAAAATAGGGTTTTTAATGTGGTTTTTCCCGTAAAATATGATATTGAAAAATAAAATTTTAATTAAAAAAAACAGTAAAAAATATAGTTTTGGAGCATAAAAACCATAAAAAGAACATATATTCCCCAAATTCATCTTAAATGGTCAAAATAGAAGGAAAACTAACCTTTCAAATGCGAAAAATTTCGTTCAATATGTTATCAATGTCAATGTAGTGCTTCCACAAAATTTCTCCAAACGTTTTAACAAAACTTAGAAAATATATAAAGAAGTGTTATGTTAATGTATATTATTTATAAATATACATTAACATAACACATTATCCTCTCTCTTAACCCTAATGGTTCCCTTTCCCACCATACTTATAGAAATAATATTCACACTAAGCAATACCTCCATGACACCTCTCACCATCATCCCGCACAAAAACATGGTGTCCTAAACACCCTAGAAACCAGAGCCATAAGAATTTATGAAGATGGTAATTTGGACTCTAAAAAATCACATCTCTTGGATGTGTTTTCTTGAAATGGTTATAACAAACATCAAGTCATCCGAGCCTTCTGCAATGCTAGAAAACCTAAAAACTACAATAACAGGAATACCATAAATAATGATAACATAGTGGGTAGGGTCATCTTACCTTACATCAAAGGTATCACTGATAGGATTTCCAAAATTTTAAAGAAAAACAACATCTTTGATACTTTCAAACCTATGAACACTATTCGAAGCAACCTTAGATTAGCTAAAGATCCCCTTGATCCCAAATTCCAGAAAGGGGTTTATCTCATCGCTTGCTCATGTAGGAAACCCTACATTGGGTAAGCTGGTCGCTCCATCAAAACTGGAATCCAGGAACACTCTACAGACATAAGCATAACTGATCCAAAACGTCTACCCTAGCTGAACATTTTAACAAAACCAAACATTACATTTGCATCGAAGACTCTTGTATCATTGCCAAGCTTGACCATTATTTTCACAAGAAATTCAAGGAGTCCCTTGAAATTAATAAACACGTAACAACCTAAGCCGCGATGAGGGGTGGAATATTAGTGAAAATTGGATTCCTACTTTGATCTCTATGAAAACCACTCCCATCCCTAAAAAAATTAGTAAATGGGCTCCTTTTACATTTTAATATGTCACCTCTATTAACCCTTTTACACGTAATCAAATTCACACCTTTTATTCCATTAATAACATTCCTCATCACATTTAAAATAAATTATTCTTTCCTTCTCTAATTTAACTCTCATACTAATGATTTCATCTTTTCAAAAATTTAAAACTTGCTCCTCTCAATTAATCTTCATAAAAAAATATTTTTAAATACAAATTTTATTCATTTAATTAAGAAAATATCATAAATTAATTATAATTCTCTCACTATATTTAGAATTAATAAATAATATACATTAACATAACACTTCTTTATATATCATAAAACCTAATCACAAATTGTCATCTTTTAATTATAAAATATTTTTAAATACATACATTCTTCGTTTAATTAAAAAATACCAACATATAAAAATATTATAAGCATTGTCTTTAGAATTTATAATTATTATACATTAAGATGGACATTTAATATCCGAATTAACTTAACACATATATATATATCATAATAACCTTAATTTTATAAACATTTAGAAATAAATTTGAAGTTTTTTTAAAAAATTATTATAATTTAAATATATTAATAAATCTGATCATAATAATTTATAAATATTATAATTAAATATATTTTTATAAACACAAACAATTTTTTTTTTTAAATTACAAAACCTTATTTTACAAAAAAAACTTAGGAATAAAATTGAATTTATCATTAATAAATGCAAATTTGTGATTTAAACTTGTCAGTTATTTGATTTCTTTCCGTACCTTATTTATTCCTCATATATGAGATCTTACTTTCTCACATTTTTCCCTTGATAATGAACCTCAGTAGATGGTTCAAAACGTCAGTATAAATAAACACTTAATGTGGTGGATCTGGATTATACACAACAAAAAAAACTAAAAAGTCTTGATGTGATGTGAGGAATAGAAACAATTATTGTTATTATATAGCGAAGATTGTGGGTTTTCTTTAGCATTTTGTAAATGTGGGATTAAAATTAAAATTAAGAAAATTAATACATATTTAATATTATTAGCTTATATTAAATTTTATTTAATGCTGGCTAAGAAATAGAATATAAATTATAAAAATTAATTTAGTTATGTAGTCCATGTTAAATCATTTAAATAAAAAAATTATTTTAGTTTCAAAGGAATGCATGAAAAAAATATTTTTGTGGATATTTTGAATCGAACGTAGGATGAAATATTTCAAGAAAAACAGTTTAACAATGTTTTCAAATACATTTTAGACATAAATTTTAGAGGGAAATATTTCAAACAATATTTTTGGAGGGAAATTTAAAAAAAAAAAATTGGGGGGAAAATTTGGAGGGAAATCTTTAGCAAAAAATTTTTTTGAGGGGGGGGGGATTTTAGAGGGAAATTTTCAGTCTTTAAGCTATATATTTTCATTGGGAGAGAGTGCATTTGTATCATTCAACATCTTCTTGTAGAAAGTCATGGATTCTTCTGATAGTGATTTTTTTCTTTCTACAGCATCAACATCTTCGCCATGCAACAACTCTATTCAGATTGATGAATATAACAAGAGTTTGTTCACTATGCATAGAAAGTCAAATTTTTGACTTGGTCATAATCCTAAGGATGATGAGAACAAAACTGATGGAGGGAAGGAGAAGGAATTTTTTTTAAATCGAGAGTCAAATATTCCACTTAGTCCTAACCCTAAGGATTATGAGAGCACCAATGATGAAGGGCATGATGAAGAATTTCCATAGTTAAAATTTCCACTTCATCCTAATCCTAAGGATTATGAGACAACCATTGAGTTATTTCAGTTGAAATTTTCAACTCAATCCAAAATATTTCAGTTACATAAGGCTTAGGACAATATATCTCACAAACAGAAGTCCTATCGGTGATCTAATTTCAAGTGAATGTTGTCGAAAGAATTTATTGAAACATATGGATTTCAAGTATGCTTTGGAGAAAAGGAAAAGATATTTTTCAATCAATAAAAGCATGAAAAAATCATATTTACCGGGTTGCATGCAATATACACTAGTGGGTTATGGTTATCATATTGGGAATGTATTGCTCTGTAGAAAGGCTTTCAAAGTGTTACACTCAATTGGTATTTTTTGTCTATCAAGAATATTGAACCCTTGGTTAAACTGAGAGGGGAGGTGAATTAGTTTAAAACATTCATGGACTTTTAAACTTTTCTTTAAATTTATTTATACCTGCATTTCATGATCAACTTATTATATAATGAAACAACAATCTTAATATGTGAGCAACAAGTATTAAGCAGATTAAATACAAAATATCAACACATAATCACCATGCACATGGAAAATAGATATAAGTGGAAACCAAAAAGAGAGAAAAACACATCTTATTATTGTTGTGATGAAAAGGCAAGCTCGAACTCCCTCTCACCACTGATTTTCCGTAGGCTCCAACCTACAAGAGGCTACTACCTCAAATTTTTCAAGCTACAACTTGCAAGGAAGCTCCAACTCCCATATGGTTTTTGAAGGCTATAACCCACAGGAGGCTTCTACCTCAACCAGCTCCAACTGGTTATCTATAAAGCTACAACTTCAAATGGGAGCAACAACTCCCATGTATTTTTCTGTAGGATTCAACCCACAGAAGGCTCCTACCTCAACTAGCTACAACTGGACATCTATCACGCTACAAATTGATATGGAATCACCAACTTCCTCACTCTACAATAAAATCATATGCTGATTTACCTAGATATCAACTCTATTTTCCTCCTTCTTCATTGTTGCCTTTCCAGCCTTCAAATTTTTGTCATATCAGCTCTGGATCTTCACAGTATCTCTATATACTCTCTCTCATTCTTCCTCCTCTAACATTCTGCAGATATCTTACATTATTTTTCTCTTTTCAATTTTGAAACTTTTTAACCTCTTCTGCACTCTTCAAAACTGCTCCATCTTCTCTCTTTATTCCTCCAATTTTTGTCTCCTTCTACACATGAATATTACCTATTTTATACATATAACTTCATGACCATTTTCATTCTCTATGGTAATATGATGTGAACAGACATGACTCTTTCCTTTCACCCACTAATTTCTTCACTCGGCATATTCCGAATGTTACAACAATATGTACAATTATTACAACATCAAATGGATTTTTTCTTTGCCTGTGAGATTGCCTTTGCATCACAAACAATATAAAACAAATAATACATTTACAGTTACATTCAAATATTTCACTTAGCCCTTTCATTTTCTTATCTTTGTTGAGCACTTGTTCTGTTCTTCTTGCTATCCTTTTGTCTTTTCTATTCTTGCAGTTATATTTCAACTATGCAGCATAAATGCCATTTTTTCCTGACTCAAACCATGTTGTTGCACTGTTCTACACGAGCTCTGACTCCTTTTTCTTACCTGAGTATTTCTTTTCTATGTTCAAACTTTTATTTTATCACACAGTTGAAACTGCATAACACTGTTCATCTTGGCCGGCTTCTTTAACCAAATCCACTGCAAAATACCAGAATACGATGTGGAAAATGAATTTTTAAAACTCCACACAAAATTCCCTTTAGACGTAATAGGGCTCAACCTTGGAAGGTCGCAACATACATACGCGCGCGAATCAAACAGCGGAATTTTTTAACATACATAGACCATATATAAGTCCAAACCAATGCGTAATCCCCAAACTAATGCAAATACGCAGGATTTTCTTATCATAGGGTCCCACACAATTCTGACCAATCGCGGCCAATCTCACTTCAAAAACTTTACAACGTAACCTTAAGAGTTAAACTCTATTTCTTGTAGGATACAATGTTGCACAGAGTCGACATGTGTCCCTCCACTTCACATCGTAAATATTTAAACTACCCATGCAGTTACCTTACTGTTATCCCCTAAACGTTTTGATTTGTGATATCACTTCCAAGCTGCTATAATCTCTGTCATTGGCTTGTTCTAGATCTGATAGTCTACGCAATGTCCCCACTAATTCACTTTGCATCTCAAAATTTTAAACTTTCGTTGCGGTTGCCTTAATTTTATCCCCTAAACGTTGCAATGTGTGATCTCGCTTCTAGGCTACTTCAATATCTATCATTGGCTTGTCCTGGATCCGAGGATCCACGCAACGTCCCCACTGCTTCACTTCGCATCGCAAACTAATAATATTAACTTGAGAAAAATCCTAGCCGATACTCCAATTTTATGTGATGTGCACAAATGTTGGAGTTGTGATGTATTTTATCAATGTCGATTGGTGTTGGATCTATGGTCACCGTCGAGTTTGAAAATCCAATTTGTTTCGTTCTGTGTTAACACAATATACAAGTCCTATGGCCTCGCTTGTGCTTGTACATCTGATTAGTCCTCTTACTATGCGATAAAATACAAATGTTCGGTTTCAACAAAGATTTAAAAAAACTGATTCAAAACAGGGAACCCGATCAAAGCACAAAACACTCAGAGTTTGTTTGGAAATAAAGTACTTTTCTAAAACATAGATCCTGATCAAACACAAAACACTTGGAGTTAAATTGGAAATGGAAAAGTTAGATCCAATCCCTCAGATGGCCGGTTTTTACATTTACTTCTACTTTTATGTTCTTTTCTTATGCTTCTCTACTGCTCTTTTATGCTTCTTTGCTACCTTTGTTGTTTCTCTTCTGCATTCACTGCCTTGATTGCCTTTGCTGCCTTTGTTGCCTCTGTGCTTCCTCTGCCTTTGCTACTTCCCTATTACATTCGTTGCCTCTACTGACTTTGCTATTCCTTTTCTAATCCTTTGCCTTAATGATAGTTCTGTTGCTTATCCTTTTTTCTCCTTTTCCATCAATGATCATATTTCCAATAGTCTCCCCCTTTGGAATTGATGGAAACACATCCAAGGATACTCCAATAGTTCCTCCAGGACTTCCTCCCCCTTTCATTATGAGAATTGTATTTCTTCCTTTGCTTGCTTTTCATAAGAGCCTTTCTTCTTATGCTTGTTTTTCCTCCCCCTTTGACATCAATGGCAAAGGGTTGCATATTTCCCAGTGTTTTTGTTTCTCTTGTGGGATATGATGTTGCACATAGTCAACATGTTTCCCTCCACTTCACATCGCAAAACTTTAAACTTCCCTTGTGATCGCCTTAATTCTATCCCCTAAATGTTGCGATGTGCGATATCACTACCAGGCCACTGCAATCTCCATCGTTGGCTTATCCTGGATCGGACGGTCCATGCAATGTCCCCACCAATTCACTTCACATCACAAAACTTTAAAATTCCCTTGTGGTCACCTTAATTTTATCCCCTAAATGTTACAATGTGTGATATCACTTCCAGGTCGATGCAATATCCGCATTTGGCTTGTCCTGGATCTAACGGTCCATGCAATGTCCCCACAACTTCACTTAACATCACAAAATAATAATTTTAACTTGAGAAAACTCTTAATTGATACTCATATTTTCTTCAATGTCCACAAATGTTGTCATTGCGATATACTTTATCACCATTGATTGGTGTTGGATCTACTATCCCTATCTAGGTTGCAAATCCGATTTGTTTCGTTCTGCGTTAACACATTATACAAGTCCTATGGCCTTGCTTATGCTTGCACATCCGATTAGTCTGCTTGATGTGCGATAAAATAATTTTTTTTGGTTTCAACAGAGATTTAAAACAACTGATTCAAAACAGGGAACTCGATCAAAGAACAAAACACTCGGAGTTTGTTTGGAAATGAAGTACTGTTCTAAAACAAAGATCCTGATCAAACACAAAACACTTGGAATTAAATTGGAAATGGAAAACTCAAAGTTGGGCCCTCAAATGGTTTTTTTTTACATTTACTTCTACTTTTATGTTGTCTACTCATGTTTCTCTGCTGCTCTTTTATGCTTCTCTGCTGCCTCTGCTGCTTCTCTATTGCATTCATTGCCTTTGCTGCCTTTGCTTCCTATTTTTTGCCTTTTCTTCCTCTCTGCTACCTTTGTTTCCTCTACCTTTGCTACCTTTGCTACTTCTTTGTTGCATTCATTGCCTCTACTACCTTTAATATTCATTTTCTGGTCCTTTTCCTTAATGATAGTTCTGGTGCTGCTCCTTTTCCATCAATGATAATATTTCCAATAGTCTCCCCCTTTGGCATTGATGGAAACACATCCACCAATACTCCAATACTTCCTCCAGGACTTCCTCCCCAATTCATTCTAAGAAGTGTCATTATTTCTTTGCTTGATTTTCAAAAGAGCCTTTCTTATTATGCTTTTTTTTCCTCCCCCTTTGACACCAATGGAAAAAGCTTCCATATTTCCTAGTGTTTTTTCTATATTTTCATTTCCTCACTCTGATTTGTGTTTAGGCCTTCTTCTTCTTAATTTATACCTTGCTGCTCCAGACTGGTGTACAAGATTTTTTGGGAGAGCACTTTGAACTTGTATGCATATACACAGTAAGACGATATCATCCCAAAGCATAAACTCCTTGTACTTGTATAAAGCTGAAAGTGATAATAAGGACACTTCATAAAACAAACTATACCAGACTTATATAATCAGACATGCATCATTGGAATAATACTAAAGTACTGAGAATGATCCATATGACATATAAAGTTTGATCTAAATATACTTCACTCTATATTATGATCTTCATCTAAGATATGTATCTATTGAGGAAGGCTGTAGATGGAATATGTCTTCTTCTGCTATACACATCTGCAATACACATTTGTTTAAATATGATGATGCCAATATATCTTTTGTTGTTGTGGTTCACCTTTACTGCCTATTTTTGGTGATATGTGCGAGATTGATAATAGGGATATTACACTAATAGTTGAAAGGCCCTTGATACTGATATGAACACTGAATCACACCATAATTTACAACTTATTGTAAGCTTAGACAACATCTTTCAATCTGAGAGACCAAATGACTTTAATATTGTATATAGTAATTTCAAAAACAAACCCTGGAGGCTAGATATATTCAATGCATTGGTCAGTCTCACTTATTAACTCTGTAATTTTATTTGTGACATAAGGGGGTATGTATGTCAATGATTAACCTCTCTGCAATGGTGAAATACTAGAAATTCGTTTCTACTGAATTAGGCTTTAGATGAATCAATAAAAGACTCTTGAACTTCAAATGGTAATATTCACACAACTAGTCCTTCATACTTCAGATACTTTAACTGTTCTAACATAATGATCTTCGGGAAGACATATTCACTCTCTTTACTTGGAATCTACAAGGGCGAACCACTCATATTTTATCACTCATTTAACTCCTTTCCTCCAAGGGGACCTTCTATAGATGAGTGATTTCATGATATAATGATGATAAACATTTCTCCTACTCATCCTTCTTAATTTTTTTTCATTGTTAACTCTTGTAGTGTGATGCACAATGTGATCGTCCTCTATGGATCTTTCTAGTTCTAAAGCCTAAAACATAATTTTTGTGATTTTAACCATTCATCACATAGTGTGATGTTTTCTTCTTAGCTTACATGCTCATGGCTGATGTTCCTTCTACCACCATAGTTTCTTGTTGCCTTCCCTCCTTCCCTCAAACTGTTGGTCATTGAATGCTTCAAGTATCCTTCTTCCTCTGTTGTTCTCTGTTAGAGGAATTGTGCTTTCCCTTCCTGAACTTTTAGGTATTATTATTCCAAGGAGCTCTTCTTAGACTACCTTTTATGGGGACTATTTATGAACTTATCACCCCCTTGGATGTTTCTTCTTATCTATTACTGGTTTGATATTTGTGTTGCTTCCTAGAGTAGTTCCCCCTGAGGCTATGATGGGTTCATTATGTTATTGAGGTAAAAAGCCCCCCCTTTCTCTTTTCCTTCCATACTTTATTGGGGTTCTTCATAATGTCTGCACTTATTTTTTATTCATAGTTATTCTAATTTGATCGGATTCCATCATATATCTAGAGTTCTTTAATGTATATGGCAACTTATAGACTTTAGATTTGTGACCAAGCTTGTGGCATGAATTCCATCTTATTTTACTTAAGTAAGATTGAGTTGATGTATGGAATTGTGTTCCCCTTTTTTAACACAATTTACATTTAGCATATTTATGTCCAAATTTTTTGCGTGAAAATAGTAGCCATGGAAATGATTTGTGTACCTGGTAATAGACTATCTTCTCCATTTTTTTGCTTCAAGTAGTTCTTTCATTGGATGCATCTTTAGTTGGTTGGACTGGATTTGCTTTGTCTTACAATATGCCGCAATATTTCCAAGTTTGTGGTAGGAAAACAAGTGATACTTCTCATAGGAGTAAAGAACATCCTTTGACAGCTTCTGAATTTATTCAATTCATATTCAAGAGTGTATGAGGCTTTTTTAGCTGACTGTTTCTTCATTTCATTCTTTATCATTTGAGGTTGCTGCTTTTTTCTGTTTTCTTCATTACAAATCATGTTCTTGTTGGCTTCTACTCTTGTATGAATATTTGGAGCTGCTTCGTTATCCTTGATGGCTTTTACAAAAATGATATTCTTGTTATCTTCTACCTTGGACTTGTTTCTCCTTCGTAGCCTATCCTAGCCTTTATGAGAGGAGATCTTTGAGCATTTAGTATTTTTTGAAACTATTCAGAGCTTTTCATTTGTGGAGTGTTCATAGATAATTCCATTTGGGTGTTTTCTAATTTCTTTCTCAGGAATACTACTCCTTCTTCCAATTTCTCTTGCTTTTTACTTTTATCTTTAATTTTCTTTAGCAGAATGTCTTCCACCTTCTTAGCTTCTTCAAGTTCTACTTTCAACTGAATGATTTTTTCCAAATTTGGTCCTTCCTTTACATATTTCAGGAGAAGATCTTCTTGTTTTCTACACTTTAGTTTAATTTTGTAAATTTCCTCCAGGGCACTCATTAGCTCCCCCTCAAGATCTACCTCATCTTCTTCCTCATCTTCCAGAAGGAATCCTTCAGCCTCTTCCTTGGCCATCAACACAAATTCAGAGGTTCCTTCTTCATTTGAGGATTCACCTAAGCTTTCAGATGCAACGCTATATTGCTGAGCATAAAATGCTTTTCTATTGAATCTCTTCCCTTTCTGCTAGTTATTTATTTTGGTTTTCTTTATCTCTCATGGCTAGTTCTCTATTTTCTTATGAGCACATTTAGATGCATAGTGCCCCACTCTTCCATAGTTAAAGCACTTAAATAGAATATTACCTTTATACTTACCGTGCCTTTTTCTATTCTTCTAACAAATTTTACTTCTTCTTCATCAGAGCAGGAGCATGTACCTTTCTTCTCTTCTCTTCACTTATCAGCCTTAAAGGCTGCCTACCTCACATTTGACTTCACTTTTGGAAGTCTCATATCATAGGCCATAAAATTTCCATGCAATTGGTTCATGGTCAATGTTTCCCAGTTTATTTTTTCTTCTATGGTAGAAACTTGGATGGTAAATATCTCAATATATTTTTTACAATTACACATTCCTTAATGGCTTCTCCTAAATTTTTCATGTTATTCACAACTTCCACAACATTTAAGAAGAAACTGGCTACATCTTCATCTTCATTCATTTTCACATTTTAAAACTGAGCTCTATAGGCTTGCAGTTTGGCCATCTTCACTTTTTTATCTCCATCATGGAGACTTTCTAATGTATCCAAAATTTGTTTGGCAGTCACACTATGCATTACTTTGATAAATTATGACTCACACTGACCGCTCAAGAGTGCATTCGTGGCTTTTTCATTGGCTATGAAATTTTGTTTGGCATCCTTTTTTGTGTCAGTATCCTTTGGAGCATATCCTTATTCCATAACAGCCCAAACTTCTATTCCTAGAGACATTATGGATGTCTCCATTCTTATTTTCCAGAAAGAATAGTTTTTGCCAATAAACAATGGGGCTTTATTTGTTGAGCATCCTTCTAGGCTAGCCATATTGGGGACCTAGGTTCTCCTTCTAGTTGTTAAACTGATACAGAAGGAATTGGCTCTGATACCAATTACTAAACCCTTGGCTAAACTAAGAGGGGGGGGGGTGTGAATTAGTTTAATACATTCATAGACTTTTAAAATTTCCTTTAAACTTATTTATACCTTCATTTCATGATCAAATTAGTATATAATGAAACAACAGACTTAATATTTGAGCAACAAGTATTAGGCAGATTAAATCCAAAATATCAACACATAATAATCATGTACATGGAAAATAGATTTAAGCGGAAACCCATAAGGGATAAAAATACATCTAATTATTGTTTTGATGCAAAGGTGAGCTCCAACTCCCTCTCACTAATGATTTTTTCTAGGCTCCAACCTACAGGAGGCTACTACCTCAAATTCTGCAAGCTAAAACTTCCAAGGAAGCTCCAAATCCCATTTTGTTTCTGCAGGCTACAACCCAGAGGGGGCTCCTACCTCAGTGACCTCCAACTGGTCATCTATCAAGCTACAAATTGAAACAAAAGCACCAACTCCCATGTATTTTTTTGTAGGCTACAACCCGCAAGAGGCTCCTACCTCAACCAACTACAACTGGACATCTATCAAGCTACAACTTGATATGGAAGCACCAACTTCCTGACTCTACAATAAAATCATATGTTGATATACCTGGATATTAGCTCTGTTTCCCCCCTTCTTCATTGTTTCCCTTCCAGCCTTCAAATATGTCTCATATCAGCTCTGGATCTTCATAAAATCTCCATCTTCTCTCTCTCATTCTTCCTCTTTCTAAAATTCTGCAACTCTCTTACATTCTTTTGCTATTTTCAATTCTGTAGCTTTTTAACCTCTTCTGCACTCTTCAAATCTGATCCATCCTCTCTCTTTCTTCCTCCAATTTTCATATCCTTATGCACATGGATATTACCTGTTTTATACAGATACCTTCATGACCATTTGGATTCTCTATGGGAATATGATGTGAATAGACATGACTCTTTCCTTTCAGCCACTCATTTCTTCACTAAGCATAATCTGAATGTTACAACAATATGTACAATTATTACAATATCAAATGGAGTTTTTCTTTGCTTGGGAGAATTTCCTTTGCATCACAAACAATATAAAACAAATAATACCTTTACAGTTACATTCAAATATTTCACTCACCCCTTTCAGTTTCTTAGCTTTGCTGAGCATTTGTCCTCTTCTTCTTGTTTTCCTTTTGTCTTTTCTGTTCCTGCAGTTATATTTCAACTATGTTGCATAATTGCCCCTTTTTCCTGACTCGACCCATGATGTTGCCCTTTTCTGCATGAGATCTGGGTCCTTTTTATTAACCGAGCCTTTCTTTGCTATGTTCAGACTTTTATTTTAGCACATAGATACAACTACATAACAATTTTCATCTTGGCCAACATATTTAACCAAAACCATTGCAAAATACCAGAATACACTATGGAAAATGAATTTTAAAATCTCCACACAAAATTTCCCTTTACACGCAACAAGGCTCAACCTTGGAAGGTCGCACCATACATACGCGCACAAATCAAACAATAGAATTTCGTAATATACACAAACCATATATAAGTCCAAACCAATGCGTAAACCCAAAACCAATGCAAATACGTGGTATTTTCTTACTAGAGGGTCCCACTGAGTTCTGACCAATCCCGTCCAATCGCACTTCGTGAACTTTACAATGTAACCTAAATATTTAAACTCTATTTCTTGCGAGATATGATGTTGCGCAAAGTCAACATGCGTCCCCCCACTTCACAACACAAAACTTTAAACTTCCCTTGTGGTCGCCTTAATTTTATCCCCTAAACCTTGTGATGTGCGATATCGCTTCTAGGCTGTTGCAATCTCTGTCATTGGCTTATCCTGGATTTGAAGGTCCACGCGATGTCCCCACCAATTCACTTCACATCACAAAACTTTAAACTCCCCTTGCAGTCCCCTTAATTCTATCCCCAAAATGTTGTGATGTGCGACATCGCTTCTAGGCCACTGCAATATCTGTCATTGGCTTGTCTTGGATCCGATGGTCCACGAAATGTCCCCACCGCTTCACTTCGCATCACAAACTAATAATATTAACTTGTGAAATCTCTTAAGCAATACTCCTATTTTCTGCGATGTGCGCAAACGTTGTGGTTGTGATGTACTTTATCACTGTCGATCGGTGTTGGATCTATGGTCCCCATCGAGTTTGCAAATCCGATTGGTTTCATTCTTCGTTAACACAATATACAAGTCCTATGGCCTCGCTTGTGCTTTCACATCTGATTATTCCTCTTGTTGTGCGATAAAATACAAATTTTTGGTTTCAACAGAGATTTAAAAAAACTAATTCAAAACATGGAACCTGATCAAAGCACAAAACACTCAGAGTTTGTTTGAAAATTAAGTACTATTCTAAAACAGGGATCCTGATCAAACACAAAACACTTGGAGTTAAATTGGACATGGAAAACTCAGAGACAAGCCATCAAATGGTTTTTTTTTACATTTACTTCTACTTTTCTGTTCTCTACTTTTGTTTCTCTACTGCTCTTTTATGCTTCTCTGTTGCCTTTACTGCTTCTCTGCTCCATTCACTGCCTCTGATTTCTCTCTGTTGCCTTTGCTGCCTTTTCCTTTTCTGCTTCTCTACTGCATTCATTGGCTCTACTGCCTTTGTTGTTCCTTTTTGCTCCTTTTTCATCAATCACAATATTTCCAACAAATAATCCAAGAAATACTGGAAAAGGATCCCACATATTATTCAAAAGTATGTTATAGATGGGAGTTTGGGTCATTAGTAAATATTTCTATGTCATAGATGAAAAAATAATTTTCAAAGCATGGAGAGTGTATGCCAAATAAGAAACAATACATATCTAAAATAATTTCTCGAGACGAGAATATACTTCTTATGCAAAGAATATGAAGAAGGTGCTAAAGGAGTTGGTAATTTTACTACATATTCATATTTTATAGGGGTATGGAAGAATGAATTCAAAAATGTTTGTATTCCTAAGAATACAAGGATGGGGGTTTGCAGCACATGTGCTTCTCTTAAAACAAAGAGGGATAGATGCCAAGGGGTGGAAAGAGGTATGAATTCATAACATTATTTTTAAAAATTGGATATTTATAAACTATGAAAATATATTTGTTAATAGGTTTCTTTTATTTTATGTTCAAATTATGTTTTCAAATCACTTCAAGAGCATCACAATTAGAAAGCAAGTGAAAGACAAAAATTGTATAAACATTGAAAGAAGTGTTATGATAATCAAAATAAATATTTTAGATTGATAATTGATGGTATGGAACAAAAGAAAACACTTTTCCTGCATTTTTTCTGCACACCGAAAATTCACAGGAGGAAACTTGTATTCAATTTCACTTGGTTGGTTGTATAGTCTTTAATGGGAATATGTTGTCAATGGTTTACTTCATAGCTCCAAATATTCATAATGATGAAAATATGACTATAACTATAATCCATGATTTGGTTACTCATTTATCTGGTATTATTTCCGAAGTTATGTGTGTAAAATTAGACAACACAAGCCGTGAAAAAAAAAATCATGTTATTTTTGGGTATCTAAACATGCTTGTTGAATTGGGAATTTTAAAAAGGTAAGGGTTTTTTTCCTTCTTGTTGGGCATACTCATGACCATATTGATCAGTTTTTCAATATTTTTTAAGTAACATTGAGAAGGAAATATGTTGGGAATCTACCATCATTAATTGAATGTAGTAAGAAATCAGACATTCCAGATCATGCCTTTCATGTGTTGGAAGAAACTATTGATATGCGAAGTTTTATTCTAGGATCACATAGTGTGGAGAAATGAATTGAGCAACTTAATGAAATTTTCTTCCAGCATCAATTTCGTATGAAAAAAATTGATGGGATAACACTTATATGGGGAAAGAGGTATTCAACTATTACAGAATGGGGGATGTTGGGCCAAAATTTTGAATTACGGATAAATCACGCTTCCTTAGACAATTTCTAGTCTAGAACAACAAGTGAAAGACTATACAACTATTTATCCTAAAAAAGAACTAATACACAAAGAGGATTGGAGGCTTACTTATTCAGTTGCTTCCAAATGGCTCCTTCTGTCGCTTCCACTGCAGATTAAAATTCAAGCGGTTTGTAGGCTGAATGACTCCTGCAGGAAAGAACACTAAAATAGCAGAGGATGCAATAATATAGATATCTATTCAAGCTAGTTAACTAAATTAGTAAAGCATAAACCATATACATCAACCAAGATCTTGCAATATTGAAAATCAAAGTCAATATAGATGCATATAGGGAAAAATAAGCAGTACTCTTTATCGATGATAGAAGGAGAGGTTACAACTTGGTGAATAATTTGAAGTGACCTTCCAGCAACGTTCCCAAGCCTCATCAAAGTATAAATCTCTCTAATTATATCTTCACAAATCTAGCTCTCAATTGAAAATCCTCCAGCATTTCTCTACTCAAATTATTCATCTTCAAGCACTTATATCTGTGCTCAATTTATATATGAAATATAGGTTGTTTTGCAATCAATAACTTTCCAAAAATAGGCAATACATGTTTCCAGTAATGTAGATGTCAAATGGACACTTGGATCCAAAGCTTGACACATGTGAACTCTTCTAGAAGGCACTGGCCAAGTGGACATTCCAGAATAATGAGAATTTCGCTCCCAATGTGACCAACGCACCTGTGAATGCTGGGAAGTGCTTTGCAAAGCAGCCTTGCATGGGGCTACCTGCATATGCAATGCACCTAGGCCCTCTAGAGCCTGCGTCAGTGACCTCTCATATGCTATATAATAAGCTTCAAACCATTGAAAGCTTTGCTTGATGAAAGTCTTGCTTGATTTGTCTTGTTTGTTGTCTTAGGGAATATAGCAACTGAAATGATAGGGAATGATAGACCCTTGATCATTGGTCCTGCAGATGATGTCCAGTTAACTAGGTCATTGGGAATGGTGCCCAAATTGACCTATAACAATTCCCCCCCTAAGCATGAGATCCAAATAATAAGAACATTTGATTGAGATGCTTTACACTGTGATGAGCCTGGAACGAAGTGGAGTGGTCAACTGCATCAATATTACAATACATTACATCGTGATATATCCTCTTTGATCGTAATTGCTAAGGGTAGGAATTCCCATATTCAACACATAAACAATCTAATAACATGTACATAATTCAGAAAGTCGCCTACATTGGAATGTTTCCCAGATGTAGAAATTCCTAAAGAGATAGGCCCATGCTTGGATTACAATCTATATGTAAGGTCACTGTACAGATGATGTGTATAAAAATCCTAAAATCGCAGCTCAGATGGTTAAAACTAGATCGAGGGTCTTCTTATCTCGTTCACTCGATCATTCGAGTACTATTGAGCCTTGCAATAGGTATGTATTTACTTTCAAATATTGTCCTTTTTCCTCTTCTTCGTCCATTTTTGTGCCATAATATAATAATATCTTGAATGGATTTTGATAAAAAATGAATGAAATAGTCCTGAAATGGTTTAACCATCCAAACTAATTCCCATTGCTTTGATGATGAAAATAACAGATAAAACAATAGCTTCTCCCGAAAAGGAACAACAGGATGTAATGAAGGGAAAAGAAGGCACGTTAAAGGCAGTCAAATTAGAAGATGAATAAGTGAGAACAACCAACTATTTGAAGATAGAAATCTATTATGAATACCTCAGGATCCCCTGATCTTGAGGGATCGCATTTACCTTTTCCTTTAGCTATAAAGGAACGAGAAGAATATGAAGACAAACATGATGACATAGGAGAAAGCGGAGAATGTAAATCAGATCGTATCACATATTGTATCATGTCTCTTTCATTTATGTATCATTTTATAATGAACAGAGCATAGTTCTGAAGGTCAATATTGTATTGTAATGATTGTGATGATTAATATATAATTTTCATTGTTGTTCATTCGATTGTTCTAGAGTAACTAAGAAGTGTTCGCTGGCGGCTAAGGGCCCTGTCTCTGGTGAATCTCGCTGTTGTTATTTGTGCTATACTTTTCCATTTACTACAGGAATATTATGCTTTTATGCTTTAGAGTGAATCACTTTTGATAATTTATATTTCTGTATTTATTTCCTTTAGTGCACATTTCCAATTTATTAGTTTCTCGTTAAAAGAATTGGCTTTGATTACTTAAAGCATAGACTGTTATTTCCACTACTTTCCTTTTGTTCGATTGTTTAGATCCAGCTGAAAGAGCTCGGTTAATGCTTCAGTGCTCTCGGTTGGTTATCATTTGAATTAGTTGAATTAGGAATGAATTACATTTTTGTGTTCTAATTCATAGATGAATCACTTCCTTTTAAGATTTAATATTTATGATTGTATCTATATTCAACAATTGGTTTTACTATTACTCTTTGTATGAATATCTTGCACATATTGTGTACACACTTGAGATAAAAGGACTTACCCGGGTTAATAATCAATGTGAGGCAATTAGGAGTTTTTAAAGACACCTGCTAGTACCCAACATTTTGGCACTGTTGCCAGGGAGTGTGTTGTCACTCTATAAAAAGAGTAATGTCTGATTGATGATTTTTCTGCTGAGGGAGAATCGGGTATTAAAAATGGAAGGTAAGAACCTGCATAAAGAACAAGTAAAATGCTCGCCCATTTGCCTGCTTTCTAGCAGAATTGCATGAGAATTTAAGGTACGGATGAATGTTTGTATTTTTTAATGAATGACTAAGAGGGACAGACCTGAAAAAAACAAAATTTCTCCTTCTAAACATGAAAAACCTAATGGACGGGTGACCCTTGGATGATCAACTTTTATGGACGAAATCTTAAGAAAAATTGAGTCTTAGTCATCAGTAGGACCCTAAATTTTCACTTCCAGGCATCCTATTGACTTCCTTCAAGCTATAGGATCACCATCTGTAGCTAATGCTAAGATTCACAGTAAGACTAAAGGGATTGAATAGAGTTTTCAAGATAGTAAAAATTCACAAATTTTCCCTTCACAAGAAGGAAATCCTTGGAACCTCCGCGAAGGAGAAGGAGAGACAGGCAATCTTGAAATTAAGTTATCAAAACCTAGCTCTCCTGAAGTAGTGACTAAGGAGAGGACACCCAGTGTTCCAGATGAAGGTAGTGTTGTTAGAACTATTCCAGCCTCTTGTAGACATCCTAGGAATAACTCTCCAGCTCTGGAGATCCTTGAAGAATACTGGCATATTTTTGACCAAATGGCTAATAACCAGCAACCTCAAACTTCTACATTGCAATACCCTATTATTGACACAACTGTCAGTGCCCCCATGAAGGCTATCCCATTAAAAAATACTCCTACCTTTCATGGGCTAACTTCAGAAGATCCCGATGCATTCCTTTTCGAGTTTGATGTTTTATGCAGGGGTTATGACTACACTACCGACCCCCAAAAGCTATTCCCCTCTAATCTAAAGGGAGTAGCTCTGCATTGGTTTATGGGACTTGGTAGAGGCACCATCAATGAATAGGACCAAATAAAAACATATTTCCTTAAAAAATATCAAGATTATTGCCGAATAAGAGAATTAAAAGATGAAAATTTTCAAATGGTAGCTAAGCCTAGCGAGACTCTTGAAGAATATGTAGAGAATTTTCAATATAATCTGAAAATATCTCCTTACGCAAATCTTCCTGATAATGTTCTAAAAACCACGCTGATTAGAGGTATGAAAGACCAATGGGTAGAGACACTAAATATAATGGGTAAAGGTGACATTTATCAAGAAAGATATAACAATATTATAGATTTGTGCATTAAGTGTTCCAGGGGCAGTACAAGGCTGAAACTAGTTGGATGTGATGCAAGCCCTAGATACAAAAAAGTTGTAGGAGGAAGCATTACATGAAGCAAAATCGACAATCTGTTGGAGGATTTCAAGACTGATATCCTGGGGACCCTGGCGACACAATTGGATGTCATGCAAGCTGAGAAAAAGTAGGCTATAGCAGAAAAGAAATTGGCTATTTTCTACTCCTGTTGTAGATAGAAGCATAGTCATAAAGAATGCCCCCTAGATACGATACGAACATGTGCCATATTTACTAAAGAGCATGCCACGAAAAGTTGCCCATCACTCCCATGATTGAAAGCAGTTTTCAAGGAAGTGGAAGAAGAAATGGAACCAATATATTTGTTGAACTAGTATTTTCAATGGAAAGCGCTTCAGACAGGTATGCCTACTGATCCATCTTCATTCTTTCCTTCCTTGAAATATAGTTCTCAGCAATATTCAGGGGAAACATGGCAGAATTAGCCACCTTTTTTTCCACATCAAGAATTTTTTATGCCACCATGGCCCAATCAGTCAAATCCAAATAATAATAATTGGAAAAATTACCTTTACCCACCACAATTCTGGCAGAACAATCCTTATTCCTCCCAATGGTCCCCTTCCACCTCACAAAATCATAACTGGAAATCAAATTGGAAAATATCTACGAACCAGCTTATGGGGACAACTCCTCTGCCTCAACCAACTTTTCTAGCACCTTGCATGTTGCAGCAAAATCCTCAATCTAATATACGACCACAACTTCTAGCTCAACCCAACCCAAATCCTAAAAACATACCAGTTCAGTCAATACAAATCATTGAGGGTCTGAACCCTGAGGTTGATTTGAAGGAATGTAATGAGATTAAGTTGAGATCGGGACACATAATCACTCTAGATAAGGATAAAGATTTGCAACTGGAAGAACCGCACACAGATAAGCCTCTGACTGTAGATGATCAAGAAATAAAACAAGGGGAAGATAAAGTTAGACAAAAAAATCCTGAACAAATCATAACCACTTCCCCCCCATTCCTAGAAATATTGTTGATACCATGCCCGATTGAATATCCTGACTTTGATATTTTGGGTGAGCTTAAGAAAATTTGTATAAAAATTCCCCTCCTCCAGGCTATCCAAGATATTGCAATATATGCCAAAACTATTAAATAATTGTGTATACAGAAGTCTGTGAGGAAAAAAAAACAACCCCTATTGTCCATGTTGTTGGGACTTTTTCTAATTTATTACGAGGAAAAAAACTCCTGTAAAATATGAGGGTCTCGAAAACCCCATTGTCATAGTCCAGATAAATGGTTGTTCTTTTCCCAATGCTTTAGTTGACTTAGGGGCAGCCATTAATATTATCACAACTACAACTTGCGACATTCTTGGCATCACAGCCTTGGAACCAATAACTACCTTACCAGAACTAGCTAATCGATCAGTCATTAGATCAAAAGGAACATTACAAGATGTGATGGTCTCTGTTGAAACTTGGGAATACCCAGTGGATTTCTTGATTATTAATCCTAGGAACCAGCTAGATGGACATCCCTTAATATTAGGAAGGCCTTGGCTAGTGAATGTTGATGCTTATGTCAGCTTTCGGATAGGCAGTATGACTATAACCAGGGGGAATGATGTGAAAAAATTAGCTTTATACCCTCCTGCACAGCCAAGCTTGACTATTATGAAAACCAGGAAAAAACTTGCAACATACTTAACATAAAATATTTGGTCACCATTAACTGTGGTAGATGCCCTTGAATTCAAAAACCAAACTGAAGACGATGTCATTAATATTTTTATCAATCATCCTACCATAGTATTATGTTCGAAATTTCACATGATTAAAGCAGTCCTTGACAACGAAATTGAAGAATATCCCCTGAGAGATATCAAGGATCAAACAATACCAACAACCATTGTTTATAATAGAAAACCTATCAAAATTGAGCCAGGGAAGATCCTGAACATTAGAAGTAATCTGAGTGATGACCAACAAGAGAAACTTATTTAAGTCCTTAGGAAAAATAAAAGGGCTTTCACTTGGGATTACTCATATATGAAACGGATTGACACTCAGCTATGCATGCATCACATCTACAATAGAAAGGATGCAAAAACCATTTGACAACCTCAGCGTAGTTTAAATCCTCACCTAAAAGATATTGTAAAAGAAGAGCTTCAAAAACTGTTAGATGTGAATTTTATCTATCTGACATTAAATGGGTTTCTCCATTAGTTCTGGTTCCCAAAAAAAATGGGTAATAGCGAATATGCGTTGACTATACAGAACTCAACAGGGCAATGCAAAAAGACCATTTTCCCCTTCCATGATCTGGATTTATGCAGGAATGCAATAGAATACACATATAACCAGAAATATAAATATGTAGCAGAAATAACACTTCATTTCATTAATATCAAAGAACTGAAATTTGCTTACAAACAGAATGCAAATAAACTAGCTAGGGCGCTAGTAGCTTATCTCTGAGAAGAGATGTGGTGGCTACAGGCCTCTTAAATATGTTACAATGAGGCTTGAGGGCCCATTTATTATTTAGAAACAACGGAGAACTCTAAACATCCAAAAACCTAACCCTAGGAGATGAAGTGCCAAAACTATGGGCCCCGTTTGGGTAAATTGGTGTTTGAACTTCCCGGGGACGTAACTTTGGCATACTATCTCCATTTGACACACATGATACATGATTAGAAATATATATCTACATACTACAACTGTCACCATGAATATTGATTCCAAAATGGAATCATATTCATTAGAAGCGCACTGCCCAAAAAATATCGTTTAGGGCTTCAAAATGGCTCCGGAAGTTCAGGACCTGAAAAACTGCTAAAAACAGTAAGTTGTGCCAAAACTGAAAAAATGAAAGAGACAATGGTGGGGCCCCAAGTGGAATAGGTGGGTGGCCACCAATATCCACCTGGATCATTCCTCCCCCCTTAGGAAGCAATGGTCCCCATTTCATTGAGTTCCTCCAACAGATGAGGAAACTTTTGCTGAACTTGGTCCCTGGTGAACCACTTGCCTTAGTGCAGGAATTGGCCAGCTTTCAAAACTCGATATAGTTGGATATTATTTTGGCAAGTGCTCTTTATTTTCATGTCCCTGATACAATATATGGTGGCATGTTCCATGCAGTCTAGGTTTAACTCTATTGGTGTGAGTTGTTCTGCAATGTCTGAGGTGTCCATTAGAGGTGGGAAGTAGGGACGAAGGTGGTCCACGTTGAATACTAGATGCAAACCAAGGAATGGTGGAATACTGAGCTTGAAGTCATTATTCCCTATAGCCTTGGTGATGGTGTACGGCTCGTATCGTAGTGGTCGAAGTTTGCGGTGGGGTCCAGTGAGGTGCTCCTTCTACAAATGTAGCCACACTTTGTCGCCCACCTAGAAGTTGTGTGGCACCCGATGTTGATCATGTTGTTGCTTGTACTTAGCATTGGCTTTGTCCAATATGTCATGAACCTGTTGGTGGATGTGATGAATGCTCTCAATGAAGTTGTTTGCTTTGTCAGCTTCAGACTGAACATGAGCCGAATTGGCTTGAGTAACCACAAATGGCATGGCTATGTCAATGGGACATAGTGGCTGGAATTCCAAGCCCACCTGAAAGGGGCTATGGACAGTTGAGCTATGGAGAGCCCAATTATAAATATTTTGTACATAGGGGAGGCTCTCATCCCATGTGTGTGGATTCATTGAATTGAACATGCGCAGTATGTGTACAATCATCCTGTCGATAACCTCTGTCTCTCCATCGGTTTGGGGATGGAAGGCTGTGGACTTGGTGAGCTTGGTGTCCAACATTGACCAAAGGCTAGACCAAAATGTGCTGAGGAACATGTTTTCCCGATCTGATATGATAGACTGTGGGATCCCAAAGTGGACCCACACTCGTTCAAAGAAGAGTTTAGGAGTGGCTTCTGCTATGATATTCTTCTTGCAAGCCGCCATAATTGCCATCTTCGAGAATCTATCGACGACCATGAAAACAAAGTCATTTCCATACTTATTAGAAGGAATTCCCAACATGTAATCCATGGAGATGGATTCCCAAGGTCGACTAGGGGTAGGTAGCGGAGTATAAAGGCCTTGCTTCTTGATGGTCGGTTTGGCAATGGCGCAAGCAGTGCAGGATCTGATGTACTTCCCGACATCCTGTCGAAGGTTCGACCAATATAAATACTTTTGTAGTACTGCCACTGTTTTCTTGACCCAGAAATGACCAATGACTTGGCTGTAGTGTGTTTCCCATATCATCTTGGCATGCTCTCTTGAAGGAACACAAAGGTGTCCCAAGTGACATAACAGTGCATCTTGGAGGTGAAAATTTGGAACTTGCGTACCTCCCAAGCATGCCCTGTATGTATGGCCTAATTCTGGATTGCTTTCATAGAGAAGTGGCCAATTATAAGTCTCATTCCCATAAGAGTTGAGAACGGTAGATAGCGCCATGATCAGTGGTCGACTGAGGCAATCTGCAAGATTGTTGGTGCTACCCTTCTTGTACTTGATGTTCCAATGAAACTGTTGTAGATATGTGGACCACTTTTGATGGCAATCATTCTACAACTTCCCTTGCATCTATATGAATTTTAGGGGGCAGTGGTCTATGTGGATGATTGTTTCCTTCCCCAAAATTTAATGCTTCCATTGTCAACAAGCCTACACAATGGAATACATTTATTTATCATAAGTTGGATACTTGTGAACTGTGTCGGACAATGTCTCACTGTGATATGCCACTAGATTTCCATGTTGAGTAAGAACTGCCCCAATAGCATATTCAGAGGCATATGTCTTGATCTAAATGGTTGTTGCAAGTCTGGTAACATGAGCATTGGGGCAGAACAAAGGCGATGTTTTAACTCTATGAACACCTTATGTTGAGATTCTGACCAAAAGAATTTTTCTTTTGCTCCTCCCTTGGTGACTTGACTCAAGGGCCAAGTAATATGAGAAAATCCCAACATGAACCTGTGATATAAATTAGCCAAACCCAAAAAGCTACGAAGCTCTGTTAGAGTGGTTGGGGCTGGCCAATCCAAAATGACTTGGATCTTGGTTGGATCCACATGCACCTCCCTTTCATCAATAATGTATCCCAGATATTGAACCTGGGTCATGCCAAAAGTGCACTTCTACAAATTGGCACACAACTTGTGCTGCCGCAGTGTTTGGAGGACTTGTCAGATGTGGTGGAGGTGCTCTTCCCAAGTCTAGCTGAAGATAAGAATGTCATCCAAGTACACCACTACAAATGAGTTGGTGAATGGCCGAAATATGTCATCCATCATCCTCATGAAGGTTGTGGGAGAACCCAAAAGGCATGACCAGCCATTCAAAAAGGCCCTCCTTGGCTTTGAAGGCAGTCTTCCATACATCGGAGGGTTCGATTGGTACCTGGTGATACCCAGACTTCAAGTCGATCTTGCTGAAATATTTTGCCCCTCTCATTTGGTCCAGAAGGTCATATATCCATGGGATTGGGTACCTATTTCAGACAGTGATATTTTTCAACACTCGATAGTAAATACAGAGTCTCCATTCCCTATCATTCTTCTGTACCAACACGATCGGGCTCCCACAGGGCGATGAACTTGGGCGGATGTGACCTTTTTGCAACAGCTCCTGAATCTACCTCTTGATTTCATCATTCTCCAAGAGAGAGCACTCATAGATCGGTCCATTGGGTAGCAACGCACCTGGGTTCAGATCAATGGGATGCTTGACCTGACAGTGCAGAGGAACCCCTGTGGGTGAGGTGAAGATGTCGCCTTAATCCTCCACAACCTTGTCCATTTGTTTTTGGTGTGTAGAGGAGCCTTGTCTAGAGGTTGTGGCCACTGTATTCTTCTTTCCCTTGGGGTGGATCATCAGGAAAACAAATTTTCTAGTTTGGGAAATAAGCTTACTGTATTGTTTTTCTATAACCAAAGAGATAGTGGCGGGCAGTGGTACCTCTGGTATCCTGTACAGCTTATTCCCCAAAGTGACAATAACAGCACGAAGCGGAGACTCATACAGAGCATGTCTCTTCCACAAGTATGGTTGGCCTAATATTACATCAGAAAAATCAATAGGAGTAATGTCACACAATACCTCATCCGTGAAGGGCTTGATGCTGTAGGGAAGGATACACTACTGGCTGACGCACAGATCTCGTCCTTGGTGAAGCCACCCAATGTTGTATGGATGTGGGTGTGTTGTGGTCGGAAAACCCAAATGCTTCATGGTGTCTGTTGAAATGAGGTTCTTTTCGCTCCCATTGTCAAAAATTAACTATAGAGGGGAACCCTTTACCCACATCTGGGAGTGGAAGAGACGGTCCACCTCCTACGTATCTTCCAATTCCTCCTTCTAGATCTTCGCAGTGGCAACAGTGGCATTGGGCTTCGCATCAATAATTTGTTTCCCTTTTTCATTCCCCTTGTCAGGTTCTGATACAGAGTCGGAGCATGCATATGACTCATAAGCCCTCATCTCGGCCACCAGTGACTGCTTGGCCCGACACTCACTGGTGTTGTGAGTGGAGCTCTTATGGAACTTACACCACTTTCTCGTGTCCTTATTTGGCTTCATGATGTGGTTCTTTTCTTGTGGATTTGATAGCTTTTCTTGGGCCACCATTCCTTGGCTTTTTCCTTTGCTCTGCATTTTTGGGGTACCTTTCCCTTGCTTTTTATTCACAGATCCAAATTCTCGCTTCTTCTGTTTGAATTTTTGCTCAGTCTTGGCAGCATACTGATACGTCGTACCAAGTGAGGAGATGTTGAGGAACTCCATTTACTCCTGAATTTATTTGTGCAAACAACTGTGATACTTTAGCGCCAAATGTTTCTCTGAATCTTTGATACCCAACTTTATGCGCAGGGTATGGAACAGATTCGTCAGCTCATGCACATCTTGATCCCTTTGTTGTCACAGCGTCGTCCATTGTATGTACTTGTCCTCATAGCTCCCTACAGGATAATATTGTTCCTTAATGGCATCTCAAAAATAATTCCAAGTGGGTATGGCTAAGAATAGAGAGGGTTCTGTCTCATCCTTTTTTTCACAGTAGGTTTCCCACTAGTCCTTGACATGGGGGGTAGCTTTGAGGAGTGAAAAAATAATTTTCTCTAGGTAGGAAAAGTCGTGAACCGAGAAATATCCCTCCAATATATTCAACCCTCTATCTACAACATCTATATCTATTTGACCCTCAAATATGGGAATGTCAAAGTTTACTTTTACCTTAAATGGAGTCGCGCTTCTAGAGTGGCTGTTGGATGCAGATGCGCTGCCAGTGGGTAGACGTTGAAGGATCTGGGAAAAGTTATCCATCATCACATTCCTTTGTTTTTCGAGGGCCTCCTTGAGCAATATTTTGATAGGATCTCCTGCTCCCTCATATTCTTTTCATCCCATGGGTGTTCGTCGAGGTTTGCGTGGCTGATCTTGCAAAGGTTCCACCAGATCGAGCCCTAACTCCTTATACCCTGACCTCGTTGGGGACATGCAAAGAAGGATCAAGAAAAATCAAACTTCTTTGATACCACTAATCTAGATTTATGCAGGAATGCAAAATAATACACATATAACCAGAAATATAAAGATGCAACGGAAATAGCACTTCATTTCATTAATATCAAAAAACTGAAATTTGCTTACAAACAGAATGCAAATAAACTACCTAAGGCGTTGGTAGCTTATCTCTCAGAAGATATGTGGCAGCTACAGGCCTCTAAACTATGTTACAATGAGGCTCAAGGGCCTATTTATTATTGAGAAATAGTGGAGAACTATAAACATCCAAAAACCTAACCCTAGGAGATGAAGCGCCAAAACTATGGGCCCCGTTTGGGTAAATTGGTGTTTCAACTTCTCGGGGACATAACTTTGGCATACTATCTATGTTTGACACACATGATACATCATTAGAAAGATCTATCTGAGGAATACAAGTGTAACCACAAATATCTATTTTTAAATAGAATCATATTTGCTAGAGATGCAATGCCCAAAAAACGTTATTTAGGGCCTCAAAACGGCTCCGGAAGTTCAGGACCCGAAAAAATGCTAAAAATAGTAAGTTGTGCCGAAACTGAAAAAATAAAAGAGACAATGGTGGGGCCCTAAGTGGAATAGGCTGGTGGCCACCAATATCCACATGGATCATTCCATTTATTGATCAGGTCCTAGATACACTAGTAGGGAAAAAAAAAATCTCTTTCCTGGATGCCTTCAATGGCTACAACCAAATTCAAATTTCTCCTGAAGACAAGGATAAGACCACCTTTACCTATCCGTGGGGAAAATTCGCCTATAGGGTATTACCTTTTGTATTTTTTAATGCACCTGCCACATTCCAAAGAGCCATACTCAATATTTTTGTAGACTTGATAAATGAAGGATTGGAAGTATACATGGATGATTTCACACCCTATGGAGATGAATTTGAACAAGCATTACAGACATTGGAAAACGTTCTGGAATGGTGTATTACTACTAGCCTATGTTTAAGTTACGAAAAGTGCCATATGATGATGACTGAAGGCCTGATCTTGGGTCATTACATTTCAACAGCTAGAATTTAGGTAGATCCAGCAAAAATACAGGTAATTCTCTTACTAGCTACTCCTACACTCAAACAGAGGTACGTAGTTTTCTAGGATTTGCTGGATATTATCGTAGATTTATCAAGAATGTTTCACAGATTACTGCACCATTATATGCCTTAACAGCAAATAGTGATTTCATATGGACTAACAAATGTGATGTTGACTTTACAGATTTAAAATGGCTAGTATCAACATCACCAATATTACGAGGTCCAAACTGGGATATACCATTCCATACTTCATCAGATGCATCAGACACAGCCATTGGAGCAGTTCTTGGACAAGAAGAAGACAGGAAACACTATTCTATATATTATATTAGCAAAAACTTAACCCCTACTGAATTGAATTACACAGTAACAGAGAAGGAGTTTTTAGCTATTATTTATGCTATTAACAAATTCAAACACTATATAATTGGATACCTTGTAATTTTGTATACAGATCACTCTGCTATTAAATACTTAGCTAATAAACCCATTATGAATGGAAGAGTGATACGTTGGTTTCTACTTTTGCAGGAATTTGATATAACTATAAGCGATCGACCAGGGAAGGAAAACCTTGTGGCAGATTTCCTCTCCCGAGTGCCAAGAACAGATGACACAATAGAAGTAGAGGATTAGTTTCTGGATGAACAATTGTTTGTTGTAAAACACCATGGTATGCAGATGTGGTGAATTATTTAGTAGTGGGAAAACTACCTAAACATCTAACACCCAGAGAAAGGAAATCAATAGTACAACGCAACACTCAGTTCTCCTGGATTGGAGGATACCTTTTTCACATAGGAGCCGATATGCACATCCGCAGGTGTATCAGGGAAGAAAAAATTTATGATATCTTAAAAGCCTGCCATGATGGACCTTGCGGTGGACATTTTACAGACCGCAGAACTCGACACAAAATTTTACAAATGGGCTACTACTGGCCCACAATTTTTAAGGATGCTAAGAAATTTGTTCAGGCCTGCGATAGTTGTTAAATGATGGGCCACCCTGGCTAATTTGATGAAATGCCCTTGCATCCACAGCTGGTCATAGAAACTTTTGAGCGTTGGGAATTATATTTTGTTGGGAAAATCAATCCATCATCCAACCAGAAATCATATATATTGGTTACAACAGAATACATAACTAAGTGGGTAGAAGCAGTAGCATTACCAAGAGCCACAGAAGAAACTGTGATAAACTTTCTTTTCGAAATTTTTGTACGATATGGGTTACCCAAAGAAATAATCACTAATGGAGGGCCATAATTTGTAGGCCACAAGATCTCTGCTACACTAAAAAAGCATCATGTTATTCACAAAATTACCTATCCATACCACCCACAAGCGAATGGGCAGGTAGAAAACATCAACAAAGTAATTGAAGTTATTCTAATGAAGACAGTCTCATCGCACAGATGAGACTGGGCTACTCGACTACCAGAAGCCTTGTGGGCATATCTCACAACTTGGAGAAATACTATTAGATACTCCCCATATCAGCTGGTATTTGGTAAGGAACCTATTTTTCCCATAGATTTTGAGATACAAACACTAAGGACAGCCAAGGAAGTGGGACTGGATTTAACTGAAGCCCAGATTAATAGATTACAACAAATTAATGAATTAGATGAAATTTGGCTTTTGGCTCTACAACATACTGCACTTATTCAACATCAAAGAGCCAAATGGCACGACTCTCTAATCAAGAAAAATACATTTCATGAGGGCAACTGGGCACTTCTCTATGATTCTAGGTTTCAAGACTTCCCTGGTAAATTGCAGACTAGGTGGTTAGGTCCCTATGAAATAAAGGAATTACATGACAATTGCACTCTTACATTGACCACCATGGACGGGTATGATTTTTCCTTTAAAGAAAATGGGCATCGGGTGCGCCTCTACCAAAGATCGCTTACAAGAGAATATTTTTGTCAACAAATACGCAAGGACTCCACCATGCAAGTTTTAGATGTAGAAGATAATCCTTCGCCAGCTTCATCTTTGTAAAAATTAATTTCTTTTGTAAATTGTAAATACGATTGCTAATTCAATTTGTTTTTCTACCTATTTTGTTGTCCCATCTTCGGAACAACACTTTTTGATTTTTCTATTCCATCTTCGGAACAACACTTTTTGGTTTTGTTGTTCCATCTTTGGAACATCACTTTTTGGTTTTGCTGTTCCATCTTCAGAACAACAATTTTTGGTTTTTTTGTTCCATCTTTGGAACAAAACTTTTTGGTTTTGATGTTCCATCTTTCGAACAACAATTTTTCGTTTTTCTATTCCATGTTCAGAACAACACTTTGTGGGTTTGTTGTTCCATCTTTAGAACAACACTTTTTGATTTTACTGTTCCATCTTTGGAACAACACCTTTTGGTTTTTTTGTTCCATCTTTGGAACAACACTTTTTGGTTTTGTTGTTCCATCTTCGGAACAACACTTTTTGATTTTTCTGTTCCATCTTAGGAACAACATTGTTTTTTTTGTTTTTTTCCAATTTTTGAACAACACTCTTGTTTCTTGTACAATTTTTGTGTGTTCTGAACAACACCTTTTTTTATATATTTCACAAGTACCTCTTTCCTCTTATGGACTTATTCCTAGCTCATGTCAGCCTCATTTATTTTGATTTCTTTTATGGCTTGAGTACAATACCTTCATGCGGATAAGAATTATGGATTTTATTAAATCAGGTGAATATTTGTAACATTATGATCTTTGAAAAAGACAAATTCTTGATGATAGACTTAAAACAATTGAAAGGGACACAATTATTTATATTTCACTTTATTGTACTGATATCTAATGTATATTATATTGATTGATCATCTTAACCATGTTGGTTCTATTCTTCCTGGTTATAATTCTCTCTGTCTATTATCAATGGGATTATGGGTATAATTTTTCTTATTATTGATATGTTTCAACTTCTTACACCATCCCTACACTTAAGAAGTACTAAGCCTCCCTCTATTTATCATTAAAGTATGTAATGACAACTAAATTTTATCTACAGATAGAGGATAGGGGGTCTCATTAAGAGCTAGCCTACTATGTTGATAAGGATATAGCAATGTGACATTCCCATTATGGCCAGCACACCAGGGTTATGATACATTGGATGGCTAAAACATCCTTGGAACAGGAGGTCTCATCATGAGCCGGCTTGCTCACTTCTGCTACTTCCCAGTGAATGGTAGTGTGGTTATCTGGTTACCACGCCAGCACACTGGTCTCTTCTGTAGAAACAGTAATAAAAAATTTTCATTATAAATTGAGGATCCTAGCTCACATGGGTTAAAAAGAAACTCTGTCGAGGTTATGGATGCCTGCTGCAAACAAAAGCTCTGCTTATGGTATTGAAGTTTTATTTCCACAATCAATAACTCTTATAATACTCTTCCCATTTATCTTTTTTCAAGATATTATTTCCTCTAAATACTTCCCTACTTTGAACCTTTATGCATGTGTTTATGGTTTTACTCAATCATATCATACACAGCCAGAATATCATTAGCAAAGCCCTTTTTTTTACATATTGATGTTCCTTTTCGTATCAGTTAACCTATCATCAATTAAATCTTCTTGTCTCTTATCATTTATTATCATGATACACCACGCTTTTACTCTATCCATCTCTCTTATTGTCTCATCATTCATTTACATACTCTTTTCCATTTATGATTGTACTCTTCATCCTTACATCCTGTCGCCGAAATAGCCATTTCCTATCTAGTCGATCGAAGGCAACCTCTCATTTCGGAGGGGGAGAGGACTTTCGTTACACTTATGCATGAGTTGTCCTTATTTCATTAACTGACAAGATATCCCATGGTTATGCGGCATGTGAAAATCTAGCAACCCTTCAAATGACATCAGCTATATTTAGTTGTTTCTATTGCTCTAATTATCGCTTTGATTTTCAATATTGTTGTGCTTTTCAATATTGTTGTTCTTTTTCGTATTGCTATGCTTTCTAGTATTTCTATGCTTTTCAGTATTGTCTTGCTTTTCAACATTATTGAATCTTCCCATTATATTCATCCTTTGCAAAAGTAGGAAGAATCTAAACACTATGGGTGGTAAGATAGTGCATCGTGAGCCTTTAGTATTAGAAGTCTCTGACAGAGCAAGAGAAATTCTGATCCGAGCAGGATGGATATCCTATATTACAAGGTTTCAGCCTTCAAATGAGGAAATCGCTATTGAATTTCTACAAAATTTGTATAATAGGGAATCCATGGTAAAAGGAAGAAGGATTACAGTTACAGACGTTGTAATAACTGAGGTATCTGGGCTCCCGGAAGAAGGCACCACATGGGCACAAAAACATTTATTGATATAAGACGTGGTGGAAACCTTCAAAGACGAAGGCGAACAACTGGTCATAAAATGCAAAGGCATTCAACCATCTTCTCTTGCAGAACCATGGAGGGAATTAGCAAGAATTTTCCAGAAATACATTACCTGTGATGGACGCCATGATGTGGTAAGGCCACGACAACTCAGACTCCTAACTGTTGTAAAACAAAAACTTACTGTTAATTTTCCATCCCTTTTAAATTATTTATTGCATGATACTGATACTAGAATAAGACGGGCTAGGCACCCTAAAATGGTGATAAGTCATCATGGACTGACTAGAATGATCATTAGTCATAGCCTAGTCCAATACGACTTGACTTGGGACAGTTTCATGACGGCACTAAAAAGCATACAGAACCCTGTAATTAAATATCCCGCAATTGCAGAATTAATTCAGCAAAACCCTATCTCAAAAAGAAAAAGGACTGCCCATCTAATGGTCGAACCTCACAAATGCAGGAGGTCTATAAGAATCGAATTAGCCCAGAAGATGTCTATAAATCCGCGAGACGAAATCAACCAACCTGCATAGACGTCCAACCCAGTTAGGGTATGGGATTCTAAGTCTGAACAAGAAGCACCAGGTTCAGAGGAAGAACCAGAAGAAGAAGCCGAGTTAGAACTAGAACAAGAAGAAGAACCCGAGGAAGAGGCTGAGCCAGAATCAAAGCCCAAAGAACAAGAACAAGATTATGAATTGGAAGTTGAAGCAGGGCCATATTTTGAGGTAGGAATGGCTAAGGTCCTAGTTAATCTCGATGTGTACATGAAACCAAGAAGACTATTTAGTCCTAGCATATTGGAAACACAAGCCCTGGAGAATTCTGAGCACATAGAAACTCCTCCATCACAAGAGGCTCCAGACACAGAAATTGCACAGGAATCCAATAACCAGTCTGGTGATACAATTTTGTTAGAATATAGGCAGGAGGACCCACAGAATTCTATAGATATAGACATTGATCATGAATCTGAGAATTAGTTAGGCAATATAGTTCCTCTGGAACACAGCCCTGAGGGCCAAAAAATAGCTCCATAAGCCATTAATGAACCTGTTAGTGGAGCAAATGCTCCTCAAAAGAGCCAAGGAGCCAGAGAAAAAAGTAAGAATCTGTGAAAAAAATATCAGAAGCTCCAGAAGACAGTTAAAAGGCTATGACAAGAAATCAAAAAATGTAAAACACAAAGCACCGCTCCTGAGGTGACTTCTGTAGCAACACAAACAATAAAATGCGAAAATAAGTCAGTGGGGATTCAAACAGAAATCTCTTCCACTAGAAAAATTTCCACCCAGGTTGATTTGAATGAGAACTTGGTGAATGTAGATGTTCAAATGGAGGGTCGTTCCTCCCACAATAGGCAAATACAAACTGAAAAGGTACTCTTTCTCATTATTGGCACCCAAACAGAGAAGTAATCTGAGGAATCCTCATTAAAGAAGGACCCTATTGTTTCAAAGCTTCAAGAATAATTAATGCAAGCCCAGATTGAATTAGAACAACATCAACAACAGACAGTCTCCCTACAAAAATACCAGGAATTACAAAAAAAATTGAGAGGATTAGCTCTAGCAGAGAATGAGGCTTTTGATAAGGCTAGACAGGAAGAAGAAAAATGAATAGAATGAAAACTAAGCTGAACAACATCAGGAATGAATTGGACACCATTGTTCATTGTATTCAGATATCTTGACTTGTTGATCTCCTACTACTAACTATGCCTTTTTTTTATTAGAACGATATTTATTGTTAAAAATCAAAGTTGTTAGAGCTGGCAAGCCAATTGAGTTGAAGACAATGGAGGATTTTATAAATTTTTGTAAGACACATGGAGTAAAGGTCCAAAGGCTTCTTTGTGAATTTTATTTACATAATTTCATATTAGATAAAGAAATGGATGTGAATCCTAGCCCTTTTATTGGAGATGTTCAATTTCAGGCTTTTATCTCTTTTGCAGTCAACCAACTCAAGTGGTTGAAGGCTTATAATTCGTTCCAAATAAAGGAACACAACTTGGATCTTTGGGTAAGAAGTGAACCTACTCACCCTTTGCAAGTGTTTGATAAGCATAAAACACTAATGACAAAGGAGGGCGTGACTAAGAGTTTATGGCCCATACATAAGGAACTTGTGCCAGAGGGAACATCATATTTCCTCTCCATTCGAGAAAGATCCTTGGTTTCATCCAAAATGAGATGGATGGTTTCGAGCAACAGTGCTAAAGACAGAGAACCATTTAATTATGGAAATTTCAAAGCTGTTGTTAGACGGTTGGTCCCATATGGAAACTTTATCTTAAGAGGAGGACCTTATTGGGTGGGATGTTTCTATTGAAGCTCCATTATTTGGTATCCTCCTGAAGGATACCATCCTAACTATGAGTTACCAGAAGGACAAGAGGTGGTAGCCTTTTCACACTTGGCACGACATCATGGTCTCAGGCCTATTACAGATAGCCCTTATCCATCCTACTCTTTAACCTATTTGCATCAGAATTATTTATTTTTCATTTGGACATGAAAAAAGGTAAGCAGGGGAGTATGTTGATCCTTCTAGTAGGTATGTATTCACTCTCAAATACTACCATTTTTCCTCTTATTCGTCCATTTTTGTGCCATAATATAATAATATCTTGAATGGATTTTGATAAAAAATGAATGAAATAGTCCTGAAATGGTTTAACCATCCAAACTAATTCCCATTTATTTTATGATGAAAATAACAGATAAAAAAATAGATATTCCCAAAAAGGAACAACAGGATCTAATCAAGGGAAAAGAAGGCACATTAAAGGTGGTCAAATCAGAAGACGAATAAGTGAGAATGACCAAATATTTGAAGATAACAATCTCTTATGAATCCCTCAGGATCCCCTGATCTTGAGGGATCACATTTACCTTTTCCTTTAGCTATAAAGGAACGAGAATAATACGATTATGGACATGATGACATGGGAGAAAGCAGAGAATGTAAATCAAATCGTATCACATATTGTATCATGTTTCTTTCATTTATATATCATTTTATAATGAACAAAACATAGTTCTGAAGGACACGATTGTATTGTAATGACTATGATGATTAATATATAATTTGCGTTGTTGTTCATTCGATTTTTCTAGAGTAACTAAGCAGTTTTTGATGGCAGCTAAGGGCCCGGTCTCTGATGAATCTCACTATTTTTCTTTTTGCTATACTTTTCCATTTACTGCAAGTATATTATGATTTTCTTCTTTACATTGAATTACTTTTGATAATTTAGATTTCTGTATTTATTCCCTTGAGTGCTCATTTCCAATTTATTAGTTACTCATTAAAAGAATTGGCTTTGATTACTTAAAGCATAGACTGTTATTTCCACTACTTTCCTTTTGTTCGATTGTTTAGGTCCAGCTGAAAGAGCTCAGCTAATGAATTAGTGCTCTCGGCTGATTATCATTTGAATTAGTTGAATTATGAATGAATTACAATTTTGTGTTCTAATGCATAGATGAATCACTTCCTTTTAAGCTTTAATATTTATGATTGTATCTACATTCAAAGATTGGTTTTACTATTACTCTTTGTATGAATAGCCTGCACATGTTGTGTACACACTTGAGATAATGTTAGCCTCTTTCTTAAAGCCAATTATAAATCCAAAATTACATAAATTAAATAATGTAAAGTTAGGATAAATATATTTATTAAATTAGAATATTTAATAAATATTAGAGATACTTAGAATTAGAATTTTGTTAGTAAAAATAGGACTTTAGAATAGAGTCATTTCCTAGGCTCTAAAATAGGAATAAATTTAGTAGGATGGTTAGAAGACCATTTATTGTAAATGGAAACTTGTTGATTTTCCAAGTGATCCATAACTAGATTAAGTTAGAACATAGAGCTTATAAATGGGTTATTTTCCTAATTTCATTGTAATGTGAGAGTGAGAGTTTACATTTATAAACTCCTGTAATTTGCTATGTAATATTTTTCCTTGATCAATAAAGTTATGTGTCTGAGGAAACTTCTGAATCTGCAGATAAAAGGACTTACCCTATTTGATAATTAATATGGGGAAATTAGGAGTTTTTAAAGACACCTGTTAGCACCCAATAGTTAGAAGTCTAGCCATGTGAATATATGATTTGTAGTCGAACATGGAAAGACATCGTTTGATTACCAGCCAATAATGTGAGTTGTTAACAAACACGAGAGAACCACCATTAATTTCAATGGCCCTCAAGGTACTGAAGTACATTTCATAAGGTGTGAATAGATGATTTGATGTCGAACGCCAAACAAAATATTTCGGTCAAAGGTCCATAAGTGAGGATCTTGTCGATGTTGTAACAAGCCTCATGGTACTGGAATCTGATTTTTCTAAGTGAACTTTCAAGATATTGATTTGTCGTCGATAGGAAGTCACCTTATTGCAAAAATATAGTTATTGATTTCGGAGACAAGGGTATGACTTGATATAGCAATTTTTCAGGGATGACAGTCATGAAAATGAAGGTTTACAAGTACTGCAGAAGGATGAGTTTTTAATCACTACATGACTTCTCTTGAACATATCGGCGACACTGTGATGAGTTGGCAGCAGTGACCTAAAACCGAAGTGAAGGTATGATGAACCATAGGTGTGAATGAACCGTCAAGATGATTACCCAACCCAAAAAGTCACGGACATGGAGTGAAATAAGTGTCATTTTCAAGAGCGACTTGATACCAAAAAGAAACTTTTGCTTACTTTTCCAAAATTTTCCCTGGTCATTTATCGACCAGTGCCTCTTTATTTTTTAACAAGCTTGAGGAGGATAACATTTTCTTGATTTATAATTCAACCCTTCGTGCGAATAAAGTATCGCTATTTAATAATTTAACGATTCTAGCGATGAATGAAACTTGATTCTTGCCATGATTGACAAGCTCATCGCTATTTTATGTTTTAACGAGCTTAACGACAGTGATAGCCCGGTCCTTTTTCATATTTAGAGAGTTTGAAAAAGAGGACGAAACATAACTCCAAAAGTAATTTTTCATAAAAATTTCTCTCAGATTTGAAAAAGTGTAAAATAATATCTGAAAGAACCTCTTTAGTCATGTTTAACCAAGGTATTCCTTATTCATAAATTATCCATCTCAGTCCGGAAAAGGGTTAAACTTATACTGAGTAGATATCAATTCATTTACTTTAACGAGATTGAAAAGATAACTACTTGGCAATATTTTCACATTATCACAGTTTGAAAAAAGATGAAAGAAGACTCTAAGGGTTCCTTTTTTGTTGTTATTGAAGCTCGAAAAAGAGATAAAAGTGTGCTTCAAATCCTATTTCATTTTTAACAAAGCTCAAAAAATAAGGAGAAAAATTACGCTTTCTGGTCAAGTCATTCTTTGAATAAATCTGCACTACTATTTTGTTCCTCAGTTGTATTTCCTGTTCAGAACAACATCAAATGGATTAAAAATACATGTTTCATGATGAAAACATAATAAAACTATAGTCATAGCAATAAATTTAACTTGAAAATAACTAAATGAGTATATAAAGTAGTTTCACTATTCATTTTTACCATTCCATAGTTACCATTTGCATTTTGGACTCTGAACCTGATTTTTCCCCCAAACTTCAATTGTTGATTGCAGTCGTTTCTCTGGATGGATTTCATTTCCGTTTGATCCATATTAGTAGCATGAACCTCCTCTTCCTTTTAGTATTCATTTCATTTCCATTCCTTGCAATTTTTTAGGGTTTTAAGGCCCCTAGGGTAAATTCTGCCCAAAATGAGGGCAACGCACCCCTAAATGTCAAAACCTATGTTGCATAGTAGGTACAGTGAAGGGTACCTACATGTGAAACGCAATGTCTCAACCTAGGGAGTGCATTGGGCGCAGTTCAAGTTTTCGGTTTTCATGTTGTGCTCAAAATTTGCCTATTTTTTTTGCAATGAATGGTATCTAATGGATCTTATGGTTATATTTTAGGTTTCCATCAGATTATAGTGATGATTACATGGAGGGAAAGAGAATATGAATAACAAGATATGATTTCCTTGAATGATCAGGGTACTGTAAGAGCCTCAAGAGATTGCAGACTACTTAAGTACTTCAAATTGTCGGGAATGAGGCAACAAATAGAACTCTTGGATTTCTTAGTTCAAGCAAGAGATCCGAAGATAGAGGCATTTCACATAAAAAATCAAGTGTTGTCCATAACAGTTGAGGATGTGTATTTTATCACAAGTTTTTCAAGGAGAGGTTTTCCCATTTCTCTCACAGGGTCTACCGTTGGAGGAGAGACAGTGAGGGATTATGTTATGCAATATTTCTATCCACAGGAAGAACCTAGCAAAGATGGAAAAATAAACATTCGGGATCTCACGGATTTTACTTTGAGAACCATCCTTTTCATGATCACTAAACTTGCTGGCACTGTTACACTACATGTAGCGAATAGATCATATATGCTATATGAACTAGAGTGCTTAGAGCCAATAGTATTCAATTGGTCTGAAGCTGTTCTATATTAGATAAAGGAACAACTGAATAAAGCAAAGGGAGGAAGAAAGGAAAATTTCAGTTATGGTTCAATTGTGATCTCCTTCACTTTGGAACGGATTCCACTGATGCAGCCACAACATGTAACATTGGATATTTTTAGTCCTAGAGATTCTCGAATGCAAAGATGGGTAGAACTCATGGGTCGACATGGAGTCCAATCAACCGATGTGTTCTCTACTGCATTCTTTTCCTGGTTCCGGTGACAGATTGTCACCATCGATGATTATGCATATGCAGGCATCGACTTCCGAGATCCAGATCTAGTATTACCAGAAGGCGCTCAATGGGGTGCAATAGGTAAGAATGATTTGACCATATTTTTTATTTTTCTAAGGTTTATAAAATATTTTTGTGCTTTTATTTCTTTCCAAGACTAAACTATATGTTTGATGTAATGCAGATATCAATCACATTTAACCAGTAGAGGAACCAGAGCGTGAAGCTGATGCACCAACAGAGGGGGTTGTCAAGAGAGCAATCCTTTAGGACCTTTATATGGCTAAGACTCTGGCTGAGATTCAACAGCACATAGAGGGGTTGACCTTCAGGATTCCATATTGTTGAATTGAAAAAATTCCCATGCGATTGCAGCGACACACAATTTGGGTTCCTAACTATTAGATGTGGTTTCTTCGTAGGATTGCTAGATCTATAGCGTGTTACCGTGAGCACCACTAGTTTACTTGTGAAATTTTGCATATATTTTGAGGTCAGATGACCAATGTTCCTTGGGCACAAATTTTTAAAAAACCTATAACTAGCTATCTATATGTTTTCAGAGTTTTTCCTATGTTTAATGTGCAATCCTATTCAATGATGTAAATATTTTCTTTACCTATGTCGCAAAAGCCTGTCTAAAAATTGATTAGATAATGAATGAGTTAAAGTGTTCAAATTTCTGGAAATGTGTTGATATTGAACAAAATTAAAATTTATTTCGAAAAGTCGAGCTCTTAGGAACAATCTAAGAAGTGTTGGATTTCTAACAGTATAAACACTAGTAAGTTGTAATACCACAAGTTGTGAGTTTAACCTTATGATTATGCAATTAATACCAAATGAAATGGCATTAGAGAGAATTTCGATCAACGCGCTATACTCAACGATATTTTTCATCGATCTACTGATAAAAATCCCTTGAAAACTGACTAACTCGTCATTCAGAGCCAAAATGGCGCATGCTACAGAGGATAGATTATGCGTACTACAACTAGCACCATCAGCATATCCAAAAAATGGTTCCAAAGATTCAGAAATCTACCATAAAATGTAAATTGGACTACGAACATTAAGAAAAATCTAAAAAAAAATTAAGATAGTGAATGCAAATCAACAACATATAAACAATTTAATACAAAAAATTACTATGCTCATGATTAAGCATAGTAACATTTCAAATACAACCCATTTCTAGGTTGTGCCAATGGAATCCCATCATAATCAACTAACTCGTAGGCACCCTTAGCAAGAACTCTTTTGACAATATAGGGGCCATGCCATAATGGCTCGAATTTCCCTGTACCTATTACATCAGCTTCTTGGTCGTAAAGAAGGACCAAGTTTCCCTCCAAGTAGATGCGAGGCTGGATATTTTTTTCGTATTGCGCCTTTATACATATATTATGTTCTTCATTATCCAATTGGGCTTCATGATATGTTTCATCTAGATGGATGAGGTTAAGGAGACGTGCTTCTTCTTTTGAGGTGTTAGGTAACAAGTCAATCACAATTTTTAATGATGATATTCCGCATTGGCTTGGTAAGATAACTTCCAGACCATACACCAATTGAAAAGGGGTAAATCCGGTTGCATTTCTCACCAAGATTCGATACGCCCACAAGGTGGAGTACAGGATCTAGTGCCAGTTCCTTTTAAGGACTCCTATCATTCGTTGAAGCATTCATTTACGAATTTTGTTAATAGCCTCAACTTGTCCATTTGATTGTGGATAATAAGGAGTAGAATTATCATGTGACAATCCTAACTTGGTAATCAATTCAGACATCATATGGTTGAGAAAATTCTTCCCATGATCCGTAATTATACCCTGTGGGACCCCAAACCATGCAATAACATGGTTGAAGAAAAACAATGCAGTTTTTTGTCCTGTGTTATTAAATGTAGGCATCGCTTTGGCCCATTCGGTAAAATATTCGACTACGACAATAATATAACCATGCCCCCCAGATGAAGGAGGTTTACAATTCATGAAGTTAATACCCCATTTTATAAATGGTCCAGCAGAGACAAAAGGATGCATTAGTGTTGGCGGTTTATGGATTTTATGATAAAAAATCTGGCATGCATGACAACTTTTGACTGCGAGGATGAAATCTCAAAAAATAGTAGGCCAAAAGTAACCAACATGGAGTATGTTCTGCACAGTAGCATATCCAGATAAGTTTCCGCCATAAGCCATAGCATGATAATCATTTAACACTTTTTCAGCCTCCTCATGAGTGAGGCACCTCCTTAAAATGGTATTGACACCACGATAATAAAGTGTATCGCCAACGATCAGATAATATTTGGCTTGGTATCGAATACGATGTTGTTCAAAGCGAGAGGTATTAGGTCAAAAATTTTGGGTTTGGAGATAAATGATGAAATCCCCATACCAAGGATCAGATGATCCAATCAGAAATAGAGACTCATCTAGAATAGATGGTTCTAACGTAGTAGGATTATTATCAAAGGGAAGGTCACAGAGAAGCTAAACCAAAACTAAAGACTTATTTAACTTGGATTTCATTAATTCCAAATCAAATTCCTAAAAAATGACAATCCATTTTGAATATTTTTCCCCCAACAATTGATGTGATAAGATATAAGTCATGGGGTTGTAATCTGAAACTATTGTTGTTTTTCGGAGTAGGATATAATGACGAAATCTCTGGACACCTTAAACATCTGCCAAGGAAAGCTTTTCCACGTAAGAGTACTTAACTTCAATATCATTGATATTACGACTCAAATAATAGATCGTATGTTCAATTCCATCTTCTACTTGGACCAAATCCATAGCGATGGTCATTTCAGCCACGGCGATATATACGAAATAATAATTTTGATAATTTGGAGGATACATTAATGACGCTTGGACAAGAGTGTCCTTAACAGCATCAAAAGAAGCTTGCACAACTTGGTCCCAATGGAAGGTAACCCCCTTTTCCAATAATCGAGTAAATCCTTTAGCCATTTCAGCGTAGTTTGGAATGAACCTTCTCAGGAAGTTAGCCTTTCCTTGAAGTTTCTATATCTGAAGCAAGTTTGATGGTGCAGGAAAATCAAGAATGGCCTGAATCTTTAGTGGGTCTATTCGAACTCCTTCTTTTGAGACTAAAAATCAAATAAATCAACTAGAACCAACACAAAATACACATTTACATGGATTGAGGTGTATCTTGTAGTGTTGGCAGCGTAATAAAATGGCTCTCAAATGCATTGGGTGATCAGTTTGATTTTTTGAATGCGTTGGTAAATCATCTAGATATGGTTGAACAATGTGCTTGATGTCATTGAAAGCATAATCCATTTCTCTCTGAAAAGTTTCCCCAGCATTATTTAAACCAAACGGAAGTTTCCTATATGCGAATATGCCCCAGGGATAGATTAATGTTGTCTTATGTTGGTCATCTGGATGGATATTGATTTTATTGTAGCCGGAAAATCCATCCATGAAAGAGAATATTTTTCATCCAGCACAATTATTAATAATATGGTCAATAAATGGAGTAGGATAGTTGTCTTTTGGACAAGCATGGTTAACATCCCGATAATTGATGCACACTCTAATAGTTCCTTGTTTTTTCATAACAAGAATGATATCGAAAACCCACTCGGTTAGAAAAACAGGGTAAATGAAACCAACACGCAAATGTTTTTCAACTTCTCCTTTGATGGCGACGGCTTTCTTTGGATGAACAATATGAAGTTGTTGACGCACCTGTTTGACATCAGGATACATATTAATAGTGTGTTCAACTATACTAGTATCTATGCCTGGGATTTCCTCATAAGACCAAGCGAATACGTCATGAAATTCACAAAAAAGAGAGCGATATGAATCGATTTCTGATGGAGAACAAGATACAATGACATGAATATTTTCTACAACTCCAGGTTTGGTCGAAATATCAATAGAAATCGTTTCTTCAATATTTTATAAGTTTCGCTTAGAGTCGATTGCATTAATCGGTAAAGAATTCAAAAAGAAATTTTTGATGGATGGGTGATATAGTTCACTGAGATTGTTTTCTTCATAATCTGGAAGATGGGAACGATGATGATAATCTTCCCATGGTTCTCCTTCTAACAGCATAGCTTCCAAAATATTTTCATCTGTCAAAAACGTTGAGGAAAATGGATCAGATGGAGTACCAAAATCTAAGGAACAATCAACCCAAACACTCAGCAACCCTGATTTCATATTTTCTGCCCAAGCCAAATAGATTGATTACTATGCCAGCTCAATAGGGTTGGGCAGTAAAACATCATCCAACGTATAAATTTCAGAATCACTCGTACTCTCCCTTAAGCCAGATAGAGTGGAAGAGATCATGTAGTAGGTCTCTATACTTTCAATTTATGTCGACGTCGCGAGTGGCAGTAATGCAAAGGTTCCCATAAGACTGGAATCCTTTAAGAGTCCTACACCAATGTTCTATATTTCTAGTTGGCGTAAGTGAACAAACGGAACACTTCTAGTTACCGGCAAAGTGGAGGAAAAAAAGGATAATTGATTAATGACTGTGATTGTACCTTTATGTGGAAAGGAAATCATTCTAAAGTATGTAGAAAAAATGGCAGTCATTGCATATACCCGTGGTCTTCCAAGTAAAATATTATAGTCAAGGGGTCCATCAACAACCTCGACATCAATATTCACTATTTTTCCCCTAGTTCAACATGCAGTTTATTGATAATACCACAAGGTTTATATGTTCTTCCATCAAAAGCCTTCAACGTCATTGATGATTGTGATAATCGCGGCGAGCCAAGTGATTTCCAACAGTTTAGAGACATAATGCATGTAGACTCTCCCTCATCAATAATAATGCGATGAAAAAGGTGATTGAGAACATTTACTTGTATGGAGAATACCAATTTTGTTGGTAGTTGTGGTACATAGCTCGTATGGTTAAAGACGCCAAGATTAGAATCAGTCAGATCAATTCCACCAATTGCCGACAATAAAACTACTTCTAGGAGGGATAATTTTTTAATACCTTAAGAGAAGACATAGCTAAAGGGGATTGAGCCAAATCTTCAAATATATTACAATTTTGTGCAGCTCTTTCTCAAGGATTATATGTCGATTTATGAATTACTCCCTTTGGTTTCTTAATTTTCAATTCAGGAATAACAATAGGTGGTGTTGATTCATTAGATGGATTCATTGTCGAGGTATTAGGTTGATCAGTGGTCGGACTACCATATTCTTTATTTCGCGTCAACACCAAAATATCTTGTGAAGGTTTTGTGGTAGATAACAACACCTGGGAACTAGGAGCTAGATCCGTAGCAACAAAATTAGTGTCTCGATTTGGAAATGAGTCTGTCAACATAGTTGATGCATGGGAAGTCTTGATGATTTTTGAGACTTCAGCATGGTGAGAACAATCCCTAACAAAATGTTCCTCATTATAGATTATGCATGGATAATGAGGTTTCCGTGGTCCTGACAGTTGATCAGATGATCTTTCCTGTGGGTTAGAAGTTTGATTTTTCTTTGATTTCCCCTTTTTCCTACTCCCTGGTTGCTTGTCACTTTTTCCTTTGTCAAATGACACGGCATTAATTTCAGAAGTAGGAGCAGGATCATATGTAGTAGCATAGCTTTTGTTTGCAGTGCCTATCAAGCTATCTCTGGCATGAGAATCCTTTATTTGAGGAGGAACATTGAAATTAGATCGTGGCGCACTAGGAATTTTTTCATAGAGCGTGCCAGACTAAATGTAAATCAAGTCTAAATACTTGGAATGAGCGATGACTTTCTCTTCTGTGATGACGCCACATTTAGCCACATCCTTAGTTATAGATGGTAACAGGGACTCAATGAACCATTCAGCAAGGAGCTGATCTGGAACAAATATCTTAACCATTCGTCAACGGCGATGCCACTCATGAATATGATCAGAAATGTGAGTAGCATTAGTCTGTTTGAAGTTGGTCAAGAGTTCTGTTCTAGTTTCATATCTGATCGGTAACTGGAAATGGGTCAAAAAGACAGTATATAAGGTAGTGAAATTGTCAAAAGAAGCTCTATGTAACTCAATGTACCATTTAGCAGCCAGACCTATAAGCGTACATTGGAAAAGACATAGTTGAACAGAATCATCATTCAGGGAATTTGATGAACACCATAAATGATAAGTCATGACATGAGTGGATGGATCTTCTCCAGGGTTTCCATTGAATTTAGGAATATCAGAGGGTAATTTATTAGGTATCACTGACCACCAAGGAGCATAATTTATAGGATCATTGGTTAACCCGTTTAAATCTAGTAATTCCAAGGTTGCAACAAAAGGAAATTGTCTATTAAGGTTAGGTTGAGCATAGCCAAGATAAGATGGAATTGATTTGGAAAAAGGTCTTTGAGCACCAGCATACAGAATTTGATGTTGTTATCCCAGATAGTGGTTGTTTTGCATGGAAAACGCTTGAGAATGTTGTTGACCAAAACCTGGATATGATACTTGTTGAGAGGAAGTTTGAGGCATTTGTGCCTATGGTTTCCTAGGGATCTATTCACCAATGTTATAACCCAAATTAGAATAAGTTGGATTCAGTTGAGATGTATAACTAGGTTGTGTTTGTGACATCCCATAAAATGGTACACCACCTTGTGAATAAATAATTATTGATATAAGTTGTTGTAAATTAACCAAAGAATTTTGAGTTTGTGGACCCAACATTTGATGATATTGAGTTGAAGAACTCGCCTGATAAGGTTGATGTGCAATATTTTCATTCTGTAATAGGGGTATGGATGTATTAACAAGTGGTAATGAAGTGGGTGTAACAGGTTGAACTGGTTGATACGAGTGTACAACCGTTTGTGGTTGGATAGGAAAAGTGGGATGCCATTGACAAAAATTCATGTCAACATTAGTTTGACCAAAAAATGACTAAGTGATGTCATATTGGGTGACCACAGGTTGACCCCCAGCATGAAGATAATAAGATGGAAAATAATTTTCTCCAAATGTTGGGAGCCCGGTTGATATGGTAATTCAAGGAATTGACCCAAAAGAACTGACTTGATATTTCCCTGATGATGTATGTAATGAATCAATTCATTCAGTACTAATGATAGGACTACTAATTAAAACACCAGATGATAAAATTAGCAAAGACTGTGAATGTGAAGATGCACCAGAGAAAGTGCCAGACAATAATTTGTAACCTATTGGGACCGAAGGGCCACCGTGTAGATATGACTCTGGTGAGTTTGTGAACATCGACGTAGTAGCAAGGGTAGGAGCTGACGTAATTGGAACATCTAACCCAACCGAAGATGTTGGTTCAGACATGGTTTTTTGACCAACTGTATACCCCCGAAAATCGACGGGAGATTGAATCTCAATAGGATCAACAAATGCAGATGGAAATGATTGAGGAAAATACTGGTACAGGTAAAGTTCCCCCCCAAAATGGGTTGGAGTTAAAGGTGTATCGTCTTGTGGAATTTATTCAATCACAGTTAAACCAGGAGAAAGAACTTCACCGTCAGGCCCAAAATATATTTCAGATGGTTGGCTGTGTGATATAGGATTTTCAATAGCTATAGAACTTTGTGGGATGACCAAGGTAGGAACAACTTCCAGTTGTTTGACTTTAGGATTCATATATTCTGGCAAATAAGAGACAAGATCTTGATCAATTTGTGATTGAACAACGTTGGGTCCAAGAGGTATGGTCTCAGGGATTGAATGGATCGTGAAAACGGGTAGCTGTGAAGACTCCGTTTCGACAACAGTAGAAAAACCGAGATGTGTAGAAACAATTTGAGCTAACTCTGGGTTAAGAGATGATGTTTTTCCAAAGGTACAAATTTTACTTGATTCAGTAGATCATGATCGCCTTCGCCTACTAGAAGTAACTTCCGATGGTAAAGGTGGTTTTAGAGATAATCTACGTGAACGACGGGGGATAGGATTTTTTTCTTCCACGATTATTGATTTATTTTAACCAAAAAAACAAAGAAGCAAAAAGAGGGTAATGCTAGGCAAAATGGTCTACCAAGAAACCATGAACTGCAGAATACCTCCTGGAAAACCAAGAAGTACGAGCAGGTAATCTCCCCGAATGCTGTGTTCGGTGTATCACAATTTCAAGGCGGTCGACTCAGCTCACTATGGATAGATAGCACCAAAAATTTGTCCTCCCAAATATACTCGAAGGTACATGGAGGCCCAATTCCGTATTAGTGTTGTTTGATGCGAAACCGCACAATGAGACCACCCCTTTATACTTATTGTACTATAACATCGCCCGATATACCCTAAAGTACATGGATGAGCTACGATATACTTACGTACATGGAGTTAGGTATCACACTCGAAACCTATCGTAGACAAGTTAACGGCATCTTCTATGTTTTACGACGTTGCAACACGTCTCTAGCCTAGACCTTCTAAATGTTAACATTATGGTTCCAATGTGTTGTTAAGTAAATTGAGATTAATTTTATGTTGATCTTGCTTAACAATTTTCCTTTCAAATTTTCACCACGATGATGTGTATGAAATTCCTAAAATGCAAGCTAAGAATGATAAACAAACTTTCACTTTCAGCGGTTTCAATGAAGAACCTAGCTACTAAGGGAAGAGAGAAAATAATTTGAGAGAAAATAAATCAATGAATCTGAAGCTAAATGCAGATTTCCTAATGTTCCTTTTGCAAAACACACATTATTCTACATGCAAATGCAAGTTTTTCTTTTCAGTTTCTTTAATTTTATGAATGTAGAAAAGAAACTAGGTGCACTAAATCAATAATTCAAATGCTTTTTACTTTCGAGAAATGAAGAATACAAACAACAATTTCTCTTTTGAAGGAAAAATGAGGATTTCAACAACAATTTCTCCTATCAAAGAAATGAATTTTTTATGACAATTTCATATTTCGAAAGCAAATGATTCTTAATGCGACCATAAAAAGTACTTTGAAATCAACTTGTCAATGATAAAGAATTTTTTTTTTTAAACAACATTGAACAAATTTCCAGTCAAAGGAGAAGAAGCATATAGAGTCACTGGTCAATTGAGCATCAAACTTTTTAGAACATAGCAGCAAACAAAACTGAAGCAAGTTGCAAAGTATAAATCAAGGGAATTTGGTCACTTTCAGGAGTCATCACAGTCTTCAAGGGCAGACAGTGCTCTGCACAACACTGTGTCCAGTCTAAGGGTGAGTTGGGTGCAGTATAGAAAGAAAAATACTACTGTTTAACGCACTTTCTTTGCAAATTAAGCTCTGAAAAAATTTAATCTTTTATGTGTAACAACTACTGGGTGGATAAAAAAATATATTATAGGCTTAAAAACCTAAAACTAAGAGAAATTCTCCCCAGTGGAGTCGCCAATTTGTTGGGCCAGAATTGCAAATTACTGATAAATAATGCTTCCCTAGACAAGTGCTAGTCTAGAACAATAGGTGAAATACTATACAACTATTTCTCCTAACTCATAATAGATACAAAGAGAGGATTGGAGGCTTAGTTTTTTAGTCACTTCCAAATGGCTCCTTCTGTCACTTCCACTACAGCTTCGAATTCAAGTGTTTTGTAGGTTGAATGCTTTCTGCAAGAAAGAACACTGAAACAACAAAAGATGCAATAATATAGATATCTATTCAAGCTAGTTAGCTAAATTTGTAAAGCATAAACCATATACATCAACCAATATCTTGCAATATGGAAAATCAAAGTCAATACATATGCATATAGGGAAAAATAAGCAATACGCTTTATTGATGATAGAAGGAGAGTTACAACCTAGTCACTGATTTGAAGTGACCTTCCATCAATGTTCTCTAGCCTCATCACAGTATAAATCTTTCTAGCAGTAGCTTCACAAATATAGCTCTCAATTGAGAATCCTCCAGCATTTCTCTACTCAAATTCTTCCTCTTCAAGAACTTAGATCTGTGCTCAATTTATAGATGAATTGTAGGTTTTTTTGCAATCAATAAATTTCCAAAAATAGGCAAGACATGTTTCTAGTCATGTAGATGTCAAATGGACACTTGGATCCGAAGCTTGAGACATGTGAACTCTTCTAGAAGGCATTAGCCAAGTGGAGATTCTGGAACAATGAGAATTCCGCTCCCAATGTGACCAATGCACCTGTGAATGTCAGGAAGTGCTTTGCAGAGTAGCCTTGCATGGGGCTACCTACATATGCAACACACTTAGGCCCTTTAGAGCCTGCGTTAGTGAGCTCTCATATGTTATATAATAAGCTTCAAACCATGGAAACCTTTTCTTGATGAAAGTCTTGTTTGATTTTTCTTGTTTCTTGTCTTAGGGCATATAGCAATTGAAATTATTGTGCCGAGAGGCGCATCTACAGCCCAATATGACCCCGATGTTAGGTGGGTCACATCCTCATACAAAACGTCGGCTTAAGTTTTAAATTAAAAAAAAATAAAAAATAAAAATCACATTGTGCTAGAACATATATCAATTTCTAATACAATTATGTATTATTTATATAATTTGAATGGATAGTAAATTATATAAGTGAATTTGAATGGATCATAAATTTACCTTTAACAAAAAAAATTACCACATTGAATTTCCAAATTAAGTAAAATTTTAAACATCCTTACTCTTTACTAAAGTCAATACCATTTCCTAAATCAAAGGAAAAGATTTAATTCAACACAAACAATCAAAATCCAAAATCTTTTAATATTTCTTTTAATTGTAAAATGAATTTATACTTACTCTAGAGCTATGGTAAATAAATAAAAATATATATAAACTAGATGTATGGTAAATAAATAAAAATTCTTTTTATATTTATTCCATAAACCTTTTTATATTTTAAAAAAACTTTAAAAAAAGGTTTTATTTAGATGAAGCCTCTGGGACGAATACCATGGGATAAATTAATATTGATACTATGGGTCAAATACCATGGGTAAATAAATAAATATAAAAGAGGTATAAAAAAGTATGATAAATAAATAAATAAATATAAAATAGATAAAAAGAGGTATGGTAAATAAATAAATATAAAAGAGCCATAAAGAGGTAAGGTAAATAAATATAAATATAAATAAACTAGAGGTATGGTAAGTAAATAAAACCTCTTTCCATATTTACTCCATAATCTACTTTATATTTACAAATATTTATGTTCATTAGTTTACATAACTAATAATAAATAGAGAGAGAGTGTGATAAGGTAGAGATGGAGAGAGAGTGTGTATGTTTAGGGGTGAGATAAAGAGACAAATTAAGATGTATGGAAATAATGGGGGAGAGAAGAAGTGAGAAGGAGAGAGGGAGGGATATAGTAATGTAGTTGGAGAGAGAGAGGGGTGGAAAGAGAGAGAGAAAGAAAGGGATGGTGGAAGAGAGAGGATTAGAGAGAGAGAGAGAGATATGGGGGAAGAGAGAGGATTGGAGAGAAAATAGAGAGAGAGAGGTGGGAGAGAAAGGGAGAGGGAGGAAGGATGAGAGAGAGGAGGAGAGTGATGGGAAGAGAGAGAGAGAAAGAGAGAAAGAGAGAGAGATCAAGGAAGAGAGAGGGATTTAGGGGAGAGAGAGAGAGAGATCAAGGAAGAGAGAGGGATTTAGGGGAGAGAGAGAGAGAGGAAGGACGAGAGAGAGGACTTGAGAGAGAGGAGGAGAGAGGGATCGATAAGAGAGATGGAGTTGGAGGGCAAGAGATGTAGGGAATAAGAAATATAGAGAGTGAGAAGTGGAGAGAGAGAAGGAGTGACAAGGGAGAGATAGAGAGAGAGCATGTATGTTTGGGGCTGAGATAAGGAGACAAATAAGGAGAGATGGAGATAAGGGGGGAGAAGGAGATATAAGGAGAGAGGGAGGGATATAGTAACATAGTTTGTGGGTGAAGAGAAGGAGAGAGGGAGAGAGAGATGGGAGAGAAAGGGAAAGAGAGGAAGGAAGAGAGAGGATGTGAGAGAGTGGAGAGAGGGAGGGAAAGAGAGATGGACTTGGAGGGGGAGGGGGAGGGGGAGAGAGGTAAGAAGAAAGAAATAGAGAGAGAAAGGTGAAGAGAGAGAGAGAGTGAGTGAGTGATAAGGAAGATGGAGAGAGAGGGAGAGAGGGGGAAGATAGAGATATAGATGGAAGGTGAAGAAAGGGAAGAAGAGAGAGATGGGGAGAGGAGGGGATTGACAAAGAGATTGATATATATGGATTGCAAGAGTGTGTGTGTTTAGGGGGGTGAGATAGAGAGACAAAAAAGAAGAGATGGAGGGGGATATAGATATGGATGGAGGGTGGAGAGAGGGAAGAATATTTCTCACACTAGATGGATTGATATAAGTGGAGATGGTGATTTATAATCCTATTTGATTATTTTCACTATATGCATCGATTTTAGTGTAGATATTTATTTCTAATGATATTTTATTACTTGCACTAGATGCATTGATTTCAATGTAGGTGGTGATTTCTAATACAATTTGATTGCTTGCACTAAATTTTTTGATTTCAATTTAGATGTCGATTTATAATTATATTTGATTACTTGCACTAGATGAATTGGTTCCAATGTAAATGATTTCTAATCCTACTTGATTGTTTGCACTAAATGCATTGATTTTAGTGTAGATGGCGATTTCTAATCCTATTTGACTTATTTGAGTAAATTCATTGATTTCAGGGTAGATGTTCATTTCTAGAGAGAGAGAGAGAGAGAGAGAGAGAGAGAGAATGATAAGGAATATGGAGAGAGAGGGAGAGAGGACAAAAGGAGGAAAGAGAGATATTAATGGGGGAGAGGGTGAGAAGGGGAAGATAGAGATATCGATGGAAGGTGAAGAGAGGGAAGAAGAGAGAGATGGGGAGAGGGGGTGATTGAAAAATAGATTGATATATATGGAGTACGAGAGCGCGTGTGTTTAGGGGGGTGAGATAGAGAGACAGAAAAGAATAGATGGATGGGGATATAGATATGGATGGAGGGTGGAGAGAGGGAGGAATATTTCTCGCACTAGATGGATTGATATAAGTGGAGATGGTGATTTCTAATCCTATTTGATTATTTGCACTAGATGCATCGATTTTAGTGTAGATATTTATTTCTAATGATATTTGATTACTTGCACTAGATGCATTGATTTTAGTGTAGGTGGTGATTTCTAATACAATTTTATTGCTTGCACTGAATGTGTTGATTTCAATTTAGATGTCTATTTATAATTATATTTGATTGTTTGCACTAGATGCATTGATTTCAATGTAGATTATTCCTAATACTATTTTATTCTTTGCGCTAAATGCATTGATTTCAGTGTAGATGGTGATTTCTAATCATATTTGATTGCTTTGAGTAAATGCATTGATTTCAGTGTAGATGTTGGTTCGTAGAGAGAGAGAGAGAGGAAAAAAGGAGGAAAGAGAGATATTAGCAGGGGATAGGGAGAGAAGGGGAAGAGAGGGAAGAAGAGAGAGATGGGGAGAGAGGGTGATCGACAAAGAGAATGATATATATGCAGTGCGAGAGCGTGTGTGTTTAGGGGGGGTGAGATAGAGACAAAAAAAAGAGATGGATGGGGATATAGATATGGATGGAGGGTGGAGAGAGGGAAGAATATTTCTTGCACTAGATGGATTGATTTAAGTGGAGATGGTGATTTATAATCCTATTTTATTATTTTCACTAGATGCATAGATTTTAGTGTAGATATTTATTTCTAATGATATATGATTACTAGCACTAGATGCATTTATTTCAGTGTAGGTGATGATTCCTAATACTATTTGATTGCTTGCACTGGATGTGTTGATTTCAATTTAGACGTCGATTTATAATTATATTTGATTGCTTGCACTAGATGCATTGATTTCAATGTAGATTATTCCGAATACTATTTGATTGTTTGCGCTAAATGCATTGATTTCAGTGTAGATGGTGATTTCTAATCCTATTTTATTGTTTTGAGTAAATGCATTGATTCCGGTGTAGATGTTGGTTTCTAATCTTATTTGATTGATTTCATTAGGTGCATTGATTTCAATGTAGAAGTTATTTTCTAATCTTATTTGATTGCTTGCATTAAATTCATTGATTTCAATGTATATGTTGATTTATGATTTTATGTAATTGGATATATGACGGTACATTAATATTAAAGTTATTGGATTAACAATATGCATTGATTTTAGTGTAAGCACAAAAGGTTATTAACAATGTAGATTGATTTTTGTGTTATAGTAATTTAAGCTATTAATATTGGAGAGCAAGAGAGACAAGGTATCATGTTTACTACAACAGATCGAGCTAAAGACTTAAATGGTTTACGATTTAAATTTTCTTTTTCATATAATCGATATGAAAAGATAACAAAACTAACAAGGGAGGAAATAAGAATAGTCGAAGAAAATAGTTTGAGATTGATTGTAACATGAGTACGTTCTTATTAATCAAATTTTCTATCTTTCAACACTATTATTGTCACTTTGCATTTAAAAAAAAATATTTCATCATTTTTCATCATTATAGTTATTAATAATAATTATCATCTCAACGAACTGAGGTAACTAAGAAAATTTAAAATTAAAATGACCAAGTTAATCTCAGAAATATTTAGCATATTTAAAATGATTATATTAATATTTGATATATTTACATATTACTGATAAAATTAATCATATCTTTGATAGATTTTCCTTGGCAGCACATGACTGAAACTAGCCTAGATCCATCTTACATCTCAAAAATATACAAAAAATTTAATAATCTGAAAAATGTGACATTGATGCCTCTGACTGGAACCAGCCTAGATCCATCTAACTCTGGATCTATCATGCACCGAGAGGGATCAAATCTCTCGAGGTGCAAACCTTTCCTCAAGTTTTGCACTCAAAAAATAGGTTTTCACCTCGAGAGATATGATCCCTCTCGACGCATGATAGATCCAGAGTTAGATGGATCTAGGCTGGTAGAGAATGATAGACCCTTGATCATTGGTCTTGGAGATGATGTCCAGTTAACCAGGTCATTTGGAATGGCACCAAAATTGACCTATAACAGGGGAGGTCATCAAGTTTAGCATTTTTGAAGTTCATTCTAGAGCATCCAATATTTGCATCAAAGATATTGTTATTGCAATCATTCGTTGAACTCCATCATGCATGAAGGCATAAAAAATATATAAATTATTCTAAATTCCCAGACAAAATTAAAATATGTATTAGATATACATTTGAGTTATTTTATGTTGTTGATTCAGTCTGGTGGGATTCATTTTTCAATAATAAAAGTGATATGATTTCGAGATCGATAAATTAGGATGCACTTTTGAATGCTCCATTTATTTGGCCACAATATATGCCAAATGAACATGAGGAAAGACACTTTATTGAAAAATAACAGTCTTAAAGTATTATTAATTCTTCATAGGTAGAGGAAAGAAAAATATATAACGGTTCTATAAGATCATTTGCACAACATGAATCCATGGAAGACCTATATAGGGGTTTTGTACGGGATGTTAAGGAGTGTTGCATGATAGCAGTGTTAGAAGATGGAGATCCACTTTTCTATCCATTCTGGGTTGCAAAGTTATAAAGGTTATTAAAGAAAATGAATATATTACATTTTTTGAAGTACATTGGTATGCCACAAATACCCACCCATTTAATGGTGTGTACAAGCCAGAGATGGTAGTTGATAAAAAAATTGGTATAAAGAGAAAAATAAAGGGCACAAATATAAATTTTTGCCACACATACCTCTTAAAATTGGAGGATGTTGACATACTTGTGTATGCTTCAATTTAACAAAGAGAGGAACTCTTCGCTTGAATACCATAGAGACTTTTAAGAAATTTCTACCAGAAGAAATAATGTTGAGATGGGAATCTGTTGAATGTAGTCGTAGATTTAGAAGACTTTTGAAACCTGAAATGGTGGACATGCATGTTGAATCAGATGGAGCACTAGTTGATGAAAGAGAAGAATATGGACCACCTTCATCTGCATCCAGTAATTCATCTGAAGATGTAGTTTCTCATGGTGTGCCAGAACCTATGACTGATTTTGAATAAATGTCGAAGACATTTTATGTAAATGATGTTTGTATGTTAACTTGAAATAAATATTTTGACTTCCATATGATCTTATGTGAATTTATGATTCATTTCTATGTTTGTTGGATTATATGTTTTAATTATGAAGAATTAATCTGTTTAGAATATCCACAATGTAGCAATGAATTACAAAAAAAAAATTATGTTACATTCAATATAAAAAAAATTGATATTTTGATTAAAAGTAAAAAAAAAATTAGAAATTAATGTTGAATTTTTAAATTATGCAGTGATATTTCCATGATATTATTTATTGTTATCATTTGTTGATATTTTGATTAAAAGTAAACAAATATTAGAATTTAATGTTGAATTTTTAAATTATACAACGATATTTCCATGATATTATTTATTGTTAACATTTTGTATAAGACACTTTTAAAAATTTTGAGAATTTAATGCTAATTGAAAGGGGACACTTTGTTTTGATGGTTAATTTTTAGGTTTTTGTTGTAATAAGATAAGTCGTCTTAGGCTAAGATTTGAAAAGAGCTATACTTTTAGACTTTAAAATAAAAAATACTCTTGGAATAATAAATCTTTCATTTACCTGCTAATCTTTAAAAATTATTTTAGTCATATAATTTGTCCATAAATTCATGGTTCAAATATGTTAAAAACTTAAGAATTTTAATTTCATGGTTGAAAACTTGTCAAAATATTAAGGTTTGTATGGGTTATGATATTTTCTCTTTAATGATATGGTTGAAAACAATTACAATTTTAGGCTTTTTTAGAGTCAAGATATTTTATCTTTAACAAGATGGATGAAAATTGTTGGAAATTATAAAGCTTTGAGACATCATATTTTTATCTTTAACATCATGTCTGTAAATTGTTGAAATTTTAAGATTTCTCAAAGTCCTAATATTGTATCTTTAATTCCATTGTTAAAAAGTGTCAAAATTGTGACCTGGTTTTTTTTTTGTTATTCCAGCATCAACACTTTTTGTTTCGAGGGTATTTTTTCAATACTTTTCTCAAGAAAAAAATTGGTTTTTAATAAAATGTTGAAAATTTACCCTAAAAAAACATCGTTCTCGAACATACAGTTTTCGGTTTGGAGGTGTTTTTCGTGTTTTTTGAGTTTTTTTTGGGGATATAGTTCTCATTTTGAGGTAATAGTTCATGTTTGATCGGTAACTTTGTTAACATTGGTTAATTTAGGGATGAATGTAAAATGAACGCCTAGTGAATATATTTAGCTAAACTTGAAAATTTTTATTATAAAGATGAGTATAATGCTAACTATACAATTACAAAATTATACATACCTACAAATTCATGTTAAAATGAATGCGTGGTAATGAATTCTTGAAGGGGGTCCATTTTTTGATCCCTACCATTTTTGTTTAAATACTATAATATGATTTTCATTGAATAGTTTATAGCTATTGAAAGTTATATTCAGTATGTGGGTGTTTTTATGATGACCATATAGACATATTCTAGTGATATATTACGAAAAAATGAGGAATATAATTAAGAATCATCTTGTAGATGTTCGTGTTATCCCATATTGAAATAGGAATGTATACAAATTGATATAGAAAAGGTGGAGCGGGGAACCTTCCAGCTACGTAGTCGACATCAAGTGGTATCAAAGCATAGTTTTTTCTCTTTGAAATCATATATTAGAATAAGAGGGTTGTATTTTCCATGAGAGCTACAAATTGGTAAATTTGAAGTAAATACTTCACATGACAGAAGAAGAAGTTTAGCATAAGGTATTGGACTGAAAGGATGAATTACAATAGTGCAACTACAAATAATGGTGGTATGTAAATTGTATATTTTTTCTACAAGTTTCCAATTACTAGTTGATAGAAATTGTTAGTGGAAAGTAGAAATAGCACAAGGATTAAATATGGAAATGACTTACAATTAGGGATGTTGTAGTATAGAATGAGTGATGTTCATAAGGATGGTGGAAAATAAGCTTCATAGTTCCAACAAAGGTTTGAAAAAAGTAGCAATTTCTCATTGAAATGATGGTGTTCAAAGTTTGCAACGCGATCATATTTTGGAAGAATTTGATAGGTTAAAAAAAAAAAAATTCCATTCTAATTTAATTTGATCAACGAATTAATAATTTTTGGTTGAGATATTAAGAGCACATACGTGTTCTTTAGGAGAAAAGGAAGTAACCCTCTGAATATTGAGAAGAATTTTTTTTTTAAAGGTTAGTCAATGTCAGTAAATTATGGATAATGATAAAACTATAAAGGAGTTGCAGTGAAAAGATAATTCCAAAAAACGATGTAGGGATGGGAATAGTCGCTTGAAGATTGATAAGTAATTATATGGTCTTTGTGTTCTAAAATTATTAATTATCTACATAGTAGAAACATATAAGACATTTTGATAGAATATTATAGCTTAAAATTTTTAATGAAGGGAGTAAGGAGGCTCTCAACCGAGGTAGAAATGCGAAAATGGAAAATATGTTGTGGCATTTAAGGAAACTGGGAGAGTTGAAAAGGATAGTATTGAAGCTCTCAAAGAGGTGAGCTAAGTAAGTGCAGTAGTCAAAAGATCAAGGAGTGCTCAAAACGAAGAGGTTTTAGAGGAGAGAGCCTAATAAGACCAAAGGGTTGAGCTAAGAATAATACTTGATCAAGTATTTGATAATATTTCAATGGAGAAGGCTTGTTACATAAGTGGGACTACAACTCATTGTGAGTTGGAGGAAGCTCACAAAGAGAGGAATAAAATGGCTATTGATAGTCTTTGAAAAGGTTTATGGATGAGCCACAAAGTGAGTGACAAGGATTTTGATAGGAAACTTGTTTAGATGAAAATATAATTGGATGTAATAATGAAGCTACTACAAAAAATAAAGGAAGACAAAAGGTGTAGATGGAGGATGCGGAGAAAGGTGAAATGTAACAAGTTGCAAGTGAAGTTGTAGCATAGGTTGAATGCTCAATTAAAGAATAAAGAGCTCAAGGAAGCAAAGATGAATGTTTTCATATGTTAAGCAGAATAAGGATCTATCCTCGATGAAGATGAAGATGAAGGAGCTAATGAGATCCAAGAATCTCATAGTTTTGAAACTAATGATTTTTTTTTTAATGCAAGTATTGAAGATAGAGAGTTGCCTAATGAAGGAAATACCATGAAAATTCCAATCCATGGAATTTTGGAAGAAATCCTTACAACAAAGGAAAGTGATGTAGACTATGAGGAATATAACTAACCTAAGGAGTGTCTCCGGAATAATTATGCAATGCAGATCATTCCAACTAATAATTTAAGTATGCATGGAAATTATGAAGAATAGGAATATGGATAGTATTCTACAAATGTCTTGAATATTTATGAAGGTTTCAATTCCATATAGGATGAATAATTTCTCTAAATTAAATATAATTTCAAGTTATTGTAGCAAAAGAAGATTATATATGCACTATTCAATGGAGGAAAAATTCAGTCTAGATATCGATTAAAAGAAAGTTGAATACAAATATTTTGATACATAATTGGATAAGCATTAGTATATTTATCTCCTTGATTTAGCAATGGAAGACATAGAGGAAGAAGATAAATCAATAGCGATTTTGAAGATTGTTAAAGAGGACATAGACAATAATAATGGTTTTGCAATAGGGCTTAAATTTTTGGTATATGGAATGAAAAATCCAAAGGTGGATGAAGGCTGTAATTAATTGTAGGAAAAATGAGTTCTAGAATAGTAAGTGATAATAATATAAAGAAATAAGAAGAAATTAAATACATATAATTACTACTATCACAAAGGAGTGAAGCCCTTGAAGAAGTCTGATAATATAATGAAAGAACTCAAGAGATGGCCAAGGAGAACACAAGATTGTTTGTACCAGAGGAGTCAAAAATTTACTTGTGTGTTAAAGATGAGTATGTTGAGTTAGAAAAGAGTGATAAACAAGATTTTTAAAGATTTATTTGTAATAAAATTGTTCCATGTAATAATTTTGAAAGTCGGGCCAATGAGTTTTCCATAAAGGAACAATAACGATTGAGTAAACAATTAGATGTCTCAAACACTTTGAAAGGGAAACAGTTGGAAAAATTTAATGTCAGAAAGAAATAACAAAGTTAGATGAATAAATTAACTACTTGTGAATTCTAATTAATTATATTAATAGGAAAAGGCACAACAAGAGAAAAAGGACAATAAAAAATAATGTACAACTAACTGAAGAGCTTTGCATCAATAAGGAAAGTGGACAACAACAAGAGGATTTGGAATCCTTGAGAAGTAAAGGAGAAAATGATAGAGGAAATGGAGTAGGAAAATGATGAAATTGATAACCAATTACATTATAAAGTTTTGGATCCAGGAGGCTTATGACCAACAGGCCATAATTTTGTCTACCTTGGGAGCCTAATGCAGGATCATTCCAACTTCCAAGCCATTAATACTTTAGAAGAAAAAAATTCTAGGATGGGACTCGACATTTGTTGAAGAACCTAATCATTTTATGTAATAAAATATATGTTTAGATCAAAATTTAATGAATTGAAAGCTAGAAAAAATAAAAAGAATATAATTGATATCTTCATTAGGGGTATTTAGAGTCATGTTAGTTAGTCATTAGGTATTAAAATAATTATTTAGGGCACGAGAGATTAGAGGGGGAGAAATATTGGAATATGATCTAAACTAAATTATTTATGATTTTAAGGTTTTAATAAAGCATTGTAAACTTGTGGGCATTAGGAAGGAGGGGAAAGAAGATATAGATAGAGTGTGTGGGGAAGGGCCAAGGTTGTGTGCCTATATTGAAGATCATACCAAGCAACTTGTACATCTGATTTGGTTTTATGAAAAACATATTTATATGATTTCAGGTTGTGAATATTTTTGTGCACTATTGGCGTTTTCATGAACACCTATGATTTAATTGTGCATGTGTTTGTGAAATCTGGAATAATCCATGTAATGGAATATAGGATCTGATGGGTTGACAGAGGTGTAAATTCCATTAATTTAGACTTGTAAGAAATTCTTGTGGAGATACTTAGAACCTCTGGGAAGAACAATGCAATGGATCCATGGCAAATATACCCAATTTAGATCTTTGAGCTGTTAAAACGGTATTGCAGTTGGTCAAACTTGTAAAATTTAGAAATTGTTATTTTTTAATAATTCTGTGTGTGGGGTATTTAATTATTTAAAGATGGAAGAGATTTACCAATATGTAGTGGTCAATGACTGATTGAGGGGTTGATTTTATGAAGGGTATTGATGTCAAATTCATGAATTCTGAATTGTTTGGTGAGATTGTGAATTACTAGCCTACATTGAGAATAAAGAAGGACCTTATGAACGATTTATGTGGAAAAGTTGTGTCAAATTGGGGTTTCTTAGTTGCATATTGACAGGTCAAACTTAGCAATGGTGTGATAAAATTCAAGAGTTCGAGGATTTCCTTAATTTTTCTCAATGAAATGTATATTAATGTAACATTGAAGGTTGAAACAGTAACCTATGTTTGTTTGAAAATAATAAAATTAGAAAGAGCATATTGAGACCTATATAGTCATAATGTCATGACCTTTCAAATTTAATTACCCTATGTGAATACAAAGTATATTTTAGAAGTTTTGGTTCCACTGTAGATTTGTAGTGACCATAGTTCACTTCTTGTTATGGGTATACACTTAATGTTAAGAGAAAGCAGAGTACAACACTCATTTTATGGTACAAAATATTTTTTAATTGAGGTATGAATGTATAATACATTCCTCATGAATATATTTAGTTAAAATTGAAGATTTATGTTATAAATATGAGTATAATGTTTATTGGATGCTAAAAAATTTGTAAATACTGAAAAATGAATGTTAAAATTAATGTGTGGTAATGAATTGTTGAAGGATATTCTAGTAGTAGAAGGGTTTTCTAGTAACCATTGTATGGTCCCCTGCTATTTTTGTTTAAATATTGTAATATTATTGTTCATTCGATTATTTCTAGTTTTTCAAAGTGATATTAATTCTATGGGTATTTGGTTGATGAGCATGTAGACATAATCTAGGGACAAATTACGCAAAATCAGGGAAGAGAATTGTGAATGATCATATAGATGTTCACCTTATGCCATATTGAACTAGGATTGTCTCTATATGGATATATACAAGATGGAGTTGGGAACCTACCAGCTGGGTGGCCAATAACACTCCCTCTCTTTTCCACCATCACCCTTTTCCTTCCATGCGCATCTACATAACCTATCTTATCATCTTCTCTCCTGACCCTTTGATGGAATTTCCCTCCTTTCCTTGATTTCCTATACCCTCGCTCCCCTACCCATCATCCCTCTTCCTATTCTCACCTACATGGCCCACCACATCTCGCATTTCCCTCTAACCCTCCCATGTATACTCTTCTACTCCCTTGTCATATTGTTATTCCTTCTCCTATGGCACCTCCAAGGCTTTCCCTTATCTATACTTCACTTCTTCTCACTTATTCTCCCTTTTTCCATCTCATCCCACTCCTTCATGCTTTCCTCATTTACTATCACCTATCTCCCTATCTTATTTTTCTCTTTGTCACCTCCTCTTCTACTTATCCATTCTATAACACTTTCTCTTGGATTTTTTCTTCTTTCTTATATCCAAATCCCCATACTACTTATGCCACCAATTTTCTCTTCCATTATGCCCTTGGTTATACCCTAATAATGTTCATGCCAATACCATAGAACATTCCTTAGGAGAGAGGGAGGGAGAGGTAAAAAGAGATTTAAGAAAGGGGTGGGGGTGAGATAGATCCAATGAGAGAGGTAGGAATAAGGAAGGGAAGGAAGGAAGAGAAAGGAAGGTAGAGAGAGAGAGATAGAAAGAGGAATAAGGAAATAAATTAAGGAAGATAAAGGAAGGTAGAGAGAGAAATGGGAGATAGAAATTATCATGGAGGGAGGTTTAGGATTGAGATGGTGGGAGAGTAGGAAGAGAAGTGTGGAAGGGGAGAGATAAATGGATGGATAATGGGGAATGGAGAGAGAGGGAGATTGTGGAAGAGGGGAAAAGTGTGGGAGAGAGAGAGAGAGAGAGAGAGAGGAAGAGGTGGGGGTGAGATAGAACCAAGGAGAGAGGTAGGACTAAGGAAAGGAAGGAAGGTATAGAGAGAGAGATATAAAGAGGAATAAGGAAATAGAGTAAGGAAGAGAAAGGAAGGTAGAGAGAGAGAGAGAGAGGGAAATGGGGGACATAAATTTTCAGGGAGGGAGGTTTAGGATCGATATCGGGAGAGAGAAGGAAGAGAGGGGTGGAAAGGGAGAGATAAATGGATGGATAATGAGGAATGGAGAGAGATGGAGATTGTGGGAGAGGGGGAAAGTGTGTGTGTGAGAGAGAGAGAGAGAGTGGTATTGGGATGGAGGAATATTTATAGACATGATGAGAGAGGAGATAGAGAGAGAGATAAACACACAAACACATAAAGGGAGGGGCCCTGTTTGGTGCGGGGTGGGGGGCAGTGAGGGGAGAGAGAGAGAGATATTTGAGTTGGGGTGGGTGAGATAGAAAGGGCGAGAGGGAGAGAGAGTGGGATTTGGGGGAGGGAGAGAGAGATTTTATTTAGGAGAGAGGGTGATGCAAGCAATAGAAGATGAAATCTAATTAAGAAAGTGGCTAGTGACATCGTGAAGGGTTCTCTTGCATTCTACAATTTCTATATAAATTCTATAAGAGAGCTCAAAAAAACATCAATTCCCATGTTAATAGTTTTTTATTGTGAGGTGGGGTTCTAGCATGTCTTTTTTTGGAGATGTTATATTTGCGTTTTCTCTAGGGCCTATATTAATTAAGTATGTTGCAATTTAATTAGATAATTTTAATGTTATATTTAATACTTTTGTGATTCATAATGTAGATAAAATCACTTTCGCATTAATCACATCATTAGTTCTCAATGGCTATTTCCGGGCAATGATGCATCTCCACTATTTATTCATTGAGATTGATTAGTCTCTCCACCTTTTCCTGAGGATGGACCACATTAGCTGGTTCGAAACATCGACCTAATCCTAATGATGTAATTAATCTGAAAGTTCTTTTATCTGGATAAATTTAAATTCAGGTTTTTTGTTTCCCATTTAAACAAATTATGAAAGTAATAAAAAAAATTAAAAACAAATCCAGTGAGATACTTACCTAGAGGAAAATGAGGACTATGACAATGTATTTTGTGAAGATCCCCTTGGTTCGCTTTCCAAAATTGGCTCCAAATTAACTCAATATCAACAAAAAAAAACAAAACATAGTCTATGGAAGAAATAGAATAGTTATGACCTTTATGTAATTCCACTTTATAGCCCTTGTGGCCATTTTAGAAAAAAAATCTTGAAATTGAGAAATTAAGAAATCACGCACATTCTTAAAAATCCAAATGGATCCATGCACACTCGAGTAGCATTTCCACCTTTTCTATTATCATATTCCTCTAAGAATTCTTAATTTTCAGAGAGAATAAAGAAAAAAATTAATATTTTCATATTACAATTTTTCTACTTAAATTCATAATTTGAATTGTTAATTTATCTAAAATCATATTTTTAAATTATAAATTTTATGATTTTATGAAAAAAAAATTAAATCAAGTTGATTTATTTTATTTTATTTTAATGCTTAATGGATGATGACTTGTTTAAAACAAATTAGGTGTATATCATTACGAATAAATATATATTGTTATCTTTTATGAAAGACATTTTTAAATTATTAAAGTATAGAATTAAAAATTGTTTATATGTGAGAATTAAAATGGTGGGAGTTTATTTTAAGAGTAGTGTTGTCTTATAAGTCGCTACTTATTACTCCCTGTCGCATGTATGACTGGGATTATAGTAATCGAAATGGTGGGGTTGACATTATTTTTAGATGCTTATTGTCATAACTACCGCAAATAAACAAAGTTTTTAAGTTGTCAGTTTATGAAATCTCATTCTCCATCTTATTTGGCCTCTTCTCGAGGTGGGGAGGCTAAACCATATATTATAATCATTCATTTCCTTGGAATTTTGGAATGTGTTAAAATAATGTTGTCATTATTTCAACACATTAAATGTTACATGATGTACCTGAATGCTCCAGTAATGGGTAAGTAAATTCTTTCATGAAATCCCTATCCATTTCAAAACTTTATATGGCCTTGTACAACTGCCACCATGATAGCCATGCAAGGAAGCCTTCCTCATTTTCTTCTTTATTTAATGTGCATTGGTTTTTTAGTTCTTGGTGACGAGGATGCAGCCGGGCATAGCCACACTGACTCCATGGAATGGTAGCCCGAAGACCACACTGACTCCATGAATTTGTGACAAACCCGCATCAGAAAGGTAATTTCGTAGATTTATGATAGGAAGCTAGATTTATAAACAGAGTTTGTTGTTCCTTGGAGATAGATTCTTATATTCTACAAGAGAAAAAATGTGAAACTATGTAATGAAAATGCTAGAAATGGTTACTATTAATAACAAAGATAAACTATGATCACTTGCAAATCTTAGTTTTTTTAAGACCATTAAAGTTACACAGCCACACAAAAACATATTCAGTATATCCTATTAAATTCCCCTCACAAAAATTTTGATTTGATTCATATGTATGCCAATGTTTAAAATTTCTAAAAATATAGGATACAATATTCAAACTATATACTATACAGTAATTCTAAAGGAAAACATATAGTGTTCTTTGTTGTATGAGATTAGGGAACCCAACCCATACCCTCAACAAAGGGCATATTTACAATACATACACATACTCTTCCCATAGTTGGTCTTTGAAACTGAAGCACTTTTCCTACCTAAAGAAAAACTATCACATACATGCACATACCTTATTCTTTGCCTTTTTTATTTCCTTTGAGGAATGACTAGATTTGGTATCAATGGCCCCATAATCTTATTTTTATTATTTCTCTTGTTGCTTCTATTTTTTTTCATGGATTGCTCTTCTAGTTCGGTGGTGGCCTTTGTGATGAATGCTCTAAAAAATGAGGGAACATCCCATGGAGATTTTTTCACTATGCAAACCGTAAGTTTCTAAAACTCCTCCAAATTCTCCTTGTTCAACATTGTGGGAAATGGAAGGATTTGCATTAACTTGGAAGAATATGGGAAATCGTTGGTGTTATCGTTTGGCTTCAAAACACTTACCATGTTTGGATTTGTGGTGGGAATATTGGATAATTACACAACATATTGGTGTTGGTAATTTAACATTACTAGAGTTATAGCTAGAGTCAACTTTGTAAAAAATTTCATGTCACATAGAGCAATGTGAGTGGTGCACGGGTGTTCGAATACATAATTCATTTGTTTTTTATAATAATTCCTTAGTATGACCTATCCACGTATAGGATCAAGTAAGATACCTAACAAGATTTATATAAGGTTGGTTTGTCTCTTCCTGTAGTGTTCTTACTGGTTGGCTAGGGATACCTCAGAGGCAAAGTTATTGGTTGAATGCTCCTACCACCTTAGGGATCCAGCCTTCCTCATTTATGAATCAAATATATGCTTCTCCAACAAGCAAAGTGAGTGATCCACATAAAGTAAAGCGTTATACCATAGGCCATTAGCGGATAACGGAGAGATGGAATTCTTGGGGGGAGGAATGCACCGGGATCAAAACGGTCATTCTTTATAATATTGATATGATTCTAACAATCTTGTAGTAGAAGGTTTTTTGTTGTACTATTAACTAGGGAGCTAAAAATGGAAGCTTATAGGTTCCACATAGAAGCATGCAACCCCATGTTCCTATATGATATGTTTTCAATAATAATTTTGTTTATAATATATCGTTTTTGTTTTTAATTAATTTTTTCATATATTTAAGTTCATTTACTATTTAATTTTAAAATTGATCAAATGTGTTAAATTTTTCTGCTGAAATGAATTCCAATAATTTGGACTTGTGTTTGGTCTTCAGCTATGCTCAGGCTCTATAAGTTTCTTCCCTTCCCTATTCCCGATATATGAATGACATAGAAACCAACCTTACCATCGCCAACTATAGAATTGGTCCAGTTGTTAGACCTGTTGAGAAATATGTAAGGATAAAGAAAGAGGTATGGAAAGGGGGCCCCACAATTCGCAGATGAAACGTGTTTCAAATGGATGTCATTCCATCTTGTACTAGTTAGTATCTCGCAGACCTAATATATTATGGTTTTGCATGCCCATGATTTCTAGCTTGTCTTCAATATGTTGTACCCAAAAATAATCTATTAATCGAACTACCCTATCTTTGGTTCATTCAATTCTCATTTCAAAATTGTTGATTAATCAGGGCTCAAAAAGCATTTCTCCCAATATTTTGGCCTCCTTTTTTTCCTCTACTCTTTTTTGCCAAATTTTCCATTTTTTTGTTTTTCAAACCCTTGCCAAGTTATTGCTATATAAAATTTTCAATAAATTGGTTCATCAATGTTATGTTGTTTCATGGGTATCAAAGTAACTGAGCTAATATTGTTTTTCACCCTAATGTCAACCATCTGCAACATAAAAATTTGAGGACAATGTTGAGTTTCTATCTAGGTATCAAAGTTAATGAGCTAATATTGCTGCTCACCTTGATGTCAGTCATCTCGAACATGAAAATTTTAGGAAAATGTTGTGTTACTATCTAGGTATCGAGGTTACTGAGCTGATATTTTTTCTCACATTTATGTCAGCCATCTGTAACATGAAAATTTGAGGAAAATGCATAGTAATATCAATATTGCAATTGGAATTTCATACATGCATAAAATAATGTAGAACAAATACATTTCTAAGGTTGATTGCAATGGGGATATGAAAGTCTCAATTTAAACTTTAATTACGAACATGTTATCCTTCTTTTTATGGTTCTTCTCAAGTAATTGTTTCCCGTCTCACATAAATTTTAAATGTTCAATTATTGCTACAACGCACATATCATTTATTTTTATAACATATAGGTTTTTTTGGTAAGGTTTCATAGCTAGAAATAATATCTTGGAGTTTTTTTAGGGTCATATAAATAAAAATCATGTTTGGGCAAGACATCTGGTATTGTTTTGTATTTCTTCATATTTGTCAGATTTTTTATATCATTTGCATTGGATTTCTTCATTTTCTTAACGTCCTTAACTCGTATAAATTTGTCTTTAAATGGAAAATATTTGTGAGATCGAGAATGCATGCATGGAACACATTACTCATAACTTGTCGATTCTAGAATAATTTGCAAAATTTTTGTTCATGCAAAAGTTTCAAGAAGACTTATATATGGTACAAAAAAACTTTTGAACATTGAAAATCCCATGTTGGGGTAACTTAAAAGAAGACAAAAATAAAGGCGATCCCATGTTTCAGTAACTTAAAAGAAGAAACCAAAAAATAAAGCTGTGATGTTAAAGGTGGGCATTCCATACCTTTCCATGTGATAAATCATGAAGCAAGGTTGGTAATTTGTTTATAGTAATATGGATTTCTCTTGTTTAAGGAATGCTCGGGAAAGCCTGAGTCGTGGTGTGAGTGTTCTACTAAAACGGTGAGTGCTTTATTGTTGGTAGTTGTGCAACAAGGAAACACACTCCCCGCTACCTGCTCAATGCAAAGACTAGTTTTCATGCATCCCACCTTGTTTTACATGAATCATAATAGACTCATGACGGACCTGTATTTTTGGAAGCAAAAATGGACACACCCATTTACATTTTCGACTTTCTTCACTTTTACTATGTGATATAAATTGATGTACAATCCACTTTCCCACTTGTATTTTGATATCAATTATTGAACTTTTTTTACTTCAACGATACCATAAATTTGTACCATATAATAAATTGATATTAAATCTAATTTTTTCAACTATTAAAATATTAATTATATAAAATAGATATTAATTGTAATAAAATAAGGGTAATTGTCACAACTTAGCATAGTCCCTGACTCTACAGCTAATTAATTGATTAAGATCATGCTTCTTTCAATGTGGCCTGCATTTTATCGTTATTTGAGAATGTTTGCATTTCCACAATTTCGAATTAGCTTTATGCACATTGCAGAGAACAAAAGCTTGACCTGATATAGTCCCTTCTCCTTAACAAACTCCTCCGCACTCAATATGCCCTAACTCCGCATACTAAATTAGTGTTATGCAAAGTGTGGAGAAATAAATCTTGACCTAATATTCCACACACCCTTTCTTTCACACTTCCCGTACAACCATTTTCCAAACAAAAAAATAGGAGAAGTTAGGCCCTCCCCATCCCCTTTCCTTCAATTATTGCATCATTGGCAAGAGAAATGTCCCAAAACTAATCAATGCTCAAAGAAATTTGACTGTGAGGTATAGAAATAAATAAATAATTTTTTGTTTTGATGCTTTTGGATTTTATTTCCTCGAAAACAATTAAAATTTTCACAACTCATTTTTCCTTGTAGGTTATTTACTTGTGCTTTTGTCTCACTTTTTTGATTTCATCTATGAATTTATATATTTTTTAATCCTAAAATATATTGAACTGAACTTGAATTGACCTTGTCCCTTTATAGGGATCGTGCACAAAAAGGTGGGTAAAACGATAGTGGAATAAGTTTTCATTATGTAGAGTGCAGAGCTTTCCTTATATACATGGTACTCTAGCTCTTACATAGCATGGCATTTTCACAAAATTAAATCCACCTTTTCACTCCATAATCAAAGCTTGATATGTACTACGCATTTAGAATGTTCACATTTCCAACAACTAGCAAAATGACAACTTAGCAGAGTACATAGAAAAGTGACAAGCTCCCTCCCCCCAAACAAATAATTGAGTATGTGTTGCCAACATGCATGTCAACAAAGGAATGATGAACACTTGGCGAATGCACTAAAAAAGATGTTACTTGCTAAAACTATGCTAGTTTCTGCACGCTTAGTTGCATGTTTGCTCATGAAATCTTCATAGAACTTAAATTTATTTGAGCATTTGTGAATTGACTACTTATTCTCCAACATTAAATGAAATGTGTTTTTAATTTATGATTTTTGTGACAAAAAAAGTGTGTGTAATAAAAAACATAAGTGTGTCATGATGTTCCACACTTTTGCATGCATTCTCTCTCCGCAAAGTTCACCCACATACCTTCCTATCGCATAAAGGAGGCAAGTAAAATGATAGTGGAAAAGTCTTTCATTGTGAAAAGTGCGGATATTTCCTTATAGATGTTATACCCTAACTCTTACATAACACCTCAATCCTACACAATGAAAACGATGTTCCTCCACAATGAAATCTTGATTTGTATTTGTACATTTTGAATTGTTCTTCTACAATGTTTTGTACATTCGCATGCATTCTCCCTATGCACAGTTATTCCATACACCTTCCTTCCAAACAATACTATTTTTTAAACGATTAAAAAAATTAAAACTACATCTCAGTTCAAAACACATTAGTGTATATCTCAAAGTGGAGATTATTTAGATAAAGAACTCCAATATTATCTTAAGGAAGCTTCCTTTGCACTCTAAATTTGTATAATTATCTTCATATTATCAAATTCACTAAACACTAAATACCAAACTTTTGCACAATGTGTTATTAAGACACTATGGAGGAAAACTCTTAACTCGATATAGTCCCCACTCATTAACATACTCCTCTACACTCAATTTATTTGCACACCCTACCTCCTTCCTCCACAAATAAGGAAATTAGCCTTTTTTTCTTAATGCCTCAACTCTGCAGACTAAGTTAGCATTATGCGAAGTGCAGAGGAAGAAATATTGACTTGATATTCCACACACCCTTTCTTCTCCACTTCTTGTACACCCATTTTCAGAACAACAAAATAGTTGGTGAATACAACTGCACACATGTTACTTGTTAAAATTTAATTAGGTTCTCCATGCTAGTTTGAATTTATGTTCATTAAGGCTTCATAAAACTTATATTTCTTTGATCATTAGTGAATTGAACACTTATTGTTCAAAATTAAATCAAATTTGTTTTTAATTTATGATCTATGTGGAAAAACAAGTGTGCATAATAACAAACAAAATTATTTTGTGATTTTTTGCACTTCGACATGCATTCTCTCTCTGCACAATTCTCCTGCATACCTTCTTCTCGCATGAAGAGGAAGGTAAAATAATAGTGTAAGAATATTTCATTATGTGAAGTGTGGAGGTTTCCTTAAATACGTGGTACTCTAGCTCTTACATAACACCTCAATCCCGCACAATGAAAGTCACCTTCTTCCACAATTAAAACCTGGTATGTATCTTCGCATTATGAATTGTTTTGTTACAATGTTCCATACTTATGCATGCATTCTCCCTCCACACATTTCTCTGGCACACAACATCCTTCCACATAATACTATTTTTTAAACAATTAAAGCCACCAAAATCGTATCTCAATTCAAAACACATTAGATCATTTCTCAAAGTGAATATAATTCAGACAAAGAACTATAGTATTGTGTTAAGAGAGCTTCATTCGAACTCCTCATTTGTATAAGGTTCTTCACATTAACAAATGTTGTAAACATTAGATATTCTACTTCCGTATAGTATTTTATTAAGGCTATGTCTCTTTATTAATAAAATAATTAGTGTGGTTGTTTAGAAGATTAACACAGGTCATTATTAGAGCATCGAAACGCAAGAATGTTGTCCATATCATTTGTACATGTTAGATCATATACCAATAGAACCAAGTATTCCTAGTAAACATTAGTGTTTTGATAGAAGTGGATATTGGTGGTCACCTACCTGTTCTATTTGGGGCCCCACCATTGTTTCTTCTAGTTTTTCAATTTCCTTAGTTGTAGCATAGTTTACTATTTTTATCAGTTTTTTTGGATCGTGAGCTTTTGGAGCTGTTTTGAGGCCCTAAAAGACGTTTTTCGGGAAAACCGAGAAATACAAGGATCTTTTACCAATGTTTCTCACATCAAAATTTGTAGTCCTCAGATAGATCTTTCTAACGAGGTATTATTCATGTCAAACGGAGATCAAATGCCAAAGTTACATCCCCAGGAAGTTGACGTACCAATTTACCCAAATGAGGCCCATATTTTTGGCGCCTTATCTCGTAGGGTTAGGTTTCTGGATGTTTAGGGTTTTCCATTATTTCTCAATAATAAGTAGGCCTTCGAGCCTCATTGTAACACAGTTCATAGGCATGTAGCCACCACATCTCTTCTCATAGATAAGCTACCAGTGCCCTAGCTAGTTTATTTCCATTATTTTTGTAAACATGTTTCTGTTATATGATATTAATCAAAGGAAGTGTTATTTCTGCTACATCTCTATGTTTATGTTTATTTTTTTATTTTATTGTGTTCCTAAATAGATATGGATCATGTTTAAATCATATGTTATTATGTAATAATAATTCTAATGATAATTGATAACATACAAATTGTTGAAAGCCTTTAGTACTAGAGTATGTGAGAAAGGACAAGGGTGCAGGGTAGCCATATATGGAGAAACTATGTTGAGAAGGAAATTTTTTCGATGATGTGGGAACTTGGAGTAACAGATATTGATTACATTGCAAATGGGTCTGCATTAAGAATTGAAGAATTAATTAATTCTTAGAAGTACTATTAATATATATTCAAAAAATTGATATGCAATCACGTCACCGCCAAAGTGCTTAATATAATTTACTCTAATTCATTGTCTAATGATTATTGGCTGCAAAAATATCAATAAAATTGTATCTATCAGTATTATAGAATTATCTTTTTTGCATTTATTCAGTGAATCAGTGTGTAATCAGCACATCGTTTGAGTGCTTAACAACATTAACTGTTTCTAAAGAATTCAAGAATACGGAAAACTTTATGCAATTAGTATGCATCATAGCAAATTGAAATGATGTGCGGATACTATTTGCATATTTTTTTTGCATAATGGAAATTTCTTCCATATATTCACACTCCTCACATGTATAATGATTATTGATCATAAACATATCAAGAAGAACGTATTTATCCATATTATAAAATAATATTTTTGTCATGTATTCAGTGAATTGAAACATAATTAGCACACATGTTAGCAAGTATCCATTATACTAGATCTAAATGATATGCTTCACACACTTTAATTATGCATATTTCCTTGTTTTCTAGCAACATTTTGGTGATGATCGGATATAAAAGAATAATCGATACATAATGATTAGGATATATATATATATATTAATGGCAGCTAATATTGAGATCACAAGCATTTGTAGCAGATTAATGGTAAAATCATTATATATTTAGAACTTCTATGAATTCAATTATATTTAATTTTCTAATGTTTTTTTTTTATTGATTCTTTTTTTTTTCATGCTACAAAATTTTCATGATTTTACATTTTTTAGAGCAAGAAGAATTTGTAACGGATACCTCTAGTCAGGTTATTTACTTATGAAATGTATTTTTCAAAACAATGTAGCCATGTGTAGATCTCTATTTTTTATACTGGTTACTTAGAAAAAATCACATTGAATATAACAAAATGTCAATTTTTATTTTTCCAAGTTGCATGAATTATGGATTTTTTTCTCGTTGTGTGCAATCTAATTACCACTTTCTAATTTTTCTATTAATGATAGAACGTGAATGTCACATTGATTTAATCAATTAATCTTGCATCTTGACACTCCGCAAATTGAAATGTGAGATATAACCATTTCACCATTAGCCTTAATTAAGTTTTTAATATTTAGTAATTCACACTCCAAAAATTTTGTAGGTGTGGATGGGTAACATATACAAAAAGTGTAAAAAAATGAATATTCAACGGTTGCTGCACATCTTTCTTTCGACACATCCTTCCACTCTACTAGAATGGAAACTAGTTGCAAAGCAATGTTTATGCATGAATTCACTAAATAAATTCCAAAAATACTATTTTATAATATTGATCGATTTGTTAAAAAGAAATAATCATTATACAATGACTATTTACTGAATAAATGATTACATTAATGAGAAATGGAAATTAAAAAATATGCAAATTAAATTACAAAAATATTTTAAAATTAGGGAAATATTTTTTTGTTTGCAAAAATTTTGTTAAAATTTTGAAACTATAATAAAATTCCACTTTGCAGTACTTACTTAATGGATATGATGATGGCATTGAGTTCCTCTTTTTTAGAGGACCAATATCGCCCTAAAGACCACCTTGTTTGGATAAGCAGAAGTCGGTTTTTGATTTTGAAGCTGCTCATGGATATTGGATCAAGTCATCTTCACTCACATACACATTTGAAGAGGTATGCCTAAACATATAATGGACATCATTGGCCACCCCTTAGAAGCATATAAATACAAGCAGCCTTGAAGCTCAATTGGGCATCACAACATCAAACATTTGTTGGTGCATTAATATGACTATTTAAAAGCAATCCTAATACCTACATTAATTATCAACCCAGGGTAAGTTTGTTTATTTGTTCAACACATTTTATGCAAGTGGAATTAGAGGCTAACAAATTGAAATTGTTGCAAGATGTAAAACCTAATTCTTGAAGTTCAATCAAGACAATTCTAAAAGAAATCATTAAATAACATTAATAAATCAACTTAACTTAGTTCTGATTTATTCTATGGAAGCAGCAAACTTAAATGCAAGGATTAAAAGAATTCACACTTAACGAGAATCACTAATCAACATTTATAGCAATCTATTTAATCATAAAGGAAACGCTGTCGCAACTAGACCGTGAGTAACTCATTCATGCTCTGCAATCGAAATTCTCAATGATTCATCAACAAAAAAATATCACTCAGAATGAACAACAATCAAAATATTTAAATAAATTTGGTAAATTAAATAAATAACATTCATGCGAAAAGAATAACCGATTAATAATTTAAATCTATGGAAACAAAAACCACTCAATGTTGATGAGATTTAAATCCATTATAACTTTACGAAACACAGAAATGATTAATTACAGAAAAGGAAAATAAGATTATAACACAGGAAAGAATTAGAGCTCTTAGTGACCGGGCTTAGAGTGTTGAGATTCAACAAGATGATGAGCTTAGTGACAAGAGCCGCCTTCACTAAGTGGGCCCATAGGCTATTTTTGGCACAAGTCTATTTTTAGACTATGTTTATTTTTAGACATGGTGATCATATTTCAGAAGTTGCAAGATGCTATTTGTGGATGGTTGGTCAAGTTGGAAAAATAGATGAAATTCTATTTTTAGAATATTGGGTGAAGTCTATTTATTGATCGTCAATATAAAAATAGAAATGTCAATTATTATTAGCTCTTAATAATAATCTGACAATAAACAATAGCTTATTCTCTTGGAGCACTTAATTTCAGTATACAGATTTGGAAAATCAATGAGCTGAAGGAATTACGCAATTACTAGGGTTTACTGATGGTTCATGCATGGAGGACTCAGTTAGAACTGAAGTGGCAAAGTTATGACAGAGTTGTAAGAGTAGTTCATGGAGTTTTTATTCAGTTTAACTCAGTTAATGGAGTTAAACTCAGTTGAGCTAGTTGTATGTAGTCTAACTGAATGATACATTAGTGGGAGTGGAGTGAATTAATTAGTTAATTTAATCCACTCTAAAATAATAACTCATTAATCAACTAAAAATTACAATATTTAATTACAGTGCATGGCAGTTCCAGTGGAGACCCAATGGAGAGATAGGTGAAAGGGCAAGATGGACTATTTGTTGTGACTATAGTGATGCATTGATTGCACGACACACACATTGGAGTTGCCAATGAGGATTGCGCAGTAAAGGCAAGGGTAATTTGAATTCATTCAGAGCTATTCTTTAGCATGGATTGTGTCGTGAAGGCAGGCTAGCAAGTGGAAAGAAATTAGTACATGGATTTGCATATTTCTTCTGATTAGTGTGTGACGATTGTATTATATTGAGAGCTTGATGTACTAAGCTTTGTATGATATTTTTACATGATCTCCATGATATATAATACATGATAGTTGGGGTTTTCAGCTTCAGGCTTTCTTGCTAAACAACTATATTATGTCTGATCATTTTTATTTATGCTTCACATGTATTTGCAATTAATTTTCTACAAAAGATTAACAGTGGAATGATTCTGTATTTTGCAATAAGTTAAATATTGTGAGATCAGGGGAATCTGGATGTATGCATGCTTAGTGTATACTAATTTCTACATGTTATCAGAGTGAGGTTAATTCTTGAAGATTGCATTTGTGAAGAATTATTGAGTTTGTGCTGGTGGACAATTCGAATTTTCTACAGAAAATTCTTGGTGCAGAAGTTGAGTATACATTGAAATGTCTTTCAATGGGTTTTTATTGTAGTATGCCCTTGATGGGAGCTCTAATTACATAGCCTGGAAGGATAGGATGGAGGTGGTGCTGAAGGATAATGGACTAAAGGAGTTCATCGATATCGATGTTCCTAAGCCGGGATCTATCAATGTTGCATTACTTTATGCATGGTAAAAGAAGATAGCAAAGAAAAGAAGAATTATGTTGGAAGGTGTGAAGGACCATATTGTGTCCATTCTTCATGGGAAAGCCACTCCATTCTTAATGTAGAAAGCTTTGATATATTTTTTTCCAAAGCAGCAGTGACCAAAGGAAGTTGGCGCTGAAAGACAACCTCAGAAATATAAAAATGGAGAAGGGCAACAGTATTCTAAAATATCTCACGAATTTTGTCCACTGTAAGGATGAACTGGGAAGTGTGGGGATTACTGTTGATGATGAAGACTTGGTGAGCTTGGCTCTCCTTGGGCTTCTGAAGAGTTGGCATAGCTATGAAGACTCTGTCAATGGACGGGAGAAACTACAGAGATGGGAGCAACTTTGGTGAGATCTTGTGTAGGAGGATATAAGGCGAGGTACCAGGGATGGCTCTTCATAGAAGAATGAAGATGAAGAGAATTACGCTTTTGCTGCCAAATAAAGGAAAGGGAAGGGGAAGAAATTTTCTTCAAAATCTAAAGCTAAAGGCAAGAAGCATGATTTGTCCAAAGTGAAGTGTTTTCACTGTCACGAACATGGGAATTTTACCACTAACTGCCCATAGAAGAAGAAGAACAAGAAGGTTGTTGGAGATATAGCTGGAGAGGCCTTAGCCTCACAATTTGAACTTGATTTCTCTTTGATCACATGCTTGGTTTCAAGCTATATGGGATCGGTGTGGTATCTTGATAGTGGTGCATCTTTCCATATGACGGGAGACAAGGAGTTGTTTAGTGACTTGGAGGAGAAGGACCTCCAGATGCATATAAAGATGGGCGATGATGGTCGATACAATGCAACTAGCATTGGGACCATTACCTTCGAGAGGGAGTCTAGTAATCCATTCTTGTTGAAGTATTTTATGCGTGTTCCAAGTCTGAAGAAGAACTTGGTCTCGGTCACAATGTTGGAAGACAAAGGTTATGACGTTGTTTTCAGTGAGGGAAAAGCCTTCCTTCGACATAAAAAAATGGGTCAAACCAAGAATATAGGGATTTGAGTTAAGAATCTCTACAAGCTGGAGGTAGATGGCTGTACTACAATGGTGGGCAAAGAAAAAGAAGTGGTGAGCTAGGATGAGGATGAATTGTGGCATAGGAGATTGGGCCATCTTCACCATGGCGCTTTGAAAATTTTGCAACAGATTTCTACTGCAATTTCCAAGGGTACCCTTCATAGTCAGATTAGTGCAAGGGATCTACTATGGGTAATTTTGTGAAGAACACCTTTCATGAGAAGGAGAACCGTGCTTCGGTGATCCTGGAGAAAATTCACAAAGACGTGTGTGGACCTCTCTCGGTTGCTTCAACAGCAAAACATAGGTATTGTGTTATATTTGTTGATGAATATTCTCATAGATGCTAGATCTTCTTCATGCAAAAGAAGAGAAAAAATTCTCAAAGTTCTGTTAGTTTAAAGCATTGGTGGAGAAGGAGTCGGGAAAGCAAGTGAAAGCTCTATGGAGCGATAATGGTGGTGAACACATCTTGGGCAAATTCAAAGACTTCTGTAGCAAAGAATGAATTCGAAGAGAACTCATAGCACCTCATAACCCATAGTAGAATGGGGTTGCGGAGAGGAAGAACAGAACTATAGTGGGTGTTGCACGACCAATGCTACATGACCAAGGCCTACCGATGCACTTGTGGATGGAAGCATGAAACATTGCGCTTTATATTCCTCATAGAGTACTTGGCATGAGTAGACCTAAAGAAGATTTTACTGGTAAGAAGCTCGATATTTCTCATTTGAAGATTTTTGGGTCATCTGTTTACATTCATGTGACAAAGGACGCCAGGAAGAATCTGGAGCTGACTACAGAAGTTGGGATATTTGTGGGGTACACAGAAACACCCCATAATTATCGTGTGTATTTTCCAGACAGTCAGATGACTGTGGTACGATGGGATATAAAATTAGATGAGGTGAAAGCCATGAAGTTGTCTCTTGAGAGGGAGCTACACTTGCATGTAGAGGAGGAACTTCTTGTTCCCAAAGATGAGCCTCTAGATGTGGATCAGCCACAAGAGGATATTCATGGAGTGGAGTAGTCCACTCATGCAGAACCAAACATCAGACAAGGCAGAAAGTGTACCATAGAAGCTGAGAGACTGAAGCTTGATTTGACACAGAATGTAGGAGTCCCTATATCACAATGTAGACATAGATAGTCACCTAACCATTTTACTGGATATATGGCTCTTATGAGAAAGTGTATCGCGATAGAGCCATATTCTTTTGAAGAAGCAGTGCAGGAGCCCACATGGGTAGATGCCATGGTGGAGGAGTATGACTCCATTGTCAGAAACAATGCTTGGAATATTTTTCCAAGGCCGGTGGGTAAATCAGTTGTAGGATCAAGATGGATCTACAAGTTAAATCAAGTTTTTGATTGGAGTGTCGATAATTATAAGGCAAGATTTGTTTCCCAGGGCTTCTCACAGATCGGGGGCATTGATTATGAAGAAACCTTCGCACATGTTTCATGGTATTCTTCCATAAGGACCATCCTTGCTCTCTCAGCGTAGATGGGTTGGCACATTCATCAGATGGATGTGAAGACTACATTCCTTAATGGGATCATTGAGGAATAGGTGTACATTGAGCAGCCTAAAGGATTTGAGATCTTCAGCAGCGATTCACATGTGTGCAGACTCAAAAGAGCATTGTATGGGCTGAAGCAAGCACCTCATGCTTGGTACACATGGATTGATAGCTATTTCACCAGACTTGGCTTCAGCAAGAGTGAGGTGGGTGCAAATCTGTTCCAAATTGTGGTTGGAGGGTAAGCTTTTAATCATTGTTCTTTATGTTGATGATTTAATACTAACGGGTGATGAGCAGTTGATACACTCATGCAAGGCAGATCTTGCAAAGGAGTTTGAGATGAAGGATTTGGGCCTCCTTCATTATTTCCTTGGATTGGAAATATTGTAGTGGGAAGATGTACTTTTTATGTCTCAAGGCAAGTATACCCGGGAGATACTGGAGAAGTTTCGCATGCAAGGTTGCAAGCCTATCGACACTCCTCTTCCAAGAAATTGGAGGAAAGAGGATGCTACATCAGCAAATGTAGTGGATGGAACTATTTATCGATAGTTGGTGGGTTCATTCATGTATTTAGTTAATACAAGACCGGGCATATGCTATGCGGTGAACCAGCTTTCACAAGTGATGGTTAAGCCTACCAAGATCTTTTGGAAGGCAGGCAAGCATGTCCTGAGATATGTCAGGGGCACATCTGAGTATGGTTTATGGTACAGATAGATGGACAAGGTGAAGTTGTATGGCTTCACGGATGCAGATTGGGCAAGCAACCCAACAGACAGAAAGAGCACATCAGGAGGGATTTTCAGTATCATATCTACAGTAGTTTCTTGGTATAGAAGGAAAAATATATTTGTGGCACTCATTTTAGTGGAAGAAGAATACATGGCAGCAATTCAAGCTGCATGTGAGGCTATCTGTATGAGGAAGATCCTAGTTAGTTTGTTTGATTCACATTTAGATCCTACAGTGATACATTGTGATAATCAAAGTTTCATTAAACTCTCGATTAATCATGTGTTTCATGATAGATATAAAAATATTGATATCCAATATCATCACATCAGATATTGTGTGCAAAATAAGATCATGTTGCTTCAGTACATTCCTACGGAGGATCAGGATGCAGATATTCTCACAAAGGCGCTCGGCAAGAGAAAATTCGAATACCATAGAGGAAGGATTTGGGTGAAGGATAATCCCTATATTGTTGAGAGGGAAGGCTGAGATTCAACAATATGATGAGCTTAGTGAAAAGATTAGCCTTCACTAAGTGGGCCTGTAGGCTATTTTTGGCGCAAGTATATTTTTATACTATGTCTATTTCTAGACATGGTGATCACATTTCAGAAGTTGCAGGATGCTATTGGTGGATGGTTGGTCAAGTTGGAAAAATAGATGAAATTATATTTTTATAATATTGGGTGAAGTCTATTTATAGGTTGTTGATCTAAAAATAGAAGTGTCGATTACTATTAGCTCTTAATAATAATTCGACAATAAACAACAACTTATTCTCTTGGAGCACTTAATTTCAATATACATATTTGGAAAATTAGTGGACTGAAGGAATTATGCAATTCCTAAGGTTTACTAGTGGTTCATGCATGGAGGAATCAGTTGTAACTGAAGTGGAAAATTTATGACAGAGTTGGAAGAGTAGTTCATGGAGTTGTTATTCAGTTTAACTCAGTCAATGGAGTTAAACTCAAGTGAGCTAGTTGTATCTAGTATAACTGAATGATACACTAGTGAGAGTGGAGTGAATTAATTAGTTAATTAATTCACAAATAATAACTCATTTATCAACTGAATAATACAGTAGTTAACTACAGTGCATGGTAGTTCCAGTGGAGGCCCAATGGAGAGATAGGTGAAAGGGAAAGATGGACTATCTGTTGTGACTATAGTGATGCATTGATTGCACCACACACAATGCACCACACACACATTGGATTTTCCAATGAGGATTGTGCAGTAAAGGAAAGGGTAATTCAAATTCATTCAGAGCTATTCTTCAGCAGGGATTGTGCAGTGGAGGCAGGCTAGCAGGTGGCAAGAAATCAGTGCATGAATTTGAAGATTTCTTCTGATTAGTGTGTGACGATTGTATTGTACTGAGAGCTTGATGTACTAAGCTTTGTATGATATTGTTACATGATATGCATGATATATAATATATGATAGTTAGGGTTTTCAGCTTCAGGCTTTCCCATTAAACAACTGTGTTATGTGCGATTGTTTTTATTTATGCTTCACATGTGTTTGCAATTAATTTTCCACAAAATATTAACAATGGAATGATTATGTATTTTGCAAGAAGTTAAATATTGTGAGATCAAGGGAATATTGATGTATGCATGCTTATTGTATACTAATTTCTACATAGATCCTCTAGAAGGCTCTGCTAGGAGATATTCAGAACATGATTAAGAAAGAACCACTATATATTTCATTAAATTCAATAGTCAAGATACAACATCGCTAAGAGTGAAAACTATGTTTTGAAGGAATGTGAATAATACACAATTACAACGTATGGGTCAAAATCCTCTCATCCTATTTCACCTATTAATATTTTATATCCTATGGAAAAACATAATGGATAATAGTGAATCCTGAGGATCGAGAGATCTTGAGGATTTCGCAGTTGTCCAATAGATTGCATCATATAATAGGCGTGATCCTCTTCATTATTCATTGGTTTGTATCAACAGAACACGATATTTTCCCTTTCTTGGTCGTTGTTGTTCAGTCATTTTAATAGTAGTTAATTGGTTCAGATTCCCTGCACATAAAAACTGTGAAAGTTACATTTTATGCCAATAATCACATAGTTTGTTGATAATTAGTTTTACACTTTGTTTACAATTAATTCTTCTAGATTTATTTGCAAGGTGAAGGTAAACACATGAAATTAGTAATAAATCGAGCTAATTATGAGGGTAAAATGTGCCTTTTTCAGGGCCCAACATACTCCCTAGCTTACCTTATTTCATGTCCTCTTGAAATGATATGGTTGATGTGTAACAATGTCAAGGAATAAGCATGATATACTTCCTCCTTATGTAATCTAAAACCATGTTTCTATTTGAATTTTGCAAAAGCCTCATTTACATGACCCTCTGGAAGATCATAGTCATGGTGATACCCTTCAGGAGGGTACCATATAATAGGACACCTATAGAGGAACCTTATCCATGTAGGACACATGCATAAAATTATGTTTCTATATGTGTTAAAATGAATAACAACAACTTTGAAGTTTCTGTAATTACAGGGCTCTCGATTCTTAACGTTTTTAGTGGAAGGATGCCACCTTTTCTTGGCTGTTAACAAAGCATCTTCTCTAATATCCTGAAAGTATTCTCTCCCTTCCTGTACAATTTCCTTGTGGAGTGGTCCCAATTTAGCTATGACCCCTTCTTGTTTCATCAATCTCTTAAGTTGAGTGAAGAGATGCAGGGTTTTAGTGGGTTGGCCTTTAACCTAGAGGTCGAAGCCATGTTCCCTTCTCTGAAAAAAGTTATAGGCTTTAGCCCACTTGATTAGATTATCGACAAAATGGAGGAATGCTTGAAATTGGATGTCCCCTATGAAGGGACTAGGGTTACTATCTCGCTCATCTTCCAAAACGAAATTGTGTAGATACAGTTCACATAGGAGGCATTGAACCTTCTCATTTCATTCCCCACAACACTGGAAAAATTCTGCAGTGGTCTTAAATTCGGTGGGTTTCCCTACTCTAATGGATTTCACTTTTAATAACAGATATCTCTATAATAAAAATAGAGAATAATTAGTAGCAGGTGATCTACAAGATAAGAGATCCAAGTAAAGTGAACAAATAGTAAATTTTGTTTTCTTTGTGGCTTCTTCAAGCTAAGCTTGTGCTTTCTTTACCTTCTCTTGTTCGCCTCTGAGGTTGGAAAAAGTTTCACCTTCAGTTGTAGCAAGCTTGTTGATTTTTTCCAGCAACTCTTGATGCACCTCTAAGGGTACCACTTCCTTCTTATATTTGGCCAACTCCTGTTGGGTCCATGTCAATTGATTTTGAAGCCTTAAAATAACATCTTATTTTATTATAGGAGTATAAGAAGGTGTTTCATTTGTCTCAGTTTCCTTTTTCCATGTTTCCAATTCTGTTTGGGTTTCAACAATGTCTATTTATTTTTTAGGCTTCCAAGCCTTATCTTCCTCTTTTAACCATTCCCTTAATTGCTTGATTGTTTTCTTCAATTTCTTGTATTTCTTGTGAAATTTCCTCAACTTAGCCCTAACTGGCTTATTCTTTTTTATAGGGTTTTCAGTAGAATAGGGCATAGTATTTTTTTTAGGCACAAGGGGAGTTGTGTCAATTTCTAAACCATAATCTACTGAGACAGTGTTTTCTTTAAGCACCAAAGGGGTTGTGCCTATATTGGTATCTTGGTCCATTGGGACGGTGTTTTCTTTAGGTACCAAAGGGGTTGTGCCTATATCAATATTTTGGTTCAATGGGATAGTGTTTTCTTTACGCATCATAGGGTTTGTGCCTGTATCAGTATCCTCATCCAATGGGATAGTATCACCCGACTGGTTCTAAGATTCAGAAGCTCTCTCTGTAAGGTTTTCTTCTTCCAAATATTCATTACCATAGGGAGTTAAATCCCTTGAATTCTGCAATTCCTCTTTAGGAGGTAAAATATCATTTTTTTGAGAACTACTAGTAGAGTCAGACTGGTATAGGGGATAAATTTGTCCCTCAGAATTCCCAGAGGAATTTATTTCTTCATAGAATGCACTCATACTTTCCACCACATGGGCCATTTCTTCCTCATATTCTTGTAGGAATTCATATTACATGCTTAGAGGAGGTGTATGGGATGGCCCTGCCTCATCGACCAAGGTTGAGGTGTCTTGTAGTGAGCTTAATAATTCAAAACATCTTCATTTCGTTGGATCCAAGGTCGAGGGATAAGTCCTTTTTCTTCTTTCTTTCTTTAGCATTGATATCTCTATTATCGGCTAGTCAATATCTCTATTATCACAATTTTCTTCTGGTGGGGTTAGGACAGGTTTTACAAATATGTCCCAAGTTATTCAATGCTTAGTCAATTCATGGATGAAAATTAGCATTATCATACTATGATGGTTGATAACTGTATGTGGATTCTTAGTCCTCCTAACCCAACTAGATATGTCATGCAACAAAGAATTCATGAAAAATGGAAAATTAACTAAGATTTTCTATTTGAGTATGGATAGAAGTTTGTGTTGTCAGGGTTTTACCATGTCTTGGCATCTATCACATGTAATATAATTTTGAACAATTATTTCCAATTCTTGCCAACGTTCCTTCAAAGATGCAGGGTAAATCCCTTTTCCTTTGCGTACCAATTTCTCGTCTGCGTCTTGGAACACTGCAACTGCTTCATGTAAGATAATGTGCTTGTCATCCCACCTTGTTCTTGCTACCAAAAGTCTAGAAACCTTAGCTATTATAGCTTCCGATATTTTTATATCTCTGCCCTTCATGGTTGTGTGTCCATCCTGAATGTTCTGCAACAATTCTAGTGCTATCTCAATGTGGAATCCCTGTAATTTGTCCAGATATGGGAGGGAGCTAGCACTTTGAAGGATAGCACAAGCATGTTATGTGGTATTGAATATTGTGGGATCATTGCGGACAGATCTCCCACCCATCACTACGATGTTTCAGAGACTGAATTCACACTTCTGCATGCGCTGATCACGAATTGCTAAATTTGGAACAACACAAATACTGCATGCAAATACATTAAAACTGTTTTTTTAAGAGTATAAATGAAATTATATTTTTTTGTCATATCAGAACGTTTCAACGGATTTTGATAATTAGTTCAAATGCTTGCTCATAATGTACACCTTTCCCCCTCTAATGAGAAAAGGGTGTCCATTCCCTTAGAGTGTAGAAAAAAAGGAAAGCCATTGAGGATCATTAATGCGGCAGAATAATAATCAAAGCGACGTGAATTGTGGCAGAAATCAATCAAATCACCTCAAATGATAAGGAAGGTTGGGAAATGATAAAAAAAAAAGAGGGAAAATATAGAAATAATTATTATGAGAAAAATATTTTTTGTTTTGTGTGGAGGCCTCAGAATTCTGTTGCTAAAACATGGGGGAAAACCACCCAGTCTAGACATTAAAGCAACTCCTTTTCCGTTTGGCGTAGTGGCTCTGACTGGGGATAATGGGACCAGCTTCGTAATAAGGATGATTTTGGGGTGTGTTTTGATTATACAACATGCAATGGAAAATTATTATATTGTATCACATGCATCTATCTAAACTATTTATTCTAGTATATACCCGGGGTGTTTATTTCTTTATGTGATCTAAAGAGATATCCTTCAACTATTAGTAATATATGTCATTTAACATTTGAAAGAGATGAAAATTATGTAAGATGATTCTTCTAACAAAATAGTTTTATTAGAAGAATTGTGAAAAATATATTGCATTCATATGTGTGATTATGTTGGGAAAAATAGTGAGAAGGGGGGGTGAATCAGTATTAGAGCTTATAATATAAATTCAACTTTTTCTTTGAGCAGATTTCCATATGCGGTTTTTATGAACGAAACTAGCATATGCACGTGGAAATGTAGAAGGAAACTAGCGTATACTGATTTAACTTTCCAGATTTAGAGAAAATTCTCAGAAGCAATCTTATAAATAGATTTATCAGTTATGTATCAAGTTATGAGAAGTAATCAACAGAATAAAGCATCACACACATGAACACCAATATTTAAGGTGGAAACTCAATTCGGGAGAAAACCACTGCTGATGTCGTCTCTGTTTTCAATCTTTATTATATAGAAAACCTTTTAAAACATAGTGCTGATGCAGACTCATACCAGTACGCAGGATTCTACCTGCAGAAGGCTGCAACCTTCTCTCATTTTCCAGCTACAACTGGAAGGGAGCTCCAACCCCTTGATCTCGTTTACCAGCCTCTCCTAGAAGGGAGCTTCGACCCCATCAAATCAATCACCAGCATATATTGACAGAAAGCTTCTTCTTTCATATTGAAGGCTTCAACCCCCAGATCTACTGCTGACCACGTTTCATCAATTTTCATACTGGATCCAACAGCTTCAACAAAACCCTTCACTTAACATCAACAAACATACTTTTCCCAATACTTCAAACAGAACAGTGAGACCACTGTAACCAGAATGTCAGAAATAAACCAGACTTCAGAATAGATATGTAGATACAAACTCAACCCTGAACATTCATTAATTCAAATAGCACATGCTAATTTTCTTTACTGAAGCCACGTACATATGCGCTTTCCTGCATACCAACTTGCATATACTTATGTGTATTTTATTCTTCAGAAACCCTAACAGCCATACGCGCTTTTCATGAAGAGAACCCGCATATATACGCGCTTTTTTTGAAACCAACTAGCATATAGATCTGTAAAAATAAATTTTGTAGAACAGACCAGATCTATAAAACTTACCCAGATTTATTCATTTTCTTCAGTAGACTTGCGCCAGTTCTTCATGATTTCGTCAGTCGATCAAACCAGAGATTCATCATCGTCAGATCTAGAGATCTTGAACCATCATTATATCCATGGATGCATCATATATTCAGATCTATCAATTAAGAACAGATTTCATCCATGCAGATATTCCTTAGAGAAATTTATTCATCAACAACCCTTACACATGCACACCTTACACTATGATCTTCTTCTCCTTAAATAGATTTAGCTTTTACCAATACCATGAGTCAAAACCACACAAATTATGATGGTATTCTGGGACGAAATCAAATAAACCATAGAGCGCTCAATACTGTGTGCCAAAACCATGGTAATTCCCCTTGGTATTATAATTTTGGAGCGCAAAAGGGCATACGCGACTTGGGATGTCATTATCCATGTGTATACGCGACTTGGCCTTTACAAAAGTGCATATACATTGTGACATATTATATTTATCATTTCTCCAGCACATACTAGACTTATTTTTCTCTGTCACATCTGAATTACACTGTAGATATATCATTCTTACATCTTTAACACATAGGTTTCTATCCAAAGAAAACTCATCAAGTTAGTTTCCATCAAGGACAACTTCATCAAGTAGGTTGCCATCAAGAACAACACATTGCATCATATTGCCAACAATATCCCCCTTTGGACTTGATGGAAACCATGACTAGAAATAAATTCAGCAACAACATTCTCCCCCTTTGACATCAAGGGCAAAGGGTAGATCAGGATCCTTTGTACCGACAATACCATGCTCCCCCTGAGATCATGTTGCATCTTCAAACATAATATTCAATGAAGTACATGACTCTATAACTCAACTTAGTTTGACCTTTCCTATCACCAAGGACTCATACTTACATCAATGATCCAACCAAGTGGATTTACAAGTTTGACTCAATTACCCAACCAAGTGGGTTTACAAAATGAAATAAGTCTTTGCATGACTGAATATTACAATTTTTTACATCATGGGTCTCAACATGACATTTTTCATCATATTACATAAATGACTTATACAATCAAGATCAAAGATTCTCAAGCATGAGATCAGACTACAACAAATAATTAGAATTCCAACAATGCATCCTTTCCACATGACTAGTGCTCCCCCTTAGCCTGTGCATCCTGAACACTTTCAATCAAAAAATCATCAAGGCATATTCATCAGAAGTATTAAAGAATGAAACAGAAATATGAGAGCTGGAACATCACCAGAGGGACCCAACAGCACTACAGCTGTGCTGAAGAATGCTGACCCAGAAAAATTTTGTCAGCAAACACTCATACGTGGTTTTCTGTGTATAAACTCGCATATATAATTGTCCTTCAGGAAATCCGTTTATCCAATTTAATCTTCTAAATTCAAGTGGATCTGATCTTCTGCATGGAAGAGACTAATCCTAGGTTCTGTCTGAGATATTCGAACGCTTCCCTAGGTAAAGGTTTGGTAAATATATCAGCAACTTGTTCTTTGGAGGGAACATACTCCAAGTTCACCTTTTGTTCAAGCACTTGTTCACGTAAGAAGTGATACTTGATGGGAATGTGCTTGGTCTTGGAATGCATAACAGGATTCTTTGAGATACTGATGGCACTTTTATTATCACACATAATGGAGATAGGAGGTGAACATTTGATTTGAATGTCTTTTAAGGTTTGCATCATCCAAAGAAGTTGAGTGCAACATGATGCGGTAGCCACATATTCTGCTTTTGTTGTAGATAAGGAAATAGAGCTTTTCTTCTTGCTGAATCAAGATACTAACTGGGGCCCCATATATAATTCACAACCACTAGTGCTTTTCTGATCATCAACATTTCCAGCCCAATCTGCATCAGTGTAAGCATGAAGAGTGAGATCAGCATTCTTTGGATACCATATTCCAAAGTCTTGAGTTCCTTATAGATATTTGAATATTCTTTTGACAACCTGAAGGTGAGACTCTTTTGGATTAGCTTGGAATCGTCCAACAATCCCAATTGCATGCATAATGTTTGGTCTAGTCCCAGTGAGATAAATTAGACTTCCTATCATAGATCTATATTCCAGTTGATTCACCATGGGAGAATCATCATGTGAACTGAGATTACATCCAGTTATCATTTGTGTACTTACAGGTTTGCATTCTTCCATGCCATACTTCTTCAGAATTTGCTTAAGATATTTTTCTTGTGATAAGAATATGCGATTTGTTGCTTGTTGTACTTGCAAGCCAAGAAATAATGTTGGTTCCCCATGTAAGGACATTTCAAATTCTTGCTGCATAACAGAAGCAAATTTCTGACTCATAGATTCTTCATTACTTCCAAAAATGATATCATCAACATATACAACCACAATCAATAGTTTGTAATTTTCAGTTTTTTTGTATAAATTGCTATCAGCAGACCCTTTTGAAAATCCTTGTTGATGAAGATATTTGTGAAGACGATAATACCATGCCCTTGGAGCTTGTTTGAGACCATATAGATCCTTTTTAAGTCTGCAAACAATTTTTTCACCATTTCCCAAAATGAATCCTTTTGGTTGTTCTATATAAACTTCTTCTTCTAGATCACCATTGAGAAAAGCAGATTTAACATCCATTTGATAAACTTTGATTTGTTGGAAGCTTGAAAAAGCAAGAAACATTCTTATGGCTTCAAGTCTAGCTACAGGAGCAAAATTTTCTTCAAAGTCTATACCTTCTTGTTAAGCATACCCCTTGCAAACAAGTCTAGCTTTATTTCTTATAACATCTCCATTCTCATTTAACTTGTTTTTGAATATCCATTTAGTTCCAATGACATTTTTGTCATGAGGTCTTGGTACTAATTCCCAAGTGTGATTCTTTTCAATTTGATCAAGCTCTTCATTCATGGCTTGAATCCAACATTCATCTTTTCTAGCTTGATTGACATTGTGTGGTTCAATAGTGGATAGAAATGCTAGATAGCTAGAAGATCCCACAAGAGTCCTTCTTGTTTGTACACCCGATCCCTTAACTCCCAAAATTTGAGATTCTCGATGATTCTTTTGAACATATCTGGATGGAGCTTTTTTAGATAAATCATCTTCAGGTTCTTCATTGGGTTCACTGTCTATATCATTCCTATTTGATGTAGAAGGATATATGTCATCATCGTCTTCATCTATTGTTTGTTTTTTGCTTCGGAGCCTTCGTAGGAGAAAAATCAATAACAACATCAATACATTCAAAATCTTCAAGTCTTTTTATTGTAACATTTATATGCTCTACTCCCAGAGGAGTATCTGCCAGTTATTCTTCATCTACTTCCGTTCAAACTTGCCAAGTTTTTCATCATTGTTCTTGATAAAAAATTTTCTTCCAAAAACTTTAAAATGCTTTACAGTGGGAAGATTACCATACCAGAGCTCATCTGGAGTTTTATCACTGTTTACACAAACATTTGCTTTGTTAAGAATATTTACTACAGTATGTGTTGCTTCTCCCCAAAATGTGTCAGGTGTTCCTGAATCATCAAGCATAGCCCGAGCTGTTTGTTGAACTGTTCTATTCATTCTTTCTTCTACATCATTTTTTTGTGGGGTACCAGCTACAAAAAACTATCTTTTTATGCCATGTTGCCTGCAGTGCATCCATGAACGTCCGTTGATGTATATTCTCCTCCTCGATCAGATCTAAGACACTTTATTTTTAGTTCTAATTCATTTTCAACCAGTTCTTTGAAGATCTAAAATTTCTCAAATGCTTCATCTTTGTGTTTAATCAACCCAATCCAACACATTCTAGAGAAATCATCAATAAATAAGATATAGTATTGTTCACCACGTGGTGAATTTTTTCTCACAGGTCCACATATTTTAGTATGAATGAGTTCAAGAGGCTTACTTGATGATCCTTCCTTGCCATTAAATTGCACTCTGGTTTGCTTACCCAATTGGCAGGATTTGCATATGATACTTCCAGGTAGAGTAATATTGGGAAGATCATGAACAGCTTTAAGTCTGCTTGTTTTCTTGATTTGAGAGAAGCTCATATGCCCCAACCTTCTATGCCATAGCCGTCAGATTGCCTTAAGTAACATTGATCTTTGCGCTCTTCAATACATGCAAAGCGTTTGGAGTTCGTTTCCTTTATAATTGTTTTCTGATTGCATCAAGATCATGGACCACATTCTTTGAACTGGGAGAACACGATCAACATTTGAATTACACTTAACAAAGAGTGCTTTAATCCGTCCAGCAGTTACGACATTGTTAGCTTTCACCTTTTGTTTTAGAAAAACAGATCCTTTTCCTTTAATGACAGCGGGTGTATCATTTCCAAAAGTAACATTCTTTTCCTTTTCTAGGGCATTATAAGCATGGAGTTTGTCTTTGTCACTTGTCATATGTTTTGAGCATCCACTATCAATATACCATTGATTTTATTCTCCTTCTGCAAATAAAGCTATACCACAATTCTCAACCTATACATCCTTCTTTTTCCATACTTTGGTGTTGGAAGGAACATGTTCTTTTGGCTGGACTTTGCTCCTGCATTCAGATTCTTCATGGCCAAATTTATTGCAATAAGTACATTCAACTTCATTTTGAAGAGGAGAAAAGTTGTTATAGGTATTCTTCTTTATTCCAATATCAATCCTTTTCTTTCTTGCTTCTCTTGTCATGATAGTTTTATATGCAACACATTGAACAGCTTTATGACCAAAATTGTGACATGAGAAACATTGTCCATTGAAGTAGAAACTTCTGCGATCATGAAATCTTCTATTTGTCTGACTTATTGGTTGGTGTTTTTGAATGGTATTCTTGTTATGTTCTTTGAATTGAGCCGGTCATGCTTTACCTGTTTACCCGTGAAGATTCTTTATCTCTGCTAAGTAAGTGCATCGTTGATACCCAATGTGAGTCGTTTTTAGATAATTTGGTGTCAAGGAAGATTCTCCAATATATCCAAGACCTGTCTTTATAAGAGGAGAACGTTGTACCTTGATAATCTCATCTAAGGTTTCAGACCCTTTAGCAAATCTAAGATTCAAAGTCTTTACTTTCCCAAGTTCTTTTCTTAGATCTACTACTTCACATTCTAATTTCTCACTGTGTTTCTCTTTATCTTCAAGCTGATTTTTCAGAGTTTCTATGGATATTTTACTTTCTTCTAAGCATATTTTAATTTCTTCTAAGCATATTTTGAGTTGATTGAATTCATAAATAAAATCATTGTCCTCTAAAGCATCCATAAAAGTCTCTTTTTCTTCTCTAGATTCTTTTTCAAATGCCATGAAAATTCTAAGATCTTGTTCACATTCTTCCTCACTCTTAGATAACCCATCACTGTCTTCATGAGTATAGTAATTTTTTCTAGTGCTAAACCGATTCTTATTCCTTCTTGCTACTTCCTTCCCTTTTCCATGTGTTTCTTTGTAAGGACACTTAGCAGCATAATGACCATCTCTTCCACAAGAAAAACATTTGAAAGGAAGCTTACCTCTGAACCGTCGTGTGCCAAGTTGGAGTTTCTTTACAAAATTTACCTCATCTTCTTCTGAGATATACCCTAATCCTTCTGTCTCTTGTACTTCTTTCCATTTTTTAGAAGCCCTAAAGACGACTTCTTTGACTTCAGATGGTCCTCCTCTTCTCATTTCACATGCAGTTAGTATGCCATGAAGTTGCAACACAGTAAGATTTTGAAGATCCTGCTTTTCTTCAAGAGAAGAAACTTTTGACTCAAATTTTGCCGTTAGTGATCTTAAAACTTTCTCAACCAAAGTAGATTCGGTTATTATTTCTCCCAGATTTCTCATACGATTTACAATATCATCAAGACGTAAAACGAAATTGGCAATGCTCTTCTCATTATGCATTTTTAGATTATCATATTGAATTCTGATAGTTTGGAGTTTAGCACTTTTTACCTTTGCATCACCTTCATAACTTAGAATGATTTTGTCCCATATTTCCTTTGTTGTATCCAAATGTGTTTACTTCGACAATTTATAATTCAAGCTAGGACCATGGCCTCCTTCAACCATAGCCCATACATCTGCTCCCAGAGACTGAAGATAGGATCTCATCCTTGTTTTCCAGAAGATTAAATTTTTTCCGTTGAAGAGCGGAGGCCTGATAGATGCTGTTCCTTCTTGATTGCTCATATTGATTGATCTTCCTTCTAGCGGCTAAGCTTTTTCAGAGGGAACTGCTCTGATACCAATTGTTGGGTAAAATACTGAGAGGGGGGGTGAATCAGTATTTAGAGCTTATAATATAAATTCAAATTTTTCTTTGAGCAGATTTCCATACGTGGTTTTATGAACGGAACTAGCATATGCACGCGGAAATGCAGAAGGAAACTAGCGTATACTGATTTAACTTTCCAGATTTAGAGAAAATTATCAGAAGAAATCTTATAAACATATTTATCAGTTATGTATCAGGTTATGAGAATTAATCAACAAAATAAATCATCACACACATGAACACCAATATTTAAGGTGGAAACCCAATTCGGGAGAAGACCACCACTGCTGTCGTCTCTATTTTCAATCTTTATTATATAGAAAACCTTTTACAACATAGTACTGATGCAGACTCATACTAGTACGCAGGCTTCTACCTACAGAAGGCTTCAACCTTCTCTCGTTTTCTAGCTACAACTAGAAGGGAGCTCCAACCCCCTAATCTCGTTTACCAGCCTCTCCTGGAAGGGAGCTTCGACCCCCTGAAATCAATCACCACCATCTATTGACAGAAAGCTTCTTCTTTCATACTAAAGGCTTCAACCCCCAGATCACTGCGGACCACGTTTCATCAATTTTTATACTAGATCCAACAACTTCAACACAACCCTTCACTTAACATAAACAAACATACTTTGCCCAATACTTCAAACAGAATAGTGGGACCACTGTAACCAGAATGTCAGAAATAAACCAGACTTCATAATAGACATGTAGATACAAAATCAACCCTGAACATTCATTAATTCAAATAGCATATGCTACTTTTCTTCACTGAAGCCGCGTACATACACGCTTTCCTGCATACCAACCCGCGTATACTTCTGTGTGTTTTATTCTTCAGAAACCCTAACTGCCATACACGCTTTTCATGAAGAGAACCCGCGTATATACATGCTTTTTCTTAAACCAACTAGCGTATAGATCTGTAAAAATAAATTTTGTAGAACAGACTAGATCTATAAAACTTACCCAGATTTATTCATTTTCTTCAGCAGACTTGCACCAGTTCTTCATGATTTCGTCAGTCGATCAAACTAGAGATTCATCATCGTCAGATCTAGAGATCTTGAACCATCATTATATCCATGGGTGCATCATAGATTTAGATCTATCAATTAAGAACAAAGTTCATCCATGCAGATATTCCTTAGAGAAATTTATTCATCAAAAACCCTTACACTTGCACACCTTGCACTATGATCTTCTTCTCCTTAAATAGATTTAGCTTTTACCAATACCATGAGTTAAAACCACACAACTTCCGATGGTATTCTTGGATGGAATCAAATAAACCATACAACGCTCAATACTGTGTGCCAAAACCATGGTAATGCCCCTTGGTATTATAATTTTGGACAATAAAGGAATACACGACTTAGATGTAATTATCCACATGACATACCTACTCTTACAAAGCGTGTATACATTGTGACATATTATATTTATCATTTCTATGGCACATACTGGACTTCTTTTTCTCTGTCACATATGAACTGCACTGTAGATACATCATTCTTTCATCTTTAACACATAGGTTGCTATCCAAAGACAACTCATGAAGTCAGTTTCCATCAAGGACAACTTCATCAAGTAGGTTGCCATCAAGGACAACACATTGCATCATATTGCCAACAGATTATATATTCAATAAGAAATCAAAGGAAAATATTAAAACAGAAGTGCATGTAGCATTCATCTATAATAGTGTTTCAAATATATAATGCAATAAAAATATGACTATCAATCTATAAAGCCAGACTGAATACAAGTGAATAGAAGTATCATATGTATGAAGTTCTACTCATGTAAATTGACAGTAATTGATTTGATCCTCTTCACTTTCAAGCAATTTAAAGAGTACATTATTGCAACATCAGTTAAACAGCTTTAATTGTCAAAAGATAACAGACTATATTCCATTAATTCATCAAAGCATTCATAGACTTTAAATAGTGCATTCTTTGCAAATGTTTTTGACAAATTTCTGGACCCTTCTTTAAATGCATGAGAGGGGTTTAAATACTAAACTAACTATGTTCTAAAATATATTATTACAATAAAACAGAGAAGGTTTCAAAAAACCATTCTCGTAAGATTAACTTTAACTACAATCTAGGAAAATAAAGTAACAATATGACTTAAGAGTTCTAATCTTTCTTTTGGATTCCCTCTTGAAGTTGACAAATATCTAACATGGGCTTGAGCTGAGCTGGCAGCAAAATTTGTGATCTAACATGTCCTTTGAATATCACATTTGAGAGTGTTGGTTGTGATCTTGTCATCGAATCTATTAAAGACTGCAGGGTCTAGTATTGATGATAAGGTTTGATCAGAAAATTCCAATAACTTTCTTGATCTCCAATAATTTTCTTGATCAAAGTTATTTATTTTTTTAATTGTTTCATCCTGCATTTCTGCCTTGTGTTTCTATTTTGTTTCAATTTTTTTGACTTCTAAGAGCACTTCAGGCGTACACTCTTTGATAAGTTCTACTTTCACAAAATGTTCACACACAGATTCAATAATTTCCTTTATCAACTTGACTACTTTTACTCCTGCTTTCTCTACGTACTTTATCTGTACTTCCCAATATTTGAATAATATTTCCTTGTGGAACTTATCTACCTAGGGTAGGTTAGTTTCCTTTCCTAAGTCTAATGCTTTTCATTGAATGTGTGCATTGATTTTCTTCTTGAACTTATCACATTCAATTCTCTGGATAGATATTTTTTTGATCAGTATTTTACTTGAGTGATAATAAGAGCCAGTAATAGAAGCTTGTTAAAAAAATACTTCTTGTTTTTTCTTTAAATTAGCATTTACATCCAATGCTTCCTTTATGAATTTCTCTAAGTGTGGTTGGATTTGTAATTTGGTCATTGCTTCTTCCAGTTGTGTTTTTTTCTCAGTGATTTTTGCTTGATGATGTAAATTTAGACTCTCAAAATATTTTTAAAATTGGGACATCTTTGATTTAATTTGCTCACTGGAGTTATAATTTTCTTGGTGTAACAACCTCTCTAATTATTGTATTCTATCTTCCTTCTACTTCAATAACATTTTAACCTCAGTGGATTTATCAACAGTCGCAGTAGCATATGCCCCTACAAACTGTGATAGTTTGGTTAAATGTTCAGTAGGATCAGCTAGCGGATCGTTCCATAAAACTTCTATTTATTCATTTGTAAGATCTAAGACTCTTTCATCAATTATTCTCCTTTTATTTCTCTAGACTACAGCTTTATGAATAGGATTGTAGAATATATCCAACGAAGGAATTTTCTCAACTTGTAGCACTATATGTTATGTAGGGTAAGCCGGAATGATTTCTCCAACAAGAGTTTCTAGAACTTATTGTAGTGGAGAAACAATTTCCATTAACTTCAGGAAATGTTCAAGTGTCTGAAAACCAGTAGCTTGATTAGTATTAAGATTGGTAGTTTCTCTTGATTTAGAAAACTCATCACATTTACTACTTAAATTCTTTGGTTGGGACTTTCCTGATTGATCAAGTGTATCTTGACTGTGCTAAAATTCTTGAGAAGTTGACTATGTTCCATTACTTCCTTTTTTCTCCTGCATCTCAATCTCTTGGATTACTTGATAAATTATATTTTGTGCGCTTTCCTTTCTGTTTTGGGATTCATTTTCAGAATGATCCAAAATGTGAGATTGATGCTCTTATTGTCCCGACTCATCCTCAGACATGTCTTTTTCTTCCTTATCTAAGCTAATACTTGGAGTAGGTCTGTTGGCATCTTCAATAGTTAACAAGTTAAGAGGAATTCTCTCCAGTCCCTTATTTCTGTATGTTTGGAAGGCTTCCAAATCATCTTGGTTGAGTTGACTGGATGCAAACTTAAGTATATCTGAAAAAAATTTCATACCTTGAAATAAATGATCAAATATGTCCATTTCTTTTACAAAAGGCTTCATTTTGAGCTCAATGATGTAGTTTTTAATTACATAATTTGGATCATATGGTCGCTTTTGCATTACTGCAAAATTCAATAGATTAATCTTTGAAACATCCTTGTAGGCATGACCAATATCAAAAATTGCAAAAGTACCACACGGTAAAGTAAGATTAGGCCAAACGACCTTCTTAGCATCTTTAAGTTGTTTAGATATACCATTAACAAGCTGTTAGGCTATCTCTCTTGAAATTAACTTATCAGGAACATAATATGATAGGACATGGGATGAAGCATAACTCTCAAATACTCTGACATATATTAAACTCTCCTCTGCAAACCATCTAGCAATAGAAATAATATCTTTACTGGCATATTTGGAAACCCTAGGGGATTGTTCAATGAATATCATCTGGTGCATAGGAAATATGATTCTATGGAAAATTTTGTAAAAATGAAAATGGAAGTTTGAATCCCAAAGGGCTCTGTGATAAATATGGATTGGGGTAGGGTCTTGGGTAGTCCATTTCCATCCCATGGTAGGAAAGCTAGAATAAAATCAAATTGTGTTCATGACACAGGCACTCATATAAAAGGGGGGTATTTTTCTAGATGAAACACTCTTTTTATTCCTATATTCCATGATGTGCTTAGCTAAGTTATCAAATAGGATATTTTCCCAATTCATAATTAAATAATTGAAGATTGCGTCATTTAATGGGACCCAATCTATAGGAAACCTAGTGGTATCAGGTTTGGCATATAATCTAGACAACATACCAACGACATAACATTAAGGGGAAGGAATTTGTGCAATTTGGTACGTACCAATTTTATCTCACCTAAGTTTGTCTTGGTCTCCTTTCCATTCCTTTATGACTTTCATCAAATCTGAATTTTTTGTTCTAAAGCTTTGAATAAAATCCTTGTCATATTTGTGTTGTGGGGAAGGTAGATGGTACATTTCTCGTAAGTATTCTGCCCTGACTTATCCAATATTCTTGCCTTTTGAATATTTGAATGTTTTTTATTCTATGTTTAATTGGTCAATTACCCACTTAACCATGTCTGTATAAGGGAGAATTTTTGGTCTTACGGCTACCTTGTGAATGAATGAACATGTAGTGTCGAAGTAGGTCAAGTCTAAAGAAACAAATTCACCTGCTGAAGCAACTTTGTCTATTACCCTTGGCTTTTCATCCTCGAAAAGTTTATACATTTCCTCCCATGATGAAATTCCACAATCCTTATTGCAAGTGGTGTCTGAAAACAGGGGAGACATATCTGAGTCTTCGGTAGACGATTCTTTGTCAATTTATTTTCCTTTCTTATTAATTTCAATCTTCCTCACTATGTTAAGTGGTCTCCTGATTTCAAGAAAACGGAGCAAACACTAAAAATATAGAGAACAGGGAGAAAAACAGAATTGAAACAAATGTGACATTCAATCTCTTTAGCACATGCTCAAATTAGAAATGAGTTTATCAAAAACTCACTTCTATTAAATGTTATTAATCACCTATAATATTTATAAATAAAATTTCTTACACCTTCACGTGAAATGTCTATCGATCAACTTAAAGACGTGCATCTCATATTCTGGTTTGATATGACATAAATTATTTGGCTTGCTTGAGTAATTAAATGCCATTCATCACATATCACAACTTATATCTTTTTCATTTATGATGTTACCCATAAATTCTGTGAAATGTGATCTGCGCAAATCACACATCACAACTTTTATGCGGTAAATGAATTTTCTTTCACTTAAGTCCTACAAACTGCGAAGTGTGCATTTCAAGAAGTCAAGTGGATGCGCTTTATGGGACTTTGGAGCTTTATGTTTATTACTTTATTGGCTTTTAGATCCACATAATCGCAACTTATACCACTTTTCTTTATAAGTTTGATCGATTAAATGAGGTGCGATGCGATTTTAGTTTGTAATGGCGATTAAAGCATTTGCAAATAAGATTTTAATATAACTTCAAAAAAATATTAGCGGATTTTGCAACCCAAGTGACTTAGTGGGTTTCAAGTCTTTTAATTTTGTAAGTTATGTTATTTTCGATGTGCACTAAGAAATAAAGAGGAAAAGCACAAAGAAACTTTATTTCATAATTTTTTTTTTACTTAAAGCTAAAAATAATGAAAATGAATTTCCTAATTATTTCTAAAGGGTCCCCATTTATTAAAATAAATGGGGGTTGTTTTATAGCACAACACTTTGATGGAAATTTGTGACAAAAACATGATATATAAGGAATGGTAACAACTATTGATATTAAGTGATCAAGCAAAATTAACTTAATTCATATGAAAGTGTAGTTTTACCATGCATATTGGTTATTATAAATATAAAATTGTTGAAATGGTAAGTTATCCTTTGGGAATGAGTTAGTACGAATAAGTGAATATAGAATGATTGGTTGTTATCATGAAACTCCAATGCCACAAGAAGAGCCACTACTATCAGCAGGCATCCATAGCCTCGACAGGGTTTCTTTTTAACCCAAAAATGAGCCAAAATCCTCTCTTTAGTATTTATATAATTTATTTGTTCTTATAGAGAGACCACTATGTTGGCATGGTAACCAAATAACCATAGTGCCATTCACTAGGATTTAACAAAGTAATCGGGTTGGCTCGTTATGAGACCTCCTGTCCTTCAGGCAGTTATTTCTTGGCTAGAAGGTCATTGCCCTGGTGTGGCGGTCATTATGGGAATGTTACTTGTAATCTCCTTATGACCATGGTAGGTTGGCCCATGATGAGACCCCCTATCCTCTCTAAAAATATTTTCATAATATGTATATGTATATGTATATGTATATGTATATGTATATGTATGTGTCTATGTCTATCTCTATGTCTATCTCTATGTCTATATCTATATCTATATCTATATCTATATCTATATCTATATCTATATCTATATCTATATCTATATCTATATGTTTGGATCATAAATAGAGGGAGGATTATTAACTCCTTAAGAGTTAGGGATGGTGTGAGGAGTGAAAATAAATTCCAATAAAAGTTATACCCTTATTCTCAGGTCATCATTCCCCAGAGGATCTTCCATTGATAGTGTAAAAAGATAAATCAACATGGTGTTAAGATAATGAATCCTTTATAATATTTCTAAAGAGGAGATATCCATCAAGCCATTATATGGATAAACCATATCAATGTCCAAAAATAAAGATACCCATCAAAGGTAAAAAAAATAATAATAATGTTATTAGTATGGTTGTTTTTCTCCTTCCTAGATACACATTCCCTATTCAACGGGATGATTTTCATGAAAAAATGGTTATATGGCAATACAATTCGCAAAAGTTCATTTAAACAACCATTTATTACAAAAGCATGGTTGTTCATTTGATCGAACAAAAGTTGTTTAATTAATTTTACAGTGGTTGTTCAATAGATTGAACAAAAAAAACACAAAAAATAAAAATCAATTGTTCATTTGACCAAAAAATAGATGTTCAGTCGATTGAACAATAGTTTTTCAATTGATTTAACAACAACAAAAAAATGCAAAGGAAAAATTAGTTGTTCATTTGACTGAACAGTAGTTGTTCAGTCAATTGAATAGAAAAAACACGCAAAGGAAAAAATCAGTTGTCATCTGACCGAACAGAAGATGTTCAATCGATTGAACAACAGTTGTTCAATTGTTTGAACAAGAAAAGCATGAGAAAGAAAATCGGATGTTCATTTGACTAAACAACAGTTTTTCAGACGATTGAGCAGTAGCTTTTCAATTGAATCAACAACAAAAACATGCAAAAGAACATTGGCTGTTCATTTTACCAAACAACAGTTGTTCAGTCAATTGAACAGCAGTTGCTCAATTGATTGAACATGAAAAACGGGAAAAAGAAAATCAGTTGTTCATTTGACCAAAGAGAAGTTGTTCAGTAGATTGAACAATAGTTGTTCAATTGATTGAACAATAAAAACACACAAAATAAAATCGATTGTTCATTTGACTGAATAGAATTTGTTCAGTTGATTGATCAACAGTTGTGAAATTTATTTAATAGCAAAACTCACAAAATCAAATCGGATGTTCATTTGACCGAAAAAAAGTTGTTCAGTCGATTGAACATCAGTTGTTCAATTGGTTAAACAAAAAAAACTTGCCAAAAGGAAAGAAAGAAAGAAAAGACAAGGGCTTTTTGTACTTATACAGTGATGCTTATCTGAAAATAGCAAATCACAATCAAATGCATGAAAATATATACATTATTTACAAAATGAAAATAACATATTTTCATGAAATAAAATATGTCCAGTCATTACTCCCTACAACTAAAATTTTCATAGTGGGGTCATCATGTACCTGTTGGCAAAAATAATCCTTTGTGAGTGGTTTATGATAAATATGTACCCGATGTTCATTCACTTGGAAGGAAGAGTCAGACCTATCTATGGTGGTCAAAGTGAGAGTGCCATTTTTATGCACTTATTGAATTTCATATGGGCTAAGGCATCTTTTCTATAATTTACCTAGGAAGTCTTGATATCTGGAATCTTAGAGGAGTGCTCAGTCTCCTTCCTGAAACGTCTTCTTCTTGATAATGTTTCCATGCCACCTAGCCCGCTGCTACTGAATGATTGTGGTACATTGTAGAGAAATTAAACGGGCTTCATCTAATTAGTTTGAGCCTCTGTCAAGTCCAAACCCACTTCTTGAGCTGTTCTGAGAGTCTTTATTTCAAATTCGATGGGAAAAATAGGTTCCTTTCCAAATACAAGTTGGTATGGAGAGTATCTAGTAGTATTTTTTCCAAGTTGTGCAATATCCCATAAGGCCTATGGTAGTCTAGTAGCCTAGTCCTGCCGATGTGTCGAAACTGTCTTAGTAAGAATTGCTTCAATGACCTTATTGTTACTTTCAACCTCCCCATTCACCTGCAGCTGATATACAGAAGTGATTCTATGCATGATGTGGTCGATCCGTAAAGTGGTTGTAGTCTTGTGTCCTACGAATTGTGCCCCTACATTTGTTATCAATTCCCTAGGTAAACCATACTGCCCAAATATATCAAAAAGAAAATTAATAATAGTTTCTTTTGTGGCTCTTGGAAATGCTACTATTTCAACCCATTTTGTTACATAGTCTGTGGAAACTAGTATGTAAGATTTCTTGTTTGAAGGTGGATTGAATGGGCCAAAAAAATCCAATGCCCATTGTTCAAAAGGTTCTATTACCAATTGTGGTTGTAGGGGTATTTCATCAGATTGACCGGGGCGGCATATCCTTTGCTAGCTATCACAGGATGCACATATTTCTTAGGATCCTTAAAAATAGTGGGTGAATAATAGCCCATTTGTAATACTTTGTTCCTGGTTCTTCGGTATGTGAAGTTTCCACCACAAGGTTCATCATGGCAGGCCTTTAGGATGTTAAAAATTTCATCTCCCTAGATGCATCTGCATATGTGCATGTCAAACCCTATCTGGAAGAGATATCCACCAATCCAATAAAATTGAGCATTGCGCTAGACAATCATCTTCCTTTCTTTTGTTGTTAAATGCCTAGGTTGTTTTCCCACTACAAGATAATTTTCCACATCTGCATACCATGGTGTTTTCACTGCTACGGCAAACAAGTGCTCATCAGGAAACTGGTCATCTACTACTAGAGTATCATCTATATTTGGAACCCGAGACAGAAAATCTACGACTAAGTTCACCACACCTGGACGGTCTTTAACGGTGGTATCAAACTCCTACAAAACTAATATCCAATGAGTCACTGACCCATTTGTAATTAGTTAATTAGCTAAGTACCCAATGGTAGAATGATCAGTATACAGAAATACTTGATAGCCAATTATGTAATGTCTAAATTTATTTATGCCATATGTTACTACTAATAATTCCATTTCTATCACTATATAATTTAGTTCAGCAGGGGTGAGATTTTTTTGATATAATAAATAGCATATGGCTTTTTGTTTTCTTCTTGACCAAGAAAATCTCTTATCATTGTGTCTGATGCATTTGATGAAATATGAAATGGTGGTTCCAAATTGGGACCACGCAATATTGGTGCAGTCGAGACTGATTTCTTTAAATTTGTAGAAGCAGTGTCACACTTATCAGACCATTTAAATTCAACATTTCCAACTACAACATACAAAGCTGGAGAAATTTATGAACCTATGATAACATCCTACATATCTAAGGAATATACATACCTCCGTCTGAGTACAAGGTGTGGATAGTAAGAGAATTACCTCTATCTTTGCCAGATCCACCTGTATTCTAGCCATAGAAATGTAGTTTCCTAGGATTACGCGTTATGTCATTATTGTGTTACACTTCTCATTTCTCAAACATAACCTGGTGGTGATACATCGTTCCAATATTTTTCCAATGTTTGCAGTGATTGTTAAAAATCGTCCCCATATGGGGTGAATTCATCCATATAAACTTCAAGTCCTTCATTTATTAGATCAATGAAAATGTTGAGTACATCCCTCTGAAATGTAGCTGGGGCGTTACATAAACTGAAGGGTAATAATCTGTAAGAAAACGTACCCCATGGGTAGGTTAAAGTGGTTTTGTCTAGGTTTTTAGTGGAAATTTGGATCTAATTATAGCTGTTGAAGTCGTCAAGGAAGGAAAAGAATCGTTTCCCTACTAGTGTATCAAGGACTTGATCAATAAATAGAAGAGGAAAGTGGTCCTTTTGCGTGGCTTTTTTTAATTACCTGTAATCCACACAGATTCGCCACTTGCCATTTTCTTAGGGACAACCACCAGCAGAGAGTCCCACTTACTATCTGAATTAGGATGAATAAAATTCACATCTAGCAACTTCTGTAATTCTTCCTTCACAATATATTGAAGGAGTGGGTTCAATATTCATTGAGGTTTCCTGATGGGACAAGAATATTTTTTGGTGTAAATGTGATGGGTACAAAGTTGGGGATCTATGCCCTTCATGTCCAGATAATCCCAAGAAAAATATCCTTTATATTTTTGTAAAATTTTAATGAGATTTTTTTTTTGGTCATTGTTTAGATTGTCATTGATGTTCAAAATTTTTCCTGGTTCAACTTTAACAAGTATGCTATTATGAATGACAGTTGTGGGTATGTGTTGGTCATCGTTATCCTTTAAAGGATCTTCCCATGCCTCATTATCAATAATTTCTCTTAAAATTTGACATTTTTTATTTTCTGCAGTAGCTGGCTGATTAATAAAATTGTTAATTATGTCATATTTTAGTCTAATTTTTGAATTCAAGCACTTATGCTACTATGAGTGGTGAGCGGATATTTTCTTCTAGTTATGCGGGTGAATGTTTATGCTTTTTTACAATGGGAAGACTTTTTTTGGAAGGGGATATAGCAGAAGGTTTTTTACAGCATCCCCCTTAGCAATGGTCATGTTGCCTGTACGACAGCGTATGTAAGCATCGATTTTCGCCAACCAAGGTCGACCAAGAATCAAGGGATGTCCATCCAATCGACTTTTCAGATTGGTGACTAGAAAATCTACTGGGTATTCACATGAGTCAACGGAAACCATGATTTCCTGTAAAGTTCCTTTTGTTTTAGCAACTAATCAGTCAGCAAGTTCCAGCAAGGTATTGGTTGGTTGTAAAGTGGTGATACCGAGTGTTTCACAGGTTTCTGAAGTCAAAATATTAATGGTTGAACCCAAGTCAGCTAATGTGTTCATAAAAGAGCAGCCATATATTTGGACTGTAACTATAGGAATCCCTGGATATTCATATTTTACTGGTGTTTCCCTTCCCAACAATAAATTAGACAAGGTTCCTATGGCACAGATAGTTCACAAAGTTTTTCTTTTCCTCACAGGTTTTTTTTTGCACAATTATTTAATTGCCTTATCATAGATAGGGATATCTTGAATGTCCTGGAGGAGAGGAATTTTAATACAAATATTTTTAAGTTCCCCTAAAATATCAAAATCTGGATAGATAATTGTTTTAGGTATCACTACTCTTTCTAGGAATGGGAGAGAGGTATCGATAAGTTTTCCATAATCTTCTTGTTCAAATATGCCTTCTCCCTATTTTATTTCTATGTTAATCACAATTGATGGATTAATTACAGTTGGGGGTTCTAATTTGTCTTGTTGTAGGTCTATGATTTTCCCTGAGTTAATAACATGCCCAGATCTCAGCCTAAGTTCACTGCATTCTTTTTTTTCGGTTTCGAGGTCTGGATTTTCGACAATATGTATCAACTGCATTGATCTATTATTGAGATTCAGGTTCAGTTAAGCTGGCATTTGAAGACATATCAAAGGCTAAGAATTTTGTGGTAACGAATATGGAGCTGGTAATGTGGGTTGAGGTTGAGGACCTGTTCCCATACGTGAATTGGTTATTCTTAAAGGTCACTACTAGTTTTGGGACCAGTTTGGATTTTGTGAGGTAGAGGCAGGCCACTGGGATGAGTATGGATTGTTCTGCCAAAATGAAGGAGAGAAAGAAGAATTTGGCCAACTGCTTCCTGGAAAGGATTGAGTTGGCCAAGGGGGCATGGAGAATGGTTAGGATGGCTAGCGGAAAAGCGTGGCGGAAAAGCGTGGTTGATTTTTCCACGTTGTTCCAGTGTTTTTCTATTCATTAAACTGTGAAGAAGGAAAGAACTTAGATGGGTTTTGTGACATACCTGAATATCGGGCTTGACACTATTGACATTTATTCATTAAATGTATTGGTTATGTTTCTTCTTCTGCTTCTTTGAAGACTTCTTTCATCCGAGGAAGTGATGGGCGTTGTTCAGTGGCATGGTCTTCAGTGCAGATGGTGCATGTTTGGACCATGTCCAATGGGCATTCTCGTTGGCGGTGCCTCTTTCGACAACATGGCCAAAAGATGACCAAGTTTTGTTCTGCTAATGCTTAATTCTGCTTTGCATGTAGTACATATAATTTTTTTGTAACGGTACTGAATATATCGGTCTTTAAATCTTCCAATAGATTGCCAATTTTTGTTTGTGTTACAAAGTCACTTGAAGTTGTTATTCCTGGTAATCAAATCCCATCCTGCTGGCCTAATGTGCATGTTGCCTCTAGAGCACGTGACACATAATGAAATAATATCATCATAATTTTCCTGATAGATATCTCCTTTCCCCATTAGATTTAATGTTTCTATCCATTCATCTTTCATCCCTTTTATCATAGTTACTTTTAAGAAATCTTTAGAAAATGCAGCATAAGGGGACCTTTGTAAATTATATTGAAACCGTTCAGTATATTCTTCTAATGTTTCATTATATTTTCCAATCATGTTGAACATTTCATCTTTTAATTCTCTAATCCTGTAGTAGTCTTGATATTTAGTGTTAGTCTCCTATACCAATAGGTGTCATTTTTCATGATTGTCTTGATTGAACTATGGAATATGTTCAAATCTTTTTCTTGGGCAAAGGTGTTCCATATTCTTGAAAAATAAAAATAAAAATCAAAAAAATTTTAAAAATGTAAAGAGGGTATACCCTAAAAGAAAAATCAAAGGGTAAAAAGAATAAAAATGGCCAAAAAGTAAAAGAAATGAACCCCATCAAAAAGAAAGGCCAAGGAAAGTGTGCAAGTCTAAATGCCACTACTTTTTACTTTGATGTAATAAAAAAAATTGTGTGCAACTTGTATTTTATGCCACAATTCATGAATACTCAAACTGTTTAAACTTGACTTATTCATATTTCAATTTCATGTTATAGAATAGAGAATAAATATCTGACCAAACAGTTTAATCTTGGCAGATAAGTAGATAGGTAGAGTTATTAAATGGTGCTCAACAGTTTAATCTGAGTCCTTGGATGTAATAAGGGTAGAAATAGATAGACTTATCATGTAAAAAGAAAAGGTTGAAAAGGGTTTGCAAGTCTAAATGCACCCTAATAAAGAAGAGAAAATGGTAGTAGTAGATAGGGTAGGTAGATGGTGTTGCAAAATTTTATCTGATGAATGATGTTGCTAAATGTTTTTGATCCTTTACTTTCATCACAAATACTGAAGTAGTAAATACACTGGAAAATCACAACAAGCAAAGTCAAAATCATTAACTTCCCTCATCACTTTCCCCTTAAAAAGTTTTACTAATTTCCCCCAAAGTACTAAGGTGTTTGGAGATCAAAAGGGCTCAAGGCATTTCCTTGAATTTTGGAGGGACTGGACCCTCGGCCTAATGATAAAAAAGACCTAAGTACTTGAGATAATTCATCATTATAATCATTCATCTTTAACCTTTTCCTAAGTAAAATCTCATTTTGCTTAGGAAAATTATCCAAAATTCCATAAAAATCCCTCAAAATAACTTACTATTCTAAGTTTAAGTGTTGAAGATGAGATATTGCAATTTTACTTCAGAAAATATCACTTTCTTAGATGAGCAAAGTGTTTTGAGTTCCATTGTCCCTTTCTCATATTAATGTTTAACTCTATTTTACTAAATCCCTAGTGAAATGCCCTATCCTAAGTATATAGCTCCTTTTATATAAATATCCAAAAACCCATTTATTATAATGTTTTAACCAAAGTATTTACCTCCCAAATATTCATTAAAACCCGCTTCTACAAGCCCTTTGGTTAAAATATATCGTTATATTATAGTCCCGCCCCTATGATAAGTTAACTACATCGGTTAATTGATCATATAATAAAAAATATATATAAGAAAAAACTTTAAACATATAATTCTATATGTTTAAATGCAAAAAAGGATAAAAACACGAAGTTTGTTTTTAAAACCAAAACCTTGGAAAGATCCTATGCCATCGTGGCCCATCCACCTGGCATTCCACCCGACTTTTCAACCATCCAATGAAATCCTGCCGCAACCCTTTTTTCATTATAAATATGGGATTAATTAGTTATCTGAACTAATTAATAACCTTCCATTCACCAATTAAAAGCCTCCCGGGGTGATTAAATTAAACATTAATTGTTTCAAAAACCCGACGGGCCCGCACCTTAAACCTTCGCTTACTCCATGTCCTTTTCCACCATTGGATCGTCCCTCCGCAGATCGACGCTCCACGTCAATCCCGCTACCCATCCTTTGTCAGAGTTTTAACGCGGGGGGGATTGGTGGTATTTGACCAGTCCTCCATCCACGTGGCAACGATCCAATGGAATCGCTCCCCCCGCGATCAATACCACCTTTGCCAATAAGCGGTGCGGGGACTAACCGCTTACCGCCCGGCCCCCCTGCCCCACGTCAGCCCGTACCAAAGTGACGTCACTCCTCGAAAAACTAAAAACCCTTTTTTGACTTTGGAAATAAAACAAATTCGCGTGTTTTTATGTCATTTTCATCATTTGAACGCGACTGTGCTTTCCGCTACGAATTTCAAATTTCCACTGAAATCCACTGTTCAATTCGATTTCGCTCCAAAATTCCGCCAGACCTGTGTTCAAGCATCATCATGCTACCGCCTGATACCTGTTAAAAGCCATTTTTCCTCCAAGAACAGGTATTTATCTTATAGCGCTCAGAAACTCCAAAAGAAAATCCATTTTCCTCATTTTCCACTGGATTAGTGATTAAATCTTATCACTGAGATCATTCCTTGAGGTTTTAAAACTATGAATTGTTCCCTTGAAACTGCAATTGTGTTAATTTCCTTCATTTAAATTGAAATTGCACCCGGCCTGTGAAGAAAACCCAGAAACTTCCGTTTTGAATCCACAAGAACCAAAATGGAAGCCCCGACAGCCCTGAATGTGACTCCATTGAATGCCCCCCACAGAGAGTTAGAATATTTGCCTTTAGTAGATAAAGATTTCCAGATTAAAGATTTGCATTTTGATGAAAGTCCCCTTCTGAGTTATTGTCGCTGCAGAGACGATTATTCAAAGGGGCAATATGTCATTGGGTTGTGGGAATCCAATCTCCCGAGATATCTCATCCCCTCAGTCATTTCTTTCCCAGAAATTATCCACTATTGCCATTCTAACTATGATCTGACTCAAAGAGCTATAATATCCCCTGACCAGAGTGTTCTTTTTCCCCATTACTCCCCAAGATATCAATGTGATGCTCCATTTTGAACCTGGTCAAAACCTCACTCCCTTGTCCATTGGGGAATTGCTTGAAAAATCTACTCGGTTGTCCTCTGAAGAGGTGATCAGAAGATCACATCCTTGGATAAACAGTCTTAATACTAGTCATAAGATTTGTTTACTCCAATATTGTTATCAAATCTATTCAAACAGAGGTTAGAAAGCATAACAACTAAAGAGTATCAATGGTTAAAGTGTATCAGGTAAAAGTCAGTGACAGTTAAAATGAAGTTACAGAGCAGTCAAAGGTAAATAGTAAAAGTAAATACAGAAGGCAGTAAAATGGTAAAAAGAGATGAGAATACTTTCACCAATAGTGATTTTTGTCTAAAGTGAAAGTAAAACAGTCAAAAGAGCAAGAAAGTAAAAAGATGAAAAAACATAACAAGAAGGAACATTTTTGCAGAAATTGCATATTTTAGTCATAGTTTTGTAGAAACTATTGTGATCAATAAAAGATGAATTTTACAAAACTGAAGGAGGTTTATGTTCTTAAGAGGGCCATCTACAAAAACCTCTCTCACTTTTCTAACAGCCATTATGATTTTGGAAATATTAAACAATGTTGAAAAGCACTTTTTGCAGAAAATTCCAGTTTAAGTCATCATTTTACAGAGAGGATTGTGGCCAATCAAAAATACTTCGTACAAAACTGAAGGAGGTTTTTGTTCCTAAGAGACCGATATACAAAAACCTATCTCAGTTTTTTCACAGTGGTTTTATAATGAGAGATACATGTGCATCTTTACAGGCCATTTTTCAGACTCTGTAAAACTCTGTTTTACACATATTTTTTACAGAGACTATTATGCATAGCTGGAGAGGAATTTTGGGAAAATGAAAGAGGTTTATCTCACCAACATATTTATCTACAATAACCTCTTTCACTTTTTACATATCTATTACGGATTGAGAAATACAAATATATCATTGGACCCCAAGTTTGCAGAATTGTTGGAGCAGATTGCACAAAGAAAGGAAGCAGTTAGTGACTTGGATGCCTCATCATCAACTAAGAGTTGGATCAAATTCGAATTCTTCTCTTTGTAATCACCTATCCATACAAAATAGTGCCAAATAGATGCATTAGTTTGAGTTTCCTTTAATTAAGTTCTATTTATGTAAATAGTTGGAGAGATTTGTGAACCAATTTTGATATTTGTTTCAAGATATTTTAGTTTAGAATTTGTATAAATACTCCACTCTTGGAAGCATTTGGGGTGGATTCTATTACTTTGCTGTGACATTGAAGTTTTTGGAATAAAAGCATTTTGGAGAAATTTATTTGTGGCTTACTGGATGACAATTTGAAGCTCAGGACTTTTTGCAGGATTCATGTGTCGGACTGCAGTTCAATAAGTCTTTCTACCCTATGTCTTAAGTTTTATATCAGTTTATAATATCATTATGTCCATTTCTGAATAATTTACATAAAGGATTGAATCAAAATTTACTTAATTGTACTCTGATTTCAGATGTGATTGTTCTTAATGTTTTCCTCTAAATTGGTTATAAGCACGAATTCTTAAATGCTCTTGCTTTGCTAATTTAAACATTCTTGATTACTATAATAAAGAATTCTTCATTGCTCTTTGTTTGTAGTAATCTCATTTCTTTCTTTTGAACATGGTGAAAGATTCTTAGCTGCCTTTCATCCCTTCAAAATCATCCCATCCACTTTAAATTTTAAGGATTGTTCTCTGTCTAGCTATCTTGCCCTGTAAAGCCATCTTGTGTGTAGAATAGAAATCTAGTAAAGCCATCCTTTGACTCCATAGCCCAATGGACTGAAAACCTTCAACCTTGCCCTTAGTTTGTGGATTCCACCATTTTCCAAAACAAACTCTTGGATCTATAACTAGCCTAAAACCCTCTAAGAACAAAGATAAATTATAAAGAGAGAGCCCTCTCTGGATGCAGATTGGCTAGATTCTGCATCTGAAGGTTGGTTTGTGGTTACCTCGGGTATACTTTCCTTTTCCACAACTTCAAGGAAAACCGGAGTGATAACATTTAGCAAGAAAAGAGTTTTTCATGTGATCCCAAGAATTAATAGTCTCTCCACCAAGCCCCATAAACCAACACAAAGTTGTCCCCTTTAATGTAGAGGGAAACTATTTTAATTTATGAGCGTCGGTGGTATAATCGTATCCCCTACACAAAACATCAAATTCAAACAAGAAAGCATTTGGATCTTCCAAATTTAATCCATGGAATGTGGGGATGTTTTGCAATGGAATAGCCTTTATAGGGGCATTAGCGACCGAGTAAAAAATGGGGTACTCTGATGTTAATGTTTTCCCCTGGGGTTGATTGTGCGCCATCTGGTCAAAGATGTGCAAATAACCTTCGTGGATTTTCTGGTCTGGGATATTAATTCGGACTGGACTAGAAGTCAGCTTTGGAAAAGGTCTTACAGTACCACCATGATCTGGGATGTCGGGTGTTTCTTCTTCAACCAAGATTTTAGGAGATCCAGGTTCTAGAGATTGTAAGCTTGTTTTAATGGAACCACTAGTTTATCCCTCTCCTTCTTGCAAGTTGCAATAATTTCCCTCTGTGAAGGGTCATGATTGAAATTCTTTATGACTTGAAAGCTTTGTTCTGACCCTTTTGTTTCACTATGGATCTCGTCATAAGCTGCAGATGGTTAGCCTTCTACCTGAGGGATTATAGTATGACTCTTTTCAAAAATGGTCCTGGGTCCTATAGATGCCTGAGATTCAGCATTTCTCATTATTTCTTCTATGAACGTTTTTCTTCCAAGGGTCATTGGTCCCTTGGGTTTCGTGGATTTGGATGGGGGGTTCATATTTGTTTCTATCTTTTTCTTTCTATTCAATCATAAAAAAACACCTATTGTTATTTAACCTCTATGTTTTTGTTGAAAAGAGGGATGATGGGAAATTTTTTTTTCTTGTTGGTATGTAGGTTCTTACCTTTTGTTTTTAATACCCAATTCTTTTACAGCAAAAGAAAATAATAAAAAAACATCACTTGTAAACACTCTCCCCTGCAATGGCACCAAAATTACTGGTTCATTAAGATGACTATTTAAAATCAATCCTAATATCTACATTAATCATCAACCTAGGGTAAGTTTGTTTATTTAAAGAGTGTTCAACATAGTTTATGCAGGTGAAATAAGAGGTTAACAAATATAAATCATTGCAAGAAGTAAAATCTAATTCTTGAATTTCAATCAAGACAATTCTGAAAGCAATCATTAAATAACTTTAATCAATCAACTTAACTTAATTCCGATTTATTCTATGGAAGCAGAAAATTGAAATGCAAGGATTAAAAGAATTCACACTTAACCAAAATCACTAATCAACATCTACAGTAATCTATTTAATCAGACAGGGAATATTGCAGCAATTGAATAGAGAGTAACTCATTCATGCTCTACAATTGAAATTCTCAATGACTAATCAACCAAATAATATCACTCAGAATGAAAAAAAATTGAAATATTTAAATAACTCTGGTAAATGAAAGAAATAACATTCATGCGGAAAGTAAAAGTGATTAAGACTTTAAATCAATGGAAATGCAATCCACTCAATGTTGATGAGATTTAAATCAATTATAAATCTACGAAACACAGAAATGATTAATTTCATTAAAGGAAAATAATTGTATAACACATGAAAGCAGTAGAGCTCCTGGTGATCGGGCCCAGAGCCTCCAGAAGTCTCTACCAGGAGATATTCAGAACACGATTAAGAAAGAACCATTATCTCTTTCATTAAATTCAATATTCAAGATACAACATCGCTGAGAGCGAAAAATCTGTTCTGAAGGAATGTAAATAATACACAATTACAACGTACGGGTTAAAATTCTCCTATCCTATTTCACCTATTAGTCTTTTATATCCTATGGAAAAACATAACGGATAATATTGAATCCTCAGTATTAGGAGATTATGAGGATTTCGCAGCTATCCAACATATTGCATCATAGAATAGGCATGATCCTCCTCATTCTTCGTTGGTTTGTATGAACAAAACATGATGTTTTCCCTTTCTTGTCCATTGTTGTTTAGTCGTTTGAAAAGTAGTTAATTGGTTCAGATTCCCTGCACATAAAGACAATGAAATTTAGCTTTTATGCCAATAATCACATAGTTCCTTGATAATTATTTGTACCCTTTATTTACAATTAATTCTTCTTGATTTATTTCGAAAGTGAAGTTAAACACGCGAAAGTTAGTAATAAATCAAGCTAATTATGAGGGTAAAATGTACCTTTTTAATGGCCCAACAACATCTTCTTCTCTTCTATCTAATTAGGTTCAACACATTGGTGAAGGAAAAGGTTGTACAAAGGTTAGAAGCTATAATTCTGAAGCTTGAACAAAAGTTAGGGTTTTTTTTTAGATGTTGGCACAGAACTATAGAATTTTTTCCCTAGATGGAGGCATGATATGGGCATGGTAGATTCCAGGACCTAAATACACATACATTTTAACTTGAAGGTAGCATCTAGGGGTTTTAATATAGTTGACCAATATCCCAATATTTATGAAGTTGTCTGAAGTATGAATCAATTTGTCTCTGATATATTTTGCCACTGTACACATTATTTTGAAGTTGTTGGATTGTATTGTTGATCATATTGTATTGGGCTCATTGTACTCTCTACTAGACATTTTAAGACAATATAATAGAAGAATAATGTCAAACAGCTTTCCCCATAGTGGGTTTTTCCCTGGTCTTTGACCAAATCTGGTGTCTCTTGTTGATGTGTTGATTGTCTCCTTTGTCATTGAATTTATTTTTCTATCTTAAATTATTACTAATGAATGGAAATACTAATTTTAATTGGAAATATTTCTAATTGAAGTTTGAAATTGGGCTAAAGTAATTGTTACAACATAGAACAATATGAAAATTAACATGGTATCAGAGTTAAGGTGAACTAAAAGCCCAAGAGGAGACAAGGATTGAAGCAATCATCTTTAGAAAAGTTGAAAGAGTCAATCTAATAAAATCAATATGGAAACCACATTCAAGGAAGATGAGAAGTTGGGTGACTCATCAAATTTTGATGCTTGGAAATCTAGGCTGGAAATCATAGCTGAAAACAATGATGTTTTGGACTACATTTAAGGAAAGTCACCTGAGCTTATGGATAATGCATCTTCTACCATCAAGAGTAAGCATAAGAAAGGTTAGAATAAAGCAAGCCTAATTATAGTGGATGGTTTACAAAACAATTTACTTGCATATGTTGAAAACCTGAGAAATTCTAAGGACATCTATGATAAGATAACAGACATGTATGAGGTAAACAATTTGAATGAAATACTCATTTTGAAAAATAAACTCAAAGACACAAAGATAAATAAAGGAAATTCCATATAATCCTACATAATCAGGATATCTCATGTTATATATCAATTGTGAAGATTTGGAGAATTTGTGCTTGATAGGGAACTAGTGGTCATGACTTTAAGAGGTCTCCCTCCTATTTGGGAAACATTCATCACTACTATTAGAAACACAAATTTCCTCCCTTCACTTTATGAGATTTTTGGAAAGCTCACTCAAGAAGATTCCAGGATGATCAAAAGAGGAAGTATTCAGAAGCATGAAGAAAGAGAACCATTGCATACATCACTCATGATAAGAAGAAGAGAAAAGGCAAAGGATTTCCATCAAATTTGAGAAAGCCTCCTCCTTGAAATAAAAATAAAAGAAAATAATACTTGCATATTGAATGCTACAATTGTCACAAGAAGGGTCATTATGCTCAATATTTCCCCGATAATAATAATGGATTGTGTTATATTACTAGAAGAAATAAAAATAGGTTCAATAATTAAAGGAGGATACATGGTCGAAGGAATGAATGCAATGGAAGAAATGATAGAAGAAGAAGAGATGCTCCAAGTGATCATGAATAGGATCGTCGTCCCCAAAATAATTCAAAACTATCCAAGTATGAAAGTAATGTTGCAAATCAATCTGAATACATTCTTATTTATGTTCTTACTAGTTCATCTCCTTTGGATTCATGGGATAGTTAGTCGGTTGATAGTGGGGCCACTCATCACTTATTTGGTTACAAGGATGTTCTCTCTAACTTGGTAGAGAGGGAGTCAAATCTGAAAAATCATTCTTGGATACAACTCCGCTCATCCCTTCAAAGGTTTTGGATCCTTTAAATTTCATTTGAATTTTGGAGAATCTATTGTATTGCATGATGTAACGTATGTGCTTTGGTTGAAGAATAATTTGGTATCACTCTACACTTTGGAACAAACACGGATGACAGTTTCCTTGATCAAGGTAAAATTTCTTACTTGTCCCATTGGATCACATATGAAAGGTGAATTCACTTGGGGAACAATACATGAAGGAATCTACAGGGTCACTGGAAGGCCACTATTGGCATTGATTCATAATACAAATCATCTAAGTGAATTATGGCACATCAGGTAAGCTCATCTTCATTATGATGTGCTTCTAAAATTGGAGAACTTAGTATCTAGGATTCCAAAGGTTCAAGCTCAACATGATGGAGTATGTCGAGGATGTGCCAATGGAAATATGACAAGGGGACCATTCCCCTCTGGTAAAAGCAAGACAAAAGACATCCTCCATCTCATTTACTCTGACTTGAGTGGCCTGATGCCCGTACACTCTCTTGGTAACCACCTCTATTATATCACCTTCATTGATCACTTTTAAAGAAATACATGTATATATTATCTGAATCGTAAGGATGGAGCATTTAAAAATTTCAAGGAGTTAAAAGCTTTGATCGAAAATAAAAAATGGAATAAAAGAAAAATATTCAGGCCCGACAATGGTGGAGAGCACACCTCAAATGAATTCATTTATTTTTTCAAGAAGGGAGGAATCAAGAAGGATCCAACTACACCATGTACTCCCAAAGAAAATGGATTAGCCGAAAGAAAGAATAGGTCCATTGTAGAAGTCGCTTGTGCCATGCTCCATGATCAAAATATACCAAATTTCCTTTGGGGGGAAGCAAAAAATGTTGTCGTATATGTTCAAAACAAGGTGCCTCATCAAGATTTAGACAACAAAACACCTGTAGAATCATTCACATGTGTCAAGCCCGATGTGAGACATCTTCGTATCTTTGGTTTCCCTGTATAATTTCATGTGCCGAAAGAGAAAAGAAACAAACTAGAAGCCACTGGAAGAAAAGGTACGTTTGTTGGTTATTATGAAACTTATAGAAAATTTAGGATATATATTCTTGGTCAAAGGAAGGTTTAAATTAGCAGGGATATCACATTCGATGAAGATTTTGCACTTTTAAAAACAAGAGACCTTCCTCTATTTCCTCGTTCCAAGAAGAATGGTGATATGGATATCTTGTATGTTTCATTCATGCCTGAATCTGAGACCAATATTTTTGATGATCCCATGTATCCTGTGGATTTATAGATTCTCCTCTTAGTAATCCTCCTACTAGGAAGATGCCAATTTGGCTCTCTGACACTCTACAGGATGTTGAGAGGCATGTGCTTGTTTAAATATGATTTAGAGAAAGGAAGAAGCCACACAAATATCAAGGATATCTTGCAGCCATAAGCACTATGATTCAAGACGAACCTCCCACATTCAAAGAGCGTGTAAAAGAACAAGTCTGGAAAGATGCTATGGCCAAAGAATATGAATTTATTATGAGTAATGATGTCTAATATGTTGTGCCAAGACCAAAGGGGAAATATGTGGTAACTTCGAAGTGTATATTCAAGATTAAGCATGGAATTGATGGAAGCATTGAAAAATACAAGGTGAGGTTCTTGCCTTGAGGATTATCCTAGAAAGGGGGAGAGGATTATAATAATATATTTGAACCTGTGGCTTGATATAAAACCATTCATTCAATATATTCCCTTGTCACAATTCAATGATGGACCCTTCATCAGATGGATGTAAAGACTGCATTTCTCCATGGCATGCTACAAGAAGTATATGTTGAACAACCACACATATTTGAAGTACACAATCGAAGGACACATGTTTTTATATTTAAGAAGGCATTGTATGGCTTGAAGAAATCCCCAAGAGCATGGTACACCCACATAGACAATTATTTGGTTAAATTGGGATTCATGAGAAGAAATTTCGATCCCAACCTCTACTTCAAGGTATTCTAAGGTATGTTGTTGATATTAGTTTTATATGTTGATGATATATTCCTAATAGTTAGTGAGCCTATGATGATGGAGTGTAAGAGGTAGATGTCCTATGAATTTGAAATGAAGGACCTTGGACTCATGCACTACTTTCTAGGCCTTGAGGTGTGGCAAAGGCCCACTAAGATTTCCTTTCAAAAGGAAAATATGTTGTGAAGTTTTTTGAAATATTTTGAATGACTGAATTCAAGTCTCTACCCAAACCGATGGAAATAAACTTCAAGAAATTACGTGGAGAAGTTGAAACACCCAATTTGACGAATCTATCTTAGCATAGAAAGTTGATTGGGGCTATGATTTTCCTTGTGAACACCCATCTAGACATATTCTATGCAGTGAAAACTTTCATTCAATTCATTACCGAGCCTCTCCATGCACATTTTACCATTGTCAAACACATTTTGAGATATTTGAAGGGGATGATTACACTTGGCCTGAGATACTCTACTGCAGATGTTTGACCTCATGGATACACCGATGTTGACTAGGCATGAAATGTTATCGACAGGAAGAGTACATCTATTTTTTTTTTTAGTATTGCATATTCCATGATATCTTGGATTAGTAGGAAGCAGAAGTCCATAGCATTGATTATTTCCTAGGCAAAGTATATTTCCACTAGAATGGCTAGCGGCAAAGAAATTTGGATGAGAAAGCTCTTTGGACAACTATTTGAGCAGGTCCTGGACACTACAGTGATATATTGTGACAACAATAGTAGGATATGTTTGGAATAGAATATTTTATTTCATGACAAGTCCAAGCACATATATATTTCATATCACTACATTCGTGATATGGTACAGAGAGGAGTCATTTGTCTCCATAAAATATCGATATATGAGGAGATTGTACATATTCTCACCAAGGCTTTTCAGAAAGGGAATTTATTGGTCTTTAGAGATAAGCTTGGACTGATGGATTTGACCCCTCCTAATAAGGGGCACCACTAATCAAAGAAACTGAGCCATACTCTTCCCCCTTGTCTAATCTCTCAGGGTGAGAAATTGAGATAGAGGGCTCCTGGGGTTGAGGGAACTTTAGAAAATATGGTGTCTTCCCTATTTGTTACCTATAGGGTTAGAGTATTAGCTCACCTTATCATGTTATTTACAGAGTATACATCAGTTGGAACCATACCCATAAGGCTGAGCTTGTTGGGATTATCCCTCTCTGTTTGGCCAATGGTTGAGGAGGCTTGGAAGTATGTGATCCTTACCTCTTGGTAAGTCAGGTATCTCATCCAAGCTAGCTTATGATGCAGGTTTTCAACCACATGACTCATATAGGTCATTGTTGGGAATATTGATAGGCGTTAGGATGGGTTTAGTAGTATCTAGGTACAATTTTAGGGGCCAATATTCGCGGGTGGGCTAATATTTCATGCTTTTTCCAAAAAAAGATTCACTAATTTCCAATTTTTCTAAAAATGAATTCGCCCAAATTTTATAGTATAAGATTATTTTACCTTAAACATTGCCAATATTATATATTTTCTAATATAAAATAACTATAAATATAAACAGTTTTACAAAATAATAATCAAACATTTTAAAAATTGGATATTAGGGACTAGCAAGATTCTCCAAGGTTGTTAAAATTTAAGATAATATTCTATCCTTAAAAAATTTCGTGGTAGTATCTCCCCTACATCACCTATTGATCGATATGGGTTGAGTTGTAGCTCCCCCATGACACATTTCCATGTTGTATCCAGCCCATTTAGATTATAGGTTGTAACCTGATGACATTTCCAAGCGGTAGCCTAATGACATATTTCTGGGTAGCAGCCCACTGACATATTTCCAGGTAGTATCTCGCTGACAGATATTCCGAGTTCCAGCCCATTGATAGAGGGTGGTAGAATTTCTCCTCGTGATTTTTCTTCTTTATATTCGAGAATTTTTCAGTAGATAGAGTTGAGCATATTGGTACACATGATGACAGGATGGCACATTGATTGATGGACAGGTTTTAGAGGTGAAATTCTCCCTAATTGAGAGGGACAGTTAAAATTATGCAATTGTGGTCAAATTCTATTTTGGACTACTCACTTTATGGAGATGATTATGGCATTGATTTCCTATTTTTCGAGAGGACAAATATCGATATAAACATCACCTCATTTGGATAAGAAGGAGTTAGTTTTTTATTTTTCACCCACTCGTGGATATTGGATTAGGTCACCTTCACTCACATACACATTTGAACAGCTTAGCCTCAACATCAAATGGACACCCCTTAGAAGCATATAAATATAAGTGACCTAGAATCTCATTGGGATATCACAAAATGAAGCATATTATATTCTTCTATCTAATTTGGTTCCACACATTGGCGAAGGAAAAGGTCGTATGGAAGTCAGAAGCTACAATTTCCAAGCTTGTACAAACGTTAGTGTTTTTCTTTTGGACATTGACATATAAATATAGAACTCCATTCCTTGACGCAGAAATGATACAGGCATGGTAGCATCTAGGACCTAAAGACACATACATGTTAACCTAAAGGTAGCAGAAGCTTGATTGCTTGAAGGAGATCCATCACAATGGGAAAGAAGCAAAAGAAGAAGGCTACGCAAAGAAAGGTGATATCTCAGATAACATGTGCAGCAAAAAATGAAGAAGATGAAATAGGTAGTGATTGTTGTTCTTGTGATATTCTTCTTTGTGCAAGCAATGGTGAAGATAGTGAAAATAATACTATGGACCTAGAAGAAGTTATCAAAGATCAACAAATAATATTTAATGAGAGGGAATCTTCCTACAAATATTTGATCTCTAGACTGAAAAGGATGCACGATAATGTATCCGATCAAAGTAAAGTACTTGAAGCAGAAATCATCTCTCTGAAAACAGATCTCGAAGAATCAAATAATAAGAATAAGGAACTTCTATAATCATTTGAAGAAAAAGGACTTGAAGCAGAAATCATCTCCCTCAAAGAAGATCTGAAGAAATCAAATAAGAAGAATAAATAACTTGAAGCAGAAATCATCTCTCTCAAAGAAGATCCAGAAAAATCAAATAAGAGGAATGAAGAACTCATCTCTCTGAAAGCAGATCTCGAAGCATCAAATAAGAAGAATGAAGAAATTAAAGAAGAAATCATCTCTCTGAAATCAGCATCATATAAAGAGAGTGAAGAACTTTCACAAACTTTTGAAGAACAAGAAAATGGGTTGAAAGAAGAGATTATAAAATTGAATGATCAAGTAGAAGAAGGAAGAAGGAAAGAAGAAAGTATGAAGCAGCAATGCCAAAAATTGGAGGTTGAGGTAAACATTCTAAAAGGTAAATTAGAAGAAAAGGATAAACTCTTGAGGTTTCAAGATAGTACTAAGATTCTAGACAATATTTTTAGTAATCAAAGGTCTCCTGCTATTAAACTTGGTCTTGGTTTTCATGAAACTGTTAAAGGAGAATCTATTTCACAAGGAAGTGCTAAAGATTCAAAGGATGTCAATGCAAAACCTGAAGAGTTGAAAGAAACAAGAAGTCAACCGACAATCATGAACACTCAAAGGAAATCATTAAATAATGTTGAATGCTTTAAATGTCATAATTATGGGCATGTTGCAGCCAATTGCAGAAGCAGATTGTTTCAGTCACAAACAAACAGATTCTACACAGAAAGGTACTCTGGTTTCTTCAAGGGATATTGTTTTTCATGCAGCAAGTATGGTCATAAAGTAGTTGATTGCAATAGAAGGAAGAATAGAACAACACATTATGATCCTTATGCTTACTTTTCTGGTCACATAAGATGCTATACTTGTAACAAGTATGGACATGTAGAAAAAGAATGCAGGATGAATAAATCTGAAAAATTGGAGAACTTCCAGCACACAATAAGAAAGTTCAAGCAAAGTTGGAAAAAGAAGGAGGACCGGTCAGAAACGTAGGGAATATTGACCCTACTGCAGTCATCCGCTTCTAAAGCTTACTTCTCTTAATGACTGCAGGAGTGATGTGAGATACATTATAGGGATTAGTAATGTATCATCACAGGGGGAGCAATGTATGGTGATTCCCATGATGGTTTTGGTTATTCTGGTTATGTTTATTTCTAACAGAGCATATGATGTGAAGAAGACAGGTACAGGTGGTACAAACTCAGGGGGAGATGAAGGAATGTGAAGTTTTCAATGTTTCACTTTCCATACATGGTTTATGTGAACTAAAGCCGCGTATACACGCGAGTTACAGTGGAGAGAGTCACGTATGCATTTATGACAAGAAAAATAGTATGACAAGCTAAAGATCAAGAGCACAGGTTCAGGGGGAGCATCAGTCTGACTACTAATGATTGTATTATTGGCACTGTATCTGCTTATTTCTCAGTTCTAAATGATGATGACATGATACATGGTTTCTTATGATAAGTTTATGGATGAGCCCTGTTTGCTTTTTGAAGAGTATCTTTTGATGAGATGGAAGTCTTATGATTCAGAGATAAGGACAGATCATGCAGAGATTGTTGCTGATAACTTGCTGTTGAAAGAGTTTCAGGTTGCACAAGCTAAGGAGGAGCCTTGGTCATATGGAAGGGATGCTTGGATGCACATTTTCAGGGGGAGCATTAGCCTTGCTGAGCGTAATGCATTGTTGGCATTATGATGATTCTGAAATAAGATCTCTCTCTCTTGAGGTCTTTCTGGTACTGGTCATAAAAATTCATATTTGTAATTTGATGAAAAGGTCATGTTGAGACCTATGATGTAAAATTGTAATATTCAGTCATGTAAGGACTTGATCAAATGTGTAAACCCACTTGGTTGGGTACTTGAGTCAAAATATGTAAACCCTCTTGGTTGGGTATTTGAGTCTCATATGTAAATCCACTTGGTTGGATCTTTGATGTAAGTATGAGTCCTTGGTGATAGGAAGGTCATAGAGTCATGTACTTCATTGAAAAATATGTTTGAAGATTCAGCATGAACTCAGGGGGAGCATGGTAACTTCAGTGCACATCAGATCTACATCGCTCTTCTATCTACATGAGGAGAAAACAACCTTGTGTTGGTTTTGATCCGCCCTTTGCCCTTGATGTCAAAGGGGGAGAGTGACATGGTGTTTGAATAGGGGAGAATATCATTATGCTTAATGTATCTATCTTTTGTGGTGATCAAACACCATCGTGGTTGCCATCAAGTCCAAAGGGGGAGATTGTTGGCAATATGATGCAGAGTGTTGTCCTTGATGGCAACCCACTTGATGAAGATGATGGCAACCTACTTAATGAAGTTGTTCTTGATGCTTGATGAGTTTATTAATGATGTAAATCTGATATTCTACAAGTAGCTCATAAGTAACATAAGAAAGAAATATCAGAAAGTGCCAGAATAATGTTAAACAAGGTATGTCACAAGGCATACGCGGATTTGTTAAGGAGAAGTAGTGTATGTACGCGGAAAAGTACGTGCCAAGTAGCGTATGCCCATTTGCGCTCTAAAAGAATAAAACCAGGGGTTACTACCATGGTATTGACCCATTGTATTGAGCGTTGGATTGTCTATGTGATCCCGTCCAGGAATACCATCGGAAGTTGTGTGGTTTTGGCTCATGGTATTGTCAAAGGCTAGATCTATTTAAGGAGAAGAAATTCATTGTGCAATGGGTGTGCATGAGTCTGGGTTTGAATGTATACTTCACTCTGAAGTATGTCTGAATGGAAAGGGTAACAGTTTGATGATAGATTTGAATCTATGATGCACCTATGAAGAAAATGATGAAGAGGGATCTCTAGATCTGAAATGTATATGTATCTTCTGGATCTATTTATGGAATGATTAGATCTGTGATCTGGCGAATCTGTGTTGAAGTAAAGAATGAAGATCTGAGCTGTTTATCTATTCTAAAGAGCTGCACTGCCCTAAAATGTCTGAATATATATACGCAGGTTCGTCGAGGAGAAAGCATGTATATACGCGGCTTGTATTCAGCGAAAGCGCGTATGGGAATTGAAGTCAGCTTTGAAATTTGTGTAGATGTATATGCGGGTTGGTATTTGTGAAAGTGCGTATATACGCAGGTTTCGTGAAGAAAAAGATCATATGTAATTTAAGGTTTGCTGAAGTATGTGGTATGAAATGTCTGATCTATTCTGTTGTTTTACTGCTATCTGTCAATGATGATCTGGGTTGTTCGAATATTGATTATGCTGCTATAGAGAAAGTTGTTGGTTTGATGAATGTTCCTTGAGCTTAATTATGTGGGTTGGATCCAGTATGAAAATTGATGAAACGTGGTCCACAAAGGTGTTGAAGGTTGAAGCCTTCAATCAGGGGGTTGTAGCTCCCTTCCAGGAGAGGCTGGTAAACGAGAGCAGGGGGTTGTAGCTCCCTTCCAGAAGAGGGTGGTAAACGAGAACAGGGGGTTGTAGCTCCCTTCCAGGAGAGGCTATTAAATGAGAGAAGGTTGTAGCCTTCTACAGGTGGGTGCCTACATACTGGTATGAGTCTACGCCAGTACATGGTTGTAAGATGTTTTCTCTATAATAAAATATTGAAGGCTAAGACAACGGCAGCGGTGGTTTTCTCCCGACTTGGGTTTCCACCTAAAATCTTGGTGTTCATGTGTGTTGCTTATGTGTGATGGTTTATTCTGTTATTACTACACATGCTTACTATTAACTAAACATCTGATGAATGAATGATGCATAGACCTAAGTAAAGAAATGAATGCATAGTAAGATCTTTGTGTATACGCGAGTTTTATGAAGGATATCCACGTGTATACGCGAGTTGGCTTTAGCAAAGTAGCGTATGGTTTTTAGTGAATGGAAAAGTAAAAAGTGTTGAGTAAATTCTAAATACCGATTCACCACCCCCCCCCCCCCCTCTCAGTATTTTTCCCAACACACAGTTCCCCCATAACCTTTCTCCTTTATACACAAATATATTACAAAGAGTAATTTAGCATTGACTATTGCAAAATAAAATATGGAGTTTTTCAAAATGCTTCGAAAAATAAAACTCATAGTTTAATGTATTATGAGATCTCGCTTTCAACTTCAAAAAAATAATTTATTGTATCATAAGTCTATATTGTTTTTAGAAATTGATAAAATTTATTATTAAATAAATGTGATTTGATCATAAAGTGAAAGTTAAATTTTATTTATTCATATTCAATAATTCATTATGCAAAGCTTTCCTTATGCAGAGTGACTTGGTTTGAGAAAAAAATAATCTCATTTTGGTCAACTGAAAGCAACACTGAAATGCACAGACCAATAGATAAATAGTTAAATAAACATATTTATTTGGCTATTTTAAAACAATTTATTTAAAAATAAATAAAATTTTTAATGAATTGTATTATCAAATTTTGGAAAAATGCAAAATATCTAAATGATATATGCAGTGTGCGGATAATCCTTTATTATGCTTCATGTGCATCCTTGCACATCCACATTTCTCAAATTACAATGTAAAGAATAATAATTTCATTATTAAAACAATATAGCCACAATTACGAAAGAAAATTGCAAAGATAAAGTAATTGTGAGTTTTTTTTTAACCAATAAACACATTATTATTGAACGAGACAATATGTGTATCAAATAACATAAAGTTTATGATTTGAAATTTGAAAAAAGAAATGTATGGAGGAGGAATTTCATTTTAAAGGTTTTTATTATGCTTTTTGTGACATTTTATCTATTGAGAAAAGATGAGTGGCATAATATTTTTTAGGCGGATATTTTCTTGTTGTGTAAACTTTTGCATATTCACACTTTGTATCAAGACTCAAGCTTGAATATTGGCACTAAATGATATAATTATATATAGTCGAATTATACCTGGTATCAGGTAAAATGAACTCAGTATTTACATAACCATTTAGCAAACTGTTAATTAATGTATTAATATGTAACATGTGGAAATTTACACGAGCATACAATGCATTATAGGTAAAGTGTTGTTCATTTCTCTGCATAGCCATTTTCTTGCACAATTTTTTCAGTATATGGATAAAATTTGTGTGAATATTTTCATAGAAATCATGTGTGAGAGCGCACCAGAAAGGGTGTGAGAAGAGTGCATGTGCAAAGCAAGGAACACAAATAACATCATACACACTACCTTTGCATACATTGGTAAAAAAAGCATCAATTACAATGTAATTTATGGTTGCAATGCTCAATTTTAGAAACTGCTAATGTCTAATTCATTGATGATAGTACAATTTCACAATTTGATTTTCAAATTTATGTTTTTTCATAGCATATATTATTTTAATATTTAATATTATCTTATACCTCTTATTTTAATAATTAATATTACCATATATCTCTTATGCAAAATGTGTAGGTGTAGAAAAAAATTCGTACAATGATCATTTTATATTGAAGAGTAGTAAAAATATGGTTGTAATGATAATAGTTTTGAAATGCTATTTTTAATCTTAACGTAAAAATTTAGAAACCATATCAAGTCAAGATACGAAATTTCCTCGCAAATACAGTTAATCGTATATACTTATTTTGCAACTGATGCACACATAAACCAAATTTTATATGTTACAATTTGCTACTCAATTGATTTATCCATAGTATGGTTTGTATATATGTTTCTTGTGCAACACTTCTTCCTCACACGGATTGAAAACACGATTCATTTAATATTGGATATACGATTTCAATTGAAATTGTGAAAACACTAATGCACTTAGTATTCAACAAAATTTAATACCAAGGTTCATTCACTCTATTTTGGTAGCAAAAAATTGACTAATAGCAAAACAAGCTAACAAAGTAAATGTCCTCAATACGCATTGGTTCAATGAATAAATGTCGAAAATACTTGTATTTATCGGTAGGAGAGCGTTAGTTAATCAAAATAGAATGAGATTTAGGATATTAATAAAACAGTATTTTGATATTGATTTCTAAAGGCATGCCAAACAAAGGAATAATGAAACACAATCATAAAAATTGGACTATCTCGAATCAGAATTTAAGAAAAATTGATATGTTTTAAAGTAATCGATTTTGAAACAATATTTTCTTATTACATGTCAACCAAATTAGTATCGAACAAACTGATATTTATCATTGGTTAATGAATACCATTAAAATTGGTAGTAGTTAAATGTCCTTTCAGAACTTTTATGTCCATTTGTGTTTTAGATGACTTATTGTCTTTGGCATGTTATATGTAGGCCTATTGGCTTTGAACTAATTTCTAATAGCTTTATTAAAATGGCTTGTCAACATTCATCTTGTTTTAGACCTATTAGTACTGAACTCACCACTAAAATTTCTAGGCAACCGACTTACTTCATTTCTTCTAAAACTGATAAGTTTTTTCAGGATTTGTTTTATCATTTGTCTATTGTTTTTTGAATTTAATACCAATATTAAGACAAATGGCCAAAATAAAAAATGGAAAAACCAAACAAGAATAGCTATATATTGAGAGCAAAGATATCTTAATTCTTAGCCAAGATATTTTAATGTTAATGGATAACATATTGGAACTTGAATAAAAGCTTATGTGGATTTAAGATGAACTAGACGTCATAAGAATGTTGTTAGAAGAGCTCTTGCAAAATTTTGAATGGAGCACTCAAATCTCCATTCTCGCAACGTAATTATTAGAAGCGTCAACCTCCAGGAACAATGGTTTATTAATAAATAAATTGTTACCAAATTTTTCTACTTGATCAACTGATTTCAAAATACAGTATATAATATGGGATATATATTGTAATTTTATCGACACAATAAAAAAAAAAATTTGAATATTGTGGAATATAGATGTATGTATACATGAAAAATATTTTCTAAGTTATGTTGTAGTCTTCCATACATCATTTCTTTGAATAAGAATTTAATTTACAAATTTTTTTAAGCTTTGTATGATAATGATTGATTTAGAAATTTGTTTAAATTTTACGTGACAAACCCCTTTTGATAGAAATATTTGCAAATTTTATAAATCAATAAAACAACATAAGTAATCACATTTCACAGAAGCATACATGACATTGGACAATGAAAAAAATAGTAAATAACATAGTAAAAACATAAATACTCGAGGAGGGGGGGTTAGAAGGCATTATGCGAGGAGGGGGATTGGAGAGCATTATGCAAAGTGTGGATGAAAACGTGACCAGGTGGGCAGGGGAAGAAATGTTCCTCCACGCAATGTATCAACATTAAGATTTCCATAAAATATGGTAAAAAACATATTGGAATATTATGGAATATACATGTATGTATATATGTAAAATATTTTGTAAGTTATATTGTAGTCTTCCGTTCATGATTTCTTCAAATACGTATTTTATTTACAAATTTGTTCAAGTTATGTATGATAATGATTCGTTTAGAAATTTGTATAAATTTTGTATAAAAAACCTTTTTTGATAGAAATTAGTTATAATAACAAGTTAATATAAATATGTCAATATATTACAAACAAATAGAAATATGTTTTATAATTATTTTTCACTAATTATAGGATTTAAAAATTTGATAAATCAATAAAATAATATAATAAATAATGTTGCAAAGAAGTAGACATGGAATATGACAATAAACTAGTTACACATTAGAATCAAACATAGTAAATAATGGTAGAAAATGGCATAGTGTAAACATCAATACTCGAGCAGTGAAAGGGGGCAGGGGGGGCATTGTGTGGATTGCGAAAAAAAAATGACTACGTTGGTGGGGGAACAAATCCTCCTCCGCACCTCTGCACAATGTATCAATGTTAAGAGCTCCATGAACTATGAAAATATCTCAAAATTAGAATTCATCTTGTAACTATCTATATGGCCTTGGAAATGTGAAACCCGAGTTTCAAACATGGTTAAGTGAAACATTAATCACATCGCAAAGAAGCAGACATGACATAGGACAATGAACTAGTTACACGTTACAATTAAATCACAATAACTAACATAGTAAAAACGTCAATATTCAAGGGGAAAAGGAGGTTGGGAGGGGGAGATGATTTTTGCAAAGTGTAGAAGAAAAAATTACCAAGTGAGTAGGGGAACAAATCCACCTCCACACCCCAGCACAATGTATCAATGTTAACACTTCCACAGACTATGAAAATGTCTCCACGTGAGAAGTCATCTTATAATTATACACATGGATTTGGAAATGTAAAACCAAATTTTTAGACACAATTAATTGCAACATAGTGTATACTTTATTTACACATCTTTGTTATTAAATATTGGGAAACTGAAATCGAAAGAACAATGTAATATTGATAAATTTCATTTTATGATGTAAATTTATGACACTTTGAATTAAACATAATAGCATGAAAATTCATTATCAAATTTTATTAAATTCAACTTTCCCTTTCTGGAGACATCAAACAAGTATTAAGGATCCATTTAATCTTTAAGTGTTCAAATATAAAAACTCCTCCAATAGTTTGTAATATCGTTTGACTAATTATAAAATTTGTAAATTTGATAAATCAATAAAATAATGTAAGAAATCATACTACAAGAAAACAGTCACAACATAGCACAATGAACCATATACACATTATAATAAATAAATAAAAATTAAATAACCTTAGTAAATATCATAGTAGAAAATATAGAACCCAAATAAAAAAAATTCATTGAAATATGTTTTTTGTAGAATCTTAATAGCTACATAATAGAAAATATCAAGATGAAATCAAATGCTACTTCCATGTTAAAAATTCTTAGAAATGCTCAAATTCATCAACTAGAAAGTAGAGAAATATGTTAGCATTGGAAGTATGGATATGCGGAAGCACGAAAATGAGAATGATGTGCTACCCCTCGTAAATAGTCAAGGGAAATTCAATCTTACTACTTACCAGTAAGAGATATATCTACATTCCAAAAAACCAATAGTATATTGATTGAAAATTCAAGCAAAGATAATAGTAAATCATCTAACCATAACATGAAATCAGATCCCAATCATCCAACAAACTAAAAAAAAAATCCAACAATAGTCAAATTATTCCAGCAAAAATTATAAGGTGTCAAGCAATCAACGAGAATTATACCATCACTAGATTCATCGAAAATGTAAACAAATAGAACCCTCACTGAATATGTATAATCATCTTTTGATGGTTTATTGTAAATGTTCCATGTCTCTCGAAACTCGAAAACAAATCAATAACAACTAACTTTTCCACGCAGTATTTCTCATAGGAAACTTTTCATAGATTAGGTAATACTTTCTTCATTTCCACGCCTCTTAGAACATAGTGTATTTTAGTCTCGTCATTTTCATGTTTGATACAGTTTAATAGATGGAAATAAATGAAGTGACATTCTTTGTTGAAAATGGTACAACAAACCATAGTTTCATTCATAGTTCTAGTAGTTGTAATTGGACTACAGTATTTCACACATACAGTCTCAAATGGATTCATATATGCACTATTTGTAGGTAGTTGTCCTTGGAAGTGTTGTAAAATTGATATATAAAATTGAGGCTTAGAAACTTGAAATAAAATCTCTCTCTCTCTCTTTATATATATATATATATATATATATATATATATATATATATATAGAGAGAGAGAGAGAGAGAGAGAGAGATAGAGAGAGAGAGAGAGAGAGACGCACACACACACACACATAATAGCTACAATGTAATAAAGTTTATTGTGCATATTAAAATCACTAAAGAAAGAAATTTTCTTATATTTTTTACTTTCTTTTTTGTTTTCAATGAATATATGAATGTTGATTGTGAAGTTCAGAAAATTATTTCTTGTTTCAAACTATATTTTTTAGCAAGATGAGTGGAAAACAAAGTTCTTGTAATTGTCTTTGAATTGAAAGATACGTTGAAAGATGGTTTCCATATACCTAAGCCTATTACATATACAACATTTGTAAAACAATACATGGAAATTATATAACAAATGGAAAATAACTTTGTAGCAATGAAAGATTCAAATAAATAAAAGATTATCATTTCCCTGTCTTGTTCTACATTGTCGTCCTTGATTCCCAATACAAATTTCATTTTTTTTGTGTTGCTAAAATTGTAATAGAATTGATTATGCCAATTGGAAATGGAGCTTGACTAGGAGATAGATTTGCAATCGTCGTATTTGGAAAGAATCGATACCCTCCTCAAACCGGACAAATATTTTCAACAATTCTAAAGTTATTTAGGCAAATATTGTTTTCAAAATCACCACTATCGTATTTATGCTTTGGAATTATTTCAAAAATTCTAATAGAAACACCAACATTTCCAATAAGTTTTGCCTCATTTTTTTGGATAAATTGTGTTGTCACAAGCAATGTTATTTTCATTCCGACTTTCTTATCTGTCAAATCATCACGAAGTATTACTTTTGTCTTATTTTTTTTTCCAAGAAATTTTGATATGTAACTACGACAATACCATGAAAAATTCTCCTTGTTATATTATTATTGAAATCTTATATCAATAATGGCATGGACACGATCTATTTTTTCATATTCATGAGCATTGAATTGAAATTAATTCAAGAAAACAAAAATAAATATGATATAAAGTTAACTAAACCTGGTAAAAACTACCTTTCTTCTTTTGTTTCTTCCCTATTTTCTATTCCTTTCATTTTTTCTCCTGTGGTATCTATTTCTATCATAGTTATCATCGTCATCTCTACTCCCTCATCCATTTCTACAGTCACATCATTTGAATCCGATATTTTTTTGTGTTCACAAATAATACATTGAAATCACTGTTTAAAAGGACATTATAATTGATACTACATTGGAACTTACTAATGAAGAAACAGTTGGATAGCACAAAATCATTTCTAATGTATATTCTAATATCAGGTTCATAGTTACCAGATAAAATCTGATTTCTATGCATATAGGTAAAATATTAAATACATTTTAGTTTCAACATATACAAATATTTTATAGAAATATTCAAAGTACCATTTTCCTTGTAATTTTTGACTTGGATATGAATCTCTAAGTGATATATGTTTCCTAAAAATTGAAAAAACATTGTTTTTAGTTAGAATACATTGAAAAATATAGAGAGAAAAAAACACAGAGTTGTATAACGTAAAAATAATCAAATGGAAATAAATAGAATAGAAACACACCACTTATAAAAGTTATCATTGCCCTTAATTGTATCATTTCCACTTTCATACATTTTATCTGCTCTGACGATATGAATTAGATCAAAAATATAGAGATAAGAAAAATAAGAGGTTGTAATTTCGTAGCATGAAAGAAATTTATACATAACAGTTACACGAAAATAAGGTATATTGTATATTTGTGTCTAAAACTCTCAAATTATCCATTATTTGAACTTCACAACTCATTTCTACAAGGTTATAATGTATGTTGTACAAACGCTCTAAGTACTTTCATATAAAAGAAAGAATGCATTATTTACCTAACAAAAATGTTACTCGTTTTGCACATTCATTCGAAATAAGCTTGTAGAGAAAATCCCTCATTTCATGCAACTACTAGAAAAACATTGTACAATCTAGAAAAGAAATCTATTTGTAACCAGTCCCCCCAAAAATTAATCAAACATGTATTCGTAGCATGTATGCTAAAAACACTACATGGTAAACACCTAGATAATGCTCCTATGGATAACATAACTAGAATTAGTGGTTAAAATTGTTATATTGCCTTTTAAATTTTCAACATGTGTATTAGATACTAATTAAGGGAACGCTTTGTTTATCCAATAGAAAACTAGAAATAATATTTCTAGAAATTGGAAAATGATTTTTGAATTACAGGAAAATAGTAGTATTCAACGTTTTCCGGAAACTATGGTTAATACGTCAACATAAATAATCGATAGCCAATCGAATTTATCTTGAAAATAGAAAAATTTGTAGTAAAAATTAATTGATAATCAATTAACTTTGACAGTGAGGTGAGTGTTATAGACCCCAGTGAGGTAGGGACTAATAATAAAAATAATAAAAAACTTAGAAAAATAATGGATAGTCAACACAAATCGACCACGAAGTGAGTGCTAATAATAAAAATTTATCATTAAATAAATTTTATTTGCTCATAAAGTTAAAGTTAAATTTGATTTGTTCATATTCAATGTTTCATTGTGCGGTGTTTTCACTACATAGAGGAATCTTCCTCTACACAATGAAAAAAATGTTATGTAACTAGATCTCAAAACAAATGAAAATATAGATCAACAACTTTAAAATAAGCGTATTCAAGGGGGAAAACTCCTTTTACATCACATAAATTAACAATTCTTGGATGATTCAAAATACAAGACCTCCTTGGTATATATAGGATTCTAAGGGCTCAAAATATAACTAGGGCCTACATAAGAATAATAATGTAAGGGCACAACAATAACATTAGTGTGATTTTATGGGGCACAATAATAACAATATGGAGGCTACACTAGTACTATAGGAACCTAACATGCCCCTCTCCTTCAAAAAAAAAAATTCCTCAACACCTGAGTAGTTATGGATGCTTCTGAATAAAATGTTGATCCTGAGATGTGGAGTCTTCAGCAGGTAAGTTCTTCCACTTATGACATACTCTAAAATTGATTTTTTTCATAGCTGTCAGATTCGTGTTTCTGTGATTTCTTTAGGTTCCAATATGATTTTTCCTTCCTCATCAATTCTAGAAATATAGTTTGAACAAGGATCTTGTCACCTATAACCTTGTTTAAGCATGAAACATGGAAAATTGGGTGTACATGTGAAGATGTACGAAACTCCAATTTGTATGCCATGGTACCAATACTTTTTTAGCCCCTGATAAGGGACATAATAGTTGGGTGATAATTTAGTATCCTTCTTAGCTTTCTTGAGGGAAATTTTTTTGTACAGTTGTAGTGGTCAAAATACCCAATCTTCCACATCAAAGCTTCATTCACTACAATTTTTATCTTCTTGTTGTGCCATTCAATTATGTGTTAGAGTTAGGTTATCCTTTAAGAGTTGGAGAACTTGTTGTTGATCATTGATGTGATCTTCCACTGCTTTAACCTTAAAATTGTTTCTTGAAGATGATGTGATGGACGATGGATGATATCCATAACGACACCATAAATGTGATCATTTTTTTTTTATGGAGGGAAGTGTTGTACCACCATTCTTCTAGGGGTAATAACTTGATCCATTGTGTTTGTTTATCATATATAAATCAACGAAGATATTCTTCCAAACATTTATTCACTATCTTAGTTTTCCCATCAGATTGAGGATGAGAAGATGAGCTATGAGATAGATGATTACCAAGAAAAGAAAATAATTATGTCCAAAAATTTCTAGTGAATATGGGATCTCTATCACTTACAATAATATTTGGGTTTCAATGAAAATTTTGAACTATTTCCCCAAATTCAATAGCGACTGTACTGGCTTTGAAAGGACCAGATAGTGCACAAAAGTGTGCATACCTGGTAATTATATAAATTACCACCATGATGACACTATTTCCTTCATACTTGGGTAAACCTATGATATAATTCATTGAGAACTCTTCCAAATGTTGAATTGGAACGGATAATGGTTGTAATATACACAGGGTCTTAATTGCCTTAACTTTATTTTGTTTGAAATCTAAACGTTCTACCAAAAACTTCTAAATATCAAATTTAATTCCATCCTAAGAAATTCCTTCTTGACCTTGTGGTATTTTTTTTTTAAATCTGGAGTGCCCTCATATAGGAGAGGTGTTAAATTCCAAAATAACATTTTGTTTAAGTTGGGAGTTCTTTCATAGATATAAGAAATATTTGTATCACAATGAATTTTTTTCCAACTAAATGAATCAGATGCATAGGGATCTTGTTGGAACTTTTGAATTAGTGTCCATACCCCTTTATCATTCTTCAATTCATCCCGTGCTTCAATTATCTAATCATTTTGGATAACATAAATTGAAAATAGCAATGCTTCCACATCCTCATCCCTTCTTAAGAGTGCGTCTACAACAACCATTAGAGAAATTTTGAGGTCCAAAATGGGCCTCAAAAAAAAATGTACAGCCAAAATCAACTTTATAAGAACCAATAGGATTCAAGATGATGATTTCAACCATGGGGGATGATTCACCATTTTTGGAGTTAATAAGTAAAACCATTAAAAAATATAATATAAATATAACTATTTTTTCAACTCGTATTTTCAACTGATCTCCCTATGGTTTTACTAAAATTTCAAGCAGGAATACTCGTTGAATGCGGATTTTGATTCCTCACCTAAGGAGTACCCATGTTGCATACCTTTTATGGATCTCTTTACATGAAAAATAATAAATACATGAAAATATGTGATTTCAATCATGTTTTTCATGTATTTATCATTTTTCATGTAGCACAATCCATCAAAAGTATTTAACATGGGTACTCCTTGGATAAGGAATTAAATTTTGCATCCAACGAGTGCTCCTACTTGAAATTTGAGTAAAATAATAAGGAGATAAGTTGAAAATATGAGTTGAAAAAATATATTTTCTTTTTCCCTCTAAAATTTGATGATCTAATATGATCTTATTTTATTATTTCCACTATTATTTTATAATATTGCTTAGGAGGCCCATTTTATACCTAAAATTTCTCTAATGATTTTGTTTCAATTTTTTTTTAGATGATTTCAAAGCCATAACCCAACATCTTTGGGACCCATTTTTGTTGCTAATCTAATGATAATCTTTATTCCAAGTAGTATTTAAGGCTACTGTGATTTGTTTTTACCTTGAAGTGTCTTCCCATTATGTAAGGGTGCCATTTCTTTAGTGCATGTAGGATTGCCAACATTTCCTTATCATAAATAGGTTTATGTAAATACTTCCCCTTGATTGGAAAATTTTCAAAAGCAATGGGTCTTCCTTCTTGCATTAAAATAAACCAATGCCATTTTTTAAGGCATCACATTCCACAATAAAGGTTTTTGTGAAGTCTAGTGTAACTAATACTGAAGCTCAACACATTACCTCTTTAAGATGTTCAAATGCCTTAGTTGCTTCTAGAGTCCAAAAAAATGCATCTTTCTTTGGTAATGTTGTTACATGTGTTGCTATCCTCCCATAATTCTTAACAAACTCGCGATAATAGCCTGTCAATCTGAGAAATCCTCGAATATGCCTTAATTTTGTGGGGATTTTTCATTCCTTGATGGCTTTAATTTTGTTATTGTATTCCTTAACACCCGAATGGGATCAAATATGACCCGAATATTCCACTTATTATGCCCCAAAGAAAATTTTGGACAGATTTGCATACAATTATTTCTCCTCCACTAGTTTGAGAAACTTGTCAACATGTTGAGCATGCTCTTTCCAATAATTATTGTAGATTAGTATATCATAAAAAAATACTAACATAAATTTTCTAAGGATTTGAAAGTGGAATTAATTAAACCTTGAAATGTGGAAGGTGCATTAGTAAGGAAAAAAGGCATGACAAAAAAATCATAATCATCCTTCATGAGTCCTAAATGTTGTTTTTGGAATGCCTTCTATCTTCATTTTAATTTAATGATATCCTGAACGAAGATCCAACTTAGTGAAGTAAATTGTTCCATGTAGTTCATCTAAAAATTCATTAATGATAGGAATGGGAAACTTATATTTAATAGTGAGCTTATCGATATCTCTATAATATAGACACATGCACCATGATCCATCCTTCATGTGCAACAATACTACTCGAAAAGAGAAAGAAATTTGGCTATCATGCATTATAACTGACTCTAGCATTTATGTAAACATACATTCAATTTCACTCTTTTGGGCATGGGGATACCTGTAAGCTCTAATGTTTGGAGGAACACATCCTGGAATCAGGTGAATATCATGATCATGATCACAAATAGGTGGGAGACGTTTGGGAGTCTAAAATACCTTGGAATGATTGTCAATGACTCTTTTGATATCTATAGAAATGGATTACTTACATGTTTGAACATTTAGTGAACATAATTGTGGAATTTTCGTTCATTATTCCTTATTCAAAATATGTTTCATGCCATTAGGAATAATTATCTTCTCAATTTTCACTACAATACCCCTTATTTCAATTCCCTTTCCTTCTGAGAAAATTTTCAAAATAAGTTCTTGAAAATTAAAGGTCATTATCCCCAAAGATTGCAACCAATACACTCCTAATACAACATCCATACTACCCATGGGAATGGCAAGAATTGTATTATTCAATACATATTCCCCCATATTTAGATTGATATTACGGAACTTCCCTAAGAAATTTATAGTTCCTCCATTTGCAACCATCACTTGACACACTGGTGTTGGATATAGAAAACAATTCAAATCCTTGGATATCTTACAATCAACAAAATTATGAGTGCTACATGAATCAATCAACACTATTACCTTCTTCTTCTTGATATATCCTTTTATATTGATAGCTTGAGGAGTCGTAATTCTCTCCAATGCATTACATGATATGGTTGGATTCATCTCTTCATCGACAGGGGTTGGTTCCTTGTGTATATATTCTTATTTTGATGTTTCTTGTTCCTTTTCTTCCTCCTCTTCATAGTCTATGTAAAATAATTTCTTTGAAACAAACTTATGGCCTTTAATTTATTTTCTATCACAACTATAACAAAGCCCTTTTTCTCTTTTCTTCTCAAGTTGTTGTGGTGAAAACCTTATAGTTTTTGGGAATTTAAGAGCGAAACAAATTCTATCTCTTATAGTTGTGAGTGGTAGATATCCTTATTGCCATATTTTTTCTTTCGACTTTTCTCGCCACCCTAATTGAATTCTCCAATGAATTAGGCTCCCAAAGGTGAACCTCATGTTGGATGTTATCCTTTTAGGTCCCTATGAATACATCATTTTAATTCTCTTCTCAAATATCACTTACCTTGATATTCAATATTTGGAAATCTCCAATTCTCTCCCCAACTAAACCCTTTTTTTTTAGGTTTATCATTTGGATAAAGAAGGTGTTTATATTTGTATCCTCATAATGTTCTATATATTCCTCCATAAAAATTGTCCAAGTGACTAGTTCTTTACAAGAATAAATATGTTGGCATTGATGTGTGTTGTAGTGTTGCAGATGTGTTGTTGTTTGGCATTGATGTCAACCTAGTAGCATGGGTTGCAAGAGAGTTTGTTAGCACTTGTATGTCGGTTACATGTGGCTTGTACATGGTTGATGTGTTGCATTAGTTTTTGAATGTATACTAGCATGGAGATGTGAGGATGGAGATGTTATTTGAAAGTTTTGCAATAAGAGTGTGATCAGAGTATGACATGTTTCTCATGATCATGTTTTTATGTTCATTATTGTTGCATAGGGTTGGATGGTGGTGTGTTGTATTATTTTGGATACCTCCCCATGATGATTAGTTGTGCCAGGGTTTTGCATGGCCAGTACAAAGTATATATGTGATGACCTCCTTATTCACGATGATGTTATGGGCATTACCCTTTATTCATGATGTTGCCACAGGAGTTAGATTCCAAGAGCCTTGCTAATAAGGTCTCCATGTCCCGGATTAGGTATGTAGAAATGCCTAAATAAGTTCAACTAATATTGTAATGTACTAGAACAAAATATTGAATCAATTCTACAAATTGTGGAAACCAGTTTCAATCACACAATAATATAAACAAGTAACAGAAAGAATTATAAGCCGCACAACATAAGATGTATCTTGGGAAATCTTGAACTAAAAACTCTATAATTTTTTTATTGCATAAAGTCAAGAACATGAAACGATACAATGATATTTCTCCTCCTAAGGAACATCTACACATTTTTTATTGTCTCAATATGATCCTACTCTACTCTAAGAAAATTTGGTAAAATATTTACCCACTTACTTACCTTTGCCTGAACATCCTTTCTTATGCATCCCTACACTAAATAATCCCTTATTAGTTAGGAAATTCCCAATTCATCATCGCGCAATACATCCAAGACTTATTGATGACCTCATGCATGACCTGTACAATTTTATAATTATACAACTGATATTTATCTTCCCTTTAACCCCAATCTCATCTTGACCTTCCTTAGAACTGACATGCAATAGTTATTTATAGAAAATTATCAGTTAACTGATTGATCAATACATTTGAATTAAATCATATTTAATCCACTGGACCTGTTAGTGTCATAATATGCATTCTGTCATTAGTGATAAAAATCACTCATTGCATATTCATTTTAGGTGTCCCACTTAGAAAAAATTTTAATCATTCCACTAGCTCATGTAAAAAAATGATTCACTGATGGTAGCCCTAGTCTCAAAATCTCACTCTCCCTTATAAATTCTCATTTTTTGGCTCACCTTCATGTCTTGGTGAGCATAAAAACACCTATGAAAATACCATTTCACCATGTCTTATCTCAGTCAAAGTCAACCATGGAAGTCAGGTCATTCAAGGTCCCATTAGGTCATTTGGTTTTATTTTTCAAGGTCCAAAAATGCACCATTTCATCTCAAAAATGTTAGGAAAATGTGTGAGAGTGACTCAATAAACATTTTATTTTCACCTGTAGAAGATCAACAACATGTAAATATCATATTTTTAAATTTATAATTTTTATTTTTTATGATTTTCATATCAAATTATCATTTTGATATGAAAACATAGATGTAATTCATTTTTAATTTCCTATGTAATTTTATGTTTTCTATATGTAATATCTTCAATCCCTAGCTGCCAACTCAAAACACTCATGCCAAACTAAAGGAGATAAATGAAAAATGCTAGCAATCTCATCCTGCAAAACAAAAAATCATAAGTCAAAGAGCATTAGTGTGAAAATTTGAAAGGTGAAATGAAACATTAGAAAATTGGGTTTTCAAAACATAATTCAAACCTAGTCAAGTATAAAATCCATCAAATAGATCAATTCAAAGTTAATTTTCTTCCTACACCCTCAAGGATACTCAGCAAAGGAGAATGTTTCGAGTTTTTAGGTAAAATTGTGAAAAACAGGGGTGGAGGGTGCGTTCTTCATTGGCACTGGGCATTTTCCATAGGCGTTTCATGTTTGCCTGAAAAAAATGTGAATTTTCTAAAGGCGTAGTGCACCTGTCAAGAGTAGGGCTCATTTAGCCTAGGTGTTAAGCATTTGCCTGAAAACATTGATGGATTTCCAAAAGACCACTACAACTCTCTCAAGCTTCAAAACATTGTTTCCTACACTCTCCAACAAGCAAGTAGGTCATCAATTTATCACTCAGCTTCTCCATAATCATTTTATGTGATGTTTAATATGGTTTTTGTGTCATATTATGTTCAAAACACTAGTTTCGTTCGACTAGCATCTCACTACCATTCCCACATTTCAATTTACCCTATCCCAACCCCCCATATCATAAAATACTTTCCCATAACCCTAAGCCCTAGCTATTCATTTTCCTAGGTTCCCTATACCCTACCTGTAATTAAATACGATATTTTAAAACCCCTCATCATCACTACCCCTTGTCCCCTTCCTCATATCACAAATCCTTATTCCCATCTCCTCAAATTTCCTCACACCAACCCACACTTCTTACACCCACATTCCATTCCATCGTATCGCTAGGGTTTTGACACCAAATACATCATGGCAGAAGAAGGGAACATAATTCATAGTGAGGATGAAGAGAGAGAGGAGAGAAGGCCATCTAAAAAAGGAGGGAGAATCATTAGACATGAGCCAAAAAATATCAAAGAACTCATGGCATCTCCCATCAACGTAACATGCTTTAATCATGTAGGTTGTTTTGAGTTATGTGAGAAAGTAAAAAGAGTCCAATACCATATTATGTTGACCATATTATTCATTTCCAACCTCCATGATAGCCAGGTAACCCTTGTTGGTGTCACTTTTATTGTGTCCCCTGCCATGATATCAACTGCCACTGGGATCCCAAATGTTGGGGGAAAATGGTTCAAGCAAGGAGAATTGAATCAGTTCTATTATGAGCCATCTATTAAACCAAGATACAAGAATGAAGGAAAGAGGATTTTTCCTTTCTCTTTCCTCCTGGACAGATACGTCCCCATGATGAAAATCATCTTGAGGTACTTTACTTGTGAGGGTAGGTTTTCTAGACTCTACTCCTATCATGTTCTACTACTCATGCACTTCAAAAGGGTCATAATGCTCAATATACCTTACTATATCTATTGGAGCATTGACAATATGGAATTTATTTCCCAAAAGAGAGATTATGATCATCTAACGCAAAGTGTCTCTCACCAATCCCGCATCAAGAAGATGGTCCTCCTTCACCTAGATCAGTTAAAGATTGCATGGGACACCTTCATATCCAATGATATTTTCACTGTCCCACCTATTCAGCATGGCTAAGATGCACCTTAATCATTTCATCCTTACACATCCATTCCTCCATATTATTCTATATTTCATACATCATCACCAAATCAGTCTCCTTCACCCACCTCACCACAGTCATCTTCATTTCACATTGAGACTAGGTCACCTACAAGAGGTAAAATTAGCAAACCTAAGAGGGTTGATTTGGGCACATTTCCAAATACCTATCAGAGAGGTCATAGGTAGGTGTTTTCCCCACAGATTTTGGGAGGGGCCCTTCCTTCTTCACCAATAGAGAATGTACACAAAGGCAAGGAAAATATGGCAGAGGTGGACATACATGAAGAGAAAGGCCCCCATGGGAAAGAGGCAGATTTTGAACTTGTAGACTTGGGCACAATTGATGATGATGATACTTCTTGATATTCCAAGAGAGGGAAGCCAAGATTAGAGAGCTCCAAGCTAATCTTGACAGGTCCAATTTTGTCATTACCTTTCTCAATCAAGAGAACCAACAGCTGAAGACCAAACACTTCATCGATGAAGTGAAATGCATCAAAGCACAAAGAGAGGTAGAGAAGGCTAAAGCCTTGATTGAAGAGACACTAGAGAAGTATGGTGAACTTTATGATGAGGAGGATCAACCTGTAAGGCAGAGATCTTGGACTAGAGGGTTGAAAAAAAATCTAGAACTAGAGAGGAAAAGAGAAGTCGAGCTTGCTAAAGAGCTCATTTTTTATGAAAAAATGGAAATCGTGGTTAATAAAGACTGGGAGTATTTGTTTGAGAAGAGAAACCAGCACTTAGAGAATCTCTTAGCCAAGGCTAAAATGGACAATGATATTCAAATAAGTATGGAAAAGCATTATCCCATGAGGAACAAAATTGCAAGGGCCAAGCTCAAAAGAGCCAATGCAAAAATTTAAGCCTTGACCAAGCAAGAGGAGAAAACGAGGCTAGACATACTTTTTGAGGTAACACTCCATGCCTCACACACATGATCAGTAATCACCCCACCAATTTTGACAAGTTTTTGGAAAATTTTGCAAGTTTGTAAATTTCTATGTTTTTAGGGACATTTTTAGCACAACAATGTCAAACGTGCATCACCTATGTACTGGGCTCTCTTTTTTACATCCAATGAGAAAATGGTCACCACCATTGAATTAAGAATGATTAGGACATGCACCTTGTACAGTTTCTAAGCATTTGGAGGAAAACTGGTCTGTGAAAAGGGGAAAAAACCACCAAAATACCATGTTTCTACCTCATTTTTGGCCTTGGCGCTGCGTGTTTACCAATCTTGGGAAAATGAATTTTTGATACAGAAAATGAGCTTCATTTTGAAAACTGAAGGCATGTATAGAAATTATGCTTGAAGTGCTTTCCAGAAAGACATCTTGGAGCAAATTTATACACTGGGAAGGCACCCAAAAGCAACCTTGAACAGAGAGGGCATGTTTGACAAGGAGATGGCGTGTTTGGCAATATTCTGAAATTTTCTGAGTTTCACTCCTGTTTTAATTTTCATCTTGGGAAATGATGATTTTACCTATGTAAATGATGAAAATAAATGTAATTATCATGTTTTTACTATTACCTATAGTAAATATATTAGGTAAATCAAACAAATGAGGTGTAATGAATCAATTCACTTAAGTTAGGAATGAGTCACTTGGACCATCATATACTTTAGCTATCAATTCAGATTTTTGTGTACTATCTTCCTCAACTCATGGATTCAACCTCTGAGGATGAGTGAATTTTGTTTTCATGTCTATTTATTCCCTTTCTTCACAATAAACAAGGGTTGGAATCAGTTTTATGTTTGCTAGTTGATTAAGGAAACTTTGTACTCAGTCTGGCCAAGCTAATAAAGAGGAGTTGCAGCTAATTTTATGGGATAATTGTGGTATTGAATGTCTATAATTGTTTCTTCTTCAGTATCACATGTTTGAAATTATTTTATTCATGTTTTACCTCATTTCTATATTATGATCTTTTAAAAGTTAGATAATTACAACACATGTTTGCACATGCTTTGTTTTGGGTAGCTGATCATATTTTTTTCATCTTCTTCTGTCTGAGAAAAATACATCTCCTATTCTTTTCTTAGCCTTCTTATAGTTTCAACACGCTTCCATAAAAATTCTCTTCAAGTGATAATCATTATACCTACCTTACCGCATTGATCCCTGCAACCCTAACTCAGTTGTCCAGACCTAGCTTTCCTTGATCTAATTTCTTCATCCAGTGATTTCCCCAACCAAAAAAATTCAAAACAACCCCCTACACTCTATATCTAGCCTAAAAACCCTAATTTCTCTAACCCTCTTGGTTGTGACCATTTTGGAGAGAGCCCTCTCAATTTTGATAGGGCTAGCTATCAAGTCAAAAGCTTGGCATGTGGTTAACTCTGTTGGGATTCCTTCTTCAGCCTGGGGAATCTGGCGGAGTGACAACATCTTGGCACTGTTGTCAGGGAGGTGAAAAGAAAAATATTCCCTAGGAAATAATGACAAAGTTTAGATCTGATTTTTTATGGTGAAAAATGTTCAGGCACAAGTAGGTTGTGCATAATTCGCCTGGTGACTCCAGTGTCAAAGGATCGCAAGGTTCATAATTCTCATGGAAACTCCGCTTTTCAAGAACCAGTAGTTTGAAGATATTCTTGGTGAACTCACTGTTGTAAAAATGGATTTTATTGCTTGAAATTATGCTCCTATGAATCAAGTTAATATTCCTGGTTTTCCAAACAATATTCCTCGTATAGATTGGCAATTAGGACTATAAAATTTTAAGGGTCAGGACGGTGAAGATGCTAGTTTGCATTTGGTAAAATTTAATTCTCATATTCATAGACTAAATTTTGAGTTTCTTGAATATTTTTCGATGAAGATGTTTATGGCTACCTTGGAGGAACAGACGAGATCATGGTATGAGAGTCTACCATTTTCTAGCTTATATTCTCTAAATGATTTTCATTCAATTTTCTTTCAACAATATCAAAGCTCTAATTCTTCCTTATCGATGATTGATTTTTGTTGTGAGATCTCTGATAATTTCATTGAGTTTCTTGAAAATTTGTATGGGGATGAAGAGTGTCTAGATGATGAGATCATAGAATCCCTTCATGATTTTTCTTCCCAACAAGAATCACCAGTTTCCTCCTTGGATGAAGAGGTCCTTGAGCCTTTGCATGAGAACCCTTTTCATCACCAACAAAAATTAGTAGCTCCCTCCTTAGATGAGATAGACTGGAACCAAGAAAGAGAAGTGCCAATTCTCGATCCTAAAAGTGAAAATCACTAAATCAATGTAAATTTATTTAAAACTCAGTTTTCTCCTTTGCCTAAAGATGAGATATATCAACCCCTGAACAGTCATATTACAACCCAAGCTAATGCAGGTTTGCAGTGTTCACATATTCAATAATGTGTTGGTGAAAATTTTTCCATCATTGAAAATGAAAATCTAATTTTAAATGATTAAATTCATGATATTGATGAAACTATACATGAAGTTTTTGAGAGAAAGCCAGTTTGTGATGATGATTTACTGCAAGGAGATCGGCTAACAGAGACTGTTGTCTTTCACAAAAAGGAATAAGGCTATCATATTTGATAATCTTGAAGAATGATTTATTTTCAAAAATTATTTAGAATATGAATTTGAGGAGTATGAGCCTAAAAGAGACAGTACGCCAGAGATAGAATCAGAGTTTCCCATGATTGAAGAATTTGTAGCCAACACTCAGATAGAATAAATTCATACTTCCCTATGCCTTCCTATGGATCAACAACCAAGTGTTCTTTCAGATCAAAGTGAAGAGTGTGCTTGTGTTTTTTATGGATCTCGCAACAAGGTAATATTTCATATTTTTGAGGATCCCTTTATTTATCTACTACAGTTAGCAGGGAAGATTTATTTTCTTGTTTTCATGGACCAGAATAATATGTTCAGTAGACACTTGGAGTCACCTAGGCTTTGTTTTTTCTTCCTGCTCGAGGAAAATGAGAGCAGAATTTCTATAAGTAACCATCTTCCAGATTGGTTACACTGGAAGTATCATTTCACATGATTTTACATATCCCTTCAGCAGGCACGTGGTTGTCATAAATATTTGAATCCCTCAAGTCTCGGTGATATGCTGCCATCAATAAGTTTAATATTTTTTTATTTTTTTTTAGTCAGTAGTTAGTCCTACATCTCAGTTTCAGTTATTTTTTGGTCGTATTGGCCCAATGGAAGAGGCATTGATCTACAAAATTCAGAGATATGTGGTTCTTGACACCTCTTTCAGAGCTATCATCCCCAATAAGGCCAATGTTAGTGTCAGAATATGCATTTTTCCGTCGGTGATCAAAATCACTCTTTGCATATTCATTTTAGGTGTCCCAATCAGAAAATTTTTAATCATTCCACTAGGTCATGTAAAAAATTGATTCATTGATGGTAGCCCTAGTCTCAAAATCTCGCACTCCCTCATAAATTTTGATTTGCTGGCTCACCTTCATGTCGTGATGAGCATAAAAAAATCTATGAAAATCTCATTTCACCATGTCTTATCTCAGAAAAAGTCAACCATGGAAGTCAGGTCATTCAAGGTCCCATTAGGTCATTAGGTTTAAATTTTCAATGTCCAAAAATGCACCATTTCATCTCAATAAAGCCAGAAAAATTTGTGAGAGTGACTCAATAAACATTTTATTTTCACTTGCAAAAGGTCATTAGGATGTAAATATCATATTTTTAAATTTTTTATTTTGATTTTTTATGATTTTCATATCAAAATGTCATTTTGATATGAAAACAGAGATGTAGTTTATTTTTAATTTCCTATGTAATTTTATTTTTTCTATATGTAATATTTTCAATCCCTAGCTTCCAAATCAAAACACTCATGCCAAATTGAAGGAGAGAAATGAAAAACTCCAGCAATATCAACCTGCAAAACAAAAAGTCATAATTCAAAGAGCATTAGTGTGAAATTTTGAAAGGTGAAATGAAACATTAGAAAAGTGAATTTTCAAAACATAAATCATACCCACTTAAGAATAAACGCCCTCAAAGACATCAATTGAAAGCTCATTTTCTTCCTACACTCTCAAGCATACTCAAAAGAGGATAATTTTTTTATTTTTTAGGTGAAATTGTGCAAAACAGGGGCAAAGGGCATGTTCTACACTGGCACTGGGCATTTTCCATAGGCACTGGGCATTTTCCTGAAAACGTTGCACATTTGCTAAAGGCATTGTGTGCCTATCAAGAGGAGGGCGTGCTTAACCTGGGTGTTGCACATATTCCTGAAGACCCTTAGGGATTTCCAAAAGACCACTGCAACAATCTCAAACTTCAAAAAGGGTTTCCTACACTCTAGCAAGCAAGTAGGTCACAAATTCATCAATCCTCTTATCCTTAATCATTTTATGTGATGTTTAATTTTGTTTTGGTGTCACATTAAGTTCAAAACACTAGTATCATTCTACTAGCATCCCACAACCATTCCCACATTTCAATTTACCCTATCCCAACACCCCATATCATAAAACACTTTCCCATAACCCCTACATAACTATCTCCTTCCCTAAGCTTTCATCTCCTTCAAAACCCTAAGCCCTAGGTATTCATTTGCCTAGGCTCCGTATACCCTAACTATAATTAAATCACCTATTCTAAAACCCCTCATCATCACTAACCCCTATCACCTCCCTCATATCACAAATCCCTATTCCCATCTCCTCAAATTTCCTCATGCCAACCCAAACTTCTTACACCCACATTCCATTCCATCATCTCCCTAGGGTTTTGACACCAAATACATCATGGAAGAAGAAGAGAATAGAATTCATAGTGAGGAGGAATAAATAGAGGAGAGAAGGCCATCTCAAAAATGAGGGATAATCATTAGACATAAGCCAACAAATACCAGAGAACTCATTGCATCTCCCATCACTGTGACATGCTTTAAGCATGTAGGTTATTTTGAGTTGTGTGAGAAAGTAAAAAGGGTCCAATACCATATTATGTTGATTAGATTATTCATTTCAAACCTCCATGATGACCAGGTAACCCTTGTTGGTGTCACTTTCACTATGTCCCCTACCATCATATTAGCTACCACAGGATCCAAAATCTTGGGGAAAAATGGTTCAAGCAAGGAGAATTCAATCAGTTCTATTATGAGCCATATATTAAACCAAGATACAAGAATGAGAGAAAGAGGATTTTTCCTTTCTCTTACCTTCATATCCAATGATATTTTCACTGTCCCACCTATTTAGCATGGCCAAGATGCACCTTCATCACCTCATCCTTCCACATCCATTCCTCCAACTCATCCTACAGTTCATACATCATCACCAGATCAATCTCCTTCACCTACCTCACCACTGTCATCTCCATTTCACATTGAGACTGGGTCACCTAGCAGAGGTAAAAGTAGCAAGCCTAAGAGGGATGATTTTGGCATATTGGCACATACCTATGAGAGAGTTTAAAGGTAGGTGTTTTCCCCATATATTGTGAGAGGGGCGCTTGTTATAGGTCAATTCGGGCACCATTCCCAATGACCTAGTTAACTGGGCATCATCTCCAGGACCGATGATTGAAGGTTCTATCATTCCCTATCATCTCAGTTACTATATTCCCTAAGACAGGAAACATTCATGAATCAAACAAGATTTTCATCAAAGCAAGGCTTTTCCATGGTTTAAATCTTATTATTAAACATGTGGGAGCTCACCAACACAGGCTCTAAGGGGCCTAAGTGTGTTTCATATGCAGGTAGCCGCATTGAAGGCAGCTCTGTAAAGCACTTCCCGACATTCAAAGTTGCATTGGTCACATTGGGAGCGAAATTCTCATTGTTTCGGAATCTCCACTTAGCTAGTGTCTTCTAGAAGGGTTCACATGTGTCATGCTTCAGATCCAAGTGTCCATTTTACATACACATGACTGGAAAACATGTCTTTCATATTTTTGAATGCAATTTATTGCAAAACAACCTATATTATATCTATAAATTGTACACAAAGCTAAGTGTTCAAAAGAGGAAGAATTTGAGTAGAGAAATGTTGGAGAATTTTCAATAGAGAGTTTTATTTTTGGAGTTGTTGGTGGAGAGACTTATGTTGTGATGAGACTAGGGAAATCTGCTAGAAGGTCATGATGAATCAGTCACTAGGTTGTAACCTCTCCTTCTATCATCAATAAAGAGTACTTCTTGTTTTTCCCTCATGCATCCATGTTTACTTTGATTTTCCATGTTGTAAAATCTTAGTTGATGAATGTAGTTTATGCTTAACTGATTTGGCTAATTAACTTGAATAGATATCTAGATTATTATATCTTCTATTGTTTCAGTGCTATTTCTTGCAGAAAGCATTCAGCTATTTGTAATCCCTTGAAGTTGAGGCTGTAGTGGAAGCAACAGAAAGGATTCATTTGGAAGCGACTGAAGCAAGTAAGCATCCAATCCTCTCTGTATATCTATTCTGCGTTAGGAAAAAGGGTAGTGCATTCTTTCACCTGTTGTTCTAGACTAGACACTGGTCTAGGGAAGCGTATTTTATCCATAGATTACAATTCTGGCCCAAGAAACTAGCGACTCCACTGGAGAGAAATTCTTTTGTTTTTTGGTGTTTTAATCTCTAATCTGCTTTCTAAATCCACCCAGTAGCTATTTCACATAAATATTAGAATTTTTCAGACTTTAATTTGCAAATTTAGTGAGACAAAAGGTAGCATTTTCTTTTTTTACTGCACTCAACGCACCCTTGGTCAGCGCATAGTGCTTTTCAGACCACTGTCTCCCTTGTCAACCTACGTTGCAGAGCACTGTCTCCCTTTGGAGATTGTGTTGGCTCCTGAAAAGAACAAATCCCCTTGAATCTGACTTTGTACTTTGCTTTAGTTTTTTTTCTGACTTGTTCTGAAAATTTTAATGCTCTATTTGACCAGTAACTCTATATATTTCTTCTCCTTTGACTTAAAATTTGTTCAACGTTGTTTAAAAAAAAAAAATCATTATCATTATCAAATTGATTTCAAAGTACATTTTATGGTCACATTAAGAATCCTTTTCTTTTGAAATAGGAAATTTTCATAAAATATTCATTTCCTTGATAGGAGAAATTGTTGTTGAAGTCCTCATTTTTCCATCAAAAGAGAAATTGTTGTTTTTATTCTTCGTTTCTCAAAAGTAAAAATCATTTCGATTATTCATCTAGTGCACCTAGTTTCTTTTCTGCATTCATAACATTAAGGAAACTAAAAAGAAAAACTTGCATTCGCATGTAGGATTGTGTGTTTTTTGCAAAAGGAACATTAGGAAATCTGCATTTATTTTGAGATTCATTGATTTTGTTTTGTTCATTGATTTGTTTTCTCTCAAATTATTTTCTCTCTTCCCTTAGTAGCTAGGTTTTTCATTGAAAAAGCGGAAAGTGAAAATTTGTTTATCATTCTTAGCTTGCATTTTAGGAATTCTATATACATCATCATGGTGAACCTGAAAGGAAAACTGTTAAGCAAGATCAACATAAAATAAATCTCAATTTACTTAACAACGCTTTGGAACATTAACGATAACATTTAGAGTTCTAGGCTAGAGACGTGTTCTGGCACCGTAAAACATAGCAGTTGTCATTAACTTGTCTGCGATACATTCTGAGTGTGATACCTCACTCCACATACGTATGTATATCGTAGCTCATCCACGTACTCTCAGGTATATTAGGCAGTGTCACAGTACGATAATTATAAAGGGGTGCTCTCATTGTGCAGTTTCACATCAGACAACGCTAATATGGACTTGGGCCTCCACGTACCTTCAGGTATATTTGGGAGGAGAACTTTTAGGTGCTATCCATCCATAGTGAATCGAGTCAGCCACCTTGAAATTTTGATACACTGAACATAACATTCGGGGAGATTACCTACCTGTACTTCTTGCTTCGCCGAGAGATACTCTACAGTTCACAGTTTCCTGGTAAACCTTTTGCATAGCATTAACCTCTTTTTTTTTATTTGTTTTTGGACAAAATAAATCAGTAATCATGGAAGAACAAAATCCTACCCTCTGTCGTTCGCGTATATTACCTTTGAAACCACCTTTACCACCAGAAGTTATTTCTGGTAGGCGAAGGCAATCATGATCTCCTAAATCAAGTACAATTAGTACCTCTGGTGACACATCATCATTTAAACCAGAGTTAGCTCAAATTGTTTCCAAAAATCCTGGTTCATTTACTATTGTCGAAACGGAGTCTTCACATCTACCCGTGGTCACGATCCATTCAATCATTGAGACCATACGTCCTGGACCCGAAGTTGTTCAAACTCACATTAATCCAGATCCTGTCTCTTCTTTTCCAGAATATCTGAATCCTGAATCTGAACAGCTGGAAGTTGTTCCTACCTTGGTCATCCCACAAAATTCTGTTGCCACTGAAACTCCTATTTCACACAGTCAACCGTCTGAAATATATTTTGGGCTTGACGGTGAAGTTCTTCCTCCTGGTTTAATCGCTATTGAAGAAATCCATCAACCTGATACACCTTTAAGTCAAACCCATGTTGGGGGAGACCTTTACCTGTACTATTCATTTCCTCAATCATTTCCATCTACTTTTGTTGAACTTATTGCCATTCAGTCTCCCATTTATTTCGAAGGTATACACTTGGTCAAACTACCATGTCTGAACCAGCATCTTCGGTTGGGTTCGTTATTCCAATTACGTCAACTCCTACCCTCGCTACTCTGTCGATGTTCACAACATCACCAGAGTCATATTTTCACGGTGGCGCTTCGGTCCCAACAGGTTACAAATAACTATCTGGCACTTTCTCTGGTGCACCTTCACGTTCAAGGTCTTTTCCAATGTCATCATCTAGTGTTTTAACTAGTAGTCCTATAGTTAGTATTGAATGACTTGATTCATTAAATCCATCATCAAGGCAATATCAAGCCGGTCATTATGGTTCAATTCCTTTGAATACCATATCAACTGGACTCCCAGCATTCGGTGAACAATATTTTTCGTCTTATTATCCTCCTTTTGTTGGGGGGGGGGGGGAATTTGGTTACCCAATATGATAGTACTCAATCACATTTTGGTCAGACTAATGTTGATTTAAATGTTTGTCAATGGCAACCCACTCTGCCTATCCAACCACAAATGGTTGTCCAATCGTATCAACCAATTCAACCTGTTACACCCACTTCAATACCACTTGTTAATACATCTATACTTCTATTGCAGAATCAAAATCTTGTACATCAATCTTATCAGGCAAGTTATTCAACTCAATATCATCAAATTTTGGGTCCACAAACTCAAAATCCTTTGGTTAATTTACAACAACCTGTATTAGGGATCATTTATTCACAAGCTGGTCCACCATTTTATGGGGTGTCACAAACACAATCTGGTTATACATATCAATCGAATCCAACTTATACAAATTTGGGTTATAATCTTGGTTGACAGACCCCTTGGCATCCACAGGCACAAATCCCGCAAACTTCATTTCAATAAGTAACATATCTAGGTTTTGGTCAACATAACTCTCAAGCATTTGCCATGCAAAACAACCCCTATCTGGGTTACTAGCAACAAATCCCATATGTCAGTGCTCAAAGACCTATTTCCCAAGCAATTCCATCTTATCCTAGCTATGCTCAACCTAACCTTAATAGACAATTGCCTTTTGTTGCAACCTTGAAATTACCAGATTTAAACCGGTTAACCAACGATCCTATCAATTATGCTCCTTGGTGGCCGGTGATACCACATAAATTACCCTCCGACATTCCTAAATTCAATGGAAACCCTCGAGAAGACCCATCAACTCATGTTATGACTTATCATTTATGTTATTCATCAAATTCCCTAAATGATGATTCTGTTCGATTACGTCTTTTTCAAAGAATGCTCACAGGTCCAGCAGCTAAATGGTATATTAAATTACCTAGAGCTTCATTCGACAATTTCACTGCTTTGGCTACTGTATTTTTGACCCATTTCCAGTTACCGATCTAATACGAAACTGGAACATAACTCTTGACCAACTTCAAACAGATCAATGCTACTCACATTTTAGATCATATTCATGAGTGGCGTCGTCGTCGCCGAATGGTTAAGACATTTGTTCCTGATTAGCTCCTTGATGAATGGTTCATCAAATCCTTGTTACCATCTATAACAGAGGATGTGGCTAAAGCTGGCGTCATCACAAAAGAGCAAGTCATCGCTCGTGCCTAGTATTTCGACTTGATTTATACTCAGTCTGGAATGCTCTATGGGAAAATACCAAATGTGCCACAATCTAATTTCAATGTTCCTCCTCAAATAAAGGACTCTCATGCCAGATATGGCTTGATAGGAACTGTAAATACACACAACACTACTGTATCCGATCCTACTCCTACTTTTCAAATGAACGTTGTCTCATTTGACAAAGCCAAAAGTGATAAGAAACCAGGAAGTAAGAAAAAGGGGAAATCAAAGAAAAAGCAAACTTCTAACTGGTAGGAACGATCATCTGATCGACTGTTAGGACCACGGAAACCTCATTATCCATGCATAATATGTAGCGAGGAACACTTTTTTAGGTATTTTCCTCACCATGCTGAAGTCTCAAAAATCATCAAGACTTCTAATGCATCAGCTGTGTTGACAAACTCATTTCCAAATCCAGACACAGATTTGGTTGCTATGGATCTAGCTCCTAGTTCCCAAGTGTTAATGTTATCTAGTAAAAAACCTTCACAATATATTTTGGTGTCAACGTGGAATAAATACTATGGTAGTCTGACTGATCAGCCCACTACCTCGACAACGAATCGATCTACTGAATCAGTACCACCTCCTGTTATTCCTGAATCGACGATTCAGCCACCAAAGGGAGTAATTCATAAATCGACATATAATCCTCAAGCAAGAGTTGCACAAAATTATAATATATTTGAAGATTTGGCTCAATCCCCTTCAGCTATGTCTGCTCTTGAGGTATTACAAAATTTTCCCTCCCAGAAGTAGGCTTTATTGTCGGCCATTGAGAATTGATCTGACTGATTCTAATCTTGTTGTCTTTAATCATACGGCCTATGTGCCGCAACTACCAGCAAAATTGACATTCTCCATCCAAGTAAATGTTCTCAATCACCTTGTTCATCGCACTATTATTGATGAGGGAGCATCTACGTGCATTATGTCTCTAAATTGTTGGAAGTCACTTGGCTCACCACAATTATCGCAATCATCAATGACGTTGAAGGCTTTTGATGGAAGAAAATATAAAACTTGTGGTATTATCAATAACTTGCAAGTTGAATTAGGGGGAAAAACAGTAAGTATTGATGTTGAGGTTGTTGATGGACCCCTTGACTATAATATTTTACTTAGAATACCATGGGTATATTTGAAGACTGCCATTGTTTCTACATATTTTAGAATGGTCGCCCTTCCCCATAAAGGTACTATTACAGTCATTAATCAATTATACTTTTTTTCCTCTGCTTTGCAAGTAACTGGAAGCGTTTCTTATATTCACTTACCCCAACTAGAAATCGAGAACATTGGTGTAGGAATCTTAAAGGATTCCACTCTTATGGGAACCTTTGCATTACTGTCGCCCACAACGTCGGCAGAAATTGCAAGCATAGAGACCTGCTACATGATCTCTTCCACTCCATCTGGCTTAAGGAAGAGTACGGGTGTTTCTGATATTTCTATGTTGGATGATGTTTTACCACTCAACCCTATTGAGCTACAATAGCAATCAATCTATTTGGCTTGGGAGGCAAATCTGAAATCAGCGTCGCCGAGTGTTTGGGTTTATTTTTCAATAGATTTTGGTACTCCATATGATCCATTTTCCTCAAAATTTTTGACAGATGAAAATATTTTGGAAGCTATTATGGAAGAAGGAGAACCATGGGAAGATTATCATCATCGTTCCCATCTTCTAGATTATGAAGAAAATAATCTTAGTGAACTATATCACCCATCCATTCAAAATTTCTTTTTGAATTATTTTCCAATTAATGCAATTGAATCTGAGCGAAATTTATCAAATGTTGAAGAAACGATTTCTATCGATATTTCGACTAAACCTGGCATTGTAGAAAATATTCATGTCAGTCTATCTTGTTCTCCATCATAAATTGAATCATTTTGCTCTCTTTTTCATCAATTTCGTGACATATTCTCTTAGTCTTATGAGGAAATTCCAAGCATAGATACTATTATAGTTGAACACACTATTAATATGTATCCTGATGTCAAACCAGTGTGTCAACGGCTTCGCCCTGTTCATCCGAAGAAACCCATTGCCATCGAAATAGAAGTTGAAAAACTTTTGCGTGCTGGTTTCATTTACCCTATTCCGCTAACTGAGTGGGTTTCCAATATCATTCCTGTTATGAAAAAACAAGGAACCATTAGAGTGTGTTTCGATTATCAGGATGCTAATCACGCTTGTCCAAAAGACAACTATCCTACACCCTTTATCGACCAGATTATTGATGATTGTGCTGGATGCGAAATATTTCCTTTCATAGATGGATTTTTTGGCTACAATAAAATCAATATCCGCCCAGATGACCAACATAAGATAGCATTCATCTGTCCCTGGGGCACATTCGCATATCAGAAACTTCCCTTTGGTTTAAGGAACATTGGGGCAAATTTTCAGAGAGAAATGGGTTATGCTTTCAACGACATCAAGCACATTGTTCAACATATCTAGATGATTTACCAGCACATTCATGAAATCGGATTGATCATTCGATGCATTTGAGAGCCATTTTCTTACGTTTTCGACACTACAAGATATGCCTCAATCCGCACAAATGTGTGTTTTGTGTTGGTTCTGGTTGATTGCTCGGATTCGTAGCATAGGCCATTCTTGATTTGTCTACACCATCAAACCTACTTCAGATATAGAAACTTCAAGGAAAGGCTAACTTGCTGAGAAGGTTCATTCCAAACTACGCCGAAATGGCTAAAGGATTTACTGGATTATTGAAAAATAGGGTTCCCTTCCATTGGGACCAAGTTGCACAAGCTTCTTTTGATGTTTTCAAGGACCATCTTGTCCGAGCGTCATTAATGTATCCTCCAAATTATCAGAAATATTATTTCCTATATATCGTCACTGCTGAAACGACCATCACTATGGTTTTGGTCCAAGTAGAAGATAGAATTGAACATCCGATCTATTATTTGAGTCGTAATCTCAATGATACAGAAGTTAAGAACTCGTACGTGGAAAAGCTTGCCTTGGTAGTTGTTCAAGCTGTCTAAATATTTCACCATTATATCCTGCTCCAAAAAACAACAATAGTTTCGGATTGCAACCCCGTGACCTACATCTTATCACGTCAATTGCTGGGGGGAAAATATTCAAAATGGATCATCATTTTGCAGGAATTTGATTTGGAATTCATCAAATCCAAGTCAAAGAAATATTTAGTTTTGGCTGAGCTTCTCTGTGACCTTCCCTGTGATAGTACTACAACTACGTCGAAACCATCTATTCTAGACAAGTCTCTATTATTGATCGGATCATCTGATCCTTGGTATAGATATTTCATCATTTATCTCCAAACCCAAATTTTTCGACCTAATACCTCTTTCTCTGATCAGTGATGTATTCGATACCAAGCAAAATATTATCTGATCATCGGCGATACACTTTATCGTTGTGGTGTCGATACCATTTTAAGGAGGTGCCTCACTCGTGAGGAGGCCAAAAAGGTTTTAAATGATTGTCATGATGGGGCTTGTGGTGTAAATTTATCTGGTTATGCTACCGCATAGAAGATACTCCGCGTCGGTTACTTTTGGCCTACTATTTTTCGAGATTGTATCCTCGCAGTCAGAAGTTGTCATCCATGTCAAATTTATGACCGTAAAATCCTCAAACTGCCAGCGCCAATGCATCATGTTGTCTCTGTTGGACCATTTACGAAATGGGGTATCGATTTCATGACTTGTAACCCTCCTTCATTCGGGGGTCATGGTTATATTATTGTCGCAGTCGACTATTTTACCAAATGGGCCAAAGAGATGCCTACATTCAACAACAGAGGACAAACAACTGCATTTTTTTTCTTCAACCATGTTATTTCATGGTTTGGGGTCCCACAGGCTATAGTTACAGATCATGGGAAGAATTTTCACAACCACATGATGTGTGAATTGACAGCCAAGTTAGGATTGTCACATGATAATTTTACTCCTTATTATCCACAATCGAATGGACAAGTTGAGGATAATAACAAAATTCTTAAACGAATGCTTCAACAAATTATAGGAGTCCATAAAAGGAACTGGCACTTGATCCTTTACTATGCCTTGTGGGCGTATCGAACCTTGGTGAGAAACGCTACCGGATTTACTCCTTTTAAATTGGTGTATGGTCTAGAAGCTATCTTACCAATCCAATGTGAAATATCATCATTAAAATTCGCGATAGAATTGTTACCTGACACCTCTGAAGAAGAAGTGAGTCTCCTTAACCTCATCCATCTAGATGAAACACATTGTGAAGCCCAGTTGGCCAACGAAGTGCATAAGAGATGTATAAAGGCGCAATACAAAAAAAATGTCCAGCCTCGCATCTACTCATAGGGCGAATTGGTCCTTCTTTATGACCAAGAAGTTGATAAGATAGGTACAGGGAAATTCGAGCCATTATTGCATGGCCCCTATATTTTCAAAATATTTCTTGCTAAGGGTTCCTACGAGTTAGTTTATTACGATGGTATTCCATTGGCACAACCTAGAAATGGGTTGTATCTTAAATGTTACTATGCTTAATCATGAGCATAGTAATTTTTTGTATTATATTGTTTATATGTTTTTGATTTGCATTCACTATCTTAATTTGTCTTTTTAGAGTTTTCTTGACATTAGTAATCCTCTTTACATTTTATGGCAGATGTCTAAATATTTAGAACCATTTGTTGGATATGTTGATGGTGCTAGTTGTAGTACACAGAATCTATTCTCTGCAACGTGGGCCATTTTCGCTCTGAACGGCAAGTTAGTGATTTTTCAATGGATTTGTATTGGTAGATCGATGAACAATATCGCTGAGTATAGCATGTTGATTGAACTTCTCTCTAATTCCATTTCATTTGGTATTAACCACATAATCATCAGGTTAGACTCACAACTTGTGGTACTACAACTTACTAGTGTTTATACTGTTAGAAATCCAACACTTCTTAAATTTTTCCTAAGAGTTTGAATTTTGGAGAGACATTTTGATTTCATTCAATATCAACAAATTTCTAGAAATATGAACACTTTAACTGATTCATTAGCTAATTAAGTTTTAGATAGACATTTACGACATAGGTAAAGAAAACATTCACATCATTGAATAGGATTGCGTACTAAACATAGGAAAAACTATGAAAACATATAGATAGAAAGTTATAGGTTTTTTATAAAATTTGTTTCCAAGACAAGTTGGTCATCTGACCTAAAAATGCATGCAAAAAGTCATAAGTAAATTAGTGGTGCTCATGATAGCACACTATAGATCTAGCAATCCTACGGAGCAACCACATCCAATGGTTAGGAACCCCAATTGTGTGTCGCTGGAGTCGCATGGGAAGCTCTTCGATCCGACAATATGGAATCCTGAAGGTCATCCCCTCTATGTGTTTTTGGAGCTCAACAAGAGTCTCAGCCATATCAAGGTCCTGAAGGACTACTCTCCCAACAACCCTCTCTGTTGGCGCATCTGCTTTGCGCTCCGGTTCCTCTACTGGTTGAATGCAACCGATATTTGCATTACATTAAAACATTTTTTTTAGTCTTGGAAAGAAATCAAAACAAAAAAAAAAAAATTATAAACCTTATTAAAATAAAAAAACATGGTAAACTCAATCTTACCTATTGCACCCCACTGAGCGTCTTCTGGTAAAACTAGATCTAGATCTCCTCAGAAGTCGACACCTGCATATGCATACTCATCGATGGCGATGATCTGTTGCCTGAACCAAGAGAAGAATGCAGTCGATAACATAATGGTCGATTGGCCTGAATTCCGACCCATGAGTTCTACCCATCTCTACATTAGAGGATCTCTAGGACTGGATATATCCATTGTTACATGTTGTGGCTGCATCAGTGGAATCCGTTCCAAGGTGAAAGAAATGAGAATGGAACCATAACTGAAATTTTTCTTCCTTCCTCCCTTTGCTTTATTCAGTTTTTCCTTTATCTTAGAAGGAATAGCTTCAGACCAGTTGAAAATTTTTGGCTCTAAACATTCCAGCGCATATTGAATATATGATCTATTCGCTACATGGAGTGTAATGGTGCCAGCTAGTTTAGAAATCGTGAATAGGATGGTTCTCAGAGGCAAATCCCTAACATCATGGATGTTTATTTTTCCATATTGTCTAGGTTCTGACCCCAGATAGAAATGTTGCATAACATAATCCCTCATTGTTTCTCCTCCAACGGCAGATCCTATGAGTGCAATGGGGAAACCTCTCCTCGAAAAACCTGTGAGAAAATACACATCCTCAACTATTATGGACAGCACTTGATTTTTTATGTGAAATGCCTCTATCACTGGATCCCATGCTCGAACAAGGAACTCCAAGAGTTCTATCTGTTGCCTCATTCCTGACAATTTAAATTACTTAAGCAACCCTCAATCTCTTAAAGCTCTTATAGTACTCGGATCATTCAAGGAAATCATATCTTGTTCTTCATGTTCTCTTTCTCTCCATGTAATCGTCATTATTATCCAATGGAAACCTGAAAATCAACCACAAGATCCATTAGATACCTTTCATTGCAAAAAACTAGGCAAATTTTGAACACATCTTGAAAATCAAAAACTTCAACTGCACCAAACGCACTCCCTAGGTTGAGACAGTGCATTGCATATGCAGGTACCCTTCATTGTACCTGCTATGCAACGCAGGTTTCGACATTCAGGGGTGCGTTGCCCTCATTTTGGGCAAAATTTACCCTAGGGGCCTAAAAATCCTAAACATTTGTAAAGAATGGAAATGAAATGAATACTAAAAGAAAGAGGAGGTTTTTGCTACCGACCTGGATCAAACGGCGATGAAATCCATCCACTGAAACCACCATAATCAACGACTGACATTTAGGGGAGAAATCAGGTTCAGAGCTCCAAAATGCAAATGGTAACTATGGAGTGGTAAAAATGAATAGTGAAACTGCTTTATATAGTCATTTAATTACTTGCAAGTTAAATTTATTTCTATTAATGTAGTTTTATTATGTTTTTATCATGAAACAAGTATTTTTAATCCATTTGATGTTATTGTGAACAGGAAATACAACTGACGAACAGGTTAGTCATGCATATTTATTTCAAGAAGGACTTGACCACAAAGCATACTTGTTCCCCTTATTTTTCGAGCTTTGATAAAAATGAAAAAGGATTTGAAGTGCACTTTTATCTTTTTTTCGAGCTTCTATAACAACGAAAAAGGAACCCCTGGAGTCTTCGTTCGGCTCTTTTCAGACTCCGATAATGTAAATAGATTTCCAAGAACTTGTCATTTTGAGCTCGTTAAAGTAAATGAATTGATATCTACTCAGTATAATTTTAACCCTTTTCTGGACTGAGATGGATTATTTACAAAAAAGGAATACCTTGGTTAAACATGACCAAAGAGGTTCTTTCAGATATCATTTTACACTTTTTCGTATCTAAGAGACAAATTTATGAAAAATTATTTTTGGATTCCTCTTTCGTCCTCTTTTTCAAACTCTCTAAACATGAAAAAGGACCAGGATATCACTGTCGTTAAGCTCGTTAAAACATAAAATAGCGACGGGCTTGTTAATCATGGCAAGAATCGAGTTTCATTCATCGCTAGACTCTTTAAATTATTAAATAGCGATAATTTATTCTTTATTTTCCTGAAGGGTTGAATTATAGATCAAGAAAATGTTATCCTCCTCAAGCTTGTTAAAAAATAAAGAGGTATTGGTCGACAAATGACCGGGGAAAATTTGGGAAAAGCAAGCAAAGTTTATTTTTGGTAGCAAGTCGCTCTTGAACATGACACTTTTTTCACTCCATGTCCGTGACTATTTGGGTTGGGTAATCATCTGGACAATTCATTCACACCTATGGTTCATCATACCTTCACTTAGGTTTTGGTTAAATGATGCCAACTCATCACAGTGTCGCTGATATGTTCAAGAGAAGTCATCCAGTGATTGATAACTCATCCATCTGCAATACTCATAAACCTTCATTTTCATGACCATCATCCTTGACAATTTCTATATCAAGTCATGCTCTTGTCTACGAAATTAGTAACTCCATTTTTGCAATAAGGTGACTTCTTGTCGACTACAAATCAATATCCAGGAATTTCACTTAGAAACATCAGATTCCAGTACCATGAGGCTTGTTACAACATCGACAAGATCCTCACTTCCGTACTTTTGACCGAAATATTTTGTGTGGCGTTCGACATCAAATCATCTATTCACGCCTTACGAAATGTATTGTAGTACCTTGAGGGTCATTTTCATTAATGGTGTTTCTCTTATGTTTCTTAACAGCTTTAATTATTGGTTGGTAATCAAATGATGTCTTTCCATGTTCGGTGACAAATCATATATTCGCATGGCTAGACTTGTACCCGAATGGTCGAGTGAATGAGATAAGAAGACCTCGGATCTAGTTTCAGCCATTCAGGCTGCGAGTTCAGGATCTTTGTACACATCATCTGTACAGTGACCTTACATACAGATTGTCATCCAAACATGGGCCAATATCTGTAGGTGATGTCTACATCTGGGCAACATTCCAATGTAGATGACTTTCCGAATTATGTACATGTTATTAGATTGTTTTATGTGCTGACTATGGGAATACCTACCCTCAGCAATTATGATCAATAGAGGATTGATCATGATGTAATGTATTGTAATATTGATGCAGGTGACTATTCTGCTTTAATTCCAGTTTCATCACAGTGTAAAGCATCTCAATCAAATTTTCTTATTATTTGGATCTCATGCTTTAGGGGGCAATTATTATAGGTCAATTTGGGCACCATTCCAAATGACCTGGTTAACTGGGCATCATCTCCAGGACCAATGATTGGAGGGTCTATCATTCCCTATCATCTTAGTTTCTATATTCCTGAAGATAGGAAACATTCATGAATCAAACAAGATTTTCATCAAAGCAAGGCTTTTACATGGTTTGAAGCTTATTATTAAACATGTGGGAGCTCACCAACACAGGCTCTAAGGGGCCTAAGTGTGTTTCATATGTAGGTATCCCCATTCAAGGCTACTCTACAAAGAACTTCCTAACATTCAAAGTTGCATTGGTCACATTGGGAGCGAAATTCTCATTGTTCCGGAATCTCCACTTGGCCAGTGTCTTCTAGAAGGGTTCACATGTGTCATGCTTCGGAACCAAGTGTCCATTTGACATCTACATGACTAGAAACCATGTCTTGCCTATTTTTGGAATGAAATTTATTACAAAAAAACCTATAGTTCATCTATAAATTGAACACAAAGATAAGTGTTTAAAAGAGGAAGAATTTGAGTAGAGAAATGCTAGAGAATTTTCAATAAAGAGTTTGATTTGTGGAGCTGATGGTGGAGAGACTTATGTTGTGATGAGACTAGGGAACTCTGATGGAAGGTCATGATGAATTAGTCACTAGGTGGTAACCTCTCCTTCTATCATCAATAAAGAGTACTTCTTTTTTTTCCATACATGCATCCATGTTTACTTTGATTTTCCATGCTGTAAAATCCTAGTTTATGAATGTAGTTTATGCTTAAATGATTTGGCTAATTAACTTGAATAGATATCTAGATTATTGTATCTTCCACTGTTTCGGTGTCTTTCTTGGAGGAAGCATTCAGCTATTTGAAACCACTTGAAGTAGAGGTTGTAGTGGAAGCAACAAAAAGGAGACATTTGGAAGCGACTGAAACAAGTAAGCATCCAATCCTCTCTGTATATCTATTCTGAGTGACGAAAAAGGGTAGCGAAATCTTTCACTTGTTGTTCTAGACTAGACACCGGTATATGGAAGCGTATTTTATCCATAGATTACAATTCTGGCCCAACAACTCTGCCTTCTTCACCAACAAAGCAGGTACTTAAAGCCAAGGAAAAGATGGCAGAGGTGGACATACATGAAGAGAATGGCCTCCATGGGAAAGAGGCATATTTTGAACTTTTAGACTTGGACAAAATTGATGATGATGATCCTTCCTTGATCATCCAGGAGAGGGAAGCCAAGGTTAGAGAGCTCCAAGCTAATCTTGACATGTCCAAGTTTTTCATTACCTTTCTCAAGAAAGAGAACCAACAGCTAAAGACCAAACACTTCATCGATGAAGTGAAATGCATCAAAGCACAAAGAGCAACAGAGAAGGCAAAAGCCTTGGTTGAAGAGACATTGTAGAAGTATGGTGAATCTGATGATGAGGAGGACCAACCTCCAAGACAAACACCTAGGACTAGAGGACTGAAAATAGCTCTAGAACTAGAGAGGAAAATAGAAGTCGAGCTTGCTAAAGAGCTCATTGTTGATGAACAAATGACAATCATGGTTAACCAAGACTGGGAATATTTGTTTGAGATGGTAAACCAGAACTTGGATAATATCTTGTCCAAGGCCGAAAAGTAAAATGATATTCAAATAAATATGGCAAATAGTTATTCCATGAGGAAAAAAATTGCAAGGGCCAAGCTCAAAAGAGTCAATGCAAAAATTGAAGCCTTGACCCAAAAAGAGAAGAAAAGGAGGCTAGACATGCTTACCTAGGTAAAACTCCATGTCTCAAACACATGACCAGCAATCATCCAACCAATTTAAAAAAAGAAAATGGAAAATTTTGCAAGATTTTAAATTTATGTGTTTTTAGGGAAATTTTTAGCACAACAAAAATGTCAAATGCATAACACCTAGGGTGTTGTGCTCTTTTTTGGGGCATCCAATGAGAAAATGGTCACCACTGCTGAATTCAGAATGATGATGACATGCACCATACACATTTTCTAAGAATTTGGAGGCAAAATGTTCAGTGAAAAGGGGAAAAAACCACCAAAATACCATGTTTATGCCTCATTTTTGGCCTTGGCACTACATGTTTACCAGTACTGGGAAAATAATTTTTTGAAAGGGAAAATGAGCTTCATTTTGAAAACTGAAGGCATGTATAGAAAGTAGACTTGAGGGGATTTCCAACAAGACATCTTGGAGCAAATTTAGACACCAGGAAGGCACCCAAAAGAATCCTTGAAAGCCTAGGGTGTGTTTGACAGAGAGAGGGCGTGTTTGACAAGCAGATGGCACGTTTGGCAGTATTCTGAAATTTTCCGAGTTTCACTCCTGTTTTGATTTTCATCTTGGGAAATGATGATTTTACCTATGTAAATGATGAAAACAAATGTAATTATCATTTTTTTACTATTACCTAGAGTAAATACATTAGTTGAATCAAACAAATGAGGTGTAATGAATCAGTTCACTTAAGTTAGGAATTAGTCACTTGGACCATCCTATACTTTAGCTATCAGTTCAGATTTTTGTGTAATATCTTCCTCACCTCATGGATTCGACCCCTGAGGATGAGTGAATGTTTTTTTCATGTCTATTTAGTCCCTTCCTTCAGAATATAAAAGGGTTGGAATCAGTTTGATGTTTGCTAGTTGATTAAGGAACTTTGTACTCAGTCTAGCCAAGCTAATAAACAGGAGTTACAACTACTTTTATGGGATACTTCTGGTATTGAATTTCTATCTTTGTTTCTTCTTCAGTATCACATGTTTGAAAGTATTGTATTCATGTTCAATTAATTTCTATGTTATTATCTTTTACAAGTTAGATAATCAGAATACATGTTTGCACATGCTTTGTTTTGTGTAAATGATCATATTTTGTTAATCTTCTTCTGTCTAAGAAAAATACATCTCCTATGATTTCCTTATACTTCTTACAGTTTCAACAGCATTCCATAACAATTATCTTCAATTGATAATAATTATACTTACCTTTCCCCAATGATCCCTGCAACCCTAACTCATTTTCCCTGACCTAGGTTTCCTTGACCTAATTTCATCATCTAGTGATTTCCCCAACCAAACAAATTCAAAACAACCCCATGCACTCTATATTTAGCCTAAAAACTGTAATTTCTCTAGCCCTCTTGGTTGTGACCGTTTTGGAGAGAGCCCTCTTCAGCTTGATAGGACTAGCTATCAAGTCAAAATCTTGGTTTTTGGTTACCTCAGTTGGGATTCCTTATTCAGCCTTGGGAATCTGGTGGACTGATAACAAGACCTATAACTAGTTCATCTCTCAATTAGAACTAGTTAAACTGATTTTAACTCAAATATTTGAGTTAAATAATTACAATTCACAAATAACTCAACTAGGGCTCCTAAAAAGTAGGATACACCCTACATGCCTCTAGTTTGACCTCCAATTCCAATTCACTAAGCTAATGTAATGTTCCCAAATTTTAGCCTCAAAGATAAATTGAACATTAAAGTTTTCAGTATCTTTAGCCGGTGAAAAAATGGGTAGAAAAGCCCATAAGTCTCCTAAGGAGGAATAAAAACACTTGAAGTGTGGAAGGAGACACTCCTTGCAGCTTAATAAAACACCTCCATATGTGAATAGGGATAGTATCAGGTTGATTCAGTCTACTTTGACTAATTCAATAGTGCAGTTGTGGAAGAGCGGGAATCAAGGAAAGAGTAACGCAATTTTAGAGGGAGATGAATCCCTTGATGGAAATGACCTAATTGGGTGGGGCCAAGGGCAGGAAAACTCACATTTTATTTAAGCAAGAGGATGGTAGCATTATTATTTATTTTTTTAGATTATTATTCTTCTCTTCTTAGACTTTTGCTTCCTCTTGTTGTTTAGCAGGGTTGCTGTGTTGTTTAGCATCAGGTGTTCCCGAGCGAGAATCCCACCTATTTCCTTGAGGAGCCTCTTGGGAGAGTTTGCATTAAATTTCTACATCAAGTCTTTAGGCTAAGCTTCAACCTACTTCATCAGCACAGTTTCTGCTAGTTATTGTGCAGTCTTGCAGGTGCAGCAGTGGAAGGGATTTCTGAGCTAGTTTCTCATAGGAGGGAGGTTTCCTTATATCGAGAGATCCGTTTGGAGAGGCATAGAGCTCATTTCATATATTTGGTAGTAGAACACACATTTCCCTAACATTTCCATCACTTTTCCAGCTAGGGAATGCGTTATTTTGGAGGCAGCTTCAGTGGATGGTCTAGTGGCTCTGTTGCAGTGATTTCTTGTGATTGAGAGGTTCATCTTCTCATGGGAGGAATCCCTTGAAGGATATACATTATATCAGACATATTTCATCCTTCTACACTCTTATTCTTTAGCTTTTCAGTGATTATTCAGTAATTTTCTTAAGATCACATTTGTATGCAAAGTTTATGACAAGAAACCCTTCCCGGGTTCTCTTATATTTTGTATAAGGAGAATATATCTCAGTTCTCAAGAATTATTGACTAATATATGATCATATCTACTGGATATCATATTTTCTAAGTTAAAACCCTCATAATACTGCGTAGTCTCTTTTATGTATTATTTCTGAGTAGCAGTGCCTGGGGTTTTTGTTCATTTTCAGCTACACTAGGGTGGGAGGTCTTTTTACGTCACCCAGTTTCATTTCTTTCTGATATATTAGTGGAATTAGATGCTATATGGATATATATAATGGATGCAAGTAATGAATTTCATTTCTATGGCATATATTTCTAGAAATACATTTTTCTGTGAATGCATTCCTGAGCAGTCCATTTTTGGAATATTTTAATATATTCCCAATACTGCTTATTTTATCTATTTTGGGATACTACAGTGATATCAGAGCTTCAATCCTGGCTTAGCCTATGGATTTCAGGTCATTATACTTTCATGAGAGATGGACAAAAAATATAAATCTTCATTATGTGAAGGGAGAGAGGAAGACATGCTTACAATGCTTCTTCCAAAATCTATGCAAAGCTTTCAAGGAGAGCTGAAGAAAATAAGAATGGAGATGGGATCTCCAAAGGAATTTGGATCTAGAGCTGAATCTAGATTTTCACATGGTGAGTGTGAGCATGCAGCTACACACCATGATGCATAGCGCAGTCAAGTGCCTAGATCTATCTCGAGATGGATGAAAGGAGGAAAAATGCCTAAGAGGAGAAATATTAGTGATTTGTTGTAGGAGTATGAATCTAAAATTGAGAGGTTTAGAGATCATACTGATTTCCAGGGGTTTTTCAAGTTCCAAGTGGAGGAGAGAAAGAAACAGGATGCAGATAGATTTTTTCTATCTACTTTTGAAGGCTCACATACATGTTCAGCTAAAGCATGGGTGAAGGAGCTACACTCCTATTTTCAGTAGCACCATATTTCTGAAAATGAAGCCATCAGAATTGCAGTGCTACATTTCAGAGCTAAGGCCCATGCATGGTGGATTTTTGAATCTTATTCTTTGAAAAATTCAAACACTTCCTCTTATGCAAGATTCATTGAAACATTGGTGGAAAGGTTTGATGGGAAACTTCCTACGACACATGAGCAAGAATAAATTGAGAGAAAAAAAACCTTACATGTGATGGAGGAGACTCCACTTTAGAAAACCATGGGAGAAGCTAACATCTTGCATTACACATTGTTAGAGCCAAGACCTCTAGTTCATATTCCTAAACAACAGGGCATGGGGATTTCTTTTTAACAAGAGAATCCAATTGTTGAGATGTTGCCCATACACATTGATGAAGATGAGGGCAACCGCATTTTCACATCTAGAGCACATTGAGTATCTCATGTAGAGGGAGGAAAAGCACATGCTCCAACAAGAGGGATTATTACATCCTTGCAAGAATTTCCCCAAGATATCATACATAGATGTCGAAGCACAATCAGTGAGAAGCATGATTGTGAAGCATTGCAGATGAAAGGAGAAGGTAGGGAGGAAGGGCAGCATCATTTGATGAGAGACACATAACCTTCTCTATTCAGAGAGATAATGCAAAGAGGAGGCAGATTGTACTACACTAGGAAGGTAAGGGAAAGGTTTACCAACCATATGTACAGTCCACTCTTGATATTGATGTCTCACTACATGGAGGCATTCCACCTGGGAGGCCACCAGATCTAGCATTGATGAAAGACATATTTTCTTTGGATTCACCACTCTTGGATTTTGGAGAGGTGAAGGGTTTGGAGGATAAATTTGGCATGGGGGATGTCAAAGTAGTAGGCAACAGCATGAGGAGAGCTTCACATGCCAGATCACCAGCGTTGTCCCTTAGGAGGATTGATCCTTATTGGAGACCTCAGCTCTTATTAAAGTACTCCAAGGATCTTGGTGCATGCATGATTCTTGAAGACCTGGATAGAGATGATGAGTGTATGGTGGATGATATGGTCATCTATTCACATGGAAGGGTCTTCTTGACTAGAGCTTCTAGTCTCAAGGAGAAGTTGCTACTTGCAGCACATTAGGACTTCCTTTCCATGCATTATGTTGCATACCTTTCTTTGGCAGAGGAGTTCACTTGGGAGGGCATCCAGCATGATATATTTCAGCATATGGAGATATGCATAGCCCATATGGTGATATATAGGAGGTCACAACCACTTCCCTACTCATTGGAGGTGAGGGAAAGATTTCAGTTGAGCCATTTCAGCTCAAGATCTCAAGTACATGATGGAGGAGGTATAATTTCACATTTTGTATTGTACTCATTTTCCTCGTTTGAGCACCATGATGTATCAAGAAGAATTATCTCATCTTTCATATTGTATGATGATGTACTTGCAGCTACTTGTAGCATTGATTTTGGCTACCTTGTTGGTGGTTTGTGGGGGAAGCCACATGATTCTTGGTGTGCACCATTGACACCACATTGTATCTTCATGTTTCCATCTTATGAGATGATTGTGGCAGCAAAAAAGTGGCTGGGTAAGCACTTGTTAATTTATGATTTGATGCAGGGCAAGGATGCATTGCGCTGGTTCCATTGGTGGAACTATGAACCACTCTCCGGCTGTCATATGGGAGCTTTTTTTATTGCATTTTTCTTCCATTTATTGTTGATACTTTTATATTCACGGGAGGCATTTTTTGGAGAGTGATATTTGAGATGGATATGCCCATTTGGAGTATGATTCTCCCCACTTTACATGTTGTATATTTCAGGAGGAACCATGGGAAACCCATGATTTCCACACCATTATCTTTTCCTCCTTGTGGGGAGAACCACTTGAAGAACTTGAGGAGGAACTTCATGGCTGAATTGTTTGATGGGGAGGCTTGGGCCATTCTTGAATCCCATGCTATTTCAGCCCAAGGATAGAGGTAGCCCCATGTCTACCATAAATGGAGAGAGAAACCATTTGGATGGCAGAATCCAATCTCTCCATGTAGCCCCAACACATTGTATAAAATCGGGGTTGATGATTCTTTTGATGAGCTACCTAGAATGGCTCATTTCATTTGGATGATAGCATGGGTGAGGGAGGCACTCATTCACCATGTATGTTATCACTCCTACCTTTTTGAGGCCATGGGACAGCAAGCAAGTTTCCATTCACACTTTCCACCTTTGATTGATGTGGACCATTTGGTTTTGCACACTTGGGAGGAAACATGGGATGAAATTTTTATTGCAGATTATCTTGATAAAGTGATGGAGGCCATTGATGGGAGGCCACAACAGGAGGATGGGAGAAATTTTTATCTCCCTATACATTTTCTTGAGGACAAGCAAATATTTTGGAGGGGAGGACTGTAATGTTCCCAAATTTTAGCCTTAAAGCTAAATGGAACATTCGAGTTAGCAGTATCTTTAGCTAGTGAATAAATGGGTAGAAAAGCCCATAAGTCTCCGAAGGAGGAATAAAAAAAATTCAAGTGTGGAAGGAGACACTCCTTGTAGGTTAATAAAACACCTACATGTGTGAAAATGGATAATATCAGGTTGATTCAGTCTACTTTGACTAAGTCAATAGCACAGTTGTGGAGGAGCAGGAATCAAGGAAGGAATAACGCAGTTTTGGAGGGAGATGAATCTCTTGATGGCATCACCTAATTGGGTGGGGCCAAGGGCAAGAAAACTCACATTTTATTTAAGGAAGAGGATGGTATCATTATTCTTTATGTTTTTAGATTATTATTCTTGTCTGCTCAGACTTTTTCTTCCTCTTGTTGTTTAGTAGGGTTGCGGTGTTGTTTAGCACCAGGTGTTCCCGAGTGGGAATCCCACCTCTTTCCTTGAGGAGCCTCTTGGTAGAGTTTGCATTAAATTTCCACATCAAGTTTTTAGGCCAAGCTTTAGCCTACTTCATCACCGCAGTTTCTGCAGGTTATTGTGCAGTGTTGTAGGGTGCAGCAGTGGAAGGGATTGGAATCCCACTTTTTGAGCTAGTTTCTCATAGGAGGGAGGTTTCCTTCTATCAAGAGATATTTTTGGAGAGGTCTAGAGCTCATTTTATATCTATGGTATTAGACCAAAAATTTCCCTAACATTCCCAGTGTTGTTCCAAATAGGGAATGTGTTATTTTGGAGGCAGCTTCAGTGGATGGTCTAGTGGCTTCGTTGGAGTGCTTTCTTGTGATTGAGAGGTTCATCTTCTCATGGAAGGAATCCCTTCAAGGATATACATCATATCAAACATATTTCAGCCTTCTACACTCTCATTCTTCAGTGTTTCAATGATTATTCAGTGATTTTCTGAAGATCACATTTGTATGTAGAGTGTATGACAACAAACCCTTCTCGGGTTCTCTTGTATTTTGTATAAGGAGATTAGATCTTATTTCTCAAGAATTATTGACTAATATATGATTAGATATACTTTTTCTCCTATTCTCTAATTTAAAACCCTCATAATATTGTGTAGTCTCTTTTATGTATTATTTTTTAGTAGTAGTGTCTGGGGTTTTTGGTCATTTTCATCTACACTAGGGTGGGAGGTCTGTTTACCTCACATAGTTTCATTTCTTTCTAATTTCCTCTTGGAATTAGATGCTATATGGATATATATAATGGATCCAAGTGATGAATTTCATTTTTGTGGCATATATTTCTGGAAATGTGTTTTTCTGTGAATGCATTGCTGAGCATTTCATTTTTGGAATATTTTAAGATATTCCCAATACTGCTTATTTTCCCTATTTCTAGATATTACAACTAACTAGGTATTCTTGAATCAGTTAATGCTTACAATTTTTCATGTGATTGAAATAAAATTTACTTATAATTTAATCAAGGGAAAATTAAATTAGAAGCCCCCTTGGAGTGCCATTTCAATACTCCCTCTCAACAAGAAAGGGATTATCTGCTACCTTGATCTTGTCTCTGTGGAACTTGAATTTTATTCTTGACATTGCCTTCGTCAAGGTTTCTGATTCCTACTCCTCCATGGGAATGTACTCTAATGACATAATCCACCTCTACGCTAAATATTTGAGATGGTGATACCAGATATCAATATGATTGGACCTGTCATGAAAAAATCGATTAAACGAGATTTCGATGCAAATTTGGTTATAATAATAAATCTCCATCATATCCATCTATTTACCAAACAAACCAACAAGTATCTTCCTCATCCAGATGGCCTCACATGCTACCTGCCTAGCTGCCATGTACTCTTCCTCTGCTAAATTGAGTGCAACTAATATCCTTTTGTTGTTGTACTAGGAAACTACTACTAATCTTATGTTGAAAATTCCCACTAATGTTATTTTATTTTTGGATGGACTCCCTACCAAATTTGCATCGGTGAAGACTTGAAGCTTCACTCCCTCTATATTTTTATACCATATTCCATACTTTGTAGTGCCTATGAGGTATCTCAGCACATGCTTTCATTCCTTCCAAAAGATATTGGTAGGCTTAACCATGGCTTGAATAAGCTGGTTAACCGTATAGCATATTTATGGTCATGTGTTCACCAAATACATGAGTGAACCCACAAGCTGCCTATAGAGAGTATCATCTACTACTTCTCCTGAAGTAGCATCCTCCTTCCTCTAGTTTCTTGTTAGAGGATTATCCATGGGTTTGATTCCCTCCATGTGGAACTTCCTAAGGATCTCATTGGCATACTTGCCCTAAGATACAAATAGCTCCCCATCTCTTTGCCATATTTCCAATCCTAGGAAATAGTGCAAAAGCCCCATGTCATTCGTCTCAAATTATATTGCAATATCCTCTTTGAAATACTTGATGAGTTTATTATCACCTATCAGTATTAAATCATCAACATAAATTACAATGATAAAAATCTTACCTTTTGTCGCAATATGATAATGGTTCACATCTTCTTCACTCTTGGTGAAGCCCAACTTGGTGAAATAGTTGTCGATCCTGGTGTACTAAGCACGAGGTACTTGCTTCACCCCATAAAGTGCTCTCATAAGTTTTCATACATGTGACTCCCTATCAAAGGTCTCAAAACCTTTTGGCTTCTCATTGTATAGCTCTTCATTAATCACCCCATTGAGAAAGTTTGCATTTAGATCCATCTGATGTATCTACCATCCCATCTGCACTGAGAGTGAGATGATGAATTTGATTGATGATCACCTTATGACTGGTGCAAATGTATCTCATAATCTATCCCCTCCACCTGAGAGAAACCTCTAACCACAAATATTTCCTTGTGCTTCTCCAAACCCCCATCTACTACATGCTTCACCTTGTAGATCCACTTGGATCCTACAACTGACTTCCCCTCTGGTCTTGGGACAACTTCCCATGCATTGTTTCTGATAATGGAGTCATACTCCTCAACCATGGAATCAACCCAAATTGGTTCCTTCACTTCTTCCTCAAAAGAGGATGGTTCTATCTCTATACCTTCTCTCATAAGAGCCACGTATCTAGTGCACCACTTTTGGGACCTTCTCTACTTGTGTTGTGATGTGGGTGCTCCCACATTCTCTCTCTCATCTAGAAACAATTTGGTAGCCTCTCTGGCATGCTTCTTTTCATCTCAATATGTCTCTGCCTAATTGGGTGCCTCCACTCTTTGTACCTCTACTTTTGGATGCTCCACATATTGAGGTTCTTCTTTTGGAGCCAAGATCTCCTCAAATGCATGCAACTGAAGCTCCCTCTCAAGGGAAATTCACATGGCCTTCTCTTCATAGAATTTAGAATATCTTCTTACCACTATCATCATTTGTGTTGGAAACTGCACTCGATATTTTTGAGGTGTATCAATGTACCCCACAAATATCCCTAACTCAGTTGTTGGCTCTGGATTCTTCCAGGCATCTTTGGTCACATGGAAATAAAATCATGAACCAAAAAAATTTAAATGTGAAACATCTGGTCTCTTACCTGAAAAATATTCTTATGTTGTACTCATCCCAAGTATCTAATGAGGACTTCTATTTTGAAAAATATTTTCTTATTGCATGCTTCTGCCCAAAGATGCAATGGTAGGACCTGATCATGCAACGTAGCTTTTGTTTCTCCCACAATAATTTTGTTCTTCCTTTCTACAACCCCATTTGATTGTGGGTTATTTGGTGCTATCAATTCCCTTCGAATCCATTTTGAAGCACAAAATTTATTGAATTCATTAGAGAAATTTTCTCCACCATTGTCACTCCTCAAAGCCTTCACCTTCTTCCATGTATCTTTTCCAACAAGTGCTTTGAACTCAAAAATCGTGGAGAAGGTATGATTTTTCTTCTGCATGAATAAAATCCAACACTTTCATAAAAAATCTTCTACAAAAATCACATAATACCTTATTTTTTCTCTAGAATCTATCAATAATGTTCCATACACATCTGAGTGAACTCTCTCAAGGATCTTCTTTGCTCGTATTTCCTTCTCATGAAAGGTGGCTTTGGTATACTTCCCTAATGTAAACCCTTTGCATGTATCTTGTCGCACAAGTGCACCCTTTCTAATTTCTGTAGAAATATATTGGATGATCTTCAAAGTGCCATGGTGTAGATGGCCCAATCTCTTGTGCCATAACTCACCGATGTCTAAGCTCTCCACCTCCTCTGCTTTCATGCTCAAGGAAACACAATCTTATACATCCAATTTTTAAAGGTTCTTTACTTGAACCCCCATTATGGTAATTTTGAGGTCTAAATTGGGCCTCCTAAGGAAGCTATAAAATAATAGTGGAAATAATAAAATAATATCTTATTACATCATCAACTTTTAGAGGGGAAAAAAATAAAAAACTACTTTTTCAACTTATCTCCCAAAGTTTTTACTAAAATGTCAAGAGCGAGTACTCATTGGATGAAAAATTTAATTCCTCATCCAAGAAGTACCAATGTTTCATACTTTCGATGGGTCTTGCTACATGAAAAATGAAAAATACATAAAAAAAAGTGTGATTGTAATCATGTTGTTTTATGTATTTCTCATTTTTTGTGTAGCAAGTGTTTGGTCTCAATCTAGTCTCCTAAATTGAGCTCATTTAATTGTCAACCAGGGTTGGTAAACTGCTGAAGTGAAGTGCACCATATGTGCCTAAGTAACCTCTTCCTACTTCGTTGTGTTTAGTATTTTATGATGTTTTTGGTCTTTTGTGATGATTTCTGATGTTTTTGGTCTTTTGGTAGTTTTATGTTCACAAGGAAAAATGACTAGAAAGCTAATGGAAAGGAGATGGTGATTAAAAACAGAGTGAGACCTAATTGGTTGATGAAAAATGACAAATGCAATTGCAAATACTGAAGCAGAATCAAATCTAAACTATGACTAAGCAAAAACAAAGCTTCATAATGACTTTTAAACAAATGATTCAAAACATAAACTCAACTTGAAAAATGATCAACTAAATATGTAAATCCTCCTAACTAAATAGTTTAAACAACTAACTTATAATGATGCAACATTTCATCCTTGATTAGAGATTTTTTGAAGCAAATTTGGAATAAAACATTTATACCATCATAATATCTTCCATTCTAGGACTAGTTCTTAACTCTATTCTGCAATTTAATTGAATGACACAAAACCTTACTCAAGAGTTATTGTTTTCTTTTCAAAGTAGTCTTTTGAAGGAGGGCTCTGTTTATGAAATGATAACGAAATTGCAGAGGTACTTCAGGCCTTAAAATGATATTGTCTTCTGTTCATGTAGTTATGAAGCAATTATAGATTTTAGAACAAGAAGAGGTTTGTGAATAATGAAGGCTGTTTTGTTAAGTTTAACAACTGAAGTAATCTAATGTGCAGTGAATAACAGTCTGAATGTGAAGTGCAAATGCAATGATTTGAACTAAAACTGAACTTAAAATGTCACTAATCTAAAACAATGCTGAACTACAAGTCATTATCAAACTCAAAATAAACAACTGAGCATGAATTAAGTGCAATTAAACTCTGGAGTATCCTAACTATGCTATCATGCATTATTCTATGGAATTATACAGTCTGTTTTTCCATCATGATCCTTCTTTTGGAAGAGTTCCTTATTTTGGAAGAGTTTTTAGAACAATCCCGACTGTGTAATTGAGTGCAAATGTAAGCATAAAGACTGAAAGCAATGAAAAACTAAGATATCATAGCCATCTCCCACTCATCATTATGATATTTTGGACAAGCGTTTAAGAGTAAGAACAGCGATGGTACTTAGTGAAAACACATAACTAAAACGTTCAAGATCACAATCATGCTTAAGACAGTATAAAGATTTCTTGGAAGAGTTTCTTCTTGTGGAAGAGTGTTGAGCATAAGTATAACTGTGATGGTGAATAAAAGAGATTACAATTAAATCCTACAATACTATAGCCATTTCCCATTCATCATTATAATCTTTTGGAAGAGCTTCTTCTTGTGGAAGAGTTAGAATGAGTATAACTATAGTAGCTAATGAAAAAAACTACAAATTCAACTTTAAAAATGTAAAGGCAGCTAGAATACTTATCTAAATTACGCAAATAAATCCGTGCAAGAGGCAGGGGCCCTCTACCACCTGACGGAATCTAACTCAAAATCAAATCAACGCTTTCAAAACAACACTGTCTGCTTCATTAAAAATGAAATAACTTTAACAGAGCACTCTGCGTCTTCAGAAATGTAGCACAGAATCCAAGCAAAATCTAGAACAAAATCTAGCCTAGCTCTCGGTTTCCCAAGTGTTTATATAACAAATGTAAATAACAAGACTTGCAACAATTTCAGGAACATTATCTTTCCTTATCGGAATCACATTAGGACTCTTGAAGTGGCTACGTAAAAATGAAACGGCCATCTGGACTGAGACAGTCCTAATAGAAGTTTGCCTTCCTAAATGTGTTCCCACGTATCAAAACCATATCTAGAATCCATTTCTTCCTTCATGGTGAGCAACGAACAATGTAGACATGACGTGGATTATGCCCATATGCGGTTTTTCTTGAGAGGCCACCTGGAACATACCCAAACGTGAAGACAGCTGCAGAATCGCTGGTTAGCTACGGAATGTCTGCATTCTGCAGCTAGTTCCAATCAAAATGCTTTACAATGGCAAAAATCACAAAACTTAGCAAGTCAGTCATGTAAATCATTCTAGAAGTAATTTTAACTAAATTCATTGATCAATTGGGTCTAGGATAGCAATGTACAAAGGAAAATGAGGTAAAGTAAGACGAAATAAAGCACAATTTTGAGGCTCAACATACCCCCACTACTGTCTCCTTGCATGTCCTCATGCAAATTATCCTATGAACTCAGAGGCTTCTACAAGAACATCTAATCCTCTCCTTCTCCTTTGTCTGGAAGCTAAAGATCTTCTGGGTTTTCTGATAACAAGTTTGAACCTTAGGTTGGTAAGTGCCCTGATTAGCTTCTTGTTCCTTTTCTTCAACTTTTCATTGGTCTTTTCCACTTTTTCTATATGTAGGGATAAGGTTGAGTTCATATCAGTTTTGAGCTTGACTTGATCCTTGAGAATTTCATTCTCATTTTTGATGTGTCTATTAAGTATTTCCAACTCATACCTATCCCTTCTTAATACATCTATTTCAGACAGTGGAGGACTAGGGGTTCTCTCCTTACTTTCTGAAGCTCTCCTTTCCAAAGTTTCCACATAGTCATAAATTTCTTGTTGAGCAGGGTCAATTTCAGGGGTTCCTTCATTAAAATCCTCTTCAACATCTTCTTCAATGGATGTTTCCTCATATTCTATATTAATTACCCCTGTTTTTTTTATTTGAGTTTTCCTTAGTTTCCCCTTTAGTCTATGGCTTCTTCTAGGCTGAGAAGATCCCTCTCCTTTCTCCATGGAAGATTTCCTGATTACCTTTTCTTTCTTAAGTTGTCTCTTGATTTGATTCAACTTCTCTGAGATGATTTCCTCACACTACTCACGAATTTTGTTTGTCAATTTCAACTTTTGAAGCCCTCCATTTCCTACTTCTCTTTGTAGGCTGTGGTTCAGGTGGTGGTTCTTTTGCTTCTTCAAAATGATTTCTTATTAAGAAATCATCCCATGTATCATTTGTTTTAGTTAGATGATGTTCAATCAAAATTTTGACCAAACCATGATGATATAAGGTTGTCTCTAAAAATTGAACTCTTCTTTGGACACGGGAAGCCATATTTTTCAGAAAACTTTGAAGTAAATAGGAGTGAGTTTTGGTTTAAGTCTTCCCCCGAAAAATGCATTATCAGTAAAATGCATTATCGGTCTAATGTGGTAGACATAAAATGTGCCATATCTACCCTCACATGTAATGACAATTTTTACGGAAAAGTAGTATATTTCTCCATTTATTTTTCAGTGCAGAACTTGGGATTCCTTTCTTAAACAAAGTGACATCCATACCTAGTGATTTTAGAATTTGTTTCCATGATTCATTATGGAATTCTCTTTTTTTGAACCATCTCTCTCCGGTTACGAGCAGCCACAGCAGCATGGAATGAAAACTTCGATTAATCGATAAATTTGACATCTCCCCGCTAACCAGTTCCTTGGGAAATGTCCTTGCAAATGTTTTAGTGACTTCTTTGTGGAAGCCATTAAATTTCTCAAGAAATTGTAGCCATCCTACCTGTTGCAACATTTCCTTACATTGAGGGTAGCCTTCTAGGTGTTTTGTACCTATTGGTTCGATTCTTACAATAAGACCCATAATTGCTTCTTCAATGTTCAGATTAATATTCTTTTTTCCCACAGAAACAATAACTTTCACCTTCGAATTTATATACCTTTGGTTCTCGGTGACAATGGCTTCAAACTTTAGAATGATATGCCTCTGGTTAATAATGACAATGGCTTCAAACTCCGAACTGATATGCCTCTGGTTGACAGTGACAATGGCTTCAAACTTCGAACTGATATGCCTCACATTGAAAATTGAACTTTGGAATGATATGCCTACGCGCGGTGACAAATGGCCAGTTCTTTACGCATACTTCTCTGACATAGTGATGATAACCCAATCTCTGCCCTCACAGTGAGCTGTCTTTGTTTACAGGAATGATGCAGCTGCAGAATGGAGTGAGGTGGAAAGAACGAATTAATGATTGAAGAGACGGCGGAGATTTTTACAACGGAAAAGAGAATCATCATTGAATGATTTGGTTAAGAGACGTGGAGAATTCAAACACCTCGGCCATTTTAACCGCTTAAATGATATCGGATATGAAATTTGAAATGGAAGATTTTAATCCAAAGTCTGTGGAGGGTTTATTGGTCTTGATCAATAAAATTAATTAAAACAACCTTTTCTAACAACCCATAACTAAAAATATGCTAAACTTTTATGAAATTCCATTATAATTTAAATTTGTTACCTCTGCCTTTCATTTGATTTTTTGTAGTCTTTGTCTTCTTTGTTCACCTTTGGAAGAGTCTTCATAATTCTTCTTGATGTTTTTGATTCATGGATACACTGGATCATTTTGTTGCAATTCTAATGTCTGTTTATTGATGCCTTCAGGGTTTGTAGCTGCGCAAAGACTGTCTGGCTGCAGAAAGGCTGATCAGCTGCAGAATGTCTGTTGAGCTGCAGAATGTTCCTGTAGAGCATTTTAATCATGGAATGGAGTGCTTTTGGAATATAGGTGAAATGTTTTATGGTATGAATGAAAATGGATGATGAGACATGATGTACATGAAGTGGATGATGAAATGGAATAGATTCAGTTTATGAAATGGAGTGAAAGAACATAAGAACCGCCCTGCAATCCATGACATGTTTTATTCACTTACAGCAAGACATCAAATTTTGTATTTTGACATGAAAATGAGATGGATGGAGGATGGAATGAGATGAATGATATGTGGAATGAAGTGGAACATGAGTGAATGAATGAAATGGAGTATGAATGGATAGGTGAGTGAAGTGAAATGAAATGAGATGGATCATAAGCACTATGGGTCCAGGAACTTACCAGTTTTATGTGACCTTTAAAAATAAAATGAGGAAAGTTAAGTGTCGAGCCTTGATTCCTATCTTTTCTGTAAACATGCAATCAATGATTGGTTTCATGTTACTTAACTTTATTTATTTATTTTTTTTTTTTTTTTTTATGTCCTACTCTACTTTGAAAAAGAAAATCTTGTTCAAGTATATGAGTACTTCCAATGGAACCATGTTTGTAACAAGATGATAGATAAACTCATATGCAGGTTTGAAAGACACCTTTGATATGTACCTGTATATGAGATGCCAACTGTCTTGATTTAGATGATGTTAGAAGATATTGAATAATTGAGCATTGGAATCCAATCATTGAATTGAACCAAGATTCAATGTAATCTTGTCTTCCTTGTCTTTCCTCTATCATGAAATGAAATTCTTCGGAGATATGATCTTCATTCATAGGATCTGGTGATAGGCATGCATGAGAATTTTCAATCTCTGGTTCCAATATCTTCTCTTCATCAATAGACATCCAAGATTCTTGGACCTCATCTGAGTCTTCTTCTTCTTCTGGTTGTTGTTCTTCAATGACAGCTGGTGAATCATTTTGCAATACCTCAAAATTGTAAGTTGATTGAGGTGTTTTATTGTTGGGGATATGAAATGGTTGTGGAGGTAGTGGAGTGGGGAATCTTTGGGGTGTTTGTGTAGATGGTAATGGGAAAGGTTGAATTGAGGTAAAATAAGGGTGATATTGATGTTGTAGTGGAGGTAAATGGTATGGATAACATTGATCATGGTATTGAGGATAGAGAGGAAAAGATTGAGGAGAAAGTGGATTTCCTTTGTATGGCCTTTGCCAACTTTGATGCCAAGATTGGTTTTGAGGTTGGAATTGAGATGGCCAAGGTTTCCAAAGTTGGTTTTGAGGTTGGGATTGAGATGGCCAAGATTGCCAAGGCAAGGGTGTTTTCCAATTACCTTGAGATTGTTGTGCATAACCTTGATACTGTGCATAAGGATATTGCATCATATTGGGTTGATGAGGCTGCCATAGTCCTCTTGGAGCTACATAACAAGGTTTCTTGTGTGCTTGATTTGCTCCATTATCATTCTCGTCAATTGCCTTCAACCCTGGTAATGATGGGCAATCTTCAGTAGTATGTGATCCTGCACAAATTCTACACATTTTAATGTTATCAAGTGGACATTCATGCAAAGCATGTTTCTTTCTACATTTAGGGAAAAATATAAATGAAGCAACTTTTTGCTTGTTTTGCATTCTTAGCATGTCAGTTTGTTCATTTAAATTACCAAGAATGTTTAGCAAATTGTTAGGTTTAGTTTGACTTACCAATCTTGATGCTGACTTACTTACTTTTGCCACAAATTAATCTTGAGGGGACCTTACACACTTTGCTTTTCCTCTTGATATGTTCTTGCATAGTTCACAAATTTCTTGAAATGAAAATCGATAAACATCTCCTTTTCCCACAAGATTAAGAAGATCAATCCATTCATCCTTTATAGCATTTAGTAGGAGAGTTTTTAATGCATCTGATCCTAAATTATGCAATTTAGATCTTTTGATATTATAATTAAATCTCTCTACTAAATCTTCTAGGCTTTCATCCTCTTTTTGGTTCATGTTAAAGACTTCATTTCTAAGGTCATGGTGCATGCAATAAACTTTATATTTTTCCAAAAATAATCTTTTCATATCATCTCATGTCCTTATAGAATTTTTTCCTAAAGTCATGAACCATCTAAGAGCTCTATCCTTCAATGTTGCCGGAAACAAATTCAATTTTTGAATGTGCAATGAATAGCCATAAGATCTACAAATTATTTCAAATTCAAAAAGAAAAGTTTCCAGGTCTTCTGATCTCATACCTTTGAAATTAGGAAGTATAGATGGATGGATGTTCTTCATTTGAATGTTGATATCAGTTTCTTGAATGGGAAATCCAAAAGGATCTTCCTTATTGTCATCATCTCCATCCATTTCTTCAACCTCCTTTGTCACCTCTTCTTCTACTTGCAAAAATATGAATTCATGATGTGGATGTGTGGCTCTTACTGCACCACATGATATAGTGGGTGTGGTAGGTGATTGAAGTTTTTGTTTTTGTTTTTGTGGATGTAGGAAATCAGGATACCTAGTTACACTTCCCCGGCAACGGCGCCAAAATGTTTGGTCTCAATCTAGTCTCTTAAATTGAGCTCATTTAATTGTCAACCAGGGTTGGTAAACTGCTGAAGTGAAGTGCACCATATGTGCCTAAGTAACCTCTTCCTACTTCGTTGTGTTTAGTATTTTATGATGTTTTTGGTCTTTTGTGATGATTTCTGATGTTTTTGGTCTTTTGGTAGTTTTATGTTCACAAGGAAAAATGACTAGAAAGCTAATGGAAAGGAGCTAGTGATTAAAAACAGAGTGAGACCTAATTGTTTGATGACAAATGACAAATGCAATTGCAAATACTGAAGCAGAATCAAATCTAAACTATGACTAAGCAAAAACAAATCTTGATAATGACTTTTAAACAAATGATTCAAAACATAAACTCAACTTGAAAAATGATCAACTAAATATGCAAATCCTCCTAACTAAACAGTTTAAACAACTAACTTATAATGATGCAACATTTCATCCTTGATTAGAGATTTGTTGAAGCAAATTTGGAATAAAACATTTATACCATCATAAGATCTTCCATTCTAGGACTAGTTCTTAACTCTATTCTGCAATTTAATTGAATGTCACAAAACCTTACTCAAGAGTTATTATTTTCTTTTCAAAGTAGTCTTTTGAGGGAGGGCTCTGTTTATGAAATGATAAGGAAATTGCAGAGGTACTTCAGGCCTTAAAATGATATTGTCTTCTGTTCATGTAGTTATGAAGCAATTATAGATTTTAGAACAAGAAGAGGTTTGTGAATAATGAAGGCTATTTTGTTAAGTTTAACAACTGAAGTAATCTAATGTGCAGTGAATGACAGTCTGAATGTGAAATGCAAATGCAATGAGTTGAACTAAAACTGAACTTAAAATGTCACTAATCTAAAACAATGTTGAACTACAAGTCATTATCAAACTCAAAATAGAACAACTGAGCATGAGTTAAGTGCAATTAAACTCCGGAGTATCCTAACTATGCTATCATGCATTATTCTATGGAATTATACAGTCTGTTTGTCCATCATGATTGGTATTTTGGAAGAGTTCCTTCTTTTGGAAGAGTTTTTAGAACAATCATGACTGTGTAATTGAGTGCAAATGCAAGCATAAAGACTGAAAGCAATGAAAAACTAAGATATCATAGCCATCTCCCACTCGTCATTATGATATTTTGGACAAGTGTTTAAGAGCAAGAACAACGATGGTACTTAGTGAAAACACATAACTAAAATGTTCAAGATCACAATCATGCTTAAGACAGTATAAAGATTTCTTGGAAGAGTTTCTTCTTGTGGAAGAGTGTTGAGCATAAGTATAACTGTGATGGTGAATAAAAGAGATTATAATTAAATCCTACAATACTATAGCCATTTCCCATTCATCATTATAATCTTTTGGAAGAGCTTCTTCTTGTGGAAGAGTTAGAATGAGTATAACTATAGTAGCTAATGAAAACAACTACAAATTCAACTTTAAAAACGTAAAGGCAACTAGAATACTTATCTAAATTACGCAAATAAATCCGTGCAAGAGGCAGGGGCCCTCTACCACCTGACGGAATCTAACTCCAAATCAAATCAACGCTTTCAAAACAACATTGTCTGCTTCATTAAAAACGAAATAACTTGAACAGAGCACTCTGCGTCTTCAGAAATGTAGCACAAAATCCAAGCAAAATCTAGAACAAAATCTAGCCTAGCTCTCTTTTTCCCAAGTGTTTATATAACAAATGTAAATAACAAGACTTGCAACAATTTCAGGAACATTTTCTTTCCTTATCGGAATCACATTAGGACTCTTGAAGTGGCTACGTAAAAATGAAACGGCCATCTGGACTGAGACATTCCTAATAGAAGTCTGCCTTCCTAAATGTGTTCCCATGTATCAAAACCATATCCAGAATCTGTTTCTTCCTTCATGGTGAGCAACGAACAATGTAGACATGACGTGGATTATGCCCATATGTGGTTTTTCTTGAGAGGCCACCTGGAACATACCCAAACGTGAAGATAGCTGCAGAATCGTTGGTTAGCTATGGAATGTCTGCATTCTGCAGATAGTTCCGGTCAAAATGCTTTACAATGGCAAAAATCACAAAACTTAGCAATTCAGTCATGTAAATCATTCTAGAAGTAATTTTAACTAAATTCATTGATCAATTGGGTCTAGGATAACAATGGACAAAGGAAAATGAGGTAAAGTAAGATGAAAGAAAGCACAATTTTGAGGCTCAACAACAAGGTCCATTGAAAGTATGCAACATGGTTACTCCTTGGATGAGTAATCAAATTTTTCATCCAAAAAGTACTCCTACTCGAAATTTGAGTAAAATCTTTAGGATATAAGTTGAAAAAGTAGTTTTATTATTTTATTATGTTTTAATATTTTTACCGTTTTACTTTAAAAAATGGTGAATCATCCCCCATGGCTGACATCATCATCTTGAATACTTTTGGTTCTTATAAAGTTTATTTTTGTTGTACATTTTTCTTAGGAGGCCCATTTTAGACCTCAAAATTCCCCTAATGAATTTTTTTCATCTGTCCCATGGCTTTGTGATGAAGGACACCTTTCCTTCACTGAATATCACATCATAGCTATGGTCTTCCAAAATAGCAACAGAAACCAAATTCTTCTTTAAACTGGGAACATACATGACATATTTTAATGTGAGAGTATTACCTGACTCCCTCTAAAAGGTAAATGTACCTACACTGGTAGCACTATATGTCTTATCATATCCCATCTTGATGTGCATCTGGAGATCCTTCTCCTCCAAGCTAGTGAAGAATTATTTATTTTCGTTAATATGGAATGAAGCTCCACTATCTAAGTACCACACATAACACATCACCCATGACACCATGCATCTTATGAGAGTGAAATCCAACTCAAACTGTGATGTAATTGCTTCACCTACCATTCCTCCTGAGAAGTTCTTGTTGGTATTATTTTGTAGACACTTTGTAGAATAGTGTCCAAGCTCATGACAGTGAAAAAATTGTACCTTTGACAAGTCTCACTTCATGCCCTCCTGACCGGAATCCGATTTGGAATGGGAAGCCTCCCCTTTCCCTTTATTCACTTTTCCATCCAAGGCACAATTCTCCTCATCATCAGTCTTTGATGAGGATCCATCTCTGGTGTTTCGTCGAATCCCTTCTTGTACCAAGTCGGACCACAATCTCTCCCACTCTGGTAGCTTCTCCCTCCAATTCACCAAGTCCTAGTAGTTACGCCAGCACTTGGTAAGGCCTAGAAGTGCTAATCTCACCAAATCATCCTATTAAATTGTTACCCCAACAATTCCAATCTCATATGGACATTGAGTGACCTTCGTCAAGTATTTTGGAATCATGTCACACTTCCCCACATTTATATTTTTGAGCTTTTCCTTTAGCGTTAGCTTCCTGCGGTTGCTACTATTCTAAAACAAGTATGTCAAGGCCTTCCACATAGCATATGTAGTTTCCTTTCCATGGAGGTTCAAGACAATATGATCTCAAACTCCTTCTAACAAGACCATTCTCGCCTTTGCAACATTCTTCTTCCATTCAACAAGAAGATGATCATCTCCTTCTATGGGCAGGGGAATATCAATGTCTATGAATTCCTTCCACCCGTTGTGCTCTAAAACTGCCTCCATCATGTCCTTCCATGATATGTAATTTTAATTGATTTCCCTCAAGGGCATATTCGAGTCTCAAGACAATCAAATACATCTTGATATGTTGTTGGTCCTGAAGAATAAAGTTGCAAATTCGATGTAAATGTTCAAAAAAAAACTCTAGTTCTTCTCTTCTATTGTTATTCCTAATCTGATACAATGTAGAAATATTTAAAAATATTCAACCAATATTTTATTATACTAAAACAAAATACTGAATCAATTCTACAAATTGTAGAAACCAATTTTGATAGCACAATCACATAAACAAGTAAGAGAAAGAGTTATCATTCGCACAACACAAGATATATATGGGGAAAGCCTCAGCCAAAAACCATGTTATCTGTATATTGCATAAATTAAATATCATGAAACAATACAATCCTATTTCTCCTCCTAAGAAACCTCTACACTCTGCTGACTATGTCACTCTCACCCTACTATGATCTAAGAAATTTTGGTCCAATATTTAACCACTTTCTTGCCTCTGCCTGGCTAGCCTTTATTATGCATTCCTGGGCTAATTAAGCCCCTCTTCATTAATAAATTCCCAATTAATGATTTTTCAATACATCTAATGCTTCCTGATGACCTCATACATGAGTTGTACAATTTTCTAATTATACAACTCATAGTTATCTTCCCTTTAACCCGAATCTCAGTTGGGCCTTCCTTAGAACTAACATGCAACAACTATTTGTAGTGAATTATCAGTTAATTGATTGATCATTTCATGTGAATTAAATCAAATTTAATTCACTAGACCTATCAATAGCTCATCTCTCGATTAGAATTAGTTAAACTAATTTTAACTCAAATACTTGAGTTAACTAATTACAACACACAAATAACTCAACCAGGGCTCCTAAAAAGTACGACACACCCTACATGCCTCTAGTTTTATCTCCAACTCAAATTTACTGAGATAAATAATTTTTTATGACTCAATTAACACTTACAAGTTGTCATGTGATTGAATTACAATTTACTTCTAATTTAATTAAGGGAATATTGAATTAGAAGCCCCCTTAGGGTGCCATTTGTTGGTGCCATTTCATATACACAAAATTTTAGGCTCCTGGGTGGGAGAAATTATTGGAAGGTAAATTTTTGCAGTGTAACGTCAATCACACCCAATGATCATACAGATAACTAATCAATAAACCTAAATTATCTCATGCATGCAGAGAATTCAAGTTACCTGGTTGAGATGGAGATTCCATGGAATTTTATTATTATTTGTAGCGTATTCCAATGTGTACATATGGTGTATGGAGTCATAGGAAGGACCTAAAGTAATTAAATAATCTATATGATAGAATTTCCTATTTAATAGGGGCTAATTTCCAGGAGGAATAGCACAAGGAATTAGGAGCTTGGAGGCATGAAAAAATTTCTATGTATTTTCTCCTACAGCAAAATAGAACACCATATGATTAACACTTGCATTAGCAGCTCAGAAAGGATGGAAAGTTCATCAGATGGAGGTAAAAATTTCATTCCTCAATGGATATTTATAGAAAGATGTACATATGACACAACCACCGGGTTTTGAAATTGAAGGACAGGAACATAAAGTATGCAAGTTGATAAAATATGTATTTGGATTAAAACAAGCTCCACGAGCTTGGTATGCTAAAATGGAAGAATACCTTTGAAAAGTTGGCTTTCAATGAAGTGAATCTGATGATACATTGTATGTACGCCAACAAGGTAAAAAAAATTGATTCTTGTTATGTATGTAGATGATTTTATCATCACTCGCAACAACGATGATCATATTGCATAGGTGAAAAAGAGTTAATGCAGGTTTTAGGATGACAAATTTGGGACTACTTCACTAATATCTTGGGGTTGAAGTATTCCAACATCCACATCACATTTTCATTTCTCATAGTATGTATGCAGCAGAAGTTCTTTAGCAATTTGGAATATAGGATAGCAAGCCTATTCTTACCCCCATGGAACAACTTCAACAGAGGTAAAGTTCAGGCAGAAGCAACTTTCAAGGCAGAGTAAACAATCAAGCTCGAGGCTATAATCAAGGAAGAGGACAATTTCCAGGTAGAGGAAAAAATCAAAGCATAGATCAAATCATAGGCAAAAGACAGAATGAAGGCAGAGGCGGAGATTTAAATCAAATTGTTTATAGAAGATGTAACAAAGTTGGCCATTTTGTTGAGGATTGTAGAACATCCATTGACAATATTCCAAAGTTTCATCAAAACACAACACAGTTTGTAAATGATGAATATGATAATGATGGCTCAGAATATGTCTTCACAAACTCAGAATCACTAGTATTACAGATATCCCCTTCTCTTAATAGTGATTATTAAGATGCATGGACTTTAGCTACAAGAGAAACTCAACACATGAATTTTCGACATGACTTCTTTTGCAACCTCCAACGATGTCATCTCAATTCAATATATCTTTCTAATGATACAAAAAATACTCCCTGTGGAAAATGTGTAGCTAAAGTTTATCTCCCTGGCATTGGATAAAGAATGATTTCAAATGTATGGTATGTACCAATATTTAAGAATAATTTTCTATCTTTAGCCACAATTTGACAATCAAGACATTAGGTGATTATGGAATATGGTGTTGGTAAAATCAACTCAATCAAACATAGTATGAAAACAGTGATGACAAGTTATGAAGATGGAAAAATTTTAAGGATGAAAGGGACCATTATTCCAAGTAATTATGACTTTTCAGGAACAAAAAGTATAGAAATTTCACCTATAAGATTGTGGCATGTTAGATATGGACATATAAACTTTGAAAGTCTCTCTCAATTGCAAAACAAGGAATATTTAAGGGACTTCCGACCTTAAAAAGGGAAAATGAGAATTGTGAATCTTGCATTTATGGAAAACAAAATCGAGAGACTTTTTTGACAAGTTCACGGTGAGAAAATATGCATTTTAAATTGGTTCATAATGATATTTGTAGACCTTAAAAACTGCGCTAGGAGGATGGAGATATTTCTTACTTTTGTTGATGATTTTAGCAGGATGGCTTGGGTTTATTTTTTGAAGAAAAAATTGGAAGCATTTGAAAATTTTAAAACTTTTCGCCAACTTATTGAAAATGAATTCAAAGAGAATATTTGCATGCTTAGAACAGAAAATGGAGGAGATTTCACTTCAAATGAATTTCAAAGTTACCGCAAAGACAATGGTATAAAATGACATCTTACAAATTTCTACACTCCACAACAAAATGGAGTAGTACAAAGAATGAATCGCACCTTGTTAGGAATGTTGAGATCTATGTTAACTTGCAAAAATTTGAAGTCCTATATATTGGGCAGAAGCAATCCATACAGATGTCTACTTAAGGAACATATCTCCAACTACTTCTTTAGATAGAATCACACCTTATGAAGCATGGTTTGGTTTCAAACTTCAAGCAAAACAACTCAGAGTTTTTGGATCAGTGTGTTATGCCTTAGTTTCTAAAGAAAAACAAAGTTTGAATCACCATGTTTGAAATGTACAAGGATTGAGTATTCTGATGAGAAGAAATGGTACCAACTTCTGTCAAATGGAAAATTTATTATCAGAAGAGATGTGATTTTTAATGAAACTAAGAGTAAGATTGCTGAAGAAATAGAAAGTCTTCTTCAAAATTTTGAAACTATAGGTGATAAAAGGAAAAGAAATATGCAATTTCAACCAATTTTGAAAAATTGGTATGAGATTTATTTTCCTTCTTCTAAATATTATTCGTCCAGTCCATCTAGTTATACTTCTTCTTCACTAACACTATATGGGTCTTCTCGCATTTCATCTAAACCTCCTAGTAGTAGAAGTTATTCTAACATTGACTCTCCGCCCCCAAAATCTACAGTTGATCAACAAACATCTATGTACATTAACCCTCTTTACAAAGATGGTGATTTTTCAGAATCTCAAACAAGTGAACATCAATTGCCAAAATGAGCATTTCAACTTTTGAAAGATGTAAGACCTGATGAGAAGAATAAAACAGGAACAAGGGGTTCACATACAAGTGAAGTAAATTTTCCTTGAGAGAAAATGATTTTATTGAACCCTCTACATATAAAGAGATAGTAAAACAGAAATAATGGAAACAAGTTGTGGTTGAAGAATATCAGGCCATTCTAGACAACAACACTTGGAAACTTGTTAATTGTCCTCAAAATGTTAAACCCATCGGATGAAAATGGTTTTAACTAATTAAGTACAAGAAAAATTTAGATATCGACAAGTACAAATCAAGGCTTGTTGCTAAGGGTTTTTTATAGTGGGAAGGGATTGATTATGAGGAAACCTTTGCTCCTACTTCTGAATGGAACACCATCTGATTTACACTTGCATTAGCAGCTTAGAAAGGATGGAAAGTTCATCAGATGAATGTAAGAGGTGTTTTCCAGAGTTGCAGTGTAGCAGCTGCAACTCAATAATAATACATGAAAGGAGAAGGGGAATAATGCTGCAAAAAATATGATGACCTCCTCCAATGATCTCCTATGTGAAAGGCTACCCCTTTCACTGAATATTACACTCTCTAATCCCCAAGGTGAATCCTCCTGCAATTTCCCTCTGAAAATAACGTTGTAAGAGGGAGAGACTGTGTTGGGACTGAGATGAAACACTTGGCCCAATGCCAAAATCTGCAATTAAGCTCTAGGAATCTCTGTTGTTGATCTCCTAGAGAAGGAGTGAGCTCCTCCTCCATAAAAATATCTCCGGAAATGGGTGATGGAGATCCCTCACTGCTACCCCCAGCAATTCCAATGTTTCTGCCCAACAGAAACGTTGTAGCTGAAAGAGATGGCTTTGGCCACAAGCCTAGATGTGAGGAAGATGAAGAAAAGCTCCTCCAAAGCATCCAAATGAAGGAGAGGATACTTCTAAACAGAAATCCCCCTTGTGCTAAGTAGCACAGGCTATCTCAGTTGAACAACTGAAGAGAGAAAAATCGAATTCTCAAGCATAATGAACAATGGCTCTCCTTCACCTTTTTATGCAAGGAATGCTTCCTTGCCATGGACCCCACCCATTAGGGTTTCTCTCATCCTCTAATTTCCCTCCTTTCAAAATTGCATAGTCTTCTTGAGCAAGCTTCTCCTCTTAGCCACGTTGTTGACTTGGTCAACCATGGCCTAGTTTACTTGCTTTTGGCCCTTTTCACACTAGGGGTTGCCCAATTTAGCCACTTAAGTGACTCATGCACCTTTGGAGAGTTTTATTTTGCTACTAATTTGGCTCCCTTACCCATTTTATTCCTTTTATTAAAAAAAAGGCAAAATTAATGTTCCAATTAACATAGTGAAAAATTTGGAACATTATAGCAAGCTCATAAAGGCTTTATATGGGTTAAAAAAAGCTCCATGAGATTGGTATACAAAAATGGACGAATACCTTCGGAAAGTTGACTTTCAACAAATTGAATTTGATGATACATTGTATGTATGCCAACAAGGTAAAAATTTGGTGATTTTGGTTAGGTATGTAGATGATTTTATCATCACTGGCAACAATGATGATCATATTGCAGAGGTGAAAAAGGAGTTACATGTAGGTTTTAATATGACATATTTGGGACTACTTCACCACTATCTTGGAGTTGAAGTATTCCAATGTCCACATCACATTTCCATTTTTCAGAGTAAGTATGAAATATAATTTCTTCAGTGATTTGGAATGCAAGATTGCAAGCCTATTCTTACCCCCATGGAACAAAAATTGGATATGTATTTGTTTCTTATTCCCAAAAGTTTTATCATGTTGAGTTAACATTTCACTTAACTCATCAAAATTTAATTTATCTAACTTCCCAGTCACTTTTAGGGTTTCCAAAAAATTAGTGTAAGAAGAAGGCAATCTAGAAATTACAATTTTGGTCATGAAATTTCCATCTACTGCTGGAAATCCAACATTTTCTATTTCTTGTTTAATGTTTTTAAGCTTGGAAATATATTCAAGAACATCTCCTCCTTCAGTTAATTTTTGTTGAAGCAACTTTAATTTTAGATAAACATTTTTTATTCAGTTTGTGTATCGAATAGATATTTAAAAGTACATAAAGTAGACCATGCATTTGAGGCATTTTCAATACGAATATACATCTCATCATTAACTGAAGACTTTATTAGATTTAATGCCTTAGCATTTTTAATTTCCCATTTTTCTAACAAATTTGTGTCTATGGGTTTATTTGGCTTAATGTCTCCATCGCATATGGCTTGCCAAAATTCATTTTATATTAGAGTGCTTTTGATGAGACGTTTCCATGTCTTGTTTGATTTTTCTCCTTCAAGCTTATCAGAATCAAAAAACAAGTGAACTAACTTCAACATTATAGTGTCGAATCTTTGCACCAAAAAGAGTCAAACACAAAAATATCAAGATGAGCAACACACCACATGCAACACGCCATGTAAAAAGCAATCTATTAGGGCTTGGCCTTAACCCTAGTATAGTCATTGAAAGAAAAAATGGCTGAGCTTTGCACTTGGTTCTAGTCAACTTTTCAAAAAAAATATTTACAATGAAACTTTCAGAATTTTATTATTTACAATTCTCTTGCAAACTTGGTATCAAGAGAATATTTTCAACTCCCCTCAAAGTGTAATTTTACACTTTGAGTTACAATATAGAATCTCCAAATAAAAAAAATACAAACAGAATCTCCTTATTACTCCAAAAATTACATATTTTATTTCCCCAAACATTTAAAAATTACCCCCTCACACTTTCTCATACCCTATTTCTCAAAATATATTACAAATAATAATAATAAATTCCTTATCTCTCCCCATATTACAAAAAATACTTCCAAAATTACAAACAAAAATACACCTTATCACTTTATTAATAATTTATTTTTAAACTCCCATTTAAGAGAATTTTATGAAATTCTTTAAAAGGTGAATTAAAAAAGTGAATGGGATCACTTTAAAAGTGAACATATCTCCTTCAAACAAATTCAAAGCACACTTTTAAAAAAAATCATTTTGATAATTTAAGTATGGTAGATTTTTTTTTTTTTTTAAATGTAGATCGTTCATTTTCCTTTCTCGCAGACAGAAGTTACCAATTCTCAATTGCAGGTGCATACTTCCCATTAAGCTAGCTCAACGCACTCAAAACATCCAAGCTAGTTGTTGGCTAGCTCACGACTGGCTCTAGCTAGCTTCCACGCTGGCTAGTTGGAAATTGCTATCATGTAGGATGTGAGCTACAAACTTGATGTTATCGCAAGGTCATATTTTCAACTCATGGAGTATATTCCAACTCCATTTCTTGTGCCAACATTTGAATGAAGTTCAGTTCAATAGAATTATATCAATTGATTTGAATTTCTGATTCAGATTTGTAGAAAACAATTTTGGTCCTTCCAACTCACTCGATGGGTTTATTTCATTGGCTTCTACGAAAATAGGTCACATATTTATTGGGTGTATTTTCAAAAATTGCGACATTTCTTGATACTCCTGTCATGACCGATGCATGCCTCCCACCAAGTAAACCTTCTTTTTTTCCTTAATATCCACAATATCTCTAGCTGTAAAGATGTATTTGAAAACAAATCTTTGAAAATGGATTCCATAATCCAAGAGGATCAAGATGAAGTGGATTGAGATTTTAATTGGGCAGCATGACTGAGAAAAACTTAATGCAAGAAGGAACACAAGGTTGAGGTATTTGGGGGTAGTGTGAAGCCTTTGGAGGAGGCACGCAATTCCCAAAAGGTTGTGTGGGAATAGTGTAGCAGGAGGAGGATGTCTTAGAGTAGTGTGGGCCTTTGGAATGGAGGCATATGTTTCTATAGAATGAAACTAGACAATAGGTGCTTTATACTACTAAAAATCAATTAAGCTGGCAGATTAAAAACAATGGCTTCCAAAGTGGAATGCAGAGGGGGCATTCAAGAACTGTTTTTCTGGGAAAGCAGAGAGTGATGAAAAGAGTATGTCGTTGGCTCAAGAATGACGTTTTCAATTTCCCAAAATGATGGATATTCTCCATCATTAAAAGAAGAGGAACCTTGATAGATCAAAAAAGAAGGGGAACACTGGTAGATCGAAAAAGAAGGGAAATGTTGGAAAGTCACAAGAATAAAATACGTTGAGCGCAGACATAGATAGGGCTCCAAAGGTGTACCCACTTCAAATGCGGTATTGAAACTCTTTCAATGATGGCCTCAAAAAATAACTTGATTTCTAGCAATTAACCACAATCTCTAGATTTTCATATTTTTCAAAATTTAAAATTTTATTGAGCAATTTGAAGATTTAAAAAAATATCTAAAATCAATTTATTTTCCTTTAAAAAAACTGGACAATTTGCATACCAATCATTTGCAGATCAATTTAGTGGAGTTTTACAAGAGCTTGTAAAGTTGGAATCTCCTTCTCACATCAGTTGCATTACTAGAGCTCTGATACCACAATAATGGCATAAGGGTCCTTAGACACATCATTTTATTAAGCAGGAAAAGAAATTACATAAGACATTTTGCATGAGTTTACACCCGTACACTCCAACACTCTTGCAATCAGGACAATGAGCTATATATAAGCTAAATTTCCTAACCTATTCTAGTTATGGATCACTTATTAAATTAACAAGTGTTCATTTACATTAAATTTCATCTTAACAAATCTACTAACTATTTCCTGTATTGGAGCCTAAGAGACGACATCTTTCTAGATATCATATCTCTTGCAACTAATTTTATTTCTAAAGTTTCTCTAATATTGTATTAAATATTATAAACATTTAAATATTCTATTCTAAGTTTTAAACTATGATATTTGTATTTTTGGATCATCTAATAAGAAGAAGGTTTCATTTATAGCCCTCTCAAAGGTAAATATTGCAACGACGAGGAGTCTAAAACAAGTACCTCTAGTGAATCTATGCACTTAGAAGAAGAGGGATTGCAAGATCAAAGTATTTTTGGGCCATGAGACATAGTTTAGATCCCATCCATTGAAGATGGATCTACAAGCCAAGTAACAAAAATTTAATGATATCCGGGTCATTGCGCCAACCCTGGTGCCATCCCAATGATTTGTATGCTTCCAGGAAAACCAATCCATTTAGGAAGAGATCGACACACTGCATGGGCGGGAGTAGTTGTTCGAAACAGAATGCATCCTTGGACTGAGGAGGCCTTGCAGTTGTCCCAGGACATCAATGGTTCCCTCAAAAGCTTGTAGCAAACCTAGAAAAGTATAATACTAGAAGTTGAGGGTCCAACTACAGATAAATTGGTTGAAGAAGTGCAGAACATTGCATCACAGAGTACAAAATTCATTCAACCACTTAAAAATTCCATTCAGGCGTTGAAGGATAATATGCAGGAACCGGGACCAAAGTGACTTGGGACAAATCACTAGATTGTGTTGGGGGCCTATTGGGATGGGGTCCCCTAAGGGAAAGTTTTGGCCATATAATTTTGGTTAAGTTTTGTTGAAACGCATTGTATGCGGAAGTCAAGGGGATTTGGGGCAGTTCAAAGGTCCTTTATAATTGTAATGGGTAAAAAGGGAAACCATGAGTCTTGAACCACAGTTTAAGACAATGGTATGTGCACATCAAATTTATATAACTATGTAATAAGCTAAGTCGAGTAAGGATAGTCAAGTTAATTTTTAGTGATGTTATGTTTATGTTGATGTTTTGATCTAGTTTGTTTTAGGTCTGGGTAGAAAGGCTCCTTCTAGTTGTGTGTGCGGAGACCTAGTCTTGAGCTTTGTGCAAGGACTCTATTGATGTGTGCACAAATGGAAAGAATTGTATTGGGTTGAAGACTGATTAATAAAGAAGAATTTTTGGAAAAATCTGTTGAAATTAATGTGTTTATACATGACTATGTTAATTATTTATTGATCTGTTTCCATTTAATGTGCATTTATCTGAGTTAATTATATGTGAAAATATCTCTGCATTCATGAAAAGGTTACATCTACATTAGGAATTTTTCTAGAAAATTATCTATGTGATTGCACGAGTATTCTTTATGCTTTGATAAGCTATATCTTATTGAATTATGATAATTTGTTGGCACATATCTGTTTCCATCCATGCTTAGATCTGGTTTCTGTGTTTCAGGAAGGTCAACAAGCCTTAGATCCAGTAAGTAAGATTAAGCACACATAAAACTCTCCCTCAAGGTGCGGAAACCTTTTCCCAACACCCTCCTCCCCCCCCATACCGATTTGGGTGAGACTTTGGTCTACGCAAGAAGATCACTATCAAAAGGGTCAGTAGTTGGAGGATTTTATTGGTTGCACAAAACACTCTGAACCTGGGTTAGGACACCTCAAGCCAACATGGCTCCTAAATTTAGGATCCTAGGTTGAGTTAATTTCATTTGTAACAATTTAATTTAGTTAAATTGATTTATGGTCAATTAAACTATTTCTAATTGTTGAAGAAAGTAGTGGAAGGTCAAGTTGTGCAGTGTAACTTCAATCACACTAAATGATCATCCAAATAACTAATCAATTAACCTAAATTAGCTCATACATGCAGAGAATTCAATTTATCTAGTTCAGATGGAGATTCCAAAGCAGTATACTATCAGTTGTAACATATTCCAATTTGTATATATGGTGAATGCAGTCAGAGAAATGACCTAAAGGAATTGCACAATCTAGATGAAAAAGTTTCCTATTTAATAGGGGATTATTTCCTAAAGGAATGACGCAAGGAATTAGGAGCTTGGAGGCTTGAAAATTTGGTTAAGTATTGGCCAGGTTCAGTCAATCAGGTAGAGAGATAGACTACACACTTGCAGGTTGTGCTTAGGCTTGAGAAATCATTGTTTTTCATATATATTCTTTGATTAATGCAATACAAATATTAAGGTGTATTGAGCATTTTATTTCCCCTAGATAAATATTTGTGCAAGTGTGGTTTTTCTTCTTTCATGTTAATGTTATGTGTTCTAGATCATGAATTATCTTTTGTAGATCAGTATAATAGCTTATATTCTTGTTATTTTGTAAATTTCATGAGTAGTTTAGAATCTACACATTAATTATACATTTTATTCAAATTTTGTGTGCAGAAATATGATGTTGTTGGGTTTCTCATGTAAAGCAGATTAAGAACCTGGTTTGAAAATATATTAAATGTGGTTCGCATGGAGAAAGTGAAGGTGTGGAGGCTTCAGAATATAAAGTGATTTGTAATATTCAGTAGAAGGAATATATGTATCCATCCAATAGGAGTTGGATAGTCCAATGGGTGTTGGGTGAGGATCGTTGGTCGTGGGGGCTTCCAACGGATATATTTCTGTAGATACGTGAGAGAAATAGATTTCCTAACTTATATGTGCCAAAATAATGTGATGGAATCCAAGTATTTAGGTTTATGGTTGTAAACTAATCCATTTAAAATATTTTTCAACAGACTAATAGAGTAATTAAGCAGCACAACAACAGCAGGGTGGTTTTCTCCTAAAATGGTTTCCACCAGAAATACTTGTGTTTTCATGTGTGCTTATTTGTGTTAATGATTTCCATGGTTATTATTATTTTATTTTATTATTTCTTTCATGTTTCAATAAGATAAAATATTATGAATGTGTGATGTAAATTTTTAATCTGGAAAAAAGTCATAAAATTGATAGAAAGGCCATCATCATTGATTCATCCCCCCCCGCTTAGTAGTGATCTAGTTTTTAACAACTAGTATCAGATTCGGTGGTCTTCAATGAATATTGACCACTTGAAGAGTATATCATGGATCATGGCCAAAAATAAGATGATGATTGCACCAAAGACAAAGAACCTGAAGAAGGAAGAGAATCATTCCATTGCAAATGAGCCAGTAAATTCTGAAATCTCATCCAAAATAGTTGTGTCACAAGGTAATATTTTTAAAGAATTTTTGAACTACGATTTTGATCATTCTATTAAGCTACATAGTTGATATTAGATGGATATTTCTCTTGCTAATGGTTGTAATCAGATAATTAGTTGCTAAAGTGGATAGGCTAACCACTGCATGTAAAGATTAGAAAATAATTTTTCATATTTCCGATGAGAAGGAAAATGGGATAAGATAAGAAATCAATGGATTGAAAATTCGGCTAGAGGAGGCAAAGAAAATAGAATATTATATTAAGAATAAATATAGACAAAAGGAGGAGGAATGTGAGAGATTGGAATCAAAATTGGTTTCACAAAGAAGCGATTTGGAGAATAAAACCACTCAGTTTAAGAGCAATCAAAATTCCTCATCTTGTAAATTAGATTGCAACATCCATAAAGGAGAAAATAGTTTAGTTGCATCTGTTAGTATGAATTTTAATTGCAAGTGTACGAAAAAATACCACTTTAGTTGTGCATAACAAATAGCCATAACAACAAAAGATCATTGCCAATATCTTCAGATCTGTAGTTATTTGATCAAGATAAATGTTGCAAAAATATATATCTATGCATCAAAAGACATTAAGAAGTAAATAAAACAAGATTTACTCCATGCATCCAATATACAAGATAAGAATATATTGAATGAATTCTATATTAAGGGCACCTGGGAGGAAAACATAGACGGATGTTACCAGTTCTCCTCAATGGGATGGGTTCTTGTAAGTCCTCAGCACTTTAGATCTAAATTTCCTCTCTCTTAATGGTGTAGAAAACCCAGACAAAAAAGGAACTCAAAGGGAGCTCACAAGAAAAATGATGGAGAAATATGACAATGATGGTGGATCAAAGTCAGACCAAAAGTATAGATCCAAAGTGATCTTTAGGCAACAAAAGGTAGTGAATGAATAGAAAAACCCTTCTATTTATAACAAAGTATTGAGTTAGTCTAGATATTGGTGCATAATTAAAATATTATTAACCAAATCAAGATCCAACTTTTATGGAATATTTTATTATATTTGTTGGAGGGAAAAGAAATTTGACTTGGGTCAAATCCCTTTATTTGTAAATAATAAATAAATAAATGATTTATTTATCATTTTAAGGATGTGGTTGAGTAATAATCAAATAAATAATGATTTATTTAATTATTTAAGGGTGATTTAGTCATATTCAACAAAGAATATTATTTAAATAGGGTTTAAATAATTATTCTTAGGAAATAATAAGATAAATAATGATTTATCTAATTAATTTCCTTGTTTTGGGTTAAATATAACCAGGAATATTAATTAAACTAATGTTTAACTAATTATTCCTTGAGGAAAATCAAATAAATGTAGATTTATTTAATATTTCCTCATGGGGTTTCCTGTTTAGACCATAAACAACTTAATAAAGGTGGTTTACTAAGTTATTTTTCATAGTGAATGCAATTTTACTTAGGGTAAAATTGGTCTTACATGGTGTACTTGGGTCCATCTAATAACAATAGGTTAGATGACTAAAAAATGGTGTAATAGATTTCCCCCCAACATGCGAGCATTAGGAGCTAATCGTATGACCGAAGTACGTTGTAAGAACTCAATCACTAGACACCGAAGGGGAAGCCAAAGGGAGAGAAATGTAAGGTAGACCAAAGTGCTAAGAGTACTAGACCCTAAGGAGGCAAGACTTACAGGTGCGACAAGTCTCTTTTTATGAATGAGTACGTGTGCTATAGGCGGCGGGGGAGGCATACCTATGCCCGCCGAGACAAAGTACAAAGAATAATGCATCCACTAAACAAGGGATTGAACAATATAGTACATGCTAGCATAAACATGGGCCAGATAAAAAACATGATAGTGAATCTCACATACATACTGTGCCTAGGATAACAGCCAGGACTTGTACAATAATATATGAGTACATGAGATACAAAATAAAACCTAGAAGCCCCTGTAAATAGGAAAGGGCTCTAAAAATATGACTGGTACATGCAATCAAAAAGGCGCTGCAAGCGGCTAAGGCTGACATCATCAAATATATGGAGTTGCATCAAAGCCTGAAAAGAAGAGGTCATCTGAGCATGTGGGGGGCTACCTGTAGGGCCACCCCCTCATGAGGTCTGAGACATCTCACACACACCCGAGAATCACCGGTCCAATCTGCTGCATCACTGAACCATCACGTATACGGATCTCGATCATGATGAAAGGAGCTAGAGCTAAGAAAAAATCAAGTTAGAGAGCTATAAGGAGTCCCTTTGCTTGATCTGAGGCACTGAACAAGAGTGGAAGCTGGAACCAAGGTACACCGCCCTCTATACCTATCTTCCGGAATAAATGATCTGATGTCAACAGAAGGAGGTATACCATAGGTGAGGCAATAAGGGGTCCTAAACTATGGCATGAGAGAAAATAGTACAGTGACTGACAGACGGACACTAGGGTGATGATGAAATGGGGGGAGGGGATACTGAGTAGCAGATGGGTGACCTCCCTTGTTAGAGAATAGAGGGCATGGATGAACTTGCAACGACTAACACAATATCATGAGGGATAGGGGACAGTGGGACTAGAGGCCATAATGTGTGACACAAGAGAGGGACCAAGAAATGAAGGATGGAGGACTATAGCGGGATATAAAAGGACTCGGGATAGACTCCATGAATGCAATGATGACTCAACTCGGATGCTCTAAACAAGGGTGACTCGATGGTGCTGCCACACAGTAAAGGTATAATGGGGGACCATAGAAGCATGAGTACAAGATGGTAACTCACGATGAAAATCAACACGGGCATGGACAAGTATGGAGGCAAAGTGGTGCCCCCAGTACGAGTGTTGCAAGTGAAGAAATTCGATTTTGAGGAGGGGTGAAGTCACGCTTCCTAGATAAAAAGTGTATTGGTGAAGTATCAAATCACTAAAAACTAACAGATACCCATTTGAGGGCTCGGTGAGAGCTTTACAGATGGTTCATCAAACTGAGCTATGGTTTGGCCGTAGTAGGTGAAAGAAAAATTAGGGGTTTTATTTTAATAAGGCGTTTTCCCTCCAACTTCACTCATTTTCATGTGGAGCTATGGTGAGGGTAGAGAGAATAGAAGTCCCTAAATCTTGCGGCTAGCGTAGCAAACAAAATGACCATTGGAATCGAGATCCATCAATTGCAGGTAAGAAGCCTAACCCTACTCTTTCATTTCAGTAGTTTGAAAGTTTAGTTTAGGTCCCCAGAGCTCATGAATAGTCCAGGTCACACTTTTAGGGGTCTGTTTTGCGACCTGGGTAGCAGGCACTGAGCAGAAAACTGCGACCTGTCCCAAGAAATGACCTGAAAAGTGCGGAAATGACCTGAAAAGTGCGACCTATCAGAGAAAGGGGGTTTCAGTGTTGTTTTTAGCTGAGATCTGGGATTTTTATGGTTGATGGGTATAGGTGCCCCCAAGCATGTTGTGTTCATGCCAAAATGTATTTAGAAGAAGGGGAATCTAAACACATTTTATGATGTGGTGCGCCATTTATTTTCGTTATGGTTATGTAGTTTGAGAAATGGAATGGAGGATTACCAATCTCTTTTGGTACTGAATATATGAATCAAATGGACTTTAAGTTTCCATGTTGGCATACATGGTGTCATTATCCCAAAGAGAGGATTTGGAGATAATGAACTGGTGCTATCCTAGAAAACTCACAGGCTGGTCAACAACAATGTCGAAGGGACTGGGTTGTTGATGAAAGATGAAGGAATTGTTAGCTCCATGTAATTAGAAATATTTGCAAAGTCCAACTGTAGGGAGAACACTATTTCAACCACTTTGGGATTCTAGGATCTAGCCCTCCTGAATCCGAAGAGGGATCTCTCCAATAAGTGCAAAGATGAATTTATCTTTAAAAGATTTTGGGTAATGATATTAGGCTATTTATGACATCCGAGGGTTTTTTTTGTTTTGTATGGTTGAGAATGATTATTATTTGAGTGTAAAGTTCTAAATGGAAAGAGATTCAAAGGTGTGAAATTGCAAGAAATCATAACAAGCCTTGGCTAAAAAAATAGATATAACAGTGGTTTTTAGTCCATTGGGCTATGGAGTAATAATAGAGTTCAATTGAAACAACAAGGTTCAAGAGTGGTCCATGGGGCAAGTCATCTATGTCTAAGGATCTCTTTAAAGTTGATTTTATGGAATGAAATGATACAACAATAAGGGGAATTAAACAAATGAAGAACAAAGAGCAGCCTAAAATCAGGTAAGTTCTTTGAAACTATCCTGCTTTTGACGTACACTTAGGAAAGACATAAAAGTAATCTAAGATCTGGTAAGTACTTTGAAAATAGCCAGCTTTTGATGCACTTTCAATAGAAAAACATTTTAAACCCAAAGGGAGAAACATATGATGACGAAGAATAGTCTAAGATCAGGTAAGGATTTTGAACCTAGCCTGCTTTCAACACATTCTTAGGGATAATTTTCAGATAGTTTTTGGGGATAAAACTAAAGGACACTGCTCACCATAATTTCTTCAGTTCATCTCTACTTAACATAAACCGAAAATAACATTCAAGAATAACAATTAGCCTAGACAGTCGGACGAGGGAATGCCAACATTCCTAACTTCTTAAACTGAATTAAATCATTCCTAAACAACACAAATTGGAAGAAAATAATGTAGATAAATCTTATCAGTCAGAGAAGGGTACTGATATATATTAAATCATAACTCTATGCTTGTTGTTCTTTATCAGAGAAGATGGACAAAGTGAAAACAAAAATAAAATAACGATTTACAATAAGAAATAAAATCACTGTCGACATAGACCAGGATCCCATGAATCATCTTGTATTGATGCTTCAAACCAATTATAATCTTCAAGTCCAATGTTTCATTTCAGCAATCATCTTCACTTCTCAACCTAACTATTCTATCACATACAGAGCTTTAAAAGCCTTTGAACACTATTTACAGGTAGAAAATTCAAGCACGAGTATATTTCAAAGTTCAGCAACCAACATATTCTCATCTTCTACAGAAGTACTTATAGAAGAATGAGGATGTGGGATGGGATAAAATATCTCCCAAGGTTAATTAATAGAGACATAATACTTCTTTGCCTTTGAGGGGCTTGATGAAGAAGTTTACTGATGTGTGTCTGTATTAATTGTTTTACATTTAATATTTAAGCTTGGTGAGAGATTTTGTTGACTTTAAGGCTCTGTTTCATGTTGTAATAACTCTGCTGATATTTTTTGCATTAAGTTCCTTTAGCAGAACTGATTATTCGGCTGCGTTCAGGAAAATATATTATTTTCTGATCATAATTCGGCCTATGTTGAATGCTCTGAGGTTACAGGTGGCTTTAGGTAGTTGAGAGGAATCAATTAGCCTTTGATGTGGCGGTGGAGGATCTTTCTGACTGATAAACCTTTGCTTTGTCCTTAATTTTTGTTTTAATTCGGAGGATTAGGCTTTTGATTTTCGATCTTAGCTGTAATCCTCCAAAACTATGAAAACAATCTTCAATCCTCTGTTTTGTTGTGTCTAAGTCTTCAACACTGATACTCTTTTGTTTTGATTTAATTTTTTGTGTCTTGTTGATGTGCAAGTGTCGCAGAGGGCTCATATGGCATCAATGCCCATGAATCATTGACAAAATGTGACTTTGAACCCTTTGGAATGATCCTTTTGTATGCACAAAAGGCATGGGGGATTTTCATCCCCATCCTTTGGTTTTACTTTAATATAATGGAAAAACCATAGAAACCTACATAAAACAATAAACATTAATAAATCATGCGCTTATGTGGTAAAACTTCTTAGGAGGCTGTGGTTTAGGAGAAAATGGTGGAGATTAAGTTGGATTCGTCGATCTAGCAAAGATCGACGGTGGGGATTAGTTGTGAATACAAAAAGTGAATGAGTCACTTTATAATATTATGGGCGTAAGATGTGAGAAAATACAAAGAAAAAAGGGAAAAATACCTTTGGAAAAAGAAATTTGTTAGGAACTGAAATTGGGGTTTCGGGATGATCGTGGCCCGTCGGATGAGATTGGCCACGAGATCAACGACGGAGATTGCACATTGAAAACCTTTGGTAGAGGCAAAGGGTGATAATGAAAGGAAAAATTAGATCTAAGCTGTTGATCTGCAGAGATCAACGGTGGGGAGCGTACGTGAAAAATCATAATAGAAATGGGGAAAGGTGTTTTCGGAGGGCAAAACAGTTGTTTTCACGCGATGAAAAGGCGAGTAGGCGGTATTTCCTTTTTGAACGTGATATGCATTAGGAGGTGACAGTTGTCTTTTGAAAACAGCCTATATTACGTAATTTTTTAAAATTAACCTCTACGCTGAAATTTGCACGAAACTCTGCGTCGACCATCAAATCTGGGCCCTCAGATTGAATGGTGGAGAATGAGCACGAAATTGGTTAGATGCACGGGCAAAAGCGGGATGGGTGGTTTCAATTTGAGCCGTTGGATTTAAGATGGACAGCCGAGATCAAATTTTGAAGAAGGCAGGACCCACAGGAGGCAGGCCTGTCGGGTTTAATATGAGTTGTTAAATGGTACAGATCAACGGTCAAGATTTGATCTAGGGATAAAATGAAAAAATGGAAAAGGCTAAAGATGGGTTAATAAGGTTCGTTGATTTGCAGAGATCAACGGTTGCAATTTGGCAAAAAAAAATTATGAAGCGGGGCGCATAATTTTTAACCAAATTCAGGAAGGCAATCTGGACTATCTGATTTGGACATGTGGACGACCCAGATTCAATCGGGGGCATGCGATCGGCGGGGGAAAAAATTGAATGGCGTCGATGTGATTGAGCACTGGTCGTCGATATGCAGATCAGATTGGTGGTGGGGAGTGAATTGAAGGAATGACCAATCAGAAGGGGAAAGTAAATGCGCCTGATAAAATCTGATGCGATATTGTGCGGGCTATTTGATTGGCCTAAGATCAACGACGGATATGATTTCAAAATATGCACCTGTGGAAAACCCCTTTAAAACTTATGAAAACCAAAAACTAATGAAATAAAAAGGTTTTATGTATCGAGTGGGGTTATATATATGTGGAAAGGCTTGGCGCCTGTCTGTGGGGCCATTGATTTATATGGAGTGCGATAGGCCCAGGGCTTATATATATAAGGGCCAATCGCATCGGAAGGTCAGACTTTTCAATCTAACCATTTTGATTTTCTCCGATGCGATTAGTGCTTCAGAAATTTAACACTTAGTCCTGGGCATAGGTTTATATGGAAAGAAGCGGAAGGCGGGGGTTTGTACAACGGGATCAATCGCATCGGAACTTTGATGCGGGGCTTTTCAATCTACCCATTTATATTAAAAATCATTGCTTCAGCAGGTTTAGACCGAAACTTAGGAAAATTAGGTTTTTGAATTTACAAAGGGAAAATAAGCATCGGGGATGGGTTTTAAACAATGCTTAGCACCAAATGCAGGCTATGTGGTTATATGAAATAATAATAAGAGTGGGGTTTTACAGACAAAGGGCTTAATCGCATCGGAGGTTTTAACATGGAAAATAGACTTGCGCACTCTGATTTATCCGATGCGATAAGCACCAAAAGGGTCTAGCACTTGGTTCTAGCACTAGGGCACATGTGGGGAAGTGGTTAGGACTTAGCCCAAAGGGGCTTAAGCTTGTAGTTTAAAAACTTATTTTTTATGAAATTTTTCACAGTTTTTGATGGGGGTTTCGGCAAAGTTTAAAAAGGAGTTTTAAACTTTGTAAAGAGGATTTTATGAAGGGGAAATGGAGAAAAATTGAAAATATAGGAATTCCATGGGGAATGAAGGGGTAAGAATGAAGGTTAGTTTGGAATGAAAGGAAGGGAAAAATGGTGTTTGCAGCAGCCTCTTTCTATGAAATCAACAGAATTTCAGAGATTAAAATGGAAACAGCAGTGAAGATTTAAACAAAGGGCATGATGTCTTCAAGAGTCTTCAAGAGATAAAATTTTAAGCAATAAAATTGTTTCTTGAAGGCTCCAAAAAATTTTGGCCACCTTTTGATATAACAAATTTTGTAGGTGGCCAATAGTGGCTCCACTTGGGGATGGTGCCTTCTTGAAGGCATCAAGAACTTCAGACTTGCATTCTCTGGAAGCTAATTAGTACCTCATCCATTGGGCTACTTTCCTTTACTTGGATGTTCTTCTTTTGCTTCTAAAAAATAGGAACAGCCATGAAAAATAATGGATCTTCATCAACAAGCTTTCTACTTACCCAATCCTACTGATCTAACACTTTTTCTTCTTTAGAGTGCACTTGGATTGGCAAACTCTTTTTACAACATTTTATTCTTTTGAAAGCATAAAACTAATCTAATTCTACTCCTTGTTTCTCCATGAACTCAGATTAAGCAGTTGAGTCCATAAGCTTCTCTACCTAATCTACCAATCTATTAGGATTAAATAGTCTAACATATTTTTATTCTCTATTTTCTAAAATCAAAATTTAAAAGCATACAAGTCAGGTTTAAACAATCTAACTTGTAGCTGATCTATAGCATAAAAAACGAGTTGCACATAGATATTATTTTGCAGAAAATTAAATCAAAATGGAAGGTTTTAAAATTTGAAATTTCAAAGTACTTCCTTCATCTTTTTTCAACTCTGTTTTGACTTTTATTTGAGTTGTTCTTTCTTTGTTTCTGTGGTTCAGATTTTGAGCTTGTTTGAACCTTTTACTTTCTATCCTGATCTACCTAGCTGATAATCCAAGATTAAACAGTTTGGAAAATCAAATTCACTAACCTATTAGAAGTCAATTTAAAACTAATTAGTCATGATTAGGTTGTATGACCAATTAGGAGTGTGTTCTTCAAGAGTGGCATTTAAGCTTCCACAGTTTCAGAATTTATTTCTCTTTCTGGCATGGGGTTGTACCTTTATTGTTTTCACACTCTTCCCTCTTTTCTCTCTTCTGCTGTTTTTGTATTTTTTATTTTTCTAACTTTGAATGCAATGATGGATGAGATAATTATAATGGGAAAAAATAAAAAGGCTTTAAAACATAGCATGGATCAAGAAAAGTAATGTTTGAGTATCCTGCTATTGACAGGACCTCCAAACAGTTCTGCTCCATTCAAATCCTACAAGAAAAAGGCATTGTTACCAGCAGCTGAATGAATGAGATAAGGGCCAAGCCATAAGTTGTCAAATTTTCCATGCTTGCCCTTGTCTTATATCCTTGAGTCCCACTTTAAAACTTTGTCCCCAACATTGAAATTGTTGGCCTTTGTTCTTCTGTCAAAAATATTTTTGATGTTGTCCTGCTTTTGTAATACTTTGTTGTAAACCTCTTCCCTGGTTTGCTGAAGGTGAATGGTCTGATTTATTCTTCTGATCATGTCATTATATTCATTTTGGAACTCTTGAATCAACTTCATAACTGGTACACCAAGGCTGGTTGGAAAAATTTCATCAGTACCATACACAAGCTGGAAGGGTGACATGCCAATAGATTTCTTCAATGTCAATCTGTCAGCCCAAAGTTCATGAACTAGCTTTGTGTGCCAATACTTCTTCTTGTCCTCCAACATATTCTTGATTATGTTCACCAAACTCTTGTTTGAGGATTCTGCAAGTCCATTACCTTGAGGGTAATAGGCCGTTGAATGACCCAATGTTATCTGATATTTGTGACATAATTCAACCATCTTCTTGGATCCAAATGCTGCTGCATTATCAGTGATGATCTTGGTAGGACAGCCAAATCTAGAGAGAATATTAGTCTCTATGAATTTTATAATGACATAATAATTTGCTTGCCTACAAGGGATGGCTTCTATCCATTTGGTGAAGTAGTCTGTGGTAGTGAGAATCCATCTATGTTGGGCAGAGGATGGTGGATAGATTTCTCCTATGAAGTCAAGTCCCCACTGTTGAAAAGGAGCTTCAACAGTGATTGGATGCAGAGGTAAGGGTATAAGTTTCCTTTTGCCTTCAAAAAGTTAGCATTTATGACAGGCAATGATCATTTTGTGCACATCAAGAAAGAGAGTAGGCCAATAGTAACCATCCCTTAGGATTTTGTTGGCTGTTGTCTTCCGGTATAGGTGGCCTCCACATTATCCCTCATGGAACTCATGCTTAACCTTCTCTGCATCATACTCAAGAAAACATTTAAGCAATATACCACTTGCATTTTTCCAATAAAGACATCTATCTATAATACAATAGTTTACATCCTTTAACTTCAGGAACCTTGCCTTTGTTTTTGTCAAACCAGGAGGTGTAGTCAAATTAAGCAAAACATAAAGAATATCAGCATACCAAGAGGAAATCATAAAATAATATTCAACAATGGGAGTTGAGACTTCCTCTTGTTCATCTAAAGCATTAATCATATTAATATCAAGAACCTCAAAATTTGATTCATCCATTAATCTAGCTAGACCTTGGCCTTTGATGAGTTTAGTGGGTTTGATCTCTAAATCATATTCAAGAATAACAGTTATCCACTTGCCTCTCTTACCATCTGGGTCCTGTGTTATAATGTCTTTCACAACTAAATTTGGGACAAAGGCAATGATGTGTGAGTGAAGGATGTATACTCTGAAGTCTTTTAAAGCCTTAACCAAAGCAAAAGCTTGCTTTTCCATGATGTTATACTTCAAAGGAGCATCTCTTAATGCCTTGCTAAAGAATGAAATGGGCTGCTCTTATCCTTATGGATTTTTCTGTAAAAGGACAACAGCTATTGTATGTTCTGATGCAAATGAAAAAATATAAAAATCTTTTGAAAAATCAGGACTTATTAGAACCGGTGTTTTGGTTAACGCTTGTTTCACTAGTTCAAAGGACTTCTTTGCTTCAAAGGTCCATTTTACCCCTTGCTCCTTTTTCAGCATGTTTTTTATATTCCTAAGGAGCTTAGCCAAGTTGGGTCTGAACCTTCTCAAGAAATTAATCTTTCCAATGAACGATTGCAATTCCTTGATGTTTCGAGGATGAGAGATTTTCAATATGGCCTCAATCCTCTTAGGATCTATCTTAATACCCTCCTCAGAAATAATGTGCCCAAGAAGTTTACCTTCTTAGAGACCGAATAATGTTTTATTAGGGTTTAAAGATATCCCAAACTTTCTGCATTTCTTGAAAACCTTTCTCAAATGTTCTAAATGCTCTTCATCTGTTTTTGAAAACACAATGACATAATCAAGATAAATAATGATGAAGTAGCCTAATTCTTCTGAGAATGCTATGTCCATGGATCTCTAAAAAGTTGCTCCAGCATTCATTAGACCAAAGGGAATTTTCACATACATGAAAGTGCCCCACGGTGTAGTAAAAGTTGTCTTTAATTGATCAAAAGGGTGAACTAAGATCTGATTGTACCCTGAATAGCCATCTAGCAAAGAAATTCTTTTGGAACCAGCTACCCTTTGTAAAATATGATCCATCTTAGGTAAAGGGTATTTCTCCTTGAGTGAAGCTTGGTTTAAGTCTCTAAAGTCTATACAAAGCCTAATCTCTCCTGTTTTCTTCCTAACTGACACCAGATTAGACACCCACTCAGAATATCTAATAGGGACAATAATATCAGCTTCATACATTTTCTTGATTTTCTTCTCAACTAAAGGCAGTTGAACAAGGTTTATTCTGCACAGCTTCTGTTTAAATGGATTTTGGTTTTCCTTGAGAGGGAGTTTTTGATGAATTACTTTAGTGTCACAGGATTTTAGATCTTCATAACTCCATGCGAACACATCAGAAAACTCTTTAAACAACTCTATGTATTTAAGTTTAATGTGAGCTGGTAAAGTCTTAGACAGTTTTATCATCATTGGTTTTAGTTCACTACCTATATTGCACTCCTCAGCTTCAGTCTCTATAGGTTCTAGTTTTGGCTTCTTGGCCACATCGTTAAAATCAAACAACTCTTCTAAAGGGGTCAGACCCTTGGGCAAACTCTGATCTTTAGACTGCAGGGTTTCTAATTCCTCTATTTGTACCTATACAATCAGTTCTATTTTATTTTAAATTTTTCTAGACAGTATATTAATATTGGCAACCTCAGAAGACTGTTCTTCTTCACCGAGAAAATTTTCTTCACTATTACAATCTGTATCATAATCTGAATCCGAACTGTGTAGTTCAAATTCTTTTCTAAATTGCATGAAGTCTTCTATTTGTTTGTCTCCATCAAACACTTGCCAATATTTTTCGTTATCGGGAACAGTTGGCTTGAATTTAATTTGAGTTGTACATTCTTTGGTTTCGTATGGTGTTAAGCACGCTCTAGCTGCAAAAGCTAAGCTGTGGGTCACATTGTTCTTTCTTCTTGGGACAAAAATCAATTGGGATTCCTAAAAAAATTTTAACAGATCCACGACATCATTTCAGTAGGCCATAAGTCTAGAATGATTAGCGTTGTATTCCCCATTGACCTGCCTAATGAGTAATTCTGAATCCCCATAAACTTTAATTCTCTTGGCTCCTAATTTCTTCAATAGATGCAAGCCTAAAAGCAGGGATTCATATTCCGCTATGTTATTCGAACACTAGAAGTTTAATCTACATGAAAGGCTTCCTGTGTGGTTGTTCTCAGTGCTAAAAATCCAGACACCTGCACCAGCATTGCTTCTAGTGCATGACCCATCAAAGTACATACTCCATAGGGGACTAGTTTCAGGGTCCTTCATTTGATTACTGTCCTCTTTAACTAAAGTTCTTTCTGATTGTTGTGGAATACCATCACTTGGTTGATTTTGTTTTAACCCCTCAGATCTTTCACTGTGTCGAGGGTTGTTTTCTTCATTGTCAAGGTTAAAGAGCGATGGATGCAGGATTTGTAGTTCAAGACCTATGTTTGGTTTTCCAAATTTTTCAAATGCAGCAAACTGTTTTGACACTTCTATGGTGTTTACCTTTTCCTCTCTACTGGCCATTAATTCAGATAAAGTGACTTGTTCAGTGAATTTTTCATCGTTGAATAGGATAAATGAATCAAGGCCTGTATTTATAGAATACAGAGGAGATTTTTGGGGTCTGTCTTGACTAGTCACCATATACTACATATGGGACTCCCTATAAAGTTTTCTTGTCTGATTAAACATAGGGATGGTCACATAGGTCATGTCCATCTGCATAGTTCCTTGTAACTTAGCCCCCCAATATTGTGATAACAGAATTCCATAGTTTGGGGGCACAACAGCCACAACTATATCCATGACCAAAAATTTGGCTGGAATCTGGGCTAATTTAACACGGAGGTCTTTTATTAATCCTAAACATTTTACTCTTCTTGATTAAAAGGAGTAAAGGTCTTTATAAGGTCTGGTGATTTCTAGACCTAGGCTTTCCATTATAGCTTTTAGCATTAAATTGTGAAAGGCCCCGGAATCATGCATAGCGTTATAAAAAATCTTGTCATGAACGTTTAAACTCACATAAAAGGGAGGAACTAGTCCCTCTTGATACCTACCTTCAATCTTTGGACCAAAAATAAGCTTTGGCTGGTCATCGTTAAGATTGACTGTCATTATTATCCTCTATGTTTAAAGCCTTCAAAATTTGGGTCCTATATACATTCTGGGTAGCTAACTCAGTCATGGGAACAGAGATTCTAATTTTGGAAATTTCCTGCTCCAAGCTGAAAGGAATCTGATTCTTTAAAGTGTTTGTCTCAGCCTTATTAACTGCCACTCTGTTAGCAAAATCTGTTTGTTGATTTGTTCTATTTACATTTGCCAAAATTGTTTTAACAAGAGTACTAGCTGAAGTGTTAGTACTACTAAGGTCTGCACTCTATTTTTCATTGTTTTGAGTGCCTTTCTCTTTACCTTTATTAGAATTTCCAGCCACTATTTTGTCCTTTTGTTTAAAAATTTTGGTTTGTTAGCAGTGTTGTTTTGTGAAGATTTGTCAGAGGTTTTGGTGTTGGGAGTTTTTTTATTAGTTTTACTTCTAAGGTCATATTCCCTTTGAGATTATATGATGACATTCTCCATGTCTTGATAATAACTTTCATCATTATCTCTTTTGTCATCATAAGGTGTGTATAGACCTTGTTTTCTATCATAATGAACTTCAAAGTCATCATTATCTACTCCTGTCATATTGATATCATCTTCCTCTAGTTTCTCATCTATTTCTTCAACCTCACTTACATAGTTTTGATGAAAGGGAGGAGTGATCTGTTGATCATCTTCCCTTGGTCTGTTTTGGGGTTGATTCCTTCTAAAATTTTGATTTTGGTTCTGGTTTCTATTTTGAGGAGCAGTTTGGTTTTGAATTGCTTGCGCTCTCTCAAGGATGCTCATTTTCTTCATCATCTTCTCCATCATTCTTTCCATCTTTGATCTGGAAGTGGAAGGTGTAGATTCTTCTCTGAAGGACACTCTCTTCTCATTCTTCATTCTTGCTCTTTTCTCCATCAAGTTAACTTCCACAACAACAGCCCCTTTTTTCATATCTTCAAGGGTTAGAGGATCTCCTTCTCTCATTTGATAGGCCATTTCAGGGTCAAACCCTTTAGAAAACTTGTTTAATGCTAAGCCTTGTGGAGGTTTTAGATCTAGGGGAAGTGCATTATACACACTGTTAAATCTAGTGCAATAAGCTTGTACACTTTCCCCAGTGTTCCTGTGGAGGTTCTTGTAATCAGAAAGTATTTGAAGAGGGTTTTTTCTCACTGCTCATTTGTTTCGGAATTTCTGATGGAAGGTTTGGAGATCATTTATGCTATGGGGGGTTAAGCCTTTAAACCATTTTCTTACTTCTCCCCCCAAGCTCTGAGTGAATAGTCTAAGTTTGATAGACTCATCATCAATTTCATTTCTGTCAAAGTAGTCATTCATTTCATCCACATGTTGTGATGTAGATGTAGCATTGCTAGCATCATATAATGGTATTTTGGACTGATAGTCCTGTGGAAGATTGACTAAGGGAACAGGAAGGACTAAGGGAGCATACCATGCTGCCATGATATGTGGTGGAGGTGGATTTACAATAGGGAAAGTGGGTTGGAGTGGAGTGGTTTGGACAGTGGATGTAGGACGAACAGATGTGGATGGACCAGCAAGAGTTTGTTGAGCAGATCTAGGATGAGAGAAACCAAAATTATGTAGGAAATGTAAGGCTGGTGGTGTAGTTTCTCTGCTACTAGGATACTCACTTCTGTGTTGGGATGAAGATGGAGATTCATATTCTATCTGAATTATATCATTAAGTGACCTAGTTTTAAATGGATTTACTAAGTCAATTTGTGATTGATGTAGAGCTGAAAGATTTTCAAGAACTGAATTAGCTCTCAAGGGTGATCCGAAAACTTTTGAAAATTTTATCTTAGGAGACTACATAAGGATACTTTCTGGGTTATCTACTGTCTCAGGTGGGTTAGGGTCAGGATAGGCTCTAGTATGAATCTTTCTAACAGCCACTATGCTATGTTTTTCAGACCCTACTGAACAAGAAAAGTTCAACCAGATATAAAAATCTTTAAGAGGTCAACTGATCTGTTTCACACAAATTTTAATCCTACAGTCCTTTGACTGAGTTTAAATGATAATCTGAGGATAATCGTCCTTCCCAGTGGAGTCTTAAGGTCTGTATAGGATTTTTGAGTCACCAAGTGGAATTTTTTATCTCTTTTAGAGGTAAAATGTTTTATGGTCCACTACCATGTTTATTAGATACCAATCTTAAATATTTTTGGGTTTTTTGAGTTATTTTTCAGTCCTATTGGTTGTTAAGAGTGTCCTAAATATGTTTCAAAACTTAGCTATGGTTAAGAGACAAAGACAGTCTACTCTTATGGCTAAGCCAGCCAATACTTCAAGGTTAGATAAATTTTTATTAGAATCCTAGGGTTTGCCTAGTTTGTCACTGATTCAAACAAGTTTCATCATGATTACCATTGGTTTGGTAGTGATTGAAGAGGATGATTTTTACTCACTCACCATTTTCTTCAATCAAGGGTTTTCCTTAGTGCTAAGAAGTACTTATACTGTGATTAACTTAGAAAGTCCCCAGTGGAGTCTCCAGAAGATGTTAAGTTGTTGGTAGCTCAACTAGCTAATATGCCAAATGTTTAGTGAGTAAAGAGTTTTTTGAGATATCTAAAGTATTCAACAATAAAATAACTCAAACCTCCCCAGCGGAGTCACCAGAATATGTTACAGTTGGTGGCTCAACTAGTTAATATCGCAAATGTCCTTTGAAATAAATTTCTGATATCCTATGATTACCTTAAAATGAAAATTACTAAAAATTTCCCCAGTGGAGTCACCAGAAGATGTTAACTCACTGTAATTACCAAGATTGGCAAAGTCCAACTATAGGGAGAACATTATTTCAACCACTTTGGGATTCTAAGATCTAGCCCTCCTGAATCCGGAGAGGGATCTCTCCAATAAGTGCAAAGATGAATTTATCTTTAAAAGCTTTTGGGTAATGATATTAGGCTATTTATGACGTCTGAGGGTTTTTGATTGTTTTGAATGGTTGAATATGATTATTATTTTAGTGTAAAGTTATAAATGGAAAGAGATTCAAAGGTGTGAAGTTGCAAGCAATCATAACAAGCCTTGGATAAAAAGATAGATATAATGCTAGTTTTTAGTCCATTTGGCTATGGAGTCATAATAGGGTTTAATTGAAACAACAAGGTTCAAGAGTGGTCCATGGGGAAAGTCATCTATGTCTAAGGATCTCTTTAAAGTTGATTTTATGGAATGAAATGATACAACAAGAAGGGGAATTAAACAAATGAAGAAAAAAGAGCAGCCTAAGATCAGGTAAGTACTTTGAAACTATCCTGCTTTTGATGTACACTTAGTAAATACATAAATGTAATCTAATATCTAGTAAGTACTTTGAAACTAGCTATATTTTGATGCGCTTTCAATAGAAAAAAATTTTAAACACAAAGGGAGACACATATGATGACGAAGAATAGTCTAAGATCAGGTAAGGACTTTGAACCTAGCTTGCTTTCAACACATTCTTAGGGAAACTTTTCAGATAGTTTTTGGGGATAAAACTAAAGGATAGGGCTCACCATAATTTCCTCAGTTCATCTCTACTTAACATGAACTGAAAATAACATTCAAGAATAACAATTAGCCTAGACAGTCGGATGAGGGAACGCCAGCATTCCTAACTGCTTAAACTGAATTAAATCATTCCTAAACAACACAAATTGGAAGAAAACAATGTAGATAAAGCTTATCAATTAGATAAGGGTACTAATATAATGTAAATACTAACTCTATGCTTGTTTTTCTTTATCAGAGAAGATGGACAAAGTGAAAACAGAAATAAAATAACGATTTACAATAAGAAATAACATCACCATCGACATAGACCAGGATCCCATGAATCAGCTTGTATTGATGCTTCAAACCAGTTACAATCTTGAACTCCAATGTTTCAGTTCAGCAATCATCTTCACTTCTCAACCTAACTATTCTATCACAAACAGAGCTTCAAGAGCCTTTGAACACTATTTATAGGTAGAAAATTCAAGCACAAGTATATTTCAAAGTTCAACAACCAACATCTTCTCATCTTCAACAAAAGTACTTATAGAAGAATGAGGAGGTGTGATGGGATAAAATATCTCCCAAGGTTAATTAATACAGACTTAATACTTCTCGGCCTTTGAGGGGCTCGATGAAGAAGTTTACAAATGTGTGTCTGTATTAATTGTTTTACATTTAAGATTTAAGCTTGGTGAGAGTTTTTGTTGAATTTAAGGCTCTGTTTCATGTTATAATAACTCTGCTGATATTTTTTGCATTAATTTCCTTTATCAGAATTGATTATTCGGCTGCATTGAGGCAAATATCTTCTTTTCTGATCATAATTCGGCCTCAGTTGAATGCTTTGAGGTTATAGGTGGCTTTAGGTAGCTGAGAGGAATCAATTAGCCTTTGATGTGGTAGTGGAGGCTCTTTCTGACTGATAAACCTTTGATTTGTCCTTAATTTGTGTTTTAATTTGGAGGATTAGGCTTTTGATTTTCGATCTTAGCCGTAATCCTCCAAAATTGTGAAAACAATCTTCAATCCTCTATTCTACTGTGTCTAAGTCTTCAACACTGGTACTTTTTTGTTTTGATTTAATTGTTTGTGTCTTGTTGATGTGCAGGTGTTGCCAAGGGCTCATATGGCATCAATGCCCATGAACCATTGACAAAACGTGAGTTTGAACCCTTTGGAATGCTCCTTCTATATGCACAAAAGGCATGGGGGATCGTCATCCCCAGCCTTTGGTTTTCCTTTAATATAATTGAAAAACCATAGAAACCTTCATAAAACAATAAAAATTAATAAATCCTGCATTTATGTGGTAAAACTGCTTAGGAGGTTGTGGTTTAGGAGCAAATGGTGAAGATTAAGTTGCATCCGTTGATCTAGCAAAGATCGACGGTGGGGATTTATTATGAATACACAAAGTGAATGAGTCACTTGATAATAATATGGGTGTAAGATCTGAGAAAATACAAATAAAAAAGGGAAAAATCTCTTTGGTGGAGGAAGTTTGTTAGGAATTGAAATTGGGGTTTCGGGATGATTATGGGCCATCGAATGAGATCGGCCACGAGATCAACGCCGGAGATTGCACGTTGAAAACCTTTGGTAGAGGTAGAGGGAAATAGTGAAAGGCCAGATTAGGTCTGAGCCATTGATCTGCAGAGATAAATGGCGGGGAGTGTACATGAAAAATCATAATAGAAATGGGGAAAGGTGGTTTCGGAGGGAAAAATAGTTGTGGGTAGGCGGTATTGCCTTTTTGAGCGCGATATGTGTTAGGAGATGACACGTGTCTTTTGAAAATAGCCTATATCGCATAATTTTTTAAAATTAATCTCTGCACTAAAAGTTTCACGAAACTCTGCGTCGACCATCATATTTGGGCCCTCAGATCGAACAGTGGAGAATGAGTGCGAAATTGTTTAGATGCATGGCTAGAAGCGGGATGGGTGGTTTCAATCTAAGCCTTTGGATCTAATATGGACGGTTGAGATCAAATTTTGAAGAAGGAAAGACCCACAGGAGGCAGGCCTGTCAGGTTTAATATGAGTCGTTAAATGGTATTGATCAACGGTCAAGATTGATCTAGGGATAAAATGAAAAAATGGACAAGGTGGAAGAAGGGTTAATAAGGGTCGTTGATATGCAGAGATCAATGGCTGCGATTTGGCAAAAAAAATTATGAAGTAGGGCACACAATTTTTAACCAATGTCGGGAAGGAAATCTGGACCGTCCGATCCGGACACGTGGACGACCCAAATTCAATCAGGGGCATGCAATCGGTGGGGGGAAAACTTGAATGGCGCTGATGTGATTGAGCGTTGGCCATCGATCTGCAAATCAGATTGATGGTGGGGAGTGAATCAGAGGAACGACCAATCAGAAGGGGAAAGTAAATGCGCCTGATAAAATCTTCGATGTGATATTGCACAGGCCATTTGATCAGCCTAAGATCAACAGTGGATATGATTTCAAAATATGCACCAGTGGAAAACCCCTTTAAAACTTATGAAAACCAAAAAATAACGAAATACAAAGGTTTTATGTATTGGGTGGGGTTATATATATGTGGAAAGGCTTGGCACCTGTCTGCGGGGCCATTGGTTTATATGCAGTGCGATATGCCCAGGGCTTATATATATAAGGGCCAATCGCATCAAAAGCTCGGGCTTTTCAATCTAACCATTTTGATTTTCTCCGATGCGATTAGCGCTTCAGGACTTTAACACTCGGTCCCAGGCATAGGTTTATATGGAAAGAAGCGGAAGGTGGGGGTTTGTACAACGGGCTCAATCGCATCGAAACTTTGATGCGGGGCTTTTCAATCTACCCATTTATATTAAAAAACATTGCTCCGGCGGGTCTAGACCGAAACTTAGGAAAAGTGGGTTTTTGAATTTACAAATGGAAAATAAGCATCGGGGATGGGTTTTAAAAAATTCTTAGAGTCGAATGCATGCTATGTGGTTATATGAAATAATAATAAGAGCGGGGGTTTATAGACAAAGGGCTTAATCGCATCAGAGGTTTTAACATGGCAAATAGACTTGTGCACTATGATTTCTCCGATCCGATAAGCGACAAAAGGGTCTAGCACTTGGTTCTAGCGCCAGGGCACATGTGGGGAAGTCGTTAGGACTTAGCCCAAAGGGGCTTAAGCCTCTAGTTTAAAAGCTTATTTTTTATGAAATTTTTCACAGTTTTTGATGGATTTGGGGGTTTCAGCAAATTTTAAAAAGGAGTTTTAAACTTTGTAAAGAGGATTTTATGAAGGGGAAATGGAGAAAAATATAAAATAGATGAATTCCATGGGGAACGAAGGGGTAAGAATGAGGGTTAGTTTGAAATGAAAGGAAGGAAAAAAACTGTGTTTGCGGTAGCCTCTTTCTATGAAATCAACAGAATTTCAGAGATTAAAATTGAAACAGCAGTGAAGATTTAAACAAAGGGCATGATGTCTTCAAGAGTCTTCAAGAGATAAAATTTTAAGCAATAAAATTGTTTCTTGAAGGCTCCAAAATGTTTTGGCCACCTTTTGATATAACAAATTTTATAGGTGACCAATAGGAATGATGAAGGCTATCATCCTTAGTGTTCTATGAAGTGATATGGGACTCTAGAGGTTCTTCTAAATGTGGAAGAATAATGGTACTAGAGTGGACACGACCAGATACACTAGGAAAATATGGGTGCCCCCTTACCCAAATATTGGGTGTCAATGTAATGGTCACAAGGTGTATGTAGTTCAAATGCATGGATTCGATGTATCTTCCTCCTTCCCTCGTGCCTTGACACTGATGTTGCCCTTTTTTTCCTCCACCCTTTCAAATCTCCCTCTGAAATCAAATTCTATTCCTTGAGAATCAACTTCCCTCAGGTTACTGAACGCTTTCCCGACTTACTTTCCAAATGACCCTCAAGCCTTCTTTTATAATCTTCTTATTGAAGAATCAACGGCCTAGATTAGAAGTTTAATCAATGGCAAAGATTAAAACTTGACTTGATCTTCGTTCTCTAGAAGATTCACACTCTGTTTTATTAATACTTGTTAATGATTTAATTTCCCTAAGTTTAGACTCAGGGTCTCCATGAAAATAATTAATCATTTTAATAAAACATGAACCGAGTGAAATTTCCTGGTCTCTCAAATATGGGTGCCCCCTTACCCAAATATTGGGTGTCAATGTAATGGCCACAAGGTGTATGTGGTTCAAATGCATGGGTTCGATGTAAGGGGGGGTAGATAAAGGCAGGGGTACTGATTGTCATCATAATAGAAGATGGGGTGACTGGTGGAGGAAACACCACCTGACATGGCGAAGCTACCCGACTCATCATCATCAGAAGAGAGGTTCACATGCGCATCGTCACAAGGGGTGACAGAAATACAAGTAGACGAAGAATCCACCGATGTTGAGCCCAAGGTGATCACTGAAGGGAGGTCAAACGCAACAGAAGAGGAAGGCCCAGGGGGGTTCTTCCACTGAGGATCTCATAGATTATGATAGGTAGTGGATAGTGCCCGAAGACTTTGTCATTTCGACATCCGAAGGGGGAATTTCTATGGGAGTGGATGTGCCCTCTAGTTCTACTGAGGAAAAACGCGCAAATAAGGGAGCAGTGGACTCATTGTGCTTGGCCTCGAATTGGCAAACTGCTGCTAGAGAGGTGCAGAAGTCCTCGAGGTGGGGATAGAGGTAAGTATAATTTCCATGGAAATCACACAAAGCACATGGGTGATTTGTGCGCAAAGACTTGAGTTTTAGGACTGAATCAGGCATAGTGATATCAGACTCTGGAAATGCTTCATTAACCATGGGCTTGAGGTGAGGCAATTCTAGACAGGTATGGGTGGCATGACTGACAACATCACAAAAAGCACAGTCGATAGTATGCTTTGGTGGCCGAGGAGGGGCAGGGTTTTTTGGGGTAGCCTTGTCTTTAGTTGCCTTCTTGCGAGCTTTGCCCTTCTTACCTGAAGTTGTCACAATAGGAGAGGGTTCCTATTGAGGTGGCTAAGGCACTGTAGCAGTAGGAGAAGTCATGTGGACTGGTTGAACTGGGGTCAAAGCAAGATAAAGTTTGGGTTGACCAGACAAGGTAGTGGTTGGGTGATCAAGGTACCAAACGGGAATCCCCAGGGTAAGGTTAGGAAGAGAGAGGGTATCCATAACATGTACTGTGTACACTCTGGGAGGGGGAGCTAGGAACGGTATTTGACAGGAGGGGAAATGGCCAGGTGGGATAGCTCCAAGATGATTAAGGCCTGGAGGAACCGTTCCAGGGGGTTAAAGAAGCTCATGAATACCAACTATAGGTGAAGGACCAAGAGGAGGAGGTCTAGAAGGCTGAATCAAAGGGCTAGGAGTAGGCTGCGGAGGGTGAGGAGGTTGCTGGCTAGCTGAAGCAAGCTGCTTGAGAGTAGCCCGAGACGATTTCATCATGAAAAAATTCGATGAGCTGAGATCAGAGATAGGAGGAGGAAGACCAAGGAATGTACCAAGAAAAAAATGAGTCTTTGTAGACTCTCGGTGAGACACTAGTCAAAGGATAGATAGTTTGCTTATTGGCCACTAAAGAGATGATGGACTCAGGGGAGGTCTGAGACTTCGGTTTGTAATATGTCAACTGGTCAATGGTGACTATATTTTTGTTATGAGGGAGGGACATCTTGCAGTGGACCATAGATGGGAGAGCAGACATCGCATAGGTGTAGCTATGATCCAATAGAATGTTGTAATCTGAGGGGGCATCAATGACTTCTATGTCAACGCAAACAGTCTTGCCCCCAAGAGTAATAGGACAATTGCGGAACAAGCCAATGGGCTAGGAGGCATGGCCATCCCATGCTCAGAGAGTGATCATGGAAGGAACCAACTGAGGTGATCTGAGTTGCTTCCAAACCAAAGTGGACATCACATAGGTGGATGCTCCCTCATTAATGATACACTGGGAAATGTGAGTGTTCCAGATTTTGAATGGGGTTTGGAAGGTGATGGAAGTAGGAAGAGGAGGATGCTCTGACCGGTCAACATCGAAGACGATCAAGCGATCATCAAAAGGGTCTACAGTGTCCCTAGAAGATAGTAGAGCTTTTCCTTGTAAAGGGCACGACTGGAGGAGTTATAGCATTGAGATGGCGACAGGAGATTGCGCCAAATCATCTACTATACTACAGGAATGGGAAAATTTTCTAGAATCAGCATTTTGGCATAATGGTCCCTTAGGGATCTTGGTATGAACCTCCGCCTTAGGCTGAGGGATATACAAAGGACAATTAGATGTCAAAAGAGGCTATGTAGAACCTGAAGAAGGTGGCTCGGGGACAGACGTAGAGGGAGGCTTGTTGTACTAGCATGACCGAGTCTAAAGGTTGAGGTCAATGGTTATAGGTTGGTCAGAGTTCATCATGAGAATCTAGTAATCGGAGGTACCAGATGGAGGAGGTTTAGTAGCTACCCGACCTTCAGGTGGTTTGGTAGCCACAAATCCTTGTTGAGGGAAAGGATTTGTAAACATGGTTGACTGACTAGGTGCAGGATTGGGAGGGACGGAAGGGGAGGCTTTATGTCCTCGCAATGTTGCTTGAGACTCCCATATCTACTTCATTTTTTGTAAAAGAGGACAATCATACATGTAATGACCATAAACACCACAACAATAAAAAATCTAGTTCGTGGAACAGGCCTATTCTACATGGGTTGAGTCCCCTGTTGCTGGTTAGCAGTGTTAGGTGCATTATTTTCAGGATTAGGTCCAGGATTACCAGGAGAAGATTGTTTTTTAGTTCCTTTCCTCATCTCTTTGGAGGGAGGAGGATTATTCAGCCCTGCTATGCATACACCTGCCCCTAAGGGGTCGGTGGCTACTGTTGTGGGGGTTGAGAAGGCAAGGGAGGAATAGGTGCTAATGCTAGAGGAGATGGAGCACCAGGTTGTAGATACAAATAATAAGGAGGCTGGGCAAAAAGAGGAGGCATGTCGTATCCTGGATACATGCTACCGGGAGGGGGAAAAGTGTAGGAGGTGCTGCCCCCCCAGGAAAGCCATAGCCCATGGGAGGTTGAGTGTATGGATTAGAGAGAGATCCAACAATACCGTCGGCAGCATGAGATGCCCCCGGTGCGTTGGTACCACTAGGTCTGGGAAGATCAAGTAGAATGGTATAAACATAATCCAACTGAGCGTAGATTAGGTCATATTGTAATGCCATTTGGAGAGCAGCTTCTTCGGTTTGAGGAAAATGCGATGCGACATCTTTCCTAATAGAAGGCAAGAGAGATCTAAGGAACCAGTCCATGTATACATGGTCTTCAAAGGTAGGGGCTTGACATAGGTTCTTTCTTCTCCGCCATTCCTGGACATGATCGGATAGGTGGGTCGTAAATGATTGACAGAAAGAAGTCAAAAGTTCGATACCAGTGTCATAACGAAGGGGAAGCTGGAAATAAGGCAGGAAATCCCGAGAAAGAGTCGTAAAGGTGGTATGAGAGGAAGGGGCCTGATCAACATACCACTTAGAAGCTTCACCAGTAAGCATACGTTGGAAAAACCTAAGATGGACAGAGTCATCGGTAATGGAGTTAGACGAACACCACATGTGGAAAGATCAAACATGATTTATAGGATCTTCTCCAGCAAGGCCTTCAAACTTGGGGATGTCGGAAGGGAGCTTAGTCATCATAGTAGGCCAAATAGCATCATGGTGTATAGGGTCATTTATCAACTGTTCAAAATCAGTAAGGCTAAGGCCTTCCATGAAGGGGGGCAAGGGCACAGTCGAGGTAGTGTCCATTGCGGTCCCACTAGTGGTATTCCCAGCATGAGATCTAGGGTTACCAGTAGCATTAGGTCCTGCACCAGACATGGTGAAGGTGATAGTGGGAGAATCGAAGGCAGAATGAGAAGGAGAACCCAATGAACCAGAAGAAGAGTTGGAGTATGGACTCGGGGGAGGACTAACTCAAATCCTGTGCGGAGGAGTAAGTCTTCGTACCGAAAACTGAGGATGAAGGCAAAGAAGTCTTCGTGATAAATGCCTTGGTGGTACAATGGTGATGACACAAACAAAGAACAAGGTAAAAAGAGACCGACAAGGGCAAGTAGGTGCAGGATCAACTTATTACAATGTCGTAACAAGGGCAAAGAGCTGCAGGATCAATTGATTTCAATGTTTTAGAGTCTTTGCTTGGCAGTGTTAACCAAGCCATTTTTAGCTTAGGGTGTGTGTGAAAAGTGTGTAAATTTTAATTTTTAAACCGAGACATTTGTAGAGAAAAAAAAATGTGTTGTGTAACTGTAAATAAACCTGCAGATAAAAAGTATATGAAACTCAAATAACAGAAAATAAACATCTAATAATGCAATAATCTAAACCCAAAAAGGCGGGCCTCACAACAAGTATTTTTTAGGTGGGATAAAACTAGTCAAAACTCACCAAAATAGCCAATATATCTAAGGTTGGGAGGGACAGGGATCTAAATCTCAAAATCTGCTGGAAAGTGGTGCAAAAAACAACAACAAATCAAAGGAAAAATTGTTGTAAATGAGGTGGCGAAAGGCTATCTCTTGGAGGGAAACAGAGTGAACCTTAGAGGAAAACCCAAAAAAAGCTAAATGAGGTGATTTGGTTGCATAACGAGCCAATATAAATTGGATCTGAAGGTGGGGTATTAGATCTGAAAAATGGCTAAACACTCTAAAAATTTTAGACAACCTGCAGCAGCTAAAACTCTTCTACAAAGCGTGGAGTGTACTGAAGCCCTAAGGGGCTAGGTTCCCACTTATTTGAGTAAAATAGAACAACTAAAGGTCCAAAACAAGTGGATATGGATGTAAGACAACCCTGAACAGAGGCCTAGACAAACCCAGAAAAATTTCAGAAAAAAATCCCGCAAAAAGTCCAGGTCGCAGTTTTTGACCTGTTTTCTGCAAAGGTTGCAGTTTCTGGGCTGATTCCTGCTTCCTGAAGCTCCAGGTCACAATTTTTGGGAAAAAAATTGCAACCTGTGCTTTTGGCACTTTTGGTAGTATATTTCAGAAAAAAACGTCGTCTCAGCTGCGGCTGATGTCTATCACCTGCGCAATAGGTTTGAAAACACACGGAAGTTAGAATTTTTATCATTTTAGGGCTTTATAGGTTAAAAACAATATCAAGAAAAGAAAAAGCAAGAGGCTGAAGAGAAATCATATGGTTTTAAGTAGCTGCATATACAAGGATCAGAAAAACGACAGTGGTCGTAATCGTAAACCCGTGTGGAGTCGCCAATTGTTAGTATGAATCTTAATTGCAAGTGTGCGAAAAATGACCACTTTAGCTGCGCATAAAAAACAACCCTAACAGCAAAAGATGGCTGCCAATATCTTCATATCTGCAATTAGTTGATCAAGATAAATGTGCAAAAATCTACATCTATGCATCAAAAGACATTAAGCAGTAAATAAAACAAGATTTACTCCATGCATCCAATAAACAAGACAAGAATATGTTGAATGAATTTTATATTAAGGGCACCTAGGAGGAAAACATAGAAGGATGTTACTAGTTCTCCCCAATGGGAAGGGTTCTTGTAAGTCCTCAGCACTTCAGATCTAAAATTCCTCTCTCTTTATGGTATAGAAAACCCAGACAAAAAAGGAACTCAAAGGGAGCTCACAAGCAAAAGGATGGAGAAATATGACAATTATGGTGGATCGAAGTCATACCAAAAGTATAGATCTAAAGTGATCTTTAGGCAATAAAAGGTAGTGAATAAATGGAAAAACCCTTCTATTTATAACAAAATATTGAATTAGTCTAGATATTGTGGCATAATTAAAATATTATTAACCAAATAAATATCCAACTTTTATGGAATATTTTATTATATTTGTTGGAGGGAAAAATAATTTGACTTGGGTCAAATCCCTTTATTTGTAAATAATAAATAAATAAATGATTTATTTATCATTTTAAGGATGTGGTTGAGTAATAATCAAATAAATAATGATTTATTTAATTATTTATGGGTGATTTAGTCATATTCAACAAATAATATTATTTAAATAGGGTTTAAATAACTATTCTTAGGAAATAATAAGATAAATAATGATTTATCTAATTAATTTCCCTATTTTGGGTTAAATATAACCAGGAATATTAATTAAAATGTTGTTTAACTAATTATTCCTTGAGGAAAATCAAATAAATGTATATTTATTTAATATTTCCTCATGGGGTTTCCTATTTAGACCATAAACAACTTAATAAAGGTGGTTTACTAAGTTATTTTTCATAGTGAATGAAATTCTACTTAGGGTAAAATTGGTCTTACATGGTGTACTTGGGTCCATCTAATAACAATAGGTTAGATGAACAAAAAATGGTGTAATAGAATCCATAAGTATAACAGATGATAGTAGAAGAAAAATCAACAAGAAGGAGAGCCTTCAACATAACAATTAGCCAAAGAATGAACTCATGGAAGAAAATCCAAAGGTCGTGCTAAGAAAAGCACCTAGGAGATCATTCTCACCTTTTGGAGATGTGAGATGCATAAAATTCCAAAAGCTATGACATATTACAACAAATTGTAGATTCATGAAGCAAGAGAAGCAGTGGTATAGAAGATCCCATCAAGTAAACAAGCAAGGAAGACATCCCACTTCACGGAGTTTAGCCAAAATCAGGTATAATGGTCATTTTTATGGTTATTGCTAGTCATGCAATTATTTGGGCCATAAGGCTATTGAATACAGGTTGCATGCAAAGAGGAGTAATATGAATAATATGTGATATGAACCCTTTCATCCATTTTTATGGCACATCAAGTGTTGTTTGTGTGAGAATTTTGGTCATATGGAAAAATATTGCAAGGCTCAAATTTACTTGAGGCCACCTAATTGAGAAATGAAGAATATGAAAAATAGTTCAAGTATGAAGACAGTTAGACATCTTTATGCAAGAGAGAAGCCACTTAAATTTTGGAGGAAGAAGGAGCAGCAAGAATCTGCAAATAAATTGAGGCTCACATGGCCTCAGGGAGAACTATGGTACATCGTGATTTTACATGGTAGATTATTGGAGGTGTTTCCATAGAAAGAGAAGTGCATATGAATAGATTTTCTTGATGAGAATTGTTTTGGATGATCTATAGAAGCTATTGTGATCAAAATATTTTTGTTTTGATGAGTGCAGATGGCACATGTTCAGGGGGAGCACTTCATATTCTTCTAATATTTTAGTTGTTTTGATGACATCATGTTTCCATGGAAGAGTTGGTTATGCATTCCATGTTATGCACTTATCTGACATGAGGTTGTAGCAAGAGCTTACAATTTCATTGCGCATGGATTATATACTGGCATACTGCCTATATAAATTGAGATGCAGTTGGCTTTTATTATTCATTTTGGGTTGATGATTTCATGCATGTGTTAGTGCCATGGAGGTGTAAGGTATAACTGCTTGGATAATTCCTATGTTAGATATTTGCAGTCTATATGAAAAAAACTAGAAGTTAATCATGATGGATATATTTCATATTATTTTTGTTGTTTCGTATGATGGTTACTTTTTTATCACATGTCATATCATTATCTTGGTCACTTTCTACTTTATTTGGAGAGTTTTCCTTGAGAGAATATTGATGCATTGACTCACTTGTTGGTTGAAGATGATCGTGTTTCTTTCTAATTTGTTAGAGCTTGTGTTTTAGGATTATGGGTTCATGTTTTTGATCCATTTGGTACGTGATACCAATATTTATGAGGGTATTACGTTGATGTGATATTTTTGTTGTCACTATGTCATTATGTTTGTTACTACTTCCAGATCATTTTATATTGTAAAGATTCGTGCTCCATATGATGATTAATGTTGTTGTTATGATTCACTATAGAGAGTTGATATAATGGGTTTATTTTTGTACTATGTTGCTAGTTCATAATGTTGTTGATACATGTTATTCTAGGGCCACTATACATTGTTATGTGTTGGTTATTACTGTTGTTGATATATTGATTCCATGGTTTATGATTTGGAGAGGTTGATTGTTAGCTTGAGGGGTCCTGACCCAGGTTCAGATTTAAGGTTTGCCAACAAACCCCTATACTATTGGCCATTTTGGCAATGACCTACTTTCGCAGACCAAGGTCTCACCTGAACCAGTATGGGTCGATGCTGGAACCAGATTTCCGCAGAGTAGGTAATTAGGGAAAATCTTGTTGAGTTCTATCAAGTTCACATAGAAACAAGCTTATTCCCGAGCCCTTAATAGTATAACAACACATAAACATAAAAAAAGCTACTATTATTAAGTATATCTCAGCAAAACCTTTGCATCCACGTGCGCATCAGCAATTATCACCACAGAACAACACAATCGCAGCTAATTCATATATCACAGATACAATCACAGCTTATTCAAATAATGCAGAGGTACTTTAGTAATCAACACAACTAGTTCAATGGAATAGAGATACTTCAAAAGATTTTGTGTTCATTAACATCCAAAACCAAGTTACAAACACAAGTCACAACCCGCGCACACAGCTAACGGGGTCTGCACACAGCAAGCCTGAGGATCTCCACGCACATAGCCAGCAGGAGTCCTTACCCAAAACTACCCAAAACAGATCTCAATAATTTGTACGTAGCATCAATATTACTTCTAGACTCAAAATATCTATCTATTTATATCATCATAGCCTGCGATATCCTGTGGTATGCAAACCATGGTTTGCAGACTCTAGGTCTACCCTTTTTCCCATTACAATACATTGGGGGCTTTGACCCGCCCCAAATCCCGTACACAAGACCAATTACTCCAAAAATATATAAAAATTGCGGAACATATCAAAACGCAGTTAGGGGACCTTGTTCCAACAGGCCCCCAACACAATCTTGTGACTCGTCCCGAGTCACAGTGGCCATGGGGTTTGCATCAATTCCTGGAGATGCTTAATGGCATCGATTAGAGGGGGAAACAATCCTTCACTCTGCGCGGCAGCTTTTTTCTCATTTTTCACCAACTTTTGGGAAGTTGGGCCTTCATTAGCAGTAGTGACACTTTCCAGGGTCTTATTCAGCTATTTGACCGCAACATCCAAGTCCTGAGAGATCTTGAGGGCTTCATCGGCCCATGGTTTGAGGTGGTCACTCAGAACCTTCTTCTTGTGGCAAAGCCCTTCCAGGTCATCTCTAAGCACATGGTTGGCTTGTAGACGTGCCAGGAATTGATCTGGGATCAGAGTGGGCATTATGGCCTCCATTTTCTCGAATTATTCTTCCTTCTGGTGCAGTTCTTGGGTAATTTCATGTAGGATAGAGTTGCGTTGCACCTTAGACCACAGTTTCATATCTATCTCAATAAATTTTGTTCCCTGAGCGATTTGAGTTGCAATGGTGTTTGTGGCTTCTGGGACCATCGCAACTCCCTGGGAACGTACCTCAGGAGGCATTTATGCCTGCAACTTAGCTTGTAACGCAGCAATCTGCTACAACATATCGGTCTTAAAATTTTGGATCTCAGTCCAAGAAGCTTTCAGGGTTGTGAAGAGTCCCTCAATCTTTTCCTAAGGGGTGGCAGAGGCTAGGATATCTTCAGTCACATCTACGCAGAGTCTGTTGATCAGACACTCCAACTCAGTCTGTTGTGTGGTGACAAGGATGCACACAGCCTATGCCTGGGAAGCCTCTATAGTATTTTTTATGATTGTCTACTCAGCTGTACTTAGTTGTTGCTGCACCCGGCGGTCTCTGTGCTAGATTTCCTCAAAGAGGGATGTGTGGAGAACTTGCAGTGGCTCGTGAGAAAGTCAGGCCAAGTCCAAATGTACTTTTGCATAGGCTTGGACTTGCGCACATAAGGTAGGGAGACTCAGAGTGATTTATGTGCCTGCTAGGGGGCAGAGGCGACTCTCGGTTGTTGAGATCAACTTAGTGGTGGTCGCTTGAGGCAGCCTCACTTGTACCACACTTTCATGGAGGGTATCAAACTTGAGCTGAAGAGCTTGGAGCTCAGACTATAATGCAGTAATTGTTGCCTTCTACTACTCTTCCTAGGAAAGCCATCTATCTTCTAAAGCGAGGGTGACCACATCTGCGATTGGCTCCAAATCTTCCTTTGTTAAGGTAACCTCAGCCTCTCGACCAAGTCTCGTAGCCCACTGTTTCGTTTGCTAGCCCTTGAAAGGTTCAGCTTCCTATTTTGTGCCACATAGGGAAACGACACCCTATGCATCCAGACTCGCAGTTTCCATGTCCTACTACGATTCTTGCTCCACCCCCTGCGTTGTATCTTAGATACCCTTCGTCCTGGTGGAGCCTTTCGGGCCACGGCCTTCCAAATTATTGGTAGTATCAGATGGGGTGGGGGTCTTTGGGACTGCACTTGTACCAGTAGTGTCAGTCGTGGCCAATTTGAATCCCAATTTCCAGTGCGGTGGCCACGTGGCGATGAGCCAGTCAATTTCCTCATCGGCGACCATGTAAGGCTACGACATGCAAGCTGGATCCTTACAACCTTGAATCTGCATGTTGTGCATCGTCACCTAGAATGATATGATGCTCTTATATTTTTCGTAGACCGTCGGCGGCAAGCGTGGCAGGGAGTGAATTGTTGCTGGGAGCACGCTCTGAAATAATACCCAAAACACTTTGTTTTCTTTCATATGTTGCTCATCCTTTTAATCCCATAAGTTTGTGTATCATACCCCTTCACACATGTCCGGTTCAAGCTCAGGGAGGACCGATCCTTCAGGGGCTACCCATGCGACCAATGCAATTACGAGCAATAGTCAAGAGTAGCAGAATGCCTTCCTGTGATCCTGGGCCTCACGCACGTTTTCCAGAAACTCATTGTAGAGGAACTGCGACCAGTTAAAGAAGACCCCCTTTTTGCAGTAGCCAGCAAGTTTTATCACATAGGTGGGGACAATTGTGGCTTGGCACTTATGGATCATTTTGCAAGCAAGCAATAGGGTACCCATGTGCACTCTAGGTTCATCAATGGTGTTGATTATGAACCCTCTGGTGTTTCGCTCAACATGGTAGTCTTCTCACACCTTGTAGATGATCTGTTGCTCATAATTCTTGCCAATGTGCTCCATGGGATTCGGCCCCTCCATGGGGAGACCATTAATGCAGTGAATTAGGGTGGCATCAATGGGAATGTGGTCATGGATCGACAAGCTACCATCATGGATCAGGGATAGCAGCTGTCGTACGACTTGTTCGATTACATTATATCAGTCAAAGTGAGGTATTCGCAACAAGTTTAGTAATCCAGATCCTTCTAACCCGCACGCCCATGACATTGGTACGACCCTTATCACATCATCCTCCAGTACTCTTTCGAGATAGAGCTCGAGTGCCAATTCGGGGAAAGCCTCCAGGTTGGCAAGGTCATTATCATCGAACTTAATTGAGGAGAGCTTACTGAATGCTTCTCCAATTATGGGGATTCACCTAGAATTAGCGGCATTTGTAGATAGGTGCGCAGACCCTCGAGGTTCTTAGGTGTGCACAACGAGGTAATTTGGGGCCAAACACAAGGCAATGGCCAAGTGATTGGGGTAGCGATCTGAGCTTCTTCATGAGAAGATAGAGGTTGCTTCATCGTGTTAGGTGAGTGTGCCTTAGGCACCGTGCGGGGCCATTGCACATTCGGAGGGGAGGTGCGCGACTTTCCCCCAACCAATTTCGTAGCCCTCCCCTACCCTTGCTCCTAGCCTTTCCCCTTACTCTTCTTTTTCTCCACCTTCTTCCCTTTGGTTGGTGTGGACATGACCTCCTTTACTTCAGGGGTGACCTCCAATACTTCATCGGATGCTCTCTCAATAGAGGCCACAGTCTGCGATGATTCAGCGGGATTGGTTGCAGTCATTCTTACTCAAAATATGAACTCGGGGTTACTACTATCAGAGGGGGTAGCACGCCCAGACATGAATAGAGCACAATAGTTACAAAAATTTACAAGGCACAAGATTTTTAGGATATGTAGAACCCAATTCAAAGCTTCCTTCCTCCATTTATAGCTTTGAATAGTGAGCAATGGTCGATGATGCTTAGATGAAACTTACCATCAAGGAAACGGTATAAAATCTTCGTAAATCGCCGCATATATTGCATATTTTCTGTTCCTTCCAATGGTAAAGGTGGCTTTTTACCCAGCGGTATTTTTCCAACGATTAGTTTTCGTAGCTGTGTATTACCCCTGTGCTCTCAGCACACCTCCCTAGGCTTCCTGACCTACGGTCAACCACTGCGCGTATAACGGGCCTTCCTGCGTTTTTCCTCCTTCATGTGTGTATCCATCCGAATACAGCTACTCCAGCCATATAGTCATTTGGTCTGCACCGAGTTGGTCCGGTATGGTTTGATACAGCTGCCATAAACATATTTGGGCAAGGGGTCCCCGCGCAGTGTAGCCAATCTCGTTGCACTGCCATTCGTAATTTCTGTTACGATATAATATTCCAACCAATGTTGGCAGAATTTCCCATGGTGGCATGCAAACTAGCTGTCATATAATAATACTAGCTCATCTTCTTTAAATGACTTTTGTCGGATATGGCTATCGTGCCACACTTTTTCTCGTGCATTCTAAACTTGCTGATGAAATTTAGCAATGAATCGATCTTCTTCCAACGCGACTAGATGTGCTAAGAATTCGTCCATGATATCATTCTCCACCATGTGCGTAAAGGCTGTGATGCGCAAGCTAGGAACGATATACTCCATGGGCATAATGGCCTCCTTTCCGTAAACCATCCGAAATGGTGTTTTCCCAGTCAATTTCTTGCACGTGGTCCGATAGGTCCAAAGGACCGACAAGATGCACACATCCCAATCATTTTGATTGACATTACAGATCTTGGTTAGCGCCTGTTCTAGAGTTTTATTAAAATCTTCTACTGTTACATTTTCCTACGGGTGATATGGAGTATTTTTTGCATGGTGCATTCAAAATTCTTCAGTTAAAGCTTGTATTATTTCATTAACTAAATGCGTACCTCTATTGCTCATCAATATCTTCAGACAGCCAAAAATGGTTAGAATATGTTCAAAAATGAAGTGTGTATTGGTATTTGTAGTGCAACCCTTCACAGCTTGCACCTCCACCCATTTGGTTACATAGTCAATCACAGTGATGATGTAGCAGGCACCTGCCTTCTTACCGGGTGGGTTTATGGTCTCGATGAATTCTATTGCCCATATATTGAACGCCTGCAAGGGCATATGTGGTTTTAAGGGCATTTCATCCCTATGTGATGGTCTTCTTGTCCTTTGGCATGTGTCCTAGGCTTTGCAGTAGTCGTGAGAGTCACTATGTAGTGTGGGCCACCATAGCCCAGCTCTTAAGATCTTCTATGCCATCACTTTTCTTTCATAGTGACCTCCTTCTACACCTCTGTGGGATTCTACTAGAATGGCTTGTATTTCATGTTCCAATATGTATCTACGCAGTACCTCATTAGCTCCTAGCTTATACAAGTGGCTCGCGATGATGGTAAAGTCAGCTACGCGGGTCACCAAATATTTTTTTCTGTTGTACCGAATATTCTAAAGGTGCCCTCCCTATATTTAATAATTGAATAATATCGACAAAGTGCTCATTAACCACCTTAATAGAAAATAGCTGTGCATCGGGAAATCCTTCCTCTAGGTTGGTTGTTTCTTCACCACTCTCGATTCGAGACAAGTGGTCTAGTCTAGCATTTAATTTCCTCAGCTTCACAATTATCTCAAAGTCATATTCTTGAAATAGTAGTAATCATCAGCAAGTATTCCCCCCCAACACAGGCTTATTGACTAGGTACTTCAAAGCTGAGTGATCTGTGAACATCTTAAAGTGCCCTCCCAGCAGATAATGTTGGTATTTCTGCAGGGCATACACCATGGCCAGCCCGTCGCGTTCAGTAGTGGAGTAGTTACGCTCTACACTAGAGAGTTTTCTACCAGCAAACGCAACCGGGTGGCGAATGTCCCCATTCTCGGGCTACGTAAGGACAGCTCCCAAGAAGATCCTTGAAGCATCTACATGGACATGGAAAACCTTCACCCAGTCAGGAAAGAAGAGGATAAGTGTAGAGACCATCTTTTCCTTGAGTAGCTCAAAACTCTTCTGACACTCTGCGTCCCAAAAAAATGAAACGTCCTTATTTAGCAACTTCTCCATGGGTGTCGTAATCAGTGTGTACCCTTGAATAAAATTCCTATAGTAGCCCGTGTGCACGAGGATGGAGACAAGCTATTTCTCAGTTGTAGGGACTGCTAATTTGATGATTACTGCTACCTTGGTAGGGTCAACCATCAGTCCCTGCCGACAGACTATGTGGCCTAAAAATATCCCAAAAGGTACGCATAATATGCACTTAATAATATTTATGGAAATTTGGTGCTTTCTATAGGTGTTGAGGAGGTAAATCCCCTCTGCGGACAGAGGTGATCCCTACTAGCCCAGCAAGGGTCTAGCAACAATCACGAAATGTTACAACGCAAGTTCCTAGTTACGAAATGAAAAGACCAAAGATGGAGGCCTACCTAGAATCCAATGCTATGATCCGAAGAAGAGAGCGTTCCCGTTCCTCAGCCTCGGCAGATCACGATCCTCTACGATCTCTGTGGATGGATACCTGCACGTGCAAGAAACAAACAGATACAAGCATAAAATTCGGCATACGTAACTAAATATCAGTCAGAAAGGATACTACTCATATTAACATGATCGAAAACAGAGTGGAACCATAATCGTAATCATTCATTAAATAACAATCGAAAGAGATTACAACCAAAGTTCTAATGTCGTGGTCTCCTTCGGATGGGTCTCCAGTCGTTCACGTCTCGCAAAGCTCACCAGGGGAAGGGAAAACCTCTCCTGAGTCTCTCGATGATAGTCTCCTTACTTTAGTCGGCCTTAAGGGAAGAAAGAGGGCTCTTACAGCACAAAGGCTCTTGGGAATTTGGAGATTCAAAGCTTAGGCACTTCAAGACTAGCTTGCCATGGAATTGAGCAGGCTTTTATAGATGGGGAAGGAGGGAGTTGGGATCCCTATTATTGTGGGATTCGCCCTATCAACAAGGAAGGTTCCATGGGAGGTGGCAAAACCACTTCCTTTCCATAGAACTCCTGCAGCCAAACCTCCCAACTCAAGATAGGCAATGGTTTCTGAGTTTGTTGAAACACAACTTCTGCCATCTTTATTTTAAAAAAAACTCCTTAAATTGGCTGGCGTGACTACTGCTCTGGGACAGAGCACCAGTTGGCGCGGCCTCCTTGTAGGATTTTCCCCATTGGTGCGAGTGGTGAACTATCTGCCCAAGCCAATCCAAAAGGAGATGTTTTTATGATTTTTTGCAAGGAGATGACTTTAGGGCAGTTGAAGCTCATGCTTAGAGGAATGCATTGATGATGTTTTCAAGGCATGACAATGTTCACAGGTCACAAAATGGGTCCTCCATCATGCGGGACGGGAAATGGTAGGGACGGTGACAAATTACTGTGTAACAGATGCCCCCTAAAGTATGAGGCCCGAGAGAGAGAGGGGTGAAATGCTTTACGAGAACATGTTCAACTGAAGGCCCGCCGTCGGAAAACCTGCGCAGAAAAATACAACTGACATCTCAAGTACATGATGTATGTGTGGTATGGGCGCAGCCATCCGAAACAGAGTACACTATAATCCGGATCCAGGGTATGGGCGCAGCCATCCAGCGAGGATCAAATAAATAGACTCAGGTATGGTCGCAGCCATCCAATCAATGAGTCATATACATAATGATAATAATCCACAATCGCAGCCTGGATTACAACAGACACAATCCAGGGTCTTGTCCTCCATCTCGACCCAAACAAAGTACAAGTTTGAGCATGCGAATATGTGAGCTGAAGTTGAACATGCAGGAACATCGTCTGATTACCAGCCAATGATGAAATTTGTTAACAGACGCGAGAGAAACCACCAATAATGACAATGGCCCTCAAGGTACTGCAGATACAATCTACGGCGTGTGAATCAATGAGTTGGTGTCGAACACCCACAGAATCACTCGATCGGAGGCCAATGATGAAAACCTCACGTCGAATGCAACGAACCTGCCATTGAGGCATGCAGGCTCCAAGGTACCATAAAGGAGTCTCTAGATCAACTTCCTGGATAATGAGCTGAAGTCGACAGGAAGTGACCTTGACCGAAGGTGGGCCATAATGTTTCCCACATCATCGACACGAGACAGAGGAACATGATGTTTTGTTGTGAATCAGGATCGTATGAGAATCAAAGGAAGGTTGATATTTGCAGAGGCCAACTTCTCTTGAACATATAAACGGCACGACAGTGGACTTGGCAGTATTTGACATCAATAGATCAGAGGTCATGGTGACAAGGCAATGAGCAGAGGAGAGGTCAAAAGGGATTATCCAAACCCACGGAGGCAAAGTGAAGAAACGAGATGAGATGTCCCCAACCCGACACGAATGTAGACAAGTGCCATGTTCAAGAGCGACATACTGCCAACGACAACGACGATGGTTCCATTTTTCCCCCACCATTTCTAGCAAGTACCCCAATTATTTTTGATAACAATCTTGAAGGGGATAGCATATGCTTGTAATATAAGTCTGCCCTTCAAGTGAATCCATCCTAGTGCATTTAACGAGTCCTAGGAAGGAGGAACTCAGAGAACGTCATTTCGACTGGATCCGATGTCATCAGGGTTTAACGAGTCTGACAAAGGGAGAACTTGGCGTCTTTTCATGTTTAGAGAGTTTGAAAAGACAGCGAAAAAGTAAACTCCACAGGTCCTTTTTCGTACATAGTTCCTCAGATTCGAAAAGGTAGAAAACAATATCCGAGAAAACCTCCTAGTCGCGATAGGTTAGGGTATTCCTTTTTCGTAATCATTCCATCCCAGCCCGAAAAAGGGTTAAACGTATACTGGGTAGATGTCGATTCGTGTCCAATTTAACGAGATCAAAACGACAAGGGCCTTGGCAATCTTTTCATGTTTAGAGAGTCAGAAAAGAGCTGAAAGATGACTCCAAGGTGACTTTTTCGTGTATTTACCGAGTCCAAAAAAGTATAAAACACAACTCGTTTCCATCATTAAAGTCGCAAAAACCTGCTGCTGCACATACCAAGCAAGCGTAAAACCCATTTTCGACATAATATATATATAAATATTCGATAAAAATGAACTTTTACAACTCATTTTATGTCAAAAAGTTATAAATATGTCAAATTGGTAAAAATAAAATTACATTTACTATTTACCTTGGTAAAAAGCAACAGTGATCCATTTGGAGCAAAAAATTCTGACGGTGATTGTGACAAATCCAGTTGACCATTCAGCTTCTTGTCTGCTATAGGTAAGAGGCGCTCCCTTGCTCTACATTTTCATCCACTTTTTGATAATTTTCCTTTGAAAATCAGTTCTATGTGGCCACTTTTAAAATTTTAGGGCTGCGCTCATTGGCACGGGTATCGGGCACGGACCCACGCCAATGGGCCCTTTTGTACAAAGGGCTCACACCACGTGGCGCGACTGTTCACAAAACGGCGCGGCCGAACCTAAAAATCCGCCTAAAAATTCGATATTTAAACCAAATTTCATGGAATTTGAGGCCTATCAGAGATCTAACTAAGGGCTTATGACCATATGAATGCAGGTAATCAAGAAAAATGGCGATTGAATGGAAAGAACGAGAGCATGGAGAAGAGGATGAACAAGCCATCCAAAGTCAAGCTTGCATGAATGCCCTTAGAAACTGTGGGCTGAAAAAGTTCTTCCTCACACCCTGTCTACGAGCTCAGCCCAAGCTCCTCCAGTATTTAATCAGTATCTAGGATGAACATGAACAGGTGTTCAGGTTACGAGACCAGGTATTAGAGCTGGAGGTTTCCGATGTTTATTTTATCACTGGATTGTCCCGCAGAGGTCCGATCCCTGTGTTGACTGGAAGCAGACCATCTGGGGAGAAGATGGAAGAAGTGATGGCACGAGTGTGCCGAGGAGCACAAATGGGATCAGGCAGCAAGAAGGTGGATATCCACACTATCCCTGATCTGGCATTGAGAGTGGTCCTACATACCATCACGCAGGCTGCGGGGTCGCAGGCACCGCATGAGGCCACAAAGGCCCAACTCCTGCTGGCCTCAGAATGCATGAGTCCCCTACTGTTCGACTGGGCAACAGCAGTAACAATCAATATGAAAAGGCAGCTCACGAAATGCAAACAGGGTAAACTAAAATAGTTTGGTTATGGTTCCATCCTGGTATCGTTTATTCTGGAACGCTTACAAATCTTCTAGGGCCAAGGGGCCACAGTAGCAGACCCGATACCACGAGAGCCAAGAATGGCTCGCTGGGCAGCATTGATGCCCAGAGCTGGAGGCGGCCAACAGATGTCCTAGAGGCCGGAATTCTTTAGGTGGTTACGGTGCCAGCTGATTGTCGTGGAAGACTGGCCCTATGCAGGAACTGACTTCACCAGAGACCCAGATCTCCCACTGCCAGAAGGAGATGACTGGGACGAGGAGTTGGGTAAGACCTCATATTTTTTATTTTTTATGTTTTATGTTTTTTTTGTTAATACACATTCGTCTTAACACATTTTATATATGTATGCAGATGTGGGACCTGAGAGACCAGCTGGGATGTCTCCAATCTCACGGAGGACACAACTCGCCCCTGATCCTCAGGGAGAGGGCACCAGAGGAGAGGAGCTGATCCAGAATCTTGAGGGGATTGCCCGAGGGATTCAGGACTATGCTCAGCTGGCAGATGTACTGATGGCATAGCAGCGCCACACGGTGGGAGTTCCAGGTCGGATCCACCGAATCCTGAGATGCTTAGTGCATGCAGTTACGTGCTATCATGAGCACCATGCGGATTAGCTCTTAGGATTTATACCACCCCTATTTTTTGAGAGACATATCGTCTCCGGATGTACTTAAGACGATTATGTATATTTTGACTTTTATGTGACACACTCCATGTAAACATTTCGATATCTATATATATGTGCATATCTATTTCTGGATGGATCTTTCCTTACATGTGATGATGATTTACAAATTGCGCAAATGTCTGTCTAATACCAAATTTGCTACTGCATCCGTTAATGTATTCAAATGTCTGGGTATATGATGATATGTAATGTAGTCAAAATTCCTTTCCAGTAATCGAATACGCAGATACAGACGTAATATGGACGGGTTTCTTACCGAATAGTGTCCGTTCAGTTGTAGCACTACAAGTTGCGAATCTAGATACATGAGCAATTCACGGATACCAAGGTTTACTGCCTCGGTCAATAATTCTAACACAGCACTATATTCCGCGATGTTTTTCATGGTACGTCCTAGACACACTCCTTGCAGGTCAATCAACTCACCAGCAGGATCATAGATTACCCAGGCTGCTGAAGACAGATTCCTGGTACTGTGGGAGGCACCATCCGCGAAACCAACAAATGGATGAAAAGACATCTACACAACTAGGAAGACCCGATCAGCAGAAAGATGTTTACAAAGCATACCACACAATACATGCACACAAATGAAAACCACACACCTATGTACACACACCACACCAAGAAATTACTTCAAGCATAGTACTTTTTGAGGTACAACCCATTTCTGGGTTGTGCCAGCAGAACTCCTTCATAATCTATGAGCTTGTAGGCCTCGTTTTTCAAAACGCATTTTACTATATAGGGCCCATGCCACATAGGCTGGAAATTACCGGCTCCAAGCTTATCATGTGCTTGATCGTACAGGAGGACGAGGTCCCCTTCAATAAAGGAACGAGGAGAAACAGATTGATCAAAATGAGTTTTGACCCTCTTCTTTTGTGCTTCGATAACCAAAGCAGCCAGACGACAGGTTTCATCTAACCGTTCCAGATACATAAGACGTTCTTCCTCAGCATAAGTATTAGGTAGAAGCTCCACAGCTAATTTTAACGAAGGAATCTCGCATTCAACCGGAAGAGTTGCTTCCAGGCCATACACCAATTGAAATGGTGTGAACCCAGTTGCACTCTTTGCAGATGTTCGGTATGCCCAGAGAGCTGAGAACAGTCGGAGATGCCAATTGGATTTGTGAATGCCAACCGTTCGCTGAAGCATAGTGACCAAAACCTTGTTCACTGCTTCAACCTGACCATTCGCTTGAGGGTAATATGGTTTCGAGCTGTCGTGACGCAAGCCCAACGTTGAAGTCAGCTCCGCCATCATATAATCTCGGAAATGAGTACCGTGATCAGTGACGATGGCTTGAGGAACCCCAAACCATGCAATAACGTGGTTGAATATAAATTGAGCAGCCGTTTTCCCATATACGCATGCCCCCTGGCCGAGTGAGGGTTACACGTCATAAAATCCATGCCCCATTTCGCAAAAGGGCCGACAGTAATAACGGGATGCAATGGTAAAGGCGGTGCACGCATCTTGCGCTGAAATATCTGGCATGGATGACATTTACGGACTGCAGTGATACAGTCCTTGAATATGGAAGGCCAAAAATAACCTGCTCGCAGAATCTTCTGGGCAGTAGCATACCCGGACATATGTCCACCACAGGCACCACTGTGGCAGTCATTTAGGACCTTCTCAGCCTCTTCCAAGGTTAGGCATCGCCGGAGCACCGAATCTACTCCAACGCGATATAAGGTATCTCCTATTATACGGTAGGGTTGGGATTAGTGCCGAATTCGACGGCGGGCAGCTTTATCCAACTCAGACTGAAATCTTGAGGTCTGAAGATACACTATTATGTCACCGTACCAAGGGTCACGAGTACTGATGAGGAAAAGTGTTTCGTCCGGTATATGGTCTTCAGAGTGTGAGGGAACAGAGTCTGTAGGGAGAGAACATATCAAATCCATGAAGACCAGTGATTTAGTTGACTTAGCAGTAGTGAACTCCAAGTCAAACTCCTGCAGGATCACAATCCATTTGGAGTACTTGCCCCCCAGTAATTGTCTAGAAAGAATATATGTCATAGGGTTGCAGTCTGAAACCACTGTTATCGTGCGCAAAAGGATGTAATGGCGAAAGCGTTGTACAGCGTGTACTGCTGCTAATGCCAACTTCTCGACATGTGCATAGCGCGTTTCCGGGTCAAGAAGGTTCCGAGACAGGTAATAAACAACATGTTCATCACCGTGATCGTCATCCTGCACCAAGACCATGGCTATGGTGCTAAATGTGGCGGCTAGATATAAGGTGAAGTCGCGGTGGTAGTCCGGAGGATGAAGCAACGGAGAATTGAAAAGAAACGTCTTCAGCTTCTCAAAGGATTCCTGAGCAATTTCGTCCCAGTCAAAGGGAACGTTTTGCTTTAACAAACGAGTGAATCCTTTGGCCACCTCGGCATAATTCGGGATAAAGCACCGAAGAAAATTCGCTTTCCCTTGCAGACTCTGTAACTGGTACAGGGAGGAGGGTGATGGGAGATTTACGATGGCCTCGACCTTAAAAGGGTCAAGGCGAATTCCGTCTTTCGAGACTATGAATCCTAAAAGACGGCCAGAATCAACGCAGAAGACACATTTATGAGGATTGAGCCTGATATTGTAGCGTTTGCAACGAAGAAAGATCTGGCGAAGATGCTCAGGATGGTCCTCTCGCTTACCCGAATGGGCTGGCAAGTCGTCCAGATAAGGCTGAATGATATGACAAATGTCATGAAAAGCATAGGACATCGCACGCTGAAAAGTGGCTCCAGCGTTTTTCAAGCCGAACGGGAGTTTCTTATACGTGAAAGTACCCCACGGACAGATGAATTTGGTCTTGTGTTGATCCTCAGGTGAAATATTGATTTGGTTATATCCTGAGAAACCGTCCATTAAGGAATAGATCTCACTCCCAGCACATTCATCGATGATCTGGTCTATAAACGGAGTGGGATAATTATCCTTTGGACAGGCGCGATTGATGTCACGATAATCCACACAGACTCTAATCGTACCCTGCTTTTTATCGACAGGGACAATGTTAGACACCCATTCTATGAGGGGGATGGGATAAATAAAACCCACGTTCAGAAGTTTTTCAACTTCTGCCTTGATGGCAGCGGCTTTTCGTGGATGCATGGGGCGTAAGCGTTGGCGCACGGGTTTCGCACCTGGATAGGTTGGAATCTCGTGTACTACGATACTGGGATCAATCCCCGGCATTTCCTCATAAGACCATGCAAAAACATCTCTGAATTCTTTGAAGAGCTCAGTATAGACTTGAATCTCATCGGGAGAACAAGTGACACCCACATGAATATTCTCAACAATCCCCAGTTTAACGGAGATGTTGATTGGAACATTTTGAGTAATGTTACTCAGATTACCCTCCGAAAAAACCTCGTGCGTCAAGATAGGTGTTTGAAGAGGAGGGGAAGGAACCTGAGTAGCATAACACTCCAGACAATCAGTCATTGCGCCCAAGCTAGGCATAAACGAGGAGCGATGATGTCCATCACCCCAAGGCAGCTCCTCAAGAGACATAGTTTCAATGATAGCTTCATCGGAAGGAAAAGTCTCTCTGAGAGGATCAGGTGAATCAGCCTGACCAAGCCAGGGGGATTGAGAGTAGACGTCGAGAGCCATGCTCAAAGGAGCATGCTGAGGAGGTGGAGGGTCCGATGCGGCAACAATCTCACAGTAGCTGATCTCTACTGGCGTTAAAGGCATGGATTCTCCAAACTCATATACCTGCTCAGGTGTAAGAATGAGCCAGGGGTCATCAGACCTAGACAACATGTTGACTTGAGCGGTATGCGGTGGCGGTGCAGGAAAGATACCCATGAGGACTGGGTATTTGAAGAGACCAGGTCCTACACTGTCTGGGGGATTTGAAATTTGATCCACGTATGGCACGTTGTTCTCAGAGTTAGAGGTGAAAAATGACAACTGATCCACTATGAAAATCTTGCCCTCGTGGGGGAACTTAATGAATCGAAAGACGGTGGACGGCACACAGAGCATGGCATGGGTCCAGCTGCGGCCAAGAAGTATATTGTAGTTGAGTTTAGCATCAACCACTTCTACTTCTACGTTGACAGTTTTTCCCTGTAATGTGATCGCGAGACTCTCGAGAACGCCCAGGGGTTTAGATTCCCGACCATCAAATGCCTCAAGGGAATTGGGAGACGACGACAAGGCTGGAGAGCCGATGGCCTTCCAGCAAGTGGAGGACATAACGCAGGTAGATGCACCCTCATCTATGACGGCCCTATGAATATTCAGACCGTTAATCCCGACTTGAATGACCAAAGCGATTTGATGTGGAAGCTGGGGAGTAAAATTCTCCATATCGAAGGTGAGAAGACTCGAGTCGGCGGGATCAATGCCCCCGATCGCAGACAGTAAAGCCTTCCGTTGTGAAGGACAACTTTGAAGAACCCCAAGTGCAGACATAGCACATGGCGCCTGTGCCAGATCCTCAACAATACTGTAATGTTGAGCGGCACGAGCGTTTGGATTATAAGAAGATCTTCGAAGGACACCTTTGGGAGGTGGCTTCACAAAGGGTTCTAGAGAAGGCTTCTCGATTTCCAACGGACCAGAGACAGGTGGGGGAGGCGGCCCATCTGCAACTGCCTTCCCGGGTGCCTGCCGCGGTTCATTGTAATCCTTCGACCGTGTAGCGACAGAGATAGGTGCAATAGTCTTCATCATGAAAACCTGAGACCCAAACGGTGCAGATGGTGACGGCTGTTCAACCATCTGGGTCTACTGAGATGGAAATGGCTCTTTCAAAACAGCTGGAGTCCCTTTAGGGCCTTTAAGAAGTTGACTAACCTCGGATCTTCGTGGAAAATCCTTAGTATAATGGTCCCCTTTACAGTTGAGGCAAGGGTACTTTGGTTTACGCTGGGAGCCATCCTCAGTACGAGACTTAGATTCTGGTTTCGGGGCATCAGATTTAGATTTGCCTTTGCCCTTATTCTTTCCCTTGGAGGATTTGTCCGCAGGATTGGCCTGAACGGAATTCACCTCCGTGGTTTTACCAGAATCAGATGAGGCGGGATTGGCAGAGGTATTGTTGGAAGAATTAGCCTTCTGCTTCCCATTCGAAGATTTCTTCGAATTCTAAGAGACAGAACCAATGACACCATCCACCGCAGGGGTGGGCGGAGCCTTAGTGGTTCCGGGCCGTGGAGCATCAGTCAAGATGTCATAAAGTGTGCCGAACTATGAATAGACAAGATCCAGGTACTGGGCACGCGCGATGGCTTGTTCCTCTGTCACGCATACTCCCATCATGATATCCTGAGCGATTTTATTCACAAAGGAGGTGGTGAACCAGTGAGTCAATATCTGATCATGTATGTGAAACTTAATCAGTCTACAATGGCGCCGCCCACTCATGAATGTGATGCGAGATGTGAGTGGCAAAAACATCTGCTTGAGAGTCTGGGGAGGTGCACATCCCGACTTCATGCGAGCCGTGGCAGAATGCGTGAGGAAAGCCATGGCTAAAGAGTTGAAATCTAAAATAATGCACGGGATAACTCTATTGACCATAGCGACGGCTCCGGTTAAAGAGTACGTTTGGAAGAGGCACGGGGCGGAAATCGATCGTCGACCCAAAGAGTTAGATGAACACAAGATGATACGTCATCACATGCGCCTGGGAGTCCTCCCCAATCTTTTCCCTCGAACTTGGGGCAATCACCTGGTATCTTGGTGGGAACCGGAGGCCAATACGGATTATGTAAAATTGGATCATTGGTCAACTTTGAAACATCCGGCAGCTCCAAGGTAGCCAGGAATGGAAATGGAGGATTAACTGTCATGCCAGGCCTAGGATGAGGTCCGGTACCCATACTCCACGATGGTTGTGAATATCCTTGCCCCCACGGGTTCTGTCCTGCAGGATTATGACCGTAGGGGGCGTAGGTCATATAACCAGACTGATTTGGATGCTGGTAACCATAGTGTGGGGCTTGATAACCAGGGTATGGACCCTGATTATGTGTCGGCCCCGTATAAGCAGTGTTTGGATTTGGCTGCTAAGTGTAGGTAAAACTGGGTGGAGGAGGATAATACTGAGAGCCTCTGGGGTGGTTATAGTTCAGTTGAGACTGACCATGAGGATAATAACCACCCTGAGGATGAGTAGGTTACTGAAAAGTGGAACCCTGCGGAGCCTGATAAGTAGGGCGCAGCTGTTGATTTGGCTGCGGCATTGAATGAACCGGTTGCTGTGCAGGGTTAATGGAATGAGCGGGCTGCCCTGAATGAACAGGTTGACTAGACTGAGAGGGTTGACCTGAGTGAACAAGTGGACCCGGATAGACAGGTGGTGTCGATTGTGTTGGTTGACCTGGCTGTAAGTGAGCCCCAGGTTGTACCGGATGGACCGGTTGGCCTGGAGGCGGGACACCGGGTTGTACCGGATGAACCGGTTGGCCTGGTGGTGGAACAGGACCAGGTGCTTGCTGGAAACCGGTTTGACCTGAAGTAGAACCATAGGATGGTCCCGGATGATATGCAACGTTAGAAACAACAGGATACTGCGGTTGCATCGGTAAAGAAGGCTGGATTTACCCCCCAGGACCATAGACCGGTCTCGGTTGATACCCTGGCTGAGGCTGAACAGGTTGACCTGAAGGGATATAATATTTTCCTTGCGGACTGTACGATGGCCCTTGTTGGCCGACAGGATAGCCTTGAATGGGCTGCCCTTGTGGATCATAAAGATAGCCAGGTTGGCCCGCAGGTTGGCCTTGGAAAGGCTGTTCTTGCGGGTTATAAACCTGCTTATAAGGTAAACCTTGAGCATAGAGATAAGCCTCAGGAGCGGGTAGACTCAAAATCTCCCCGTGCTCGTCATACTGACCTGGGAAAGCATACACAGGAGTACCATCCTGTGCATAGTGCGAAAAGTAAGATCGGTAGGGATCTTGGGAGGACAGTCCAACCTCGGCATTCGGCTGTTGTAAAGACAACCGATACTCCTCCGAAGAGATGTTCTCCGGTATAGCAGTGGCTAGATAAACATCTTCAGGAGTTGGCCCAACCCTAGTAACAAATGATGAGACAACAGGAGAAGAGGCGGCCACACAGACAGTGGGCCGAACGGGAATAAAAGTGACGGGCGTCTGAGGAGACACCCCGAGTGTAGTAGCAGCAGGCCTCGAAGCAGGAGATGATATTCCCATAGAGGCTGTAGCGGAAATGATCTGACCCAGAGATCTGTATCCTTGTGGTAAAGAAGGACTGGCTATTGACATGGCATCCAGCTCAGAGTTGTCTCCCTGAAACAATCTTCGTGGGAAGAGCTGATAGTCTTCACCAGACGTTGGGATTTCCTCACCAGAATCACTCATGGTTGATCCTACCATTAAATCACACAAGAGACGGCGAGGACGAGGAGGAAAAACAACAGCAACAAAAGGCGAACCCGGTGTAAGAGAAAGGAAATCGGCTCCTAATCTCAATTCAGACACAGGGTCCGAAAAGGGCCAATTGAACTCAACTGGTACTCCAATGGGTTGCTCAGCGATAACTAGTCCCCCGTCAGGAAACTCGGAAACAACAGGCTGTTGTGGTTCGACAGAGGATTGGGAAGCCTCTGAAGAATCGTCCGTGTAAGGACTACCAGTCGACGAAACCGAAGGTTCCGCCACTGTGGCAAAAGACCAGAGAAAAAGAAGCAAACACACACACCGGCTAAAAACGAGTTAAGGGCACACGATCAAACGGTCAACAAGCAATATCTAAGCCGGCGTGTAATCGTGGGTGATTAATTTTTACCACATTGAAAAGTAAGAAACTCTATCGTTTCATATTTTAAGAGTCGAGAAACAATAGAAAGATGACTCTATCTCTTTCAGATTTGATACAAGAGTGAAAGGACAAGCGCTCGATGGTCTTTTCAAGTTTAGGGAGTTAGAAAAGACCAAATGAATGCTCAGGAAAAACTAGGCACAAAGGGTGTACCAAATATCTGTGAACTGCAATATACACCTTGGTTTCAATAATGAAACAGAAATCGACCAAGGACTTTCCGTACGTGCAGGCAATCTCCCCGAATGATGTGTTCGATGTATCACGGGTATAGGGCGGCAGACTCGGCTTCCTGTGGATAAAGGATTGAAAACCTAGAGGGGTCTCCCTTTATATACGCGACGGTACGGGGAGCACAAATCTGTACTAGCGCTGTCTAAAGCCAAAAGGCGAACGACAGCTGCTAGGTTTAAAGACGCCGGAACACGTCTCTAGCCTAGACCTCTAAATATGTTTCGTTAGATTTCAATGATGCCTTAGGTTAATTGGATAGATTTTAAATTTGATCTTCAATTAAGTTTCAATTTTCAGGCCCTATCGTATGTAATGTCTTAAAAGACTCCTAAATGCAAAGCTACATGCCACAGTCCAACATTTCGTTCGATGAAAACTAGTTACAGAAGAGTTGAGAGCTTTTACACAAACAAAATGATCGGAAGACAAACAATGAGATCTCTAATGCAACTAATGAAATTGAAAACTTTTCATTCAGATTACTAATCACTAGCAAAATCGAAAAGATTACAATTTGCACTAATTCAACCAAAAGCACAAGAGATTTTTTTTTATAATTTTCAACGTTTGATAGCTAATATGCACTGAACAAACTTGAAAACAAACGGAACAACTTGAGAAACGATATTGAGAGAGAAAAACAAACAAATTTCACTCAACAACACAAGCAATCAGATCCCAAATCGACCAAAGTCTCTCAAAACCAAGAAAAGACTCAAGGGCTCCAATGGGCCGTGTGATCTAGGCCCAATGCAAGACCAAACGAAATTTGAATGAAGGAATGAGAAATCACCCAAAAATCACAACAAAACAATGAAAAACTACTAAGAGGATGCGGAGAATCAATTAGAAAGTCGACCGGACAAACAAAACACCAAAACTCCCAAGGAGGGCTCGATACACTAAGCCACTAGATGCCCTAGGGCTCAAAACGTGAAATCGATAGATAAAAGCAAACAACCAAAGGAGAGAGGTAAATTCCCAGTCAGACATGACTCCAACACACTCAGGTAGTCGGAAAATCAAGAAGAAAAACACTGACCAAACCCAGAGAGCTAAAAAATGAGGAAACTCAAAAACCTTACAGGGGTGGTGTGACTGTAAGGCTGCAACTGGCGCCAGAAAGCAATTGGTGCGGGCTAAAAAAAAGCAACATGCGCCAATTGGTGCGACTGTCGAGCTAAAAAGCGCTTCAGTCGAGTTTCTCAGCCAAAAACAAAAAAGAACTACTCCAGAAGCAGATCAATGCATACTAAGCAAACCAAGAAGTAAAAAACAGCAAAAGAACCCAACCCAGAAGGCTCATCAAGCAAGGAAAAACATAAAATAATCAAAATGAGACAATACAAACGAGACAGTGAAATCCAGACGATCCCCAGCGGAGTCCCCAAATTGTTGAGGAGGTAAATCCCCTCTGCAGACAGAGGCGATCCCTACTAGCCTAGCAGGGGTCTAGCAACAATCACGAAATGTTACGACGCAAGTTCCTAGTTACGAAATGAAAATACCAAAGATGGAGGCCTACCTAGAATCCAATGCTATGATCTGAAGAAGAGATCGTTCCCGTTCCTCAGCTTCGGCAAATCACGATCCTCTATGATCTCCGTGGATGGATACCTGCACGTGCAAGAAACAAACAGATACAAGCATAAATTCTGGCATACGTAACTAAATATCAGTCAGAAATGATACTACTCATATTAACATGATCGAAAACAGAGTGAAACCATAATCGTAATCATTCATTAAATAACAATCGAAAGAGATTACAACCAAATTTCTGACGTCGTGGTCTCCTTCGGATGGGTCTCCATTCGTTCACGTCTCGCAAAGCTCGCCAGGGGAAGGGCAAACCTCTCCTAAGTCTCTCGACGATAGTCTCCTTACTTGAGTCGGCCTTAAGGGAAGAAAGAGGGCTCTTACAGCACAAAGGCTCTTGGGAATTTGGAGATTCAAAGCTTAGGCACTTCAAGACTAGCTTGCCATGGAATTGAGCAGGCTTTTATAGATGGGGAAGGAGGGAGTTGGGATCCCTATTATTGTGGAATTGGCCCTATCAACAAGGAAGGTTCCATGGGAGGTGGCAAACCACTTCCCTTCCATAGAACTCCCGCAGCCAAACCTCCCAACTCAAGATAGGCAATGGTTTCTGAATTTGTTGAAACACAACTTCCGCCATCTTTATTTAAAAAACACTCCTTAAATTGGCTGGCGCGACTACTGCTCTGGGACAGAGCGCCAGTTGGCGCGGCCTCTTTGTAGGATTTTCCCCATTGGCGCGAGTGCTGAACTGTCTGCCCGCGCCAATGCAAAAGGAGATGTTTTTCATGATTTTTGCAAGGAGATGTCTTTAGGGCAATTGAAGCTCATGCTTAGAGGAATGCATTGATGATTTTTTCAAGGCATGACAATGTTCACAGGTCACAAAATGGGTCCTCCATTGTGCGGGATAGGAAATGGTAGGGACGGTGACAAATTACTATGTAACAACAGGAGTCCAAAATCATGTGCAGGTTTGAGACATGCTTCTTTACCAATCCAAATACTGTCCAATCGTCAAAGTATACCTCCAAGAATTTGTGAATGAACTCCTTGAATACTGTGACCACTACCTGCGGAAAGATGGCAGGGGCACTTTTGAGCCCAAATGGCATAACAGTGTACTAGGAGGATCCCCATTTGGTGGTGAATGTAGTTTTGTTGCGATATTCTGGTGTGATATTGATCTGATAGTATCCCGAAAACCCGTTAGTGAATGAGTATGCTTCCTGCCCTCCCACACTATCGAGGATTTCATCATAATGGCATAGGGAAGGGATCATGTACGCAAGCATCATTCAGCTTGCGCAGGTTGATGCAGATTCTTATTTCTCCTTTAATATTTTTCTCTTGGACCACCATTGGGCTTACCCAATCTGACTATTCTACTAGGTCAATGATGCATGCAGCTAGCATTTTGTCAATTTCTTCCCTGAATTTCTGCTTATACATGGGGTTAAATTGGTAAGGTCGTTTCTTGACAGGGTGTGCATTGGGTTTTAAAGTGATGCACATGACCTCCAGGTCCCTTGTAATACCCTTCAGTTCTAAGAATTTCGTAGGAAACAGGTCCTGGTACTCTGTGAGAAGTTCTGAGACTTTTACAACAGTATTGTCATCCCAATAGTGCCAAATCTTAGCTAGCTTAGGCTGTTATTCTGTTCCAATGTTGACTTCCCTTAGCTTAAGAGGCTTGGTCACATCGACGGTCTATAGTGGGGGTCTAGCAACTGCTCGTTCACCCTCCAATTCCGGGATAGTGATATTTCGCGGAACTTTGTCACATTCCTCCATTAGTATATTGCGACAGTTAGCAATATCCTGCATCTACGTATCCCAAGTTGGTGCCCCATACTCCACACAAGGGCATGATTCATAAAATACCAAGGCATCTATGTCCTACAGGGCTTCATCTAATGCCTCAGTTCCACCTATCAACTCAAATTTCCCCACAAAATCATCCTTCATTGTCTCCCATTAGCGGGTGCATTGATGTGGCACTACATCCAAATATCATGTAGTGGAGATTGGCTCCAAGGCATGAATGAATAGGTGGACCCATTCGTCCCCGATCCTTTCATACCACACCTCCATCCATGCAGCCAAGTGCTTACAAGGGTCCTCTTTACTAAGGAAAGTCTCCATGCATAGGTGAACTGGAGGTTCAAACCATAGGATCATCATCTTGTGACATTTCTCCTATTCCTGAAATGTCCCCTTATGAGTTTCCCACCACTGCGCAGTGTTCACACACACGGCTAGGTTAAGCGCCCACATTCTTCACTCCCTTGGGACTTCTACTTTGAATTCTCTAAGAAAATCCATAATACTACCAGAACCATCAAAGTAAGGCAGCTCTCTTACCTCTGAGGAGATACACCGGAAGCTCTTCGTGATCCTAAGACATTATAACGCAGATACATCATGCAACTGGTTCTCCCAATTTTTGATTTCCACATCCGAGTCTGAGAGGCATTCATTGTATTTTCCCCAGAAAAGCACGCCATCAACCATGGGATTAATCCAATCCTTGTCCCAAATGGTTAGTTTATAGATATGATTCATGTTGTATTCTTCGTGCATGGGTTCTTTATACCGCTCTCCTTCTGCTGGGTCTAGAGGGACTACTACTCGCATACCCTCATTCTAAAAAACCATGCTCCTTTTTTTCAAGTTGATAATGCCTCCCATGTCTATAGCCCAATCTAGTACTAGGAGTGCAGGATAAGGGTCTACATCCTCTACAATTTGAATTACCTCAAAATCCACGTATACCTTAACCCTTGCAATATCTACCATAATATTTGATAGTCTCCCCAACAGTATGATCTTTTGTTATTTAGCCATGCGTAGCTATATAGTAGAACATTCCAGCTTAGGTTCTCCCATCCTCTACCATGTCTATTTGGGTAGGACTTTTGCATCAGATCCCAGATCCAGGATGACCTGATCCATTTCATAATCGCCAATCTACGTAGTTAGCCGCCTTTCCCAAACAGTGTGTTTCTTATGCTTGTAAAGTTTGTGAACATCTTTAACTTCTGTTGGAGGGTTAGTTTTTTTCTACACAGCTGTCTATCAATGCTTGAATATTTTCTATTGCCTTCTGGTTGCGTAGAAATTTCATACATGCTTGTAGGAATGGTTTAGCTTCTTCATCCGCTTTTAGGTTTGTTGGAGCCTTGGAAGTATATGCCTCATCCTTGGTAAATTATTTACGAGCTTCTAGGAAGGTTTCTTTCTCCTTCCATAGGTCCAAGCTTTCTGTTTTCATGGCAGCTTTTCCTATAATGGGTTTAGTCACAGCTCTTTCCTTATCTCCTCCAGTATCCATGCCACTGCGCATAATGACGTTAATATTGGGTCCCTCATCACGTGGTTTTGCCTTAACCCTTTGTAAATTCTGTGTTCGACTCTGTTGTTTTTCCTACATCTTTGCTATCAGTACCGGACAATCTTCGAACACATGATCCAATTATCTACAATATTTGCAATATTGTCAAGTAGGGTTCGGATAGTCCCTTGTGAAGTGCCCTACTTCTCCACAATTATAACAGATCAATTTCCCTCTTCCTCGACCTGTGCTTCCACCTCTTCCCCCCCCCCCCCCAACTCCCCGGCCTCTAGCTGAGGAGCCACCTCATACCGAGGGAGATAGTGGTGAAGAAGGGTCAGCTTGTACCCTATACATGTTTCCTCAGTCTATCATTCAGTCATATGTTCGACAGTTCTGTTTGTCATGTCCCACTAATGAGCAGAATCAACACCATTGTAGCTTCAAATTTGGAACATAGGCACCAAGATGGATGTACTGGTTGGTATCATGTAGTCTAGCTACGCAGTAGTAAGTGAACCATAACGTGGGACCGCTTGGTCCCGCAGCCTCTTTAGGGCGCAATGGGTTAGGCCCCCTAGCCTGCATGTAGTCTACCAGCAGAGGGCACTGATCCTTGGTATGGCCTGACACCCTGCACCTTATGCACCATACGTCTGGACTAGCTTCTCTTCCTTGCTCCTTTTGCAAATTCTGGATTTCGAGGTGCATTGCCTCCAGTTGTCCCTGGATATATTGTACCCCAAACTGGGCATTGTCTCTTGGAGAAACCTCTAGCTTCATGGAAATCTCCAAGGCTTTCTTTTGTGTCTCAATCGCTTGTTATCCCATAGCTCCACGTAGGTGAGGTAATAGCATGGCGATGAAACATTCCTTCCGATTTTTATCCTCATACTTAAATTCCCCATCTCTGATAACCTTATTTAGCCACTGATCAACCTCCCATACTGACTCGGTGGGTCATTGTCTAAATTCTTTCAAGTCAACCACCAGTTGAGTGTAGGACTTAGGCTTCCAAAACTGTTGTTTTAGATCATTCTTAATCTCTTATATTGATGGGTCCACATGTTGGCCTACGTACCCCATGAACCAATCCAAGGTCCTTCCTTCAAAGGCAATGGATAGTTGCGCCATTTTTACAGCATTAATAGCAACATTCTGTGTAGTCCATACTGATTCTGCTACAAACCAAAATTGGTCCATGTCTTCATCTCTTAAACCCTTGAAGGTGGGCAACTTCATGTGTGTGGCCATATATTTTTCTGGTAGTGCGGAGGTGTAGGGGATTTCTTTCCCTTATGCTGACTCGACGATGATGTAGCTGGAGGACTAGTTCCTATGTGCACAATCGGCTCTCTTAATGGGTTGTAGATGGATCTATCCCCTTCTCGGTTGAATTGGTAGTACTTACCACTTTGTGTTGTACTCTCACTCTGATCAGAGGTCATTCATTCAGTGTGGCTCCACCAAATTCCCTTTTCACACAGTAATATTTTAACTAGTAGCAGAAATGTTCACAATAACTTACCTTGGAATCCTTTGAAGAACCTTTTCTCCGCCTCATAGTAGGACACAAACTGATTGACTATGAATTCTATTACAAATCCTCCTAGCGCACTATCCACCCAATGATCCACATTTCAAGTGATTTCTCATCCTTCTCCAACTGTTGAATCAATTCTGGAGTCCATTGCATAACCTGATCGTCTTTCCAACACGTCTGGAATTCTACTAGCCTTTCTAGCCACTCCTAGAGCTCGTGTGCAAAATTTACAAAGAAAATTTCATATATTTCAGTGAATATATATTTGTTCTTCCACTTCTCAGTTTTTACCTTCGTGCTACGATTCTCCTTTACAAAAAATTCTTGAATCTGTCTTTCAAACTAGTCTTCGAGCTCCAATTTCTTAGGTCTCCAATGGCCTCGTGGCATTAACCGATCTCTCTCTCAAAATCCTCCTGGTCCCAGCAACGGAACCATTTTTTGGCTTTAGGGGTCCTGACCCAGGTTTATATTTAAGGTTTTCCAACAAACCCCTATACTACTGGCCATTTTGGCAATAACCTACTTTCACAAGCCAAGGTTTCACCCGAAGTAGTATGGGTGGGTGCTGGAACTAGGTTTCCGCACCCTGGGAGAGAGTAGGTAATTAAGGCAGATCTTGTTGAGTTCTATCAGGTTCACACAGAAAAAATCTTATTACCAAGCCCTTAATAGTATAGCAGCACGTAAACATAAACAAAGCTACTATTATTAAGCAGATCTCAGCAACACCTTCACATCCACGTGCGCATCAAAAATTATCACCACAGAACAACACAATCACAGTTAATTCATATATCACAGATAAAATCGCATCTTATTCAAATAATGCAGAGGTACTTTAGTAATAAACACAACCATTTCAAATAACATATATATACTTCAATATATTTTGTGCTCATTAACATCCAAAACCAAGTTACAAACCCAAGCCACAGCCTCTGCACACAGCCAGCGGGGTCCACACACAGCAGGACTGAGGATCTCCGTGCACACAACCAGCAGGAGTCCTTACCCAAAACTACCCAATATAGATCTCAACATTTCACACGTAGATTCAATCTTACTTCTAGACTCAAGCTATCTATCTATTTATATCATCATAGCCTGTGCTATCATGTGGTCCGCAAGCCATGGTTTGCGGACTCTAGGTCTACCCTTTGACCCATTACAATACATTGGGGGCTTTGACCCACCCCAAATCCCCTATGCAAGACCAATTACTACAAATATATATAAAAAACGCAGCATTGGAACATATCAAAATGCAGCTAGGGGACCATGTTCCAACACTGATACATGTCTCTTATCTTATTTATATTGATATTATATTTCTTCCGTAAAGAGGACATGTTGTTGATTATATTCTCTATGTAATTTTGTTATGACATTTTATTAGACATGCATTGATGAGAGAATTATTATGATGCCCAAGTATGAGAGAGTCTCATTATTGTACGTATCATGCTTAGAGTTGATAACCATGATAATTGGTGCAACTATATGTGGGTTGTTAGTAGTGCTAGTACAGCCATGTATTTCATATATTATTCATGTACACACTCATACTTATCATAAGTGGTGCATCTAGATTCATGGATGCATTGAGAGAGTTTCATGTGAGTCATGATTCAACCATATGTATAGACTTATTGATATCATAGTATAGTAATGTCATCTTGTATATCCATGTAATAAGTCTATGAAGCCATGTATTTTATTGCATATCATTTGGTCATATTCATATGGTTCATGTGGAGTAGCCTCTTGCATGTGGAAAATCGTTGGCAGTGATATATATATATATATATATATATATATATATATATATATATATATGTAGATAAAGATATATCTGTGTGTGTGCATGTGTGTGTGTGTGTGTGTGTGTGTGGAGATTTTTGCATTCAATGGAGTATGGTTGGAAATGCTATTGTGACCTTGTCATCACGTATTTGTCACCGCCATGTTTTCCTCAGAGGATTTTATACCTTCCCATTGAGATAGGAGAGAGAGCACTTGATTGAGATTTTACTATTGTTGATGTATGAGTTTTATATTATTGGATAGTACATTGCGGAGAGGATGTATTTTCTATTGTTGATTCAAATTTGGTTGGATATATGATTTTATTGCTATATATTTGATCACAAATGTTTCTACTAGTTGGTCACATTATTTTTCTATTACTACATGTTGGTGATTTGATCTGTGGCTACTATATAACATGTATTTTTTTGCTACTGGTAGGATACATATATTCCTCTTCTATTGTGTTCTTTTTCAGACATAGCTTGTGTTCGGGCAGTGTTTATTGCACATTGTTTTCTGTTATGTGGAAGATTGTTGTTTTTATTCTCATATTTCATTCTTTCATTCCAATGTTCATTGCCTGCATAAGATATTGAGTGGAGTTTATGTTTTTGATTATGGATCCCATTCCATGGAGAGAAGCATATATATTTTGTCCTTGACATGTTTATCTATTTTCCATTGATGTCAAAGGAGGAGAATGTGAGGATGGAGATCAGTTTTCAGAGGACATTTCACATGGTTGGATCAATTGGGGTTTCCATCAATGCCAAAGAGGGAGATTGATGGAATTTATGTGTTGTAGTGTTTCATATGTGTTTTTTTTTGGCATTGATTCCAACCTCGTAGCATGCTTTGTAGGAGATTTGGTTAGCACTTGTATGTTGGTTACAGATGGCTTGTACATGGTTGATGTGTTGCATTGGTTTTGGCTTGTCTACTAGCATGGATATGTGAGGATGGAGATATGATTTGCAGATGTTGCATATAGAGTGTGAGCAGAGGATGTCATGTTTCTCATGATCATGTTGTTATTTTCATGATTGTTGTATGGAGTTGTATGGTGGTATGTTGTACTAATATTAAGCCATTCCCATGATGATTATTTGTGCCAAGGTGTTGCATGGCCAGTACAGAGTATAGATGTCATGACCTCCTTGTTCATGATGTTGCTATAGGTGTTACTCTTTATTCATGAAGTTGATATAAGAGTTAGATTCAAGGAACCTTGTCGATTTGGTCTCCATGTCTCAGAATAGGTACTTGTTGATGATATGATACATATTTTCTAGAGAGGATTTACAAGTTTTGGAGGATGCTTGAGTTGCTTGTACAGGTGTTGGAGGAATTTTGACATATTTTGGAGTTGCATATTGATGGAAAAGATGTTGTGAAGCATTTTGATGGCCTAGGTGTTAGTGTATTTGTTTGTTGGCATCCAAATCAACCTACTTTAACTTTTTATGATGATGGTGATGTGTAAGTGACTTGGTTAAGGGTTACAAAGGTGTTAGTGGCTTCAAGAGGTCCTACAGAAGCTTGTCAATCTCTGGAAACATTTTGGCAAGATTTGAGCTTATTTGATTGGTTTTCTCCCATCCTCTGCCCCAACTGCACCCATGTAGACTTCTGTGTGAGTTTGAAAGGCTCTAACCGCATCGAGACAAGCATGTGTGTGTGGTTTTAGCCAGGATCATACAATTTTGTGCATATGGTTTAGAATTTAGCTATTTCTCTGGATTCCTCGCACATCTCAGCTAATTTTGATATTGTTGCAATGTTCTTGGTTGAAAATTTCCATTATATGGTCGAAAAAGTTAAGGGATATTCTAGAAGTTGGTTAAAATTGATAATATCCATCATTTATTGGAGAGAGTGGCTTGATAAAGTCAAAGAGCTAGATTCGGGAAAATTAAAAAGTGTGAAAAGAATTTTTGAGTGTTCCATAACTTGTAGCATTTATAGAGTTAATCATCACAGAAAAATGATAAATAGAGGAAGGTCTTGAGTATAATTTGGTTGATCTTCCTGAGAGTGTAAGAGCATGAAATTATGAGGGCATTGAGAGTGAGTATATATTGTAGAAACTGTTCACATAGTTTTGTAGTGTTTCATCAGAGATTTGTATGCGGAAATTAGAGTTGGAATTAAGAAGAAAATTAAGATTTTATGTGTTGTAGGTGGTATAGAATTGGCATCTTGTGGTGTGTCAAACATCAAAGTTTGGTGTGAGAAGAAGATAATAATTTCCCTCCTCCAGGAAAAATTTTTATTTAGATTTTATGTGCATAACGATGGTGTTGTTGGTTTCTCGTGTTGATAAAATTGAGAACCCATTTTGAAGATATATGAAATGTGGTTCGCATGGAGGAATTCAAGGTGTGCAGGCTTCATAATATATAGTGATTCAGTATAAGGAATATATTTCTCCATCTAATAGGAGTTAGATATTCCAACAGACATTTGGCGAGGATCATTGGTCATGGAGGCTTACAGCGGATAGATTTTTGTAGATTAGTGAGAGAAAACATTTCCTAATTGATAGGTTCTAGCATACTGTGAAGGAATCCAATTATTTCGGCTTATGTTTGTATGCTAATCCAGGTAAAATCTTTTTCAGAATATTAATATAATAATTTAGCATCGCAGCAGCAGCAAGGTGGTTTTCTCCCAAAAGGGTTTCAACTAGAATAACTTATTTCTTCATGTGTGCTTATTTTTGTTGATGCTTTCCATGGTTATTATACTTTGAGTTTATTGTGGCACTCATGTTTCAAGAAGATAATATTGTGGATGTGTGATGAAAATTTTTAATCCACCAAACAGTTATAAAATTGATATAAAGTCCATCACTACCGATTCAGCCCCCCCCTCTTAGTAGTGATCTATTTTCCAACAACATCCATCGATACCATGCAAAATTATTTGGGTCTAAATATAACTATACAATGTGTACCTTTTGTGTGTGTCGCATATCATGTAGATAAAAGAACTGCTCCATCTCTAGTATCCATATTACTATATCCTTTCCATCAATATTTCTCATATCAATATTGGAATATGGTTGGTCTTCATCCCTGAGTTAGAGTCTCTAAAATCGTGATTAAAATTCCTTTTGTTCTCAACATGAGTTTCATGGACTAATTTGTCACCACTAGGAAGCCTTTATAGTAGCAAATTTATCAAAACTTCTTTCAAAACTTCCATGTATGCTTTTAATTCTTCCATTTTTTATTCTAAACCGTCAATGTTAGCTTCCACTTCATTGTCGATTTCTCTTTGGGATAGCAAAAATTGTTGCATTTGGACCCATAATTTCCATATATCATGTTACAATTCTTCTTTTTCATATATCATAGTAGAGCTTTATTAGGGCTTCATGGTCGTAGTTTTTTTTTTTTTTTAATTTCCGAAGGAATTTTGGAATCAATTAATGATATTTATGCTTCACTATGCCATTTGAATCACATCAAACGAAATTTTCAAACAAAAGTTATGAAAATTTAAAAATACACACACTTTAAGAGCTTGATTTTGAGGATGTTGAAAAGACTAAACATGAAACTATTTTATCTATGTGATTTCGGATCTCCAAGGTCTGAAATTTCTTCTTGTGGTATCCCTCTGAGTCTTCTTTCAAATTTCACAAGTCAGACCGAGATTGAATTCTTCAAGATAAATTTATGTCAGATCTCCCATGATGACCTAATAATGGACTAGCTTCGTAAATTGAACTTGTAATGGATGCCACATGTCACTTTTTCTACTTTAGGCCCTACAAATGATATAAGAGAAAGTAAATTTTGTGTTCTTTCTACTCCTTTTTACGAAATTCAAATATGATGTACAAAGAGAAATTTATGATGATTTTCCTCAAAACACCTATTTTAGAATGAATTATAGAGCATGCAAAAACCCTAACTTATTTGGAACATATCTCTGAAAATCTAATGAACCAAGCTCTAAAATATTTACATGTTTTTCATAAATATTTTGAATACACATTGTAGAAATTTCATCTTTTGAAGACTCATTGAAACAATTTATAGCAAAATTTCCAAGATTGTTTGTTTGAAGCAGAAAAACCTTAGGATCCAAAGCTCTGATACCAAATTTTATGTAACCATAACACAAAAAATAAGAAAAGATAGATAAAAACTTGAAAATAAGCCTCTTCGAGGGGGAAAGCTCCTTTTATATCACATAAACAAAGAATTCTTGGATGATTCAATGACAAGACATCCTTGGAATATATAGGAGTCTAAAGGGTCATAATATAATTAGGACCTACATAACAATAATAATGTAAGGGAAACGCAATAACAATAGTGAGATTCTATGGGGCACAATAATAAGAAGATGGGGGCTACACTAGTACTATAAATAGTACTATAAATACTTAACAAAATGGCTCCTACAATTAAGGTTCTCAATTTGCATCGTAAGTTTATGATCACAAAAACAATGTCTATTTTCCATGTGTCATTTGACAAGTTAAATATTTAATTATTAGATAAATATTTAAAACTTTGATATACTTTTATATATGTGCAAAATGAATATGTATATAAAAATTGTAGCACAAGTTCTTTAAATTCTTTTTTTTTTTATTAGCAAGTATGGGACTCCTTCTATTAACTGGTTAAATATTTAGAGCCATAGGTCTGTTGGCTAGCTGGAAACTAGACCTTGTGTCCAAAATTATCAAAATGTTTCCGCTCATCATGGGAAAATGGAGGAATATCAAGTCTAATGACCCCTAAAACAAGTAGAAGGGCCAGAGCTTCAACTTGTAACCAACTAAACCTGCTAAGACTTAAAACTATGTACTCTATAGGGCTAAAAGCCCATCGGAAGCTTATCATAGCACAAAAACGGCAACCAATCAGTCTTGGTACTAGTTCTCCCCTCCCAGGTTGTTCGACTCTTGCAATGTCACAGAATCCTCCCCTTCTCCATCCCTGGTATCATCTGAAGGAGGCACACATTTAGTTCAATGAATGTACAAATACCCTGCAATCATCAAGGTGTCCTTCAGCTTATCGATACTTTTTTCTAGCCCTTCCCTGATGATGTAGAGGTTCTCTCCCACATATTTTCCAATTCTCCTTCTCTCGCGGATTAGGTGGCCCAGGATGATCCGTGTCACCCACACCAGTTGCACTTTGACCCTCTCCCCATACTCCTGTCGTAGGGACTTGACCAGGTATGCCTCCATTTTGGATATAGCGGAAGCATCCTCGTCATCGTTCTTAGCGAAGAACAGTGCCTCCAAATATAGCCTTCTACCCCCGTTCTACGACTATGACCTGTGTCTCCCCCCTTCTCCTCCTCTAGATGCCTCTCTTCTGCTTCTACTTGCTCCATGCTCCACCGAGCGATGAGCCTGAGTAAGGCAACCCGCCATTCTCCCCTCTTGAGCATTGACATACCACTATCGCTACTGCCTATGTCACACTTGATATCCCTACCCTTTTCTGCCCATTCACCCTACTGCACCAAGCTAAGATGATTCCAACTTGTCCCCTTTGTATTCTTATAAACTAATCCTGAGCTCCCCACTCTTCTTTGCCTTCTTTTGTATGCCTTCTGATGCCAATAACTCCACATTCGAGTAGACTGGGATAGATATGGCACCTCCCTCCCTTGGTATCTTGTGTTCCCATTTCCTCTGCCTCTGTTTTCAGGTGCTACATTCCACTAATCCCTGCCACCGTCCTTCCCCTACTTATACTATCCTCCTCTATCATGCTTTCTCCCATGTCACCTCCTGCATGCCCCCACGCGTGCTCGACCTCTAGTTGGGTCAACGTGCATGGAACCACTCCTGCCTCTCATGGGCCTTAGCCACCCGCATCCAGGTTTTCCCGGATCCTTTCTCACAATCCTCTTACATCATTCCTTGACTTTTGAGTCCTTAATTTCTCCCCACTTCCTTGATTGAATTTATTCTCTCACCTGTATCCCATGGTTGGCTATCAGCTCTGCAAGACTTTTGGCTTTTCTCCTTACATGATTGAGTTGGACCTCCAAGTGCCTCCTAAGAAGGGAACTCAAGAATTCCAAGCTATATGCCATTTTCCAATTCTGGGTAACCTTTCTCAATTGGGATCCATTAAGTAATCTATGGCCTAAATCACTAATAATTCTGGAATCTCCCTCGATAATCAAAGGGAGCCATTGATGATGGATTTCCACTTCCAGCCCAGCCAGCATCCTTCCATCTCTACTACATTTTTAGAGGTCTCTCCTAGGTAGCCCCACGAGATCCCTCGTATTTCCCCTTTGTTGCTATGTATCACTCCGCCATGCCCATCTTCCCCTCGATTGCCTTTCAAGGCCCTGCCAAGGTTCAACTTGAACATCTAATCTTCAGGAGGATCCCATTTTTCCAATTTCACAAACATCTCAGGCATCGTGATATCCTTTCTGATATACTACAGTAGATTTGGATCCTTCTATTCCTGAAGCATGCGATGTTCCTCCCCATTGGTCTTAATGTCATCTGATCCCTATCACCTGAGGCCTAGGGTCTCTCTCACATGTACTTGGATGCTTGCCCAGAATTCCTCTTCTAATTGCTTCTTGTCTTCAAATATATGATTATTCCTTTCCTTCCATATTTCCCATAATAGAAACCCCGAGGTGAGCTCACATATCCAATTTACCAAGTTACTCTTGAAGGGGTTCACCTCCAAGTTGATAATAGTGCTCGTCAAAATTCCTGGGTTCCAGTTAGACTGGTTGAAAATATTATCTCCATTAATCTAGAATTTCTAGGTCCAACTGCACTCATCAAACAATTAGTTCATGGTTTCTATAGCTAAAAGGAATAGGAAACAGAGTGACAGGTGTTGGGTCGGAGTTAAGGTATGTTTTCACCCTACCTTTACTTAAAATTATCATACACTTTTAGGAAATTTTCCTCATCTCAATAATAAAGAAAAGGAGGATTAATACAAAATTAGGACAAATGGACTAATAGGAAAAAGCATGTTTAAAATACAATGATTTGACTTATTTCATCTTTATTCACAGGAAAACAAGGCAGTTGAATCAACGATGACCAAAAGACAGCTAACAGGCAGAGGACACAAAATCACAATGACCCCTAGGGACCAAAGGAAGGCAGAAAGACAGATCCGCATCCGAAGAACTCAAACGGCAAGCAGGAGCAGCGGGCTTTCGTTTGGAAAAGACCATTCCATTGAGAAAAATCACTTTTAAAAAGGCCAAAGATAGATGAGAAAAGGGAGATGAATTAGAATTATCTTCTGTAATAGGCATACCAGGAAAGAACTGTCCAGTTGTATTCATGTCTTAACCTTTTTAATAAATAATTTTGGTATATTGAATAGTCATTTCCTGAGTTTTCCATCACGTTAGACTTCTGGTGGTTTAGGCCTAGCCCTGGGAGTTTATGTGCTCACCTCTGTACTGTACGTTAATTACGGAATTTATGTTCAGGTATCTAATGCATTTTGTGAGATGTTTTTTCCACTTGTTAACTTCTATGCCTATGATGTTGCAGTTTCTTATGCCACTAAGATAGTTTATCGCTCATGTTTTCTGGTTTGCAATAATTGTTTTATAATTGTTAGATATTTTCATCATTTTCTCAATTCCTTTATATCTGTTTATGAGCTTTAGCACGATTTCTGTTCAATGCTTTATATCGCTAAGAATTAGATCTTTCCATCAGAACTATAGGACTTCTTGTTGTGCTTAATGCAAAATAATGTTAGCTAGTTAGTTTTTCAACATTAAATAAGCAATTATTGTTCAAATTGTTGATTTTTTTGTTCCATTCACTAGGATTGTTGTTCAATTCATCAAGTACATTGTTCAATCATAGGTTATTCTCGCTAAGCTTATTTAGACAGAATAGTTAACAACATTTTACAATTCCATTTCTTTTTGAGTTGGTTGAACTTCAAGAATTAGTTAATATTATTCATGGTGAAACAGAGTAGCTATTCCCAATGTCACTCGCATATACTATGCTTGCACTCTTGAAATAAGAAGACTTACCCTGGTTTTACAATTGAATGAGAAGCATAAAGGTTGCCTATAATAGACAATGTAGTGGACCAACATTTTTGGCATCATTTTCGGGGAGAGTGTTGAAGAGCGACATCCTTCATTCCTTTTTGCCTGTTGCTACAAATAATTGGGTATTAAAAATGCTTTCCCCCTAACCCACTTCTTAGCAATTGTTCAAAAGTTAGTAGAATAGATGATCTTGTTTTATGACTAGGAAGAAAAGGATAGAAACAAATCAAAATCATCCGGAAAAGTCTACGAAACCCAAAGGAGTGGTAATCCTTGGTAGAACAACATATATAGATGAAATCATTAAGAGAGTTGAATATCAGGAATCTATAGGACCCAAAACCATTCCCATTTAAAGTCCTACAACACTCCCTCAGGCAGCAGCCTCACCATCTAAAGCCCACACCGAGATTCACAGTAAAACTGAAGGGTCTGAACAAAGCCTTTAGATTGTTGAACACATAAGTATTGACCCTTCAAGAGAGGGAGGTTCTTGCAATTTACAAGAAGGAGAAGGAGAAACTAGTGGGTCAATACAAGTAGGAGCTCTAAAGCTTGAATCCCCTGAAAAATTGGTCGATGCTAAGATGCTTGGTATTCTAGATCGAGGAAGTGTTGTAAAGCCTCCTCCCCACTCACCACCCAATCACGCTAATATTACTCCTTCGGAACAAGAGATCACTGAAGAGTATTGGCATATCTTTGATCAAATGGAAAATAATCAAAATCAAAATCAAAGGCAGACATCGACATTGGAATATCCCGTTGTTGACCATGCTACTAAGACCCCCATGAAAGACATTCCCCTACAAAACATCCCCACCTTCCATGGGTTGACCTCAGAAGATCCTGATGCATTTTTATTTGAGTTCGATGTATTATGTAAAGGATATGACTATACCACTAACCCGCATAAACTGAAATTGTTCCCCTCTACTTTGAAGGGGGCGGCATTATGTTGGTTCATGGGACTCAGCCGGGGAACCGTCAATAACCAGGACAAAATGAAGAACATTTTTCTAACTAAATATCAAGATTATTGCCGAACTTGGGAATTAAAAGATGAAATATTCAATATCTATAAAAAAGACAATGAGACATTAGATGAATATGTCAAAATATTTAAGTATAATCTACAAAGGTCCCCATATACTGCATTATCCAAAGACATATTAAAAGCAACAATGATTAAAGGAATGAAAGAAGAATAGATTGAAACACTTAATATAATGGGAAGAGGGGACATCTATCAAGAATAATATGATGAAATTATTTCACTGTGTATCAGGTGCTCTCGGGGCAGTACGCAAAATAAGCCAATTAGGCGAGACTCAACAAGGAAAGATTTCAAGTAGTCTAGTGGCAACGTAACCAGAGCAGAGTTTGGTAATATTTTGGAAGACTTCAAAATTAACATTTTGGGTACTTTGAAAACACAAATTGATGTCCTACAAGCCAAGCAGAAGCGAACTATAGCATAACATAACTTCCTCGTCTTCTACCCACGCTATCAGAAGAAGCATAGCCAAAGGGAATGCCCCTTAGACACGATTCAGACCTATACTATTTGCACTAAAGATCATGCCACAGACTATTGCCCTTCACTCCCAGGACTAAAAGCAGTTTACAAAGAAGCAGAAGAAGAAACAGAACTATTCTACCTAATTAACCAGTGTTGGCAATTGAAAGCACAACCAGGTATGCCTCAAGACCTACCTTCATTCTTTCCTTCTCCACAATTTAACTAGCAAAACCCCACATCAGCTTGGCAGAATCAGCCGCCTTTCTCCACTTGGCCATCTCAGTCGTTTCCTATACGGCCTTGGCCAATGCAACACACTTCAGGAAATAATTTCCCAAGCTTTCCTTGTTCCCCTCCTTATTGGAAAAACAACCCATATCAAATCCAGTGGCCAGCATCTCCTTCTCAAACCACAAATTGACCTAAAAATTGGCAACAAACTCTGGGAATGACCCACCCACTAATGGGGACGGGGATTCAAAATCAACCTACACTATCAGCGTCATACCAGCACAACCCTTGGCCTAGCATTCATCCTCAATTACCAGCCCAACCCAATTCTAACCCCAACAATAGGTCGATTCAGCTAATCCAAATTATAGAAAATCCAAACCCTGAAACTGAACAGAAGCAATGTAATGAACTAAGGCTGAGATGAGGATGTATTATCTCAGCAACACAAGGAACGACCCCACCTCAATTGGAATATAAAACTCCAATAGAGCCGAGACAAATGAATATAACTGAAATGGAGGTGGAGCAAGAAAAGGAAATGGTTGACCAAGAGAAGCTTGAAAATCTTAGGATTTCTCCAACTCCTTTCCTTGAAAGGTTAACGCTGCCCAGACCAATGATCTCTCTAGATTTTGATATTTTGGGAGAATTGAGAAACCTTTACATCAAAATTTCTCTTCTACGAGCCATACAAGAATTCCCTATGTATGTCAGGACAATTAAAGAATTGTGTTGAAGGAATCAAGAAAAAAGAGCAAAAATTTCTCCCACGGTTCATGTGGTGGGAACATTATCTAACTTATTATTGGGTAAGGAGGCCCCCATTAAATACGATGACCCAGGGAATCCCATAGTAGCTATACAAATCTTCGGCCACTCGTTTCCAAACACATTGGTTGACTTAGGGGCGGCCATTAACATCTTAACAACAGGGACCTCCAAAAATCTAGGCATATCAGCGTTAGAACCCACAGCTATGCTGTTGGAACTCGCTGACAGGTTCGTTATCAGGCCAGAAGGAATATTGCAGGACATCATGGTTTCTATGGACTCATGGGATTATCATGATAATTTATTAGTTATTATCCCAAAGAATCGGATGGACAGACACCCCTTGATTCTTGGGTGGCCTTGGTTGGTAACAAACGATGCCTACATAGGCTGTCGGACAGACAGTATGATGATTGCTAGGGGAGATTCCATAAATAACATTATCATTTACCCGCCTGTAAAAAAAAATTTACCCACAGTACGCATTCACAAGCATCTGCACACATATTGGGAGAAAAATATATGTCCACCTTTGACATTAGTTGAAGATCTTGAATTTAAGGATCAAACTAAAGATGATGTAATCAATAACTTTATGAATTAGCCACCTACATCTAAAAAATTAAAATTCCAAATGTTGAAAACAGTTCTTGAAGATGAAACACAAGAAGACCTCTTGGAAAGCCTTGATGATCAACATATAACCACAATCGATCTATGCAATAGCATACCCGTTGAGATTGAGCCAGGGAAAATTTTGAATATAAATGGTAATTTGGATAGTGACCAAAGGTAGAAGCTCATAAATGTGTTACAGAAGTATCAGGGAGCATTTTCTTGGGACTACCCAGACATGAAGGCCATAAACCCCCAGTTATGCACCCATCACATCTACACCGACAAGGAGGCTCAGCCTATTCAGTGACACCAGCATAGGTTAAACCCTCATCTAAAAGATGTTGTAAAAGAGGAACTGCAAAAACTGATGGACGTGAATTTAATTCATCCTATTTCAAACAGCAATTAGGTCTCCCCTCTGGTAGTTGTCCCTAAAAATAATGGGAAATGGAGAATCTACGTGGATTATTGAGAACTGAATAAGGTGACATAGAAGGACCACTTCCCCCTCCCTTTTATTGATCAGGTCCTGGATACATTGGTAGGGAAGCATTTATTTTCTTTTCTTGATGCATTCAGCAGTTACAATCAAATCCAAATAGCCCCCGAAGACCAGGATAAAACAACCTTTACCTTCCCATGGGGTAAATTTGCCTATAGGGTGCTACCATTCGGACTATGCAATGCCCCAACAACCTTTCAAAGAGCCATACTCGGCATTTTTGCTGATTTAATAAATGAGGGGCTTGAAATTTACATGGACAACTTCACGTCATATGGGGATGACTTTGATCAAGCATTGGAAATGATAGAAAAGGTATTGGAATGATGTATTGCTACCAGGTTATGCCTAAGAAATTAAAAGTGCTACATGATGATGACCGAAGGAGTAATTATAGAGCACTATATCTTTGTAGTAGGAATATAGGTAGACCCGGAAAAAAATAGAGGTAATCCTTTTATTAGCCACACCTTGCACACAGACTAAGGTGCGTAATTTTCTAGGGTATGCAGGGTATTATCGTAGGTTTATAAAGAATTTCTCGCAAATTGTTGCACCTTTGTATGCACTGACTGGAAACATCGAATTCCATTGGTATGATAAATTTGACACTACTTTTTCAGATTTAAAGAGACTGGTCTCGATAGCACCAATCTTACGCAGTCCTAACTGGGAGTTTCCTTTTCACATTTCTTCATATGCATCCAATACAACGATAGGGGCAGTTCTTGGTCAATAAGAAGATAAAAGGCCCTATGTTATTTATTATATCAGCAAAAATCTCACTCCTACCGAATTAAACTACACAGTGATAGAAAAAGAGTTCTTGGTTGTCATTTATGCTATTAATAAATTTAGACATTATATAACTGCCTATCAAGTACTCTTGTATACAGATCACTCTCCCATTAAATATTTAGCCAATAAACCAGTCACGAATGGGAGAATAACTCATTGGTTGATGCTTTTACAGGAATTTGACATAACCATCAAGGACCGCCTAGGAAAATAAAACATAGTCACAGACTTCCTATCCAGAGTACCAAATACAGATGACACACTAGCAACCGACAATCAGTTTCTGGATGAACATCTATTTGTCCTGGCAGTAAAAATACAATGGTATGTAGATGTAGCAAATTACTTGGCAGTAGGGAAACTACCTAGGCATTTAACATCAAGGGAATGGAAGCTTATTATACAACACACTGCTAGGTTCTCCTAGATCGGTGGATACCTCTTCCACACAGGGGCTGACATGCATATATGCAGATGCATCTAGGAAGACGAGATCTATGATATACTATGGGCCTTTCACGATGAACCATGTGGTGTCCATTTCGTAGATCGTAGAACAAGGCACAAAGTATTACAATTGGGTTATTATTGGCCTACAATCTTCAAATATGAAAAAAAATATATCCAAGCCTGCGATAGTTACCAAAGAATGGGCCACCCAGGCTAAGCAGACGAAATGCCACTATGACCACAATTGGTAATAGAACCATTCAAAAAATGGGCACTAGACTTTGTTGGGCCACTCAACCCGCCATCAAATCAGAAAACCTACATACTAGTTGCCATAGACTATGTAACGAAATGGGTGGAAACAGTAGCCTTACCAAGAGCCATGGAAGAATCTGTGATTAACTTTCTGTTCGAGCTATTTGTGCGGTATAGTCTACCATGGGAAGTGATAACAGATCAAGGGGCACAATTCGTAGGTAATAAAATCACAGCCACTCTAAAGAATCACCACATCATCCACAGAGTCACGTCTCCTTACCACCCGCAGGTGAACGGACAGGTCGAAAGCACCAACAAATTCCTTGAGGCAATTCTTACTAAAACATTATCATCACATCATCGGGATTGGGCCACTAGACTTCCAGAGGCCCTGTGGTCTTATCGTACAACATGGCGAAACACCACTGGATATTCTCCATGTCATATAGTATTTGAAAGAGAACCTATTTTTCCCATTTAATTCAAAGTCAAGGCTCTAAGGACAGCCAAGGAAGTAGGGTTTGACTTGACGAAGGCCTAGATTAAAAGAATCCAACAAATAAATGAATTGGATGAAATACGGCTACTGGCTCTGCAGCACACAGTGATCATACAACAACAATGAGCTAAGTGGCATGACAACCTCATAAAAAAGAAGACATTCTAGAAAGGAGATTGGGAACTTCTCTATGACTCCAAATTCCAATATTTTTCAGGACAATTGCAGAAAAGGTGGCTCGATCCATATGAAATCCAAGAAGTACAAAAAAATGGTACCCTCACCTTGACCACCATAGATGGGTCTAGTTCTACATTTCGATTCAATGGGCACAGAGTATGCCTCTATCACAAACCTCTCACAAAGGAGTCTTTCTACCAACAGGTACGAAAAGATCCCACCATCCAAGTTGTGGCAGAAGGGGTTGATAACCCCACAATATCAAGTACATGAGAGTTTACTACCTTCATTTGTAAATAATGTATATAATCTCCTTGCAATTCCTAGTTTCTTATTTTGTTGTACATTCTTCATGCTCACAACTGTACCCTTTTTCTGATCCTTTTCTATTTTTATTTTTCAGTGTTGTTCAAATTCTTTGAATGAATGTTTTTCAATCCACTTGAACAGCTACTGTTCAATCGGATTGAACAACCGTGTTTTTACGTTTTTATTTTTCCTTGCTATTCAAATTCTTTGAATGGTTGTTTTTCAATCCAATTGAACACTCATTGTCCAATCGGATTGGACAACCGTGTTTTTGCATTTTTATTTTTCCTTGCTATTCAAATTATTTGAATGATTGTTGTTCAATCCAATTGAACGGTCGCTATCCAATACGATTGAACAACCATGTTTTTGAATTTTTATTTTTACTTGCTGTTCAAATTATTTGAACAGTTGTCATTCAATCTAATTGAATAGTTGTTGTTCAATTGGATTGAACAACCATGTTTTTGCATTTTCATTTTTCCTTGTTGTTCAAATTATTTGAACGACTGTTGTTCAATCCAATTGAACAACTGATGTTCAATCAATTGAACAACCATGTTTTTTCATTTTTATTTATTTCCTTGTTGTTTAAGTCTTTGAATGGTTGTTGTTCAATCCAATTGAACAGCCATGTTTCATGTTTTTGTTTTACTATTCAAACCTTTGAACAGTAGCCTAATTGAACAACTGTTGTTCAAAGGATTGAACAACTTTTTTTTTTCCTCTATTTAAAGAAGCACGATCATTCTTTCTTTTGTCGATATCATCTCCTCGTTTCACGCCCTAGCTATAAAAAACATCTCTGAGTAGGAATTGGCAGCTGAAGAGAAGAGGAAAGCAGTAAAATTACTAATATGATGATCATTTGACACTATAATCTCTAACACAGAAGCTGACATTGTACATCTATGCAATGAAGGGCTAAGTCATACCCCACTCAAATATGTTATCACACAATACATGGTCTTATGGTGGTATATATTTTTGCACTCTCGAGTAGTATTTCCCTTCAACATAAAGAAATAGGAATAAGGGTTAATAATTTTATTGGCATTCTTTTTACTTCTCACACCATCCCTAAATCTTAAGGAGTTAATGAACCTCCCTTCATGTATAAAGAATAACTATTATGTTTACATGAAAAAATTTTAAGAGAGTATAGGGGGACTCATCACGATCCAGCCTACCATGATCATAAGGGTTTATAAGGTGACATGCCCACAATGGCCATCACACTAGGGTAATGACCTTCTCAACTGCTTGAAGTATAGGAGGTCTCATCACGAGTTCGCCTTATCACTCTTTTACAATACTAGTGAATGGCACTGTGACTATCTGGCCACCATACCAGCACAATTTCCTCCTCATAAATAAAAATATTATGTTTCAAAAATAAGTACTATTTTCATTTACAAGAGAGGATAGGGGGTCTCATCACGAGCTAGCCTACCATGTTCATAAGAGTTTAGCAGGTGACATGCCCACAATGGCCATCACACCATGGTAATGACCTTCTCAACTTCTTGAAGGACAGAAGGTCTCATCACAAGCCGGCCTGATCACTCTGCTACAACTCTAGTGAGTGGCATCATGGTTTTCTGGCTATCATACCAACACGGTGATCTCTCCACAAAATTGGCAGAATAACTACTTTTACATAAAGAATCCTAACTCATTTTTTTGGGTTAAAATATAAACCCTGTCAAGGCTATGAACGCCTGTTGCCAGCAATGGCTCTACTTATGGTATGAGGGTATGTTTCAATGACAGCCAATTACTCTTACATATACCTTATCTCCTATTTTTATTCCATTCTTAGCATAAAACCACTACTCGAATTAGTGATAATACTATTCTACCACATAAGTAACTATAAACTAGCTATGCTTGCAAATTTGAACTTTGAGATGACGACACCAATCATTATCTATCTCAGTCATGCTTCTGTCACACTTTACCATTAAAGAAGGACATCCTATCATAATAATAGCTATACTGCTTTCTTTCCCGTTCTGGTCACTTCTGCATGAGATACAGTTATGATAACTTCCAATTTTGACCTTTATACTGCATGCACTCATAATTACTCAATCACTCCTATTTCCTTGAGCTCCAAAGCCACAGACTCTGCTCTCCTGTACAAAATATGATTACTAAAACCTAAAATTTCCCCCATATGCATTCATGATTGATCAAATCTCTCTCGTACTTGAGGACGTGGACGCCCTTCCTTCGAGAGAGGGGGTGTAATTATTCATAAATATCAAGCATGCGAATTTCCTGCAAAAATTCTTTTGGAAATGCCGATAAGACCAAAGGATAATTGCATTTAAGGTATGAAGTTACCTACAGAAGGCTGCAATTTCCCTTTCTCTTGCATACAGTGTTCATTCTAACCAACAGGGCCGAAAAAGGACACAATCAGAAGGAGAAATTAGCTCAAGAAAATGCATCAGCCATGGGAGGAAACTCTCTCCAGAATGAACCTTCGACCTTCCCAATTTTAGATGCAACTCACATTATCCTCCAACAAGCTGGCTGGCTACCATATTTACACAAAATACAAGGATTTGATACAAAGATAGAAATTTAGTTCTTGCAAAACCTACAAGAGGGACAGACTAGGCTCAGGCGAAGGATTATACTGGTCACAGAAGATATTATTGCTGAAGCTTTTGGAATACCAACAGAAGGAGAGAGATGGATAGAAAAACACCTTCTCTTACGAGAGGCAGTCCCAGCATACTAAGATCTAGAAGAGACATTGGAGCGAAAAGGCAAAGGGATTAACCCTACCTCTCTACATCAACCATGGCAGGAACTGATGGCATTCATCCAGAGATTCATCACATGAGATGGATGCCAAGATGTGGTAAAACCCTGTAAACTCAAATTATTAGCTGTTTTTAAACAAAATATTTCAGTTGATCTATCTGCTTTTTTAAATTCTATATTACATGACACTATTGTTCGAAGAAGAAAATCTAAAAACCTTCAAATAGTTTTCAGTCACCACGGTTTAATCAAATTAATCACCATGCATGAGTTGGGCAAGCCGCTAATATCTTGGGACAACTTTGTTAACCCTGCCGCATAGGTATCTGAGGAAAACCCTGTTGGGACAAAAATTGAGCTCCCTAGAATGAACATACCTATAATGAAAAGGACTCATGCCTCAACTTCAGAACTAAACAAGCAAAGGCAATCCAAAAGACTGCATTTACAACAAGAAACCTCGAACTTCATAGAGGAGGTAGTACCATCCCGCTCACTACCCTCAAGCCCTCAAAATATACCCTTACAAGATTATGAGAAAGAGATGGCTCGAGTCTTGGAGAAAATGAGCACATCCCATGAAACTAGAATCCTATCTGAGCAAGATGGAGAACAAGAAGAACCATCAGACCAATCTGCGACTGCCAGTAGCTCCGGCCACACCGAGGTATTACCCCATTAAGAGGAATCACAGGCTTTTAGGGCCTTGTCTCCTCTCGAGAGTGATGGAGCGAATAAGGAGGAGCATTCAGAAGAGGTATTCAAATCTAAAAATTAGTTATGAGACACCATCCCCTTGGAACAAAATGCAAGCATGAAACAGTTCCTCTGACAACTGAGGGGAATATTGTCGCACCCAGCCGGGACCCTCATGTAGAAGTAAACTCTGAAGTATAGGTAGAAAACACCATCACAGAAAATCCTGAAATTGACACCACCATCCCTGAAAAAGAGATTGTTGCTCCTCCATCCCCTGCTGAAACCAGACCAGAAGAAAATTTAGTAGAAAAGAAGTTCAAGAAATTAAGAAGGACCTGCAAAAGGTTAAGTAAAATGGTAAAACATTTTAGGAAGAAGTTGAAAGAGGTAAAAAAAGCCCGAAAGCCTAAGAAAGAATTGACCACCACAAAAACCCAAAAAAAATTGGTCACCAATTTGTTAGATACCGTTGAGGCTAAGATGTAGACTGACCTAGCAGATACTGCTGAGGCTAAGATGCAGACTAACTTAGTAGATATTACTGAGGGTGAGATGTAGACTGACTTGGCCAGCACTGTTGAGATTGAGGTACAAACAGACCTGGTGGACACTACCGAAGCCTCTGTTCAAACTAGGCAATAATTCACCAAAGAAAAGGAAACCCAAACGGAGGAAACCCCTACCTATGCTCCTCTAGTTGAAACAGCTGTCAATCAAAAATGGTATAATGAATTAATTCAAACATAGCATGAGTTGGCACAGTGAAAAAAATGAATTTGTACCCTCACAAGAGTATCAGGTGTTGTTAAATAAATTCTCGAACCTTTCTACAATAGAAGATGAAACATTTCTCAGCTCAAAGAGGAGCAGGAAAAGGTAAAAAGGTCACAAGACTAAGTGGATCAAGCCAAGAAACAAAGCATCATGATTTTTTCTCTACATTATAATGCACTAACATTCAGGGCACCAACCACCAACTATGCCCTATTCCTAGTAGAACAATATTTACTGTTGAAGATCAAGGCCGTCAGGGCAGGGAAGCCCACAACTTTAAAAACTATAGAGGAATTTTTTCATTGTTGCAACGATCAAGATGAACAGGTCCAACACCTTTTATGTGAACTTTACATGCACAACTTATTTCTAGAGGAGGATAGGGATAGAAATCCTAGTCCCTTTATAGGATATATTCAGTTCCAGGCCTTCCTCTCTTTTGCTAAGAACCAGATTAGGTGGGATAAATCCTATAACATTTTCCAGAAGAGAGAACACAACCTAGACCCATGGGTTATAGGGGAGCCTACTAATACCCTACAGTTGTTCATCCAGCACAAGAATTTAATGTGAAGAAAAGGGGTAAGGACTAAGTTGGGACCCATCCATAAAGACATTATACAGCATGGGTGGGAGTATTTCGAAGACATTCAGGAAGAAACCCTGGTAGAATCCAAACAAAGGTTGATGGCCTCCATGAACAATGTGAAAAATAGGGAGCCATTTGGCTACAAAAACTTCAAAGAGGCCACCTCCAAATTCCTTTTATATACCAACCTGGTCTTCAACATGGGTCCTGCATGGTTAGGGTGCAGGTATAGATGCCCTCTCCTCTGGTACCACCCTGACGGTTATGATCATGACTACGAACTGCCAGAAGGGCACACAAACGTTTCCTTTGCAAGAATTAGACAGAAATATGGTCTCAAAGCATACAAGGAATAAGTCTGCCCTGCCTATTCTCTGACCCAGTTAAACCTCAACCATTGGTTTGCACGAGGACCTACAAATAGGTAAGCAGGGGAGTATGTTGGGTCAAAATTAAGGTAAATTTTCACCCTACCTTCACTTTGAATTATCATACACTTTTAGGAATTTTTCCTCATCTTAAAAATAAAGGAAAGGAACATTAATACAAAATCAGGACAAATGGACTAATGACAAAAAGCATGTTTAAAATAGAATGATTTGACTTATTTCATCTTTATTCACAGGAAAACAAGGCAGCTGAATCGACGATAACCAAAAGACAACTAACAGGAAGAGGACACGAAATCACAATGACCCCCAAGGACCAGAGGAAGGCAGAAAGACATATCCACATCCAAAGAATTCAAACGACAGCCACGAGCAGCGGGCTATCGTTTGGAAAAGACCATTCCACCGAGCGAAATCGACTTTAAAAAGGCCAAATATGGACAAGAAAAGGGAGCTGAATAAGAATTATCTTCTGTAATAGGAATATCAGGACATAACTGTCTAGTTATATTCATGTCTTAACCTTTTTAATAAATAATTTTGGTATTTTGAATAGTGATTTCCTGACTTTCCATCACGTTAGACTTCTGGTGGTTTGGGTCCAACCCTGGGAGTTTTCACGCTCACCTCTATATTGTATGTTAATTACAGAATTTATGTTCAGTTACTTGATGCATTCTGTAAGATATCTTTTCCACTTGTTAACTTCTATGCCTATGATGTTGCAATTTCCTATGCCACTAAGACAACTTATCGGTCATGTTTTATCATTTGCAGTAATTGTTTTATAACTGTTAGACATTTTCATCATTTTCTCAATTCCTTTATATATGTTTATGACCTTTAGCACAATTTATGTTCAATGTTTTATATCGCTAAGAATTATATCTTTCCATTAGTACTATATGACTTTCAGTTGTGTTTAATGCAAAATAATGTTAGCTAGCTAGTTTGCAAGAGAATTCCATTGCAAAATTAAATAAGCAATTGTTGTTCAATTTGTTGAGTTTTCTGTTCCATTCAGTAGGATTGTTGTTCAATTCATCAAGTGTGTTTTTCAATAATAGGTTATTCTTGCTAAGCTTATTTAGACAGAATAGTTAATAGCATTTTACAATTCCATTTCTTTTTGAGTTGATTGAACTTCGAGAATTATTTAATATTATTCATGGTGATATAGAGTACTTATTCTCGATGTCACTCACATATATTGTTCTTGCACTCTTGAAATAAGAATACTTACCTTGGGTTGACAATTGAATGAGAAGCATAGAGGTTGCCTATAATAGGCAATTTAGTGGACCAACAATGGGTCTGCCATCCCCCTCTTGTGTAGGTTATCCCAGGTCAGCACTCTTTCTTTTAGTAGCAGCCATAGGAAGGTGGATATCTTAGACCGGAGCCCTAATTTCCAGACTTTGTTCCATTTCTTCTCAGGGTGGTCCATGTGGTGTTTTCCAGCTATTCTGCATGTATCTTTTTTAGAATTTCCCTGCTATGTTGTATCCCCATCTGATCTTATCTGTGTGCTGACTATTTTTTATCTTTCTTTCACTTAGCACATGTATGATCATGCTTGCATCTTCTCCCAAACTGCATGTATTCAACCAATCCTCTTTCTTACACTGAGAGTAAGAGTTTCATTCAACATGAGAGTTTAGAAATCTTTGACCCTGGTCAGGCCTTCCCTTTACAACTTTTCTTGGAGACCTGACATTTCCACCATCCCTTGGATATTTAGAATTTTTTTCCAAGCATCCCTGAAAAACTATGCCTCTCCTCCATCCCCTATCTCCCAAAATTTATTCTCTTTGACTATGTTGTGATTGGCATTAGCCACCCTCCATATTATCGATCCTGGAGGCTCCTCATTGAATCAAATCAAATTTTTTTTGTTCCAACCTCTAGCATATTTTCTCGTCCAAAGATCTGCCCATGATTTTGACTCATTTACAATCCATCACCACCATATTTTCGACCCCAACACCTGATTAATTACTTCCGGGTCCCTCAGCCCCAGGCCTCCCACCTCCTTTAGGAGGTAGATTGTTTTCCAATCAACTAGGATTCATTTTTTCTTGTTCTCAGTGCTACCCAAGAGGAAGCTTCTCTGTATGGCCCTTATTTTCTTAATGACTAAATTCGAGGCTACAAGGATCAAGAAGAGGTACATTTGCATGGCCTGAAGCACCAACTTCACTAGAGTTAGACATCTAGGAAGGTTTAGCACCCGATGAGTCCAGTTATCTAGCTTGGTTGTCATCTTATCTAAGAGGTCTATTCAAGTATTTTTTCCTACCTTGGAGTCTAGCAATGGGGCCCCCAAGTATTTTGAAGGGAGGGAACCTTCCATAAATCCCAGGATTCTGATAATATTTCTTTGTGTTATCAGAGGAATTTTGAAGACGTATACTTGTGATTTCCCATTGTTTACTTCCAGACCACTAGCTCTTTTTAATAACTTCAATAATTATTTTAAACCTCTCACCTCTTTAACCATTGCTTGATCCATCAGCATCGTATCATCCACAAATTGTTGGTATGTATGATGGGATGCCCACTCATGTATCCATAGACCTCGGATCCTCGCTTCCACTTAGCTAGCCTTCAACGTTATGCCCAACCCTTCTACCATCAATATGAAGATAAATGAGGACAAAGGATCCCCTTACCTAAATCCCATTGATGCCTTGAAATTATTTGAAGGGGTACCATTTACCAAAATAGAGAAGAAATCTTATGAGACTAGGCTTAGGACCCATTTCACCCAATCGTGGAAAAATGTGAAATCTTGTAACAGTTGTCACATGTATTTCCAACTCAATTGATCGTAGGCTTTGGCCAGGTCAAGTTTTATCAACGTCCTTGGCTTCCTGGAATTTTTCAGGGAGTGGATCACCTTATGGGTAAGGATGATACCATCTAGGATCTGTATCCCCTCCATAAAGAAAACTTCTTCCAAGGAAATGAGCTTTGGGAGAAAGGGTTTTATTCTATTTTCCATAACTTTCATGATAATTTTGTAGATGAAATTACACAGCGCTATCGGCCTAAACTTACCCTGTTATTCTACTCCGTGCTCTTTTGGAATAAGGGTGAGGAAAGTTGATTTGAAGGCCTTTAGAATTATACCTATTTTCCAAGAGTCCTCTACAATGTCCACCAGTTCATCCTTCACTGAATCCTAGCATTTCATCCTTCTATACCCAGGGCTTTCCCTCCTTCAATTTGCTTAACTGCTTCCTCCACCTCTGTCATTTCTATTTTGAGCTTCAACTTCTTGTTATTCTCAACCGACACCTGGCGGGGTATGTTGGTGGTTATCTTGTCTATATCTGAGCCTCTGTCTTCCTCAGTCTCATGAAGCAATCCTAAGAAGAAGTGGTTAATGCTCCGCTCAAGGTATTCTTGTGTCTCCATGCATTGGTCACTGGAAATTTTTATTCGGGAAATGTGATTTCTTTAATGATGTTGTATTTTGGCTCTATGGAAGAACCTGGTGTTCTCATCCCCCCCTTGAGCCATAGGTTTCTATATTTCTAATGCCATAGGATATCCTCCCACCTTTCACGTTGGGACAGCTCCAAGAGAAGACTGGATTCTGTTTCATTATCCTCATCACTGCATCTGCCCTGCATCACTCATTGTTGTAGTTCCTTTATCTATCCTTCTATTCTTTTTTTTTCCTCTTGTATATTGTCGAATGATTCCTTGTTCCATCGTCTCAACCTCTATTTTATGTACTTGAGTTTCTATTGTAAGAAATACATTTTGGATCCTGAGGGAGCCTCAAACTCCCCCCACCACTCCTCGAAAAGGTTATGGAAATTAGGGGGATATAGCCAAAATATCTCAAACTGAAAGGGCCGTTTAAAATTCTCACCTATTAGAAGCTAGTCTAGATATATTGGTGAGTTTTCTGACCCTACCACTGGAAGGACTGTGGCCCCAATCTCTCCACCCCCCGTCAATACAGATTCGGACACTAGGAACCGGTCTAGTAGGGAGGAAATGTGTCGATATCCTGCACGTTGTTTTTGCTAGGTGAATAGGTTGTTAGTGGTTTTCACATCCACTAGGTGAAATTCCTAAATAATTTCATTGAATCGTTCAGCCATACCACTCAGGGTCCTGATTCCCCATTTTTTCTCCCCCAGATTCTTTATCATATTGAAATCACCTCCTAAGATCCAATGCTTGTCCCCCACCCAGAGCCTAATATTTTGAATACCTTAGAAGAATGCTAGTTTCAAAGCCATTTGAAAAGGCCCTTGGATGTTTGACATCACCCCCCGAATAGAGGTACCTAGGACATGAAAGTGGGAAGAAAGTGAGTGGGGATATACCATAAAGTTTGAGAGGCAAATAACTGACAGGTTCCACAAGATGCCTAGCCATGCAACCATTCCCCTCACATCCACCGCCATTAATTTTGAGCCTTTCCATATGAAACGGATGATCTTCTTTAGTTATTTTCTACTGCACTTTGTTTCTTGGAGAAAGAGGATCGAGGGTTTCTCCACCTCTATTTTTATTTTTATCATAATTTTTTTTGAGTTGATTGTTACATCCTCTTACATTCTAAGAAAGCACTTTCATGGGGAAGATTTTGAAATTGAGAGAAAGGCATAATCAATAGTAGGGTATTGCCCTAATGCCACCAGTTTGCCTCTCACTTCTTGGATTCTCTGGGCATTGTTGCGTCTCCCTCTTATTTTTCCTTCAAATACCTTTAAGGATTCTGAAACCACTCTTAATGTCTTCGAGCTCTTGCATTTGATGATAACCTCTATTAATAGTGCAACTTGTTGGAAATTTATGTGCCAAATTTTGGGCCTGCATAGGCTTGCTCGATCCCATATAATTCTAACTCCCCTATGTACATATCCTTTGTCTCCTCCCCTTGTCCTTCCTCCACCTGGGTCATCTCCTCTTCTATCTCTTGAGGAAATGCCTTCGATATTGCTCCATCCTTCCCTTGCTCCTTTTTGATCATCTGACCACCCAACCCATCACTGGTCCCTTCCTCACTGACCTTTTTCAAAGCCTAAAACTTGTTCTATGTCCGTGGTTTCTTATGAACTTTTAGCACTAGGTTTTTTTTTGCCTATATTTTTCTGTTGACGACCTTCTCGAATCCTTATACATCATTCTCCCCACTAGTTTTTTTTTGTTGTTACAGGCGGGGAATTCAGAGGGCATTCGTGGAACAAGTGGCCATATTCGTGACATCATATACATCTGAAAGGGATGTTCTTGTAGTCTATTACTTGGAACCAGTCCTCATCCTACCAGGTCAAGTTCACTCCCTCTGGTAGTTCCTTAGAAATAACTAGGTATACACAGATTCAAGCATAGGATACATACCTCATTTTCTTGGTTTCCTCAGCCACCTTGAAGAAGGACCCTAAGGAAATTGCTATATCTTCTAGAATATCTAGATGCAAAAATTTCCTCGGGAGGGAGTACAGCCTTAGCCAGACCGGGGCAACCTAGAGATCTGCTTTTTATATTGAATCGCTCCTTTCACACGGTCAGATATAGTCCTGCTGAGTTGTAGAAATATGGACCTCCGTCAAACACTCTTTTTTTGTCTTCTAGGTTGAGAAATATTATTATAAATAATCCTTTCGCCCATAACTATAGGTCATTGTGTCCTTTTTGTTTCCAGGTTCTATTGATCTACCATATTAGGCTTTTTTTCGATGGCCATATGCCAAAAATTTTCCTATTATGGCATGATCTTTCATATATTGTATATGGGGTCCCATACCTTCCGATTTGACTTATACCTAGGGGATTTCCTTTGTCTTTGGTAGGCATTGGCCAAGGCATCGTTCTTCCTTTTTTTCCCCTCCCTTAATCACGTGTTTAGACTTCTTCTCTTTCCCAAACCCTACCATCCCTGCGTCCTTTTTTTCTGCCGTCGGGTTCTTCTTCCCCAATGGGTCCGTTGAGGGTCCCCCTTCACCTGTCGAGATACCTGCCATAATTCCATGCTCAGCAAGTCCAAAGGCTTTGCCTCCTTCAATTGTCCCTGCCTGCAATCTGTTGCCTCTATTCTCCGTAACCTAGGTTTTTCGCTACTTTTTTTCCAAATAGGTGTATGAAAGATCAAAATTTATTTAAATTCTTATTTTCTTTAAGAAAATAAAATGTATACATGTATAATTAAATTAATTACAAATACTAATTTAGATTGATAAAATTTATTATTAAATAAAATTTATTTGGTAATAAAGTTAAATTTAAATTTGATTTGGCCATAGTCAATGTTTAATTGTGCGAATTTTTTCTTGTGTGGAGCATTTTATATTAATGTGCTTATATTATTGTGAGGAGGTGCAGAGAAAATAATTTTGACACATTGTGCAGAGTGCTTAAAAATCATACGGGGCCTTATTACTTTTTAAATTTTTTTAGAAAGGAACAACATTTTTTTTGGCAAGATGAACTCTAGGGTTTGCAATTGTCTATCTTCCCTCTGCCACAGTCAAGCTCCTGTTCAGCCACATATCTCTTGGTGCCCAAAAACTAGATGCACCATCGACTCTTTATGATTTAGTGTTTCAGCGTTGAAGATAGGGTCAAGAAGGCAGACGTTTTGTCCAAATCACGCCCAACTCTTCTGGCTGTAGAAATGGTAGAGGATCTCCATAACCTACAGAACAGCGTCACCTCTACAGGCCAGATCGAGTTGGATCTCATCCCCAATATTATGATGAAGAACTGTCAAGCACTACTTTTCAATGAAAAAAGCACTTAATGTCCCAGTCGGCCCCTACACCTCAACATTTCTTCGTTCCTCTGCATGACCCTAGGGTTTTCAAGCTAGAGCGGCCATCTCACAAGGGGAAATGAAAAATGCAAAGAGGATGCCTTGTGTAGTAGTGAGCCATCAAGGCTCATGACTCTAGCCTTTTGGAAGAGCTCCAGTAGCTAGGGACCCCCAGATATTCTATCCCCTTTTTCATATTCAAATCACTCTCCTATTGGGAAAAACAATGCTACTTTGGGTTCATCCTTTGGATCTGGTGAAATACCTCTCGCATGCCCTTGAACTCAGGTTGGGCATTCCTTCAACCTCTTAGTAACTTCTTTATTGAGGTAAACAACTTGAGGACTCTCTTCAGCTCTCATTTTATAATATTGAAAAATATGCCTCTATAGTTTTAACCCTTCGTCTGTGAGGAGGGGCAGTCGGGAAACCATCATCTACTCAAGCTTTCTCTTACAAGGATGTTTTCCATACGCAGCCTCCCAAGAAATTTTCTTAACCCATGGAGGCTCCCAAGCCTTTTTTGGTTGATAAATTGGAGGATGCATCCTCTATATAAATTTCCCACCAGGAACTTGAAAACCAGTATAAAATATATGCAGAATCCGCCATTATTTTTCAATTCAATGGATTATGTCCTTGCACAGTATATATATACCTATGGATTCATACCACTTGGATCAATAACAACAAGTATATTTTCTTCTCGAAGGGTTTCTTCGTAGTTCTGTTTTATCACCATGAGGACTATCAAAAAGCCTTAACAGGTGGTCCATGGTTTTGGGGAAAATAAGTGTTATTCCTCACCCTCTAGTTCCCAGACCTCGACCCTTACATGGCAGCCATTACCAAGCTTCCCTTTTGGGTCAGGCTTCCAAATTTACCTGCTCATATTTGGCACTTTTTTGTCTTCCAAGGAATCGGAAACACTCTGGGCCATTTTATTTCAATGGGTCTCTCTAGGGGGGAGAAGGGCATATACAACTTTGCCCAAATTTGTGAAAAAATTGACATAAGAAAAGGTCTGCCCAATCAAATCAATCTCAAATTTGGTGACTTCCTTTGGAGTCAGACCTTGGACTATGAGAACACTGTGTTTCGATGTCATCACTATCATCAAACAGGGCATCTTCAAAACTCTTGTATTATGTTCCTCGCCCAAGAGAAGAGAAGAAATCGCAAATAAAACTCCAAAAGCTGGAAACCATGTAATCTGCCTCCCATGGATGACATTGAGTCCTTCAGCTCAGATGAGGAGGAGATTGAAGTAGAAGACGAGGTAGCAATACAGGAGAAGGAAATGGCCATTGCAGACCCTGGGGGGGAAATTTTTCCTTGAATTCTCATAAACGAACACGTAAGTCCACCTCCTTCAACTTAGATAAGGAGTCCCCTCCTTTGGTCAACAACAATCTCCAGTTGGTTTTAACCCACCCGATCCATGATGGTTGGGTTAAAGTTACAACAAACAAAAGGAAATAAATTTCGTATTGAGGAGTCAACCCATTCTGGGTAGATTCCTATGTCTGTCTCTCATGGTTCCTATGTTTCACTTCTTGTTCCTCTTTGTTTCTATCTTGGCTACGTAATGGGATTGAGGTTGATATTTTATCATTTCCGGCTCCCCCATTATGCCACTTCGCTTGATTGTAACTCCATGTTGTATTATATTCTTTTAATAGAATGAGTATTATTTAGAAAAAAAATGTCTTTAGAAAGAAAAAATTGTGTTTGACAACAATCGTTGTACTTTTCAGTTTAACTTGAAGTGTTTGAAACTTACACAGAAAACTTAAAGCTACCAATGTTACTGTTATTCATTAGTAATTTTTGCTTCTCATGGATGACTAAGTACTTATCCTAGATTTTTAGAAACAAAGTTCATGAACATTATGAGTTCGAGAAATCTCACTGCCTTCATTATCACTAGGATAAATTTTCACCATTTCATCATCCCATCATGTCAATTTCAGCTCACTACTCCTAAAGGACCCATCATGGGCTCATGCCACTCATTATCACTATGTTTTGCCACCTTTGGAGGGCATTTTTTTTCTTGGTTTCATGACCTCCATGGTTAAACATCAACAAGGCTTGTATCCTGATGCTCTTACATCTCCTCATATCCTTAATATACCTTCATAAAAACTTTCCATCACTCCTATCCCTCAAACTCATCATTTTTCTACAAAACCTAGCCTATTTCTACAATTTGACACTTTTCAAGACTAGGCCTATGTTTTTCCCTTTTGGACCCTTTCCCCTCACTCAATTCTTGAAATTTCACTTTCCCCTACTCTCTAACATCTATCCCTATCCCCCAAAATTTCCCCAAGAATTTAGACAACCCTTCACCCCTTCATTCCCCTCCCTCTATAAGGCAGTCCTAAATCCCCTACACCAAACCCTAATTTCCTCTTCCAACTAAGCTAGGGTTTGGTTTGAAAAGGAGGAATAATAGAAAAGGATTAATTTTATAGATCATGTCAGTAATCATAAGTCCATACCAACTCATAAACATCATTCCTCCCTCATTTTCCAAGAATTTATTCCAAGAGACAAGCCATGTGTCACACCTAGGGCCAGTTTTGCTTCAAACTGTGTTTCTAAACAAACAGAGATGAATTTGACAAAAGTGAGAGAGGTTTTGTCAAATATAGGCACAATAAGAAAAACCTTCTTCATTTTTTACACAGGTATCATGGTTTGGGAGAGATATCAAAAATACAGGTGTCCCAGGAGAATTTATGCACTACTGGCATGACCTTGGGAAAATCAGGTTTTCCAACATATGGAGTGTCCAAATGAATTTCTTGATGAGTTAAAAGAAAACTATACTTAAATATATTTATAATGAGCTATCATGATCTCAATTTGGAGTTAAGGAAGGCCTCCAAAAGTTGTCTGCACCAGCACTCTGCATTTCTTCACCATCACTCAGCACGTTTTTACTAGTCTTGGGAAACGCAACTTTTGATAGGGAAAATCCTCTCCAAACAGGAAAAAAATGGTCTATTTAGAAATTATACAGCTTAATATTTCCAATGAGATATCATGGGCCCAAATCCAACTTAGGGAAGATCCTCAAAAAAATTTTGCAAGTTGACCATTTTTTGGCGATGCACAAATAAATGGCATTGTGCTAATCCATGGGCAGGACTGCCCGGCACTGCGCTAATCCACGAGAAGGACTACTCGGCGATATGCTAATCCATGGGTAGGACTTCCTAGCACTGTGCTAATGTAGAGGCTCCTCAAACAAGGAAAGAACTTGCCCCAAGGCTAAAATTCATCCTCCAAGCTGCATTCAAAGAAGACGAAGGTCAAGTAACTTTCCCAAAACTGATCAAAAGCCATTCAATAAAGGCCTCCTTGGCCAAAGCACAAATTCTACAAGGAACAACTACCCTCTTTCACATTTCTACAAAAATGATCAAGATGGTTATCAGCATAAAATAGGTAAGGTAATAAGGTGAAATCATCACAAGAAGACATCCACAAGAAGGAAAGGTAGCAGGCCTATGTTTAAATAGAATCAAGTTTTTGTGATTGATTGACAAGATAATCTTTCCAAGAAAAGAAACATCACAAGCACCACAAGGATAGAAGACACATCAACATAGTCACAAATGTTTGAAGATATTCAAGAATCATGAATGAATAAGGGAAAAAGGTGAGGAAAACTAAACATAAATGAATGAACTTGAAAGGGCTATAGAGAATTTAGAAGACAACAGTGCTTATTTTTCTCTAAAAGCCATAAAACCTAAGAGTTTGGAAATATGGACAGAACAAGTAAAATAAATATGATAATTCCTCCTTCATAAACAGTAGAAGCCATTCAAAGTATATCCAAGGTGCCCTCTAGGGATTCCCCAAACAGCACTACCTCACTGCACCTAAGGGAGAGATGGTAAAGAAAATCAGTATGAGGGAGCTCTAGCTTTCAAAAGTATAGTCAAAGGTCTTCAAAATGGTTAAGACAAAGAAAGCATGAGGTAAAGTTCCAAAGGAGAAAATCATGCTGAGCATAAGTTCACTCTGGAGAAAATGAGGTGTCAAAACTCCAAAAGGGACTAAGAAGACCAAAGGCAAATGTGTTGTAGGTACCTGCAGAAAATCAAAAGTGGCCAAGGTAACACATGGCATGATATGGTTGCTTAAAACGCTTTTTCAAAACAAATATGTTACTGAAATCAGTAAGGAGGTAAAGGGACATGTTTAAAGTCACCTGCAACCAAAAATGCCAAAAAGGATAATAATTGTGTTTTCGGTTTGTCAAAAGCATGCCAAAATCAGTTTAAATAAGTGCCCAAATTTTCAAAGGTAAAAGGGATAAAAGAAGCCTCTACACCCCCTCATCCAATAATCACCACAAAAGAAGAAAGGACACCTTGAGAGAGCCTTCAGAAACCCCTAAAAAAGACATGAAGGTTATCAGTCAAATGAAAAAAATATTGACGAAACATAAGAAAAGTGGGTTTATTAGTTTAATTTATCTCTCTCAAGGGATATAAGTGTGTTTTTGTTTCATTTCAAACTCATTTAGCACTTTTTGGAGAACAATAAGGCTTAAGGAGAAAAAACAGGGTTTTCAGGCTATTTCTGGGAAAAATGGTTTTGACGCTATGAAAACCACTGGCGCTACGCAAATACAGGTCGATGCTGCACTAACCAGTCATTCGCCCATTCAAATTTGAAAAGTGTTGTGAAAATTTTTCCTAGCGCTACACAAATATAGGGCATTGTGCAAATGCAGGCCCGACTCGCCCGAAGACTGGCAAACGTTGCCTCCACCTGACACCTCTGCACGATAGCTCAGGCACTACACTAACAAGTCGTCCAACCCCCGTACACAACTGCTCAGGTGCTACGTAAATGCCACCTGACTCACCTAGGAGACTAGAAGACACTACCTCCCACCTAGCACTATGCTAACTACTGTGCAGGCCTTGCTGGCGTTGTGCACACAACCCGACTTGACAGCACAGGCAGGGCACTGCACAAATGCCAGAAACCTTTAGAGGGCTAAATCTCTTTCCCTAGTTCAAATTTTTCGTCCTCCATTCGCCTCCAAAGTTTACAAAAGGACCAAAAATTCGTAAGTTGCCTCTTTACCTTGTCCCCAAAGAAATTATCAATAAATTTTAAGTCTTTTGTGGCTTTGAAGTGTTCAAACCCTAAGTCCTACTTGCAAACGAACCTCTATTTTTAAAACCTCCTTGAAATTAGTTAATGTCATGTAAGGGTGAGTAAGTGAGAATGGCTGCAATATACTGTTAAGAAAGGCTTTCCTTAGGTTCCAAGGGAAACTGAACCCTAGGAACCCTAGCCTCCACACCACTCATTCTCCAAAGTTGACTCCATCATCATCTTCACCTTGTTTCATCAAGCCCCAATTTGTAAACTAGTTTTTCCCATCACCATGTCAGGAGCTGAGAAAAACAGTGGTAGTGATAAAGGTCAAAGGCCTTTAAGACCAAAACATAAGGGAGGAAAAGTAAATAGATTGGAACCTCAGAACACAGTGGCCATTACCTCCTCTCCTAGGATGTTGTCATGTTTTCAAAATGCAAGATGTTTTCAATTTTGTGAGAGGATCAAACAAGTAAAGAACCATCATGAGCTTACAAGGCTCCTCATTTTAAATTTACACAACAAGCACTCAAGCCTTGAAGGAGTGGATTTTGAGATCTCAGCAAGTTCCATCTCTAAAGCTATAGGTATCCCAGCTGTGGGTGAAATATGGTTTAAAAAGGGAAAATTGGACAAAGACTTTTTAGAACCATTTATCAAAACAAGGTATGCAGGAGGCAACAAAATATTTTTTCCTTTCACACATCTTAAGCATAGATTTGCTTCCTTAATGTTGGTTATCATGAAATAATTCACCTATGAGGGGAGGCACTCTAGGCTCTATACCTATCATGTCAGAATCCTCATGCATTTCATAGGGGTTAAGGTACTGAACATGCCTTACTATCTCTATAGGAGCATTGAGAAAATGTCCTTTGTTTTCTAGAGGAGGGATCCCACACAACAAATGCCTAGCTTGTTCCACCATTCCCTGATCAAGATGGTGGTCTTACATCAGTTGGAGCTACAGGGTATTCCTTGGGATGTTTTTATAACCCATGGAGTCTTTACAAACCCATAGCCCTCTCATCAACCAAATATGCCTTCCTCATCTGCACAAGTATAGTCACCATAGAAAAACCCCCCTTCCTCTCCTTCTCTTGGTGCATCAGATGAAGTAGTAAGTGGAAATGAAAAATTACATGAATATTAGGGTGAAGGTGATGAAATTAGTGAGGCAGAAACATAAATTATTGAAGAAGATCAAGAGAGAAATGTTGTTGAAGAGGAGGGATTGAACTTGGCAGTGATGAAGAAAAAAAAAATGATCATTTGGAGGAAGGCAGTGATGGTAATGATACCATTGATTCAGCCCAAAGTAAATAAATTGATGGTGAAAATGAACAAATTGATGACCAAGAAAACATTGATGAAAAAGAGGAGACCGACAGCAAAAAAGACAGTGAAAAAAACTCTGCCACCATGGAAGAGGATGCTGGAGGAAATGAAGAAGAGATAGAGCAAGCAGATCACAGTGAAGATAAATTTAATTACAATGTTGGGAAAAAAGAAGATTATGATGAGGCAGAGTCCATGGAAACAGATGGTGAGGCAGAAACAGAGTTTGATGAAGGGGGCAGTGACAAAGAAAATGACACTGATAAGACAGTCAGTGAGGAAAAGGACAACGAAGGAGAAATTCATGACAGTCATGATAGATGTCATGATAGTCATAACACTAATCATCCTCTTAGTGAACATGAAAATAATAGTAGTGCAGGAGATGATGAAGAAAGGGACCTTAGCGATGAACAAAACCAAAGTGAGAGGAGTGCAGAGACTGATGATCAGATCAAAGACCAAGATGAGAGCACTGAAGGTAGTAACGAAGGTAGTGATGATGATGGTTTTGAAGTTCGAGAAGGCAATGATCAAACAGAAAATGAGATGACTGATGGGAATCATAGTGAAGGTGAAGGAACTAGTGACAAAACCAAGGATCTCAGACATGATGAAGACACCACTAAAGCCACCATCACTCCTCTCACATGCACATACCACAGAGGGCCAAGGCAAGTGTTTTCTGCCTCAAAAAGGCAAGGGGCCTTTCCAGCTGCATCCATTTCAAGAATTGACAAGGGCAAAGACAAGATGGACCAGGTTAAGAAAGGTAAGCTATCTACTCAAAAACCTCAATTCATTGACCTAGATAATGACATTGAAGATAAGGAAATGGCCACTAGACTGCTAATCCAAAGCAAGGATGCAAAAATCAAGGAGTGGGAGAGGGATTTTGGTATGGCCCAATACATCATTTAGTATTATAAGAATGAGCACAAACACTTCAAGAAGATAAATAGGGGTATGGCCCTCTAGAAAAAGATGACAAAGTATTATGCCAAGAAGCACGAGCTTGTTTGTGTCAAACTGAAGGAAACCCTACTTGAAGTCAAAACCATAAAGGAGGCAAAAGAGAATGACATCCTTGGATTTTTGGCTGAGGCTTCTCAATAGTTGTCCAAGACCCCTTAAGGAAGGTATCCACCAATTTTGAGAGATTTTGGAGTAATTCTTGTTTTTTGTGATTTTCAAGGCTCATTAGCACAGCGCCACTGGCGCTATCCTAATACATAGAGAATATTCAAGAGAAAAAATTAACATTTTTGGGCTTCTCACACCTAGTACATTATTCTCACCAAGTTTCAGATGATTTGGAGCAGGTTTGACCCCTCAAAAGATCAAAAAACCTCACTTTTTCACCTTTCTCCCACTGTTTTGGGCCTAGCGCTGCACAAATGATAGTCTTGCGATTTTTGAATTTTTGACGAGACTATAGGATATGGATCTAGAAACTAAAAGAATTTTTTGAAATTAAACTCATCAGGCTTTCCAACGAGCCATCACGAAGCCAAATCCGACACTGAGAAGGGGTCCAAAACTTGGTTGCAAAAGACACTATTTCTTGTTGAAAGTGGCGCTGCGCAAATGGACTGTTAAATGTGTTTTGGAGCAAAAGTCAACAAAACACACTCATTTATTGAAAAATCATTTTTAAGTGTTTTTTCAAGAAAATCACTCTATAATTAGGTGCAAGAAGTTATTTTAGCATTTATTTCATGATATATTTTGTGCCTTGGGCCTTGCATGGTCTCTTAGGCATAACTGACATTTATGAGTGATTTTGACATTTTCCAACCCTATCTAGGGTTTTTTCCCTCTTTTGATGAGTTAAATAGAGCATGAGTGCTTCATTTTAAAGGTTGGCATTTGATGAGCTTTGAGAGAAATATATGGTTTTTATGAGCTTGGAGAAGAAATTGGAGTTGTGAAGTTAATAAATGGCTTACTTGGATTGATGAGGGAGAAGCTTGTTTGCAAGAATCCTTAGCTTGATTAATGGTGATGTATTCTTAATTTTTTCATGTTTTCTTGTTGTCATTATATTTCATCTTTATTTTTTGCTATAAAACATAAAATTATAGGTTGAGAAATGCTCCTTGAAGCACCTTAGTCCTCCTATTTTCTATGGCCTTGATTTTTTCCTCTGTTGGGTGTGTTTGAATAATTCTTAGCTTCTCTTCAAGTCTCCTTATGCTTGTTTTCTTCATCTATTGATTAATATTATAGTTTAAAAATGTGAGTCATGGTAAGCCCTTCTTGTTTGAAACTATCTAAACTCTGTCTTGAAACCATCTAAACTCTGTCTTGAAACCTCTCTTTGAAGTACTGCTCGCTAGGTTAAGTCAAAGAGGTCTTGTTCTGTTCTTGCCCTTTGCCCATGCCTATCAGTTTTCCTCAAGGTTCTTTGTAGATTAATCAACAATGTTTAGGAGTTCCCTCTTTGATTTATGAAAGTTATTATGTCATCTTATATGTTTTCTAGTTCTGAAGGTGAATTTACTAAAGTTAGATAAGCTCTTATGCTTTCTATGTTTCACTGGAATGTTTATCTTAGCTATTTATTTGTTTAAGTATTACCATTGAGTAAATGTTTTTCCCTATCTCATGCTTAATATCTTTTGATTATCATATTTAAGACCTTCTTGTTCATGGGTAAATGAAAAAGGATACTTCACTGCCCTTTGTCCTACCTTGTTTTTCCCAAACTTGATGTCCACCCCACTTCACACATTACCTTAAGGATCCATTAACCTTGGTAGATTGGCCCTGCAACACACTCTGATTCATCATTGAGACACTCATGACTTTCATTGACTCCATATCCCAATGATTTAAAGACCTCTCACTCCACCTATTCCACTTGACCATCTTACCCAACCAAAAAAATCAACAAACCCTACACTTAACAACTAGCCTAAAATCAACCTTCTAAAGCAAACAAGAACATATCCTTTGCATCTAATAGAGAGATCCCTCTCTGAGTCTAGGAAGGCTAGGTGCTACGACTCGAAAGACTGGTTCCATGTTACCTTGTCTTTTGGTATACCAATCTGCCAAACCATGGGATACTAATATTCTAGCGATCATGGTGGGACCCTTCTGAGTTAGTGACAAACTAAATATTCCTTAGATCTCAAAAAACCTACAAACACCCTTAGATTGGTATTCAGTTGCTGATGGTGGACAATAGACTGCCTTTAAATAGTTGAAATCATCCACCTGATGACTCCACAAATTCTCAATAGACCTGAAGAATCCATTGGAGGAAGTATTCGAAACATGACCAATCATCCTAGAAAGAAAAATCACTCAGGCCTAGGTTGGATTCAAAATATTATTGTTTTAAACTATAACCATGTTCTATCCTGCTTTAAGCCTGATCAAGAATACACTGATTAGATCTACACTGATCATTGGAAATATATCAAGCCTCAAAAAGATGAACCTCAAATTGCAGACCTTGAGCAAACTTATACACCTGTGCCTACCCCAGATACACCTATGGAATATCTAGTGAAATATGAACCTCATACTACCTTTCCTACTCTTGCTTAAACCTCAAATAGTCATCAATCTCTTTTTGCACTACCTATATCCACAAAGGTCCTAGAAAGATACAAGCCTCTAGTTTTGCCTCTTATCCTCCAGGCCCTCCCTACAAATCTTGCAAATAAACTACCCAGATTTGATGGAGAAAACTCAAAAGTCACCATTGAAAAACACATTCAAAATCTTGAGGTTTTACTTGACCTATTTGAAATAGAAGAAGATGATGTGTGTATTAGAATGTTTACCTTATCATTACAAGGAAAAATTAAGAGTTGGTTTAAGGACCTTCCAGTTGCAAGCATTATCAACTTTCATCAATTCACTCAAGTTTTCTTAGATAGTTGGGCAGTCATGGGAAATTATCTTCTCATCATAAAGGACTACAACCATTTGAAAAGACATCCAAAGGAGACAGTCCAACAATTTTTAGCCAAGTTCAATAAAGTATACCATGCAATACCTGATAAAATAAAGCCACCCCTAGGGTGGGCTCTCTTGCACTATCCAAATTCTTTTGACCTGGAGATGCCTTTCCAAATAAGAGAAAAGACCCTTCAAACATGGAAGAAATGCAGAATATGGAAATTACTGTGGAATTCAATGTACTAGAAAGAGAGGCAAAGTTAGAAGCAATAAAGAAGGACAACGTAGCTCAAGAGAAACTAATATCTTCAAAGTTAAAGCTAGAGATGTTGACAGATACAATCAGAAAAATGATGCATATACTTGGCAAGAAAGAGGAAGAGTACAAGGTTGAGGTTGGTGTTTCTTATTCAAAATAGCCTATAACTTTTCTTTGGGAAGAAGAAACTCTGTCATTACAGGTGTTACACCATTTTTTGGTCATCTAACCTACTATCATTAGATGGACCCAAGTACACCATGTAAGACCAATTTTACCCTAAGTAAAATTGCTTTCACTATGTAAAATAACTTAATAAAACACATTAATAGGTTGTTTATGGTCAAAATAGGAAACCCCAAAGGGAAATATTAAACAAACCTATATTTGTTTGATTTTCCTCATGGAATAATTAATTAAACAATAATTTAATTATTATTCCTGGTCATGTTTAACCCAAAACAAAGAAATTAATTAGATAAATCCTTATTTATCTTATTATTTTCTAGGAATAATTTTTTAAATCTTATTTAAATAATATTCCTTGTTAAATATGACTAAATCACCCATAAATAATTAAATAAATCATTATTTATTTGATTATCTTTCAACCACTTCCTTAAAATGATAAATAAATCATTTATTTATTTATTATTCACAAATAAAGGGATTTGACCCAAGTCAAATACTTTTTCCCTCCAACAAATATAATAAAATATTCCATAAAAGGTGGATCTAGATTTGGTTAACATTATTTTAATCATGCACCAAGATCTAGAATGACCCAATCATTTTGTTATAAATAGGAGGGTTTTTCCTACCATTCCTCACCTTTTGTTGCCTATTAGATCACTCTGGATCTATACACTTGGTCACATTTTTCTACATTATTTGCTGTGTGAGCTCCCTTTGAGTTCTATCTTTGTCTGGGTTTTCTATACCAATAAGAGAGAGAGATTCTAGATCTGAAGTGCTGAGGACTTCCAAGAACCCATCCCATTGAGGAGAATTGGAAACATCTTCTTGTTTTCCTCCCAAGTGCCCTTAATACAAAAATTCTTTCAAAAATTGTTCTTGTCTTGTCTATTGGATATATGGAGCAAACCCTTCTTTTTACTGCTTAATGTCTTTCTATGCATAGATTTTGTTTTTTGCAGCTCTTGTCTTGATCAACTAACTACAGATCTGAAGATATTGGCAGCCACTTTTGATGTTAGGGCTATTAGTTATGCATAGCTAAAGTGGTCTTTTTTCGTACACATCGACAAAGGATTCATACTAACAACAGGACAAGAATAACAATAAAAATATGCATATCGAGCAAGATTACAAAGAAGAATACGTTGAAAGTTGTCAAATAAGTACTAGATACCTTCCTATATCTTGTGCTTCACTACTAAGAGAGCATTACAAGAAAATTGCAAATGGAAACAAGGTGTAATGCTCTAAAGAATCAATCAGGGACAAGATAGATGATGCAAACCCTTTTGCATATCTAGAGGTATTTCCCTTAAGCCATTTTGAAATCAAGAAATCTGAAATAAAGGAGTCAAAACCTTTAGGGTCTCTACCTTTATTCTTTGATTCATTTCAGATTATAAAAATAAATTGGCACCCTGAGGATCTATCAGAGGAAATTCATGAATTTCATGCCCAAGTTAACTATCATGAAAATCAAGAAGAGTTGGTTGAGGATGAAATCAATCAGGAAGGAAAGAGAACCCACATGACCTCTCTAAAGGCCAAATGATGATTCATCATCTCACCTAGGTGAGGCTCAAGAAGACATTCAACCTCAAAATCATCCTCCACAAGAGAAAGAGGATTGTTGTAGTTATATCCAAAGAAAGAGAAAAATGCCTCCTTTTTTAACTAAAGAGGAGATATATTAGTTGATAAACATGTATTCAACCTCTAATATTTCATATGAACATAACATTTCTATTTATTATCCTCCTAATCCTAGCTATCACATAGTAGAAAATGGATTTATAGATCAATTCAAAGAGAAACAATCTGATAGTCTAATATGTGTGGTTGGTAACATTAATTATATTGATGATTCTCCAAGGTTGGATCAATATGTTGATAATGATGATGTTCTCAAAAAAGAAGTTAACTTTTTAGATCTTTCAGCACTTGGTTTTTGGGAGGAAGCTCAATTTCATCAACTTGAGAAAGGCAACCAACCAATACATAACAACTATGACAGTGATGAGGAAAGCTCAGAAAATTTGGAAGCAAATGAAGGCTTGAAAATTGATGATCACAATAAATTTGTTGAACTTATTTCTCAAGAAGATTTGTTGCCAAGGAATGCTCCTACTCATCAACATGGTGGTTTTTAACACAGAACTCAGCCCACTCTATCAAAACCCATCAGTTTTGCTAAAGAATAAAATTGAAATCTATGATGAGTCTACCAGTTCAGATGATCATGAGGAAGAGGTATACTTTCTTTCCCAAAGGAGTCCCAAGCTCAACCAAGTGGAGGAAGAAGCAGTCTTAGATCAAGCTTATTTACCAAATATTCACATTCAAGTATTGTTTCAAGATCCTTTTGCTGATTTGTTAAAAAAAATTGAAGAGGGAGTAAATCATGTCAAGAGCAGTTTGTTGCAAAGTGTAAGAAAAATTTTAGGCACTACTGTTCAAACACAAGTAAGCTGGGAGTGGCCTTTTAATTTTTTCAGCACCCTCAAAGAGTTGAACAAAGATCCCTCATGTAATCATTTGCTTGATTGGTTGTATTGGAAAAGAGAGTTCATCATTTGAATGTATATCATGTAAAAATTAGATTAGGATAGATAAGCACGCAAATAAGCTCAGCCTTTGAGCATCTTTTAGTTATAGATTGTTTTGAAAATGAAAACAAAAAAACAAAGAAAAGGTGAAAATAACAGGGAAGATTTGAAAAGAGGTACAAACCAATACCCAAAAAATAGTAATGTTGAAAGTGTACAAGCCTAAATTCCACTACTTGTGCCATAAAGTCTTGTTCGGTCATGTATCATAATCATGGCTGAACATGTTTTCAATTTATTGTCGATAAGTTAGCGAAAGAGAGCTTCTCAAATCATTCAAACTTTAATTTTCAAAAAGGATAGATTAGGAATGAAAGATATTGGTTCCACATGCTCAAAACTGAACCAAAGAGAAAAGATAGGGATGCCTTAAAAATTTTGAATCACAGCCCTCGTGTCTTCTAGTTTTTCATTATACAAAAATAATGCGTGTGTGCATCTTGTTCGAATGCCACATCCCATGGAAAATCAGATTGCCTAATCCTGGTTTGATCATGTTTTGAATTTCATGTTAGTAGAATAGATGATAAAGTTTGTCAAACAACTTAATCTTAACATATGATTAGACTAGGTAGAGAATAACAGAGTTCATTAGCTTAATCTGAACCCTTGGAAGTAATAAGGGTAGAAATAGATAGTCTTTTATGCTTTCAAAATAAAATGATGTCAAGGGTTTTCCAGTCCAAGTGCACCCAAGTAAGAAAAAAAAATGTTAGGCAAGTAGGTTGGGTAGGTAGAGATGAAGTTGAGCTAACCATATTTCTCAGATTATTGGGATCACAACTTCAAAGAAGCATCAGCAAATGAAAAATAAGTAAAAATCTGCCCAATGGATGAGGAACTGGTCTTCATAAAACCAAGAGATCTGAAGTTCTGGACACCACTTGAAAAGGAGCTACCCTCCCCAAGTGGAGCCACTGTTAGTCATCAGTAATTTTTGCTTCTCATGGATGACTAAATACTTATCCTAGATTTCTATAAACAAAGTTCGTGAACATTGTGAGTTCTATAAATCTCACTACCTTCATTATCCTTAGGATAAATTTTCACTATTTCATCATCCCATCATGTCAAGGTTAGCTCATTACTCCCAAAGGACCCATCATAGGCTCATGCCACTCATTATCACTATGTTTTTCCACCTTTTTCCTCAGCCCTCTATTTTGTTTTGCCTAACTCCTCCATTGTCCATCTAGGGTTTTTAAGGGCATTTATTTTCTTGGTTTCATAACCTCCATGATTAAACATCAACAAGGCTTGTATCATGATGCTGTTACACCTCCTCCTATCCTTAATATACCTTCATAAACACTTCCCATCACTCCTATCCCTCAAACTCATCATTTTTCTACAGAACCTAGCATATTGCTACAATTTGACACTTTTCGAGACTAGGCCTGCGTTTTTCCCTTTTGGACCCTCTCCCCTCACTCTATTCTTTAAATTCCACTTTCCCCTACTCTCTAACACCTATCCCTATCCCACAAAATTTCCCCGAGAATTTAGACAACACTTAACACCTTCATTCCCCTCCCTGTACAAGGCAGTCCTAAATCCCCTACACCAAACCCTAATTTCCTCTTCCAACTAAGCTAGGGTTTTGTATGAAAAGGAGGCATAAGAGAAAAGGATTCATTTGATAGATCAGGTCAGCAAGCATAATTCCATACCAACTCATAAACATCATGTCTCCCTCATTTTCCAGGAATTCATTCCAAGAGACAAGCCATGTGTCACACCAAGGGCCAATTTACCTCAAACTGTGTTTCTGACCAAAGAGAGATGAATTTGACAAAAGTGAGAGGTTTTTTTGTACAATATAGGCCCAATAAGAAAAAATTCCTTCATTTTTTATACAGGTATCATGGTTTGGGAGAAATATAAAAAATATAGGTGTCCCAAGAGAATTTGTGCACTGCTGGAGTGACCTTGGGAAAATCGGGTTTTCTCATAGCTGGAGTGTCAAAATGACTTGCTTGATAATTCAAAAAATAACTAGACTTGAAGATATTTCCAATGATCTAGCATGAGCTCAATGTGGAGTTAAGGAAGGCCTCCAAAAGTTGTCTACACCAGCACTCTGCAATTCTACACCATCACTGAGCTCTTTTTTACTAGTCTTGGGAAACTCAACTTTTGATAGGGAAAATCAACTCTAATCAGGAAAAAAATGGTATATTTGGAAATAAAAGAGGTTAATATTTCCAACGAGCTATCACGAGCCCAAATCCAACTTGGGAAAGGTCCTCAAAACTTGTCTGCAAGTTGACCCTTTTTTGGCGCTACGCAAATAATTGGCGTTGCGCTAGTCCATGGGCAGGACTACCCGGTGTTGCGCTAATCCATGGAAAGGATTTCCTAGCACTGTGCTAATCAATGAGAAAGAATGATCGACATTGTGCTAATGCAGAGGCTCCTCAAACAAGGAAATAACTTGCCCCACGGCTAAAATTCATCCTCCAGGCTACATTTAGAGAAGAAGAAGGTCAAGTAACTTGTCCAAAACTGATCAAAATCCATTCAAGAAAGGCCTCCTTGGCCAAAGAAAATTTTTTGCTAGGAACAGCTACCCTTGTTCACATTTTTGTAAAATGATCAAGATTTTCATCAGCATAAAATAGGTAAGGTAATAAATTGAAATCATCACAAGAAGACATCCACAACAAGGAAAGGCAGCAGGCCTATGTTTAAAGAGAATCAGGGTTTTGTGAATGATTTACAACATAGTGTTGCCAAGAAAAGAAACGTCACAAGGACCACAAGGACAGAAAACACCTCAACACAGTCACAAATGTTTGAAGATATTCAGGAATCATGAATGAATAAGGGAAAAAGGTGAGGCGAACTAAACAGAAATGAATGAACTTGAAAGGGCTATAAAGAACTTAGAAGACAACACTGCTTATTTTTCTCTAATAGCCCTAAAACATAAGAGTTTGGAAAGATGGACAGAACAGGTCAAATAAATATGATAAGTCCTCCTTCATAAATAGCAGAAGGCATTCAAAGGATATCCAAGGTGCCCTCTAGGGTTTCTCCAAACAGCACTACTTCACTTCACCTAAGGGAGAGATAGTAAAGAAAATTAGTATGAGGGAGCCCTAGCTTTCAAAAGTATAGTCAAAGGTCTTCAAAATGGTCAAGACAAAGAAACAATGACGTGAAGTGCTAAAAAAAAAATCATGCTGAGCATAAGTTCATTGTGGAGAAAATGAGGTGTCAAAACTCCAAAAGGGACTAAGAAGACCAAAGGAAAATGTGTTGTAGGCACCTGTAGAAAATCAGAAGTGGCCAAGGTAACATATGGCATGATATGGTTGCTTAAAATGATTTTTCAAAACAAATATGTTACTGAAATAAGTAAGGAGGTAAAGGGACATGTTTCAGGTCACCTGCAACCAAAAATGCAAAAAAGGATAAAAATTGTGTTTTCAGTTTGTCAAAAGCATTCCAAAATCAGTTTGAATAAGTGTCCATATTTTCAAAGGTAAAAGGGGTAAAAGAGACCTCTACACCCCTTCAGCAAACCATCACCACAAAAGAAGAAAGGACACCTTGAGAGAGCCTTCAGAAACCCCTACAAAATATATGAAGGTTATCAGTCAAATGACAAAAATATTGAAGAAACATAAGAAAAGTGGGTTAATCATTTTGATTTATCTCTCTCAAGGGATATAAGAGTGTTCTTGTTTCATTTCAAACTCATTTAGCACTTTATGGAGAGAAATAAGGCTTAAGGAGAAAAAAACACGGTTTTCAGGCTGCTTCTGGGCAAAGTGGTTCTAGCGCTACGCAAATCACCAATGCTATGCAAATATAGGACGGCGCTACATTAACCAGTCACCTGCCCATTAAAATTTGGATAGCGCTGCGAAAATTTTTCCCGGCACTACGCAAATATAGGGCGTTGCGCAAAAGCGGGCCTGACTCACCCATAGACCGACAAACGCTGCCTCCACCTGACACCTCTGCATGACAGCTCAGGTGTTTCGCTAACAAGCCACCCGACCCCTGTACACAACTACTCGGGCACTGTGAAAATGCCATCTGACTCGCCCAGGAGACTGGCAGACATTGCCTCACGCCCGAAGATGTGCTAACTGCCCTGCATGCCTTGTTGGCACTGCACAAACATTCCAAACTGAAAGCATGGACAGGGCACTGTACAAATTCCAGAAACCTTCAGAGGGCTAAATCTCTTGCCATGGTTCAAATTTTTTCATCCTCCATTCGCTTCCAAAGTTTACAATAGGACCAAAAATTGGTAATTTTCCTCTTTACCTTGTCCCTAAAGCATTTCTCAATAAATTTTAAGTCTTTTGTGGCTTTGAAGTGTTCAAACCCTAAGAGGGTAAACCCTAAGTCCTACATGCAAAGGAACCTCTGTTTTTTAAACCTCCTTGAAACCAGTTAATGTCATGTAAGGGTGAGTAAGTGAGGGTGGCTGCAATATATTGTTGAGAAAGGCTTTCCTTAGGTTCCAAAGGAAACTGAACCCTAGGAACCCTAACCTCCACACCACTCATTCTCCAAAGTTTAATCCATCATTATCTTCACCTTGTTTCATCAAGCCCCAATTTTTAAACCAGTTTTTCCCATCACCATGTCAGGAGCTGAGAACAGCAGTGGTAGTGATAAAGGTCAAAGGCCTTTGAGACAAAAACATAAGGGAGGAAAAGTAAATAGATTGGAACCTCAGAGAATAGTGGCCATTACCTCCTCTCCTAGGATCCTGTCATGTTTTCAAAATGCAAGATGTTTTCAATTTTGTTAGAGGATCAAAAAAGTAAAGAGCCATCTTGAGCTTACAAGGCTCCTCATTCTCAATTTACACAACAAGCACTCAAGCCTTGCAGGAGTGGATTTTGATATCTCAGCAAGTGCCATCTCTGAGGCTACAGGTATCCCAGCTATGGGTGAAAAATGGTTTAAAAAGTGAAAATTGTACAAAGTCCTTTTAGAACCATTTATCAAAACAAGGTATAGAAGAGGAAGCAAAATAGTTTTTCCTTTCTCACACCTCAAGCACATATTTGCTTCCTTAATGTTGGTTATCATGAAATATTTCACTTGTGAGGGGAGGAACTCTAGGCTCTATACCTATCATGTCATATTTCTCATGCATTTCACAAGCGTTAAGGTACTAAACTTTCCTTACTATCTCTATAGGTCCATTGAGAAAATGTCTTCTATTTTCCAGAGGAGGGATCCCACGCAAAAAATGCCTAGCTTGTTCCACCATTCCCTGATCAAGATGGTGGTATTACATCAGTGGGAGCTACAGGGTATACCTTGGGATGTTTTCATAACCCATGGAGTCTTTACAAAGCCACAACCTCCTCATCAACCAAATATGTCTTCCTCATCTACACAAGTACCCTCACCACAGGCAAACCTCCCTTCCTTTCCTTCTCTTGGTGCATCAGGTGAAGCAGGAAGTGCCAGTGAAGAATCACATGAAGATCAGGGTGAAGGTGATGAAATCAATGAGGCAGAAACATAAATTAATGAAGAAGAGCAAGAGGGAAATGTTGTTGAAGAGGAGGGGAATGAACCTGGCAATGATGAAGACAAAAACAATGAGAATTTGGAGGAAGGCAGTGATGGTAATGATACCATTGATTCAGCCCAAAGTAAGAAAGTGATGGTGCAAATGAACAAAGTGATGACCAAGAAAACATTAATGAAAAAGAGGAGACTGATAGCGAAAAAGACAGTGTCAGAGCAAGCAGATCACAATGAAGATGATTTTGATGACAATGTTGGGAACCAAGAAGATTATGATGAGGAAGAGTCCATTGAAACAAATGGTGAGGCAGAAACAGAGTTTGATGAAGGGGATAGTGACAATGAAAATGACACTGATAGGATAGTTAGTGAGGAAAAGGACATCAAAGGAGAAAGTCATGACAATCATGACAGCTGTCATGATAGTCATGCCACTAATCAGCCTCTTAGTGAACATGAAAATAACAGCAGTGCAAGAGATGATGAAGAAAATGATCCTAGTGATGAACAAAACCAAAGTGAGAAGAGTGCAGAGACTAATGATCAGATCAAGGACCAAGATGATAGCACTGAATGCAGTAATGAAGGTAGTGATGATGATGGTTTTGAAGGTCAAGAAGGCAGCGATCAAACAGAAAATGAGATTATTGATGGGAATCATAGTGAAGGTGAAGGAGCTAGTGACAAAACCAAGGATCTTAGCCATGATGAAGACACTACTAAAACCACCATCACTCCTCTCACATGCATATACCATAGAGGGCCAAGGCAAGTGTTTTTTGCCTCCAAAAGGAAATGGGCCTTACCAGCTGCAACCATTCCAAGACTTGAAAAGGGAAAATAGAATATGGAGCAGGTTAAGAAAGGTAAGAAATGCAAGCTATCTACTCAAAAACCTCAATTCATTGACCTAGACAGTGACACTGAAGATAAGGAAATGGCCACTAGACTGCTAGTCCAAAGAAAGGATGCACAAATCAACGAGTGGGAGAGGGATTTTGGTATTTTCCAATACATTATTCATTATTATAAGAATGAGAACAAACACTTCAAGAAGATAAAGAGGGGTTTGGCCCTCTAGAAAAAGATGACAAAGTATTATGCCAAGAAGCACAAGCTTATTTGTGCCAAACTAAAGGAAATCCTACTTGAAGTCCAAACCATAAAGGAGGAAAAAGAGCATGACAGCCTTGAATTTTTGTCTGAAGCTTCTTAGAAGTTTTCCAAGACCCCTTAAGGAAGGTCTCCACCAATTTTGGATATTTTGGAGCAATTCTTGTTTTTTGTGATTTTCAAGGCTCATTAGTGCAGCGCCACTGGTGCTACGCTAATACATGGAGCATATTCAAGAGGAAAAATTGACATTTTTGGGCTTCTCACACCTATTACATTATTCTCACCAAATTTTAGATGATTTGGAGCAGGTTTGACTCCTCAAAAGGTCAAAACACCTCACTTTTTTGACCTTTCTGCCATTGTTTTGGGCTTGGCGTTGTGCAAATAACAGACTTGTTATTTTTGAATTTTTGACTATGATACGGGAGCTGGATCTAGAAACTAAGAAAATTTTTCGAATTTAGATTAATCAAGCTTTCCAACGAGCCATCACAAAGCGAAATCCGACAACGAGAAGGGGTCCAAAACTTGGTTGCAAAAGACCCTATTTTCTACTGAAAATGGCACTGCGCAAATGGACTGTTTAATGTGTTTTGGACCAAAAGTCAACAAAACACACTCATTTATTGAAAAATCATTTTTAAGTATTTTTTGAAGCAAATCACTCTAGAATTAGGTGCAATAAGTTATTTTAGCATTTATTTCATAAGATATTTTGTGCCTTGGGCCTTGCATGGTCTCTTAGGCATAAATGACATTTGTGAGTGATTTTGACACTTTCCAACCCTATTTAGGGCTTTTCCCCTCCTTTGCTGAGTTAAATAGAGCATTAGGGCTTCATTGTAAAGGTTGGCATTTGATGAGATTTGAGAGCAATATATGGTTTTTATGAGCTTGGAGAAGAAATTGGAGTTGTGAAGTTGATAAATGGTTTGCTTGGATTGATGATGGAGAAGCTTGTTTGCAGGATTTCTTAGCTTGATTAATGGTGATGTATTCTTAATTTGTTCATGTTTTCTTGTTGGCATTTTGTTTCATCCTTCTTTGTTGCTATAAAGTAGAAAAGTATAGGTTGAGAAATGCTCCTTGAAGCACCTTAGTTCTCATGTTTGTTATGGCCTTGATGTTTTCCTATGCTGGGTGTGTTTGAAGAATTCTTAGCTGCTCTTCAAGCCTCCTTATGCTTGTTTGTTTCATCTATGGATTAATATGCTAGTTTAAAATTATGATTCATGGTAAGCCCTTCTTGTTTGAAACTATCTAAACTTTGTCTTGAAACCTCTCTTCGAAGTACTGCTTGCTAGGTTAAGTCAAAGAGGTCTTGTTCTGATCTTGCCCTTTTCCCATGCCTATCAGTTTTCCTCAGAGTTTTTTGTAGCTTAATCAAAAATGTTTAGAAGTTCCCTCTTTGATTGATGAAATTTATTGTGTCATCTTATATGTTTTCTAATTCTGAAAGTGAATTTACTAAAGTTAGATAAGCTCTTATGCTTGTATGTTTCACTGGAATGTTTATCTTGGATATTTATTTGTTTAAGTATTAGCATTGAGTAAATGGTTTGCCCTATCTCATGCTTCGTATATTTTTCTTATCATATTTAAGACCTTCTTATTCATGGGTAAATGACAAAGGATACTTCACTGCCTTTTTTCCTACCTTGTTTTTCCCAAACTTGATGTCCACTCCACTTCACACATTACCTTAAGAATTAATTAACCTTGCTAGATCGGCCTTGCAACACACTCTAATTCATCATTGAGACACTCATGACTTTCATTAAATCCATAGCCCAATGATTTAAAGACCTCTCACTCTACCTATTCCACTTGACCATCTTACTAAACCAAAACAATCAACAAACCCTACACAACAACTAGCCTAAAATCAACCATCTAAAGAAAACAAGAACATATCCTTTCCATCTAATAGAGAGATCCCTCTCTGAGTCCAAGAAGGCTAGGTCCTAGGACTCCAAATACTGGTTCCATGTTACCCTATCATTTGGTATACCAATTTGCCAAATCACGGGACACTAACAGTTACATTGTCATTTTTTTTAATTAGGCCAGTTTTGTGATATGCAGAGGAAAGAGAAAGGTTGTAGGGGAAGTGAAACATAAATTTTATGCGATGAATATGGGAAACAAATTTGGAAGTAGCTTTGAAATATTTACTTAATATGAAATATGGCAAAAATAACACAAGTGGAACATATACAGTTAAAGACAATGATATACAATTCTAACTTTGCTAAGAGATGCACTTTTGTTCTATTAATTCTCATTTGATTATTATTATCACATTATACAACTCTGTGTTTTTATAATATATTTTTTTATGTACACTGTGACATGTAATGTTGTATACAGAAAGGCATATGAAAATGCATACAGACATACAAAACATTATGGAATAATGCTTTTGTTACCTGCTCCACATAACCATTCTTCTGCTCAAAAAAATACACTTCACTTAATATTGCATAAAATTGCAAATATAAGCACCACCATTCCACTCCTCACAAGAAATAGCATGTAATTTTTTTAATAGCCTTGCATCAATGTCTCTTGAAGAGTTCTCAATGATTACTTCCTCCTTTGAAAGTATTTTCCCTCCACAACATGCCTCGCCTCCTTCAAATCTACTATTAGTATTAATTAATTATACATATTCATATTAATTAATTAATTATGTTTCCAAAAAACTGAAAAAAGTATTGTCAGTTCAGAACTTGCATTGTCTCCTTCGAATTTGCTATATCCATTTGTTTTGCATATATCAAACAAAACATGTATTTGTATCAGGGATCCATATAATCTTTAAGCATTGTACATAATGTATTAATGTTACTTGTTCCACACCTATGCACATTAATATAAGTCATAATATTATTGAATTTAAAATGTGGTGTTATTTTAGCACTTCCTCTTGCTAAGTAAATTTCTCATACAGTTTTAAATTAGCCTTATGTGAAACATGGCAGAAGAAATCTTGCCTTATGCGAAACATGGCGGAAGAAATCTTGACTCGATATATTCCTTGATCCCGGACTTCTTGCACACCCTTTCTTTATACAAAGAAATAATAGCAAGGACCTGCAACCCTGTCAGTTCTGGCATCTTTGGAATCTTTCAACACTCCACACAATGTATCACCATTGCTTTTTATACACCTCCGCATAGTAATATAAGCACATTAATATAAGTCATAATATTGATCTTAATTTAAAACGTGATATTCTCTGAGCACCTCCTCTTGCTAAGTAAATTTCTCCTAAAGTATTAAATTAAGCTTATGTAGAATGTGGAGGAAGAAAGCTTGACTTGATATAGTCCCTGCTCCCGCACTTCTATAAGTTATAACACCCTTTCTCCCACACTTCCCGCACACCTTTCTATGCACAATAAAATAATAATTAGATCCTCACTCCCCACCCCCCCTTGCTTAAGGGACTTGAAACCCCGTCAATTCTGGCATTTTTGGACAAAGCAATAGCAATGTGTGGCATAATAGTGTCAAATCACTCACAGATGCAATGACCACTCACAAAAATAGTCTTTTTTTTTTTTTTTTAATGATTTGTCAAGCATTGACAAATAGAAAAAATAAATCGCCCTCTGCTAGGGGAATTATGTCACATCAAGCCTCACTCCTCCAATGGAAAATTAGAAAATAATTTTTTAATTTAAAAAAAATAAGAATGTTGATTATTTTCTCGAATCTTTAGATAAAATTGCAAAAACTTAGCAAAATAATCAATAGCCAATAGAAACTGGAAAAAAAGAAAAAACATCATTTTATTTACATCCAAATTAAATAAATACATAAAAACTCGAAAACCTTAATGTAAACATTATTATGATTAATTTGAACTTTTATAAAAACATATAAAATATTTTTTCATAGTTTTGCACTCACTAATAAAATAATAATAATAAGATCGTTTACATTTGTCCCATACCATCCTTGAGCAAATTCTTTGCACTATATTCATACTTATTCATACTCTTTGGCATTTTTCATCAATATCCTTTGAAAATAATGGATTTTTGAGACTGACAACGAATAAAATGATGATTATTTGAGAATTATTGGATCCAATTTATTTAATATTTAATAATCTAGCTTATCCGCATCATTTTCAATGAACGTAGTGCGCTTATTTCACAATGCTAAAGGATAATATGATCATAAACTTTAATATTCCTACTTGTTCAAACAACAATTCAATCAAGTTACAGATACAAAAATGAGAAGTGGGAATAAAATTTTGCCAAGTTACAGATACAAAAATGAGAAGTGATCCTTTCATGCTATGAATTTGGTCTCACATTAATACTCTCTCATTCTTCACTCAATCATTATATTCTTTTATTCTCACATATAAACAACTTTACCGGAGAGATTTTACATTATGTTTTGAGGAATTTTTCCCTAAAAGTCTTGATGTGATATTTAGTCTTTCTTTTTTTAATTAAAAAAAAAAAAACAATCACCAACATTTTAAAAAGATCAAACGTTAGGTACCCATCTGATTTGATTTGATATTTTATTAGCTATGACAATTGACCTTTCAACGGCAGTTTGATTCCCGTCGGTGGATAGTAGTCATCTTCGCGTTCACATTGCATTTGATGAACAGATAAATAAGTTGCATATTTTGATTTTTATGTCATAGTTCTAGTTTTTTTTTTTCCTAATAATAATAATATAGTAAGTGGAAAAGGAAATGCCTCAACGAATTAGGAGAGTTATATTATTCAAAAATAAGAGATTTTGTTTCTTGTTTAAAATTTTCGAAGGATATTTGGATTATAAGGAACTGAGGTGGTTATTATGTATTAAGATATTTTTATTCATTATTTTTACAATTTAATTAAGAGTTGCAAACCACTAGTTCATATCAGATCCATACTCCAAAGTGTATAAGAAGTGGAATAGAGTTCATTTTAACTATGTGTAATGTTAAAATATATGAGTATGTATGTTTGGTTTATTAGATATACAAATAGATTAAAAAAAAAAAAGTAATATTGTCAAATAAAATACAAGTTGATGACTTATTAAAGATCACTTTTAGTTGAATAAGAAAAATAGATATAGAATTTATCAATTTAATAATATATTAGATATGAGACTTTTGTGTTCAATAAAGTAGATAAATGTCTTTTCGGATTAATCACATCATTAGGATTTGGTCAATGTTTCTAAACTACTAATGTGGTTCATCCCCAGGACAAGGATGAACCACATTAGTAGTTATGAACCACATTAGTTGGTTTAAAATGTTGACCAAATCCTAATGATGTGATTAATCCAAAAAGACATTTATCTAATTTAATAAAAATTAGTGAATTTCTCTTGGTTGAAGGAGAAAAAATATTTTAATGAAAAAGAAAAACTCAAAGCATATTAGAGAAATTTTTGAATAGTAAGGATGTGGGTGGAGGATAATACAAAACCTACTTCTTGATTGATTAGAAATGGCATAGATAATGCACAATCTAATTTATTTAATCTTGTTTGAGCTTTGGAAAATGGTAGTGCTTTTTCATCATTGTCGCTATCTTATACATTTGAAATCCCTTATCACTCAATTGCAGTATGCCTCAAAAATTATATTCTTATTCTTTCTCGATACAAGATAGGAATGTCCCAAATGGCACAGTACTCCATAAAATCTTGAAACTTGTTTATTGCTGCCATTGTCAAGAGTCTGGTGTGTAGCAACTAAGTCAATATTGTTGTTATATTAATGGGTGACTCAAAGGTCACGTGTTTTCAAAAATTAGAAGTTGTAGTTGGTGCCACAAGTGATGTTTGGTTTAGTTGGTCTCTAATTGGATTGGTGCTCCACTTCTTTTACACGATGTTTAGGTCAACCAAGGATTGAGGAGAGATCTAGTTACTCCAATTTCATATTATTATTATTATACGAGTCATGGATTTAATTACCAAGTAATACTTTTTTTTTTAATGAGGCAGATTCACTTTATAAAAACTCTCTCTCTCTCTCTCTCTCTCTCTCTCTCTCTCTCTCTCGTAATGGTTTCTAGATTGAGGAGCTCCCCCTTTGGAAATTATTTGTGTATCATATACTTGGAGCGTTATTGAGGATTAAAGGTATATTTAAATATATTTTCATTTTTTGTGATGCTTTCATTATGCACATATTCTTTCACATGTTGATTTCTATTACCGGAAATATTTATACTGTTGATGTGATAATATGAGGATTTTATCCATCATATTGTTATTTTCATTATGTTAGTCATGCATCTAATAAACCTAATTCTTGTTAAATTAACATGACATCAACTACATGCCATATTTTTTAATAATACACCTAGCTTTCCAAGGACAATTTCCTGTAATATAAATTAGTTAGCTAAGGCTTACCTATGGCATGCATAACAACCCTTATTTATCTACATTATTTCATGCAATTTCCCAATTTGATCTATGCTTCCTTGACTCCACTTTCACAAAATGTGATTAGTGACTTGGTCTTGGGGCTTTCTTTCATGTTTCCTTTTCATACCATTCATTCTTCCATCATACTACATCCATTTTTTTTCACTTAGGCCGACTCTTCACTAAATCACCTTGTGCCTTCACTCTATAGCCTTAGCAATCTTACCTCTTATGGAAGCACCCCTTGAGTTAGATAAAATGCAACCAAAAGTGATAGAAATAACTATTGTGGTGATAGTGGGTATCCTTCTAGATTTTCACATGACTATCCCCTTGATGTTTGGGATTTTATATAATTTTTGGGTGCTAGATTTTGTTGTAACATAATGAGGATCTCCCCTTTTATGGGATCGTACAAACTATAATAATATTTACTAATTAAATAAGACTCAATTATACTCAAACTTCAAATAGACTCAACTAGACTCAAATTTCCACCTCTTTTTGGCAAACATTGCCTCACTACTTGAGAGCATCCATAGCCTCGACAAAGATGTCTCGGTACCATACAAGCATGGTCTGCTACCAATAAGCATCCATACCCATGAAAAGCTTGATTTATATTCCCACACTATTTATAATCTTTTCAACTTATATTTATTTAATTTCACCATTTTATTTTTTCGAGAAAATTGATATTTAGAATATCGAGCTCTACATCCATACATATTTGTATAGACTACCAGGATACATAACCATCTTTTAATCACACCAAAAATATATTTTTATATTTGGTATCTCATATCAAACCAAAAGAAATTACCTAGAAATGTTCCATATATTGAATGTAATAATGAGATTTAAATAAGATTGAAGTTTGGATCTAGATATATAGTATCTCGAAAAATGTTATCCAAATATTTTAACTAGACTCAATTGGGAAAGTTCCAAATCCACATGTAAATCAAAAAAATTGTTTATCCTACTTAGTCAGACTTCTACATATAATAAGTATTTCTAGAATTGATCAGAAAATTAATATTGGAGGCATTTTCTTTCTTGTCTATGAATTGATTCGACATTGAAGATAGGTTGTAATGACAAAAAAAAATATTTAAAGATTCTAATAAATATGTGTTTGGTTGTTCCTTGATCTATAAATATGGGTATGATTATTCCTTGATCTATAAAAAAATTATTTCAATATTCTAATAAATATAGGTATGCATAGCTACTATGTTAGATATTTATATTGTATTATGACTAGTCTTTGATGGCATGACTCTACAGTATGTTGTGTGGGTGTCCATGGTCTATTCTCTCAATATCGAATATGTGTATGCCCACCTCATGGATGTACTTTTTTTCACGAGGGGAAAGCTCACGGGAAACCCGGGCGTACTTCCCCAGAATTTCTGGATGGTACGTGCGGTAAACCGTTCGGCGGACTTTCGGCGCCTGACCCCAAAGGACTCAAGGATCGAACCCATGACCTCCCTCAACGGAGAGGCCCACGTATTGGCTCACTACCACTTGAGCTAACCCTTGGGGCTCTCATGGATGTACTTATTTATGTATTTGATTATACTTTTCACATATTATGCAAGTCTTTTGTTTGTGGTCTCTCTCTCTGCCTTACTCATAGGTTCATTTATTGTAATTTATTTCGAACACTCTTTTGACCTCATACATTAGGGGGCTTTTATTATAGCTTAAAATTCCACCCCCTAGGGTCCAATAGAATTGGAAAACAACTACAAAGTCGATATTTCAAAAAGTGATTTGTGGAAGGTTTCATAAAGGTAAAATTGGAGAGACTTCAATGCTCACTTGTTGTTCTTGTTGAGCAATACTAGGCCCAACAATGCCCTGTGTCAGAGTTACTTTAGCAACATAGAGCTAAGAATTCCCCATTGCTTCTGATTTGGAGCAAAAAAGCGCATTTTTCAAAGTTAAGGTTTGATCAGGTCAAATTTGATCACTCAGAGTGGATAAGGATCAAAACACCAGACATGGTCAAGAAAGTGTTTAGATTCAACGTGATAATTCACGCTAAAAACTTATATAAATGATCTCTCCATAAGTCACAAAGGAGGAAAAAATTAGAATGTCGAAATTTTTTCAGAAATCTAACCTATATTATACTTCCATGATAAGCTTGTACAAATATGTCTTAATATCAGTGAGGGTTGGAGAGAATCTCACTCAAGAAAAGGCTACAAAAGGTGTTTTGATGTACATTTGGCTAGTATAATACAAATTTACAATTTTTTCCCCCATTCCATACATGTTTTCCATTGATGTTTACATGTATTTTGGATTTATATATATGCATTTAGTAATTTTTGTTGTAGGATATAATGGTTTGTTGGTTTATCTCTTGTGTGCAGAGATTCATAAGTAGTATCCAAAATTGGGATCTTTAGGATATCTCCTACAAGTTGGCATCACCATATAAAGTTATTTCCTCGTGATAGGAAAGGTAAGCCTATCCACTTTCTTTGTCACTTCAAGTTTTCATGCTTGGGATTGTTTGATTTTTCTTGTACTACACTTTATTCACACACCCTCCAATTGCAAAGACCTTGGGTAGGTTTGTCGGATCTAAATTAACTCACTACTATGGGTGAAATGTATCTGTAAAACCTATTTTTATGTTGGAACTATGGAGAGGCACATATAAAGAAATATGTAACACCTCCTCCCACATTTACTCAAGCTAAATTTTCCATTGGGGTAAACATGTGTCGATAGGGCACAATGATGTGATGCAACCTCCTAAGTCACCTTAAGGAAGTGGAACCAATCGAACACAACCAAAATGACCTTCTAAACATGCTATAGAACCTTCAAGATCCAGCCCACCCTTCCAGGTTACCAACCCTTGAGGGAACCGAACATTTTTGCTGACTTAGAGCCCTAGTCGCACCCTTGCTAATCCCTCCAAGCGACTAAGAGCCCCAAAAATTCCCATGAGCCTCCTTGAGTGCGAATGTAGCTTTTTTCTACTAGTGCTATGTCAGAAAATGCGATATCTAAGTCTATTTTCCATAGCTAGCACCCAATCACTACCCAAAAATTCATGAAAATTCGATCAGAACTCATAAAAGACATGAAGACAACTCTTTTGATAACAAACTTGATCAAGGAATTGACTAGACCTTTACTATCCATGACAGACATTTTGTTAAAAATGTCACAAATATGCATCCTACAGGTTATAACAATAGATCTGAGTATAGGGGTCTCATACTTATCTGAAAATCGCTAAGAAGCATTGATTCCTATATCATATTGGCTGAAATATCATCTATTAGGTCATATACTCATTTTTCATTCATATACAAATCAAAACATGATGAGATCCACACATCATAATTGTCATAAAACATACTCATAACCAGCATATAAACAATATAAATAAAAAGGATACATCATCCATGATATCCACATATAATCTAGTACACCTACACATGAAATACTAAGTAGAAGAAACTCTTAATAATAAATTCAAAGGCCAACCAGGTTCAGGACTTCCACGAACCACCTGACCATAGATTGGCTTAACCAAAAGTTCCTTTCAGTTAATCACCCCTATGCCATATTCCATGCATGAATGTGGGATATCATGAAACAAATCCAACAAAACCAATCTAGGGCTTCCAAAGGCCAAATCACCTCAACCCTCAACTAATGATTCCACCTCACGGTCAAACATCACAAACCCTCACCAGATTGGTCTCTACCCAATTTTTCCAGGGCTAAGTATGACTTATGCCTATATCGTAGAATCGCTTAAGTGTGACTTTTGCCTTTGTGATATACTTCGTCATCTTGCTTGATGCCTCCTTTGGTCAAAATCCTTGTATATATATTCTCCCTCTCTGAATTCTTTTAAGTGGCTGACGCCTCTTCATGTTCTTGATCCAACCCACAATTTTCTTGAATGCACTTGGCCGACCTAACAATGGATAGGTCAGCATGCCCCTAGGCTGACTTGTCGATGGGCAGGCAGGTGTTCCCCTACCTAGGAACTTCACCTTACCTTTTAGTATCTTTCTTGAATCACACGTTACATTGCATGCTTCCTTGCACCACTGCTCACTTGCCTCCTCCCTTCACGTCCCCTTTTCTCTACGTCGTCGCCTCACCTAGATGCCCCATTGTGCGAGTGCTCTCATGGGCACAAGCCGCTATGCCTTGCATGTTTCCATGTGCTCTCCTCTATGATGGGAACTCTCTCCTACGACGCCCTACACTATGTGGGTGGGTGCTCTTGTCATGCCCGCTACTTCTTTTCCAACATCATGCCCAGCACCCTCCCTTCATACAAATGTGTTCTTGAACATGCCTCACCAACTCGCCTATGTTGCCCGCAATGTCACCTTGGGCACCTCCCCTCCATGTGGGAATGCTCGTCACACTTGGGGGATATTCACACCTTAAGTTAGATTTTTTCTTCTCTGAGTGTTCATGGGTAGTCATGGGAAACCATTGGCCTTGGTGCCAACTTAGGGTCCTTACAAGGTGATTCCCATAATCACCCTTGCAAGGCAGGGAAAGGCAATTCGCAGTATCACCCGAGGCAAGGTGGGGCAAGGTGATTCTTATAATATCCCTAGAAAGATGAGCCAAGGGGTTTCCCACAATTGCCTAGGGCAAGGTAGGGAAAGGTGATTCTCAGAATCACCCTTACAAGGCAATCCAAGGCGATTCCTGAAATATCCCAAGGAAAGTCGGGGCAAGGCAATTCTCAGAATCTCCTAGGGAAAGGAAATTCCCAAAATCTACTGGGGAAAATAAATTTTGGGAATCACCCTTGCAAGGCGGGGCAAGGTGATTCCTAGAATCACATGGGGCAAGGTGATTCCCAGAATCACCCTTGTAAGGCACGGGAAGTTTATTCTCAAAATTTTCCTTACAAGGTAGGGCCATTAGGGGAATTTTAAGGTTTAAAATGGTCATCCTAAGAATATTATAAAATAATAGTGGGAATAATAAAATAATATTTGATTACATCATCAAATTTTAGGGAGAGAAAAGAAAAAAATACTTTTTCAACTTATCTCCCAAAGTTTTTACTCAAATTTCAAGCAGAAGTACTCGTTGGATGCAAAATTTAATTCCTCATCCAAGGAGCACCCGTGTTTCTTACTTTCGATGGACACTGCTACATTAAAAATGAGAAATACATGAAAAATGTGATTGCAATCATGTCTTTTCATGTATTACTCATTTTTCATGTAGAAATGTCCATCGAAAGTATGCAACATGGGTACTCCTTGCATGAGAAATTAAATTTTGCATCCAGCAAGTACTCTCGCTCGAAATTTGAGTAAAAAATTTGGGAGATAAGTTGAAAATACGGGTTGAAAAAGTAGTTTTATTATTTTATTATTTTTTAATCTTTTTACCCTTTTACTTAAAAAATTTTGAATCATCCACCATGGTTGACATCATCATCTTCAATCCTGTTGGTTCATATAAATTTTATTTTGGTTGTACATTTTACTTAGGAGGCTCATTTTAGACCTCAAAATCCCCCTAATGAAGGTGATTCCCAGAATCTCCCAAGGAAAGGCGGGGCAAGGAAATTCCTAGAATCTCCCTTGCAAAGAGAGGCAAGGTGATTACCGGAATCACCCTTGGAAGGTTAGGGATGGTGATTCTCGAAATATCCCATGGAAAGGGGGGCAAGGTGATTCTTGGAATTCCCTTGCAAGGTGGGACAAGGTGATTCCTAGAATCACCCTTGCAAGGTAGTTAAAGGTGATTCCCAGAATCACCCATAGTAAGATGGGGCAAGGGGATTCATGGAATCTCCCTTGCCCCAGCAAGGCAAGGTGATTCCCAATATTTCCCTTGCAAGGCAGGGTAAGGCGATTTAGAATCACCCTTGCTAGGTGGGGCAAGGCGATTCCTAGAACCACTCAGGGCAAGGTGAGATAAAGAAATTCCCGAAATCGCCCTTGCCATGATAGGGCAAGACGATTCCTAGAAGCACCCTTGCAAGGGAGGCCAATTTTATTCCCAAAATCGCCTAGGGCATGGTGGGGCAAGATGATTTTTATAATCGTTATAGGCAAGGTCATTCTTGTAATCACCATGGGAAATATGATTCCCATAATCACCCTTTCCCTAGTGGGTCACAATGATTCTTGGAATCTCCCTTGCAAGGCGAGGCAAGGCGATTCCCAGAACCACCCAGGGCAAGACGATTCTTGGAATCACCCTTGCAATGCAGGGCAAGGTGATTCCCTGAATTTCCCAGGGCAGGGCGAGGCAAGGTGATTTTCGGAAACACCCTTGCCCTAATATGGGAAGGCCATTCCAAAAATTTCCCTTACAAGGTATTCAAAGGCGATTCCTAGAATTTCTAGAGGTAAGGCGTGGAAAGGTGACTCCTAGGATTTCGCTTGCCCTAGAAAGGCAAGAAGATTCTTGGAATCACCCTTGCAAGGCAGGTCAAGGCAATTCCCATAATCTTACGAGGGAAGGGGGGGAAGCAAATTCTTGAAATTTACCTTGCAAGGCGGGGCAAGGTGATTCTCAGAATCACCTAGGGCAAGATGATTCCTAAAATCATGCTTGCAAGGTAGGGCAAGACGATTATTAGAATCATATGGGGCAAGGATATTCCTAAAATCTTCGTTGTAAGGTGGGGAAAGGTTATTCTAAGAATCACACTTGCAATGCAAGGCAAGGTGATTTCCAAAATTTGCCAAGGAAAGGAAGGGCAAGGTGATCCTTGGAATCTCCCTTGCAAGATGGGGCAAGGTGATTCCAGGAATCGCCTGATGTAAGGCAGGGTAAGGTGATTCCTAGAATCTCCCTTGTAGGGAAGGTTGAGGTGATTCTCAGAATCACCCTTTTAGGGTGAGGCAAGGCGATTCCAAAAATCACTCAGGGCAAGGCGGGGAAAGAAAATTCTCAGAATCACCCTTACAAGGCAGGGAAAGGCAATTCCCAAAATTTCCCAGGGCAAGGTTGGGCAAGGTGATTTTTGGAGTTTCCCTTGCTCCAGCGAGGCAAGGCGATTCCTGAAATCTCCATTGCCCTGACGAGGCAAGACGATTCCAATAATCTCCCTTGGAAGGCGGGGCAACATGATTCTCAGAATCAACCTTGCAAGGCAGGGCTAGGCGATTCTCAAAATTTCCCGGGCCAAGGTGGGGCAAGTTGATTCCCAAAAATTCCCTTGCAACATGGGGTAAGGAGATTCTAGGAATTTCCTGTGGAAATGTGGGGCAAGACGATTCCCAGAATCTCCCTTGCAAGGTTGGGCAAGACGATTCCTAAAATCACCAGGGGCAAGTCGATTTATGTAATTTCCCTTACCCTATCAAGGTAAGGTGACTAACGTAATCGCCCTTGCCCTGACAGGGAAAGGTGATTCTTAGAATCACCCTTACAAAGAGGGGAAATGTGATTCCTATAATTGCCCAAGGAAAGCTGATGCAAGGTGATTCCCGGAATTTCCCTTGCAAGGTGGGTGAAGGTGATTCCTGAAATTTCCCTTACAAGGTGGGGCAAGGCGATTCCTAGAATCACCCTTTCATGACGCGGCAAGGTGATTCTTGGAATCACACAAGGAAATGTAGAGTAATTTGATTCCTATATCCACCCTTTCTCCTATAGGACAAGGCCATTTGAGGAATCTTCCTTGCAAGGAAAGGAAAGGGGATTCCCGGAATCGCTTGAGGCAAGGTGATTCCTATAATTTTACTTTCAAGGTAGAAAGGAGATTCCCAGAATTTCCCTAGGAAAGGTAGGGCATGGTGATTCCCATAATCTCCCAAGGAAAGATGGGGAAAGATGATTCCCAAAATTTCCCTTTCCCTAGTGGGTTAAGGTGATTCCTAGAATCACCATTGAAAGGTGGGGCAAGGAGATTCCCGGAATTGTTTGGGGCAAGGTGGGGCAAGGAGATTCCCATAATTTCACTTGAAATTTGGGCCAAGTAAATTCCAAAAATCACTTGGGGAAGGCGATTCCTAAAATCTCCCTTGTAATGTAGGGCAAGGCGATTCCTGAAATCGCCTGAGGTAAGGTGATTCCCAGAATTTCCTGAGGAAAAGCGATTCCTAGAATTTCCTTTCCAAAGCGAGAAAAGGTGATTCATGGAATCTCTTGGGGCAAGGTGAGGTAAGGTGATTCCCAAAGTCAGCCTTCCAAGGTTGGGCAAGAATATTCATGGAATATCCCCTTCAAGTCGGGTCAAGTTGACTCCCAAAATTTCACTTGCCTCGATGGGGCAATGTGATTTCTGGAATCACCCTTGCATCAATGGGGCAAGGCGATTCCCAGCATTGCTCTTGCAAGATAGGACAAAATGATTCTCGGAATTGACTGCGGAAAGGCAGGGCAAGGATATTTCCAAACTCTCCCTTGCAAAGTGATTCTTAGAATCTCCTAGGCCAAGGATATTCTTGGAATACCTCTTACAAGGCGGGGCAAGGTGATTCTAAGAATCAACCTTGTAGGGGTAAGGTGATTCCTAGATGTTGAGAATTTGTAGGGCTAGAAATTATTACAAATTATCTTCTTGATAATTACTTATGAGCTTTCTCGAGTTACTTATGTCTTTCTTTTCTTTATCTTACTTAGGCTTTCATCAAGTCAATTACCAAAATGCATGAGACACACAATTAGGCTCCTAGAGCCAGGGAAAAACCTCTCCCTCTTGGAGAGGAAAACCAGCAAAGAATTATTCTTATAGATATTCAAATGAAAAGTACCATGACCAAGACTCAAACCCCTGGGCTATATATGCTTCTAAGCCCTTGTCACAGCTTCTTCAAACTTGATTCTTTTATTTGTCACCAGTCGGCATTGTTCTGTAGTTAGGAAGGTAAATCTCATATTTACCTTCCTCAGTTTTTAAGGTTGCCTTTCTTCTTATGATCTCTGTTCAAACTTCAACAAAATTTTCCTTGACCGAGATAGCTCTGGAATCTGAAGTTGATGTATCTTAGATATCTGTACTTGTTGTATAAAATTATTTTCACATCATCATTTTCAAACTCTATGTTGAACAACCTTTTGATACATCTGCACTGAAGCTTCTTAAAACAATCCACAAACACACTTAATTTTCTTTGATCTCGGAGCTGGCCCCTGCCTGAAGTATGCATTGAAAATTCACACTTTCTTCTCCTCTTTTATCTGCAATCCACCTCAGAACTATCTGCAAGTCTATCTCTAGATTCACCTTAATATCTCGCATTGTATTCTATCTTTTATCCTCAAATATATTTCAGGTATCCGCAAATATATCTCAATGCTCTGCAAATATACTTCAGGCTCATTTTAACACACGTAGCATTAAAATTATATATATCAAGTGATTTGTATTGAATATCTCCAACCTTTTACCGAATAACTTTCCCATAAAATCCACACTGAAAACACCTTTCTCTTAATCCTCAAAATTGTCTCCTTAATTACTGAAAGGCTTGTCTTCAAATGAGTCGTAGAACAGATATTTATATTGGTTTACTGCTCTGATTTTAGGCCGACCCATCAGTAGGCTTGAAGGCTGACTTATCAACTAAATCGTAGTCGACTATAGCATATTATAATAGCTTATTTTTCCAGCGTTTGAGAGAGGATTGTTTGTAGGAATTTCTTCCATAGATTCTTGGACGTGAGACAAGGCTTATGAAAAGATATAGATCATATATACTAATGACTAGATCCTTCATATATATACATGGCACTTTAATTACATTCTATGCATAGAATACTCAAACCTAATAGACGTGAAGAAGAAGTCTATCTAATTAATAAATATTGCTAAAAAAAAAGACATTTTATTATTTTTAACTCTTCTTTTCATAATTACATAGAGAACATGAAGACCAGCCTAGTTACACTTCTCAAAACGCCCTCTTAACTAGGGAGGTATTCATACAGGTACATGGTCACTTTCAAACTGAAGAATCTCATAAGAAGAGTCGGATTAGTAATCGCATTTATATAGCATCATATCAAACAACATTGTCCTAATGCAAGGCCTTGACTAATAGCCCCATCTCTCAATGAGACAATGGGCTACAATGCTGGTGAGACACATGACTAATAGACACCATAGTCATTCTCTCCAAGGTACATACCCCACGTAGGTGTTCCCATAGTATGACATTTTTGGAATATTCTTCTCTTGGGTAGCTAGCCCTCAAAGAATATCAGTCCACGACTATGGATGATAACTACCTCTTGACATGGTTGCATTTCATGATCACTTCCTCTCTGCACATTTGTCATTCCTAGGAATTTACAAATTTTCTAGCTTCTCGTTCATATACAACCACCTCATATTCCATGAGGACATATTATTTTGATTTCATTTGTCTGTGCACTGAGATATACTCCTCCATATATCATACTTCTAAATACATAAGTCCATTACCTACAACCATATGACAGGGCTTCACATCATCCAATGTCAACATATAAATATATGCATACCTCATATCTTTTTCCCTTGAGTCATCTTGTAGCAATTTCTTAAGAATGAAGAGCCTCATTCCCTTGGCCTGCTCCATTAATATGTCATCACATCTCAGAAATATGTTTCCATTATGACCCTTGATCTTGATGACTGCCTTCCATCAGAATTGTTATCAGAGAGGTTTTCCCTGGAGCTGCTACACTAGGAGCTCCTATCATGCTTTTATCATGATGCTATAATATACATTGTTTCCTATCATACTATTTTACAACCAACATAAATCACTTAAAGGAGAAGAAGATCCTAATCATAGTTGAGATCCCTTGCTTATTCTTTCTTAGATTTCCTTTTATCAGGTTCTTCCCTTGTATGGGTTTCTTCCTTTTTCCTCTTGTCCTTTCTAAATTTGGTAAAATCTTGTTTATAATGCCCAAGATCATTACATGCAAATAATTATGCTTTTTTCACATTTCTCTTCTTATTTTGAGGACTAAATTTACCGAGTCTTCCTTTATTCTCAGACATGGTGGCAAAGGCATGATTCTCTTCTCTTGATCCTTCTTTCAATCTTGATTCTTCTATCTTACCTAGTATTTGGAATCGTATGGCTTCTTCTCTTCCATCTATGCTGGAAGAGGAATCTCTACATTCTTTTGGTAAGACATTTTGTACCATAGAGAGTATTTCTCTATCAGAAATTACTTCTCCCAACTTCAGTAGTTGTTCTCGTATTGCGAAAATCTCCATCAGATATGGAATTATTCCTTCCTTTGACATTCTCAATTTGTATATTTTTTGTCTTAGGCATATTATTTCCTTTGTAGAACCTTTCGAGAAGAGTTCCACCAATTTATCATATATTTCTTTTGAGGATTATAGCTTTAATACATAGGGGATGAGAGAGTATTTTATGGCTTCAATAAGAATCCTTCGAGCTCTTATGTCTCCCTACATGTATTTGATATATGCTAGAATGTCTTCTTTTGGAGGTTGAACTGTAGATCCTTCTATGAAGCCCATAACTTCATTTTCAATTAACTTCAAATCTATCCTTTTCTTCCATGCATTGAATTTTGATAACCCAACAAATTTTTTCTTTTCTAGATAATAAGTCATTTTGACATATTTAGATGAAGTCATAGATACTTACTTGAGAGAGGGACTTTCTCCTTCAGCAGCTTCCTTGATGAAGGATATATTCAGAAGTTGAGGCCCTCCTTTTAAAAAATCCTTGAATGTGATTCTTTGATGGAAAAGACTACTTTATTGATTGAGTTGGTCCTTTAAAAGAGATAGGAGATCTTTCTTGAAGTAGCTAGAGAATATTCCCTTTTCAAACTGAATTGATTTTTCAACCCAAAATTTTTATCTTTGCTTCCTGGAGTGTCTCCTTTGTTAAGCAACCCTTGAGTTTAGCACCTTAGCTCTGAAACCATGTTGAGAATTTGTAGGGCTAGAGATTATTACAAATTCTCTTCTTCATAATTACTTCTGAGCTTTCTTGGGTTACTTATATCTTTATTTTCTTTAGCTTAGTTAGTCCTTCATCAAGTCAATTATCAAAATGCATGAGATACATAATTAGGCTCCTAGAGCCAGGGAAAAACTTCTCCCTCTTGGAGAGGAAAACCCGCAAATAATTCTTCTTATAGATCTTCAAATGATAAGTAAAATGACCAAGACTCAGACCCCTGACCTAGATATGCTTCCAAGACCTTGTCACAACTTCTTCAAACTTGATTCTTTTCTTCATCAACAATCTGTATTGTTCTGTAGTTACGAAGGTAAATCTCAAATTTACCTTCCTCACTTTTTAAGGCTGCCTTTCTTCTTATGATCTTTGTTCAAACTTCATCAAACTATTCCTTGACTGAGATATCTCTGGAATCTGAAGTTGATGTATCTTAGATATATGTACTTGTTGTATAGAATGATTTTCATAGCATCACTGTCAAACTCTACGTTGAACAACCTTCTCATACATCTTCACTGAAGCTTCTGAAAACAATCCACAAACACACTTAATTTTCTTTCATCTCTGAGCTAGCCCCTGCCTGAAGTACACACTAAAAATTCACACTTTCTTTTCCTCTTTTATCTGCAATCCACCTCAGAACTATATGGAATTATATCTCTATTTTCACCTTAATATCTCGCACTATATTCTATATTTTATTCGCAAATATATTTCAGGTATCTGCAAAAATATCTCAGCTATGCTCCGCAAATATACTTCAGGCTCAGTTTAATACACACAAAATTAAATTTATATATATCAAGTGATTTGTACTAAATATCTCCAACATTTTACTGGAGAAATTTCCCAGAAAATCCACACTGAAAACACCTTTCTCTTAATTCGCAAAACTGTCTATTTAATCACCAAAAGGCTTGTCTTCGAATGAACCGTCGAAAAGATATTTATATTGGTTAATTGCTCTGATTTTAGGCCAACCTGTTAGTAGTCTTGAAGGCTAACTTATCAACTGAATGGTGGCCAACTATAGCATATTATAATAGCTTCTTTTTCCAACGTTTGAGAGAGGACTATTTGTAGGAATTTGTTCCATATATTCTTGGACGTGAAACAAGGCTTATAACAAGATCTGGAGCATATACTGATGACTAGATCCTTCAGATATATACATGAAACTTTAATTACTTTATATGCCTAAAATAATCAAACCTAATAGACATCAAGAATAATTCTATCTAATTAATAAATCTTGCTCAACAAAAATACATTTTATTATTTTGACTTCTTATTTTGATAATTACATAGACAACATGAAGACCGACCTAGTTACACTTTTCAACACTAGAATCACCCTCCCTTGCAAGGTGGTTCTCAGAATCTCCTGGGGTAAGGTGATTCACAGAATCACCTGGGCCAAGGTGATTCCCGCAATCACCCTTGCAAGACGGGGCAAAGTGATTCCCTGAATCACGAGAGGCAAGATGGGGCAAGGCAATTCCTGGAATCGCCCTTGCCTCAGTGATACAAGGAGATTCTCATAATCACCTTTGCAAGGGGGGCCAAGGAAATTCCTATAATGATAATCATAAAATATGTCAATTTCATATTTTTTCTTTAAGCTTTCATTACAATGGGTAGAGTTCACCTACAATGCATGTCAATTTGATGGTTGATTTTTAAATTTTGTTGCAATGTGACAAGTTTTATTAGGCTAATATTTTAAAATTGCTATACTTTTATCATTTAAAAAAAAATTACTCTTGGTATAATGATTCTTTCATTCAGGTGTTCATTTAAAAAAAATGATCATAAATTTTTTTCCATAATTCCATGGTTGAAATATGTTGAAAACTTAAGTTTTTTTGTAGTCATGGTCTTTGGTTTGAATTCCATGGTTGAAAAATTGTCAAAATTTTAAGGTTTTTCTAAGTCATGATATTTTATCTTTAATTCTATTATTTAAAATAGTTATAACTATTTCTCTTTAACACCATGGCTGAAAATTGTTGGAATTTTAAGGCTTTTCAAAGACATGATATTTTATCTTTAATGCCATGCCTGAAAATTGTGGGAATTTTTAAGGCATTTTAGAGACGTGATATTATCTTTAATGCCATGCCTAAAAATTGGTAGAATATTAAGGTTTTTCAGACTCATGATATTTTATATTTAATGACATTATTAAAAAATGTTGAAAAACCCCGCAAAAAAAAAAGAAGACAATATTCTAGCATCAAACATTTTTCATTTTCATGGTGTATTTTGAAAAAAAAATGGCTTTTATTGGCTTTTACTGCCATTTTTTAAAAAATGTTGAAAACTTACCCTGAAATAAAAAAATGTTATTCCAGCATCAACTCTTTTTGTTTCCAGGCTGTTTTTTCATGTTTTGTTTGGGTTTTTTTGCTAGATTTATCATTTTGAGTTTACAGTTCCCATTTGATAGTTTAATTTTTTTCATGTAGATATTCACCTTATGCCATATTGAACTAGGATTGTCTCCAAATGGATATATATAATATGGAGTGGGGAACCTGCCAGCTGGGTGGCCAACAGTGACTCCCTCTTTTTTCCACCATCACCCTTTTCCTTCCATGCTCATCTACATTACCTCTCTTATCAGCTTCTCTCCCAACCCTTTGATGGAATTTCCCTCCTTTCCTTCATGCCCTATACTCTTGATCCCCAACCCATCATCCCTCTTCCTCTTCTCACCTACATAGACCACCACATCTCTTGTTTCCCTCTAACCCTCCCTTCTCTCCTCTTCTAGTCCCTCTTCATATTCTTATTCCTTCCCCTATGG